>JBAJHW010000003.1:202180765-204580765 GCA_037013535.1 Intellagama lesueurii | reverse complement strand
GATAAGGTGGTCAGGCACTCCCATTTCTTTAAGAACTTGCCATAGTTTGCTGTGGTCCACACAGTCAAAGGCTTTTGCGTAGTCAATGAAGCAGATGTAGATGTTTTTCTGGAACTTTCTGGCTTTCTCCATAATCCAGCGCATGTTAGTCAACTCCATAAATTTCATCAGTTCAAATGGGGCCCATTCCAGTTGTGACTTACCTTAGTGTAATATGTTGCAACTAGAGTAGACCCATTTGAATCAATGGAACTTAGGAGGAGCTGACTCACCAAACCCCCACTGATTCAATGGGCCTATTCAAGTGCTTAAGACATTCTAAGAATCTACTGTAGCCAGAGAAAGGATGATGAATAATGAACACATTAATGGCAGGTTCATTCATACATGTGTCATGCTAAAGAGTATTAACCAGCACTAGATTTGATCAGGGCTTCTCACAAAGCATCCTGCAGATATGTTGAACTACTGCTCCCATCATGCCCCAACCAGCAGTGCCAAGAGTAAGTGGGATAGTGGGAGTTGCGGTTCAACATGATTGGAGAATGTTGTGTCAGGAAAGTGAACCAGATGAAAACAGGCCTCATTTTAAGCCATTTAAAGTGCAGCAGATCTATATATGTTTATTCAGAAGAAAAGCCCACTGAATTCACTGGCACACACTCCAAATTATGTGAGTACTGGGTCACAGCCCACCCATGCAAACTTCCCAACTTTGTTGCTTACATGAATTAACTGAAGACTCACAACGACTGCTGGATCTTTCTTTTTCCATCATCTCTTCTTTTAATATCAACTGCCCAAGACCTGAGTTGAGCTGTGAATGATAATAACATGTATGATATGAAAACTAAATTATGCCATCACATTCCTCTTGGTGCATCTGGATAATGTACAAGATTATATCACCTTCATCAGTTGTTCCTCCTGTAGCTGCCTACGCCTCTGAAGCTCCTCAAGGTCTTCGTCCCTGCCAGTAGATCTGCGTCGCATGTCAGAACCTACTTCCACAAAACCACAGCACAAAGAAAGCTTCTTGCAAATGGTACAAAAAGGGCTAGCTTTTAATATACACACTTTCTTGGATTTGCTTGTCAAATAAAGTCTTCCCCTAAACATATAAATAATCATGGCACAATCATCTCCAGCTTCTGGATCAACTGTCCACATTTTGTGAGCCCACATTTTTTGTTATTTCCCACTGAGTTGTTTGCTGTAAATACTGTGCTGGCAGCTCCTAGATGGCTATATTGTCAAGTTATGGCAGCTAAATCCCCTCCAAATAACTTGTTGATAAGTCCTCTTGCTACAACATCACACTTCCTACTGTCAACATGGAGAGAAGACCTTAGATGTCTCAACTCTCTGTTTACAGTGGTGGGGCCATACCTCAGCACAGGAAATTTAAGTCCAAGGTTTTCATGTTTTGAGTAATAATTTTTGCATGGATGCCCTATTTCCCACTAAAAACAACAGATGACTCTCAGATAGGTTGGATCCAGAGACATAGCAGTGGAAGAAAATCTGCCAGTGGTGCCATTCTGTTAACTGCTACATAAGAGCTAGCAAAAGATTCTGCACAATATGGACCTAACACACTGACACATTTTGTGCAGAAGCTTGTGAAGCAGGTTGTGCATTGCCTTGTGCTGATTGCCACTCTGGCCTCTTATGGGGAAGGGCAGACTATCCATCAAAGTAATGATGATGATGATATTAATAGGATGCCACTAGATTTCAGTTCTCTTTTTGTCATGTAAGAGACAGAGCTTGGAAAGAATGTGATAGATTTAATACATTAAGGTTAAAATTGCTACTTTTACAGGAAAATGCATTTCATCTTTTAAAAAACATTTTTTTCATCAAATATTATTCTTTAAATACTTCAGTTGGCTTGTCCACTTATTAATGCAAGTGTGATGCTTTTAATATAAAAGTGTTAAATCTATATTCTTTCCCCACAAAAAAGAAAGGGTTCCTATACTTTTGGTAGTTGTGTGAAAGAGGAAATTTAAGCAGGCATCGCAGCTGCACCTGCTGAAATTTTCTCTTCCAAGGAAATGTTAAAAAGTACAGTAACCCTGTCGCTTTTCATCTAGTCATCCTACTTATGAGCAAAATATAGAGAATATTATCACAAAGAAGTTATGGGCCAGGTGTAATAAATGAGTCCTTTGAGTCAAGGGTTTGGGATTAAAGGTATCAACAACTCCATATCCAAATCAACTACTAATGGGAGGCTGGGGTTTGTTTGGTATCATCAGTGCTAGAGACTGGCATAACTAATGACTTAGACTTTTAGAACAGATATGTATTTTTCTGATTTTACTCTCTTGTGTTCACTAAGCAGAAGCAGGCAATATATCCTTCAAGGAAAGATGTAAGCCCTTCAACAACAAAGCCCTTTGGATTTGGATATGGGCCTGGGAAGCCTGGTCAGGTAATTATATCCTAGCCTTAGGGTACAATCCTGTACACACTCACCTGGCAACATACTGAAAGGCAGCTTCAAGAGGGAAACAAATGGTGGATATTTGTGTGCAATTAACCCTTCCCTGCCTGTCACCTCCTGCCAAAATCCCCTGCTTCTTTTTAGTTTTTCCTCACACATGATTCTAGAGAAATATGCTTACATGAACTCTAAAGTAAACCCTATTGACAGGAAGAGAGAAGCACTTCAGAATGAGTTTCAGTGGGAAAATAGTGAGTGATCCCCAGTCTGCACACAGTTGTTCACCCTTGAAGCTACTTTTCCTTATTATTAGCTACCACAAGAGGAGTAAATACCCATATAAATTTCTGTTTTTTTGAAAACTCTATTCCTGGATCCTTCTGGATTTTTAATCTCTATTTCAAACTTAACATATACAAGGATCAGTAATTCACTTTAAAAACAGCTAAATAAATCTAAGAGTCTCTTTTATGTATCTGGCCAAGTTATCACATTCCACATTAGAAGAATGAATTGTAGCCTGCATTTTAGACATCTGCAAATTCATTATATAGGTTACCACTTTCGATTCTGGTGAAGTTGACATGAAATAATTTTAGCTACGTCAATTTCATACGTCAAATACACTGATTTCATATACTCTAATGTGGTCAGCGATGGCATTTATTATAAAAACAAGACCCAAATTAACAAAAGCGATTTTGCGGAGAAGAATTTTGATCACTGTTATATAACAAATCTGGTGTTTCATATATCGTACATTTTAATATATACTATATTCATTACACATGACATACAATTAGGGTCTTTTTTTGGGTCTCTTGACTGGTACCATGCCACACAGTAACTGAACCTTTTTGAAACATCATTAGAAGTTTTTTCCCCACATGAAGCTGATGTGATAAAATCTCTTCATTGATAATATACAATGTTGACCTGAATCTTATACAGTAAAATCACCTTATGTTGACTTTTACATGTCTAGATGGTACCATGTGAATCAGACACAGTATGTAACAGGTAACCAATATATATTAAATCTTATGCTCCCTCAGACCTTAGATAATCATGTGGACAAAGAACATGATGTGACATATAAACTGCTTTTAAACAAAATATTTAAAAGAATGAAAAAAGCATGAGAAATAAAATGAATACTTTAAAGGCATAAGGATGACGTAAATGTGAGCTTTTTTTGTTTAAACTTTTAAGTTCATATATAAATTACTATCCTATGGCTGTCCATCAAGAATCCTAAATACATTGTTTGTAATATGTGAAGTTGCACTCTTCAGTTCCCTCCTGCCAATTCCACATACAAAAGTTGATCAGACTTGGCAGCTGAATCTTAGTTCAACCATGACAACAAGATGGCTTCCCCTACTAGATATGAAGACAGTGTGTCAGTTTAAAGGACACTGGACAGGCTCTGTCATATGCACAGCTCTGTTTTTCAAAACTGCTCTGCTCAGATCACTCCCTGCACTATCCGGTGCTTGCTTGCTGTCTACCAATTGAATTAAAACAGCAGCGGTACCATATTCTAGCATATGTCCCATGAGCAGGGTGATGCAGACATATCATGATGCCTGCTGAAATTGCTGGTGTGGCCAAAAGGTTTCTATCAGAGACACGTGACACTAACTATGATATCCTAGGAAAAAGTTACTAGGCCAATACATCAGCCAGTGTAGGATTCAGATATTGTAACCAGATACAGGCTCAGGAGGATGAATACAGTCAGAGATGAGGGCCCAGGGAAAATGGCCAGAGTGACAGCCCTCAACTTCCATTCTGTCTAACAGTCAGACTGGGACAGTGTATCCTAAAGCAATAGGATGGGGAAAAAAGGGCAGGTGGAGAGACCTGAAATAAGTCAAATTTTATTGCAGTGTTCAAGGTATCACATCTGCTTTGTCTATGTTTTCAAGGTAAGAACTGTTTATTAGCAGTTTTTAATTTAGACATACCCTGCCTCTACAGTCTAAACATTATGGATAGTGTCCTTCCTGTATTTATGGCAATGATCCAGAGAGTCACCTACATAGCCCAGAGCTTGTTTTCAGGCTCTAATTCTCAAGGCAGTATAAGATGGGGGAGAATGCTGGAAATTGTAGTCCCAAAATGTAACACTTTCAAACTATGGTGCAAGCACCTCCAGATGCTTTTCATTTCCCTTCTCAAATTCTAAATTAAACTTGCTCAATTCAAAAAGTACTCTTCGGTTTGGGGGCCAAATGGGACATAGGAGAAAACAACATGCACACTCTGATGGCATTTATTCCCTTTAAAATTTCTCCTCTGATAAATCCCAAAATGTCTTTATAAGCTCTGGAAAGTTTGAAATGAAGGACACAATAGAAGAAATATTTAGCAAGAGAAACCTGTACATGCTTTTGGAATTTGAAATACCACAAGCTGTTCTGAGGTGATGTATTTGACAATATTTTCAGGAACAAACCATCTCCCCTTGTTATATGTGTAATACCCACATAACTCTTAAGAATCTAGTGGGAACAAATCCAGTGACCCTGTATCAGACACTTTCTTGCAATAAATTTAAATTGATTTATAGAGCGTAGGAAGCAGTGTTTGGGTTTTTTTGCCAACGTCACTTGTTCCATACCTAAAGCCGCAAGTGAGGGAGGACCTGGCCAGTATTCTGTCTCAATCTTTGGAATCTCGTTGGGTGCTGGAGCATGGGCTGCTGGGAACTTGGAGGACTTGATGATATCATCGGAAGACTTGCTCTGGGCTGCCAGGGCAGCTGCATCTAAATGGCAATCATGGGAACTTAAACTATCAGATTAAATTGCTACATTGCAGCCTACATCAATGCTATTGTTCTTTTTTACCCTTTTCTATTACCATTCAAATAGTTAAGATTCAAGTTATGAAGAAATGCACTGTTTTCTCATGTCCTCATTAAGTCCAACCCTTAGCATCCCAAGGCTAAATTGAATTTGGAATTAATCTGGAATTTGAAATACCACAAGCTATTCTATTTAGCACAAGTCAATTTTTCTTCTAAAAGTTTCCTTAGAACAGCATATTTATCAGATGCATACACACAAAGCATTAAATTAATTTAATTAGCATTAAATTAAATTATTTATTTATAAATATAAATTTATTTATAAATAAATAATAAATAGACCCACAGTGGACTGTTCTCTCTTGGATGAACCTGGCTTCCTCCTACCTGTACAGTATGATGATATACAAATCAGTAATTCAAATGCTGATTCAGACTTTCCAATCACTTATGTGTCATGTTTAAGGTTGAATCAAAGCGTGAACAACCTAAGGTCTTGATCTTAGCCTAAATTCTAAAGTCAAAATGAGTACCCAACTCAATGGGGGGGGGGGGGGGCGCGGCGGCGGCAAAGTGTTGTTTGCATAATTATGCTGTCAACCACCCAGAGAGTGCTTCAGCACTATAGGGCAGTATATAATCCAAACAATAACAAAAAGTCCTCTGTACATAGGCTGCAGACCTCTGCCAAGAGCAATCTGCTTGCCAGGGAAGAAACAGGGAGGGAAGTAAGGTCTCTAGCCTCACCCACTTCTCACCTACAAAGCAAATAGATTAACCCTAAGGGAATGTGGTCCTCTGCACAAAAAGGCTTTTGCATCTCAGATTCAAATGCTCCTTTATTTTTCTTGTACAAGCAGTTTTGAAGGATGGTGGCTCGTGATAGGTAGGAAAGGGATCGTTTTGTGAGATTACAGCTGTCAGCCAATGAGGAGTATGGCCAGCCAACTTCAGAAGCAAACTTGTGGGCAGATTTCTTTAAGTTTATTCCATAAATTTACTTGTTTGGGTGCAGCACACTTCAATGCACTTCCAAAGTGTCCCTACCACTAAAATAATGCTTTGTAGGTATGCAGCTTTAGTATGGCCAGAAGAGAGCAACCTCACTGCAACAGCAGAAGTATTCTGTGGTAATTTTTAGTAACAACCTTCATTTAAAAAAGAACTCAGTGATTTGTTACTTTTTTTTAATAAGCCAGGAAGATGAGAGAATTTCAGTAGTGCTATACTAGGTCTAATGCCATGGCATTTTAACAATTTTTTTGCAAACAAATGAAATGGGATAGGAACTGTACTATGTTAATCGCACGTCACTGAGACCTTTCTGCTGTGTAGCATCATTTCCAAATTATATTAATTAAATAAATACTTTGTCATCAATTCAAATCAGTAGCTGGGTTAAACAAAAAATACTTTACTCCTCTGAAAATCCTTGATGTCTACTTCTGCAACTGTACATGAATTTAAAGCATGGTAATCTATCCACGTTAATTTAAACAATGCTGTTTCTGTCTGAAATTGATCCAAAACTAATGTGTTATCATCATGTACAATATATTGTAATACTGACAATATGCTTAGGATGAAGCTTTGATACCATTACATACAGGGAGATATTGCCACGAGGTCAGATATTGCAGTTAAATTAGTACATATCCTTAAAAACACAGTGGCACATTCAGTGGAGGCAAACAACAAAGAAGTATCTCATTAGGGCAGTGTTTTGCATATACAAAATGATAGCACAGCTTCACCCTTAGCAGTTCTCAGTGTAAAATGTTAGACCAATTACAATGTGTATGAAGCAACTGTGGGGAAAAGACAGGAAAGGTTATGAAGGAAATACCAAGGAACTAGTATGAATGAAACTGAATATGTTCCAAGGCTGTGGGGGACAGGGGGACATACTGTTTTGGGGTGCTTTACTGCATTTTTTAAAGCACCCACTGCTTTTCAGATGTAACAATGTGAGCCAAACCACAAGGCTCCCCACCCCTTTTAGTCATGTAATGTCTTAGAGGCCATGCTTCCATCAATAAGAGAAAAGAACCCATTTATCATATATGGATGACTTAATGTTCAGTTAAAATGAATGGGATGTTTTTGGCTGATCACTCAAAATGGGAGTAGGCAATACTGCAGCGTTCCAGACGGAAACGATAGCCAAGCACTTCTGGAAGGCCATGCCTATCTTGAAGTGTGCTTCTGCTGTACAGCAACACATCAGGTCCTTTTTGAAATGACAATACGATAAGTGCTGATTTATCATTTTGTTAAGAAGGAAGATAAATGACAGTCCAAAAAAATAAGTGAACTTTAAAACGTTTACAAAATCACAAGAGTACTGCTGCTGTACAGAGAGAATGTAGGAGTTAATTCCATGGTGTACATAGCTATACTGGATTTGTAAAACAACTGCACATACGTTCTAAACTATTTTGAAAACTAAATATTAAAAGTTCACAAAATAACATGGGCATGGTGGGTGGACTGCTCTGTTGTTGTTGTTCGTCATTAAATGTTATTTCCCTTTTACAGATATTTTACACTTCTTCTCCATATGTGCAGAAAACATGGAGTACCATTGGGCTTTGCCTCCTTGACTTTTGAGTATTCAGTGTTTATCAGAAAAAGGTATCCTATATACTTGTCCTGTCCAGGCATTATATTTTAGGGCAAACTCAACACATGTGGAAGGGCTCCCTAGCACTAGCCTCTTCTGTCATTATTTCTGTCACTTTTCAACGGGTGGAGGGGGATGACTCTGAAGAGGGAAAGCTCCTAGACTCACATAAATAATCTCTATGGATAGTGGAGTTCTTTCTTTTTACCCTCCATGTGCAGAAGGGTGACAACATTCCAGGTCAAGGAAGCAGAGCTAGAACACTTCCTTCTATGTGCAGTAAAACTATCCTAATATATAATACCTGAATTTACTGCTATTGATAGCTGTAGATGCATAGATGTCCCACAGGAATTGGAATTCTTGATTGTGTGCAAAGCCTGTACACATGGACTTAGGGCCAGATGATATTATTAGGATGTCATTAGAAATGGAGCTCCCTTAAGAGATAAAAGATATCTTCCCTATCTCCTTACACTGCAAATTAGCTTGCTTTTGTTTTGTGATTGGTCATTGGCAGGTAAACATGCTTTATTTGCAAGTCTGCTTACTCAGGCACAGAATTTTGCAGGAATGGTGTCCCTGGAGGAACAACATTAATAAAGCAAATATGTGTTTCCTGTAATGTGCACTTTGACCCTTAGGGACTCCCTATGCAGATGTCATGCTGAATGTGCATATGTTGAGACAGTTGCAGTGACATGGTCCTACTCTCCTTTTCTTATATAATTACTTTGCAAACACAGTCCACCTGAGCAAGTGCAGAAAGGTATGTATTTAGGAGAGGAAGAGTTATTTTCCCAGCTACTGACTGAGTGATAACAATATGCTTTCAAGGAATAGTAGAATGAGAAACAAATGTGCATTTACTGACTGCGAGAAAGCCTCTCCTATGCTCTTGGGAAACTGCAGCAGCTTTTGTTTAAAAGTTGCACAATCAACTAGAAACTGTTCATGCTTGAAGCTGAATGAAGCAAACAGAAGCTGCTCAAGCGTTTCACACTGCACTGGTTTGGCGGCTCCCTTTCATTCAAAAAGGAACACAGAAGCTCCTGATTGCTATACAACTTCAGTTGGGTACAGAGGACTACTCTGTTTTATTGCTTAGGGGATGAGAAAAGCATGACTTCAAACAATACTTACGTATTAGAATGGATGAGATCAGAAGTAAAACATTCACATGTTAATGGGAGGTGAGTAGACACAATAAAAAAATCATAAAGAAATAAAAAAATGTTAAGAAAAAAATTATATGACATGATTAAAAATTAAATAATAATTACAAGATACTACTTATAATGCCACCCCATAATAACCATCAGCCCTCAAACAATCTAACACTTTGATATATTATTCTCTGGAATTGTTCTCGGTCATTCCTTGATTGTCATTGCATTTCTGTTCCCATTTGAGTCATGAACAGCTACTTACCAAAAAACTGTAATTACATTTTCTATTTCTAGATACTATGTAAAATATATTTTCAGCACAGGCTCTCTAGTGATTTTCCCTTGGAAGATACTTTAATGTGACCTTTGCTATTCAAAAGAGAGAGGCTTCCCCTAATTACGAGCACTCCACTCTCAGTGCTTAATTCCCCAAACGAGAGCTGCTAGGGATTAAGCATGCTATAAAGACACGTTTGACCTAGAAGTTTTTACTTGGGATATTCAAGAATTGGCTATGGTTATTCAGGGGGAGAGAATGTAAATCCATGTACATTCTCCGTTGCATCTCACATCATTAAGTGGATGTTCCAGGTACAGATACACTGGGTGGTATATTGGGGAACATCAGATGCTTGTTAAATTCCTACATGCAGGTATGCTGGAACACCATGCTCGTTTTTAAACAACAGCGCTTTTCAGCACAAACAACAGACAGGCGCATATGCACTGCTATCATCCTGCTTCTGAACATAGAAACAGAAAATGTGACTTCCCAGCTGACCAGGGGCATGAATCAGTCAATAAAATTTATATGGAGAGGAAATTTGGCTAGGGCAACACATCTCTAAAGACACACTTCCTCCATCCCAGTTCACTCTATGGAAATTTTTATGGAAACATGAGCACCCCCCAGTTTAACTGATGCCCACATGAAACCTATCTGAATGTTGCACTCCTATTGATAGCACTGTGGGCCAGATTGAAAAGCATTTCCACTTAGATGATCATTTGGATGGACATTCAATTGGTGTCCACAGTCCCTGTTCCAGCAAGCAATATGTACAGGGAAGAAGCCTTCCGCTGCACATGGATCTCCATAATTAAATATGTATGAAGAGCCATGGCAGGAGAAGAGGTGAAGGGTAGTCTTAAGGGGAAAACAATGATCCTCTTTGTCTTCTCACCACTCCATGAAAACTGTTTTTATTTTATTTAAAAAAAATAGTTCCATTTTTATATTCAGGCTGTTTACTGGGGGATGTGTTTGCTTCAACTGTTGAAAGAGAATGAATATAAAATAAGGCAGAAGCCCATCTTTTTTTTCATGGTTTCCAATTTGTTTTGATATTATGGTGTTGGGGCATGAAGGAACTATATGTGCATGCAATAAAGTTGCCTATATAGCTGGACTTTACTATATTCTGTCTGTAGTTGCTTAGATTGATCATGGGTGCCTCCTTCAACAGAAAAAAAACACTTTAAGATTAGTCTTATGATCATTTTGTATCTTAACTAGGAATGAATTAACTGACTATTCCTCCAGAGATTCTGGCACTTCTCAAGAGGCTTTCAATGTTTCAAAAAGCAGGAATGCAAGATCTTTTTTTAGTACATTAGCATTTGGAATGCTGCAGACTAGTATAAAAATAACTTCTATTTCAGTTTAAAAATAAAATAGAGGCAGTTTACTGGACAGAAGCAAAGGCCAACAAGATGCATGTTGTATTGTTCTTGCTCACAAGCACGATACCACGTAACAAATAAGGTATTTTACATACATGACAATAGAATCCTATGCCTCACAGTTAAAGCCATAAGGTATATCATATGCATTTGCAGCTTTCAAAAATGCTCTGTTTATATGGGGAGGGGGCTGGGAGAGAAAAACATAAAAAAGCATTAACTTTAAAAGGCTATAAGCATGCAATAGTCAAGTAATGTTACAAATGTTTGCCATGAATGCTAAGCACTGCATAATTCTACTTTTCTGCCATGCAGACTTTTAATATATTAGATGGTTTCATTCTGAAGACAGAAAGAATAAAGTTTACCATGCTGTTTGTAGATAGGTGGTTTTCTATAAATGTTGATGCCTTGATCTGTAAAAATAAAAAGCAGGAACATATGAGTATTTGGACATTTTCAATTATTTTCTGGGGAAGGAGAAGAAACCAAACATCAAATTGACGGATGATCCAAACTAATGACTGGAGACATAAATCCAGAAAGCTAACTCTAATGTTACATAAAAAGGGGAAATCTACAATGAAAACAAGACACAAAGACAGGTGGAAAAAAGATCACATAGAGATGACATAAAATTGTTGATGTATATAGTTGGCAATATGGTGATGTACCTAAAGTGTGAACCATTCCGGTTAAATTCTTGGTAGACTTTAGTGGAGGGTAAACACATTTTGGTGGAAATGGAACTGAAGTAGACATGCCAGAGTAGGAGATGGGAATAATTTGATGGAGAATATAGCCCCCTAATGACAACAGAGAAATTGTGCAGCAGTTCAATTTCTCATCCAACTACAGACAGCACACACAGCAAAGAGATGCATTTACACCAAAGGCTTCAGAACATGCTTCTTAAGATGGTATCCTAAAGTATAGCCATTTTATTCAAGACTACAATAAGCCTCCAGGTTTCTTCCCATGCTTCTTTGTATGTGCTAAAACCAACTCATACCACCAAAAGCATGAAATGTTCTTGAAGCATTTTATGACATGTAATTGTTTTCAAAGCCCCCTAATGTGGCATTACTTTAGCTATGCGTTAAATATCATTAAATTCCTTTTTATTTTTCAAAAAAGTACTTGGCTATAGTCTAAAGGAAAAGTTCATGTCCCTCTCAAATAGTGAAATGCAAGGACACTGAGAACTGATATGACAATGCAATTCTTAGGATTCTTAGAAAGCCTGAAGAACTGTAAGAGTAAATAAATACATTAAAATCCACAATGTTTTGGTTATCTTGTTGTGCAGCTCTTCATGCACAATGGAGATGACAGCAGCAGAAGCAGCAGCAAATTACTACTTTAAAGACAATTTCTAGGTGCCCATGACTTATACACAAAGCAATGAAGTGGTGCACACCTCAGAATCCCCAAAGGAAGCCTTTAAACAGTGGCAATTTGCTACTGTTGATGACACCATCACCATTGTACATGAGGAGTTGTACAATATAATTTTGGCCATTCTGTGATTTAGAGAATAACCTACTTCTCTTAGTAGTCAGAGAAAAAGATGAGGGCTGCTGATGTTCAATTTCTGTGCATTCAGAAGTACGAACCACTGTGTTCAGTGAGGCTTATTCACAAGCAACTGTGAACAGGATTGGGGCTTTACAATGCGAAAAAGGAAAATGTCTGTATTTATTGTAGAGTGCATTTCTCTTATACAAAACATTTTGTCACAAGCTAATTAATACTAAATGATTTGATATCTGGAAGTAATTATTTTAATCATGCATTATAAAGGGTAGTGATTAAACTGTTAGCTTGGCTTCCAGGTTTTTTCATCCCCTCACCTCCAGGACATCTTTGTGTATGGAGAACAATTCTAGTATATATGGATCTGGAAAATAATATCTTGCATATCTATAGCTATAAAAGCAAATGTCTTGGCAGCACTATCCTTACTTCTCTGGCTAAAATATTTAGCCAGGCACATCACTGCATCTAGAAAAAAATCTGTACTGGACATACAACAGAAAATACTGGTAGCACTGTTCACTGACAAAGGACATGGGTAACCTTCTTCATCTTTTTCCAAACACATCAGAATAAATTGACCAGCTTACTGTATGATGGGATTTCTTATATTGGAAAATGATGTATATTATTTGTTTGCTTAGACTATTTAATGAAGTTAACATAAAGCAGATTTTTCTTTATTTGAGGAACCTAACACTACATAATCTGCCCATCATTTATTTTCTCTCTCCAAGAAACTCTACTGCAGATGCATAGGCAACTGCTTTTATTGGGAATCAGAAGCAAGTGGGATTTAAGAAAAACCCTTAGCCATAGCCGAATGCAGAAGATGTTCACATTATTAGCAGCAGACAGGAGTGTGAGAGCAGAATGTACTGTAGACAGGTCTGAACTTGGAACAGAGTTACTGAGGAGAGGCCCAAGTTCTACTTAACAAACAGAAAATACATAAAAGATTTTATAAGAACCTTTGCCTCATTCTCTATGGACCCTGGGACTATCTTGAAGCCACAACCCTGGGGTTTAGGCCACAGTCTTCTAGCTGTCCTGGAAGCATCATCCAAGAAATAGTGGACCCAGTTGAGAGTGATGGGATTGCTGAGTAAGTGGTATTGACAGGTGATGGCACACAAAGCACAAGCAGTTTCTGCAAGCACTTCCCAAAAGCATACAAGCAGGAAAGCAAATGGGGAAAAGCTGATTAGGCAGTTAAAGGCTTCCTAAACCCTCTGCTTCAATGCAGCGTTTGCCTGCTCACCTGCATCTCTATCAGGGAAATTCTCTGAGTTCCCCCTGTCTCTGTAGCGGAAACTATGCTAGATGTAAAAGATGATGACAGGAGCAGTGGCAAGCAAGTGCACCCATGAGAACATGCTGGCTTGCCAACCTGCCTCTGGTGTTCCTCTCTCATCCTTCTCACTTTTGCAGAGAACAACAAGAGACAGATACAGCAAAAGGAAACTTGTGAGTGGGGACACACATGCATGTTTGTATGTGCGTGTGGGTAGATGTGTAAGTGTGAATGGATTTGTACATGAATATGCCTGGACTGCACTAGATTCTGTCCAACACACGGTTGGAATAAGGGGCCTGCCATGTAATGTAGAAGTAATGTGAATCTCAACATGAAAAATGGACCCCACACCTGGTATACAGAAATAAAGTAGTCAAAACGTATTTAAGAAAATGTGGTAGCATTTTGAACATCTCCAGATGAGGGTCTACAGACTATGACCCCCCACCCCAGTGTGGCTTACCAGTGAACATTCCTATAACAGCTACATTCACTATCTGCACAAGAAGGGAATTGTAAAACTGCATTACTTGGCAGTTAAAGGAATTCAACTTGGACTTATTCCTGCATTAACTATGTTTAGGACTGTGACCTAAATCCTGTCTGTTTCTTAAAGCTATGAAAGATGCTATATAATGCTATATGATGTTACTCTTATGTAAGCCAAAACAGCTGTGGGTCATGTACAGTATATTATGGTCTCATTGCAGTGCACCCTTGTCTTCCCTATTATCTAATAGATTTAATTTAATTATATTAAAGACCATCTCCACACTCAAGACTTTCTAATTTTTCTCAAAACAAAACCAACAAGTGCTGCATTACAAAGCAGTCAAAGGTGTGCTCCAAATTTTAAACTGAAAAACAAACTGAATAGCGTGAAGCAATGAAGACAAGACAAAGGTGACAAAGCTACAGTCTACACTATGACAGGACACCAAGACACACAGTGCCAGCTCCTACCTGGAACATGGAAATGTTTAGGGGCCTGAGCGTAAGTTGGTGTTAGAGGGCGGCTGTCTGGTCGGTAAGGGGAGTTCCGACCGCTGGACGGCTCATTGCCTCCAATGAGGAGAATGAAAAAACAAAACAACAACAAAAAAAGAGCAGTAAAGAAGCAGGCATAATTCAAAACCCAAGGAGAAGACGGTGGGAAAGGAAAACTGGGGAGGAAACAAAAATATATAGTTGATAGTCAAGAGATGTAGCTAGCACTGGAAGCACTGCAATTTTTTATTAAGAGAGACATTCACCTTCAGCTTGAATCAGGCAGCTTGCATTCTCTCATTCCAACAACATGCATGAAGGAACAAGGCACATTTGAATTAAATGGACAAGCCGCAAAGAGGTATGGGAAGTCACATGGCAATGAGTCAATATCAGCTGGGGTTAAAACTTTCATTATAAGAGTTGTGGCATTTGGCAAAGTCATTAATAGGCAAACTCCCAATCAAACCTGTTCCCGAGTTAATTGCCTATTCAGAAAAGACTCCCGTAATTCAAATGAACATGCATGTAACCAAAGGGAAGACAAAGAACCCATGAGTTATTCCTATTAATGTCTGGTACTCCTTCTGTTGTTGTTGTTTTTATTTGTATAGACCAGCATTACTCCCCCTCCTCAAAAAACCTTAGAGGAAAGCAGGACTGGCACAAGATACTGTGCTACCTAAAGTGGAACAGCAAATGGTTTCCTTTTCCCTATCTAGGCACATAGCACTGAAGGCTGCCCAAATTATTTCAGGCACAGAAATCGGAAAATCCCATGACCTCCACTCCTGGAAGTAAAGATACAGTAGCAATAATTTTAAGAACTAAGAATTTGCCTTCTTTTTATAAAAGACTCATCAAATCTGTTCCCAGAACTGCCATCTCATTCTGCCTAGTGGTAAAACTAGCCTTATGGGAAAGCATGGGAAAAGAGGCACTGAGGAAATGTTATCTGGTAATACCTCATGCCAGCCATTCATTGAGGAAGTAAGTACTCACAAAAGCAAGGGTACTTTCCGGTTAAGACACCTGCACAGCCAGTGCTATGCCTACAATAATCAACATGTAGAGTGTGGACACATGGTGCAGATATGGTCATAAACAGATCTAGGCTGCAGAACAGTTCAAAACTGTCATGCAAGAAGGCTCCAAGGTTCTTTCTAATCACTAGGGATATCCAGAGCTTGGCAATAATACATTAAATACACATTATTAGTTAATTTGGTCAATGTTAGAGCACCGAGTATAGCTCTCATTATTTTAACAATCAAAACAGCAAAAACATTATCGTAAGGTTTCTCACTGTATATCCTATAGTCATCATTTCAGTAATTCTAAATTATATTTTGAAGTGTAATGATTTTGGTGAATTTTGTGAATTAACACATTAAACTTCTAGCCATTTAAAAAGCAATGAATTAGATCTGTTTAACTCTTTAATATTAATGTGCAAGCACCACCAGTACTACTAACAATTCCAGACTCTGAGGAGCTCACTATGAACTATAAACTCCTTGTGAAGCCAAAATAAGGATTATCTTTTATTTGTGCCTATAAGTGATGTGTATCGTCTGTCAAAGTTTTTCAAACACAAGCAACAATGCCAATGACATTTTGAAACACTCCAGTACTAAATGCTACTCATTGCATTAAGTTATTTCATATGTAGGTAACCTGCTCTTCAACCAAATGAGTTTCCCAAGCTGCCAATAAAATAAGGGGATTTAAAACAGCTAACCAAAACAACAAATGTAATAAATAATTCTTTTAAAAGCAACAACTAGAACTAGATACAAACTGGAGCTTAGCCAGATTATCCCTGCTATTAAAACAATATCTTAAAATGCTCAGCCAAAAGAAAGTTTTTCACTTGGCTCCAGAATGTAACAGCGACAATACTAGGTGAGCCCAGAAATAGGAAACATTACTCTGTTTTACGACAACTTCCTGGATATCCTAGTGAGCATGCTAGCTGGGACATTCTGGGAGTTGTAGTTCAAGAAGATAACTCTACTCATTTCTGGTTGAGCTTCTTTGGGGAAGGCTTATGTCTGCTTTTCAATCAATCCAGTATGAATTATTCTTTTGTACACCTAGGAATGGGGGCTAAAAATGGATGTTGAAAAGTCCTGTTCATTCATTCTGTTTGGAGTTATCTTATTCCAAAGATTAGGAGTCAGGGTGCTTCCTGCCAAAGGACTCCTGGTGCTACCAATCAAAAGGCTCTGTACGTGATGCTTCTTCTTTGCATTCTTCTTCTGGTAGGAAAGAAGGCAAAAGAAGTGGGAAAACACAGGAGGTTTACAATTGGGAGATGTAATTGGGACCCCTTATAAATTTCTATGAACGAAGCAGGGCAAGTGTACATAAAAGTGTCATCTGAAAACATTCTGCATAGTAAGTAACATGCTCTTTCTATCATCATACCACTGACTTAGTTGGAAGTAGAATAGAACTGTCAGCAAAAAGATATGTATGATTATATGAACGATATTTGGGAGATAAATCTTTTCTGTAGAATATGTATTATCAAGAAGCAACCTATTCCATTTACAGTTTGTTATAGCAGCCTCTGCTTTTGCTGTCAGGATCTAGAGGAAAATTAAACATACATTTAGTAGAAAAATGTGTTAAATGAGCATTAACAGACTGAGTCGGTCTTCACATTACAGCTCTCCCATGAAGTAAGATCATATTTGGCTTGATATGAAAACATAGTGAAAGCCGATCTTCATAGAGCAATTGCTATGTGAAAGGAAATTGTGCTCCCTGTATTGTATAGTCTTAAGGCATGCATAAGTGGCTGGATAGCTCAGTGGTTTAGGTATCTGGCTGTGGAGCCAGAAGTTGGGAGTTTAATTCCCCATTGTGCCTCCTTCAAGTAGAGCCAGCTTGTGTGGCCTTTGGCAAGCTACACAGTCCCAGAATAAGGGATTGGTAAGCCATTTCTGAGTATTCTCTATCTGTAAAACTCTGAAAAGGATCACCATAAGTCAGAATTGACTTGAGGGAACAGGATTATTAATATTAAAGCATGCATACAAAGGCTACAAAATGACTAGTTGTTAACAGAAATAATGTGAGCTGTGGTCTTGGGAATTACCTCTGGTATGTCATACAGGGAAATATTTAAGATACAAAATAGGGTGGAACTATCTTGCTTTTTTCAAAGTGCTACAGATCTGCTGGGATACTGTTCCATCAGCACTGTAACAGGGATCTCCTTTCTTGTAGCTTCACAAGCAGTGCTGAGTAAGCATTCTTCCATTTGTCCAAGGAAGAAATGAATGCTTCCTTATGTAAGTGGAAAAAAATGTCACTGTTAATGAGTACGTCAACTGAGGATGACTAGGACCTTCATTATTAGCAAAAAAGAAAAAGAAAAAAGAAAAAACCAAAACAAACAAACACCAACAAGTAATGAGTGATCAGCTATTGATCCTACATCATGACACTGGTGTTTCACTGAGTATGGTTGTTGTAAATGTAAATTAAGTGTTTAACATTTCTGTCTGATGAATCTTCAGCAGATAGATAGTTAAATGTTCTCTACTGAAAGTGGAGAGTTGATAGCAATGTTTGTACCAAAAATGTTGGCATCCTTTGGGAATCCAAGCATTAAGTTAAATGGCAAAATGGTGGCCTGGACTATGTAAGATACCATCAATGGCTACCCATAGCACCACCTGTAGGGCAAAGTGGATTCTTGGCATCAATTGAATGGGACTGCAAACAGAGGAAAACATCTGCTCACCAGGTAAAACTATTAATTTGGCTTTAACTGGGTTTTAATTGGCTTGTACCTGGTAAGCACACCAAATTCTAACCCCAACCTTCTGATGGAGGCTACTGTGTTTCTCTTTCCCTAAACCCCGCAGCCAAAAGGAACTTTACATTTCAAAAACAGGCAATGTATGAGGATATGTGTTTGTAGGGGAATTACAGAGTAATTGGTGAACCTCTGTCTGAAGAACTCAATGGAAAATTCCAACCATGCTGCCAGAAGTGGAGCTTCAGACCATGTATCCAGAGGCAGTTTGCAGTCTTGGTTTGAACTCACCTCACCTGGCACACACATCTGCAATGAATTTTAGGGACTTTTATTTACAATTTCTCTGCACTATCCATAAATATTGGTGCATAGGTCTGAAGTAGTGGAATTAATCCATGAAAGCTTGCTGTTTGCTCAGTTTTTTAGTCATCTAATAAAGGTATTCCCTAATTTTGTGTTTGTGTAATCTTCAGCACCACACCGCCTTTTCATTAATTTTTTTCTGGTTCAACTGTGTATCATATGCTGCTGGACAAGGAAATGGTAATTAACTGTTAGTGTCACATTTGCAAAGGAACAAATAACAAAGTGAGAAAGAGAGTGAAAACTAGTTTAAAAGCACACCACAAAGATGGACAATATTTGGGGTTTGTGAAAGAGCTGGGAAATAGCATACCTATGAAGAATGAAGCTGCATCTAAAAAAAAAGAAATGGGGAAAAATCATATGGAGAAAAATCATGTGAAGAAAAAATATTGTAAACAAATGGGGAAACAGAGCTCATTGCAGTTACAGGCTCAATGGTGATACTTTACAGCTTGATATAAAAGACAATGGAAAAATCATATAGAAGAATATATAAACGAAAAGGAGAATAAAACAGAATGTAATAATAATGGGTGCAACGTTTTGGTTATCAGTCCAACAGAATAAGATGGAAACTAATTCACAAGGGGTACATGACAGAGGTAAACCAAAGAATGAACATTGCAGGATTACTGGCCATCATTCACTATTACACTAAACATTGACTGCTGGTCAGTAGTCCTGTATCGTACCCTTAAACTTAAAATAATAATAATAAAAATACAAGAGCAGCGCCATTAAAAAAATTACTTGTAAACTTACACAAACACTTTGGATTTCTCTTACACCCTCTCTAAAATCCTACAGTTTTATAAGGATCAAGTTTTAGCAAGATGAACTCTTAAAAATATAACAGGAAAAAAACCCTTAAACATCCATCCATGTTTACTTTTCCCAGTTCCATTACCTAGGGGGAGCTAACCAGAGTCATCATTTTTTCCATGTGATCAACAAGAAGGAGAGGAGATGGCTCCTATTCACACATAGGCTTTACATGCCTTGCTCATGTGTAAAGTCAAGCCAGAACCTTTCTTCTTCAAAGTCGATATGGGCAGCATGAAGAAAGTGTTGACAGAGGGGGGCAGGCTTTAATATTTCTTTTAATGATGGAAACCAGATTCTATAATGCCTCAATAGGATCTTGCAGAGTAGAAGAAAGTGACACATAATACATTTTGGTATATAGCAATGGAGGTTCAAAATAAATTCTGAAAAATGAAAATATTAGAAAATGACCTAAATCCAATTTTTAAAAAATCCAATTATTGGTTCTGACTACAGCAGAGCCATTAAATCAATAGAACTTGACTTTAAAAGTTCTACTTATTAGCTGTGATTAACAAACTGATTAAGCTCATGGTGTTCAGAAGCTCATAAATTGTGGGTTATACATGGTTCTCAGTGCTTTTCCCTTCAGGTCTGTGGAATTTCCCCACAGAAACAAATGATGGCAAAATGCAGTATTGTCCCTTTTACCCACTTTACCAATTGTTGAACTTGAAGCTGCAGTCTTATACCTACTTATGTGGGAGTGAGCTCCAATGAACTTAGTAAGACTTATACCTGAGCAGAGATGTACAGATTGCGGTTGCACTGTAAGTTTAACTTTAGAATAGTCAACAAATTATTTCTAGGCTTGTGGTAATATTAGTTTCATCCTTGGGGAACAGAAGCAAGGCAGATGCCATGGATTAATGTCACTCTCCCTAGAGCTATGGAAGTAAACCCAGACTTCTGGGTTTTTGATATGGCTGAAGAGCAAAAACTCATATAACACAGTGAGATGTTTTCAATACAAATCAGTCATGAACTCACTAGGTGGCACTAGGTGAGCAAGTTTTCTTCATAGCCACAGCCATTCCATGTGCAATACAAATACACACACACACACACACACAAAACTATGTC
This sequence comes from Intellagama lesueurii, assembly GCA_037013535.1. Classification (NCBI taxonomy): domain Eukaryota; kingdom Metazoa; phylum Chordata; class Lepidosauria; order Squamata; family Agamidae; genus Intellagama; species Intellagama lesueurii. The sequence continues at coordinate 204,560,154 of JBAJHW010000003.1, read as the reverse complement.
AGTTTCCAGCCTTCTTACTTTTTTTAAATCATGGGACAGAATGTTAGCAAAACAGATATTTGGAAGGGAACCAGAGGATCAAAATATCTTTCCTTTCCATGTCCATACTAAAATCTAGCTTTGGGAGGGAAAGAAGGTAAAAATGAATGCACTGCTGCTGCTGGTGGTACCATAACAAATGGGAGCTAAATTTAGGTTGCAGGCATATGTGGAAGGAGGTAAGATATCAGCAAGACCATTTGATACTGTGGATTAAAAAAAGGTATTGAGTCAATGTCTGTGCTTCTTAGATAAAACTGCAGTTGCCAATGGGGCAGAAGCAAAGTTGGTGAGGAGGAAGCAGGTAGAAAAATTGTAAATTAATTGTCTGGGGACAGTAGAAGTAGCACAAGGGGACTGGAAAGGGAAATGTCTATAGAGATATAAATGGGGATATTCTCTATATTAGAGACAGACAGACAGATAGAGAATTGGGAAATGGGAATAAAGTAAGGAAAATAAGTAAGGAACTCTGCCTCTTCAAACACTCCTACTCAGTTGTAAAATTCCACTGGCAATTCCATTACTGATAAATTTTCCTTAGCTGTCTTCAGGATTGCTAAAATAATGCTCATGAAGCACTTGAACTCTAGGAGTATGGATTGTAGACATCAAAAGAATGCATGGACACATGCATACATATTCATGCTCACAGTGTTTTGAAGCATTTGAGGACTACTGTCCCTCCAACGATGGAAGGTTTGACAAAGCAAAGGAAACCTTGGTGCCTCCTGAAATCTGGGTGAGAGGGTTCCCCAACTCTCTGAATCAGATTTGGGGGGCACAGGGGTAGCAGGGAAGAAAACTCCTTCTGCTTACAGAAACCTCCCATTAGTGAAGAGTCACAAGTTCGATTCTCCTTCATACATTCGTTACACATGATCCCTAGGACTCACCCAAGGATTCTCTGAATTTTCTGAACAGAATTATATTTCAGAAAGTGATAACTATGAGCTGATTCTTAATGACATTCTGATGTGTCAAACCTAAAGAGCCAGCAGCTCTTGAATGTAATGAAATATGATCAGAATGTCTTTGAAAGCATGGAAAGGTCATGGAATGATAACTAGAGTTTATGGATCAAGTACATGCAAACATGAACTGTGTCTTTGTTTTTAAGGGACCCCATGAGTAAAGTATGAAGATAACTTTGCTAGCTTGATGATTAAAACAAATGAGGAGGAAGAGGTTATAACAGTGCATTCTATTAGGAAGATTAAGAAGATTAGGAAGTATTGCTACAAGGTTCGTGACAACTGTGCATTGTTATTTATTTAACACCCATAATTATTTGCTTTAGCCCACCATAGTGAAGTACAAGTAGAATCGCAAACATGTAGATCTTACTGACCTTTTCAAACTAAGTTAAGTTATTGTACTTCATTTCCTGAGTTAAGTTATGCTAATTTATTTATTATTTGTTTATTAAGCTTCTAGACAGGCTGACTTAGTAAAATACTACTTGGGGCAGTTTACATAATTAAGCAAAACATACAAACTAAAATAATAAGAGTGCATAAATAGTACTACAAACAAACCAACCAACAAAAACCAGGAAGGTGACTGACGATTGCCACCTGGTAGCTTAAGTTAACCCAATTATATAAACCATAACATAACAACAAAAGGATCAGTAATATAATAAAATATTAACTGCAATAGATGATTGCAGTGCTGATACAATGCTGATTGTAAGATTGGAAGATATATGTACAGGATATATTATAAGATGGAACACTAGGTCTTGGAAAGAAAAGGAGCTTTAAAAGGCTCCTGAGGAGTGTTGGGAATCAGGCAAGAAGACTAGATTTTCTCCTCTTCCAGCAGTGCTTAGCCCAAAAATATGGGTCTACTTCTAGATTCGTAGGGAAGCACAGCAATTCTTTGGAATTCCAGCTAGCACCCTGATCCCTGGCAACTCTAGTTGTGACAAGGTGTTTTACCACGTCAGTCTCAGATAATGAGAATGTGACACGAATGCACCCGTTTATGATGATACAAAGGACCACTGTGTCTGTAGTAGCACACACACTTAGCATGTAAAACCTTTGCTTTTAAGAACTCTTAAGAGCCACTGCAGGCAAATTAAGAGGCAGTATCCTGGAGTCAGTATTGACTCTACAGGAACAGTACTCTATTACTCAGTGTTTGGGTCTGCTTTCAAATGGCGAATACCAGCTCACACAGCGGAAAGTGACATGCATTCACTATATCTATCCTATAAATCTGACTTGGTAAAATTGTCTCATTACCATGTGAATCTGGTGTTAAGTTTCAAGGGAAAAAGCAATATAAGATGCCTTTATAACTCAGAGATTACTCTGCGGCATAAGTGATGCATTAGTATGTGGGTTTGAAATATGAAGGGGGAGGTGTTTTTGAAGATCTTGCAGGAAATGTGGGCCATGTCAAATGTGTCTGAAGAAGTGGAACAATTTCATGATAAGCCCTACGTTAAATTCCCAAGATGACAAAAATCTGTCATCCTAGTTTCTGAAGAAACACATTTTACTAAAACATAAAGAAGCTTACTTTCAAACACTTCACCTAGAGAGGACCCTTAGAAAGAACATACTTCCTCAAAGAGAAGAAGATATGTGAGGTCTAGTTATTAAGACACGTCTGAGGCATGCTGGGAGCCACATAGCTGATAGCCACCTGATGGAGATGTGCCTTATTAGCTTTCTCTGAATGCTAATAAATCTCCAGTCTGCTAGATGCTAGCTTGAATGGCCTGTCTCCTTACCTTTGGCATGAGAGATGAAGTGGTGTCGGAAAGGGGAGTAAGGGCGGGTATCATTGTGAGAGGAGATGGGACTGCTAGAGCGCAAGTGGGCTAACCGCTGCACACCATTAGACAGAGGTTCTATAGCAGCAGCAAGGAATCGTGAGGCAAGACAAAATGGAAACAAAGAAAAGAGAATACAAAGTAAGAAGGAAGCAAGGGAAGTGGCTGGAGGTGGGAGACAACAGAGGGCACAGGGAAGCACCCATTAGCTAGGAGCCTGAAAATAGGAAGAGATCAGATTAAAGATGTTCCAGACTAAAAGCAGTGTTAGGAAAAATTCATAGGAAAAATTTGACAACTCAGATTTGCCCTGGATAATTCTTTGTTCCAGTTTAAACTATTACCTTCTTACTCCATAAATGCTACTGTAATTCATGCATCTCACACTTGAACCCAAATTAGTTTCAAAAGCATTGTTTTTAAGACATTCTAGCATAGAAGTTATGGCATTTTCCACAAAAATACCAGGAACACCTTGTTGCTTCAAGAGGAAATGAAAATCGTCCATTTCTACTTTCAAATGATTACAGTGTAGCATATAACATACAATCTCTAAACTGTAGCTAATTTTAACTATAGTTAATTGAAACAAACCAGTTTATAAACTAAGAGATAGTTTCACTAAACCATGTTTAAGACTAACCACAGTTTGTCCAGGAGTGGACATAACATTAGACTGTAGTTAGTTAAAATCAGAAGCTTCCACTTACAAGAATAGGAGAGGGGAAAAATGAAACCATAATTTATTACTGCATCTGAATGAGGTTGTTGTCAAATTCATGGTCCATGTTTATTAGAAAAGAAGGTGGAAAAAACATATTTTTCCAAAGGAAATAAAAAAGAAATAAGCATTGTAAAATGTTCCAACAAAGCTCATAATCAAAGTTAATTTTAACAAAACTCTGAATTTGTTTATCATCTAACACAACATCATATAGTCGAAATTAGCAGACATATACAGTAGAGATGGGGGTATTCGTATACGAATATCCCCGCACAGGTGGAAATAACGAGAGTCCGGCCCCATGGGGCCAGACTGTCCACTCACGATTTCGCCGCTGATGCCAGTTCCGTGGAGGTTTCCTATCGTGCTGTTCTCTGCAATGGATTAGCCACTCTCCGACCTGGCAGAGAGGCTTGTCATCCTGCCTCCTGCCAGGACTGGGTACAACTGCCAGGATTGTGGACAACGTTGCGATAGGAAGGTCTGACGAGCTCGCATCAGCGGCGAAATCATGAGTGGACAGTCTGGCCCCATGGGGCCGGACCCTCATTATTTCCACCTGTGCGGGGATATTCGTATAGAAATACGAATACCCCCATCTCTAATATACAGTCTTTTACTAGATACTAATAGATTCTTCTCCATCAACAACACCTATTTTTAAAAATCATCATAATCAGACCATCAGTACAATGTGGTCACTGCAAACTTGGCTTCTCTAAGACATACTTAAAGGAAAAACGTCCTCTGCAAATCACCAGTTAGTGACCTGCAGGGCAGTAGCACTCTCCTCACTTGTTTACTTTAATCCTTTTGTAAATTGCCTGAATAGGGCTTATGACTTCTCTGATGTTGAACCCTGCTTCTTTCCCTGTGGTATATAAACAGGACTGTCTGCATTTTAGGCATGTTCATTTTTGTACCGATTCATTGAAATGTCTGAAAAGGGATTTGTTAAAGGAGATTCAACATACATCTTTCTATATTTGAAATTAAGAATACACAGGAGTAGAGATGAGAAGAACAAACACTACAAAGTTAGGACTAGATCTGGTTTCATTACTCAAATGCTCTCTTGCATTGACTACTTTTATAAGCCGATCAACAGAGGGGGGAAATACTCTTTCTTTCCTTTTTAAAACAAGCAATTGCAGGGAGAAGAGAGGAAGAATAAATTGCATTTGGGCAGTGCTTTTTGTCTTTAGCCTTAGTTTAACTAAGAAGAATTTCTGTCAGGATGGGAGAAATCTGAGCTTTTCCCACCCATGTGAAGGAAAAAGAAATATCTTGAAAATAAACAATAAACAGGATATTTCAACAGTGACATATGTTTCTGTGGCAGATTAACCTTGTTTCCTCCTTTGGGCCTCTCTTGATAGCAACAGCAGCATGATTACTTCTATTTTGTGAGTGGCCTCCTTCTTCATTTTGCTTGTTACCTCAAAATTGCTATGCCTCAGTTCTGCTGTTTGGCTTCTACCACCCTCCAGCCTTTTAGCTCTTACACCCTTGTAAACAGTAGGGTGGCCATAATCTGGTTCCCTAAATATGGACAACCTAGTTTGCATTTTATGCAAATTACACAGCCCTATATATATGTTACTTGTTGCATTGTTTTTTCCATCAGCCTTGGCCTAATTTATACAGCAATCACTGGCTGAAATCTAATATTAAGTTGCAAGTAGATTTGTCCCATTGAATTGTTTAGTGTCCATGGGCCAATCAGTACCTCTCAGCCAAACCTACTTTACAGATTGTTTCTGAGGCAAATGGTGAGAGAGGAAACATATGAAACCACATACATTGCTTATATATATAGAATGACCTTATGTCGTGCACAGAAACTTCTGGTGATATTCTCATGAGATAGCTGTTGGTTTTTGACTATCAGGTTTTTTTGGGGGTACCCTACAGAGCCATGACAATACCACAGGAATCTCCTGCAAACTGTCATCTGATTTGCAGGGGGGAAATGCAAGTTGAATCTGGGCAAATGGTAGAAATTAGGGGGAAAACAAGCATTATTTCCTTCAGAGGTACAAATTGATCATTTTACTGTAACTGAGGAATAAAACTTTCTTGCTGTACTAAATGTTTCATCTGTCTGTCTGTCTATCTCAAAACAAGTGTCACTTCAGCATGATACCTCACATACTTTGCTTCATTTCACCTCATTATATGACCTTCCTAAATCCCTACCACCCCCTAGCTGTTGTGTTGTGTCACTGCTACAGACCATAGTGTAGCAACAAAGCTTAGAAATTTTCCTTTTTTGACTATACCATCAAGAATCCCTCAGCCAGAACAGCCTCTGATCACATGGGCTGGGGATTTCATGAATTGTCATCTAATGCAATAACTCTGCCAAACTCTGCATCCTAACAAATAAAAATATATTATTCTATTACACATATTTACTGAAGTGTAATATCAATTTAACTTAGTAAGATATTTATCTAACTAAGAAAATCAAAGATGTGTAGAATTAGTTCTTTGAAAAGGCTGTTATTGTTTCCTTATCATTCTATGAAACTTCCTTCCAGAAGATTCATAGCAACCCTAAACTCAATAAGCTTAATAACAATTATAAGCAGAAGTGTCTAATAATTTATCCTTTGCTCCTGCTCATCACCTATTGTTTTTCCCAGCTCTTCCTTAGGATAGTATCTAACTAAACTCCAAGATGCCTCTGGAAGACGAAATGGAACTTGATTTTTCTGGAAGCTCCCAAAGGTGAATGACATAACTAAAATAAAATTTAAAAAAAAGAACCGGGGGGGGGGGGGGGGGGGCTAGGAACCTAAACCACCTTATACTCTAAATGGGTGCTAGGTGGCATGCCTAAAAGAATAGTAAAAAACAGCCAAACTAGTAATATATAAACCATGCATACAAGGAGGAGATTTCTCCTCGTTACAATTGGTGGTTCAGACAAAGAGACGTCACTCTGACAGTCTGAGGTGATTCCCTTTCCTCACCAACAATTGAGGCCACAAGATATCCCTGCCACTGCTTTAAACACAGGGCAAAGGAATTCTGAACAGTGCACATATAATATACTATAAGTGGGGAAAATACGTTAATGAAAATTGCTGCAAATTATACATGAGCCAATAAACGAACTTTAGAATCTCTCCAAGCTGATTTGGAAGGCAAATGGGACTAAATTAATCCATAAAACAAAACCAGAATGGAATGACAGTCACTAACGCATCCCTGGTGTTTTGAAAGCTACAGACAGAAGGTTCTGTTTCTTACTACTATACTCAGGGAACACTGAATTCAGCAGCATAGCTTAAAAATTAAATTATACTACTACAATTTGTAGAAATAAGGTTCAAATGCTGAAGAATAATATAGTTCAAGGTATATCTCTTAAATGCAAATTTCACTATTTTATGCATGAAATTCAAACAAGTGTAGTGATACTGATGAGCTTTTTGACTAAGGATGAAGACAGACAACATTTTTAGAGCAGTGTGACTACTCTGGCAGCACCTTCCTCATGGGTTAGACTCAAATAATGTTTTCTCTCAAACATTTAAGCACTGAAATGAACAATTAAGCAGGCTGAAGCCAGCTGTTCAGTGTCCTGATTGGTTGGTCTCCTATGATATCACCAGGATCCCTCCCCCACCCACCTAAATTCTCAGAACAGTTTTATAACTCTATGTGAAAGGAATGATCTGATACCAAAGAGGAAGAGATCATTTTTATAAGATTACATGACAAAAAAATTAGATATTCTGGATTTTCATCAGCCTTTTCATCAACAAAATTTCCCCAGGCCTTACCAGGTCTATGAAAATGCTGTGGAGAACGTGACATTGTGGGAGTGTAGCTGTGACGACTATACACAGGAGAACCAATTGAACCCTGGCTGGTAGACCGGTGTATCATCCGATCCCGAATATCTTGATAGCCCTGAAGAAAGAATATATTTGACAAACAAATAATAGTCAGTCCCATAATGGTCCCATTTATGCAGCTTATAACTGAGAGAAGAGGCACTGTTCAAGATATTGCTAAATTGTTTCCCCAGATTAATTCCCTTTCACTGCCATGATAATCAGAATCAAACTAGGTGTTGCAAGAGGCTGCTTCCCTCACCGTGCTAATGTGAGGGTTGGCAGAATCCATGGGTGGGAGAATCTGTGGGTAGTGCTTAATCCTCTAGTCTAGTTCTCTCTAGCAGAACACCTCCCTGACGCCAATGAAACATGAGTTACTTGAATGATACTATTAAAAACATGATTTGTTATACACTGTGTTTCTTAAAGAACAACTATACACTACATTTCTTAAATGTGAATTCTTGCTTTTAAGCTATGGTAACTTAGAAAGAACAAAAGATCTCCTGTGTTTCAGTCACTCTGCAGAAATCCAGTATAATCAAGGTATTGTAACATGTAAATTGTTGAAAAAGAGAAGCCCATGGCAGCTATAAAAGCAATTTTTAAAAATGAAACCTCTCTTCATTGGCACACACACTATTATCCATAGTATCTAAGTTGCCCACCAAAGTCTATCACTGAAATGCTAAACACTGGTAAATTCTACTAAACCTCTGGTACATGGAAGAGAAGTGGGTTGTCGTAGGCAGATGTACACTCCATCTTAAACTATGCATGCTGTGCTATACATTCGTTACTGGAAAAGGTAAAAGAAAAGAAGTGTCTATCTACTTCCATCCAATCCCAACATATGTGAATATGCTATTTCTTCCACTGCTTGCCTTTCATTTCAATGGTATCAAAATTATTCACTTTCTTTTCATTACTTTTCAGTAATATAACCTGTTTTACTTTTCTCTGACATTTCACTGCCTATGCTGCTGCTACTGCCCCTTAAGTAGCTCTTTTAAAACACCCATGCACTGCCATAGTAAGATGAAATGCGTTAATTGCTCTGACAGCAGTTAGCAAAGACTTTCAAATAAAGCTAGCAGGTGCATTTTATAGGGTGGGCTGGATATTCACAGGACTGCAGATTGCCAGATGCTTGGTTCAGAACTGGCAGCACAGGACAAGCAATAACTTTCTTTTAGTAATGTTACCTTTGCAAGAATATAACATGAGGCAAAAGTTTCATCAAACTTACTTCTGCAGATGGGGTTGGAGAGAGTGTTCTTGGAGACTATGAGACATGAGAGAAAAGAAGATTACAGATATTTTGGTCCTAATATATCACACTTACCTTAATATCAGTAATATTTTCAAGACAATTAAAAGAACGTGAACACATTAAAAAGGTAACATGAACAATCTAAATTTAAAAACCTCCATCAAATTATCCATGGTTTGACCTTCAACTCTTCAGTCATGATCCTCTCTATATATTCATTTTAATCACATATTTTAAGGGTAATTTCATAAAAGAAGACACTGGTAATTTTTATAAATACTTTCTACAAAGGTTACACTCAAAAAACATTAATAATTTGATGATTGCAATAGTTCAACAGAAACCATTCAAAACCAGAAATCAGTGTATAATTTTGTTGGTTCAGAGTTTCAAGTGATGAAACAAACTCTAAAATTTCTGGGTTGCTTCTATTACAGTATGCCAAATATTTAATGAACCTTGGCACTAAAGACAGGTTTAATGGCTGGCTGAATGAAAACCTAGGCAAATTAAACCTTTGCCGCATCCTTACCCTTACTCATAATATCAAAATTATGCATTAAAAAGGTAAAAGAAACAACTATACTCTTTTATATTTTAATGTGTTATCACAAAGTTTTATGATGTGCCTCTCCACCTTCTGATTCAAATTATGAATTGTCACTGAAAGCCAAGAATGTGAGATAATTTTGAATGTTTTCAGCCCAGCACTCTTCCAAAAGACCATTTCAATCTTACAGCTACCAATACCTCAGGCTAAGAGGTAATGACTATAGCCTAATTGTGGGGTATGTAGGCATAACACAACATTATGTCTACAGTCGCACCAAGACAGAAGTGCTATCCACAAAGCACCTTCAGCTGTGCATTATGCAATAGGTCAAACAGGCATCACAAGACGGACTTGTTGCTGAGGAATGGCAAACACATTTACAATGGTTTATGTCAACTGGATTCTGGCTAGTGACTAATGCCACTCAGTGATATTCACAGCCTAGCAGGGATCTGAAAGCCCGACAGTTAAAACTGTTGTATCAAGGGTTCTTGGGTGTGCCTTGGATAGCCTGACCTCATGGTGAAAATACTGTACATTTGTTTTACCACACAAACAATGGCAGCTTACTCCACCTCTGGATCCAAAAGAACTGTGAATGGAAGGACAATAGCATGAAGTGCTATTGCACAAACAATCCTGCAAAAGCTTGTGCAACAGTGTACAAAATGCCATTGCAGAAATCTATAAGTTCTACAGCTGTTCTTTTCGTCTACTTTGACAAGAGTTTGCTAACATGTCCCATTTTGGGTTATTTTTTTCTTGTGCAATACTGTACTGCAGGCCAGCACAATGTGTGACCGACCTTCCAAGTTGAAGCAGTCAACCAAATATGTATGATGGCCTACCAAGGATTCAATATTTTTAGTTTTATATATAGACATATTTTACAGGTTCATCTCTGAAAAGGGACTTTCCCCATGGTGAGGACACCTTTGTATCCAACCAACCTAGTCTCTGAGATTACTTATTGCCATGACATAAATGAACTAGATTCTAGCCAACTGTTCCAATAATGTCTCACAATATATAAATCAAATACATTTTGTTTCTGTTTAGCAAACTTCTATTCAAGCGTATGCACAGAAGTAAGAGAAACCAGAATCTACTAACTATGTTTCATGCCAAATGTTCTGACATACCAATAACCACCTCAATGGATTTTGTACTCTTTTTTTTTCAACTTACACTTTCATCCTGCACTGGAGAACTGCCATATCTTGAACTCTGAGTCTGTTAAGAAAAGTTTGGGTTCATCACTCTTTTTGTAAATTCTTAAAAGGTTTTAATAAGAAAATAATGTGAAACAAAGTCTACAAACTACTAATCTATGTCCGGTTAGAGCAGTAAAAAGAAGTGTGCAGGTAGAATTTAATGATGGCAAAAACTTAAGTATTTGATGATATCTGGGGCTTGATTCTTATAGCCCCTCTTTTGTAATCAAAGTCTACAAAGCAACACTCCCATGGTTTTCATGTAGCCCCAGAGCTATCTCTGTCCCTAGAGGTTCAAGCATTGTAAATGACTCAGAGAGTAAATGGCTCAGAAAGCCTTTTTTTTTTCAGTCCCAGTGCATGTGGTACACAAGCTACATTCACTCCTGAATGCAGGGGTAGCATGGTCATTGCAATATTGCCAACCTCAAACCCAGATTCCTACCAAATGTGTTCTATGTAGGGCTGCTGTTGAGGATATACTAGAAGCAGCAGACAGTACAGAATGCAGCTCCCTGGCTACTGTAAACTATTTTTTTCATTATCAGCATATAAATGTTTTCCAAGGCACTGGACTGGTTGCCTATTTCCTACTGGGTCTGGAAGGATCGAGGTTCTGATAATACTAAAGAAAGCACTGAATAGCTTTGGACCAAGTTAGCTAAAGCCATTTCTTCTTCCCTGTCATCCTGTCTGATTACTGATGTCTTCAGACATCAGCTTGGAGTCCACAAGAAGTAGGGCCTTAGTGTTTGACTCCTGTTCTGTGGAGCTGCCTTTTAACTGAGGTTAGACATGTGCTATTTTCCTTATTTCTGGTCTTTTCTGAAGACCTTTCTCTTTAGAGAAGAAAGTGGCTGGAATCCTCTTGGTTTTCATATAAGATTCGGATAACTTGCCGCAGGTAATACCAGCCAAGAAGCCATGGTAACTTCTCAGTTGTGCAACTGGGCACCTGACCAACATGGTACCTTGCACCTCTTCAATTAGCTGCAATTAGTAGCAGCAAGTTACACAATGCTTACACAAACACCAGCAAGGTTTTGGCCAATAGTGTTTTCTATCTGATTCATTTAATTTATTGAACACGGCTTCTAAATCTTTGCTATGGTGGAGCCTACACATTTTATACAATGAATAAACAAATGACTAAAATGAATAAATAAATGTCTAAATAAATGACTAAAATGAATAATTAGATATAAATAAACTAATGCTATATAAACTTTGAAGAATTCCAGAAAAACTCTAGTTAATAACTTGTGTTAGCAGTGACTTTTGTTGAATAAGGGGTTCACAAGACAAGTTCCATAATGAGTACCGTACTATGCAGTGGAAACCAGAGAATGTGACATTAAAAATAAGGAAAGGATAAGAAGTTGCCCATCCCTGGACTGTCTTCAGGACTGGATAGGAGAGCATGAAGTTTTATATCCCCCCAAATAACATTCTTGGATCAAAACCCACAGCCTGATCATATTAGGTTGTTATTACCATTTCAATGAAATGATGACTATGCAAGATACTACTGGAAAGAGACACAGCTCTATTTACCACTATTTGGCATTAACAGGGTCCCTTTTTCCTAGCCTTTCTGGTTTGAAATCAGTTATGCTGATGCAACAGGGAAAGTGGCAGGTGGCTAGAGGTCCTTAAAAAGAAATGCAGCCAAGACAGTATTCCTCAAAGAAAGTGAATAATGATAAAAAGCAACACAACTGGGCGCTAATACCAGTAGGGAGCCAAAACATCTGTCTTCCCTTACTTCTCAGGGACTATGGCAAAAGATCTTGTCATCAAGAAATAAGTTAAAATATTAAAATATATGAGAATTGCTGCAACCACACACTGACTTTACGTACCAGACTATTTATTCCTAAATGAGTTTTGGATTCACTGGCAAATTATATCCCCTGTGCTCATTCGGTGGCTGAACAAATTATCAGAACTAGATGATGTCCACTGGGTGGAGCTATATGAAAACATTTTCTGTAATAAGGTTCAAAGATAGGGCTGGAAAATAATTTGTTTGTCAAAAGTAGTGTTTTTCTGCCTTCTGAGACTTGCTTTGAGAAGAACCTTGCCTCAAGAATTCACACATCTGTGAGGCTTACAGAAATCAAGTGAGTACAAAACAATGTACATGTGTAAAAATGTGAGTTGCTAAACATGCATAATTGAAAAAAATACACACAGACATGCTTTAGCCAATCATAGAGGTTGCACAAACTACAGCAAATAAATGAGCACATTAGAGAAATGCTTAGAAACATGCACAGATGTCAGTCTGAGAAGAAACCACGAAGTCTCACAAACCAGCACAAAACTAGGATAGGAAGAAAATAGAGGTGGGATTTGGAATAATGCAACAAAATAAAAATGAGATTTTCACAACTTTATTTAAAAGCAGAATGTGTTTGAAAAGTTACAGTAAGAAACTGAACCCTTTGCACAGGCTAATGGCATAAAGATTGATGCTGTCTCCTTCCCTTCCCATGTTGTGCAATATTTTTAAAAATGAGCTTTTGTGCACCATGTGTGTTTGTGAATGTATTTCTCACTTTTCCTTGTCACCCTGCACACTATCAGGACATGCACTCAGAAATTGCGAAGTATTCTAAAATACAATACCCACAAGAATATGCTTGAAGAAACGTAAAAAGCATGAAGTAGTAAACAAAGGTTTGTTACTAGGAATAGGAGTGGCCATACTTCAGCCCTGTCAGAGTCACTTTGGTTTTCTTATAGGATACCATAATCCTGTTGGGGGAAAATGCACATGCAGTGGTAATTGGCCAGAGCATCCTCTGCATGACTAGACATGCACTTACACAATTCTCCTTGCAGTCATGATTTTTTCCAACAGGATTCTAATCACAGTCCTTCCTCAAAAAAGCCATTTTTTTTCTTTCTGCAGTTAAATAGCTGGGGATCATAGAATCATAGAATAATGAAGTTGGAAGGGGCCTATAAGGCCATCAAGTCCAACCCTCTGCTCAATGCAGGAATACAAATCAAAGGATATCTGTCAGGTAGTTGTCTAAATTTCTCTTGAATGCTTCCAGAAGCACTCACCACCTCTCGAGGTAATTGGTTCCATTGACATACTGCTCTAACAATTAGGAGGTTTTTCCTGATATTCAGCTGAAATCTGGCTTCCTGTAACTTGACCCCATTGTTGCCTGTCCTGCACTCTGGAATGATTGAGAACAGATTCTGCCCCTCCTCTGTATGACAGTCTTTCAAGTATTTGAAAAGTGCTATCATATCTCCTCTTAGTCTCAGTTTTCTTAAGGCTAAACATGCCCAGTTCAGACACCTTAACCAATCTATTGTAAATCATGCAGTGACTAGCTATTTGATCTAGATCTACATTTTGCGGACCCCTAATACAGAGATTCAGGGGACAAATACAGAAGGTATCAAAGAAGATGCAAAGAAAACTGCCAAGTCTATGACAAAGAGGTTGTAGACAAATGTCAAAGACAACTTTGAGACCAGTACATTTTAGTGACAAGAAATTGTACATGGAAAAAGATGCTTCTTCAAATAATCAGAAAAACCATACCAGTTCTTGAAGGACCAAGAAAAACATCCTGCAGTATTTATTACGTATGTTAATCGGTACACACTGGAACAACAGCAGACAACTATACCGAGGAATCAAACCCAGTACCCAGACCTGGCCATTCTGTGGCAAGATGATAATAATTGTTCACAGTTTGTGATTCAGGTTTGGTATCTCAGTTATCACCAGTCTTCAGAAAATGTACCTGAACTCTGTTAAAGCTCTTAGATGAAAAAGCACCTTAACAATACAGCATTCTCCTCAGTGGACATGAGTATATTCTGTTATCTACAATAAATGAGAACTTCTTAAAGAGTCACAAGTGCACATAATATACAAAAGAGTAGCTGAAGTAAAAGAAGAAGGACTTACTTTTGACTCTATATAAAAATGTCAGGCATTGTTTGTCTATGTTTTTATTTATTTTCCTTTTGTTTTCAGTCCAGAAGGTTTCATAAAGGAATTCCCTAAGCTTATTTTATTTGTTTTCCTGGTAACAGAAAAATACCAGAAGCAGCAAATATAGAGACCAGAAAAGAAGGGAGCAATCAAAGCACCTCATAAAGTTACATTACAGTAACAGTCTCAATTATGCAACAGTTTTCTATGTGAATATTTTTGTTCTTGCACATAAAACCTACCATCAATTTGGCATTATGTTTCATTACTGATTTTGCTCTGCAAATATTTACCAGTTCAGTTTTTAGGGGCTAAAGAAAGTGTCTTCAAAACTCTTTAAACTGCCATTTTTTCCCTCTTATGAAAAAGCTACCAAGAATAATTTTTGCTAAGACCTGGGCATAAAAGTATTGTGCACAGTCTGCACAGATATTTTTATAGTAAACATCTGGGACTTAAAACAGATGACAACACTTTGTTCTTTGACACTCCTCACACGCTTCTCGAAGAATTCTCCAGTTCCCAGTTGTGCATCCTCTTCCCCTCTGTGTCTGGCAAATCAGCATTGATTCTTATTAGGGAGATTTTCGCAGCTGAGGAAAAATTATTTCATTCCTTTGGGAGAGAAGGGTCAGGTACCTATAGTAGCAGGTACCTCATCCCAGTGCCATGGCTACATCCTGAACTACCTTTTAATAGCAGCAGTGATGTAAGTCTTGCTGATCTCATCCTTGTACATGATAACAAGGAACTGTAAATTACCGTATTTTTCGCTCCATAAGACGCACCTCTCCATAAGACGTACCTAATTTTTAGGGGAGCAAAACAGGAAAAAAAATTCTGGCGATTTCGGCCCGCTGGGCCCGCGGGGGTGGGGGGTGGAGGACGGCTGGGAAGGGTCTGGGAAGGGAAGGGAAGGTGGCGATTTCGGCCCGCTGGGCCCACGGGGGGGTGGAGGACGGCTGGGAAGGGTCTGGGAAGGGAAGGTGGTGATTTCGGCCAGCTGGGCCCCCGGGGTGTGTGCAGAAAGGCCGGGTAGGGTCTTGGAGGGGTACTGCAGGCATCGGTTTGGGCCTTCCTACACCCCCGCGTGGGCCCACCGGGGCCGAAACTGCCACCTCCCTTGCCTTCCCAGACCCTTCCCAGCCGTCCTCCACCCCCACCCCCCCGCGGGCCCAGCGGGCCGAAATCGCCACCCGCCCCGTAGACCTCTGGGAGCTTACCTGGCCTTCCTCCGCAGCTTTTTCCTAACTGTTGGGGCAAAAGAGCTACCAAGAAGCAGCCTCTTTTGCCACCTACAGTTAGAATTTAAATTGCACCCTTTTTTTACAGTATTCGCTCCATAAGACGCACACACTTTCCCCCTCACTTTTTTTGGGGGGAAAGTGTGTCTTATGGAGCGAAAAATACGGTATTCTCTTCACTCTGCAACAGGGCCCTACTTCAGGGTGTTCTCGGCAAGCAAAGACCATGATAGTTACTTTATTTGGTACCAATTAAGCAAAATTATTCAGATAATGCTTTAATGTGTGTAGATCATGCGTTAATATGATGTAAATTGTGTCAGATGAAGAAGGTGGTTACTTTGATGCACAGACTTCAGGATTAGAAGCACTGAAGTCAAGACAACTTTATTGACAAGAACTAATTACTTTTTAAAAAGAAAGAAGTCCCATGTAGATACAGAATCACAAGTAAATAGTTGCTTGTCTTAATTTCCTGAATGTTTAATGGGTCAAGCAATTTATTCCTCACCATACCTTCACTCAGCTAGTGCAGGTTATGCTCTGTCTGACCACTGGGCACTGATTAGCCCTTTTAACTCATGTTATAATGCTAACTTAGGAATGCCTGTAATATTTATGACATCTATGCATATGTTTGTCATCAGGATATTCTGCTAATGGCTCTAGGATGTGGTGGTTATTAAATGGAAGGTGAGAGTAGTTTATTGTGACTGTATTTGGTCCATTCTGAATTGTAACAAAGGCCCTTAAAGACATGCCCAAATAATTCCCTTGCAACCAATCTGTTTGTCACTCTTTTGGTGTTGTTCATGCTTCACGCAAATGCTGTAGTGAGCCTTTGGACTGTGTCACATCTACTCAACCTGCGCCCTTTCTTGCCATGAAAAGGTCAGGAATGCTTTTCTGGTCCTTTGAAACTGAACACTGTTGGGTAGCACCGCCAGGCTTGTTTAACTTATGCATTTGGCAGCATCTAGCAACTAGTGAGGAAATGGGCACTGTGAACCAAACATGGGGTGTTCTTAACAAAATGAAAAAAAGAAAGGCACAGAGAGCCGCATGCTTGTTTTTGTAGCAGCCTTCATGCTGCAAGACAAAGCTCATCACAATTCTTTTGAGGATACAGAGACGTGAAGCATTTGGACAGAAAATTAAGAGCAGCATCAGTTTACAAAGAGGACAAAAACTAAGCTGGATTTCATTAATAGTGCATATAAGAAGAGAATGGGTGGCTCCCCAGTTTATTACCTCTCCAAGACTCTGCCTCTCCTGTTTCTCCTCGTAGGCGGAAGTGTAGAAGGGCTCATAAGTAATTAGGTCTGGACGCTCAATGTCATAAATGGCCTTGACTTTGGGAATGGCTGCTAAATCCTTATAATCAAGGATCTCATTGTCTACTTTTGCCTGAAGGTCAAAGACAGAAGATAAATTAACACAGAGACATAAACACACATTCTCTTGCATGTAATTCATGTTTGAAGGACTTTGCCAATGTAGGAGAGTTAAATAAATCCGCAGTTGCCAGTCTTGTATTTGAAAAAGAAGCAACTTTTTTTTCTCTCCTTAGGTTTTAGCATCTTCAATAGAGTGGAAAATTTGCTGTTATTTTTGTTGTTGCATTATGTTCCCTATCCCAATCTTGGCAATACATGAGTCCCACTGTGTTATGAATTCTAAATCCAGCTCTGCCAGTAACTCAGTGGGTAGCCTTTGGGAAGCAACTTCCTTATTTTGGGTTTGATTTTCTCATCAACAAAATGCATCATGCAGCCTGCTCGTAAATGTCTATATGAAATACATGTTGAGAAAGGGGGAGACAGCAGTCTAATGACAGTAAAGTTTAAAATGTTACACTGTAAAGTTATAAAGCTATATAAAGTTATACAACTGCAGTTTTATCCCACCCATCGCCAAAGTGGGTGCTTAAAAAAAACTTCCAGTTCATTTATGAAATTATTTACAAATATATCAAAATATAAAATGAAAGGATCCTAAAAAAAAAAAATCCTTCCACAAGAAAAGAAATACAAGTCAAGTTCAATTTCACTGAAGGCAACCATAGCCTTACCAATCAGAAACCTGGGAGAAAAAAACAAATTTAGTTGTGTCTGAAAAAGGTGTAAAATTGAGCTTCACTATGTCTGCCTTAGATACAAGCTCAATATCTAAGGTTCTTATTTTGTGACTTTCACCATCTTGTATGCATAACAAGTTCAGCACAGGGATAGGCCTAGATGATGCTCAGATGTCATCTTGGTACTTTGTCTTGGGTCACAAGTTTCAATATTTCAAATGACATATGGCCCAACCTGAAATGGCAAGATTCATTCTAGGTTCAGTCCCTGCCATCTCAGGTTAGATGTTTTGGAGTAAAAAGCCCTCGGAAGACCTTGGAATGTAGCTATTAGTCAGAGCAGACTGCCCTAATTCTACTAGTCTCAGTACTGGACAGTTCCTTCTATAGCTTTTACATTCTTGATAAAATCAGAATAAAATTAGATCAGGAACAAACACACATAGGCTGAACTCCTGTTGCTTAGCATAGTAAGCTGCAACGAAAATAGGCCCATAGAATCAATGCAACTTTTAGAGGAGTTGATTAATCAAAGCCCCACTGATACTTTAGTTACAATTTACTACACTAAGCAACAGGATTTCAACCACAAGCTATGAAGTTAAGGAGAATAGAATTCCAGCATTTCAAAAACTAAATGGCTAATTACATCAAACACTACTCAAGCCATTAAAAAAAATCAAATAGGAATATTTAGATTTTAGCCAAGTCTATATACTCCAAAATGTAATCTTTGTAGAGTGGGAAACTGTGTAAATCTGTTTCAGCCACATCACCTGTTAAGCAACTATGAAATACTACAAATATTAAAAGAGAAATCCTAACAACAATGGAGCAACAAATAGGAACCCACAACAAAACACTGTGTAGCTTAATAAGTGAGTTTCCTGTCCCACCCTTCTATATTCCTGTACAGAGCTTTGCTTCCTCTTTAGCATCATTCCTCTTCCTCTCTCTGTGATCTATTTCTCATTCTGCACTTGTGCTTTTTTAACTCCTCTCTGCTCCTTCGGTTGTCCTCTCATCTCCTCTTATGCTTTTGCCAGTTTCACTGATTTATTTGTTCATCTCTTATCTCATAGACTCTTTCTCTCTCCCCCCCCCCCCTCCAAAATCCTGTCACTTAACCCAGCTACCCTCCATGAATACTCTGGCCATGAATGTGGCCAGAATTCTGCACAATGACATATAGAAGCTCACCATCAAACTCTGCTTTGATGGATTTCTACAACAACCAGAATGAACCAGGAACAAGGAGCTGTATTTTAGCTTCTTTTGAGGGCTTCTGCCTGTTTTAGGGATTCTTTTACCAGATTTCATCCATATTTCTGCAAATCTTGGAGTTCTGCCAAGTCTGATGACCATTCTCTTTTGTGTATGGGTGGTGTCACTTTAGCTATATAACTACTGGCAATTACTCAATTAAGCTGGGATGTACTTGAACTATTTCATATGTAGTCAAGTTCAGAAGGGCAGTAAATAAATAAAATCCTAAGCATGTTTATTCAGAATTCATTTAGAAGTCAAACTATTTAAAGTGTTGTATTCCTAGGTAAGTGTGTGCACAGCTGCAGCTTTACTGCATACTGCTATGTGTGTCTACTGGGAAGTGACTCACTGAATGTAATGGCATTTACTCCTGCATAAATATGCATAGGAGTCCATTGATAGTATTGTAAAATATTACACCAAAGAATGGAACAATTTCAGCTGCATCATTCTGAATTTAGGAAGGGAATAGGATTAGATGGTTCTGACAATGCAGAAGGATCTGGAAAAAATATAGGCTTGTATAGATTTCAGTAGTATTTGCAGCAAACAACACTGAATGCTGCTCATAAGGAAGGTAGTTAATATTTCTGTCTGTATTACTTGATTTATGTACTGTGACAGAAAACACCTGTTAACACTAGTTGTAAATTTATGCTACAAGGAAACATCCTGTTACATCATTCTCCAGCTAGAATAATTTCTAGCCCTAACACACAACCTTGTGCAACTGTAATTTTTAAAAGGCACTTTTGTCAAAACCTGAGCATGCATGTCTGGACATTTTAAACCCTGTTAAAATATTTTATTGACTCCCTTGTGTACAGAGGCAATATATAAAGGTGGCCTGGTACTGCAGATTAGAGGCTATGCTATGCTATGAGGAGTTGACTTTCCCAGACTCGCCAAAGGCTCTAAATCCACCCATGCAAACATTCTGGCCTTATGCCAAAGTGCACTCTGCAGCTTTAAACCAGCAATTCATAAAGAGTTTTACTTAGGCACCTGCTTCAGCAGATGTGAAAAGTTGCAAAACTAATATCTTCAATATATAGCTGACTATTTCTGCTCTTGCACAGATCTATGGATCAGCTGCAGTGCCTAGAAAGGTTACTTTGTCTTAGACTATCCCAGTCAATATGGCCCAAGTGATGTGCAGTACAAAAAACCCTAACTTTTCTAAGCTCTTGTCAATTGCCATTGTGATAGCTACTCATCCAGCTAAGGTACCATCATCAGATTTAGCCATCATGTAGCTCAACAGAACAGAAGCTTGGTAGGTTCTTGTGTGATAATTCTGTAGAAGCTCTTTCTGGAGTTCAATAATCTAACCAAAACAAACACGTCAGGAGGGGAGAGTGCTAGCCAGTCCCCTCCAGCAGTGCTCTTCACGTGTTGAGATTGAAGGTTTTAAAGTAGAAAACCTCCTCCGCATGACGAGGCTTTCCATGTCTACAGAAGAGCAATGACAAAGGGAGTGGGGCAATGACACTCCCTTCTCAAGTGTTTAATTGAACTGCAAAATGACAGACTAGGACTCCGGAGTGTGATCTTTTAGCTACCATCAGAGTCATACTCCACAGATGGACCTGTGGATTGACAGTTCTTTTCTTTGACACCCTGCATCTCTGTGAAAAAACAGATTTCCTGGGATCTAAGTGATGTGGCTAAATTTTTTGCCTTACCCATGCTTTCATTTTAATTGATCAGTAGAATTTCCTATTCAAAAAAAAAAAAATCTTTTCCCTTCCTCTTAAGCTCATTTTGTACATATAACAAAGCACTTACATAGCACTAAGACTCCTTGCCCTCTTCCTGGCTTTTCCTGGATTGACTCCTACCAGAGCTTTGAAAAATTACTTTTCTGGACAATAACTGTCAAAATATCTCAGTCACTGGCCATGATGGCTAGATCTGTAATCAAAACAGCAGCTTCTCTAAACTCTGTTCTTTGGGTCTATAAACCTTCCCTGAATTAGGATGCCATTTGGTGAGATTTTTGTATCCAAGTGGCATACACTCTTCAAGCAACCCTATTTGGTCCAGCTCCAAAGCTAGAGAAAAGGGAGAGAGAGAGAAAGAAAGAGATCTCCATTCTTGTCTCCCTCCTGTCTCCTGCCACTTCCAGGAGGAAGATTTCAGTTTTTTTTAGAAAAAAATTGTAAATGGTGCAGCACATCAGTGCTGCCCTAAATTGATTAAAAACAAGTTTTTCCCTCCTCCCTCAGCTCCATGGAACAGGCGGTACTAAATTCATTTTAAAAGTAATTAGGCAATGTAACTCATAACACACACCTCAAAACCCCACACGTACTGTAGGTAGAGTAATTTACATTGTTTTCTTAAGCCCTCATTACCTTCTCCAAAGCAACAAGATGTAGTTAACTTTTTGGAGGAAGTTTTCAATTTTTGGGAGGAACTTTTGGGAGGAAGTTCTCAATATTTTTCCAAGTGATGTTGATGTGCTGTACCAATACAATTTTTTTAAAATATATATAGAGAGAATTTGTTTAATTTCCCAATATCATGAAGTGGCTCTCTTCTTAAGCCACTTAACAATATGAGTAATTGAAAGAGGAAGGCAAAAATTGATAGCCACTAAAATGGAACAATTCTATCCATGCCTAAAAAGCAGAAGTCCGCAACAAGGACCCAGAAAGGTAAGAACAAAAACACTTGGGGACAAGCTAGTTTACTCCAGCAATTATGGCATGTGATTACCAGAAAAAGGAGTGAAATAGCAGGCCAAACAGTGGGACAAACACCCATCTGATTGTACCTTCAGTCTCAGTGGATATGCTCTCTGTTACTCTCCCTTTACCTCTCTTGGCAGACCTTTTGAGATAAGAATTTCTTGTTATTTTTTATTTCATCTTGCCTCATGCTCATGGAATCATGCCAGACTCTCTTACAAGAAAAGTCTTATAAAGACTGAAGACCTTTCACTGCCTGATAGGCCATGATCCTGCAAGGCTGATAGCTACACCACACTAGAGTACTTTGAATGTTTAAACTGAATGTTCTCTGGCATCTATCTTAACACATAAGCTTGGTGACAAGTTCCACGTATGCATAAAATAAGCATTCAAAGTCACAAAGCCTTTTTTATTCTCTAGTTACTTATCGCAGGATAAAGGAGAATCTTTCAGTTGCATTTTCCTCCAGCATACAGAGCATTATTGACAATGCCTGAACACTGGATCAGTATTCTGCAAGTAACACCTGCAGAGCATGCATGTCAGCAGGTCAGGAATTTCTTGCAGATTTTTGAACATGCCAGGGGAATGTATGAATAAATGGAGATGGAGGCATTTTGATCCTACGAAGTTCAGCTGTTGTTTCTTCAGGAAGGTAGTATAAGAGGTTATATGGAATTATACTTACATAGATTGAATGCCCCGGTGAGCCAGGTATGCTGGATCCAGGTCTAGAATAAATACTTTCTGAGGAAGTTCTTGTAGGCTGTGGAAAACAAAGAAACAGGTTTGCTTGTAAAGGCATGGCTCCTTGATATATTCTCTTCTGAAATGCAGAAAGCTACACTCATTTTCAAATATGTTCAAGCCAAATATTTTCAATGAAAACTGTGAAGTTTTCATTATAAACTTGTGAAGCCAGCTGAATTTCACGTGATGGAAAGAAGAGTTTTTCCCCCTCTAAGGCATACACAGTCTGCAAGGATGAATACAACACTCCTGAAGCATCAGAAAAACATCCTTGCTTATTCCTCCAAATGTTGTTGCTTACGTCTGTTGAAACCCAGCTAGAAAATCATAGTTACGCTTCAGAACGTGCCTGCAACAACATACGTGCTGCCTAATGTTTACATGCAATGGTAAGATAACAGGTATTGCTATAATAATGTTGAACAACTATTGTCAAGCAGAGTAGTTTTCAAGCCTTACTTCCATCAATCCAGTCTATTCTTTAATGTGTGTGTTTCTGTAGCCATTTCCTAGATGCAATATTAGAACTGAGAACTAGAAAGAATTCCCCTGTAATTTTCTTATCTGCTGGTAATGATAGTGCACTGTGTTAATAACACACATACCAACAATTTGCTTGATCAGAACAGTGATAACTATAAGGCAACCTGGCTGCAGAGAAATAACAAGTAACACACAATCCTTTTAAAATGTAACATTAGAAGCTGCGCCAGATGCTTTGAATTTCTTTTTAATAATATTCATGCATGCTGATTTTTTAATTGGAGTGTTTAACATCTCAAATTTATCTGACTTTTTTTTTTTTTTACAAAACATATCTATTCACATGATTTTATCTTTAATTTTGCTATAATGACATATAAGCTCTCAACATTTTTTGTTTGCTTTGAATGATTAGGCTTGAGAATTCTATCAAAAGGATTCAAGCTGTATGTTTTTGTTGAAGAGAACAATAGCATCACTTTGATTATTGTTTTAGGCCATTAAAGTTTCCAGTTTAGTCTTGTTGAAATGTGTTTAGTCACTGAAACAACACAGACTGTTGTCCTATCCACCCTTTAACTGAGAGCAAGCTCCCTTGAACACAGTGGAGCTTATTGCAATATGAAAATGCCTAAAACCCAGCAGCTCATACGTGATCTAGAATTCCCATCTGGAACTTTTAGGTCATTGCACATGATCTTAGCTAGTGAGCCTTGTGAAAGATAAATTATAGCTGGCAGTGCAGTGCAGGATAAAGGAGACAATCATGGAATTAGAATGGTTCTAGGGTGAGTTGGAGAACCTTTGCCCATCCAGGCTTTTCCCGCCAGCTTTCTGTTCTCATCACTCACACCACAAAGGCTAGAATGTCCTGTTGAAGCTTTCAGCCACTTGCAGTATGAACCCTGGGCTTCTTAATTGTAGCCTGTTCCTACTCCAGAGTAGAATTGTTCCAAAGCTTTTCTGAAGACAGCGACTGGATGCATATCTGATCTCCAGATTCAAGATAGTTGCATTAACTAAGCCTTCGGTAATTTCAGAAATCAAGTCAATTTTCTGGGTATAGAATACTCAGAAGTAGTTTACCATTTCCATCCTCTGGGGCTGCTCTGGGAGAGTGCACCTTTTGCCAAGAGGCACAGTGGGCAATCAGACTCCCAATCTTGGACTCCATAACTAGGCACCCAACACACTGAGCATTTCAGCCTCCTACTATATAGAGCTGAGAAGAATTAAAGAAGGATACTTGTGGTATGAAAATACTGCATGGATGGTTCCTTTCACTGATTGCAGTACCCAAGGAGAATAGGCAATTTCATTGGGATATATCCATGCCTTATTTTGGGTTGCTTACTACTCTGTTCATTGAGGAATAGAGAAAGATGTAGAAATATGTCCTGTAAATTTGCTTTCAGTGTAAACAAGCACACAATCTGCCATCAAGATCTAGGCTTGACATATGCAATAAAATACCCAACATGCATTTACATAATGTGAATAGTCATCCAATTCAGAAGCTGGGAAGACTCGTTTAAATAATGTAAGCCAGCAGTAGGCAAACTCTGAGGACCCAGGGATCACTTTTGCTCCTAGGGACATGCCATAGCCCCTCAGAAATGAAAATGACCAGGATCTACTTCTGGTTTTTAAAAGATACCAGAAGTCCTCACATAATTAAGGATCTGCATGTTGCTTTAGAGGAGAAGCAGCACTATTGGACTCATGGACTCTTCCAGGAATAGCGAACCTCCTTCTTCAGTCATTTTCCCCCAGCAAGACAGGGAAATGAAGGTCTGCAGGCCCAGAAAAAAAAAGGGGGTTGCATGGGCCACATATTTCTCATTGATTAGTTATGCTTTAAAATCCAGTTGCTGAAGCAGGAGATAGAATAGCCAAGGCTCCTGCTACACGTTCCTTCCTCCCTGGTCCTTTCTGCCACTCTACCTGCAACACAGAACTCAGCAAGCAGCCCTGATTGCTACTAGAGAGGTAGGACTGTGTGTCCTGCAGGAAGTGGAAGAAAAGGGAGCAAGAGGAATTTCATCAGCCAGACCTCTCAGATCAGCAATGTCTGGAAAAATACTATTTCAAGAGTTATACTGAAGTATTTCAAGAGTTCAACAGAGCAATCAAAATATAGAAAGTATAGAAACATAATGAAAGTGAGGAAGAATGCTGCTGGCCCCAATACATTCTGTTGCCTGAAGTTCAGTACAAACGGCATCTTCTCTAATTTGACCACCAATTCTAGGGAGAGCCTAAATATGCCTTTAACCTTTAAAAGGTTTTGCTCATCACACCTAAGTTAACCTAGTTCTTACTCAATATGCTGAAGAGCAATGTTGTAAAATTTCATTATATCACAAACTATTAAAAATGCAGTTAGTCACTTCAAAGCTCTGATTTGGAGAGAAAAGGAGACAAGAATTTGTCTTCCAAACAATCAGTCTCTTCTTCCCAGTCATAAAATTCATATTGTGAATTTTGTCAACATGGATACAAAGCTAAAGAGGCCTTACATGGTCAATAAATTTGCCTGTGAAAGTGCAGCGGGACATTTTACCTAGATTTGTGCAAGAATTTCACTTCCCATAATTTTCAAGATGAAAAATGTCTTTCTGGGCCACAATCCCGCTCCAGAAACCAGAAAAAGTAGTTAATTGACAAATAGTATCCTTTTTTCACTACTGTTTGCATTGATCTGTAGTTCTCATTCTCTGCTGAGTACTGTTCTGATAATGATATCCTGGCTAGGCTTTTGTCTTCCCCGATTCCAGCCAATCAGGAATCACTCGGGAAACATAATTGCTTCACAGTGTCATATAGGCAATCAGATGACATAATGAAGAACAAATGGCAACAGTGTGTTCCCTCTATTTAAATTGTACTCTGGAATTGTGCATCTTGAAGAGAACTGAACTCTCAGCCTCTGGCTCAGCAGCCAGGTACCAACTCACTGAACTATTTAAATATCTCTGCTGCAAAAGCAGATGAATTCCCCTGGTGGCAAATGTCTTCTCCTCACATACTGAATGCAATACAATGGCCAAAATCCTACTGGGGAGGGTCCACCTGTGCAACAGGAATGATGTTATCATCAGATTGCTACTGATGAAAGACTTCCTTTTTCAATTTTGAGGTATATATGATTTCATCACACTGCATGCAAGCCAGGCATACCCTGAAATCATAAAAGGAAGTAAATCCCTGGCAATCTGCCCCAACAATGGCATCATTCCTGTTGTACTGGCAAAGCTGTGCAATAGGATTTGGGCCAATGTGCATGTGAATGTATGTCCCCATTCATATTGTGACATATTAAAGAAATGAGCATCATTATCTCTGTTGCTCTGGTAATAAAGACATGATCCTCCCCCCTGCAAACTTTTCTGTGCCCCTGTTAAAACAAAGCAAATAATCACAAAGGCGATAGAATGGTGCCTCCTCTCTTACTTTCTGTTTTTAACCAAACACCCACTGAAATCCTGTTGCTTAGTGTAGTAAGTCACAACTAGAGTAGACCCTGGTCTAATTGAGTCTACTCTAGTTGTGACTTACTACAATAAGCAACAAGATTTCAGCTACTATTCAACAACTCATGGTGAACTTATCTTTTTCTCATACTGGTTGGCAATCAAGGCCAGAGAACAGGGAGGGAAGCGAAGGGTGCACTTTCCAAATATCACTCTGGTAATATTTGTGAAGAAAAAAAGGATATCAGTGGCACTTATCTCTTAGCAAATATTTCCTGCAAGTGACCCTTTCTGCCTGGAAGTCAACATTTCAATTTTATGCAAGTGTTTATTTTTCAATCAACACACAAAATATTTGTGTTCATGGTTGCGGTTGCTTCCCTCTCCCCCCCCCCCCCCCGCCCCCGGATGGGATACTAAACATGGAGATGGAACACTTGGAAACAGAAGACTAGAAAGCTATTAAGACTTTGCTAAAGGGTTCTTAAAAAAGAAGAGAACTCACTGCTGAGGCAGAAAGACAACCAACTTGTCAGTTTTGAGCTCAGATGCAGTGCAAGTATGTTGTAAGACAGAGCAAGAATATACATATTTTTTTAAAAAATAATAATAATAAAAGGAAGAAACAAAAAATACATTACAAGGGCCCTGTTGTTGGGTGTTGTTTTTTTGAAAATATACAAACACATTCTTGAGAAGATGCTTTGTTTTAAAGCCATCAACTGGAATGACAAGAATATTGATAAGGCTGAGGCCTTGTTCTCCTTCTCCTCCCTTTCCCAGGGCTCTGCCTGCCCTTCATCCCTTCTTCTTTTCATCATAATTAAATTTAGTTTGCTTGCCAGCTTTCTGTTATTTTGACCTTTAACAAAATGATTATCTGATAGCTCTTTTATTACATATCACACTGATTCATATCATGTGCTGATTAATACTTTGCATCCAAGTCAAAATCTTTCGTTTTCCCTGATGTATTTCTTAATATTTAGACATTTGCTTTGAAATACAAATTCGAGAACTGCCATCTTTCTGCATTATACACAAATGAAAACAGAACACCTATACATTTTAAGCATTTTACTTATTTAGACTCTCTAAATTTTAAGCTAATTTTAATAACATTTCCCCAACTACTTAATTAGGGGACGTGGTGGCGCTGCGGGTTAAACCGCAGAACCTCTGTGCTGTAAGATCTATAGATCTGCAACTGTAAGATCGAATCCACGCGACGGAGTGAGCACCCGTCGCTTGTCCCAGCTCCCGCCAACCTAGCGGTTCGAAAGCATGCAAATGCAAGTAGATAAATAGGGACCACCTCGGTGGGAAGGTAACAGCGTTCCGTGTCTAAGTCGCACTGGCCATGTGACCACGGAGGATTGTCTTCGGACAAACGCTGGCTCTATGGCTTGGAAACGGGGATGAGCACCGCCCCCTAGAGTCGAACACGACTGGACAAATTGTCAAGGGGAACCTTTACCTTTACCTTTAACTACTTAATAAATGTTTTTTTATTCCTCTTTGTGGAAATTTCATTAGATTGTCTGAAACAGGGCTTGCAGATAATGGGTTAATTTAATATATTAACAGGAAAATCATTACTTGGGTGTTAAAGAGGAGTATGCCAGCTGATTCCCAACTTTGGGTAACCCAGGTGTCCTTGAACTGCAATTCCCAGAAGCCTTCACCACCAGCTATGCTGGCCAGGGTTTCTGAGAGCTGCAGTCCAAGAAGATCTGAATTATCCAAGGTTGTGAAACACTGATCTTGAGAATGATCTGTAGAAAGCAATGGTTTAAACACTAAAGCATTACTTTCAGAACCTTAGTTTCTCAATACTGGATGCACTCCCCCATTTAATGCAAAAGTAAGGATTTTAACATCAAGACACAATTTAACACATTACTTACAAGTCCTGGTCTGAAACCTGTAAGGAGAGTGATATTCTTCTCTAAAGACTACTTGTCTATATTTTAAATGATACAATATGATAATTGCCAGAAATCAGTTGTTTGTTTTATTTGACTTATTTCCTAACAGATGTTAACACTGCCTTTGAACACAGAAAGTTTCTCTGCTTCCACAGTGTCTCTCTTAAGGCTATCAAATGTGCAATCGTATGAATACTTACTATGGAGCGAACAGGCCAAATTTAGGCATGCTTATTTCCCAATAAACTCACATAGGATTGTTATGCAATTAACTTGTGTTGGTCAAGCAACATCCAAGGGATAGATCACCTCACTTTGCACAAATACTGCCTTGTGATCAACTGTGATAACTACTTTACTGCAGAACAATGTTCAGTATCTCCCCAAACCATGGACAAACTAGGGGAGGCTTTAAAGAATGTAGCTGGCAACTATGTTTTCTTTCCTACTCTGGAGTAAGAGTGAACAATGATCTTCACACTGAACATGATCTGCACACTGCATGTGCTCCCTGGGCGGTTTTTGCTGCCCTCGGGTTCCTACAAAAGTTTACCACCGAAATACAGCAACAAAGAGTTCCAAGGGACTCCCTGAGCTCTTCTGTGGGGTGACCAGAAAAATTACCTCACTCCTTTAACCCTGGCATTTAGAATTGGAACTAGCAATTTTGGTACCCGGAGAAGTGGCACCATCTCCCATCCATTCCACTCTGAACAAGAATATGAATACATCGAGAAAAATAAGGAGGAAAAGAAAGTGAACTGTGCTGGGAGATGTTATGATTTATTACACTCATCAGTACAGTTACCTCTATGCAGATTTTGGCACCCTTAAATTCCAGTGCTGTGCGGCAAAGCCTGTCCTAGTTATAGCTTTGCTGGCATTATTTGAAGAAATTGGCAACTCTGGAGAGTTCATCTCTGATAATAGATGTACAGTGTGTTGCTGCCATTTCTTGCTAACCCGCTTTGTTTTCTTATGGAGGAGTTTATGAGTCCCTGTTAATGCTGCACTGCTGCCATGTATCTTCTCTTCCTCCCTTCTTTCACCTTGGAGGGGTAGGGAATTCCCCTCCGGAATCAGGAGGAGGCTGCAGCTGCTGCCTCTTACCACTACGTGCCTTCTTCACCTATAGGGGGCTACCACCACCACCACTACTTCTGTAGCAGGGGCAGTCCCATAATTTTTCTATCACAAGCAGTTTGTGGGCAGGTGGAAACCACGTAGAAAAATTTCAGAAGAGCCAGACCTCACTCTACTCAAGAGCTGCCACTAGCCTCTATGGTAGAAGTAGGGGACATTTGTGTTATCACTCACAAGACAGCTGTCCTAATTAGAAGCACCTCTTCCAGCACCTTTGTTAAGATGAAAAATACAATATGCAATTTAAGAAGAAAACAATTAAGGTTGGCTTTGAGAATGCACATTTACGGTGTATTCTCAGTTCTGCTGTGTAGTGTGGTATCATGGATACCTAACACAGCCTACTATAAAAAACACAGAAACATTTGAAATATGGCTTTATCACAGGATGCGAAGAATTTCCTGGTTTAAGTGGGCAACCAACAAAGTACTAAGGGAAATTAATAAAGACCAAGATAACATAAAACACAAAATGCAGAAAACAAGAACACAGATTGTTGCTGGTGGTCATTTAAAGTAAAATAAACAAGCAAAAGAGGACAGGAAGGAGGGAAGGCTACTGTCTGAATAAACTTGGAGGTTAATTTGGATGTAACACAACATGAAAGATTGGAGTAATTACATTCAAAGTCTGAATAACTGCGGTGACATTCAATCTCTGGTGGGAGAAGAGCAATGAAAAGAAGAAGAAAAAGATGATTCCCTACCAAAATTCTATAGCACAATTTCTCACAGAAACTTGTGAGCACTGAAGCAGGGTGTGTGGCCTGCAGTGGTTGTGGGGGGGGGGGGGGGGGAGGAAACTAGTCCTCAGATATGTGGAATGTGTCCACCTCATTCTACACTAAGCAAGAGAATCCAATCCCAATCAGGAGGTAGCATGGCACACAGAGAGCTTTAACTCACCCCCTCACCAAGATTTCAATTCTGAATACGGCCTGTAATTGTTACTCAAAAAATGTGATCCATCATTTTTAATAAGCAACTTTTTCGCAATACATACTATAGGAGTGGTGACAGAGTTTAGGATAATAGCAGGGGCCAGAGTTAATATGTCTTAACTTTGTCAGCAGGGTGGACATGCTTACTCTAAAATAAGAAAAAAGATGTAGCTGCTGGCTATTTTTCAAAGACGTCATCTAAATTGGTCCTTAATATAGACATTATACAGTTCAAACAACAAGGACGTGTGAACCTGAAGTGTGCTGTACTGCACACTTGTTCTAGACATACTGCTAGTCAAAGAGATCCATGTTGTTCCCCCAGACCAAGGGGATTTAAGCCCCAAAGAGCAGTTTGAACACTGATACTCTCATGCTGATTGTTCCCCTCTAAATTACATGTTTCACTCTGTTTTCCCACTTTATTGTTTCCCTCTTTACCCCTTTAACTTAAATACAGAAGTGTCCCTGTGTTCTTTTTATATATTGCACACTAAGGTTGGCATAAGGTGTAACTTTCTCAAGAAATTAATTTCCTTTATTACAGAAGCTAGCCTGGTTATTGTCTTCATAAACAGGCATCTCTGCTTTGCCTTGACATTGGTTTTGCCATGCATTGCACATAGTTTAGACAAATAACTTCTAAAAGCAATAGAGCCATCCATTCACATCATCCTGATACAGTGATGTGATGGCTGCCCACTTCCACATTACAGATGTTCAAGTCATGCTCTATAGAATTGTATGGGGCATGGACACCATATCTGACACAATCCCTTGAACATCGAGCCAACAGGATGCATTAATAGAAGGGAAGAAGACTCTGTCCCAGTGGTGCTTACAGTACCTGCCTTAGCTTTTTGATGGAGTTCAGTATACAAGGTGGTGAAAACAGCTGGAGAAGAAGGAACAGTTTGGTTTTGGAGTGCAATTATTCCATTGTCATGTAACATTGCTAGTAAGTGACTGAAAGAAGAGCTCCTTAGAGACAGAACTGTGTGGATCATACATAGCTTAGTAAAATGCAAGTTTGCTATACTGTACAACTATGTTTCATTATTTTTCAGACAACGATTATTCACAGAAATAACTTTACAGCATTTCACACCTAGTCATTGACTCTGTTCTGCTATAAGGCATAAACAATACTGTATGTCTAATTACTGTAGAATTTAATTACATCCTGAAGTTTGCAGTTGAAATCTCACATCCAGTGATATCTTCCACTTAACCAAGCCCAAGTGGAGGATCAGGAGATCCCTTTATGGAGGCAATTTTGCCATGCTCTGAGGGGCCCTCAGCAACCCTGCCCCCATCACCCCATTTTTTAATTATTATTTTTAGTTACTAGAGGGCACAGAGAAACGTTTTCAGTAAGCCCCCTTTTTTATATGTATAAGAAAACAAGTTAGGGAAGGGGCTTCAGGGATGGCTTAGGGATGGCCATGTGCAACCTATAGACCACTGCAGATTGCCCACCCCAATCTTAAAATTGCCCTTCCCCTTCACTGTCTGCACACATGCCTTTAACGCCTGTACGACAGGCTGAAATTCAGTCGGCTAAACTTTTTCCAGCATGAAAATGGAGTGAAAGACATTTATTTTAAAAAAAACCCCACACACAAAAGAAGTGCAGATCCCTTGCCAAAGAAGGCTACAAAACATACCTGTTAAAACTAAACACATAAATGGACTTTTCTTTCCAACATTATGCTTAAATTTGTAACATTAGTTTTATTTATTTTTAAAAAACATCACTTGGACACAATTTGCTTTTCCTCTTGAGGATCTCTTTTAAAAATCTGAATGCTTTCGGATGTACTCAATGTCTGAATGACCTTACAGTAATAAACGGATTTATTTGCAGGTAGCTTCAGCTTCTTTAAAAGAAAGACTATGAGGGTTACTTTGTGAAGCTAAGAGACTCAGGCATCCCTTCTGCTGCAACCTGCTAAGAGCAAGTCTAAGCAACTATTTCAACAATATATAATACTTGGGGTGAACATCAGTGAACAGAAAAGCACCACACTAGCATGCTTGCAAATAGCACCACTTGTGCAAACAAACAGACTCATTAATCACATAATTAGTACTATAGGAATGCACAAAGTCCAATTAAGACATTATTGAAGCTTCTACGTATATAGAAAAGGACTTATACCATAGAGATATAGTATATCTAGAAGAGCATGCTATTTCCAAGATGCAAAACAATTAATATCTCAATGTACTTTTAGACCTTGGACATCCTCAGCATATGAATTTCTAGCTACGCAGACCAAAGAGAACAGGAAACATGGTGGTGGTAGTTGTTTTGTTCCGTTCTTCCAGGGACAGAGAAAGAAGGAATATCTGGAGTCTTTTGTGGTGGGCTGCCAAGTTTAACACTGGGATCTGAGTATCTTTGGTCATACACAAAAATAACTTGGTTTGGATGGTTTCTTTATTTTTCAAGCGGCATTTGACAGAAACTATTTTGATTCTGGCAGTCCTAAATAGGATTATCAACAATACCATCAATTCTTAACCTATATTAGTTGGGACAAGTAATTAGGTTTTCCAATAAAAGTGTTAAAATGTCCTACTTTGCTTCCACAGAATCCAGCACAGTACACAATACCTACATAATAAGTAGCCAAGTCATGCAAAATGGCAGTTTAATGATCCCAAATGATCATCTTTTGTCAACCGATTCTACACACACTCCTGTGCAACAAACTGTGAAACATGACTTTTTGCATGCTAATCTTATGAATCAAAAACTGTAAAGACAAAAGGAGTCAGTGTGAAAAGTGGATACTAGAGAGCAGGGGTGGGGATGAAGGAAGTGGAAGCAATAGCAGCAGCTGCACACACACCAGTGCAGAAACCAGAGACCCATCTGCACTACTGCCAGATAAAAGCGTCATTGCTAGTTAAAAGGAAATGCACAGCTGCAAACCTCTGAAGAACGTGGCCTGCGAAGAACCAAACTCTTTGGATAAAAGAAATCAGATGAAGAATGCTGCCACAAAAAATATAAAAGAAAAGAAAGTGAAAAGGTGAATGTTTCTTCTATATTTATATAAAAACAAAGGGGGGGGGGAGTTTCTATAATAAGACTGCTAGCTCCTTAAAATCTTCGGTAACATTCACTGAGAATTATAACATCAATAACACATCCTATCAATAGCAGAATCACCAGCTGGCAGGCATAAAATAAGGGAAATTAACCATTTTCAGTGGCTATACACCAAGCTGCCTTAGTTCCTGCTTATTTTGGCATCTTGAACCTTCTATGAAAAAATTCAAATTGGAGTGGAGATTAAGTAATCATTGTTTTTTGGACTCCACCTATAATCTAAGCCAGTGAGTGCCCTTCAGTTAGGAGTACACGATCCAAGACAAAAGGCAAAATACAACAATGACTGTTGAAGGTGCTTCATAAACAAGTGATTCTGGTTTATGCTTATTTTGACTTTCAGAAGGGGAAAAAGTGAACATGATTTTGACCCCAGGGAGGATTAAATCATTTCTATGTCCACTACGTCCTAAGAAATATTTTTTAATATTTTGAATGTGAGTAACTTTGTGTGCTGAACCATCCTCAGCTATGAAGAGAGCATTTGTTTTCATAAGAGTGAACAAGGAAGAGATATTTGGAGAAATCTCTGCAGTTTCCTTGGGTACAAAGAATAAGCCAGAAGGTTTCTGAAAGGTCAGCCTGAATGAGAGGAAGGATTCTTATCACGCTAGTGTTATTGCTGGGGATGCTGAAGAACAGCTGAGGATCTCTTGCTTCATTAGCAGCCATGACACTGCCCCACACTGACGACAGCTAAATGTCTGGGTCAATGCCAGAGCACAGTGGCTGTTCAATTTAATTCAATTTGTACGTGAACTCATCATAGAATCATTTAAATTACACCATGCCTACAATGCCACAATTTATAAGCAGCTCAACCTCAACTTATGCAAGAAATTCAGGATGCAAACCAGTATACTATTAAATACAGTGTACTATTAAACCTTACTGGTTTTCATGAAATATCAATATACTTAATGGCTCTGTTGTCCCATTAGAATTTTGGGAATTCTTTATATTGCTTCATTTGTATGGCAAAGAAAAAAAAATTCCCCTCCAGATCAGGAGGCTCTCATTTTGAACCATGTATTCCCCATTCCTATGTAGAAATATGCTGCAAGAAACATCAACCTTGCTGGCAAATTCCAATGAGGAAGCTATTTTAACATGTTACAGCAAAAAAAGCCTTATTGTACCTTAAAAGATTTAGAGTGAAATCCTATCTAGCTATGGTGGGTGAGGGCCAGCTGAGGTGACAATTGGTGACCCAAAGCTGTCTTCAGTCCAAACCTTTCCTTTATTGGAAATTACTTAAGACTACCCTATTTTGGACCAACTTTGTGCTGGCATGGTGGCTGCATCCCAGAACTGGATCCAACATAACTTGACTCTTCACCTTTTCTCCAGACTCTCTTTAGATCTTCTTCCATCACATCTTATTCAGCAGCGTTGTTCTGCTGGAAGATCCTTCTGTTGGGAGATCTCTGAGATCAGCCATAAGAAGGGGTTCTGCTGGCTCATGGACTTTTTTGCTGGCATAAAGAGATTTATGATGGCAGAAGTGGCTTTTGCCATTTCATACTATCTACAGCTGGCAGATCTATGAATGAAAATTGCACTGCAAAATTGCACCTTAAGGTTTTTACGGTCAATGTGTGTGCCCCCAGAGCCTGCTCTGGAAAACTGGGAAACCTTAAATGGCACAGGACACCTGAGCAGCTGTGCTCAGGGGAAACATGACACTGGTAAAATTCATATCCCATATTTCTCCAGCAGAAGCTTCTGTTGGATCCAATTTCCTTCTGCAAACAGAAGGAACATTTCTATTTGCACAACTGAACATCTGTATCCAAACCCATTAGTAAGAATAAAATGAACTTCCCAGAGACCTGCAGATGAATGGCAGGAATGTAGGATTATAAAAAAAGAGGAGCAAAGTCTGAAATGGTAACAGAACAAGCAGGCAAACAAACAAAAATGGAAATGTAATTTAAAAAGAGAAGTACTCCACACATTTCAATGGAGATATTCCTCAGGGACACTGTTCTCCAAATAAGGCAACAGTTCCTCAGTGAAATATGTTGGACATTTAGCTGTCTTATTAAACTTGATTTGCTCTTCTTACTGTCTTTGTGACTTTTCTTCCCATCTCTCTTTCTGATTTCTTATATTTGATGCTGCCCCTTTTTTCTCCCAGGAATTCCAGGGTGTCCCAATACAATGTTCACTGTAGTATGAATGTGGTGCTCCTCTTAATCCACACAGACTGTTAAAATACCACTTACACGGAGGAGCATTTGCATAATAAAGTCCCTCTCCATAGGCTTCTCAGCAGCAGAAATCTATATTTGGGTCAAGCTGCTTGCTTGCTGTGTAGAAAACATGTGAAACCTATACACACGGGTCAGCTCTAGATAAACAATATGCAATTCTGGGTATAACCCTATATCTGTCCACTCAGAACATAAGCCTCATTGACCTCAGGCGAATGTATGTGTATACGATTGTACCCTCATTGCCATAAGAAGCTATGATTTCTGGAGATGGGAAAAATACAGGAATTGCAAGCAGAACCTGTCAAGACTGCTATTATAACTCAAACATACTGTTCTTACACTTAAAAAGAAAATCTTGAAAACTTACCCGTAGCTTTTCTTCTCCCTTTGTGGACTGCTTACAGTCCGGATGCCAAACTGTAGAACCTAGTATAGAAGAATAGCCAGTCAAGATGTATTATCCTATTTTCAACTCAGACGAAATGCAAAAATGTGAGAACATTTTATTTCCCATCTCTGGGATGCAAATTACTTACGACCAACTCAAATCCCACTGATTTCAATGGATCTACTCTAATTATGACTAGATCTGGATTCAACCCATTAGCAAAAAAAAAAAAAAAAAAAAAAAAAGGCTACCACAGGTACTCACACATCTGTATTAATATGCACTGCAGTACAGTATGATGTTTCTGTAATCTATGTCACAGGTTAATGTGAAAGCAAACACCATATATTTTAAAAAAAACATGGAGTACATTAGCTCAAACTTTGGATAGTATGTCCATCAACCACTTTCAGCTGAAACAGCTAACCCAATCCTTCACACCAGAAAAACCAACAGGAGATTCCTGTCTCCATTGGGCCATGAGCAGCTTGTGGTCTGAGCAGTGGGCTGTCTTCCTCCACCATTTCAGTGTGAGGTGCTCACACTGCTCAGATCATTGGCCACCATTAAGTAATATCCTACATGTTGCCTTCCTGGATGCCTCAGGCTGGCCACTGTCGAAGATGAAACAGCGTACCAGAGGTACTCTTATCTGTTTTAGGAAAGCAACAATTGCTTCCATACATTACAACCTATTAACGATGCAGACTTTCTTGCTCCAGTTTTCTATGTAGGAGAAAATTTTCTCTTCATGGGAACTCAGCAAATAATGAATGTTAAAGGTTACTATTAAAAATGAACAATGATTAAACTTTGTCTCTTCAAATATAAGTCAAAATTAGCTACCACTCCAACCATGATAAGTTTAACTTTAAGCCCCCTTTGATTGTGAGAAGAAGCATGTTTAACAGTAAAAACAAAGAAGAAATTATAAAATGTATTTTCTTTCTTTCTTTCTTTCTCTTTCTTTCTTTAATTAGCTACAGTGTTCACTATAAAGTAAAGGAAACTCTTTTTCCCAGAGAAGCAGAAGGATTACAGAGAAAATATCAAGCTAAATGCCATGGGGAACCTTCATTTTGTAAGGTTATTATTTGGCACTGTAAAGAAAGGGCAGTAATCACATTCTGTTTTATTGTCAGCTTGATAGGCTCTAAACATGAATTCTCAGGAGTATGGAGGAGACACCCAGGCACTGATAGCCGTTTTTATGTCTGGGTAAAGAAGAAGACAAACTTCCCAGTTAAGCCAGGAAATATATCAATGATTTGCTTGTCATTGGAATATTTGACCCAGATGCAAAAGAACTGGAGATGTTAACAGTCTGGAGAGGAAATACAACGCTCAGGGGCTACAGCCTACCTACACACTTCCTCATCCTTCAGTTAAAGCCCCAGCTCAGCCATGGAGACTATTTCTCTTGTGGAGGAGAATTTTAGGATAACTATATCTGAAGAGCATTCAGGGATGACACAGCAATAACATTTGGAAAATATTTAACAGCAACAACACCATCAAAGCAAAATAGAAATTTGCATTAAATTCTGGATGGTGACAAATGTGGTAGAATGCAACATCTTTCACAGAAAGGTCAAAAGGATGATCACAAGGATAAATTCTCTAAGAGCTGTGGAAGACCTGAGGGGGGAAAAAATTCTTTTAACGTACATTTTGGCTGCACTTCAGGTGTATGTAAATAATAAATAGTGACCTGAAATGCTACAAATGAATTAAATTTGTATTTTTAATAAGAAAGGTCAAAGTTCACTCTTCATCAACAGTCCTGTTAGTTTTATTTATTTAAAACCTCTATATTGTGTTTTTGTAAAGTGTTCAAAGCAGCTCTCAAACATGTGATATTCTTACCTTGCAGGTACATTTCTTCTCCTTCTGTGAACATTTGGTTGCACCTGCTGCATCGTGCACAGCTTGGATGGTAATGCTTGTCACCTGCCTGTAAAATAACAAATGTGAAAAAAGTCATATGATCCACACCATACTTACATCACTATTTATCACAGACTGTGATACTGCCATGGCTCAAAGTCCCATCCATGCATTCAACCAAGACATTTCTTGGGCCAAGAAACATTTATTTCCTTTTAAAAGATACACCCAATTGCTTTTGACTATCTCCATCCCAAGGGAACAACTGCTATCTCCACGTGGCTGACATGCCAACCCATGCAACATGAGCACATACACAATAGCATCCCTCTATTCTATGTGCTATATGCTAATTTATAAACTAACATTCCACTTTGTTATGTTTCAGCTGAAAATCCCAGTGTTTCATGAGCATGACATTTGTGCTTTTTTTTAGTTTTCATAGGAACCCTACTAGTTACAGCTATAGAAGTTACTATTTCCAGATATTTCTTCCTTACAAACACTGAACCATAGCCTGTGTTTCTGCAGAGGCCTGTCTTTATTTTACAAACCAGTTAACTTAAAATGAGAGGTTATTGTTGTTGTTGTTGTTTAGTCGTTAAGTCGTGTCCGACTCTTCGTGATCCCATGGACCAGAGCACGCCAGGCCCTCCTGTCTTCCACTGCCTCCCAGAGTTGGGTCAAATTCATGTTGGTAGCTTCGATGACACTGTCCAACCATCTTGTCCTCTGTCGTCCCCTTCTCCTCTTGCCTTCACACCCAATCAGTTGTTCCATATCCAGTTCTAACAGTTGCTTCCTGTCCCACATATAGATTTCTCAGGAGATAGATAAGGTGGTCAGGCACTCCCATTTCTTTAAGAACTTGCCATAGTTTGCTATGGTCCACACAGTCAAAGGCTTTTGCATTGTCAATGAAGCAGAAGTAGATTTTTTTTCTGGAACTCTCTGGCTTTCTCCATAATCCAGCGCATGTTAGCAATTTGGTCTCTAGTTCCTCTGCCCTTTCAAAATCCAGCTTGTACTTCTGGGAGTTCTCGGTCCACATACTTGCTGAAGCCTACCTTGTAGGATTTTGAGCATAACCTTGCTAGCGTGTGAAATGAGTGTAATTGTATGGTAGTTGGAGCATTCTTTGGCACTGCCCTTCTTTGGGATTGGGATGTAGTCTGATCTTTTCCAATCCTCTGGCCACTGCTGAGTTTTCCAAACTTGCTGGCATATGGAGTGTAGCACCTTAACAGCGTCATCTTTTAAGATTTTAAATAGTTCAACTGGAATGCCATCACCTCCACTGGACTTGTTGTTAGCCATGCTTTCTAAGGCCCACTTGACTTCACTCTCCAGGATGTCTGGCTCAAGGTCAGCAACCACACTATCTGGGTTGTCCGGGACATCCAGATCTTTCTGGTATAATTCCTCTGTGTATTCTTGCCACCTCTTCTTGATGTCTTCTGCTTCTGTGAGGTCCCTACCATTTGTGTCCTTTATCATGTCCATCTTTGCACAAAATGTTCCTTTAATATCTCCAACTTTCTTGAACAGATCTCTGGTTTTTTCCTTTCTATTATTTTCCTCTATTTCTTTGCACTGTTCATTTAAGAAGGCCCTCTTGTCTCTCCTTGCTATTCTTTGGAAGTCTGCATTCAGTTTTCTGTACCTTTCCCTATCTCCCTTGCATTTTGTTTCCCTTCTCTTCTCTGCTATTTGTAAGGCCTCGTTGGACAGCCACTTTGCTTTCTTGCATTTCCTTTTCTTTGGCATGGTTTTTGTTGCTGCCTCCTGTACAATGTTACCAGCCTCCATCCATAGTTCTTCAGGCACTCTGTCCACCAAATCTAATTCCTTAAATCTGTTCTTCACTTCCACTGGGTATTCATAAGGGATTTGGTTTATATTATACCTGACTAGCCCAGTGGTTTTTCCTGCTTTCTTCAGTTTAAGCTTGAATTTTGCTATAAGAAGCTGATGATCAGAGCCACAATCAGCTCCAGGTCTTGTTTTTGCTGACTGTATAGAGCTTCTCCATCTTTGGCTGCAGAGAACATAATCAATCTGATTTCAGTATTGCCCATCTGGTGATGTCCATGTGTAGAGTCGCCTCTTGTGCTGTTGGAAAAGAGTGTTTGTGATGGCCAGCTTGTTCTCTTGACAAAACTCTTTTAGCCTTTGCCCTGCTTCGTTTTGAACTCCAAG
Organism: Intellagama lesueurii; assembly: GCA_037013535.1. NCBI lineage: Eukaryota > Metazoa > Chordata > Lepidosauria > Squamata > Agamidae > Intellagama > Intellagama lesueurii. Next base: position 204,519,927 of record JBAJHW010000003.1, on the reverse strand, counting down.
GCCAAACTTACCTGTTGTTCCTTTTATCTCTTGACTCCCTACTTTAGCATTCCAATCCCCTATAATGAGAAGAACATCTTTCTTTGGTGTCAGTTCTAGAAGGTGTTGTAAGTCTTCATTGAATTGGTCAATTTCAGCCTCTTTAGCATCGGTGGTTGGTGCATAAACTTGGATTACTGTGATGTTGAAAGGTCTGCCTTGGATTCGTATTGAAATCATTCTATCATTTTTGAGATTGTATCCCAGTACAGCTTTTCCCACTCTTTTGTTGACTATGAGGGCTACTCCATTTCTTCTACGGGATTCTTGCCCACAATAGTAGATATGATAATCGTCTGAATTGAATTCGCCCATTCCCATCCATTTTAGTTCACTGACGCCCAGGATGTTATCCTGGATGCATTATTCTTGCCATCTCCTGTTTGACCACATCCAGCTTACCAAGGTTCATAGATCTTACATTCCAGGTTCCTATGCAGTATTTTTCTTTGCAGCATTGGACTTTCCTTTCACTTTCAGGCGCGTCCGCAGCTGAGCGTCCTTTCGGCTTTGGCCCAACCACTTCATTAGCTCTGGAGCTACTTGTACTTGTCCTCCGCTCTTCCTCAGTAGCATGTTGGACGCCTTCCGACCTGAGAGGCTCATCTTCCAGCGTCATATCTTTTAGCCTTTTGTTTCTGTTCATGGAGTTTTCTTGGCAAAGATACTGGAGTGGCTTGCCAGTTCCTGCTCCAGGTGGATCGCGTTTAGTCAGAACTCTCCACTACGACCTGTCCGTCTTGGGTGGCCTTGCACGGCATAGCCCATAGCTTCTCTGAATTACTCAAGCCCCTTTGCCACGACAAGGCAGCAATCCGTGAAGGGGGAGAAGTTATTAGAGCCCATGAAAAGACAAACATTACTTTCCCTAAGCTTCAGGTTCTCATTTGAAAGAAGTAATAACATGCTTTTGCAAAGTGTCTGAAGAATCACAGATGTTGTGCTCCAGACATCAAAGGCTGCCAGACATAGAACTTCATGACCAGTTGGAAATATTTATAAAATTGCTTGTCGCTATTTGTATGATCAAAGCATTATAGTAAAAGTAATACAATTACAGAAGTGTAGAGTGGGAAAGAACCTCAAAGGTTACCAAGATCATCCTTCTGCCCATGCATGAAATCCACACCTAAAACATCCATTACAGATGACTACTCAACCTTGGTTTTAAAACTTTCAGTAAAGTTATTATCATCACTTTCTAAGGCATCTCTTTATGTATAACAGTAATCAAAATATTAAGTATAACAATTGTCAAAATATTCTTACTATTGTGAAGTTCTTCTTAATGCTCAGTTTAAATCTTCCTTATAATCATCATCACCATTCTTTATTACGGTCACAGACCAGAAAGATTATATAAAAACATACAGAACATACAGGAAAAAACTCCTATATGTAGTATATAAAACCTTATTTCAGGTTGATTCCAACATTTTCTCTCTAGTTCTCATAGCAATCAACAAAAATTTAGACACCCTGTCAGTAATATAAGTGGATGCACCCTCTAAGCAGGACAGTAACAAATCTGTGGGGCTACTGTGCAGAGAGACACCTATTAGTGGAGAGATTAACTTCTTTCTACAATCATCATACATTGTGCAGTGAAAAATAACATGTTCACGTTAATCCCTTATAATTTGAATCCATTCGTTTGAGACCTACATTCTGGAGCCACACATTCTGTCTTTAAGATGCAATCCTCAGTTGTTTATTATCCATCCGTCATTCTTCGTGTCACTCTAAATGTAGAGAGTTACACAGAACTTATTCCCTTTTTGGATCTGAATCAGAACACACAGAAAATAGCTTTGTATGTTTTTGTCTATCCCACACTTTGTATGTTTTTGTCCATCCCACAGTGCACAACTGGAAAAGAGCCTTAAAAGAGGTACAGTGTACTTGATTATCAGCATTTCCTATAATCAACCTGTTTACTCACTCAGAATGTTACTTCCTCGGAAGTACAAGCTTCATCTATCAGTCTTGCAAATAATGCTTGAGGTAACTTCCAAAGGCCAATCACAAAACAAAGCACACTAAATGCAAGATACAGAGCTGAGGAAAATACTGTGCTATAACATACAGAAGTCACCAGTGGAAAAAGAACCATGTCTAATGTATCATCTAATCTAACCTTAACTGAGTTCAAGAGGTCCTGCTCCCAAGCATGTGTGAGCAGCACTGGAGCCTTAATCACTCAGCATTACAATGGGAGGCATCTTAATCTTCTCTAGGCTATATTGAAAGAATGCAGTCCAAGCTTGGGGAGTAATATACATAAATGTGAATGGGTGCATTGATTACACACAACCTCACTTTAGAGTAATTGTTTCCTGCTTTTTATTTCAACAAACTTGTAAGCTACAAAAATTCTTGGAACTGCATCCTGATTGGATGAATGCTTTCCCCATGGAGGTACAAGAGTGTAGTATTTCTGAGGATGTCTGGCCTCATTTTTTACTCCTTTCCAAAAGAACAGCTATTGGGAGGTAGAAATGCACATTATCAGGCATCCACAAGGATTTCTTCACTGCCAACGGATCTGGCAGAAGAAAGGCTAATTACAAGCAGCGATCTTTCTCTTGGCCAAAGGACACATTTTTGAAGTATTACAACCTAACAGCTGGGTTCAGCCCTTCTATCATAATAAGTCAGTCCAGCCATTTCAGAATGAATTATTTTTTAAGCACAATAAAGCTACTTAGGATAACACTGTGTTCCTCCCACAATGAAAGCAGTTTTCCCTTTGCACAACAATGGATCATTCCACTCTGCCCACTGGGTACACTAAAATATTTAACTATGTATTTCTGCATTCATTGCCCTGGTTTTAAATACTCTCTCAGGAACAAAATACGATTAAGAACAGCCTATCATTGTGCTCCTGGGGTATTTTATAACCCTTAGAACTTTAATGGAACACCTTCCAAAGGAGAGTGGCCTAGTATTTACAGCATCGCTTTACTTTAACCGTTCTCCAAAAGGTACAGGTAATTTCCGTCCACATGAAATTCATTTGATGCCTTCATCATGTATTACATTCACTGACTTTAGAATTCTTTATATAAGATGACACATCACTTTGTCAGTGTTTCATACAAGCTGACATGTCACTCTGTGTTTCATAGCTTCTTAGCAGTCACTAAGTGTCACATTTGGGAATAGCATATCATCTTCTACTAAATTCCTTCCCACAGATACTAGAAATAAACTCAATCAATTTTCAAACTGGTATAGCATGAGTGCCAAAATTTTTGTGGAATACAGAACTGATCAAATGCCTGTTGGAAAAAATATTAAGATGTAAGTGATAAGGGATGGAGGAGAAAACATTCCCCCCCCCCAAAAAAACCTACTTCTTTTTCAACCAGTATAGAAAAGGGGATAGTAAGCCACTTCTGTGTATTCTCTACCTAGAAAAGCCAGGAAAGGGTCTCCTTAAGTCAGAACTAACTTGACGGCATGTAATAATAATAATTATAGCCTGTATAGAAATACTGAAAACTTTTCTGAAGTTTCCTATCACTATTTTATGCATCTTCTCTTTTTTTATTTTATAGATATGTCAACAGACATCCAATATATCACATTTGCAGACAACTCAGTATAAAATTAACTGAGGAGGGGAATGCAGCATTAATATGAAATGTGTGACCATGGGTATAGTGTTGCTTTGTTTTCTTGCTGATTCCAAAATAAAGATGTTCATTTTTTTAAAAAAGGATCAAAGCACATTACAGAGGACACTACATTTTCTGAAATACTTTCAGATAATAGGCAGATATATAACCAAATACTTAATCCCTACAATTACATAACTACAACTTTTCTGGAAGATAGCTGTTGCGAATTTACTTCAGCGACTGCAAAAACAACCAAAAAGAAAAGTATTTTAGCACCTTTGAGTTGAACACAAACTTGACCAGTGTGAACTTTTATAGATACAGTTCACTTCTTGTCTGAAGAAATGGACGACATTTACAAAGGTTTACACTAGAATAAATTTATTCATCTCAAAAGTGCCATTCTGGGTGTGGGGTGTGGGGTGGGTTCTGCACCAATTACGTATTGGCCATGAACTTCATGATGCACAAACTAGGCTAATATCAACATCTATTCCACACCACCCAACTTTAGGGAGCAAAACATGTTTAGTGAAACAGTAAAGTAGGACGTGCTGGCTGGCTGGCTCAGTGAGTTCAGTATCTGACTGCGGAGCTAGAGGTTGGGAGTTCAATTCCCCATTGTGCATCTCAGAAGAGCCAGCCTATGTGGCCTTGGGCAAGCTGCACAGTCTCAGGATGTCTCCAGAAAAAGAGAATGGTAAACCACTAGAGACCTCTCTATACCTAGAAAACTCTGAAAAGGGTCACCATTACTTAGGAATTGACTTGATGACACATGATTACAGTGGTGCCTCGACTTACGAATGTCCCTACTTACGACCATTTCGAGTTACGACCAGCTCCGGCTGCAAAATTTTGCTTCTACTTGCAACCAGAGCTTCCACTTACGAACAGAAAAAGGCAGGGGAAAAAGGCGGGAAATTCAAATTTCTAACTGTAGGTGGCAACGAGGCTGCTTCTTTGTAGCTCTTTCGCCCCAGCAGTTAGAGAGTGTGTGATCGGAGGAGGCTTGGGACTGCTTCACTTCTGCTTCTGAATGAGTGTGTGTGTGTGTTTGCAGGGAGGGTTCGGGCTGCCTGGTAAGGTAAGGTGCTGTTTTCTGCTTTTTAAAAACTGTTCTGGGTGTTTTTGCAGCGTGGTTTTGGGCTGAGGGGGTTTATGTTTCTGTGCTGTGGTGGGTCTTGGGGGATTTGTTTGTTTTTTTGGCTCCCCCCATTTCTGATGGGTCTTGGGGGGTTTGGTTGCTTTTTGGGGGTTTTCCCCCATTTCCGATGGGTCTTGGGTTTTTTTTTTTGCCTTCCCCCCATTTCTGATGGGTCTTGGGGGGTTTGGTTGCTTTTGGGGGGTTTTCCCCCCATTTCCAATGGGTCCTGCATGCTTCCCTTGCTTTTTCCTTTGTTTTCTTTGCATTTCCGACCTGCCCCCTTTGTTCTCTGTGCATTTCCAATCTGCTCCGTTTGTTTTCTGTGCATTTCCAATGGGTCTTGCATGCTTGATTGCTTTTCTTCCCCCCCCCCCCTTCGGCCGGAAGGGTTTAATCGCATTTCCAATGAGTCTTGCAGTGATTTTTTTTTTGTGTGTGATTTTTTTCTTCGGCCGGAACGGATTAATTGCATTTCAATGCATTCCTATGGGAAATGGTGCTTCAACTTACGACCATTTCGAGTTACGTCCATTTTCTGGAACGGATTATGGTCGTACGTCGAGGCACCACTGTATTATGTTAAAGCAGGAAGAGAAAGAAGAAGAGAAGCAAGAAACAAAACAGTCCCTTCAAAAAAGGTTAGGGGGGATATCAAAGGGAAAAAATCAGTACTTAGTGGCAGAGCATACTTGATACAGTTTCAATTCCTGGCGGCAGTTTCAATTCCTGGCATTTCTATGAAAGAGGTTCAGGTAGCCCTTGGTGGGACCTGGTGCCTTCAGATTTCACATGTATCCAATCTTTTAGTGCAGTTCTTGGCTTTAAAAAATATGTCAAATGCTCATAAAATTATATTTTTGTGATAGGAATTTTCTATAGGCCTTTCCCTTTATTTTATGGAACAGGACAGGAATCTCTTCCCACCACGGACAATAAGATCTCCTATTGCATGTATGGTATCAGATTTAGTTAGTTCTGTGCTGTCAAGTTGGAACCGACTTATAGAGACCTTAATAGGGATTTCAAGGTAAATGAGGTATTTAAGGAGTGGTTTTACCAGTTCCACACACGCCCGGTGAGCTTCCATGGCCGAGCAGGGATTTAAAGCTGGGTCTTCAAAGTCCTAGTCTGTCACTCTGGTCACTACACCATATTGAATACCCATGGTATCAGATTGGAGACTGCCAATATCCTGAAGCAGTCTCAAAAAACTCTACCTGGGAACAAACTCTGTCAAACTCACCACCTCTTTTGCTGCAGAATTGACTTTGTTGTGTCATCTTCCCAGCACTATGTGACAGATGCAAAAGATGGATCCTTTTAATCAAGATGTTAAGACCTTTCTTTTTAAATCAAGTTTTCAATGATTAGCATCATACTGGTATTTTAATGTGGCAACATTAACATTTAGCTTTGTATTTCTGTCTTGTAGAAATAGGCATCCTTCAGTCTCGAGAGACTATGGTAATGTGCTCTGTATGGAGGACTTGGAACAGCGTCTAGTGTGGCTGAGAAGGCCAATTCGAGAGTGACAATCCCTTCCACACTGAAGACAAATACAATCTGTCCCCCATCCAGCTCCCTGATTTTGCTGCTTTCGGGACTGCCTCTTTGCCTCGACCTGCTGAACAAGTGTCTCTTCAAATTGGGAGAGGCCATGCTGTCCCGCCTGCCTCCAGGCTGAACGCTCAGATGTCAACGTTTCCCATCTGTTGAGGTCCATTCCCAAGGCCTTCAGATCCCGCTTGCAGATATCCTTGTATCGCAGCTGTGGTCTCCCTCTGGGGCACTTTCCCTGCACTAATTCTCCATATAGGAGATCTTTTGGAATTCGACCGCCAGCCATTCTCACGACATGACCAAGCCAACATAGACGTTGCTGTTTCAGTAATGTATACATGCTAAAAATTCCAGCTCGTTCTAGGACGACTCTATTTGGAACTTTGTCCTGCCAGGTGATACCAAAAATGCATCGGAGACAACGCATATGGAACGTGTTCAACTTCCTCTCCTGCCGTGCACAAAGGGTCCAGGACTCACTGCATTACAGGAGTGTATTCAGGACACAGGCTCTATAGACCTGGATCTTCTGTCTTAAGAGGGAGGATTTCTATGACATTTCACACTTTCTTGGCAACCTATACCACAAGCAAATTTAGACATGTTTATGAGTAATCTGGCCTTTCTCAACAGATTACTCATAAACATATCCAAACCCACTTAAAAATTCAAACACAGGCTGCAGAATAAGTATGACATGTCACAGAAATCCTCCCCCTATGTAATAATTATATATTAAAAGTTGAGGTTCTATCAGTTAGGAAGGAAATATGACTATTAGTAGAACCTGCTCTTCTTAGTAAACAGCAGGTTTTACACACTTGAGGGACTTTCTAGTTAAGTAAGAGTCCATATATTTTTAAAATAAAAGAAAAATGTACAGAAAAAATATTTCAAAAAAATTGAACAGCTGGAAATTAAAATTAGTATAGATGAGGAGAAAGAAGGGGAAATAGTCCTGCTTGAACCCTTCCAGCAAGAGTTGGCATTTCCTGTTCCCAGCCCCAGAACCTACTGTAGGACATTTTAAAAAGTATGCTATTTCTTAAAAAATGGAAATGTCCAGATGCTCACTTCCAGTTTTCTTTTAAAGGCAAATATTAAGCATTTATTTTGGTAAAGCAAGGACTTACATCTTACTTTACAGAACAATTTTCATTCCTGGAAGTTTCCAGGAACATAAATTCCTCTGTTTCAAATCAAGGTGTGTTTTTTTTCCTGTTGGCAGCCCTTGGGGTTTTATGGGGCCAGAAAAATGGGCAGGGATGCCCATAGGTTGTGCATTGCCCATCCTGCCTTGCACCTTACAGCATTCTAGAGAAGGACATGGCTGATGTGCACACAGATATATGCACTCCTACGAAGAATGATGATACAGTGCAACAGTTCCACTTGGTTTACTTGCATGGTTAAAATATTTTATTGTACTTACACTCCATTCAAGAATCCAATACAATTGAAGAGTGAACTTACAAAATAACTCAAAATAGGATTGGGAAACATTTCAAATTTCAATGTCTTGGAGTACAATTCTCATCTTTTTTACCACTGGACATACTCTCTGGGCCCTCTGGGTAACTGAGGTCCACCATCAGGAGGGCAAAAGATTCTTCACCTCTGATCAAAAACAAACATTTTTTCTTCTTTTCGACTACCAACTATCCATCTAGCATGTACCTTTTTGGAATTTTTGTCAAATGTGACCTGATTTCAGGATATATTGAAAAATATGTTAAAATATCACTAGACTCTTGCAGAACCCAATGGCCTGTTTAAAGTTCAGGTAATCTGCATTAATTAGCTATGAAACATGTAGTACCATGACATCTAGATAGCATACATAAATTCACCCATGCATCCATACTATGTATTTGCTTATCTTATAGATTCATCAATTTCCAGAACTGGTCTTTGGGTGGCTGCCAGATTTGTGATCTATGTCTAGATAGCTCTTTGTCTGCTGACAGCAAATGATTATTATCCAGCACACAAATCACTGGGGAAGGGTCAATACTATGTCTGTTTCAGGAAAGCACTCTGTGAGCATCTGTATTACTATCAACCCTCTCCATCACCTGCACAGTCAGCTGATAACATGAATTTGCTATTGTGGAAAATGGAAGCAGCCTCTCCCCTCCTTTCTACAAAGAATCACATTTCAAGTAGTGCTCCCTAACAAAACAAACAGTAGCAAGACTATCCAGAAAACAAATACTGTGATCATATTTACTAAAAGCAAAACCACTCAATGGATGCTTCCAGACAAAATGCTCTCAGTTCTAACAATCAGAAGAAAGCCTTCTTCTATCTGAATATTTTTCAAAATTCTCCATTATCAGTATCCCCACCTGGTCATGGGGAAATATGTGGACTTCATCCATGAAATCTTACATTAAAATATAACAGTTAATCTTTAAGGTGCTACATTTTTATCTCTTTTTTTGCATTTGGTTTTGTTTCATTTTGTTTTTTCTTTAAAAAAAGAAATTGGCAGCACTTTGTTTACTGGTACAAACAAGGGGTGTACATTCATAAGACAAATGAGCACTGCAAAGAGCTCTGAGCTCATCTTCTGTGTGAGGCAAACTGGGATACAGAGTTTGGAAAGTTACCTTTTTAGACTACAACTCCCAGAATCCTTCAGGTAGCATGGCCAGAATGAGAACAAAACCATTACAGAGTACTCTTAATACAATACAAAGTATATTAGGATGTATCATTGTTCCTGGATGTATCACTTCTAGCACTCTTCTGGGTCACCACTTTGACTGGATTCCCGTTTCTTTTGAAGTACTTAAAAACAACACAAAACAAAAAAAATCTCTGTAGAACCTGTTTGACCAGAGAGAGCAGTAAGGGGTGGGATGCAAATAAATGAACATACTCTGGGCACTTCTGACCCCCTCATACCACTTGTATATCTCTCAGGCTAAAGACAAAAAAATAGTTTACAACACAAAAACTCCTGGATGTCCTTGACCAAACTTGGTTAAGGACAAAAGAAGCATGCCAATGTATCAGGAACAAAGACAGGCGTATCACACCACTTTCAACTCTTGAGGGTGGGAATGGAATTCAATCTGTCTCCAGTCAGCCTTGAAAATGTTGTACACAACTCATGTTGGGTTTGAACAAAAGACCTGCATCAGAGACAGCTGAAACTTAACAAGTTCAAACTGCTGTGCAACAGAAAAGCTGGCCAATATTTTCTGACAGATGATCAAGCATGCAACAGTAAAGAGCATGAATAAAAGCTTAAGTTTGCTTGTTTGTTTTTATCTACCTAAATGCCTGCAAGCTTTTCCAAGATCGTGATGACAGCCAAACTGTTTTACAAATGCTTTAATATAAATTTATTGTCCCTTAACAAAACCTTGTCTAATTTCTTCATGTTATTTCCCATTACTATTGTGGGAAGAAGAAGAAAATATCAGGCTATGAACTGGCTTTCAAACCCTTGTGCCCAAACAGCTGGGATGTGATTAACACAGTTTTACGAGTACATTGCCAACTTCACTTATCATTTGTTGACAAGCATAAGATAGATACATTTCCACAGCTGAAATGTTTCTACAAACATTCAACCTCATCTTCCACAGTTTGTCATGGATCTGAATGTATGCATGTTTACTAAAAACTACAAAAATGTGATATAAAGAGACAACAACAATTAACCTATGTCTGTGTTCCAGTGAGAGGTTTCACTGTTGCGTCTTGCTTACACCTGGATCACAGTTGCTCTTTTCATTCCCTCATTTCACACTCATTTACAGTACAATCCTATACATTTTCTACTCAGAGGTAAGTATCCTTATGTCAGAAAAGGCTGACTGTCCTCTGTTCAATTAACCTGGAAATATGTTCTACTCAATTGGACAGGGTGAACTGGCGACTACAAAAAATACACCCGAAGTGCCCTGTTAGGTTTGAATGTGCTGTGAGCCAATTTGGGAACATTTCTCTGTTTACAATGAAGTCAACGGGAGAGCACAAAAAGCTCCACACATGCTAAGAAATGCATGGTAAGAAAATAAAATACAACATATATTAGTAGATTTGTACGGTTTATTGTGTCCCACGAGAGAGACGAGCCACCACACTAGTTTCAAAGGAGTTTGTTCTGCTCCTCTAATCTGTATGCCATGTGATGATAGAAGATGATAGAATCCCAGCTGCACAAGTCGCTCCCTCTTCCCCCCCCCCACATTCCCCCCCCCCCAAGTTGTACACTTTTTCATTCGGGATCACCATTACAGAGTTCCATACTCCACATCTCCCTCACTCACACATAAAATGAAGCATTTACCTTCTGGTAAGGTTTCTTTGGTCTTCTTGCTAAAACTTCCTCATCCTGCAAGCTGTGCTTCCAATTCTCTCAGCCTGAATAAATTGTGGAAAATGTCTTGCTACCGCAAAAAAAGCTGTCCCAGATCACACACTCATTGATTGCCCTAGGTATCATAAACCCCGACAATATTTCTAGTTCAAAGCAAAGCCCTCTCTTCTTTCAGAATCCCAGCACTTGAGTCTGTTTCCCACAATCACTGTTCAGTGTAGAAAGAGAAAGACTTTTTTGGAGGCTTTTTAGTTCAAGCTAGCAATCAATGGACCAGCCCACTGTGGACAAAAAGAAAGGGGGAGGTCACACTGGTCCAGGTGAGGGCACTACCATTTGTATCTCAGTAAAACAGTTCAGCACAGCATTGCTCTCTCAGAGGGGAGCGCAGAAAGCTGCAACTTAGCAATCTGGTGTGTCAGAAAAAGATTCCTTCTTCAACCAAGCAAAGCTGAATAATACCAATGCCTTTTGAAATAAGGGTGATGGTATTCAGAACAAAATAAAACAAGTTGATATCTGGATTCCTAGATATTTCATAGACTAAGCAAAACAGTCTTTGCAAATCTGTGCAGTTACACACATTTATAATTTATGTCCTTGCAAAAATGTAGTTCTCACGATTTTCCTGATCAGCTATGCTGACAAATTGTCATATAATATAATGTCAGGCTATTTAATAATAATTTACTATCCAATGTATTTCTATATGTTATGTAGATAATTTAAAAATTGAATTTGTGAAGCTACATAGATTTGAGAGGATCTGTATGTTGAGCTGTACTATTCTGGGGGGGGGGGGAAGGGTCTGACATATTCAAGATTTCACTGGCAAGTAATCAGCTCAGCTTCATTACTAATTTTACTGTTTAATTGGGTTAGTAATTGGGTTAGGCTGATAGTGATTTTTCAGTCTTGGCTTGTACCGTTCTCCTACATTAGGATTCCACTGTACAAAAAGAGTTATAATTAGTCAAACACTATCGGGAATGCAGAACAAATTGAATCTATGATGTAAAGTTTTGCAAACCATTTTAAAAAGGAAAAAAAACTATGTCCCTATACCATATATGGACATTGGGACACCACTTACCACTGCCAAAACTGTATTTCAGAGACCTTAAGTGTAGGCAATTTCTTTGCTCTGAGGACCACTTTGAGGAGTGAGTAACTGGAAGTGGTTGTGGCTAAAGACAGTGATGGGCCCAAGATGTCTTCCCCAAAGGGCACACCGACAGCAGTGGCTGATGCCCTCAGGGGAAAGTGGGATAAAGGGTTGGGTCACCAAAGGTGGGGCTAGTTACACCAAGCTGGCTATCTAACGTCCTCACTTGTGTGGTCTAAGTAATCCCAACATTGCTTTCTGCTAAGAAAAGACCACTGGATATTAGCTGGGCAGTGCCTGATCTGTCCAAACAATCAGATCATCCCTATACACCAACATTCACTTTTTAGTAATGGTGCTACTGATATAGGAGAGAAAGGAAGACAGTGATCTTCTGCTGACTGTATCAGCTGGGTTGCTTCATTCCATTTCTTCCACAACCAATGAAGTCAATGTGGCCTTTTCTGTGGTGCTAAGATTACCCAATAAGCCCTAATGGACAGTAAGCATCATTGTACAGTAGGACTGCAGTATCTTCAGGGGGTTGGTTCCAAGTCCCCTGCTCCACAGATGCCATAAATTGAGGATATAGTGAACCCTAGATATAGCATGGATTCCCAGTGTGGTGTGGTTGATAGAGTGATGGACTAGGACTCTGGAGAACAGGGCTCAAATCTCCTTGACCATGGAAACTCACTGGGGAAGTAGAACTGGTAAAACCAGTCCTTAAAATATCTCACTTACCCTGAATGCCCTGTTAGGGTCGCTATAAGTTGGTCCCGACTTGATGGCACAGAAAACACACATACGTAGATAGCATAGTCTGCGGCTCCCTCTGGTGTCCAGTTCTGGTAACACATCTTGGAAACACGTATTTCTGGGTTTTCTTATTTAATATTTTCAGGCAGCAGATAAGTGAAACTGCAGGTACTGATCCCACAGATATGGCAGTCCTACTGTATTTTTAAGTAAAAGTTCCTGTGGCAATATATGGTGTTGTCACCATATATTGCCACTAATTTTGGCTCTTGCTGGAACAATTTCCCCCCCTCATTCTATTGTGATGGGGGAAGTACTATCCTTAAGCTGTGCTTATTGCTACTAATTGACATATGTTGGGCACATCTGAGTGATGCAATCAGGTATGCGACCAGGCACATGATCAAGACAGGCCTTGCACCTCATCAATTAGGCACAATTACCCACAGCAAATTACTTAAACTTACACAATTAGGATCCTGGCCAGTAACGTTTAGTTTGAGAATACTTTTAGTTACTTTATAATGCTGCAGGCATAGGACACATTCTCCTCCCACCTAGGTTGTTGTCACCTTTTTACCCACAATAGAGCAGGAGGCAGTTATACTAGCCAGCACCTGTATTTCATGTGATAATCTACTTTTACTATTTAGTGAGACCACATCCCTATAGCTACAACAGTAACTAAAAAGTTATAGTTCTACTACAAAATAAGTGAACTTATTCCCTATTAAATTAGAGTTGAAATCTAATATAACATTATTATTGGAAAAAGAAACTAATTGCAAGTAACAAACTTACAATTAGCATTATCAAGCTCTGAAGAGTACTATGTACATTGGCTTGGATGGTGGGATATAAACATAAGAAGCCATGCAGAAAGGTTAATAAAGGTCAATGATTTAGGAATGTGACTGCAGAGCCAGACACTGGGAGTTTGATTCCTCACTGTGCTTCCTTGATAGAGGCCAGACTCAATGATCCATCGAGTCCCTTCCAGGTCTGTAGTTCTAAGATTATTGTTCTCATTATCGTATCGTGCAGTGCACTCATATGACAAACTAGATTTGTATACATTAGCCATGAAAGAATGTACTAAGATTTTGCTAAATTAAAATAATATGTATGTGGGAAAACTATAATGTGTGAAGGTGCCTGTAGCACTGCAGTACAGCATATATATAAATAAAAAATAAAGTATATGAATCCATACATTACACAGGCATCTCTAAACCTTCAGTTCTTACAACAAAGTTACACCTCTGTAGAAATAATGAAGGTCTAGCGTGTATGGCACTTTACAAAGATTAATTTAATTGAACATTTTTTAAAAAGATAAATCCACATTCCTTTCATACCATCATTTCTTGATAATGACCGGGGTGGGGTGGGTGGGTTGGCAGTAGCCAAAAGGAAACAAGTGATTTTCCATTGATGGGTTCCCCTTCGCTATCAAAAAAAGGGCAGCCCCTTGTTGCCACGGCAACAGCTCCATATAGCCTTACCACCTAATAAATGGCACAAATTTTTCTGCATGTCAAAGATCTGTTCCTTGCAGGATCATTATTGCTTTTTAATGATTTTGTGTAAAGGTTCACTAAGTTGCTGCACTTGATAGAAGCCCAAAGGGCAAAACAGCCAGCAGAGATCTGGTACACCTTTTTGACCATATGATTTTTCTCTTTCTTTATTTTCTTTTGCGAGGATGAAATGAAGGTGAGAAAGTCACCAAGCATAGAGCTATAAGGAATGGTGCCCTTTGTTTGTCCTTTACAAGAAGAGACACCCCACAGTCTCAGGGTTTCACCACCATCCAATTAACGGTGTCCTGGACACTGACCTTAGAAATCTCCTCTGGGATAACAAGAGTTTTGTAGAGAATTTCACACTTGCTCTTTCTTGCTTTCATGCAATAGACATGACCTCTGTCTTTGGAAAGAGTATACTAACAAATAATGATAACAAGCATGTTCTCCCGAGAGCAGGAAATCAGTTTGAATAGATTCCGCTGCAGAAGTCCAGGCTACCAGAACAGGACAATTTCTAGTCACAGCTAAATGTGTTTTATCCTAATCTGATGATTAAAGACCTTATTAAAGGTTCCATCATGTACTAGATACATTAAATAGGCTCCTTATTTATTGACAAATAATGTTCCGATGGAACCATTTTCTAAGATGAGATCTAGCTGGAGATCATTAATGGATTAACCAGATTAGAGGAATTCATTCTAAAGTGTTTAAACGGATATCCTGATAACAGATTGTCTATCTGACATGTTATTACTTCTTAATTGCTGTACTCATTAGGTTTCCAATCTCCATCAGACTGGCAGAGATGAATTTAAATCCCTTCTAATAGGTAAGGGAGGTCAGGTTTAAAATACACTAGATCTACATCTACAATCCACATAAAAACAGAAGAATTTCCTGGCAGAGCCCGGTACTGCCCTCTGGTGTCTTTCTCTTATGAAAATTTTATCTCAAAAACAGTTTGACTCAAACCAGTCTTCATCTGTATTTAACATAGTTTGATTGCACCACTTTTTGAAGCTAATTGTTTTACCAAGTAAGATATCAGTACTTCTCCACCAAAAATGTAACACTGAGCAACATTAGAATCATGTCAAATAGCTGAAGATACACATCAGACTCCAAATTAAGCCAATTTACTTTTGATGTGCAAAGATAAAGATGAATCTGTACATGCTCTCTGGCACTGAGACATCTTCACACCACCAGCACTACATATGAAACAATTTCTCTGTTCTCATGTGTCAGAAATTTGCATCAGGCTAATATAGTTATGTATACAAAGTATCACCTAAAACTTGGAAACATTGAGATAATGGCTGTGAGTAGTTCAAAACAGAAGCTTAAATCCATCTGTTAGTTTCTTCCAGAATAGACTTACTGAATCAGTGGGACTTACATAAGTGTTGACTTTACATTTGGAATTTGATTCAGTGGATCTACTCTTGCTGGGACTAACAACTGGATTTAGGCTAGACCTACAGCATGCTACTGCAAATAAGGATGTCTTATTTATTGAATTTTACAGGGGCATCAAATGTTCCCCTTTCTTGGATGCTCACCTTCAGTGTGTCAGTGAAGCTGAAAGCAAAGCCGTCAGTGAGCTTGGATTTCTAGCAGGGACACCCAAGACAGAATGATCACAGCTGAGCCACCAGACTAAGATCCATCCACCCTTTTCAAGGAAGCTACTGGGCGGCTGCAGTAGCTGAAGGTGACATTAGCAAAGGACGCAATGGCAGTAACAAGTTAACTTTTTACAGCGCAGAAGGTGGCAGAGGCAAACCCTTGCTGAACTTTCCTTACTATGAAAACTCTATTATAAGACAGTCCAAAACAAGAGATAATGCTGGAGGATGAGACTGTCCAATCAGAAAACCATCAGCAACTGGGGAAGAGCAAAGGACAAGTACTCTGCTGTTAATAACACAACTGGATTAAAGCCAAAAGGATATTTAGTGGCTGATGTACACAGAAGTGAAAGGAAAGTCCGGTGTTGCACAACACACAGTCACCACATGGAATGTGAGAAGTATGAATCAAGGTAAACTGGAAACTATAAAGCAAACAATGGAATGTATAAACATTGCAGTGCTTGGGGGTCAGTGAACTAAAGTGGTCTGGAATGGGACATTTTCAGTCAGGAGTGCATTCCACAGTTGGGGTGCTACAGCAGAAAAAGCCCCCACTATCCAGATCAATTCAATTCAATTCCATGCTTCTTCTCAAACCATATTTCTTAAACACTGCTTCTTTTAAGAAAGGTAAAAGACATAAGCCATCTTCAGGTGTTCACTTCTGTATACGTGAAAAGACTCACCATGTGAAGTTATGTCCCCCAATGATGCTCCATGCAAAGGCAAGGCTCCTGAGCCTACATACAACTGGATTCGTGAGTGTGAAGGGGTCCTCCTGCACCATGAATAAGGTTTTGTGGGGCATGAACCCTAATGGACTAGGACTCCTATGACTGCATTGGAAACCCAATTCCCAATGAAAGAAAGCAGCTCTCTTCAAACTCAGACAGTTAGGCATTGGATTGCGTGCACAGTATGGGTGTACACAACACCGCTGAGGGGGAAAAGCTAGACATGCATGCTCCTGGAGGTTCCCTCACATGAATCTCAGAAGGGAACAACTCCAACAGGATACACCATTATTCACAATAAGCATGCACTTACACTCCTCTCACACCTAACACAAACCACCAGTTAGACTTCAGGTTCCCTCTTGAAAAAAAAGCATTGCCCAGGACAATAAACACACAACATTCAGTGCTAACCAGAATCTCTTCCATTTTGTCCTTTAAAAGCCAAAAAGATAGATGAATGAAACACAGCTACGCTGCACAATTTATATTGCTTACCTCTAGAACTTTCCCAGTGATGAACTGGTGACATGCTTCACATTTGACCCCAAAGAGAACTTGATAGTCCTTTTCACAGTAAGGAGCACCATCTCTGAAAGATTCACAAGACATTGATCAGTTTCTTAAGCATAACATCCTCACATTTTTACACAAAATTCCTTATGAAGCACCAGAAGTACAAGGGAAAGACTGTGCTCTTGGCATGAAACACACCGATGCACTCTGTAATGTTAAAGGAAAGCTTCTTGCAATTTCGCAAACCTGTCTCACTACCCTGTTTCCCCGAAAATAAGACCTAACCTGAAAATAAGCCCTAGTATGATTTTTCAGGATGCTCATAATATAAGCCCTACCCCAAAAATAAGCCCCAGTTAAGTGAAACCCTGCCCTCCACCATTGTGCAGCATTCTGCAGCAACCACAATGGATGACATGACTGTATTTGAATAAATGTAGATTGTTGTACATGAAAAAAAAAAAAAAACATCCCCTGAAAATAAGCCCTACTGCATTTTTTGGAGCAAAAATTAATATAAGATGCTGTCTTATTTTCGGGGAAACACGGTATTCATAATCAGCACAAAACAACTCGGGAAGAAATTCTGTCTGTACACTCTTCATCATGTTTTAAGATGAGGAGTGTACAAGTTAAGACTCTTTAGAGAAGGGAGGAGGCAATGAGTAGTGCTCCAGATATGGTCAGGTGCTAAAACTCCCATAGTTTTTCACCACTTGAATTCCTGGGAGATACAATCCAACAAGATATCTGGAGGGCAAAGCTTTTCTGCGGTGGTCCTTTTATACAGAACTACTTTGTTGAAAAACCAACTAAGCCCATTTCTCCTTTCTAAATATACCCCAGAACATTTCTGCTACACAATCTCTTAATGGTCCTGTGTAAGGTTGATGACCTGCTATTATTGAGATTATTAACAAATACTGTTTTGCTTACCACTCTAAAGCTTTAGATCTTGCAATGTGCTTCAGGAAGCACAAGTTAAAATCTGTACTCTTCTATTTCTGGGGAATCATTTCTATTCCCCCCCCCCCCAAACACCCACATGAATATATCGGACACTCTTCAGATGAATAAATTCTGCTTCAAATGTGAGCATGAATCACAATTTAACAGACAGAATATACCATACTTGGCACATAAGGCTAAGCTGGGATTCAGCGCTGCATTCACAATCTGGAAGATGCTCCATTGAAGCTACAGGGTCATGCATGCCTTCTTACTGTTTTGTCTTCCCATACGGCTGGGAAGATTCCTGCTGAGTTTAGTTTAACTTTACAGACAAGCTTATTTTTAAGTTTGAACATAAGACTGTGATTTAAAATAACTCTGGTTGGTTTGAAAATAAACCCAAAGATTGTTTTCATGGCTTCCTATAAACCACGATGCCCAATTCAAACCTTCCAAAGGCATTTACTTGGCTATGGTAAGAAGAGAATGTAGGAGTAAACAGATTTCTGAGCTGATTCAGAATGTTCTTATAGGAAAGAGAGGCAATACTATAGAAAAACCTTATTTTCCAGGTTCACTGTATGCTACACTTAGAAGAATGAACTCTGCAGCTATGACCTGTCATCCAATTAGGCAAGCGAGAGCGTCTCCTCAAGCAATATGATGAAAAGAAGACAAAGTGATACCTATTTTGGCTTGGATCCTACTGCAGCAAAATGGGTTGCTGGTTGTATAAACACACATTCTCCTCATTTGCATAAGGAGGCACTGGGACCTCTTTACATAAGCACGTCCCAGCTGTTTCAAGGAGGTCAACTAGCACAACACGACCAGCTGAAATGCTGGAAGCTAACTGGGCACCCAAGCATAAATCTGTACCCCATGAGCTGCTACGAGATGGTGGTACTGCACACCATTCCAGCCAAATGCCCTCTCTATTCCTCCCGACCTTCTCCTATACAACTACACTTCCAGAGCTTTTTGCTCTACTACTGAATAGGATCATAACCCGTATTTTTAACACTGGTGGGGAGGTGCTTATGAAATTCTCTGCTTCATGGGTCAAAATAAGCTGATCAGCTTTTGGTACTAATTCATCCCTGCCTTTGTTGATTAGGCGAGTCAATTGCAGCTGGACTTCAAGCAGCAAAATGTCATGGGTCAGCTCTGCATGCTGGGCAAAAGTTCTGTGTTTTATTGTGAAGATTACTCACAGGTGAAATCAAGAGCAAGACTCCTTGGGTCCTACCACTGAAAAGAAAGAAAAAATCAAACTGCAAACTTTATGCACCAAAAATAAATGAAGGATGGCTTACTTGCTGATGTATTCGCCGGTCAGGACCTTTGCACAGGCCTTGCACTTGAAGCATCCAAGATGCCACTGCTTATCCAGTGCTAGCAATGCTTGCCCATTTTTTATGTCTCGTCCACAGCCTGCACAATCTGGAAAACAATTCAGTATGCATATATTGAGTTCTCCTGGCCTGAACTTATTCCCAGCCAGACATTCTCAGATTCAATTAACCCCATACATTCTGAAACATAATAAGTTATGTCTTCAGACAAGATGCTAATGAGAACTGAAGAGAACATCCACCTGCTTGCACTTAAAAAATATGTAGATAGATGTAAATGCAATCTAGGCCCTAGGGTTGCAGCCTATGCTGGGTGGGGTTGCACTCCCTTTAAAAACACAGATGTGCAGCTTCGGGGCTCCTGGATTTGTCTCTGAGTCTGGATGCCCAGGTTTCAGTAGCGGACAGGAGTGCCTTTGCACAGCTAAACTAGTGCGCCAGCTGCACCTGTTCCTTGAGAGGTCTGATCTCGCCATGGTGCCACATGCCTTGGTTGCATCTTGGCTGGATTGCTGTAACATGCTCTGCATGGGGCTGCCTTTGGAAAGTGTTTGGAAACTCCAGTGTGTCCAAAATGCTGTAGCCAGATTGTTAACTGAAGCTGGTTACAGGGAACATATAATTCCCCTGTAAGAGCTGCTACACTGGCTGTTTATCTGTTTCTGGGCACAATTCAAAATGCCGCTTTCAATCTATAAAGCTCTAAATGGCTTGGGTCCAAGCTATCTCAAAGACTGCATCTCCTTTTATGAGTCTACCCGGGTATTAAGATCTTCGGGAGAGGCATTTGGAGGGGACACGGGAGAGGGCCGTCTCTTTTGCTGCTCCCAAACTCCGGAACTCCCTCCCACTGAGAGGCTGGCCCAACCTCTACTGTCCTCCTGCAAGCAGACAATGAACTTTCTCTTTAGGAAGGCTTTTCTTTAAATGCTTGATTGACCAAGGAGATTTTTTAAAGGGAGCATTTTATTCTGTGTTTTACTTGTGTTTTTAATATTGTTTTTATTATGACTTTTAACATATTTGTTTAATACTTTTAAAATATTCTAATAATTTATTATTTGGCTTTTAATTTTGTTTCTTTTAAATACTGTAAGCAGCCTTGGATAAGTTCAGGGGAAAGGTGGCATATAAATTATTTTAAATAAATAAGCAATGAGAATTCTGGGGAGGGGAGCAACTACTAATTTTCTTCCATCATACATAACCACTATATAATGATCCATTTAAATATGCATAGAGATAAACCAACTGCTGCATTTTAATATAATATTTTCCCTGATATTTTTATCCCACTTCTCTAATTGCATTTAGTAAGCATTCCATTTTTGCCCTCTAGATGGCAGCAACATTCTAAATATGCCACAAAAAACACTTTGTTCTTCCCTGCTATCAAGTGGCATCTGACTTACAGAGTCTATTAGGATTTCCGAAGTATATGAGACATTTAAGGAGTGATTTTACCAGTACCTCTGAGTACTCTCTACCTAGAAAACTTTGAAAAGAGTCACCATAAGTCAGAATTGACTTGATGGCACACAATTATTATTTTTTTACCAGTTTCACACATATATCCATGAGTTTCCATGGCTGAACGGGGATTTGAACCCAGGTCTCATGCATCTCCTTATACAAATCTGGGAGCCACTAGACCATGAACTATAAAATATCACTGTGTCAGGATGTCAGGCAGATTCTGACCGAGAAAACAAGTTTTAGGGGAAAAAGTAATATCACCTTTTCTTATCCCAAAGGAAGGGTCCAAAATAGCAAATCGAATATTAAAATAAACAACAAAATTAAAAACAGAAACCATATCATTAAAACATTTAGACTAACATAGAATAAAAGTGAGACATAAAGGAGCATTGAAAGTAGTGGGGAACTTTAATAAAGAATTTATTTATTTATTTATTGAGTTTTTATACCGCTCAACTTAGTGAAACACTACTTGGGGTGGTTTACATACTTAAACAAAGATACAACAACCAAATAATAAAAAAATGAAAAACATGATACTACAAACAAAAACAAAACAGAAAACAAAACAAAACAAAGGCAACTGAAGATTGACACCTGGTAGCTTAAATGAACCAAATTACAAATTACCAAATCAAATGACAACAGCAGTACACTTTCAATAATTTTTATTCTTATTTATTTCTATCCTAGTATTTTGCACAACTCCAAAGACATACGAGCAGTCTCTACTACATCAACACCCGGGTCATGTTTGTGCAGCAAATCAGTTGAAGCCAATAAAATTTAGGATTAACATGATTAATTTTTCCCCAGTGACTTCAGTGGCTCTGCTCTATGCATGTGTAAATCTGGATCCAACGCAACAAAACTATTTCAATGTCTGGGGTGAAGTGATGTTGTTGGACTTCAGCTCTCATCATCCACATAGAGTCATCATGTCTTCCCACTGGAGGAACACCCAGAAGGCCACAGATTCCTGGCTAGACCCTTGAATGGCTACTCTTAGGCTACAATTTCCTACCAATCCCCTACTCTCAAAAAAGGGTGCCAGATAAAGCCAACCACCCTTTCCACTAGCGGACAGACACTGCCACTGCGACTTACTTGTAAACTTGTGAACTGACCTTTGCTAGCCAGGTCAACAGTCATAACGTTGAGTCAGATAGATCAGTAGTCTAATCCAGGATGGCAGTTCTTATAGCCAGACAACACAGATCAGGTAAACATTAGCCGTAAGGTGTATATCGTTTGGCTAAACATGAAAGTGCTCCAAGATGATTTCAGCATATCTGAAAAGATTTTCCCTTTGGTGTAAGCAGCAGTTCAAGTGGCCTCAAGCAGCTGTTCAAAATAAATTGTAGAAATTGCCTTTGGACAATGAAACTGTTCTGTGTTCTCCAACAAATGTACTCCTCAAAAGTGTGTGTGTGTGTGGGGGGGGACTACCACTATTTGGTCAAGGAATAAGTAATCTTAAAAAAGATTTTATAACATGTGAGACCACTTTGGAGGTCTATCGCTATAAGGCGGGGGTGAGCAAAACATAGCTCGTGTATCACCTACAGATCCACCAGAATCTTTCTTGTAATGTGCTGCAGGTTGCCAAATTACCTACCAAAAAATACCTCCTCCATCCTGTAGCATCTACAGGTTTCCACCAGCTACTACAGTTTCAGAGATTCTGTCTCCCCTCTGTAGTCTTTCCAGCATCTCCTTAGCAGTTGCAACTAGGTCCCCTTTCTACTGCACTTGTGATCCAAAACTCAGCTTTTGTAGCTGCTATTCCAAGTAACAGCAACCAGTTTTCCCCTCTCCCACCAGCCTATAATGCAACGTGGCAGCTTCTCTGAGCAGTGTGAAAAGTGGCAGCTTCTTGCTCTTTCCTTCCCCTTTTATGCCTGCTGTGCCCAAACAGCTGCCTACCTTTCCTTGGTCCTCCTCCAGCACTTCCTCTTCCCATCCTTTCTTCCTCTGTTACCTTCTTATCTGCTTCTTTGGCCCTCACTGTTTTCTGGTTGGAGCAGATGTTCTGCATCCCAGTTTCACAGAGCCCTATGCATATGGAAACCAGGGCATCTGCTAGAAATTACCCTTACCAACAATCTTGGTTCTGTATTTAGTAGCAGTGTAGACAGCAACAGCACTTCTACTAAAACTGGTGGCAGCTGATTAAAAATTTAAGTAAAAGAAATGTACCTGTTGGAATGGAAATGCAATGATATATATTTTAAAAGGAAAATGAATGATCCAAATAACCACCAATATATGAAGTACGACTAATAATACTAACATGAGGATAAATATGTAGCCAGGTGGACAGGAGAGTAATGAACTAATATTTTAAATCAATGAATAATAATGATGGCTCAGTAAAAAAGAAACACACCAACAATGGTTCAGCCAATAATGCCCGCACTGGTGTATACATTTTCTTCCAATGGCTTTTGTACTCTAAACATGCCCCAGCAAGTTCCAGATCATCAAATGTGGCCTTTGACCTCTAAACAGTTATTCGTCCTACTATGAACCTTGCTTTCTGGCTAGAAAGATTTGGTTTCAGAAACTGGTTGTCTTATTTTTGTCTTCTGCATTTGTATAAATATTGACAGACATACTTACTCCATTTCGGGAAAGGAATGAAGCAAGAGTGCTAATATATTTGAGCAATAAGCAGTGAAACAAATAACAGAAAGAACAACAGATTATAACCAAGGCCACCAACACAATAGCTCGGGCTCTAATGAGGTGGGGATACCCAGTGTGATGAACAAAGACTCCAGAGACCAGGATTCAAATTTCCACTTGGCCATGGAAGCTCACTGGGGGAGTGGAACTGGTAAAACCACTCCTTAAATACCTCACTTACCTTGAAAGCCCAATTAGGGTTGCTATAAGTCAGTTCTGACTTGATGGCATATAATTAACTAGTGAGGTGAGGACTGAGATAATGAAATTCAAAGGTAGGGGGCATATTAGAGGCACAAGAAACATCCAGGGACAGAGCACAGAGGACCACTTCAGAATTACTATGATCAATGTTCCCTATAAGCTGTGCAGCTGCACAGCCATGCAACACTGGATCACAGTTGTGTAGCCGAGCCAGAGTTGTTACTCATTTGCTTCTCGTCACAGCCAGAACCCCATGCTAGTGGAAAATTAGAGGGAACGTTGACTATGATTCATTAATTTATTCTGTGACTGCTGCTCCTGGGCCACCAGACAGCAGATCAGATGTAGATCAGAAAGAGTGTAAAATACATTAACCTGCAAGAGGCGAAATATCTCCTATTTGTTCTTGAAGCCATTTACTATGAAAACCATATTCTTACTTCTGTTTCTTAGCTACCCATGGCCATGTCAACAGCTCTATACAGATGTTCAAAACTAGGCGTGATTAAAGGATTTCTTACCTTTCTCAGGCCACCTCCTGGAGATGAAACCAAGTATTGATTGATTGATTGATTGATTGATTGATTGATTGATTGAATGAATGAATGAATGAAATGTGTATAACTAAAACTATTCTGCTCAGATCCATGCAATTCAAGGGAGATGTGTATATTGTTGTTTTGATACAGGGAGTTATGGTTGGAACCCCATATAGTGAGCTGTATGATAATGTAGAATCCTTCAGCCAAGTTAATATCAGGGAACAAATTTGTCAAAAGAAATGCTTCAAAGTTACTTATTTTACTTTTAGCTATGAGCAAAACAAATCCTTGCCAGCAGGAATAAAGGAGTCTTAGCATCAAAAGTGGCATGCATACAATAAAGGAGCCCAATATCTTCAGAGAAATAGGCTTCATCTACCTAATCATCAGAAGTTTTGCTTGATGCCCAAAGTAGAAATGTACTTTTGAAAGGCTGAAAGTGAAAAGTTGAAAAACTGTTCTTTAAATCAACAGATTTCAAACATTCTGTTTTCAGAGATACAGTCTCCATCAGATCACCTCCTGGAGAATCTCTGAACATTGCCCACAGAAACCTTACATGTTGTAGAAGACCATGAGATGTGCTCTATGATGCACAGCAGAGCTTTGGGGGTGGGGGGCTTTTTAGCACTCAAGCTCCTAGGGTCACTGAGATAGTAGGGTCATTGGAAGACTGGCTAGGAGATTTGGGGAGTTACAATCCAAAACATTTCCAACAATGTTTCCAAGCTCTGCTCTTCAGTGGACAGCAAACTCATCACAGAGCACTGTTGAAGTCCACTTGTCATTCTTTGTTGTCATTCGTGCACTTAACAGTCTTTTGTAGCTATACACACTTCAGAAGATTATCAGCCCAGTGGCAAACATTGACAGACATTTGCCCACCGAATTGGGTTCCTTGAAAACATGGTTTTAGGCTAGTTTTGGCTGCCCCTGCCTCCTGTTAGTCCTGAACGCAGAAACTACTTTTGTATAGCTTTAGTTGGCTCTCTTCTGGTCAGAATTTCAAGGTACAATTTTGTACTGGCACATGCTGAACTGGAAGAAATCATCTGCAGGCATCTGTCTCCTGGATAGTCATTGTGCCCTGTGGTTAACAATGATTACACAGGGAATTTAAATGTACTGTAAGGGGAAGCATACCAGAAGACAAGGCGGAGGAAGGGAACTATTACACCAAGCTGAGTTGTAGTAAGTTAGGAGTTATCTATCAACTACCAACATGAATTTGACCAAACTCTGGGAGGCAGTGGAAGACAGGAGGGCCTGGTGTGCTCTGGTCCATGGGGTCACGAAGAGTCGGACATGACTTAACGACTAAACAACAACAACAACAATCAACTAGAGTGCACATTTCCCCACATTGCTTTTGACTAATATATAGCGCTCCTCCATTATGTTTAAATTGCATAGTGTAGAGCTCTACCTTAAAGACTCCCTGAACCAGTATCTGTGCTAATTTGAGGCCTACCACAATGCAACATGCCAACCATGGATTTGAGAGAACATCTGCTGGTTTTGGCCTCAGTTTAGGAATACTGTTGTACAGTTTAGGAATATGAATATCTCCTAACTGAAATATTTCCTAACTCTCTAGGGATCTCGTTCCACTAGACAGGGAACAAGAGATCCCTAGAGAGATGACCATCTTGTGCAACCTACCTAGATTTGCGATAACTGTACCTTAGTCAGGTGTTCTACTTGTACAGCAGGAGTTGGGGAACCTATGCTTCAGCCCCATTGCTCCTACCCCTGACCTCCCCAGAATAGAGGGGAGAGTCTGCAAAGGAGCCATAACTAGGTTAGCTTGAACAAACTTACAAAACTTAACAAATTAGGCTTCCCGTCCATATGGAGCTCTGCTTTAATGCACTTACAGTTCCTTTGCAGATCATCAGTCAATATGACGAGGACAGGAGTAAGTGGAGTGAGGCTGGAGCTTGCATACCCTGTTCCCACAACCTGACTCAAAATGTCAACATCTGAACGGGGCTTCATTCTCCCTACAGACTCTTCATTATATTAGCATGAGATAGTGGCATGAAGATACTGAGTCTACTAATGTATCTCCCATATCATTCCAAAATGGAGATGAGGCTACGGTCCAAAACGGAAAAAAACTTTTAACTGCTCGAAGATATAACCTGCCTAGTTCATATTCTGCCTGCAATAGACTGATTTTTATATATAAACCAATGTGACATACCATATCTGACAATCACCATAAGTAAGTGTCATACCTTATATAATCACTGTCACTACAGAGTTCCTAGACATTGCATTTATGATATATAATGCATTGGCATTTTGTTTATACCCCATTTTTTTCAATTCACACTGACATGAATCATGTCTATCTATCTCTCTAAGACACAGGTGCAGGCACAGATACAGCTGAAATCCTTACATTAATATTTCCTCTGTGCAGAATTGTTAACAGGAGACTGAGAGACCTGGAAATTATTGTTTAACCCAGAAAAATCACTGAATTACTCAATGGCAGCAGTGATACAGTGCGGGGACAATGTATTTCCAACACCCATAATATTCCCAAGTCTGAAATAATATAATATATGGAAACAGTTTTGAGCCTAATGAATGGTTTGTATCTAAGCTATATACACCAAAATCAGATACAATGGGAATTCCCATTCATCCACTCCTTACTATACAGCAAAATAAAGCATAAATAAACGAATAACTGAAAAATGATGAAAACAACAAGACAGATTTGTCTGTATGTAAAAAATAATGAATAATCTAAGCCAATATGCAAAACAAAGTAAGATACGTTGGATAATTTTCACACCTTGTTAATGAGTGGTAATTTGCCACCATAATGTACATAATTTCCTCCACACAAGTGTAAATTGACAACACCATTCTGGTCTACATAATATTTCTTGGAGCAAGACTGCTGTAGTGCTAGATCCTCGGGGGGGGGGGTGTTACTTGCACTTATACCAAACTAAATCCAACTATTACTCTTAGCAAGAGCAGACCCATTGAATCAATTGGACTTTAGCAAGTTAACATTTACATAAGTCCTTTTGATTAGACTAAACAAAGTTGTTAGTTCAATCTACTTAACAACTGGATTTAGTCCATATCTATCTATCTAGCTAGTTAGCTAGCTCTATAAGGAGATAGAGTGGCCTAAGTGGAAGGAGGGGGAAAGTGCTAGGGTTAGAGGAAAGGAACAATGAATACAGCAGTTCTTACTGTACTTCATTTTCCTACATTGTCCTTCATTACCAATTTTCTGGGCAACATTCCACTTGCTGCATTTCCAGAACAATACTCCAATAATGTTTAGTCTTCAGGAGCATATCTGACTGGGGACCTGATGAAGCCTCTTGGGGCAAGCAAGATTTCAAGGTCTGAAATTCCAGTGTCTGAGCACAGCATTCACAAGCAGATTAATCTGAAGCGCCTCCCTGTCATCTTACAAATAGTTAATATACGAGAAGTGAACCAGTTTTCCCTCACAGATACTGAATAATTTAACTTCAAGGCACATTAGCACTTAGGATGGAGAGAACACAACAGTTTTACAAAGGCACAGCACTTTTAAACCTGGCATGTTTAAAGCACCTCCCTGCTTTTCTTTTCCGTTTTTAATTCTGTGTGTGAGGGCAGAGAAAGAATATAAATAATATACTGCTGACAGGCAGAAAAGACAGTCAAAAAGAAAACTGGGTGTGTCACAATGACTGCCACAATTAAAACAAGATCAACCTGCAGAAATATAATCAGTGTTCCCCCCAAAAATTATAGTGAATTCTCAGAAAAAAATGTAGTAATTGATGCTATTTTTTCAAAACAAACTGGTGAAAGGCCTTATTCCAAAGGTTGCAATCACGGACTTGAAGAAAATGTTAAGGGCGAGTGCATATCCTGCTGCAGAGCTGCACCTATTGCCTTTTTCTCAGGTGCTGACTTGTGTCAGGTTTACTGGATAATTTTATAAACATTATATTATGCAATCAAGTTCTAAATCAGGAATAAGGAATTTATGCCCATCTAGATATTGTTGAACTGCAACTCCCGCTATTGGCTATATTGATCATCGCTTACATAAAATGTTGCCCAGCATCTTAAGAACCGCACATGTCCCACCCCTGTTCTAGCACTTTCAAGAAAAAAAATACATAGTACAAGGAAACACCTAATGTGCCCTGTAATATTCATTTTAAGCAAGTGAAGGGTACTGTGTAAATCAAGAGGTGCACAACCTGCAACTGCTTAGATGTTGTTGGTTTGCTATTCACACTGTCCTTCATCAGTGGTTGTGCTTAGCTATGACTGACAGTAGTTCAGCATGTTGCCCACATGACTAGATAGAAAGGGGGAAAAGCCTTCCCACAGGAAATTCCTTTTTGCTGGTAGCACCTAAGAGGTTGCAAAGAATCTCTTGGGCCCCTGAGTCACTCAGATTTCTCTTGTAGCTTAGTGTCCAAAAGGAACTGTACCAAATTTGCTTTCAAATCAGTGTTCTCTTTCAACTTCTATTGTCTCTCCAAATGCATTTCAAATCTTTAGAAAGTTAAGAGAGCAATTTATTCTAAAAAGGGAACAAACAGTTTCTTCTACCAAAAAAAAAAAAAAAGTAACAAAGATCTTAGCTGAAACATGTTGTTCCTTGGCTGAGGATGTTTATTCAACAAGGGATAAATGTGGTCTGGAAGCAATGTCACAACAACCAGAAACAGCCTTGTGAAAAGCTGTGCGAATGGATATGCACTCAAAATACGCTCTTAAGGGAACCTGTAGGACTCACACATATGCTAAAAACCTGAATCTGTGTTCTTTATGAGTAGTATCGGCTGATTTTACAAGTGAGCATTATGTATTTTCCAAAGCAGCTTTTGGAGACTTTCACTTCGAATTTTACATAGAGAGAAGAGACCTCTTTCCAGTCACTAACTGTTGCCAGGTAAGAGTAATGTTTGGAGCTGATTCTTGGAATGGGGAGGAGACAAGAACTGAACTGTGTTTTTTCTCTTTGCTACAAAACCAGGTTTCCACTTCAATGAGTGAGCAAACTGGGGCATTTACCAATATTACCTGAGCCTTGGATTAAGCATGGTCAAGGACAGCTGGAACTTCTTTAAAAACAAAATGACACAAAGGAGAGTTCTCACACTCATGGGCAGAAATAATGCATCATTTTGATGACAGAGACTCCTTCACAGTGGTGGAAAATGTGGTAGAATCAACAACTTGCATTAGAGCAGATGTACTTTATTTCACAGACCCAGGGCAAAAAGGGATATTGCAGGCATGCATTCTTTTGTAACATTTTTAAAAGGCAATTCCATTTCGAAGCAAACACAAGGCAGAAAGTAAAGTCCAGTAGGATTTAGGGCGGCGAGAACAAAGTCAAATTGCAAACATCTGTGTAGAACTCCTGTATCTGCGGAGGATCAGTTCCAAGCCCCTGCTCCTGCGGATTCTGAAAAACACGGTTTATATGGAATGCTATTTTAATAGCAAATGCTACACATAGCATGGTCGCTGGCTCCCTCTCGTAACCATTTCTGGCAACTTCATCTTTAGAAATATATATTTCTAGGATTTAAAAAAAATATTAAATATTTTCTGACAGTGGATAAGTGGATCAGCAGATACTGATCCCACGGATTAGGGGATCCTACTGTACTGGGGGAATGACCACTAAGCAGCAGATGAAATTCAGTGCAAGTGGTAAACAACACACACTGAGGCAAAACAACCCAGTTTCCCATACGCATCTAAGATGGCAGCAAAGTGACCAGAAAAGAGATCTCAGGGTTGTAACATGATGAAAATGTCACTGCAATGCATAGCTGCTGTACATTCCAGGTTGGGCATAATTTTAAAAAAGGAACTGAAAAATAAAACTGCTTCTGTCATAGGTAAAGGTAAAGGTTCTCCTTGACATTTAGTCCAGTCGTGTCCGACTCTAGGGGGAGGTGCTCATCCCCGTTTCCAAGCCGTAGAGCCAGCGTTTGTCCGTAGACAGTTTCCGTGGTCACGTGGCCAGCGCGACTAGACACGGAATGCCGTTACCTTCCCACCGTGGTGGTACCTATTTATCTACTCGCATTTGCATGCTTTCGAACTGCTAGGTTGGCAGGAGCTGGGACAAGCGACGGGAGCTCACTCCGTTGCGTGGATTCGATCTTACGACTGCTGGTCTTCTGACCTTGCAGCACAAAGGGTTCTGCGGTTTAACCCACAGCGCCACCACGTCCCCTCTGCTTCTGTCATAATGCCTTTGTAAAAACCAGTGGTTCCCAACCTTGGGTACCCAGATGTTCATGGACTAAAACTCCCAGAAGTCTTCACCACTAGCTGTGCTTGGCCAGGATTTCTGGGAGTTGTAGTCCAAGAACATCTGGGAACTTAAGATGAAAAACAAACCCATTGTGTGATCAGTCCTGCACATATATGTGTATTGTTCTGATCATCACACCTAGAAAGGGATATTGTAGGACTGGAAAAGTTACAGGTACTGCAAACAACTGTAACTCTCACACTATACATTGTAACATTTTCCAGCTATTTTGATACATTTTCAATTTTCTCCCATGGCTCTACTGTCAGTCATGGAAGAAATTATTTCACAAGGTACTGTTATCGTACAGTGACCTTGCTCCAGGCCTGCCTGGAGAGCCGGCTAATTGTTTTGCAGTAGGTTTCAGAAAACTTACACCTCTGTTTTGTCAGAATTTAGTTTCAGTTTGTTCACCCTCATCCAGCCCCTTATCATGTCCAGGCAACATTCAAGAGTCCTGACAACTTCATCAGTGTTGCAAGATAAGGAGCAACAGAGATGGGTGTCATCAGCACATTGGTGGCATCTCACTCAGAGTTCTAAATAACCTCTCCCAGTGGTATCATATTGATGTTAAACAATGTAGGTAATAAGATGGAGACCTGAGGGATGCCAAAGGCAAAAACATTGGACGATGCACCTTTTGTATATGTCCTGACAAGAAGGATCAGAACCACTGTAATATAGTGTCTTCGAAAGCCAAACTAGCGAGGTGACCCAAAAGGATATCTTGGTCAATTATATCAAATGCCACTGAAAAGTTCAGGAGAACTGATAAGGTTGCACTCCCCTTATCTAGTCACTGGTGTAGGTCATCTACCAAGGCAAACAAAATGGTCTTCAGTCCCATATCTTGTCTAAAAGCCTGGTTAAAATGGGGCCAAGTATCATTCTGGAGTGGTTGTTGTAGGTTTTTCGGGCTGGTTGGCCGTGTTCTGGAGGTTTTTCTTCCTAACGTTTCGCCAGTCTCTGTGGCCGGCATCTTCAGAGGATAGGAGTTAGAACTCTGTCTGTGTTCTGGTGTAGTGAAGATGCCGGCCACAGAGACTGGCGAAACGTTCGGAAGAAAAACCTCCAGAACACGGCCAAACAGCCCGAAAAACCTACAACAAACCTACAACCTACCATCGGATCCCGGTCATGAAAACCTTCGAGAATACATCTGGAGTGTTTGGAGTTGCAGGGCCATCAACTTCTCAACCACCTTAAGGGTAAATGGTAAATTTGGGACTACTAACATAGCACAGGTGCCTGGGAGTGGGAGAGGCAAGGAAGGAAGCTTCATTTCTCCTCCCCCCCACACACACATACACCTAGGAATCGTAATCTTGCTATTTCTTTAAATGTTCAGAGGTAAAAACTACAGTGAGGTCAACAACCCATAGGTAGAATTCCCAGAATTATTTCCACAGATGCCCTTGTATCTTAGCCCTGCTAAGCAAATTAGCACCTACGTCAGGATATGAAAATCTCTGTCACATGGATGACAGTTTTTTTCTTTAAAAAATAATCATCACATATTAAAAACTTGATATTTGGAGTTCATGAAATGCATTAAATATGCAAAGCGACACAAAGAAAAATATGAATCAATTTTCCTGAATCTAGAGGGGGGGAAATGGGGGAAAATGAGAATTCTTCCATTCTGATTATTTCATTGAACCCTACAATGACATCACAGTCAGGTTTATCGAGAGATTTAACCCATTTAGCCCTTATACCAAAAGCTCCCAGGCAGCACTTTTTCATCCTAAACTTTTAGCTTCCTTCTTCCTCGACCTGCCATTCTCAAATGAGCTTTCTTACTAATCTACTTAACAGCAAATAACCAAGGAACAGACACATATTCCATAAAAGAGATTTACTTCTGAATAGGATGGCATTACCAAACCTGACTTCAAAGGGGAGGAAATATAGATGAGGACCAAGATAGATGCTACAGAATAAAGGAACAGATCTGGAATATTTCATGTTAATTAAAATTCACCTGTCAGAGCTAAGGAGTAGGACTCCTTGCCTGAGAGGAAAAGAATGAAGAACCTTTATTGCAGAAAACATGTTTGCCAATTGCCATTTTGTCAAAGTTTGTTTACTGAACTCTCTTGAACTTTACTTTCCAGTTATATTTGTATATGGATTAATATGGTATTAACATTACCTTATACACTGAAAAGCTGAGCCAAACTTCCCACTATGCCCTGTATGGCAGTAACTTCTTTCTTTTCTCACATGTACCTACACACAAGCCATCACACACATACAGAATGATATAGTCACACATACGTTACTGTAACATTAATGTTATTGTTGCTATGGACCATTTAGTCACTTCCATCTAGTGGTGACCTTAATAGAGTTTTTGAAACACCTGGGATACTCAAGGAGCAGCTTTCCACTGTCACCTCAACCCCACATCCAGTTGGTTTCTCTGACTGAGCAGGATTTGAACCCACATCTCATGAATCCTAACACTCTAGTTGCTATACCATAGTGGTTCTCAACACCAATGTGGGAATCACCAAATAAACATGTCTCTGAGTTATGAAACTTCCTATTTATTTTGCCCCTATACATGCTAGCAGAGTTACCAACAAACACAATATTTTACAAAAAAAGCCACTAAAGCAAAGATTTTCAATATAATGTCTTATAATGATAATTCTTATAATTTCTCCGTTGATAATATTTAGTGTGACAGGCCTAGTCTCATTTAGGTACTTCAAAACAACAATAAGGTTTGAAACATATCAGGTATAAGAGCTCTCTGCAACTCCTAAAGCAGTGAAAATCATGTTTTAACATGTAGAACGAAAGTCTGAGGAAATGTTGACTTTCTGAAATTGGGAAGGCAGGGAACCAATCCCACAACTTCTATTCCTAGGGCATGTAAAATTACAGTTATAACATTTTTGCCATTTCCTTAAGTATAACAATTTCATGTTTCATTCAGAACATGAAAACATTGTGTACTATATGGAGGGAAGGGATGTTAGACCAGCTGCCACTGGTCTAAGCCTGCAGAAGTATTAAACTTGTGGCAGAGCTTTTTTTTTAAAGTAGTGACTCTCTCAGGTAAAATTTTTGCATTTAGAAATAATAAGCAGATACAGTTATTAATATGTGCATTTAATGCATTTCTTAGCTACCTTTGAAGGCGACAGTATTTCCACAAAGGAGAAAAATGACCCACTTTTTTCCAATAATTTCACTCTCAGTGTGTCCTCCATCTGTCTAAGCACTAACAAACCAAAATTGCTGGAGATCTACCTAATACCTATAAAACACATATACAGAATATCCAGTTGTTTCATCATAGAAGCAATCTATATGTAGCTTATTCTTTCAAACTGAGTGATATGAAAAGACATAACCTGGAGATGTGGGACATGACCCATAGTGTACAGAGTATGTCTTTTAAATTTTTATTAAATGGGAATTTTGCATCACAATTTTCAATACAGCAGAACTAGACTCTGTGATCTTGGTACATCCTTAGGCAAAAGAACTGGGGATTAGGCTGACTTCTGTGTGAAAGGCATCTGCATGGGATCAGCTCAAGAAATTGCACATAGATATTGCTCATCCACAGCTAAAAAAAACACAGGTGGCTGTGCTCCCAGGGGAGAGAGGGGTTTCTTACAGATCCAGACTTCTAGGATGCAGAACTAAGGCCCAGTAAAAGTCAGCACTGCCCAGATTAGACCAAGCAAATTGCACAGAACAGACAGTGGAAACCATCCAGGATTTCAGTTTATCTTGGAGCTCAGGAAAGATTTCAGAGTACTTACTGCTAGAAGTGGAGAGTTCTTTTGGACTCGATGACATTGGCTGAGCACACATTTGACAGAGGCAGTCTCTTCCATTAAAAGTAACCCGGTCTCCTGGTGGGAAAGGACGTCTGGAGAGCAAAAGAACAAAAGGATCTTAATGCAAGGTTATCTCTGCAGTCTCATTCTCACAGCCTCTACCCCCCCCCCCCCAACAGCCGCCGCCTTTGGTGATGCAAATCAATATCTTGCAGGAACATGGGCCAAAAATGTTCAAAATGTAACACTGGGAAAGCCAAGACTTTGGAGGCAATCCAAGGACTAAACGCACCTACCTTCACAGGGAGAAAAGCTGACATTAGATGAGACTGATCACTTTTACAAAGCAAAGGTATCATGCAAGCACAGAAACATTTGAAGCAAGAGAGGGTTGTTTTGATATGTGTGGGTGTTTTTGTTTTTAAAGTACACACCCACATATACACATACAGACAATGTTTCTTTTCTTTTCCTTTCTCTCTCAATCTCTGTTTTGAGAAATGTGGGCCACTGACTAGTGCTTTCTAAGGCATTTTGGAACCGCAAATTCCCCAGCTTCATCCACAGACATTAACTGCTGATCACATAGTAGCTCACATTAAGAACAATAATATCCCACGCTCGCTCAGGGCAGCCTATATGGTTTTTCATCTCCTCACTTTACTCCCACAACAACCCAGTGAAGTAGGTCAGGTAGAAAGAGTTTGGCTGTTCCAAGGCAACCCAGGGAACTTTGTGGCTTAGTGGGGACTTGACTTTGGAATGACTTAGAGTTGCTGAATCAAACAAATCAATTAAGGTTAAAAAAAACCCTACAGTTTTAAATAGAGAAATATTCTAGAGCACCCTGGATTTACAGACCGTCCCTCATCCAGATTGTAATAATCCCATCTTGTTTCCAGAGCCAGACAAGATTGGGTGTGTTCCAGATTATATTCACTGAGAACAAGGATGGGCAAAGTATGGTTCTCCAGATGTATTGGGGCTGTAACTCCTGAGTTAGCATAGCCAATTGTTCGGAAATCTGGGAGTGGCAGGCTTTCTAGACGGTGTACTGCTGTAAAATAAAATTATTTAAAAATGAAATACTACTTACAATATAATAAGTAGAAAAGAAAAATACCTCCATCAGTAAAACCTTTATGCAGGTATATGGAGATGTGTGTAACTATCAGCAAAACAGAGAAGGGCACTACCTCACAGTGCCATTTATACAACTTGTATGTGGCTTCTCAACATGATTTTGTCCTTTTTAAGGGGAAAGAAGGGGTACAAATATTTTAAATAAATAAATTGTTAAACCAGTTGACTTACTTGCACACAGTGCAGGCAAAGCAGTTGGGATGATAGGTTTTCCCAAGAGCAGTGACGACTTCTCCTTCCACAAACTCCCCACAGCCATTGCAGCGGGTCCCGTACATCCGCTGGTAATCCACAGTACAAAGGTATTCCCCATTTTTAATAAAAAAGCCACCTTGAGCCAAGTCACACCCGCACACTGTAGAAAAACAACCAAACAAGAACAGATCGATTAATCATTAGAAGAACATCAAGGAGTTGAAAAATACTGTACAGTATTTCATGACTGATTACTAGACCACAAGGTTATGAGGAACATACTGGGATGCCAATGGCAGCCCGAAGACAAAGCAGACATGACCTTGCAGGCAATATTCAGACCTCATTATAGCAGAGATTTGGAGTCATCTGGCTATATATTTGTTATTCCACTGAAGTTTAAAAAGTATCCGTTACATTTATATTGTGTTTCATCCGCATAGTTTCAGAATAGGTACTGTAATAGGTAATATGATTACGACAAAATAAAATACAAAATATCAGAGTCTCCATCTTTCCTTCATGACTCAATACCAATTTCAATCAAGAAAAGGCCAACAGAAATTTTAGGGGGTAGCCATGTCAATCTGTTGCCGTAAAAGCTGTCTTGTGCTACTTTAAGATTAGCATCCCCCCCCCCCCCCCGGAACAAGCTTTTGTGAACTACACACAGCCCACTTCAAATTGCGAATTGTTAAACTGGCAACTGGAATCTGGTTTCAAGGAACTTGGAACATACAGTAAAATTTCAGGAGGGCTCCATTATTTTGTATGCAACAATACCTTCAGGCTACAGCCTCTGATTTCATATCTCAACCAACAATATGCACTCCCCTGGAAACATCCAGAAGAAGTATAATGGAAAGCTCAATAGACATTTGCAGCCAACACCATGATTGTTATTAGAAAGGATCAAGTAATTAATAAACAGAACTCCACTTGGGAGGACCTTCCCAAAAGCCAGGTCTTGCCTGAATACAAGGTCCTCTCTTGTCTAGACTTGACCTTCCAGAAAGTATCCTGGCTTTGAATGCCTAAACTACTGATAAAATACTTGAACTGCTAAAATTAATTTTACATTAGCTAAGAAGATTGTAATGCAGGGTGCTTTATGATATGCTTCCTCCTCACTTGGCTTGCATATTGCCATGTGCCCAGTATGGGGAGATCACTGCTCAGCCTATGCAGGAAATCAGATGAGGAACCAAAGAGAAATAGAGTTCAAATTTAGAGCTTCTCAGGATTAGCAAACCTTCAAAAACATAATCATGAGTCACAATTTCTTTGAGGGGAGTCAATGGTGGTGGCTTCTGAGTGGTACCATCTAGAAATTTTCTCCAGTAGCTGACTGTTATAAATCTGGATACCTCGTCCAAATTTATAACAGTAGGCCAAAATACCACACAGCTGACTGATCTTTTTCTACACTTTTCTTGAGATGACAATGCAATTTTAACAGCCATGTCCTACATTCAGTTCAAACAGAGTACAGTATAAGGGCTTCATAAATAGAAAACGATTTTAGTATCTCATATATAGCACCAGGCGAGCAGCAGTAATTTCTCCCGAAGCACATGTCCCATTTAAGGGATTTTATGGCTGGCTGGTGCTACTTTCAAAACAATTAATACCTCAGAATTGTTATACAGTTTGGGAAGTTCATTGCTCTGGTCTCTGGCCCTGTTTAGCAGTTAACACTGGGAAGTTTTTCCAGTGGTATTAATTTTCTTTCCTGGTTCAGAAAAGCCATGTACTTTCACCCTTTGGGACTTGAACCTAATTTTAATTAAGTTTAAATCATTTTAATTAATGCAAGTTTTTAAGAAGGCTACCGCCGTCACTACTTTTCTTTCTTTTGAAATGTAATGGAGAATATGGACATTCAATAATCACAATGTGGAGGTAACTAGCTATGAATAGCTACTTAATTGCAATTATTCCCTTTTCCAATAACACAGGTAGAACTACATTCTATTATGATTGTAAAAGGAATAACTTCACTCATTGCAACACAGCTGTAGGTTTTTTAGTAACTTCTACAGTTATGGCATGTAGCCTCACTAAACAATGGAAAATAAATATCACAGGGTTCAGCTGCTGGCTTGTGCTGTGCTTCCTGCTCTTTGGAGGTATTGAGATAACAGCAAGATAGATGGAAAAAGAGAGTATGCTACCACAAGCCTGCTGCTTGCAACATTCAGGTGCTGTATCTGTTGTGTCAAAGCATCTACTACTTCTGAGCATCTTAGAAGAAAAACAGTTTTAGAAAACACTATAACTACAATGCCAACTAACTGAAGTATACGCCCCACGGAGTTGCAATCACTTTTCACTCTTGCTGCTTTTACCAGGGGGTCTGAAGATGCACCTCTTCAAACTGTGCTATTAAGCGGTTTTACTTACTACTATGGTGTTGTTGTTGTTTTAGTAATGTAACCGCCTTCCGAGTTAGATGGAAGCACAAGCTGGGAGTTCAGTCCCCACTCTGCATCCCAGAAGAGCAACCTGTGCGGCCCCAGACAAGCTGCACAGTCCTAGGATGTCCCCAGAAGACGGGAATGGTAAACCACTTGGGAGTATTCTATACCTAGAAAACCCTGAAAAGGGTCGCATAAGTCAGAATTGACTTGATAGTACACAATTATTATATGATTACTTTAACTGCTCTGATTATTGAGGTTGTCAATGGTATTACCAGGCAATCTGGTTTTAATTAGTTTTAATCTGTTTTAATAATGCTTATTAGTTGACTTGAGCACTGCAGTTTTTTTAATGGAAAGGCAGACTACAAGTAATAAATAGATAAAACAAACACATGAATTCTCTGGGTGCCAAATGAAGTGTCAGGAAATAGTTAAACTTCTCCAGGTTTTGGGGCAAGAAGACAAATCTCAGGACAAGCAGCACACTGGAGAAGACTGGGAACCAACCTCTAACCAACAGGTATCAGGGCTCTGAATGAAGGTGCTTTTATGTATGCATTGTCTAAAATAGTAAAATGTATCAAACACATGCAGTCTTCCACTCTATATACTCACTCTTGACTTTGAATATGTCATCATTGGGCTCACTGTGCTATGTGAAGTACCACCACTGTGACTCAGATGTGACTTAAACACAGTTGTATCTCAGGGTCAGATCACAAGTTAAGACAAATGTGCATTCCTATCAAAACATTATCCCTCCCGGTCGTCTTTTCCTTTTCTTTCCTCCCTTAGAAGCTCATGAAAAACTATTGAATATTTCAATAGCATGAGGTGGTTCAATTATCTTCGAGGACAGGATAGCAGCAACACATTTAGCACTGCTACACAGAAAAAAGGATTTTTGTCTTCTAACAAATAGGGGTAAGGTCTTCAAAGAATCTTGTTTCCAATAAATCAAATAAAAGTTTAATAAAATGTTTGCTTGTAGCCTGTCATCTCTTCAGCGTTATGTGCTTGAGACATTGGACATACGGACGAAGCTGAGCTGTTTTCCCTTTGACCAATTAGAAGCAAGCTAATTTTCCAAATACAGGTTGAAGCAATCCTGTATTGGAATAAGCAGGCAGTGTTTTCCTCATAGGTGCACATTATTTCTAGGGACAGAATCAGAGTCCTGTCTAGCAGGGATCTCATTGGCACAGCATGTGT
Source organism: Intellagama lesueurii (assembly GCA_037013535.1). Classification (NCBI taxonomy): domain Eukaryota; kingdom Metazoa; phylum Chordata; class Lepidosauria; order Squamata; family Agamidae; genus Intellagama; species Intellagama lesueurii. The sequence continues at coordinate 204,480,622 of JBAJHW010000003.1, read as the reverse complement.
TTTGCATGCAAAAAGCTTGCAAGTTTAATCCCTGGCATCTCCAGGCGGTGGTGTCTGAAACCCTGAATTGTTGCTACAAGTCAGCATAACACAGTACTGACCTAAGATAAATCAATGGCATGCAGTATCAGGGGACTGGAAACCAAGCCCTATGAGGAAAGGCTGAAAGAACTGGACATTTTTGGCCTTGAGAAAAGAAAACTGAGGGGAGATTTGATAACACTTTTCAAATACGTGAAACGTAGCCATTCCAGAGTACAGGACACAAAATAATGGGCTCAAGCTACAGGAAGCCAGATATAGGCTGAATATCAGGAAAACTTCTTAACTTTTAGAGCCGCATGACAATTGAACCAATTACCTTGGGAGGTGGCAAGTACTCCAATGCTGGAGGCATTCAAGAGAAAATTGGACAACCATCTGTCAGATCTGCTTTGATTTGGATTCCTGCATTGAGCAGGGGGTTGGACTTGACAGCCTCATAGGCCACTTTCAACTCAATTATTCTATTATTCTATGACTCTGTATGAAGCAGCTTCTTAGGATACCAAACTATTATTCTAGACACCAAATGACAGGTCATTTGAACTGCTCTGCATCTTTGCTGACTTCACCACTGTGCAGTAAGAAGAGACACCAACCAAGGTGAAATAAGAGATATATCAAATTATTCTAATTTTGGATTCTCCCTCCCCTTTGGCTCAAATTTCATGAGCAAGTAGCAATTAGATATGAAAGGTAAATTAACAACTTCAGCAATACTTCCAATCCTACAGAAAATGTAACTTAATAAAACGCAGTCATATGTTAAGTAAAACGAAACAGTACAGCAATAATGGCTTAACATGGAGCAGAAAAAAGCAAATTTGTAATTCTTCCATGTTTCCATTATTTGTGGAAAATTAATAACTTTTTGTCTCAGTTTGTCATTTCTTATAAAGAGGCCATTACTTTTCCTATCTTTGTCCTTTGTCCTACATTGAAATCTTTCTTGGGCTTGGACTAACTGTATTAAGAACTATGGGGTGCTGGTCTATAATGGAGACTCCAGATATTCTTACAATAAAAATGATTACTTCCAATGTGTTTTGTTTGTTTTAGAGCTTTACCATTTGCATATGTGTGCTACTTTGGGCACATATTTACTTTTATTACTTGTGTATATATATAATTTTTTGGTGGCTTGTGTTAAACTTTGGCTACCCTCTACTTTATATTACCAGGATTTATGGTTTTTAATTGAGGAATTTTCAGATTCTCATCAAGTAGGAGGGAACTGATATCCATTGTATTCCATTCCACTTTATTTGCTATCTATTTTTCCACGTTTTTATGGATCTATATTTTTGGGTTGTTCTGTTTAGGTTTTGGTTGGAACTAGAGATGGGGGCATTCGTATTCGAATGGACATAACGAGGGTCTAGCCCCCTGGGGCTGGACTCTCCACTCACCCTTCCGCTGCTGCTGCAGGCTCCACGTCTCCTTCCTATCACTCCGGAGCTCGTGGTTGACTAGCCATTCCTGGCAGGGGGCAGGATGACGAGCCTCCCTGCCAGGTCAAAGAGTGGCTTTGAGAATACATCGAGACAGATAAAATTCTAGTCCCCTTCCAAAATGATGCTATGGCCAGTGACTTCCAGTCTGGATTTCAGACAGTTTAGAGCCAGTACAGTAAGCATAGTTATTATATGCAGTTATTATATGAACATAAGATTTCCCTTTTCTAATTTTTGCAGTAATGATAATGCTGCCAAGCATATTTCCTGACAGCTTTACAGAGTCCTCTCAATGCACTTTTCAAAAGAACACCTCTTTACTTGGTGGATAGATGGGAGTGACTTTGTGTCAGTTTTTATCTTGATGACCCTCTGCATTGCATATTTTATGCCAAATAGCCATGGAGAAGCCAAGATGGGCAAAAGAGTCCAGAAGCAATAACTGTGAGGGAGAAAAATCAGTATATAAGATTGCTTGGAGGGAGGGGCTGCCATTTTATTACAGCTTCATTCCGATCTGACAGGAAGATAAGAGCCCCAAGAGTTAATTAAGAATGACAGTAATGATAAAGTAGTGATGCTTGAAAGAGCTAATGTTTATATGTATAATTTAGGCAAGCATCCATCACGAGTGCACCAGCCTTACCACCAAGAATTTATACTTTCTGAATAGATGACAAGGCCTTACTTCTTTATCTTGTGCAGACAAAAGGTATTCCACCATAATATGAACAGCTCCTTTGAAAACAGATTCTATGAAGCATTCAGGCTGCCTCCAGAGTGCAGTGAAGGTGAGACAAATTCCAAGGCTGATGTATTTGCTGGTCCCAACCATCATCACTAAATGGAACACCCAAGAAATTCAGAAGCAACATGAGAAAACTGCAATGGAAGCCCACAGTGGCTTCCACAGCTGAAATAGATGAGCTCAGAAGTTTATCAAACACTGATTAAAATGTGTGGGTTTTGTTCCAAACTGGAAATGTTACTTTTTTGGATCAGAACTTCCCAGATTCCCCAGCCAGCCAAAACTGTCATAAAAAACACACACACTTTTCCAGACTCTGGCCTTGTCCTGTCCAGCTACTCCCACTTTCTCACCTGTCCTTCCAGCTATCACCTGAGCAGTCGGAAACTAAGAACTCTTAGTAAAGGCTCAGAAAAACAGTCCCCCCCTTAAGAATTCTCACAAGTCTCATTCCCCACTTAGTAACACATAACAACATCCTGAAACCATCTCGTGGAACACTGCTCGACATCTGCCTTAAACAGAATCAGATTAAGCACTGTTACACTAAAATGATGATGTGACTGTGGCTGAAGAGACCATTGCATGGTAGATATCATCTGAGCACACTGGAGATCTAATATTCTGCCGCATTAGATCAATAGATCCTTAAATTAACAAATCATTGTTCTTGTTCTTATTGCCAATGGCCAATTATTACTTCTGACATTTCCTCTTCTTCTGTCGCTCAAAATTAGGGTAATTCCCTTGAGTTAGAAGAGCATGACCGAGGTCAGACTCAGGTGACAATCTCTTCTAATCCCCATTTAGATCACCTGTCTGGGCTTTTAATCATGATACCAGCAAGTAAGATTCTTTGGCTTCTTCTTACTCATGCTCCTGGAAGATCTGTAAAATATCCCTGTTCTCCAACTGATGAGCCATGGAGCAGCTTAATTTAAAGTGGTTTTCTTCTTGATCTGTAGCTAAGAAACTGCTGGTTAACAAGTTTAGGGAAAAGCAGATACCTGCAGGAATTTCTGGAACTTTAGAGGAATAATGTTATAGAACAATTTGTCTGTACCAAGTGTTTCAATAAATAATCTCATTTATTTTAATGACCTGATTGATTGAATGGAACCTTTTATTTGGACTGCTACCCTGTTTCCCTGAAAATAAGACCTAACTTGAAAATAAGCCCTAGTATGATTTTTCAGGATGCTCGTAATATAAACCCGACTCCCAAAATAAGCCCCAGTTAAGTGAAACCCTGCCCTCCACCATTGTGCAGCAACCAGAAGAAGATGACACGACTGTATTTGAATAAATGTAGATTGTTGTACATGAAAAAAATTAAAAGATCCCATGAAAAAATAAAACATCCCCTAACCCTAACTCTAACCCTAATGTGTTTTTTTTGGAGCAAAAATTAATATAAGACCCTGTCTTATTTTCGGGAAAACACGGTATATGACTAATTTTAAGATTAATTCTACAGAAGTGATTCAGATTTGTTTAATGCATGTGTGAATGCATGCATGTCTGCACATGTGCATACATGTGTCAATGATTTCACTCCCTATAAAATCAGCATAACCAATGTACACATAGAGAAGAAATTCATTGTTCTCTCCAGTTAATGACTAGAGATAGCCTGGGTTCTCCTTCCCACACTTGCTCACTGCTAAGAGCTTTAGGAAGGCACAGGATGAATTTGAATTCTCTCCGGGAATTCCAGACCCTTTGTGCGCTGGGGTGGGGGGTTTCTACTTCCCAAAGTTAAAGTACTACTACTTCTAGACTTCTCAGAATGTAGTGTGTGTTGTTAATACATGTACATTTATCATTGTTTCATTTAGAGACATTTGTCAAAGGGTGAGAGCTGAGTGCGACCTCTCTCCTCTGTCCCTGCAACTCATTTCCTCCCCTGTAACAGAGAAGGGATGCATGAAACACTCCACAGATATTGCTGCAACAGGATAAGAATCTGGACATCTGCAGGTGGGAAGCAAATGTGGAAGACAATTAACACAAACATTCCTCATGCTACCATCAAAGACTTACATGCAATGTATATTTTTTTAAATCAGTAAATAGGAAATCAAGTTCAGGTTATGAGGGTAGCAGATCCAGCAACAGCTACAGAAGATACCAATCCTTGGCAGCCCAAGTAAAATGTGATGGGACACAGTCAATATCACAAAACAAAGGCAAGTCTTTGGGAAGAAGGGAAGTGAGCTACTTATGAGAATATAAGATTCCACCCTCCTCAATTGCCACTGAGTTTCTCTGCACTCCCCTGACACAGGTTAGATGTGATATCTCTGGATTCAGCACTGGTAGATTCCTTTCCCCACAAAATGCATATAATTATGCCCTGTAATGCAGCCATGCAGTAGAACTGAAAATGATGCGTATCTTTGTGAAGTTACTGTTCAATACAGTTCACAAATATCCCTAAAAAGATATTAAGTTGTTCATAATGGTGCCAGACAGTCTGCCTTCCAAAGAACTTAAGTGACGGGAGATCACAGTATTATACAAAGGAAAGTAAGCTTCTTCAGAGAAACTGCATTACAGGTTCAGTCTTCCAGCAAGGAAATATATGGTAGGTAAAGCTTTTGTTCAATCTTTCCAGGAACAAGGCTTCTACACTAGACTACCGTTTAGGGTTCCAAACTGGGAGACTCCCTTTCTCCCTCTCTAATAATAACTGGATAGCTCAGTGGCTTAAGATATCTGGCTGGGGAGCCAGAGGTTGGCAGTTAAATTCCACACTGTGGCTCCTGGAAAGAAGAGCCAGCCTATGTAGCCATGGGCAAGCTGCACAGTCCTAGAACGCCCCCAGAAGAAGGGAATGGCAACCCACTTCAGAGTATAATCTACCTAGAAAACCTTGGAAAGGGTCACCATAAGAACTTGACTTGGCAGCATGCAATTATTATCAATAAAATCAAAACCCAGGATTATTAACAGAAGCATAATGACAGAAGATTATCTGTTCATTCTGTACATAATCAAAACTGTGGGATTCACTGCCACAACATGTAGCAATAGCTGTCTGGTTGGACAATTTTAGAAGGAGCTGGTTAAATTTATGGAGCCTCGTTCCATCAGTGCCTATTAGTCTAGGCAGGATGTCTATGCATCACTTCTGTTAGCAGAGACAGCATCCTCTGTATATTGTCTGCTGGGAGAAAATGGGACAGTGGATACAGTTGCATTCATGTCCTGCTTGTGAGCCTCCCACTGATACCAACTAACCACCATGTGAACAGAATGTGGAACGAGATGGCCTTTGGTCAGACCCAGCGTGGCTCTTTTTATGTTCCTGTTTCTATCATAGACATTAGCTTAATTTAAGCCCAGTTAAGACGTTTCTATATATGAGAGTTGAGAAAGCTAAAATGCTATCTTTAATCTTCATCAGCATCCTTCATAAAATTGTGAATAAATGGTCCTTCATAAACTGGCAAATTACTTTTTATAATTCCCAGTACATTTCCAAAGTTCCTATTTCAGTGTGGCCCAACAAAATGACAAAACTCTGCTGGAGGAAGAAGAATGGCTGTATGAGAAACAGTGGCAATACCCCCAGTAAAATATCAGTATTCTGCACAATGTTGCAAAAAGACCATAAAATTCATTCAAAATGCCAAGTTATTCACAGTTTCCAACAAAGCAAATGTGAAAAGGGAGACCGAGAGACGAAACATGCTGTAGGCATGCTGTCTCTTCTTCAGACAGAGGTTGAGGAATATCCCACTACTAGCTTCCCCACAGAGGTCAACATGTGAGACATGGGGATATAATCCCTGCCCAGAGCTGTTAGTCCCTTGGTGACAGAAAGCCCGGGAATGAAACCAACTAATAGTCAGGATGAGACAACGTAGGGAAAAGGCCTGGGAAAGGAACAACGGAAAGAGGGGGAGAAGTCAGAGGAAATAGAATGGATGATAGGAAGAGATAGAGGGGAGAGGAAGAGCATGACAGATAGAGAAAAGGAGGATAAGAGCAAGGTGGGAGAGAACCTCAAGGAGGGAAAGAAGGAGCCAGAGGTAATGAAGGTGTCCTCCCCAGAGGAGTTACTCAAGGGTTGGGAGTGGTTAGAAAAGGAGGACCCCTGGACTGGGGAGTGGGTGAAGTTTAAGAAGCCTCATGAAGAAGCAGAGAGATAACTAAGACATCTTATGGGGGGGGGGGGAGAAAGACGGAAAAAGAGACATCTAGAGAGAGAACAAAATAGTTGTAGGATGACAAAGATGTCTTTCCCAACCAAAGAAGAAGGATGAAAGCCAGAGACAGAAGAGAGAGAGAGAGAGATTGAGGGAAATGGGGTATGCCATCCATGTTACTGCAGCCAGTGTATGGAACCCAACACCTCTCTTCACACTTCTACCAGCAAGTACGAGTCCTGGGGAGAAATTAATAAGACAGTTTGCTTCAAGATTTGAACTATGAGAGGGATGTGGGGCCTTATGAAGTTGTTACTGACAAGTTGCCCGTTGAAGTTAATAAAAAGGTTGAGCTAAAGCTGAACCATCTCCATCTGGAAATCTGGAGTTTGGGGAGGCCTATCAGGGAAAGATGGAACCCAGTCACAGCAAACTTTTCAGAAAATACAATGGAGGTGGTGGGAGAAATGTGAAAGTTTAGCACTGGAGTAACTGATTAGTTAGATGAGAAGTCTTTGCTCGTGACTTCTGTTTTCTATGTTGATTGGTTAGAGGAAGATAAGTAATGCCATACTCTAAACCAGTTCTTGGACCACAACTTCCAGAACTCCTGCTCAGCACAGCTAGTGGTGAAGGCTTCTGTGAGTTTTAGTCCAAGAACATATGGAGACCAAAGGTTGGGAACCACTGCCCTAAGTTATAAATCATTCATTTCAAAGTAGACTTTGAAATAGTAGATATTTAAGAATAGTAGTAGATATTTAAGAAGCCTGCAGTGGTCTCTATTCTCTCCTCTTCTTGCAGACCAAATGCTGACCCACGTGCAGTTCCCATAATGACATCTACCATCTACACTACACAAGTGGGGAATTTTCAATCCATGCACAAGAGATGTAAAAAACCTCCCATTTTAGACAAGCTTTTAACTGAGTTTTATTTCAGGGTGCTGTACATTTTGTGAATGTAGGAGTCCCTGCTTTTAAACGGGCTTTTAAATTGTTTTTATTAACAATTTGAAAATATAGTTAATACTTTAAAAAAATGTTTTAACTGTGAGTAGCCTTGGGTCCTTATACCAGGAGAAAAGTAGCATAAAAATAAAATATTTAAATAAAATAGTTTTTCCACAGAGGAACAACAATGTGGGGTTATGCAGTGAGAGCTACTTTTGTACAAGAAGCTGCCATTCCAAATAACAGCTGAGTACGATAGTATGCCTACTGGAGTGGGGGAAATGAAATTGAAACTCTAGAAAGATTGCTTCACACATGCACATGAAAGAGTTTTATGTTTAATAATAAATTAATGCTAGCCCTGATCCAGTGCTCTCAGAGCAGAGAATATTCATAACATATAATTCATAGGTCGCTGAAGTTAAGCAGGTCTCAATATAGCCAAAAGCTAGGTGGAAGATCCATGCTCCTTCTTCTGAACTTCTGAAAAGTATGACACAAATCATACCAAACAGTGCAAGAAAAGCAACACAGCTGTTATGAACAGGTAGCACTGGCCTGCCCTCTCTTTGCCTTAACTTATAGCTTTCAAAATACTGTGAAGGAAGTAAAGAGGGACAAGAAGTTAGAGTTTGTGGACAGAATATCTGGTTTAGAGAGGGAGAAGGTGTGGTACAGTGTAATGTAAAGAACACAACGTGTGCCATCAAAATCTGGATCTGGAAACCCACCACAACAGGCTGCAAGATGGTACAGAAATGTAGGGCGGTATAGAGGTCTGAGTGGGAAAGGAAGAAAGTCCTACTGCACTAGGAAATGTCTGCTAGTGCATTATGGAGAAGGAATGGAAGTCCTGTTGCATTAGCAGATGCTGCTAGCACACTGTATGTTTTTTGTTGTTGTGTGCCATAAAATCATATCTGGTTTATAGTGACCTTAATAGGGTTTTCAAGGTATGTGAAATAATTAAAGACTAGTTTTACTAGTGCTACTTCCCAGTGAGTTTCCACTACCAAGTCAAGCTGTGAAGTCAGATCTCCTGAGATCTAGTCTGTCACTCTACTCTTTCCACCACACCAGCTCTCAAGAGATTTTTAAATTTCAGTTCAATTCTGCCCCATATAAAATCATTCACATTTAATGCAAGTAAGAGAACCAGTGCAATTATAATGATGTGACAATACACAGAAGTATGAGGCATACCAATAAATTGCACTGTCAATACCCTAGGATGAGTTTATAATTTCAGAACTTGCAAGTTTCTGATCCCCACATCCAATGGCTGCTATGAAATCCCAGAAATATATAAGAAGCAATTGTTTATAAGAAGTATTCTGAAGTGGCGCTGATAACAACAATCATATGGCCATCGAACCCACTCTTCTCTGTAAAAATCCAGATACTTTTCCCTAAGTAGGCCTCGTTACTAGTGCACACACTATACAACAGCAACTCTTAACATACTTCTTGAAGTCTGGCTACAGCTTACTGGCTTACTCTCTGGCATTTAAATTCTACTATACTCTATATTTTACATCTACTTCTGCTTCATTGACTACGCAAAAGCCTTTGACAGTGTGGACCATAGCAAACTATGGCAAGTTCTTAAAGAAATGGGAGTGCCTGACCACCTTATCTATCTCCTGAGAAATCTATATGTGGGACAGGAAGCAACAGTTAGAACTGGATATGGAACAACTGATTGGTTCAAAATTGGGAAAGGAGTACGACAAGGCTGTATATTGTCTCCCTGCTTATTCAACTTATATGCAGAATACATCATGTGAAAAGCTGGACTGGAGGAATCCCAAACCGGAATTAAGATTGCCGAAAGAAATATCAACAACCTCAGATATGCAGATGATACCACTCTGATGGCAGAAAGTGAGGAGGAATTAAAGAACCTCTTAATGAGGGTGAAAGAGGAGAGCGAAAAAAATGGTCTGAAGCTCAACGTCAAAAAAACTAAGATCATGGCCACTGGTCCCATCACCTCATGGCAAATAGAAGGGGAAGATATGGAGGCGGTGACAGATTTTACTTTCTTGGGCTCCATGATCACTGCAGATGGTGATGGCAGCCACGAAATTAAAAGACCCCTGCTTCTTGGGAGGAAAGCGATGACAAACCTAGACAGCATCTTAAAAAGCAGAGACATCACCTTGCCGACAAAGGTTCACATAGTCAAAGTTATGGTTTTTCCAGTAGCGATGTATGGAAGTGAGAGCTGGACCATAAAGAAGGCTGACCGCCAAAGAACTGATGCTTTTGAATTGTGGTGCTGGAGGAGACTCTTGAGAGTCCCCTGGATTGCAAGGAGATCAAACCTATCCATTCTGAAGCAAATCAATCCTGAGTGCTCACTGGAAGGACAGATCCTGAAGCTGAGGCTCCAATACTTTGGCCATCTCATGAGAAGAGAAGACTCCCTGGAAAAGACCCTGATGTTGGGAAAGTGTGAAGGCAAGAGGAGAAGGGGACGACAGAGGATGAGATGGTTGGACAGTGTCATCGAAGTTACCAACATGAATTTGACCAAACTCTGGGAGGCAGTGGAAGACAGGAGGGCCTGGCGTGCTCTGGTCCATGGGGTCACGAAGAGTCGGACACGACTTAATGACTAAACAACACATAGAAGATGAAGCAAGGTTTTTTTTTTTTTCTGTAGCTACAAAGGACAGGATCCCAAGCACTTGACAGGCATTGGATTTTTGAATTTCAAACCCTGTAATTCTCCATTCTTGGAGTTCCACCTGACAGAACCAGACCTATAGACACTTAAATGTGGCCCACCCGGAGAAAAGGCCTACCTTTAGTGCTTAGCATAGGCCTAACAGTGGGGCAGCTTGCTCTCTGAACAGGAAGTTAGATAAGTCCCAAAGGTTTACCAGGTAGGTCTTTTCTCCAGGTGAGCCATTTAGGTATCTATAGGTGTGGGTCTGCCAGGTGGAACTTCCAGAATGGAGAATTAGGGGATCTGCAGTAAAAAAAAATTCCAAAAAACCCATGCCTAGTAATGGATCTGAATTATGTGAAAGGAATAGAAACATTAGGAAGATCTTCTTGACAGTAAGAGTTGTTCAAATGTTGAGTACAGCACCTTGAAGGATGCTAGACTTTCTCTCAAATGTGTTTTTTAGGACACAGGTTAGATGGCCAACTATCAGGGATGCTTTAGCTGTGGGTTTCTTGCTTCTGTAGGAGGTTGAACTCAAGGACCCTGGGATCCTTTTAGGCTTTACACATCTATGATTCTAAGATATTTCAGTAGTCCTGACCTCAGGAGAAAAATCACTATGTGGCCTCTGCATTCTGTTATGCAGAATAAACAAATTACCAGTCACAGTCAATTTTATTGAAGCCAGTCTGGTATAAGATTGAAATGTTCAACTGAGACTTGGATGATAGAGAGACTTTAGGCCAGTCTCTCTGTCTTTCTCCCAGTTAATATATCTCACAGAGCTGTTTTGAGAATATAGTGAGAACAAGGAGAATTACGTACTGTACACTACCTTGAAGTTACTAAGGGAAACATCATGTGGGTATGCACACACACTCATGTATTTTACATACTTAGCCTTCAAAATGCTTTACACTCTGTCTTCAACTATTTAACAACCATGTGACATAAAATGGCATTATCTCTAGAATACAAATCTGGCAATTAAACTGACAAATGAGATCTCCATTCAAGTTTGAGATGGTCTGTTTGAGATGGAACTTAATCTCAAAACTTACTGTTGTAACCACTTCTACTCAGGTGTAAAGCTAACCACACATTGAGTGAATCACTGTATGTTCTGTTAATAATCAAAGTACAATGACCTTGGGATAAGAAAAACTGTGCAGGTTAAGCACATAACAGATCTTGTTATCTTGTATCTACCCATAGAAGACCACTTTTCCCATTAACAAAAGCTTTTATTACAAACCTTTGCTAATAACCCTCCCATATTCCACTAAAAGAATCAAAGAGGGGAGGAAATTTCTGGAAAGAAATGCCAGTGTTCACACCTATTCTTAAAAGATGATTTAACAATCCTGAAGTCTCAAAATTGGGACAAGCTTTTAATCTCACACACCCCACACATTTTGTTCATCTCATTTTCAGACCATCAGTCAAGTTATATTACTTTCTTCAAAGAACAGTGGATAGAACTTCAGGAAAAGAAACACCACAAATATTTTTTTTGTTATAGCCTTGTTACACTATAATTCATGCTGCTTGCATAAGACTCAGTATGCCAGGATGTTCCAATCCTTTTATCTGGCATCACTGTAGCAGACAACTCAATTTTCTGTGTTGTCTTCCCCACTTGAATTATTGGATGGAAAGAGCAAAGGTCAAAAGATCTAACAGACTAACCACATTCCAGATGGTTGCTTAGGTGTCTGCTTAATACTCTTCCCAGTTTTTCTTCCATCATGACATTCAGGTGATTCCCTCCAATGTCAAAGATTTACAAAAGTTAGCTTCAGACTGAAGTTGAAAGTTTTAGGAAGTTTTAGATCATAAAGAGCAGTTGATGTGTTGTTTTATATATGTTCATATGAAGAAGACCTGAAGTGTCTTCACAGTAAGTTATTTATTTAAAAGCTGTTTTGCCTCATGCTTCAGTGAAGAAGGGTCCCAAAGGAATTTATGTTAGGCAAGTAAGCACATTTATATTATGATTAGCAGTAAAAAATATATGTGGCCTAGATAAAGCAATTGCCAGTGACGGTTTGCTTCACTAGCTGCTGCTTCTTTTGTTCATGGGGTCTGCCCCAAATGTTTTGATAGCTGATGTGCAGGGCAAGGTACCTCTGGAGTTTTTGTGTCCAGAAGGTGATTGCACTAGCAGAATTTTATTTCATAAATGAGAAGTCACTGTCTATTACCACAGCTGAAGGAAGCACAACCAGATTAAAGGCACAAGGCTGGTCTTTAATGCTATGTAATCTAGGACATGATAGTTTATATGCCTTGAATTCCTTGATACTTTGTTTCAAATAGATTACTAACATATTCTGTGAAGAAGAGAGATACTAGTCTCAATCAAGGTTTTATACGTGATAGTTTTATGGCATTTGTAAATTGTATCTGTGACCATTTAATGGTTATGAGCAGGCTGAACCGTTTTTGTTTCAAAAGGAGGAAGATTGCTTGTGATTTCCAATATTTAAAACTGGAAATGCAGGGTTGGGGGCTGGAATCACAGTGAAATGTGGCTGTTTGCTCAGACTTCAAAGCACTCTTTGGGTGCAGAATGGGAAAGGCGATGTATCAGATCCATATTTTTTATTGGCAGGCAGCAGGAAGCTATTGTATTGGCTGACCTGGTAAAGATACTGGAAGCTTGTATGTCTAGCTATCTGCTTTTGCAGAGCAACAGAGTGACCAGTTTCCCCTACAGTTCTGCCATCTTCGGCTACTAGTCTAACCAAAGTTCAAGGAACATGTAGTAGAATTGGAACTCAAGAACCTTCATGCCCTTGATTATATCAGAGGTCTCTATCTCCCATCCTTAAAACCCTTATACATAGTTAAAATGTCACTATTTGAAAGTCTGTACCTATCAATGTAATTCTGTTCATATTTTGAGTGTAATAATATTATCTAAGCAGAGAGTTAGGTTTTGTTGTTATATTTGTTAAGTAACCTCCAAAATTTCTATTTTAAAATATTAATTCACTGCCCTTTCTTTAGGTAAAGTTTTTGGTCAGTTGCTGAGTAACTGAGATTCTTTTCATATTATCATGAAGAGTTCACTTCCTTGAGGATAAGCACCACTATTTCTAGCTAGCTGGTCCTTTATCAGCATTCAGCCAGAGCTAGAAATAGCCAGAGATTCTCTGATCATGTAGCATGGACTGGGGGGGGGGGGGGGGGGAGAGAGAATCAACAGTGGATCCAGATGGTTTTCAATTACAGTAGTTTCAACAGAATGGTTAGGGACTTCACCCAGATGTGGGGTTATCCTAATGGAGGAATGTTATTGTTGGTGTTTCAAGAGGTTGTTGTTTTTTCTTTAAAAACAGAGTAAAAGAGCTACAGGAAACCAGAAAAAACATTTGATCTCATATTTCAAATACTGTCTAGGAGTAAAAACAAGAGCCTGTGCTTAAGACTTTAGTGAAAGTGGATGTTTGTTTGTTTAATTTAAAATGATACTATCCTATTGCACCTTCTATCAATATTGGCCCTTAAGACAAACTTTTAACATACAATAGATTCCAATGAAATCAGCCAAAAAGAAAGCAACCAATAAAACAACAAACTATTTTTTTAAACAAAAGTTAGTAATTAGACATTGCCCAAAGCCTAAGCAAATGAAATAAGGTTTACATTGCTGTATAAATGCAGATGTTTCACAGCACAGACATTATCTTTGAAGCTGGATGTACTCAGACCTGGGTCTTTGCTTCAGATTGCAACATATAGTCAAGGTCATCTGAAAGCAGGTTTTGAAGCTTTACCACTTTATGCAGGCATTCCTAATAATTATGAAGGACCCATTGCTTAGATAAAGAAACTAAAAGAGGTGTAAGATAGGAAACAGATGTTGGTCCAGATGTTTAGGAACAGGAGTAAAATAATAGTATGCAGAGGGCCTTACCGGGAAGCATTCTAATTGTCAAGATGACTTATTTTCTTGTGCTAATGGAAAATACATGTTGCTCAAAGCCTGGGAGAGAAGAGAACATAATCCTCAGAGGACTGCAAATTCCCATAGCAGACCCAGTGCTGGACATCAAATGTCCTATCTTCTCGCAGCCACAAAACATTTACTTTGGATTGTACCCACTTATAGGCAGTACAATGAAGCTGGTGGAAACAGAATTCTTGGCCCCCTTTTCCCTAGGGTAGACCCTGCTGTTAGCTCTCTAAAAATGCTATATAGAAGTTCAGATGATGATGCTGAATGAGGTGAGCTGTAGTGTGGGAGGAAAGGCTGGTATTTTAAAAAATCAGGTAAAGGTAGCACCTTCCATACACTGAGCTTTTTCTATCAATGGAAAGTAGATCCTAGATCCAGTCTTGAGTGCATCAAACTTGTGGGATATTATTTTCAATGTTTCTTAATGCAGAAAATCAGGGACGTTTTCTCAGCAGATACTAACAATCAAAATAATACCATAATCCTTAATGCGGTGCTTATAAAGAATACCTTATCATTTTTCATGGAAAATGTGCCAGTATAAAATCTAATTGTGGGACAGGAAGCAACAGTTAGAACTGGATATGGAACAACTGATTGGTTCAAAATTGGGAAAGGAGTACGTCAAGGCTGTATATTGTCTCCCCGCTTATTCAACTTATATGCAGAATATATCATGCAAAAGGCTGGACTGGAGGAATTCCAAGCCAGAATTAAGATTGCCAAAAGAAATATCAACAACCTCAGATATGCAGATGATACCACTCTGATGGCAGAAAGTGAGGAGGAATTAAAGAACCTCTTAATGAGGGTGAAAGAGGAGAGCGAAAAAAATGGTCTGAAGCTCAACATCAAAAAAACTAAGATCATGGCCACTGGTCCCATCACCTCCTGGCAAATAGAAGGGGAAGATATGGAGGCAGTGACAGATTTTACCTTCTTGGGCTCCATGATCACTGCAGATGGTGACAGCAGCCATGAAATTAAAAGGCACCTGCTTCTTGGGAGGAAAGCAATGACAAGCCTAGACAGCATCTTAAAAAGCAGAGACATCACCTTGCCGACAAACGTCCGCATAGTCAAAGCTATGGTTTTTCCAGTAGTGATGTATGGAATTGAGAGCTGGACCATAAAGAAGGCTGACCGCTGAAGAATTGATGCTTTTGAATTGTGGTGCTGGAGGAGACTCTTGAGAGTCCCCTGGATTGCAAGGAGATCAAACCTATCCATTCTTAAGGAATCAACCCTGAGTGCTCACTGGAAGGACAGATCCTGAAGCTGAGGCTCCAATACTTTGGCCATCTCATGAGAAGAGAAGACTCCCTGGAAAAGACCCTGATGTTGGGAAAGTGTGAAGGCAAGAGGAGAAGGGGACGACAGAGGACGAGATGGTTGAACAGTGTCATCGAAGCGACCAACATGAATTTGACCCAACTCCGGGAGGCAGTGGAAGACAGGAGGGCCTGGCGTGCTCTGGTCCATGGGGTCACGAAGAGTTGGACACGACTTAACGACTAAACAACAACAATAAAATCTATTTAGAATGTGACTATCAGTCTTCCCTTACATCCTACAAGTGTAGCAGCAATCTTATGTCTGGCAAACTATCAGAGGACTCTGTCAGCTGCCAGTAGTGGAACAGCTCTCTAATCAAATATGTAGTTCTCGTGAACAGCTCACAATCTCACACTGATGCCAACTTGTCTTCTTTAAAAAGCTACAAGCATGACGTACGTTTCGCAAAACAATAGCTGTTGTAATGCATAATTCCTTACAGCCACATCTACATTTCTTATACACTTGGAAAGGCTCTTCACTCTTTTCCAATGTGACTTTGGTTTGGCAGCTCATATTGCAAATGATTACTCTGTCTGCAGCTTATAAATATCTTCATCAACAACCATATGCAGGAACACAAATTGTCTCCATATTTGAAAAGACCATGTACTCTGTTAAACTATAACAGGGCAAGTCAGATGCTGTCAGCAAGTATGAAATGGTGTAATGCGAACTGCTAAGCCAGAAAAAAAAATTTATCAGGTAAAATAAAAGAAGGAAAGAGTGGCTGAAAAAAGGAATGATATGTAATTCTTAGTCTCCAGAATCTATGTAAATCCAGCAGGATTCATATGGTGCAAGATCTACAGAACACAACACTTCAGGGACACAAACTGGAAGATGGCAAGGCAGACCAGCACACCGAAAACAAGTCAAATGCAGTTTCAAGTCAAAACCTAGAAAGCACAAAAATATTTTTACTTTACTTCAATTTAAGTACTACATCTATACTATACATGCATTTTAGAAACAAATAATAATTTAATAAACTCTTGGTATTTTGTTTCTCCTTTTTATACATTTGTATCCCACATTCACAGTCAATGGATTAAACTGTGAACTTATGCAATGTTCCTCAGGAGTAAGTTCAACTGGGCTTGTGTCTAAATAGCATTAGTCAATTTTCTTCACTCAGACAGAATTCTTTGCTATGACTATGACCCTATGAACACTTATACTCTTCTATTTGGAGTACATTCCACTGAAATCATCAACATTTATGTATTTGTATTTTATTTCAAATGTCCATATCTATGATTAAAATATGGACAGAGCAGACCGGTAAGCCTGCAGTCATATACACTTGTCCAAATCTCACAGAACTTAGTTCTGAGTAAACATGCATAGGATTATGCCAATTGCACTGGAAATATATATAAGAAAAAGCACAGGATTGTTCCCCATATACTCATCAGGATTATATTATTCTCATACTATACATCATGTCAAACATATAAATTATATTTCTCCATATAAATTATATTTAATTGAAAGCAAAAGTGTGCTGCTTATATACCACCCCATAGCACTTAAAGCATTCTCTGGGAGGTTTACAAGTTTATTATTATTATTATTATTATTATTATGATTATTATTATTATTATTATTATTATTATTATTATTATTATTATTATTTATTTATTTATTTATTTATTTATTTATTTATTTATTTCATTTATACCCCGCCTATCTGGTCTTGCGACCACTCTAGGCGGCTTCCAAACAACATAAAACAACAGATAAAATCACAAAATTATTACAAAAACAATTTCCATAACAATTATAAAACAAAAAATAAAGATAAATAGAAAAGATAAAAAGATCAGGTATTGACTGGAGGGAAGGCCTGTATAAACATCCATGTTTTTAATTGATTTTTAAAGATACCCAGCGTAGGGGTGGCACGAATCTCCGGAGGAAGATTATTCCAGAGGCGAGGAGCCACTGCCGAGAAGGCCCGATTTCTTGTTCTTTCCCTACGGGCCTCCCTCGGCGTCAAGCTGCTCAGCCTCACCTCCTGACTCGCACGGGTGATCCGGGTAGACCTTGGTGGGAGTAGGCGTTCCGCCAAATATCAAGGTCCTAAACCGTTTAGGGCCTTATAAGTAAGCATTAAAACTTTGAAGTCAATGCGGAACCGAATGGGCAGCCAATGCAATGCGGCCAGAATACGAGAGATATGCTGGTATTTTCTCACCCCGCTAAGGAGTCTGGCTGCCGCATTCTGCACCACCTGAAGTTTCCGCATCAACCTCAAAGGCAGCCCCACGTAGAGCGCGTTACAGTGGTCTAATCTTGAGATTACGAGCGCATGCACCAAGGTAGTGAGCGCCCCCATATCAAGGTAGGGCCGCAGCCGGGCAATCCGCCAAAGATGAAAAAAGGCGGAGCGGACTACCGACGCCACCTGCGTTTCCATGGTGAGCGCCGGGTCCAGATGGATCCCCAAGCTGCGAACCCCACTCTTAGCGGCCAAGGCCACCCCCCCAAACGAGAGAGAGTCATCCAAGCCGCCAACCACAGGGGCACCCACCCTCAGAACCTCCGTCTTGTCCGGGTTCAACCTCAGCCCATTTTCCTGCATCCATTGCAATACAGTCCCCAGGCAGCGCTGAAGGGACAGGACGGCATCACCTGCAGTTGGTAAAAAGGAGATGTAGAGCTGGGTGTCATCAGCATATTGATGACACGATGCTCCACACCCCCTGATGGCCCGACCCAGCGGCCTCATATAGATATTAAACAGCATTGGGGAGATAATCGACCCCTGTGGAACCCCACAATTGAGACTCCACGGGGCTGAGACACTCTCCCCAAGCTGTACTCTCTGGGGACAGTTCTCCAAGAAGGAACGGAGCCAGGCAAACGCCAAGCCACCAATTCCCAACTCAGAGAGCCTCCCCAGGAGGATACCGTGGTCAACGGTATCAAAGGCCGCCGAGATGTCGAGGAGGACCAACAGAGATGTTTTACCCCTGTCAGCCTCCCTCAACAGGTCATCATACAGGGCAACCAATGCCGTCTCTGTACCGTGGCGCGGCCTGAAGCCCAACTGAAATGGATCCAGGGCATCTGTTTCATCCAAAAGAGCCTGAAGCTGGTCAGCCACCACCCTCTCGACCACTTTGCTAATGAAAGAAACATTGGCGACGGGTCTATAATTGCCAATTTCGTCCGCCGCCATATTAGGTTTCTTTCTTATGGGCCTAATGAGTGTCTCCTTGAGGGCAGGTGGGAACCTGCCCTCAAGGAAAGACCCATTTATTATTGCAGTGGCACATTCAGTTGTGATTGGCCTGGCTGCTTTGATTAGCCAGGCCGGGCAAGGGTCAAGGGAGGAAATGGTGGCCCGACAGCGATCAAGCACTTTGTCCACAGTATCTGGCGTCACAGGCTGAAAGAGATCAAGAATCACCGGGCAAGACGGAGCGCTGGACATCTCAGCTCGACTCACTGTATTCAAAAAAGGAGAGAACTCCCGGCGGATGGCCTCCACTTTTGATTTAAAAAATACTGCAAATTGGTCTGGTGAAAAACTAGGGGGAGGCCCATCACTCAGACCAACTCCGGAAAGGTCGCGCACTATACGGAATAACTCCGCCTGCTGGTTTGAAGCTTCGCTTATCCGGTTAGCGAAGTATGTACGACAAGCAGCCTTTACCTTAGACAGGTAGAGGTTAGTTGCGACCCTGATAGCTATCCAATTATGTTCCGTCGGGTTCTTCCTCCACCTACGCTCTAGCCTTCTCCTAATCCGTTTCATCGCTCGGAGGTCCTGGTTAAACCAAGGCACAGGCCGAGCTCTGCGTTGGAGAGGGCGTTTAGGCGCGATCGTGTCTATAGCCCTAGCGGCAGCGGTAAACCAGCTGTCAACCAGAACCTCGACAGGAGCGCCAGCCAGGTCAGCCGTAACACCTCTCATGGCATCCTGGAATCCAATAGGATCCAGTAGCCTTCGAGGGCGGACCATAAAAATAGGTCCCTGCTCCCTGCGAGGGGGGAGTGCCACTGAGAGGTTACATTTTATTAGGTGGTGATCTGACCATGACAAAGGGACCGACTCAAGGTCAGTCACCATCAGACCACACTCACTCCAATTGGTGGAAAAGACCAGGTCCAGCATGTGACCACCCACGTGGGTGGAGCCGTTGACATGTTGGGACATGTTCAAGGAAGCCATGGTTTCCAAGAACTCAAGAGCTGGCCCTGAGACCTCTGCCTCCGCGCGTATGTTGAAGTCACCCAAAACCAAAAGCCTCGGGGACCCCAACACCGCCGCAGAGATAAAGTCCGCCAGCTCTGGAAGGGAAGTGGCTGGGTCGCGGGAAGCGCGGTAACCCAGCAAAATCCCAATACCATCCCTGGCCCCAATCGACACGTGGAGGGCCTCAAGACCTGACCTTACCACCAAGGAGCGCCTAGTAACCTCCAAGATGGATTTATAAACAATGGCTACTCCCCGCCCCTCCAGTCTACCCTGGTGCAGAACGCCATAACCGGGCGGGCAGGCCAGCGCTAGGGGAGGACCCCCCTCACCACCAATCCATGTCTCGGTTATGCATGCCAGGTCTGCATCCTCCTCCAGAATAAAATCATAAATCATCTGGAGCTTATTGGATACAGACCTGGCATTCAACAGCACCAGTTTTAGAGTGGAGGGCAGGCTACACATTGTCCTTCCCATCAGCAAGCTGGGTACTCAATTTACTAACCTCAGAAGGATGGAAGGATGAGTGAACCTCGAGCCAGCTATCCGGGATTGAACCCAGGTCACGAGCAGAGTTTTGGTTGCAGTACAGCAGTTTAACCACTGCATCACGAGGCTACATGAGCAAAGACTTTCTGCACAGTGTTAGAGCTGATATCACCATTCAGCTTATATAAAAGCATTGGCCTTCAAAGACAGTGCATAGCTGCCTAGGGCAATGCTAGCAACCAGTACTTATCTAGCAGTAATGTGGCAAACCCCTTCTGAAGAAATTTGCAGTCCAGCCACTCACAGTGAGCAGAAATGAACAAAAATGTCATCCTGTAACATTTACAATAACTGTGCAGCATAAGCATGTACGGAATGTTCATTATAAGACATATTCAATCATGTCTTGAGTTTAGCACTGAATCTAATTGCCTATGACTGGACTGAGCTTTACACCATGTACCACACAATCAGCACTTGTAATCATGGAACAGGAGCTGGAGCCAAACTATCTCAGAAAGGAAAGCCTAAATCCAGAGGTTAGTGGACTACAGCTGACCTACAAAATTGAAGGGAATTTGATAGGCCAACACTGAGGTGAATTCCAATGGGTCAACTCCAGGTTGGACTAACAACTGGATTCAAGTGAATAATTCTGTGCCAGGCTTTCTGTAGTAACCTTTTGCACTACAACTCTCAGAAACCATGTAGGCAGTAACAGTCCAAAAAAGTAAGTACCAATATATTGTGTAGGAGAGATGGAGTGTAATATAGGCCAGAATAATTATGCAAAGCCCTAAGTAGTTTTTTGGGGACTCATAAAGAAGAAAATGGAGACTACAGTGTATCATGGGATTGTTCTTAAACGAATGATTTCCACTTTACTTGGTAGGAAGTTCACCTTCCAGCACTGCACTAGAATCTTCAGAGATGTTCTTCAGGCTTCCTATCACCTCGCTGAATGACAAATTAAAAGAGGCATTCAGATAAAAAGGAAGATGCCTAATGAGTCTGAAGTGATGGGACACTTTCATCCCGTTAATGTATGCAAGAAGCAGGGTAGAATAAAGTGTTACAGACAATCTCTGCTTTGCAGATTGGACAAAATAAAATACTTAACAAAGTTCTGAGATTTTTCTTTACAGACCCTAAATCCCATAGTAACCACCAGTAAAAGGTAGCCAGAGAATATATTTCAGAACAAAATAATATATCAAAATAATAAACTCAACTTGATGAAGAGATTATACAATCCATTTGAATCAATTCACAGGCTACTGATAAAAAACAAGAACTCACTACCTTTGCAGGTAAAACATTTGATGTGAAAATGCCTGGCCTGGACACGAAGCACTTCTCCTTTACACGGCTCGCCGCATTTATGGCAGTGGATGACAGGCTTCTCTGTGGGATGGTGAGGCTCCTGAGGATGGGCCACTGTAACAACAAAAAGAAATCAGATGTACAAGATTTCCTTTCAGATTATTTCAGTATCTCACAATGAGAAAAGAAACCAACCAAATGTCTCATGATGGCAGCCACGAAGTAGTGGGATCACTGTAGAGGAAGTTGCCTCAACCATCAAACCATATGAACCTTGTAATTCTCTTCAAATTATAAAAGTCATGTCTAATTTTGCATCTATCTATATAGAAATTAGATGATGATGATGATTCAAAAACACCAGGCACAGTCAAAATTATAAAAACATTGACTGGTATTATATAACAGATACAAGTTTTAACCAAAATCCTAAGTATCTGTTAAATATAGGCACAGTATGCACGCTGTTCCTAATATTGCTGTTTTTTTTGTAGCTCCGAAGGTGTGATTTCTGAGATCTGCAACTGCTTATAGTACTGTGTGAAGTTTTTAGATATTGTTCCCAAAGCCCCAATGACTACGGGGACCACTGAAGTGTGTTTCTTCCAGAGGTGAGATGTTTCGATTGCCAGGTCTCTGTACTTTGTTAGTTTTTCCAATTCTTGATTTTTCCAATTCTTGATTTTCAACTCTGGCATCCCCTGGAATTGCAATGTCAATGATCCAGACATTTCTTCATTCTATTACTACTATGTCTAGTGTGTTATGTTCAAGGTGTATTATGATGATGATGATGATGATGATGATGATGCAAACTGGTCTCCTCTTTGTCCTCTTTTGTGATGAATGGTGAGGTGTAAGTGTCCAGCAAAAGACTACCCGCATTCATGAGAAAAAAGATTCTCCAACTGTGGCTTAAATAATATCATTATAGGCTTTCTACAGCCTAGTTCCTCCTCTCTCTCATGTTCTGCTTCCACAGACTTAAAGCCAACCTATGCTTTCCAAGAAAAATAGTATCTGACAAAGCACTCCTGAGACAGTTCTGCTTCAACATGCAGGGAGGTGATCTGCAGAAATGCTGGCTTCATTGAGTATTTGTAGCACATGCACTTTATGCAAAACATGGAAGCATGGGACCAATCCAACCCAAACAAACCTGCAAACTGAATTTGTTGAATAACAATTCATTTATAAATACATCTAAAATTCACTGCTCCTCTTTACTAGCATGATTCCCTCATAGTTTATTGGTTAATCCAGTTTGCACACTAAAGTTTAAAGCCTAAAGATGGAATTCTGTTTTCTCCATCTTTCACCGTGGCTGCCCATGTCACTGCCTGAAATCTGGCTCTGGAGGGTTTCCTTTCCAGTTTCACTGTTGAAAGTGTCTGCCACTGGATTTAGACCTCTATGTTAACTACATTAGGATCAGAGATAATATTTTTTTGAGGCTCTTCCTTTTTCAGCTGGCTAGAGATTGCAAAGATCTTCCATCTTCTGAACTTCTCAATTCAGCTATCCTACCTGGGGCACCCATATAAATTAATTAGTACATATGCCCTGGCTCTTCTTCACTTGAGACATCCTTTAAATGTTATGAGCCAAGCTTTCTCTGTTGGTTAGGTTGTAAACTTTATTAAAGGAGATGTACTGATATGGTAAAATGATTATAACTGTCACTCTTTGAAAATAACGTCACCCTACCTCTATCACATCAATATATTGTTCTGCTTTCATCAAAATATTTCCTATGTTTTCTCTGCTTCTCTTCATTTTCTTTCTTTCTTTCTTTCTTTTTCTTTCTTTCTCCTCAAGAGGACCCAAGGAAATTTATAATATTAAAACAAACAGAATAAAAAACAGGAAGGAGGAACCCTGGCAGCACTCCTCTTGGGCAGCCAGTTACTTGGAAAATAGCTATTTGAGCTATCGAATAGTACAGCACCTTCTAATTTTATATATTGTATGGAAGCATAATGACTAGGAAGAGAAAATGCTTGTTCATTCCTCTAATTTCTTATAGGTTTCTAATTTTTTTTCTATTTACAGTGTCCTGTTACTTCATTTATATGACAACAGAGAAGACTGAAGGGAACGCCTCCTAATATTTTAATTCACAATTATTTTAAAATAAAACCTCAGCAGTACTCAATCTTTGGTGTACCCTCCCTAATCTTTAAGTAATGAGGTTCCATGCATGGAACACAAGAGTTGGGCTATTAGCTTCCCCAAAAGAGAATACTGCATTAACTGGTAATTGAGGTAATGCTGCATTAATGAAAGGAAGTATATGGATGAATAATGCAGACTACCCTAGATACTAGCTGTCCACGTATAAACGATTGCAAGCAACATTATCCCCTTGGACCCTATTCACATAAAAATGCAGCTATTATGAGGAAGTCTACTGAGCCCACTAGACTGTTGTTTTTATGTGCAGTCAAGGCACTTCTGACTTATGGGAACCCTAACAGCATTTTTGAAGGATATGAGATGTTCAAGCAGTTGTTTCCCACTGCCATCTCCTCAGTGAGTTTCCATGGCCAAGCAGGTATTTCAGCTAAGGTCTCCTGAGTCCTAGTCAAACCCTCTATCAACTGCATCATATTGGCTCCCAGTTTGTTAACAGGAGATCCTAAATTGTTTCAAACTACTGTTTGTGATGGAGATGTACTGTAAAAGGCATTCCGTCTACACCCAAAGTACTAACACACTTTATGGCAATCCTGAAATTACACAGACATCTCTGAAATCTTTAACTTATTATAGTATACTTTGCTACTAGTTTTGTATTATGAATTTATTTATTTACTTCATTTATATCCCACCTTTATCCTACAGAAGGGATTAAAGGCAGAGTACAACAGCTAAAAATACACATTTTAAAAATACAATAAATTAAGATATTAATATTAAAATACAATTAAATCTAAACAATGTTAAAACATCACTAGTTGAAACATATTAAAATAAATTTAAAACACACAATAAAAATATGCTGTATTTCTCTACTAAAACCTCCAATCCAGCATATACCACTTCTAACTTGTAAGGCATTTCCCAATCTTTGCTCAAGGCAACCCAATTAGCAGAAGAGCAATTAAAGTCCTTGAGATGGGTCCATTTCTTTATCCACAGTTTTAACCTAGTACCACAAAACTAGAGATGCATTTAAATATAGACAGACAGAGAAATGTTCCTTGCAAACTCACTTTGATCTACCTTTCCTCCTCTGTCCCTTTATCTGTTATCATGGCACTGCTGTGAGGAATCTTAGCAAAATGGCCAACTCAATTGTGGGCCACAACCCTCCGGCAGAAAATGAATCCTGTACATTGCACGGCTGTGGATCTTTGCCATTTTTCCACAACCTCTTATGGCTTTTCAGTCTTCAAAGGAACAAGGGAGGTGCTACAAGAGCCTATCAGCAGTTTGTCAGACTGTATTGACAAATTCGCAATATACCAAGCTGGATTAATGGGAGACTAGATAAACATTTTGTACATTTTGCCAACAGCTAAGATTGTTGTTGGTGTAATTTGAACTGTTCTGAATCCACATTATTACAAGGAGCCACCTCTTTGCATCAACCTTGGTGACAGAGACTAATTACTCATTGATGACACAGTTTTCCATACAAATGAAATTTTAGAAATTTTGACAAGCCTATAAGTGGAGACAGACACACTGTTTAAGCAGCTGAAAACTGTTATAGCAAAAACATCACTGCCCATGGTGCACATACATTTATCTATTTGCCCCACTATAACCTTTGGCCAAACAGGTTTTGTGGGATTTTATCCATGATGATTACACTGGTCTTCCTGGCATACATGTATCCTGGACCATAGTTTCTCTAATCCTGAATGAACACTCTGATTTGTTGTCCTACACATTTGGAGAGTGCCAGTCTGACAAATTCTAGATTGTGCATGTTCACCATCCTGATATTTAATAGTAAAATAAGATCATTGGGACCCAAACCTCTTTCCCCTGTACTCCATAACATCTCTTGAGCTCCTCCTTTCATACATATCCTTTCCACATATCAGAAAACAGATTCCTCATTGCCACAGAGAAACTATGTTCCTGCATTGATTGAAATAAAGACTCCATGGACAAAAACCTTGCTTTAAAAAATTATAATATTATTGTTATGGTCCCACATAAGCTGCTTCCCTATCAAAGTCTCTGATGAGGACAACTACAGAGGCAGCTGCAGTCACTGTAGCCCAATAACGTAAATTATGCAGCTGCCTTCAGCTCTTTCACAAAGAAGCCAATATATGAAAACCTTTATCCCACTGGAAATATATATTACATGACAAATATATCTGATGCCAGAAGTGACCTTGCATTCAGCAGAAAACAGAGGCAGAAAGAAATGGAAGATGAATCATGATTCTCCATGAGTCTTTTGATCTTTTCATTATATTCTCCATTTAGAATCTAGATCTTCTCACCAGGACCCCAAAGGCAACCTTCAACACATTTTACTCCAGGCAAGAATCATTGGCTGAACCTGGTTACAAGCTTGAGGATCATCACCTAAGAGAATGCTTAGAGGTAGTCTTCTAAAAAGGATCTGGAGAGCCATGATTTACCTAATGATATTCTATTTATGCTGGTAAGACTATTTGTATAAAGAGAAAAGCAAGCTTTGAATGTTTCATTTCAAAGAAACCAAGACCTATGAGCACAGTAAATTAAAGATCTTCCTTAAGAGTCAGACCAATTTCACAATACAAGACAATTTGTTTCTACTGCTGCTGTTTGTGGAATGATGTCATATAGTAATTGCCATGTACAATTAAATTCTAACAGCCCAAATCCTGTTGCTTAGTGTAGTAAATCACACTAAAGCAGGTCTATTGAAGTGGTGGGGATTTGCTGGGTCAACTCCTCTGTAAAATCCATTGATTCAATAGCCCAGAGGTTCCCAAACTTTTTTGACTTGTGGCTTCCTTGAGCAGTGACAGAGCAGAAGTAGGAGCATGGGGCGCAAAGCAGATATGGAAGTGATGGAGCATGAAGGAGCCAGAGCTGGAGGAGCAGCACCACTGGCTGAGCAAAGAGACAAAGAGAGGATTTCACAGTGCCTCTGACTGGGTTTGAAGGCACCCCAGAGTGCTGCAGGGCACCACAGTGCACACTTTGGGAACCCCTGCAATAGTCCTAACATAGTGCAATTTACTACACTAGGCAATAGGATTTGGGCCATTATTTATTTCACTCTTGGAACCACCACCAACTGACTTCTAAATGCAAGAAAGTTAATTTCTCTAAGAAAAGGGCTAAGATGGTAGGATATAAAATGACAATTCACAATTGATAATATGCACCTTAAATATTTCACCTGTCTTGTAGAGGTGTACCTTTGATGTGTCACTTAAATACAGCCATATTACCCTTTAGTATTCATATCAGAATTTCAAAAGAAGACAAAACATGTTTCTAATGTCTCTTGTGAGAGCATCTTTGGCTTTTTTCCACATCTCGAAGCACTTGCACTGTTGGCAACAGTGGCCAAAATAACAGCTTAAAGTCTTAGGCTGAGCAGACTTGGCTTTTAACCTTTTATCTTCCTGGATGAATGCCTCTATTCACAGCCTCAGAATAAATTATTTGGATCCCCAGTTGCCTCCATTTTGAATCTCCTGCACTTTGCTTCTTCTAAGATCACTCTACATGAAACAAAATTTCTATATAGAAGGCACTTCCACAGAAGAATTTAATTTGTTACACACACCTCGGCCAAAAAGATACATAAAACAATAAGTGAAACCTTAAATGGAACACTCTTAAAATGCCTTGTGTTACTGAAACTAATCACACAAACAGGTGGGGATATACAGCTCATGCATTACCCACCTGTTTTCTAAACAAACTAATAATAATCCATGAGTTGTCTTATTAAGTTCATTAAACCACAATTCCTGGTTCAGATGCAACAGCAAACCAGGAATATGCTGAACTGAAACGAATGACATAGAAGCATGTATGTCTGAAAGTGTTGTGGTGACATGGGAATGCAGGTAAGCCCCAGCTCCCACATGCTGGTCCATCCATTAGTAATTGAAACCTTCATTTATCCAGCTGCAGAGGTTTGTAATAGACATGGGTTGACATTTGTCTTCCCCGGGAGACAAATATGAAGCCCACCAACACAGGTGTCTCAGTGATCCTTCCCCACCCACTCCCCAGAACCAGCCCAGTCCACTCACGGGGCTCCTTGGTACACACACCCAGTGGTGGTGACATTGCACCAATCACAGACATAGTCCTGCTGGCACTGCCCTGCCTCTCCTCGCAGCTGACTGCTTCAGTGATGAGGTGGGAAGATGAGTCTCCCCACTCAGCTGCTAAGCAGTCAGCTGAGGGGAGAGGCAGGGAAGCACCAACAGGACTATGTCCACAACTGGTGTGATCTCACTGCCTCTGGGTGTGCATGCCCCAAAGAGCCCAGTAAGTGGACCGGGCTGGTTCTGGGGGCAGAGAAGGATCACCAGGACACCTGTGCTGGTGGGCTTCATATTCGTCTCCCCCAGGAGACGAATATGAAGCACCCATGTCTAGTTTGTAAGCTTGTTGAGAACTTTATGCTGAACACCACATGCTTTTAGGCTTTTCACCTGAATATGGCATAAACTGGGGCTCAGTCCACCATCAAATCACATGGGAAGAACTGGGAAGGGGGGGGGCGAACAGTGTGAATTCAGCTTTTTTGCATGGATTCTTGTTTGCTTATACACATAACACTAAATTGTGGGTTGACATTTTGTGCAGATGCCACTGCCTTCTCTGTTAAAATGTTTTTAATATGCAACTAAAGGCCTTAAAGATAAGACAGCAAGTTTTATGCCACGGCTAGGTCCTTCGTATCAGTGCTGTGTCTTTGTAATACTATTTGTAAAAATGTTGAGTGTCTCTCTGATGTCCTTGGGTCTCATTCACCCTATCCTCAAGAGCTGTGCTGCACATTTTTAAAA
Source organism: Intellagama lesueurii (assembly GCA_037013535.1). Classification (NCBI taxonomy): domain Eukaryota; kingdom Metazoa; phylum Chordata; class Lepidosauria; order Squamata; family Agamidae; genus Intellagama; species Intellagama lesueurii. The sequence goes on along the minus strand of JBAJHW010000003.1, from coordinate 204,452,281 downwards.
TTTCTTCACACATATCAGATGGATGATAGGTCAAACTGTCCTCTGAGGAATTTTGTACACTGAAAATGTCAGGTAAGCTAAAAATAAAAAAAGCAAAGCATCTTCAGGGAAGGCCTTATTCTTCAAACAGTGTGGAATGTTACACCGTTCCACTGAATGTTTTCCTAACAAGTAGCAACCAATAAAGTTAAGCCAAGAAATCAGACAACATAGTGATGTCATGTAATAGTAGACACCAATTTAGTATCAAGAGCTCTCTCTAACATTTAGCTCTGACTAAGTTGTAAAAGAAAATAAATTCATATACATTTATGGAGATTCTTTCATACTAAAATCTTCTAGATGTTTCTGAAGAGTAAAGTTTTTTTAAAAAAAGAAAAACTACTCTTTAGAAACACCTAGAAGATTTTAGTATGAAAGAATCTCCAGAAATGTACATGAATTTATTGGACAGTAACACACAATAAAATTTTTCAGTTTTCAAATTCTAAAATCCCCAACATGTACACTGGCCTCCTTAGCTCCCATCCTATATTTTGCAAAATTCACTTGTGATTAATGGACACAATGCAGCTTTGACATTGCTACAGAACACAAGCAGCCTGACCTTTGTATTGATTTACTTTTGCCTCTCACACTTTTCCAGTATACAGAGAGACTTACTTTGCTTGCCAATCTATATATAGCATGTGACATATCAACATCTCTCTAAAGAGTTAGAATTGCTCTTAATTATTTCATTAGTGCTACTTTGTTCAGAACTACATGCCTAGAGGAAAGCAAGAAGCTGAAGATATCTAAAGCAGGAGCAGAAATAACTGGAAGATGAAAAGGTAAGTTGCATATTACAGAACAACTACATTACAGATATCTCAGAAATAAATGTGTGGAGTTTTTTTTTTATTTGAAAAAAGTGCCTGTAGTTCACCTGCTACAATTATACTAATTAACTAGGTGAACTTTGAAACACAGAACTCTACTGAGACTAGATGTGCAAGCGATAGAGAATGAAGGATAATAGTTCAATCATTTGGCCTGCACCTTTGCCCATGTTCAGAATCTATGGTATCAATTTCCACAGATGCAGTGCAGGAAGCAGGTTACAACCAGACAAATCTAGTAATGGTCAGTGCATACTTCTTCAATGCTAGAATCTCCTTTATCTAGAGTATGTGTTACAAACACAGGATAAGAGGAATGCCTTATCCATTTCTAAGTAAAGTTAAGTATAGTTCATACTACTATATTCATCCTTGTTTAATCTTAAAGGCCAAGTTACACATGATGACTCAGAATATTTGTGATCAGATCTTCTGATTTTAAGTTTACATAGAAAAGATAGGGGGTCTCCAAAATAGATTGTAAAGAAAGGGATTCAATTCTTTCTGCAATGATATTCCTAATTTAAAAACCTTCTCAAATTATGCCAGAGAATGACATTGTACATACCATTTTCTCCTTCTATGGTTAATAGGTTTTAGGAGAAGGGCTCAATTTAAATTGTAGAAACAGGATGGGGGGAGGTAGCAACTGTTTAATTTCACAGTACTGAGGCCCTAATTTCAGATCATCACATTAAGCTGGCTCAGCATCCTTGAAATCTGAAAAGAACAACCCCAATCAACACCTACAAAGAGATCTTGTAAAGAATCATTCATATCATATGCAGGTTGCCCCTAAACTATCTGCAATTTATATATGAGATAACACAAACTTCTTCCAAGAAAACAAATGCCAGGCTACTGAACTAAAACCACTTATTTCTGGGGTTTGGATCCAGTTAAAATCAGTCATACTCAATTTTTACTTACTTCAATAGCACTTATTACTAAGCTTTTGTGGATTGTGTTCTGTATTAGACCTTGCCAATGAGGTGCCTGGGTAGAAATGCTCTAAGTGTTAGTTGGTGGTCCTCTTGGAAGACAAGGTCCGGCAGCTGGAGGCCTATGTTCTAATCTCCGCACTATTAGGGAGCAGGCCGGGTAGGTGGGGCTCGTCAGCCTTGGAAGGCAGCCCATCTAGGAGAAGGAAAACTCCGATTTCAAACCTCCACTGCCTTGTGGCTATATCCTCTGATGGAAAAGGCTTCAGGAGTTAACCTCGAGGCAAAATCCGGAGCCGGAGTCCCGGAGGCAGTTCGTGTCGTTCTGGCAACTCCTGCGACGTCGCTGGAACCAGTTGTATTGGCTCTTGCCTTTCCATTGGACTATTTCAGCGACGTGGAGAGGGGGGATTTGCTGCTTGGGTAACAGTCTATCCTCCATATTATTTTACCCAGGCTTCGTGCTCTGGAGAGGACACTCCAGCTTCGCATACAGCATCGAAACAACATGGGACGTAGCAGTTACCGGTTATAAGTCTTTGCACGATTGGCATAGAGCATGACGCCAGGGGCTACCTCCGACGGTGGAAGAGGTCATTGCACCTCACTAGGTAGCTACCACCCGCCTTAAGCTGGGCAGTCCCCAGCCAGTAAGGTGCTACCTCGCCATGGTCTGTTAACCTCACGGGGTGCGTGGGGTTTAGGGTGAAAGCCAACAAGCAGATCAATAACCCTGCACCATGCAACAATCATAAAACTTCTGCCCTAAAGTTGGGCACCTGGAATGTTCGGACAATGACCCCTGGCTTTTCTGACAACCAGCAAGAAATAGACGACGTGCGCAAGACAGCTGTCATCAACATGGAACTGAGTAGACTGCAGATAGGCATTGCTGCCCTGCAAGAGATGAGATTGCCAGACATGGGATCTGTCAAAGAAAAAAACTTCTCATTCTTCTAGCAGGGAAAACCATTGAATGAGACCAGGGAACATGGTGTTGGCTTTGCGGTCAGAAATACTCTGCTGAGATCCATTGTTCCACCTACTGTGGGGAGTGAAAGAATCCTGTCTCTGCAGCTCCACTCATCAGCGGGACCGGTCACCCTCATGAGTGCATATGCACCAACACTGTCATCCACAACAGAAGTCAAAGACAAATTCTATGATGATCTGGCAGCTACTATAAAAAAAATCCCCGAGAGAGAGCCACTGTTCATTCTTGGAGACTTTAACGCTAGAGTTGGTGCTGATCACAATTCTTGGCCCACTTGTCTAGGCTGTTTTAGCATTGGGAAGATGAACAAAAATGGCCAACGCTTGCTGGAGTTTTGCTGTTATTATGGTCTTTGTGTCAGCAACACGTTCTTTAATACAAAGCTTCAACACAGTTTCCTGGAGACATCCAAGATCGAATCATTGGTATCAGCTCCATTTGATCCTCACTAGACATTCTAGCCTTCCCAGTATTACGATCACACACAGTTACGAGAGTGCTGATTGTGATACTGATCACTCCCTGGTGTGTAGTAGAGTAAAACTGCGAACAAAGAGATTGTATCACATGAAAAAGGAAGGAAGACCACGTATTGACATCAGCAAGACGCACAATCAAAGAAAAGTGGAGGAATTTGCCCAAGCGCTTGAGGAAACCCTTCCAGGCCCAGCTGATGAAAATGCATCTGAACAATGGGAACATTTCAAGAACGCTGTTTATAACACCACCTTGTCCACATTTGGCAAGAAGACCAAAAAGACAGCAGACTGGTTCGAAGCCCATTCGGAGGAGTTGATGCCAGCCATCGAGGATAAGAGGAGAGCTCTAGCAGCATACAAAGCCTGTCCTAGTGAGTACAACTTGCAGGCTCTTCGACTTGCTCATAGCAAAGTCCAACAGGCTGCCAGGAGATGTTCCAATGATTATTGGCTTCAGCTCTGCTCTCAGATACAGATAGCAGTGGACACAGGTAACATCAAGGGAATGTATGACGGTATCAAGCAGGCCTTAGGTCCAATACAGAAGAAATATGCTCCCTTGAAGTCTGCTACAGGCGTGATCATCCAAGACCGAGCACAGCAGATGGAACGCTGGGTGCAGCACTACTCTGAGCTATATTCCAGAGAGAATGTAGTAACCGAAGAGGCACTAAATAACATCGAGTGCCTGCCTGTCTTGGAAGAGTTGGACAGCGAACCAACTTTAGCAGAAATAAAAGTGGCCTTGGATTCCCTCACCTCCGACAAGACACCTGGGAAGGATAACATCCCTGTTGAAGTGCTGAAGTGCTGTAAAGACATCATCATCACCGAGCTGTATGAAATCTTCTGTCTTTGCTGGAGGGAAGGTGGAGTACCACAGGACATGAAGAATGCAAACATCGTCACATTGTATAAGAACAAAGGAGACAGGGGCGACTGCAATAACTACCGTGGCATCTCTCTTCTCAGTGTTGTAGGGAAGCTGCTTGCCCGTGTTGTGCTGAAGAGACTCCAGGTGCTTGCAGACAGAGTCTATCCAGAATCACAGTGTGGATTTCGAGCTAATAGATCCATCACTGACATGGTATTCTCCCTCAGACAGTTGCAGGAGAAATGTAGGGAACAACAACAGCCACTCTTTGTGGCCTTCATAGATCTCACAAAGGCCTTTGATTTGGTTAGCAGGGACGGCCTTTTTAAAATCCTTCCCAAGATTGGATGTCCACCTTGGCAGCTTAACATCATCAGGTCCTTTCATGAGGAAATGAAGGGCACTGTAGTTTTTGATGGCTCAACATCAGATCCCTTTGACATCCGAAGCAGAATGAAACAGGGCTGTGTCCTCGCGCCAACCCTGTTTGGGATCTTTTTTGCTGTCATGCTGAAGCACACCTTTGGAACTGCAACAGAAGGTGTCTATCTCCGGACTAGATCAGATGGAAAGCTCTTTATTCTCTCTAGATTGAGAGCGAAGACCAAAGTCCAGCTGAAATGCATGCGGGACTTCCTCTTCGCCGATGATGCAACTGTTGTTGCCCACTCTGCTGAAGACCTCCAACAACTCATGAATCGTTTTAGCAAGGCCTGCCAAGACTTTGGATTAACAATCAGCCTGAAGAAAACACAAGTAATGGGCCAGGATGTGGGCTCACCTCCCTCTATTACCATCTCCACACAAGAATTGGAGGTTGTTCATGACTTTGTGTACCTTGGCTCAACAATCTCTGACACTCTCTCCCTAGATGTTGAGCTGGATAAATGCATTGGCAAAGCAGATAACATGTTCTCTAGACTCACAAAGAGAGTATGGCTTAATAAGAAGCTGACGGCATATACCAAGATCCAGGTCGTGAGAGAGAGAGAGAGAGAGAGAGAGAGAGAGGAATCACCTTAGACATCTGTGTACCTTGTATAACTGACTCAGGGATAAGAAAGCAGAGTTCCCAAAGGCTACTATCATGGGTTCTGCACTATTATTTCTTGGCTATAAATACAGGCAAGTCCATATTTTCCATTATCACTGACGCCTGAACTGCTAATTTATGTCAAAGGGAAACACTGATGCTGTAATGTGCTCTCCAACAGCAGTAATACAGAGGACAGACACCAACTCTGTGCATTGTTAACGGATTAATTCCTAGGACTGAATATTGTTTACTCAGCTCTCTAGCATATGATAGGAGTATGCATGATTAAGATCGCACATGAGCCTTATGTTTGATTATTATGCTTTAAGACACTCCAAAAATCATAAGAACACACTTCCTATGCCTTAAACATACTACTGGTAAAATACAAAGAAATGCAGTATTTGAGACAAAGGGTTGTATGATTTCTTCAGGGATCAACTCTTCACAGAACAGCCCGGAACAAATGCAAAAGACACAAGGAGGTCAATGACATATAGGGGCACTTGCACATCAGACTCTTCTTTGCTTGCAGGAAACTGACTGTTAAAGAAAAGGCTAGAGAGAAATTTGCTGATGTAGGAATTATTAACATGAGAAATGTAGGACTATACAAAAATTCACATACACCCACTGTCTTTCAAGTGTTCTGATTATTCAAGATACATTCTGTATGGTCAGCTCTCAGGTAGCAGTTGTTGTGTGCTGTCATGTCACAGCTGACATATAGCAACCCTAGTACAGTTTCCAAAATAAGTGAGCTATTTAAAGAGTACTTTTACTATTGCCATCCTGCAGTGAGTTCCCATGGCTAAACAGGGATTCAAACCCAGATCCCCTGAGTCCTAATCTATCACTCTATCCACTATACCACATTGGCTTTCTTATGGCCACCCTGAAGAAAATTGCTCATTTATTCAATTTGAACTGGGGCAAAGGCATTGTTTGTTTCATCTGAACCGGAGCCATTAAAAGGGCAGCACTCCAAAGCTCAGAGCCAGGCCAAGATCATTTGTTGCCTAAAGCAAAGGATAAAATTATGCTCCTCCACCACTTCACATTCAGAAACTGATTTACACATTAGGTACATCTTACTTCAATACTGCCAATGGAACAGCATCATTCACTGCATCTGAGAATAGCAAGTTAGCTTAGCACGTGCAGAGCAAGCTACCGAGCTCCCATAGCTCTATCCTCCAACACTTCACTGCTCCCTTCTACCTTTTCTAACCATGATAAGTTAATTCCCCATGCACAGCTAACACTGAACACAAGGTTAGCACTTTGTCTAATGAGAGGGCTGGCCCTACATAAGGTTATCCAAACCATGAGGGAGAAGGAGAAATAGGATTTTAATGTCCACCTGAAATAATGTTAACTTAACTTTCACTTTTAGCACTGCACTGTAAGCAAGCTAATCATGGTGAGAAAATGCTGATTATCCAAACATGGATGGATTATCTGATTGCTAAAATCAGCACTTTAAAAGCGGATAGCAGGCAGACTTTCCCAGATACATGGATGCAGTTGGAAGTGACCTTGTGTAAGAAGAAAAAGCAGTACCGTCTCCACTTTTTTACAGTGTATTGCTGTATTTTTTCAAACTTGCTACCCTCATAGAATTGTACTTATATTCTGTTTGTCTATCCGAAATCATCTGCACATTGCAGAGTGGGTTTGTTTCTAGATTAACATTTCATGCGAGCAGTGTGCCTCTCTACGAACTTTAAATGATCTAGCTATGCTTTAGACCTCCAGTAGATGGGTTTGAGTCCACTATGAGGCTCCACCTTGACCTACAGTGGGCCACAATTGCAGGACAACCACTGCACAATATATACAAAAATGAAAATTAAATGCTCATTATCATTACAAGACATTCTGGATTTGTACAGGTTGAACACTATAGCATACAGCATAAGGCCCAGGCAAGGCTCATTGTAAAGCAAACTTCTCCCTAGACGACAATAGTCTTTGGCAACCCAAAGCTTCAAACTCTGTTCCATAGTGGGAGGTTGAACACGAGAATAGCAAATGAGGAATGGCAAATGAGATTTAACGTTGTAAAAATGTGTAAATTGTGCTAATGGGGAGACGTGTTCAGCAGCAACAGTCTAGCAGAGATTTTGGGCTGCACTTTAGAAGCACTTATGATTAGCAGAGGCCAGCCAAATAGTTGGGGGGGGGGGAATCACCATGGTAGAATGTCGGCTAGCACACTTTGTTACATTCCTCACAGGGGCTCCTAATTTTCAATTAACAAGTGGCTATTTAGAAGACAGGTACAGGCTGATGAAAACACGTAATCTATTTTTCTTGTTATTTGCTCCTACATAGAAGAGGTTGTAGGGTGTAGTAGGACACAACACAGTTAAAAGAGTATGGCCAAATTGACAGATATGTGAGTGAATAGAATGTACATGTGAAGGTGTGAAGCAACAGCATCAAGAATCTATATTCAACTAGCATCTCTTCACGGTACCAGAATGTCAGGTGAGCCATTTGAAAATAAAATTTTGGAGGGGGAAAAGCCCCTCTTATTAACCAGTTTTCATTTCACTGGAATGTGTTTTTCCAGCTGAAATGATGTCTGCAGTTATACAGCTGCCTAATTAATTTGCTGACCAAGACTATTTCCTCAAGAGTCGATCAGAAAAATGGAGAGCCAACCTAGAAGTGAGAGTGAAGAGGAAGAATCACCACAAGGGGAAACTGGGTTGGCAGTTCACATTTTTGTCACTATATCCCTATCATGTTTACCCGGCATTAGACCTCACTGGCTTCCCTGGAGCTTCCTTCTAAGTGTGCAAAGGGCTGCTACCTTATAGTGTTGGTGGGTGCAGCCTGTGTTTTTAAAATGTAGAAACTACAGCTGGAAGTACAAAACAGGTTCTGCTTCCCACAAGATATAAGAACCAGTCATCACTCCATCCTGGCCCTCAAAACGTTTGTGCTCTTCCCCACTCTGCACTGTGTGGCAAACAACCACAATGAACCGTGCTTGATATTTCAAACCTTAATATCAACCAACACGATCAGGGTAGAGCTAGATGTGTCCAGTTAACTGGGAAAATGCCACTGTTTCTTTATATATTCGGAGGGCACGCTGAGGTTGTGTTACCAAAACTATTTCTGGCAGGGCAACTGTACTTTTAAGACCAAGCCTGGTGAGCAAGAATTCAGCAGTGTCTCCTAGCTTCTAAGTGCAATGAGGAAACTTTGTTGCATTTTCCTCATGCACAGAAATACAGTAGTAGTGTAACAGGATAAAGTTTGGATAACACGCCAGATTGGCTTCCCATGGTTTCCTAAATAGTCTGTTTCCTAGAGCTAGTATGCATTTGGCGTCCTAACTGCCATCTTTAAAATATAATGACAGAAACAGGCTTAACTCATGTAACTACAGTGATACAAAGTCTTCTCTCTTGTGTCAGAATCAGTCAGTGTTTATGGATATTACACTTCCCCAAGCATGAAGGGAAAAACAAATTAATATACAAGAACTCCTTGAATTGTTGGCCTGTGTGTCAAATTTCAGAATCTACTGCTGCATTATTTTAGGAAAAGGCTTAGAGGCATCTTTTCTAAAATGAGCAATCCTTCACATGTGCATCCCACAAGTCTGTGTTATTCACATACAGAACAGTCATACAGTGGGATGACTCAAGCTGTTTGCTCCAGAACAGTTATTTATGTCAGAAGCACTTCTCCACTATAGCTTGAAAATCTCCTGTATTGGGCCAAGATCCTTAAGGCAATTAAAATTCTGTTTTTTTATCACTTATTTATGAGGGAAATTCCAAGATGGGACACCTCTAAGATACGTGGCTTCGGAGTTGCACTTTATTGCATGTCAAGTCACAATGCCAAGGCACCCATCAAAACAGGCTGCAACCCCAAGTGCAATAGAATGACCTTTCTAGAGAAACAAACAAACGGTGTTCCTTTTTTTAAGCATCAGAGTTGATGTGGAGCTTTAATTCAGGAAACCACTGCTCAGCTTATACATTTAATACAAATGACACACTAAAAACCAAAGGCATTTTAAAAATAAGTGAATTAAAAAGAAAGAAAGCTGGCGAAGCAAGCTCACTGTGGGGAAGAACAAACAGAAATGACACACCAATCTGCCAAGCCATCTAAGTCTTAACTGAGAAAAGGTACATGGCTGAATTACCTTTTTCTTTCACCATGGCCAAAGAATCGTCTTGGTAGCAGAGCCGTCAAAGATTAATTGAGGTGTTTTACAACCCGCACTTCAGATCTTTTTTTTTCCAGCAGTAGTTGGCAGAAACAAAAGCAATACCCAGAAGGCTGCCTATTCCAGAGAACTCAATATTATTTTCCTACCAGAACTGACGTAATCAGAATGCTTTGTGCCATTTGTGCCTCTTTCTCTAGCTCTTGATTCTCTCCATCTCTCTCTGTTTTACCCTTGTTAATGGCAGCTCATTCCCAGTGAATGGACTCTGGCCCCTCTGCAGCAGGGCGGGAGGAGGGAAACCCAGCAACGGCGGCAATGAGCAGGCACTCAGGAAAGCAACATTCCATCGTCTCTCATCCAGTCACTCACACCACCTTGCAGTTTTCCCTGACAAGGCACAGCAGACCCGGAAATACAGGACTCCCCCAAATGACAGATACAAGAGCGCAAGTGAGAGACATCACAAGAACTATTTCCACCAACAAGGTGGACGAGGAGTTACAGGCACAGGTACGCGCGGCTTATACATGTATTTTTCTCTTTCTGCCAGACTGATAGATAGAAGCAACCTGAATACAACATCAGAGGTGCTACAGGCTGCAGCCAAAGTAAGTTAAGGCTGTTCCTGTTTTTCATAACACATGTAAAAATCCAAACACAAACAATATTTAAAACTTTTCTTCTTCATAAAGAGCCATGTGGCACAGTGGTTAAACTGCTATACTGCAGCCAAAACTGGGCTCACGACCCGGGGTTCAATCTCAGGTAGCTGGCTCAAGGTTGACTCAGCCTTCTATCCTTTCGAGGTCGGTAAAATGAGTACCCAGCTCATGGGGGGGGGGGGGCAGCTGTGTCAACCATGTGTATGAACACCAAAAACATTTAGAACAGTACCCCCAAAATGTACTAAAGGATGCACACCACTGTATTTTCTTCCAAAGCACCCACACTGATCTCTCTCTTTCTCTTTTGCCCACCCCCCTCTCCCACACACTACTGTTCTGTTATCTCAATAATACCCACAGTTGATTTGAGGTATGACTGTCAGTTGACCAAGAGCCAATATATGATAATTTAAATGAAACCTGTATAATTTTAAAATAATACAACTGATATTTTTGTTTTTGCTACAATACTACTGTTCTTGATTGTTTTTACTATTTTCCTTAGTGAAATAGTTCAAAATTCCTTGATGAAAAACACCTGGGGATGTGTTTAATGCAATTAATAAAACAGTTACTGTATAATAACTCATATATAGGCCTGTGTGCCAAACGAGACTCTACAAGTAATATGAAAGTGATTGATCACTATAATACAATATTTATGGCATACAAAATACTCTGCAAGCTGTCTCTGTCATTTTCACGGCACCTCCCCAACAACCATTATTGCTAATTTAAAGGACATATATTTCCTAATTTGACCAGTCTTGGTATTCTCAAGGCTCACACTTACCTGGATAAAGGTGAAGTCAACAAATACAGCCAGCTGAAGTTCCCATGAATGTTGTGTTAGCTGTAAGGGGGGCCTCCACAACTATGGGATTTGCAGCTGGTCATATCTGTGGTAATCTGATTCTGGTTTTATACTTGCCTACGTAGCTATTTAAGCAGGAATAATTGGGAATGCTCATGATACAGAGAAAGAGAGAGAGTGAAGCAAGTGAAGATGCTCTTGGAGATTACCATCCAAGGTAGCACACTAACTGTGCTGTTCCCCAATCATTTTCCTACCTGAAGCGTAGCAGCAAATGGTGCACCCACTTGCCCAAGTCAAGGTGCATTAAGACCCAAGATCAGTTAAATTATTTCAGCATAGAAGTCAGAAGATCCCATAAATCTTTTCTCACAGGCCTGGCACCAAGAATGCAGCAATAATAGAGAACTATTTGTTGCTCTTTCATGACATCTGAAATCTCCTGTTTGAAACAGAGAAATTTCAGTCTCCCTAACAGTAGGGCCAATCCTCTGTGGTACAAATTTAGTAACTGTTTGGATATGAATTATCAATATATCTAAAAAAAGTAAAACAGAGTCTAGCTGCCAATTTGATATTAAATGACTTTCTGGTGGAATTCTTCTTGTGTTCTGTTGGAAAGGCCTGCATATTCTCCCTCAACTTCCTTGAGTCTCTCAACTAGGGCTATGTGCAAATGCAGTGCCTGTCCACTCACTGTCTGGGCAAAAGAATTAGAAGGACATTACACGGATGTATGCTCCCTGACTGTAGCTTCTCCTGTCCCTCAAGCAAATGATTCACTTGCCCTTAATCAGGGTTCACCATCACCTCTGTAACAATGCCAGTCACAGTTGGCAAGAAACTAACAGCACTCTCAATTGAACATTATGCACATTTTTGGTCTCCAAATGCCAACTCTACCACAGACATAGGCAATTGCTAACTAAATGAAGTCATTAGCCCAGCAAAGGAAACAGACGGCTGGGCTGGTACATTTTGGAAGACTAAAAATGCACAATCACTACTGCATTTTATTTGCTGCACATATTTTCAAGGTTGCATTTTTTAAAAACGACATGCCACCAGGTGCGGCGGAGATTAAATTATCTGAGCTTCCTTACATTTCTTATTGAACCATATATATTCAAATAATAGTTCTCTCCATGTGGGGAAAAATGCATGGAGAGAAATATGTTTGTTTCCTCTAGACTGGACTTCTATTTTCAAATTCCTGATAAGCTGCAGAAATTGACCTCTCAAAAGGCTGTCATTCCAGCTTCTGTGACTTGATTACTAAGAACAGCAGTAGCCTCTCCTTATGAGAGGATGGGTAAAAACCCATTTGACCATAGACACTGGCCTAGCTCAGATGTAATAGTAAACAATGGTTTATCATGATTTACTTCAGATTGGACTCATGGCCTCCTTTTTCCCCTTTCTCTCTTAGTGACATTATGAGATTGGATATATTGAACACAGACACATGTCCATTGCCTACACAGAGACATACACAATTTCAATTAGTAACATATTACGTGTTGGGTCCAGAGCATAAACTATGATTGATCCTAAATATGGTGAAGCAAGCTGAATTAACCATTCTTTGAAGTTGGCAAATCTCAATTAACCATTGGTAAAGGTAAAGGTTCCCCTTGACATTTAGTCCAGTCGTGTCCGACTCTAGGGCGTGGTGCTCATCCCCATCTCCAAGCCATAGAGCCAGCGTTTGTCCGTAGACAGTTTCCGTGGTCACGTGGCCAGCGCGACTAGACACGGAACGCCGTTACCTTCCCACCGTGGTGGTACCTATTTATCTACTCGCATTTACATGCTTTCAAACTGCTAGGTTGGCAAGAGCTGGGACAAGCGACGGGAGCTCACTCCGTCGCGTGGATTCGATCTTACGACTGCTAGTTTTCTGACCTTGCAGCACAGAGGCTTCTGCGGTTTAACTCGCAGCGCCACCACATCCCTTGCCACCACCACGTCCCTTGCCACGTCCCAATTAACCATAGTTGCCACTAAATTCCATTTACTTGAGTTTGGCCTAAGTCTTATTGCAGTTACTCTAAAAGAGAAGCAAATGCTTTCAAAGTACTGCTACTACCACACCACAAAGCGAGGCCTGAGTGAGCCAAAGACTTGTTCTTATAACAGAAAGCCAGTGAAGCCACATTACAAATGTGCAAACTATTCTGACTTAGTTGTGCTTGTTTTGTTTCCATATCCTTTGCATTCATGGCCTTGAGAGACCATAAAAATGGTGCAACTTTAAATGTGTCGTAATATTCCCAGAGCTTGGCAGATTACTTTTTCAAACCAATTATTTATTGCTCCAAACCCTAAAGTAACTACTACTGTAGTTACACTTTTAGAGTAACTATTTACTAGCTTTTCTCAACAGCAACTAAGACTGTTGCTTTTTCATTCCCTGCCCCTTTTAAATGCAAATGTTACCAGCTGCTAGCTATGGTACAAAATACACTCTCCTCTCATCAACCTCAACACTGTAACAAAACACTAGTAATTACTTACTTTCAAAGCACTTTGGCTGCTATCACCTAGAAATCCCTGTCTGTACTTAAAACAAGGTAACTTTTCATTGCTATAACCTCATTCAAAAGATTTTCCTCAGTATCATATATTTTCCACTTCAAGAGCTGCTGACATGCAAGGGCAACTGCTAGAGATGAGACATTTGGGTGGACAAGTCCAATTTTTCACATGTGCTAAGGATTAACACTCCTGTGTTTGTCCCTTTCCCAGTTCCAACCCTTCTGATTAGCAGCCAGCTATGGAGAAGATCAAATTACTATGCAATCCTGTACCCATTTACCTGGAAGTAAGGGCCATGAATCATACTTCTGATAAAACATGACTGGTATTTATGAATGACCTCATCTCCCCACCTCAAGCTGCTTCTGGATACCGAAATGAAAACAGCCTGGAAGCTCAATTCACATCAGAGTCTTCCCATGGCTTTTCTCTCCCCCCCAAAAAAAACACACCCCAAAATAAATAAACAGAAAGAGAACAGGATATCCAATCATGGGATATCTCATGTTATATTGAGTTTGGACCTTTGTTATATAAATTGATCATTTCTGCTGCAGTACATTTTGCTTTTAATTGTCTTGAAAATGGCAGCACCTCAGAACTATTGTTGTGGGAAGTATCAAAAATATACTGCCATTTTCTACAACAAATGCATACTCCATGTGATTCAAACATTCATATCTGAATGTATCTTTCAATACCTGTCTAGGAAATCTAAGTGGCTCACATTTTTTTAGATACATCTACCTCTGCATGACTTATTTCTGCCTTGCAACAGTACACAGTACAGAGGATGGAACACAGAGCTCAGAAAAGTTTCTGCTTCAGACCACAGCCCATAGCTACATTTCATGCCAGTTGTAGAGTTATGGGAACAAAAGTCCAAAAATAAACTTCTCCAAGTTCTATGCAGATGCTATGCTTCATGAGCTCCAGACAGCCCGTTACAACCTCTGTGTATATGTGTGTGAGAGAGAGTGAGAGACAAAAACTACACTATTTTCCAAAAAACAATTAGAGGGCCCAATGCTTTGAAGAAAAATGAGGTAGCTGCAATTGCTGCCATTTTAATTTTTCCAGAACTGCCTTATTTAGCATTCTCTTCTCAGCACTGGACTGACTGACTGACTGACTGACTGACTGACTGACTGACTATCTATCTATCTATCTATCTATCTATCTATCTATCTATCTATCTATCTATCTATCTATCTATCTATCTATCTATCATTTCCACTTCTATACAGCACCATTAGTGTTATACTTTCTGGGTGGTTAATAACATACAATAAAAATGCCATGTAATAAATATAATTCAAATACAGTAAAATACAACAAAATACAACAAACCCTGTTTCTACCTAAAACAATGAACCAACCTTTAAATAGAAATACACAAATTAAAACCAATTTGAGCATCTTAGATCAATATTCACACAAGTAGAAGGCAGCAGGAGTCCAAATCTCAGCAGGAAATGATCTGACCATTAAAAAGGTGTTCACCACCTTCAGATCATCCTTTCCCTGTCCCAATGTGAATACCAGATTGAGGGTGTGACCTACAACATGCATGGGCCCCATGGCATGTTGGGACAGGCTCATGGCAGCCATGAACCCCAGACATGCTCCAGTCGGCTGCATCTCTGCATGTATGTTGAAATCCCTCAGAAGTAAAAGTTTGGGGATCTCAACACAGCAGCAGAGACATATTCCATCAGGTCTGGTAGGAAGTGTGCTGGGTCATGGGGAGTGCAGTACACCAAGACCTGTCCATCTCTACTCATCACATCATAGCTCACTACTGTTCAACATGACATCATCTCTGTGCCCACAGTAAGCTCATGGTGGAGCACCATAATGATGCTGCAGAGTTGGACTACATCCAAGCCTGGCACTGACCTGTTCCTGTCTTGTAAAGGATAGGGGAGTACATCCACAGTTGTGGAAACAGACACAGTTTGTTGATATTGGTCCACTGAAAATAGCTGGCCAAAGGGTTCAATATGTTTTGTTTACAGTTCCATGCAGTTGTGCTCTGAACTCAGTCTGGTCAGTGCTTGAAGAACAGTTTTTATACTCAGTGTTAATTAATGCCCACATTAATGCATTTTTGTTATAAGCATGCATTTTTTGAATGGCAGAATGGAAAGGAATGGTGTCTACAGTGGTCTGTTCAATATACAGTTTTGACTGATACCAGGGAATGGGCCTTGAGCATGCTTCAAAGGACAGAAGCTGGTCTACCTAGCATCATGGACTAAATACAGCCAGGCCTCAGGGCTCCGAATTAAAAAAAAAAGTGCAACATTGCCTGCTGTGAATAGCAGGCAGTAAAAATCCTCTGAATAAATACCAGGAATTTGGTATTCAATATTTGATTGGCAGCCAGTTTTCCACTCCTTCCTCACATTCTATGAATTCCATGTATCCCACCCAGCTGAGCTTGTGTGACCATGGTACTGTCTGTAGGAACACATAAGCTCAGCTGCGTGTCTCTGATTTCCACAAGACATTCTATGTTGCATCTACTCAAAGTTGTTTCAGTTTCAATGTATACCTCTAAGTTTTTAATTATGACAAAGCTGAGCCTGCATCAGGTCACAGGGTTAATTCTGGAAGAGCAATTTTTGAGAGAAACAAGGTTCAGATCTTAAACTAGCCTGTAGAATATTTTGCAGATAAAAAACTAATATGAGCTGGAAATCTGAAAAAGTAAAGGAGAGAGTCTAAAGGACATAGCAGTTTATAGCCTTTAATAACCCTGAAAGGTAATCTGCCCCATTCAATAATGTTGCTTCACTTTACAATGATGTGCTTAATTTTACCCCATCCAGCTACTGTGGAGGCATTTGTTTCTTCTGTTCTTGCAAACATTAGCATAAAGCAATCGTTCACAAGCATTAGCCATAATAACAGCTGATGATTACAGTGAGGCGCAATTCCCTTTCTCAGGGTGAAAGGACAGAAGAAACCAGAGGGATTTTAATGCCACCCAGACTGAAAATAAAAATGATTTTGGCTTTAGGATGCAAGAAAGCAAAATTTTATCTTCTGGAAAACAACTATCACTCCAGTGGTGGGAAGTGTATACTAAATTGATCGTGGTGGTAGGGAACAGACAAAGTCTGCCGATAACATATAAAGAAAATCTAGAAAGTCCTCCGTGCAACAAAATCCAACCAATATCATGACTCATGATGGATAGGTATACAGGAACAGCATCCGCAATAAAGACTTCACCATTTTCACTCCTCTTCTACTGGAAACTACACGTCATCATTGGCTATTCTGACTTTCAATGCAAAGTTCCCAACATCCAAACCAGTCTCCAAGGGTTTTTGGCTATGTTGCCCCTGCATTTCTTTTCCCGTTTATTTCACTTGAATGATCAGCTGTCACTATACGTGTTTATTGCATGACCACAGCATTCTGTCTTTCTGCATCTGATGCATTGTATGATTTCTTGCTCTTTATTCATTTCCATTAACTGGTCCCTCATCAATCCAAGAAATTCTTACATTCCTGCAATAAATCTATATTTCATGTTTTTGCCTTTTTCACAGTAGCCTGTTCAAAGTCCAGAATTCTATGCCACACAGTAGAATTGAAAATATATACGTATAACCATACATCGTGCATTCTCCATTTTTTTACTAACTATTGCATTCTTCATTATAAAAGAACCTGTTCCAGGCCATCTCTATGCTGATATTTATTGCATAGCTATAATCTCAGGGTTCATTTAACCAAATGTCAAGGTACTTACATATCTCAATAAACTCCACACTTTCAGAGTGGGTCTTTAACTGCATTTTTTGGGTTACCTTTTTCTTTTCTGATTATCAGGAATTTGGTTTTCTTTACGTTAATTTTGCTTTTTTCATTGACTTTTTCAAGTAACCTCTGCAGATCACTTAAGTGCCAGCTTAAAAGAACTAATGTCTGCATATCAAATGTGGTTGATAAACTCCCTCTCTATTCACAAAAATACTGCCATTTCAATCAGCATATCTCTAAAGATACTCTCATAGTACAACTAAAAAGCAGTGGTGAAAATATACATTCTTCTTGTGCTCTTCTTTGTACTTCTACATCTTATGTCATCTGATCTTCACCTTTCATTGCAGCTTTCGGTTGTCAATTACACAAATATCTCATTAATCAAGACATTAGATTACCAACAAACATTGGTTTTCCACACTGAACTTTGCCAAAGGCTTTCTAATAGTCAACAAACAAGCACACATATTTACATTCATGTCACAACCTTTCTCCTCAAGTACTATGCAGATTACTGCTTTCCTTGCTCCAAATTCTCCTCTGAATCTATATGATATGCCTTCTTTATATTTCTTTTAAAGTCTGTCTGTTTTTGATATGTTAGTAGTCCAAAAATGGTATTACCCACCCTTGGTGGTTTTTTTAATTATTATTTTGCACAGGGACAGAACTGCTTCTTTTCTCTTCTCTTCTCTTCCTTTCCTTTCCTTTTTTTTATTGAGTAGTTAGAAAGTTATAATGAACCATATATTCTAGTTACTTGGACAATTTACCTCTAAAGGGAGTTTAAAGGTATTTTACAGGTATTGTGACAATAATGTTTCACATTTTTGCCATTCTCTTATGTACCTTAGGTAGCAAGGGAAATATTGTTTTGTTTCATCTTTTGTATTTTGACATGTTTGAGGTCCAATATTATGGTTGGCCAACAGAGAAAATTGGAGAGTACTTCCCTGTATTTCTGATGTGCTGGTGGGCACAAAACAACATGATAATAACATGCAGCACAATGGGCTACTTTGCAGGGAGCAATGATAGCCTGCTGCCACAAAGTAAAAAGTAACACAATGAATTCCTTTTAAGAATAACACTTTAAGATCTCAGTAGAATTAAAATGACTTCATAAGTATGGACTAAGAGCATCCATTGCATGTACAAAAGCATGTCTAAAATAGCTATATAAATCTGTTTCACCATTTACCTGCACAGTAGGTAGCTGGAACCAGCTGAAGTGTGTGACCAGAGTACAGAGCAGGCAATAAAATATTTCAGTACTCAAAATACAACTGTATGCACATTAGTACCTTCATAACCTATAATATCTAAATAAGGCATTGGTTTACTCATCCAATATGAAAGCTAATAATTAATCATCTTATTACTCAATGTTGTCCTCCTATCACAGAAACACACTTAAAGCAATTTCATTATTGAAATATAAAACTAACAAAACAGTCTTAAGTACATTTACTCAGTAAATCCCACTGAGTGCAATGCAATTTGCTTCCAATTAAGTCAGTACAGACTTGCAAGATAGCTGCAATTCTAGCCACACTCACACAGAAATAAATGCTACCGAACACAGTGGGGATTTATTTCTGAGTAAAGATGTGTATGATTGTGCCAGCGTGGGGAACAGAATGTATGAGACTAGTTATTATAAGCACTGATCTGGACTTATTCTGGAGGCAGAGGGGGGGGGGGATTAGCATTGAAATCTCCCAACAAATTTCAGGATTCAAAATGACTGTTTGTTTATTTTATTTTCATTTCTATACTGCCATATTAGTATTGCTAATGTCAGGGTGCTTCACAATATACAGTAAAATCATAACTATATAATAATACAAAAGTACAATGAAATACAATAATCCCTGTTGCTAGCTAAAAACTCTTTAAATAAAAAATACACAAATTTAAACCTATCTGAATATCTCAGGACAATATTTATAATTACTAGAAGGCAGTTTTATATAATTCAGTCTTAATTAACTCCCTAAAAACAGAGAGGAATTGTGCCTGCAGAACTCTGTAGGAAGCTTGTTCCAGAGGAAAGGGCCATGACAGAGAAAGCTTGGTGCCTCATGTTAGCTTTTTTGGCCTCCTTAAGGTGTTAAAATTCTTATAATCATGGACTGTGAGGAGCATGTGGGATAGGTAACTAAATGTCTAGTGACTAAAGCTCACTGCTGCTGAGTTTAATTCCGAGACATCATTTCCAGGTGATTTTGAGAACTAAAAACAAATGGTGGCCATCAGTTGAGATGCTCCTGTGGTGTCCAATGAGTTTTATGTCCCTATTTCACCCCTGAAAAACTGTGTCGTGCCTGTTTTTCCATATGTGAACTGCCCTAGATTGCAGAATTCATGCTAGGCTATATTCTTCAGGAGTGGGAGGGGGTCCATCTCAGTGAGCAAGAACAGAAGGCAAAGAAAACTACAAAAATAATCTCTTTTGCCTATGGAGAAATGGTGAGGAGATGGACAGAAGGAGTGGTAGCTGCTATTGTAAATCAATATATTTTCACAACTGGAAGGAGAACTGAGGGCAAACTAGGGCCTTCTCCCATTTCCTTTCAGGGAGAAAGGCTGACATTCAGCGTTGCAGGGTACAAAACTGTGGGGAGATTTCTAGTTTAGTCATAGCAACTGCTTGACTATATCAGTACCTATTACTTTGACATGAAAGAAAATGGCTTTTATATTTGCACTGGAAGCACATGGGTCATGTTTGCTCAGAACTACTAAATAAAGGAAGCCTGCCTCCACACGGAAAAAGCTTGTGGTTTTCCTTCTTTAAAGATGGACAGTTTATGTTTTTCAGTTTCATCTCTTGCTTTTATTATGGGGAATAGAGAGAGATCAGATCCAGCAGGGGAGCAAACTCATTTCTCAGGCACGCCGACTAAAGGTCCTGCATGTTCAATTACCAGGGATATTGCCTGAACTTTTGCCTTTCTAGCTTCCCAGCCAAAGACTAACCTCTTGTCTAACCGGTCGGCTTACGAGACCTGACAAGATCAGAGGTTACTGCTAAGGTGAGGCTGTGTCTGCAGGTTATGCCAAGAACACACACACACCTATCATTGTCAATGGCATACTACTGGCTTAGCACTCGTGACAAGAAGCATGAGTTGCAAAGAGGAAGATTATACCTGAGGAGTCTACCTTGCCTCCAATTGCTTCAGGAGGCAGCTGCCAGAGGTGAAGAAGTAGGCTAAGAAGTCTGCCACATTTCTCTGTCCTAGCCTCAAAGGGAACATAAATCCCTCTTTTTCATAACACAGTGAGCCAGAGTGGTATAGTGTTCAAAAATATTGGACTAGGAATTTGGAAAACTGGATCACATCCCCACTGAGCCATGGGCAATAACAAATCAGTCTTTTTCTCTCACACACTGTCTACCTAACAGGACTGTGCTAAGGGAAAGGTAACCCATGTATACCTCCTTGAGCTGCTTGAACAGCAGGGGAACATTTTTGTGACTAATAATAAATAAATAAGAACTAGTAAATTTTCATTTATTTTGTTCCCTTGGGTGCAGAGTGGATTAAAATCAATGAGTTTTTGGGAAAAAAAAATCTATTTAAATTACAATTTAAATAAAAAATGACTTTTTGAATTACATTGTCAAAAAATCCATTTCTTAATATATAAGAATATATATATCTCATGATTTAAAGCAATTTGATTTAAATCAAATCCACCCTGCTCGGGTAAAAATAAAAACAATCCAAAGATCTGTTTGCTTACGAGGCAAACGAGTGTTCTTGTTGATTTTTTCACATTTTTCTGCAGCAGGGGTGGTGCAAATAAATTATAAAGTGTCCTTTGTACAAAAACCCTGAAATTTTGCACAAAACACAGGAAGGTTTGTTTGGTTTTTTGCACAAAACCTACATTTTTTGCAAATACTGCTGCTGACAGGAAAAAAAAATCATTGGCCTTTTCACTCGTGCAATAGCAAAAATTCTCCCAGTAGTTATATATATAAAAAAACAACTGATGGGTGGTTGAGAATACTTTCCCACTGAGGATATGAAAATTTCCAAGCACGCATTACATCCTTGCTAACAGCCATTAGCTAAATTGTCTCTTATATAGAATTGTTAACACTAGTTCAACTCCTCTTTGGATGAATGCTTAGGGAAGACATTTTCCTCTCTTGGCCTCATGAGTACATTGCCATGAGCAGCTTTCCACTTTTCCTTTCAGCCCCGCTGCCATTCCAGCTATTTCTGCCCTAATCAGAAACAGACCTGTGCTCCACATGCCTCAGCAAAACTTTGCATCTATTAAAAATATGCACTTCATCAGCAACATTGAAAATATCGTCATCCAAACAGAGCTTCCCTTTAACTCTAGGTCAACATAGCAATGAACCGCAAATGGGAGGTTTGCATTAGTCTGCTGGGCTCTGGCCAGCATTGGCCTCATGATAGCCGCACTGTTTATTTTACAAAACAAATGCTTTTCTACTGTCATGGAGGAAGTACAAAACCTGCTGTGTGTTGGGCTTTTTTTTTAATGTCCAAATTGTCCATACTAGCAGAGGAGTAATTTGTCCAACTCTGAATAGCTGAGTAAATTAGCTTAAATTGCACTAAGTCAGATATAGGGAAAAATATGACTGTGAACTGCAACTCCCATGACCTCTCATTACTGGCTGTGAAGTCTCATGGGACTTGTAGTCCACCAACATCTGAAGATTCACACATTTCCCCTTCCTACATTTGGCAAATTCTTCACTGCAATAACAATTGGAAGATAAAATGCTGAACCAAAATTTCTTCCAGCAAAAGATAATTATGTGGTTTGAAATCTGGCATGTGATGCTGTTACTTGTCTGTTTGTTTATTAACTAGCCTGCTCAATACAGTGACCCAAGATCTCTTGCAAAATGGTTAAAAACAGATACGGGTAAAAATGCAGTAAGTTGCAACATTAAAACTCAATCACACATATATTAAAACAGCAACTGAACTAAAATACTTTTAAAATTTAAAAGCACAACATAAAAGTAAAAATATTATGACCCCCATCCCCATTAAAAGCTCATTAAAAGCACCTTGCTAAACTACCTGTTTAATTCCCAAAAGCCTTCCTGCAGAGAAAAGTGTTTGCCAGCAGCTTGGGAGTAGCCACAAAAAAACAGTCCCTCTCTTATGTCTAAAGTAGCTTTTGACATGCATCAGTTAAGTTTTTTTCCCTCCCACTGCAATTAATAATAATTGTATGCTGTCAAGTCAATTCTGACTTATGGCAACCCTTCTCAGAGTTTTCTAGACAAAGAATACTCAGAAATGGTTTACCACTTCATTCTTCTGGGGGCATCCTGGGATTGTGAGGCTTGCTCAAGGCCACACAAGCCAGTTCTATTCATAGGAGACACAGGAAATCAAACTCCCAACTTCTGGCTCTGCAGCCAGATGACTAACTCACTGAGCTATCCAACCATCTCGTGCAAAGGATTAACACTGAATCCACATTCAATTCTACTGTGGTGTTAACCACCACATTGTTATGGTTGATGAGAAGTTTCCATGTTATCTCCTTGTAAAAACTAGTAGTAGAGATTGTGCTTTTATTTTGTTTTATTTTTATTTTTGACAATCTTTTAATTATTTGTTGCTCTTACAAGTGCCTACTCACTGTTGCTGTTCTGTTTTATAAACTTCTGAAAGGCTAGTATCTTTACCTGCATTTTTTATATACGTACAGTGGACAATAAACAGTGGCTGTTAAGTGGGTGAGATTCCTTCGAATACTTGGGAGAAGTAGGTGAGCCCAAGGAGTTTTATTGCTGCTGATCCTTTGTTTATTTATATAGTGCTTTTTAAAAATCCCTTAAGTAGTTCAGTAAAAGTAGACTCTCACACACGCACATTTTTAAAAAAACGGAAAATTTCAGGAGGAAAATTTTCTGGTTATGGTTGAAGCTGAGCTCACCAACTGCTGGATAGCTCAGTGGTTTAGGGTCTTTGGCTGCAAAGCCAGAGGTTGGGACTTCAATTCCTCACTGTGCCTTCCTTGACAGGGGCTGGACTTGATGAAACATAGGGTCCCTTTCCAGCTCTGCTGTTCAAAGATGATTAAGTAAGAAAATTTAGACCACAGATCAACTCTCATCCTCATTAAAAACATATTGATGAACCCTTCCTCTACCTCAACAACCATCTGAAGTAAATGCTATATCATTAGTGGTGCATAAGAGTTGAAATGAAACATAGACTTTGACCATATCAACATCTATAAACAACAGGTTTGCAACACAGTCTTATTCACAGTTATATAATCTTTACTGTTCCACCGCATTTGATCCATTTGCTGGGGAGAGAAGTTTCCTTGTGTTCAACAGACCTAGTCCTAAATTAGTAGAGTGTTTGTCCCCACATCCAGGGAATTAACATGTGGTTCTTATCTTTCATGTTTACTTGGGATGCAAATTAACTACAAAAAAGGTGTAACCATGTGGGTGTGTTTTGAGAGAGGGCAGTGACTAATATGTGATCTAAAATTCTTCACTTTGCAGGGTATAGATTCAGTCATAAACTTCTGCTTTAACGAAGGGAAACTTTGTCACTCTGGAAAATTATACTTGGATAGAAAGCAAAAGAACTTAATTTGGTCATTCAAGATTATTTTAAGCCATATGCAGTTCGATAGGTTTACTTTAAATATGACCACCACTGGATCCAACACTATGTTCATATTTGTTAAATAAAATGGTTTAAATTTATGTGTGAGTTTTGTGATTACTCCTCCATCCAGCAATACACACCCGATCATAACCAATATAAAGTTATCACGTCATGTAGCCAGAACAGTTTAAAAAGTGGTTGTCGCCTCTGCCATCTTTCTTGGCTTCTGCTTATACTGTCATGAAATATTCACAAACATTGGGTGAAAATGGAAAGGGAGGGACAGTTATGGAATACAGAAATTCAGTGCAGCTACTCATGAGGGTAATAAATGTACATTTTCCATTGGGGAAAATATCCCTGATTATTAGGAAATAATCAGAAGAAGTGAAGAAGCAAAAGTGGGGGTAAATAGAAGATGGAAGTGGGTAGCTGCAATGAGGGTATGGGAGCTCCATGGAAGTAGGGAAGAATAAAGGTGATGGGAAAACTTACAGTGGGCAAGGGATTATGTGAAGATGATAGTGGGAAAAGATAGGTAAGGCTTGGAAGAGATAGGTAAGGCCTAGATTTCACATAAGAGATACCCAAGTTTTACAAAATTGAAGTAACTTTAATTCTTGATTTTGATTAAAAAATTTCCTTCAAAATTTCAGTTGCAAACTTCTAATTAACCAATTATACAAATTAACAGTGGCTTATAAGAGTGAGTTAGATCTTGCCCACAGTTAAGAATCCAGCAAAATTTAAGGGTTTGTTTTGTTTGTTTTTTAACCATACTGATTTCAATAAGAGAGCCAAGAATATAACTTAAACAATATGACCATGTTGGTGGACAGATTCTGAGAGCCATGCTCCAAAAATTAAGTTATTCAAGTTCTAGTTAAAAATGTACTTGACCGTCTCCCACTGATCAGTAATAGTTAAACATGGTCAGCTATGGCAGGGATGTATTCCATGTTTAAAACACTGCATAAGGTCACAATGGTAGAAGTTGAAACACTTTTTGCGGCTGTCTTTGAAATCAACACCAATGATTTTTGGTGAAGATCCCAGGTTGCTTGGAAATCTCCAACAGGGTGAAAACGGACAAGATGGGCTCTATTCCTCTGTCGTCTACTAATTCTTTTTGAGTTCCTTGGCAGGTATCCTTTCCCTTTTGAATTTATTTCTTCAATTGGAAAAGAGGGACAATGACTGCATTTGCAAAACCCTTTATCATCTTGCAGTGAAAAAGATTAGTAACTTAAATGTCACCATTCAGGAACAGCAAAGAATCCTGTGCCAGGTATCCCACCACCTCCTTTTACAATGGCAGATGGAGCACAAATTCAAGGAAAAAACTACAGTAAGTAAAAAAAGCACTTGCCTTTGCTGAACATTTCAGCACTAGGTTACTGTTCGATAGTTTCCAAGTGCTGCCTTTTGGGAATGAAAGGTTTTCATGCTACTTGAGACCACCATTTTTTTTAGTAGCTAAAGAAACCTATGAATTTTACAAACAGTTACAAATTTCTTCATATTGGGGGTGGAGAGGACTTAAAACTGAAGATTTGTGAGAAACCGAATCTGATGGATGCATCCACCCAGGCAGTGGGTATTGAATGCTTAGTTCTTAGAAGTCTGAATCTATATTCCTTCATATTAGTGGTAAATTAGGTTGCTACCTCTTTCTACTCAAAGGCTCCTAAGCTTTAAAACCAGTAATGGTGGGCAGGTACAACATAGTCCTCTCCACAATGGAAGAGTATATCTACTGGATTTGGTCAGTGCAAATGAAGAGACTCTCATTTCAGTTCATTTTTGAAGAATTTACAAATTTCTACTGATTTCTTCATATCTGGGGAAAGAAGAAGGTGAGGTTAAAATAATTCAAATGTGGGAGAGATCTGACAGATCTTCCTTTCCCTACAAACGGATAATTTGAAAATCAAAAGGAAGGGTTTCTACTTGGATCAGCCACCTAACAACCTCATACAGAAAATATTTTGGCCAAATATGTTAAAATCAGGTGTTTGTTTGTTTATGTCCCACCTTTCTCCTTAAAAACAACCCAAGGCAGCTGGATGGACCATGAGGGACCTGTTTAAGAACTCTGTTTCTCAGTTTACCAGATCAATGCCTCAATTCTACTCTCCAGTCTAAAACCATAAGCAGAGGACAGGAACACTACACATTCAAGCCACATGAACATCTCACAAGGCTACCACATTGAAAATTCAAAACTCTGCCACCTGTTGAACTTAATCTCTGCTATCCTTTAATGTAACACCTATACCATGACAGTGTGGTATGATTGCATCCTGCATCTGAAATAACTACACTGTGACAATGGCTGCACCAATGCTATCCCCGACAATTTGACAATCCTTTTAAAAGGCTCATAATGTAAAGTCACCCAATCTGCATATCATTTAGCACAATTTAGACCCTCTGTTCTTTTCAACAAGACACTTCCACTGACTTAATCAGACCATGTATAGTCAGATCTAGACCAGGTCCAGGTTTTCTTACTTACCTGAATCTTCTGGACCATCAAATAACCATTCACACAAATAGTAGTCATCTGGATTCAGATATGGCAGGTGCTTCATCACAGACTGCTTAGGGACGAGGTACAAGACCTCTGCAATATCACCATCCTCTATAACAGACATTCTTCTGACAGAATTTCTGTACTTGATCCGCTCAGTCACCAACCTCTTGCTTTTGCCTGATCCACAGAGCTTCCCCAAACTATTTAAAATGGGAAAAGATGGCATGGCTTTGGCACTTGGAAAGCAAGCAGTTAAGAAAGTAAGCTAGAAGGAGGGAGGAAGAGACAGTGCATGTCTGTGCACATAACATAGCACTTGCACACCCATCTGTCTGGCATGCTGTCCTCACACATCCTTATTTTGCTTTCTTGCCCATGAAAGGAGATTAAGGAAGAAGTATTTTTAGCAGGCGATCTTCAGGAGATTATGACAAGCATTCCTGGTCAGGTGACCACCTGCAAACACTTATTGGAAACCAGCAATGCTGTGCAACAGCATGAATAAATGTGAAGTGAAAGCATATAGACTGAGCACGGCACAATCGGATTAATATCCCAGGCAAGAGAGAGGACATATCTGAGGTATGTAAGAGGATTAGTTTTTGGGAAACAAAAGCCTTGGTGCAGTAGTAGAAATCTTATTAGGAAAAAGAACCATCATAAGCCGCACACATCCATCTGTGCGTTTAAGCTAACATTTCCCATATGTATCACAGCCAAGAAGAGCTGATTGTGTACCATCTCTTCATATTCTGCACAGCCCTTTTATTGTAAGCAAATTTCTCTGTTAGAGAAGTCTTCCTGGCCCCATTGAAAGAGTATTTTCCCTGCGAGTATTTTGTCCCAGTCCTCTTCTTTCCTCCTTCCAGGATCATTCAACAGAAGACACATAAATGTCCCAGCTCTTAGTCTCACCCCCAGCCGTATTTACAACAGGTATCTATATTAATCCACTCCTAATGACTTGCTAATTTAATAAACAAATGGATTTTTTTCCCTTGGGCAAGAACAAAGTTAATCATCAGTTACATGCTCAAAAGCAACAGAAGCTGCCAGAGCACAAGGAGTGCAGCATATTATAGTTGCTGTGGATGTGGCTTTAAATAGCACATGGAACCCTCACTACCCCTTATTTCATACCTGACTTACTAGTGTTTCCCTACACGGAAGTCTTGCAGCCTCCATGCCAACTGCTCCAGAGAAGTTTAATAATTTTCTTGTTGCATTGGTTCATATGAAGTAGATCACAGATCTGTAGTTTACAAGGGAGTTTAGAAAATTTACTTCTTGGTCAATATGGGGTACACTTTTGGCTTCTTCATAGATGAAATGCTTTAAATAGATGCCACAGCAAAACTGGAGTGGTTTGCTGTTTCAATGGCACTGTTATGTGAAACATAATGTCTGTAGTTTCATTGTGTTCTCTCGGGTATCAATACAAGTTCTTGGTACAGCTGACTTCTAGAATGTTGCAGGACAGCTCAAGGTGCATGGCCATTTGTTCATGCAATCAATACATAAAAATAAGTGGACAGTTCTGTGACACAGTAATCCCCATCTAGTATTTATTTAGCAGATTTTACGCCACCCATCATCAGAAGCTGTCAGGATAGCTCACTTGAACCAAGCATTCCTATGTATCTCCAGCTGTCACATAGCCTTCTTGCTCGTCTGGTATCATTCATCAACCCTCTGCTGCTCTCTGTAGAACAGTGAAATCCACTCACCTAGTATAAGAAGTCTGTGGCTGAATCAGGGCTTCTTAGGATCACTACATTTTAAAAAATTAAGAAAAAGCCATGTGGTCCTTAAAATTACACAAGTGCAACATTAGGTGATAATTTATTAGATCACTAAAAATCTGAACAGTGAGGGAGGTTTCAAGGGCAAAATCCACTGACCATCCTGAGTAGGCTTCAAAGACAGGCCCTCAACACAATACCTTAGATATAGACGAGGAAAGGCACAATGTGCTATACAAAGGTAGAGTCTTAAAATGTGCATTTGCTGCTAATAAAGATTATTCTTAGAATGTACTGTGTAAAAGTCTTAGGCCCAATTAGTAAATCATTGGGAAATACAAGGATGCTTATTTGAAGGTTCAGCCCAAGACTTTCTGCTGCCCAAGGTAGATCAACAAACTGTTCCTTCTCCATTTGAAGCACACAGGACTTAAGCAGAGTGAGATGGACAGCTACTTCACTCTACTAAAGGGTAGGGCCAGCTTTACTTTTAAGCCAGTTTCATTCATATATCAATATACAGAAATGGGCCCTGGAGAACTGCCCCACCTTCTCCCCACAATATTTGTCCAGTGCTGAATGAGGAGCTATATTACATTTAACAGACTTCCCACCATGTCTGTTATCAAATGTTCACTTGTACCCCTGGCAATCTAAGAGGTGTGGTCCAAAAGATCTTGATATGGGGGAAATTTCATTTGTGGGACTATTCCTTTAATCTCTGAAACTGACAGAGCTCATGACCTTCAACATTTCACATAAGAAAAAGGGTGCTCTCATATCTAAGACCTCGATTTTCATTCCAAGGATCACTAGTGTTTGGTGTACACATGGATGAATGTTCTCCTTAGCCTGTGTGTACTAACTGTGCAATAGTTTATCAAGCACTGAGCTGTGAATTTCTAATCCTTGTGCAGTAGGACAGGATATTTTCCTCCTCCAGAGCCAAATTTTGTTGCTGAATCTACACAGAACTAGACATACCAGGTAGGCACTCTATGACATTGCTACCTAGATGTAAAAATAACACCAAATTTCACCCACTCGCCATGTACAGTTCTATCTGTTTCTATGGGGTGGAAATGGCTGAGACAAATAATGTTCCAACTAATCTATTGTATTTTGCTACTGGGATATCTTCTTGTCCCAGTCAATTTAATGCAATGTGACAGTGAACAAGCAAACAAAAATCCTATACCATGTTTCAGCCAACCATGGTCAAGGAGAAGACGTTACACACTCTAACTGTTAGTAGGTTGGCCCCAGGGTGTGTGAGGTCACTGGAGTTTTTATACCATCAGGAAACAGAAAATGTATAGATTTAAGTCAAGCTGTAACATTAACCATGGCCACAACACTAACCCTACTGGTATTCTTCAGTATACCAGAATTCCAATGGAGTCAGAAAATACACCAGAACTCATTCAATGCAATATTATTTATTTATTTTTTAAAATTCTGATGTTTGAAGATGGGACAGGAGGAAAGCAACTCTAAGGGGAAAAAATGAAAATGATAGAATATTTAATTTCACAGTAAATCTGGGTGTAGAACATGACAGGGAAAATGCACTAAAATTTTGTTTTGAGAGAGACCATCAAGATAGCTGCAATTTAACCATTTGCTGGAGCTGGCTAGATGATTTAAAAACAAAGTGAATAATGGATTGTTTGTTAGATTAATGATACACAATAAAAGCATGAAGTTCCTCAAAATACAGGAATACTTTATCAGCTATTGTGTAGTGAACAGTCTGGCTAATGACATGCTGCCCTACTGTTCAGATGTGATGTATGCATACACTTGAATCTTTGTACACATGCATGGCCACCACAATTCTGCAAGTGGTGAGGAGTGAACCTCAAATGAATACTGCAGTGGCTTTGAATCCAGATTAGAAGCTTAGAATCACTTCAACAAACTGAGGCTTAGGACTTGGCAATTCTGATTTGTGTGGCAAATATTTTAATCACTGGTCTAAATCTGATAAGAATATAATTAATAATAATTACATGCCATCAAGTGAAATCCAATTTATGGTGACCCTTTCCAGGATTTTCTGAGTACAGGGTACTCAAAAGTGATTCACTGTTCCCCTTTTCCCTTCTGGGGGCACCTTCATACTGCTTGACCATGGCCACACAAGCTGGATCTTCTCCTACAAAGCACAGAGGGGAATTACACTCCTGACCTATGTCACTATAGCAGGTGTTCAGCTCAATGAGCTGTCTAGTGATGATATGAATAAATATAACCACAACAACTGATGCAATGAACTCTAGTGCACAAATATTCTACTGTAATAAATATGTTCTTCTATGAAGTGATACGGGATTATCTGACAAAGTTTTGCCAAAACCAACCAGCCAGCCAACCAGAAACCATATCAAATTAGAAAAAGGTGGGACTTCAAAGATTATTTATTTATTTAAAACATTTCACCCTGCCTTTCTCCTTTAAAGGTAGTTTAAATAATTAAAAGACAATATAAAGCTAACAATAGTGAGTATACAAATACTAAAATGGATCAAACAAATACCATACCAAAAAACATAAGCAATACCAAAAACATTCAAAAGAGTAAGGTGCAACAATCCATTTATAAACATCATTCAGGCAGGCAGCACTCAGGGAATGCTTGCCTGAAGAGAAAGGTCTTTGCCTGCTTGCAGAAAACAACAAAGATGGGGACAGCCTAGCCTCCTGTGTGAGGGAGTTCCAAACTCTGGGAGCAGCAACAGAGAAGGCCCTTTTCCAGGTGTCCACCAAACACATCTGTGAAGGTAGCAGAACCAAGAGAAAGATCTCTCCTGATGATCTTAACACTCTATTACAGGAATTAATTTCACTAATATAATTAAGTTCCACCACAGACTTTTCTAACAGTGTAATTCTGTGTATATTTGCACTCAAAGGTAATCCCCATGCAGTTCAACAGCAGCTTTGAAGTGCAACTCTAAATGTCACATTGTGTTCTGCTGGATATGCTCCCATGAACATGGCACAGAACTGCAGTTTTATGCCTTTATCATAAAATCAGGAGCTAAGTGTTCATTGTGCGATCAAAGCTGATTTTATCGCTTCTGTCACTTAAAAAATCTACAAACTGCAGGTATATCATTATTGTGTCTTGGTGGATGAAACCAAAGTGTGCTGTTTATATACTGCCCCATAGTGCTTAAAGCACTATCTCGGTGGTTACAATTTAATTATGCAGGCTACACATTGCCTGCAATGGAAAAGGTGCAAAATAACAGAGGCTAATCTAGATAGTTCAAAAATAAAGGTGGATAGATTTATTCACAAATAATTTAATCCCACAGTTCTGGCTGCACTGAATTTTAAACCAGCCAAAGGTTATGCTTTAAGTCAGCGATCCCCAACCTTTTTGGGGCCACGGACCAGTTGGCAGGAGGGGGCTCCATGGGCGGGGGGGGGGGGGGCTTATTCATAATCATCCAATGGACCATAATAGCCAAAACAATCTGGAACAGTAAATACATTTTTTTTGTTTATCCTTTTGTTTTGTTTTTTGTTTTTAGTGGTGTACTTGAATCATGAAGCATCTGAAATTTCATGCTGAATCAGGTGAAGCTTTATGTTGTCTTTTCAGACTTAGTTGTCTTATCATGTTTCTTCTTTCTGTACTAAGTGCTCTGGGCTGTAGCCTGGTGCATACTTGACTTGACAGTAAGCCCCACTGAACACAGAAAGGTTCCGAGTAAATATGTCTAGGACTGCACTGTCAGAATACAGTTCTGTATCTGTTTGCCCAAGAAAAAGGCTCATTGAATGCAGTGGGGCTTCTTAAGACATATAAGGATTGCACTGGTGCCATATTTGTGAGAAAAAACTTATTTTGCGTCTCTGTTTAAAATTCTTGCCACACTGCATGGGGGAGGTCTCTGTACTGATGTGTTAAGCAGAAGTATTGGTTATTGATACGCCCCCTGTGAGCGCGACATGCCCCCCCTGCGCGACACGCCCCGTGAGAATGACACGGCCCCTGCGCGAGCGCGACACGCCCCCTGCGAGAGTGACATGCCCACCGCCCGTGCGTGCAGGGGGGGCCGAGATCCGTATGTGGCAAGGATGTGTTAAGCAGAAGTATTGGTTATTGATACGTCCCCTGCGAGCGCGACATGCCCCCCCGCGCGCATCACGCCCCCGCGAGAGTGCCACGCCCACCACGCATGCGTGCGGGGGGGCAAGATCCGTATCCGCGGCCCAGTTCCGGTAAGCCCACGGACCGGCACCAGGCCGCGGACCAGGGGTTGACAACCCCTGTTTTAAGTGCTAAGAGAGTAGACAAAGCTGCGAGCCTGTATCTGCTTCTGTGGAAGCAAGTCAGTTTTTGTGTGCCTGTCTTATGAACTGGATCAATTAAAACACACAGAGACACCACTATTACTGCAGAATAGTGGAGAAAAGAGCCCATTATATCACATTTTTACCCTAAAAAACAATGATGGCCTTCAATCAATAACCAATACTTCTGCTTAACACATCAGTACAGAGACCTCCCCCAAGCAGTGTGGCAAGAATTTTAAACAGAGACGCAAAATAAGTGTTTTTCACAAATATGGCACCAGTGCAATCCTTATATGTCTTAAGAAGCTCCACTGCGTTCAATGAGCCTTTTTCTTGGGCAAACAGATACAGAACTGTATTCTGACAGTGCAGTCCTAGACATATTTACTCGGAACCTTTCTGTGTTCAGTGGGGCTTACTGTCAAGTCAAGTATGCACCAGGCTACAGCCCAGAGCACTTAGTACAGAAAGAAGAAACATGATAAGACAACTAAGTCTAAAAAGACAATATAAATCTTCTCCTGATTCAGCATGAAATTTCAGATGCTTCATGATTCAAATACACCACTAAAAACAAAACAAAAAAACAAAAGAGTAAACAAAAAAAATGTATTTACTGTTCCAGATTGTTTTGGCTATTATGGTCCATTGGACGATTATGAATAAAGAAGTTATGATGAGCAACAATGCACATTCTTCTCTCTCCTATGCTACTGGATATGCCAGGAGATTAATGCAGGCCAGTGTACATTACCAATTGCTGTTTCCACATTGCTTAGTATAAAAGGATGCTGCTGAGTGTTACACAAAGAGACACAAGCACATACAAGTGAACAAGAGAAGAAAGGTCTGCTAAAGATCTGACATTTATCCTACAAAGAAGGGCATGTTCAACAAGTTAACTCTCTGATCCATTTCACTAACAAACTGTCTTACCCTTCTCACCAAAGCAAGCTGTGACCTTCTGGGCATACTGGCACAAACCATTCTTGTTGGATGATTTTTCTCCGAAGATTTGTTCGCTCATTGCTTTGAAAGCAACTTCCTTGTCCTTCACTAGTTGCAACTCACTCAAGCCAAAAAGTAAGCCTTCTGAGCTTTCTCTTCCTGGTTCTTTCTATTAATAATTCAAGCACTACTTAAAATCTGCTGAGTTCTTAGAATTGATTGAACCAGCGATTTTATGGCTTTGTGTGTAATTATGTTTAGAATATATCAGATGCACCTCTCAAGTTACAGGATTTCATTACTTTATAGAAAATGTACTCAAGTTACATTTCATGGCTGGCAGGACAGATTGTATTCAGTACTATGAAACAGTCACCAGTGAGGCAATTGAGATGCATCCTGGCTTCTTGTCAATTAGTGGCAGCTAATTGGTACACTTATTTTACACACTAGCAAGGTTATGCTCAAAATCCTACAAGGTAGGCTTCAGCAGTATGTGGACCGAGAACTCCCAGAAGTACAAGCTGGATTTCGAAGGGGCAGAGGAACTAGAGACCAAATTGCTAACATGCGCTGGATTATGGAGAAAGCCAGAGAATTCCAGAAAAACATCTACTTCTGCTTCATTGACTACGCAAAAGCCTTTGACTGTGTGGACCACAGCAAACTATGGCAAGTTCTTAAAGAAATGGGAGTGCCTGACCACCTTATCTATCTCCTGAGAAATCTATATGTGGGACAGGAAGCAACAGTTAGAACTGGATATGGAACAACTGATTGGTTCAAAATTGGGAAAGGGGTACGACAAGGCTGTATATTGTCTCCCTGCTTATTTAAATTATATGCAGAATACATCATGCGAAAGGCTGGACTGGAGGAATTCCAAGCCAGAATTAAGATTGCCGGAAGAAATATCAACAACTTCAGATATGTAGATGATACCACTCTGATGGCAGAAAGTGAGGAGGAATTAAAGAACCTCTTAATGAGGGTGAAAGAGGAGAGCGCAAAAAATGGTCTGAAGCTCAACATCAAAAAAACTAAGACCATGGCCACTGGTCCCATCACCTCCTGGCAAATAGAAGGGGAAGATATGGAGGCAGTAACAGATTTTTCCTTCTTGGGCTCCATGATCACTGCAGATGGTGACAGCAGCCATGAAATTAAAAGGTGCCTGCTTCTTGGGAGGAAAGCGAAGACAAACCTAGACAGCATCTTAAAAAGCAGAGACCTCACCTTGCCGACAAAGGTCCGCATAGTCAAAGTTATGGTTTTTCCAGTAGCGATGTATGGAAGTGAGAGCTGGACCATAAAGAAGGCTGACCGCCGAAGAATTGATGCTTTTGAATTGTGATGCTGGAGGAGACGCTTGAGAGTCCCCTGGACTGCAAGGAGAACAAACCTATCCATTCTTAAGGAATCAACCCTGAGTGCTCACTGGAAAGACAGATCCTGAAGCTGAGGCTCCAATACTTTGGCCATCTCATGAGAAGAGAAGACTCCCTGGAAAAGACCCTGATGTTGGGAAAGTGTGAGGGCAAGAGGAGAAGGGGACGTCAGAGGACGAGATGGTTGGACAGTGTCATCGAAGCTACCAACATGAATTTGACCAAACTCCAGGAGGCAGTGGAAGACAGGAGGGCCTGGCGTGCTCTGGTCCATGGGGTCATGAAGAGTCGGACACGACTTAATGACTAAACAACAACAAATTGGTACAAGTCTTCCACAAACACCAACAGGATTCTGGCTGATATTTCTTTCACACACAACATATGGACACACACAGACTGAAAATGTCTCATAAAACATGGGGGGGGATGCTGTGAAAAATTCTAAGGAAACTAAGGAAAGAGTTATTTATATTTCTTGAACATGGTAATCATAGATATACTTGTAAATAATGTGTGTTTTAAAATAATCCAGACTGGTTTATTAGCAAGCATAGATTGTGGTATTATTTGTGTGAAAAGAATTCTATCTGCCATCACCATCAAAAAACATGATCAATAACAGACTATTATTGAGGACACTCTTGTGGACAGGATAAAGTAAATTAACAGAACAACCTCATGTAGCTGGGCTGCATTTTAACATTTGTTTCAATCCAGCTTCTCAGCCATACAGGACACAACATAGCAATTCAGAAAAAAGAGCAAATAGCTCCAGCTCTTTCCTCTTAGCACTGCACAGCTCAAATACGTGTGGGTGGGTGGGGGTGCTGCAGTCATGGACTGACCACCCCAATGATTTCATTAATAAATGATCAACAGAGAATGCACCATAAATTGCCTAAAAGCATTACGGAAATGTGCATGATCTAATAATCTGCAGAAGAATATTGCTCTGTTATATACATGCTTTAACAATTTAATGGGCACTTGGGCTGTTCTCATATGCCCCCTTTTATAAAGAGCAAATAATTTGCTTCTAGTAGTGCTATCACCTCCTATAACTCCTTACTACTTCTGCTTCTCTGGAGAAAACCTACATACATAACAGCTACTGATTTATATGGGGGAAACAAAATACTCACAACTAACTCA
Source organism: Intellagama lesueurii (assembly GCA_037013535.1). Lineage (NCBI taxonomy): Eukaryota > Metazoa > Chordata > Lepidosauria > Squamata > Agamidae > Intellagama > Intellagama lesueurii. Next base: position 204,416,354 of record JBAJHW010000003.1, on the reverse strand, counting down.
CATACTTATCAACTGAGCTATACAGTCTTCCATTGCATACAACATCCTGGATGTTTAAATCCCCTCCTCCACCGAAGTGCAGGTTTTCCATATCATTCAACATTTTCTCATTATCCCTATTCAAGCATTTTTTTAAAAAGGTTGATTTGAAAGTGTGAGCAGGGGGAGAATTCTAGGTCCACCCCCTGCACATCAGTGTCTACGGGGAAAGAGACTTCCTAAATAGGGCAGCTTCTGCTACATGTGGAGTCTCTTCATGCAGCTGGAGATCCTGAAAAAATCAGGATTCATGAACAAACATACCACACTGTCTCCTTTCTAGACTCTCCTTCTTCACATGGAGATAGCAACTGATGGGCGGGGGGGGGGGGGGTGTACAACTCTCTCTATGCTGCCACTTTCAAATCTGAATAGAGATACAGTTGGTCCAAATGGCTTGTTGACGTCTATTTTAATTTTTCCTTAATTCTACTCCTCTAACATAGACTAAATGGATAACAGAGAGGAACCTACTGGTTATTTATACATCTAGAATGATTTTACTGGTGAGAACAGCAATTAAGAAATATGTATATGGCAAAGTAGTACTGGGGAATCTTTAGCTCCCCAAATGTTCTGGCCTCCTCCACCAAAACCTTATATTGAACATGGCTGATGGGAAATAAAATCTCAAACACCTGAAGAGCCAGAGATTGCTTACCCCTGCTTGTGAGTACACTTGCACAGGATTGTAGCCTAATGGCTTAATCCTGTCTTAGGTTTAGAGGTCTTCCCCTAAAGCAAATGTGAAAAGGATTGCAATCTTAGGTCCTTATCACTGACCAACAAATCTGATCTTTTTTTTTAGTAAATCAATGCTGAACTGCATATGCCATTTTGCAGCTGTAAATGACACAAAGCCAATTAAAGACCAAATCAAGCTCAGTGCTCAGGAGAGAGAAGAAACCCAAATTCTGACATACATCAAAATATTTCACAGAACTGGGATTCCCTCATATCTACACATCTAGAATGTACTTTTAAAAATTTAAGCAACCTGGGGAACAGAAAAGACTAAAATCCTAATGGAATTTGCTTCCAAGCTGATATGAGCACCAAATAATTTAAATTTGGTTACAAACAGGTAAATTAAACCAGTATCTAAGAAAATAAAACTGTCTATCTCCTCCCCCGTGCCTAATTAGCAAGACACAACTGTATGAAAAATGGACATTTCTGCTTCAGATAAGCCACATTTGATACAGCACAAGAAAAAAATAAAATAAAATAGACACCATTACTTAAGAAGGCAGCAGCCCTAATGTCATAACCTAACAGATAAACATGATATTCCTTTATTTAGCAGAATGAAGGCTGCGTAAGTGGCAATGTCTTTGATTCACAGTGAAGAGAGGAATTTATGTGACTTAACACAATCAGTCATAAAAACAGGAAGGAATAACTTGCACACATTTCTTAATACATTAAGGTTTGCCATGTGTTGAGCATAGCCTGTAAGTTGTGAACTGATTGTATTTGTCCTTTATGTCAAAAGAGAGAAGTACTGAAGGTCACACATATGAACCAGCCTGGCTGAAAATATCTGTGAAGTACACAAATAGGTATCATCATTATCATATATTTTGGACACATGCATTTTCCACAAATACATCTCAAGAGCAGCATAAAAGAGTTCTTGTCTTGCACCTGGCTGGAAGTGAGAAATCTCATGAGGCTTTCAAACTGGTTGTCAAGATTTTTCCACAAGGATAAGGACTAAAACCAAATAACCCTCCCATCTGCTTGCCTCTGGGAAAACCATCAGTTAGCTGGGGAATAGGAAAGATGTGTACAAGGAACTCCTTCCTGTTATAGGTCAGGGGATGAGTGGGAAAGAGGCAACTGGAAATTAAGAGTGTGTGTATATGAGGGGGGAAGAGTTTGAAGGAGGGCAGGCTGTTGCATCCATCCATCCATCAGGGTATGCAGCCCTTAGGGGCAAAAATGTTGTCCACCCCTACTTCATCCACTAACTGGTCACAAAGCCATTCTCAATTCCTCCTAGTGGGAGGGAAAACCCTAATCTCCTTTAGGTGGTAAAGGTTCAGTGGAGAAAAGTGAGGGAAAGATCTAATTAAAGTCATTACTTTTATGCTGCTCAGCTCTGTTCTTTTGGATGATTTGACCTTTTCAACTGTTTGAAAAACAAGATTAACGTGAAGTCGAATAGGGCAATCCCTCTGCAAGAAGTTTCTCTTCCAACTCAACAAATGGCTGCCTAATGAGATGTGGGATTGAGTTTCCGCTGGTTTGTTTCTGTCCTAACACATTTAGGTGTTTCTTTATTGATAAGAAAATCACCTCCTGTCCTTTCCAATGGCAGGTCAAACGTAAAGGGGATCTCAAAAAACGCAAAGTAGTTGAAAATTTTCCCGGTGAATGTCAAGTACATTATTAATCTTAATTCGACAGGGATAAGCCCGAGACAATGATGATCAGAAGGCACGTATATTTGGAAAGGTGGGCCTACTTTGTGTGTGATGGTTAGCCAACTGAAATGCTCCTGGATCCAGTGCTGGGTCTGGAATTGTGAATGAGTCTCAGATTGCTATCCACCCCTTCAATGAGCTCTTTGTAGCCATTCCCTCAAAGACTCTAATTTGTCCTTGAGGCTGAGCTACTCTACAATACTGGATGATAAATGGTGAGAAGTTTAAGCTGATGTCCCAGCTTCTGAATTGGCCAAAGTTCTATAAAAAGCTTTCCCCATCCCTGACACTAAAAATGCAATAACAACAGATTCAGATTCTGCTTCCTGAGACAGAGGGCTCACTCTGATTAATGGTAGGGCCAGCCCTGCACTGCATGGTTCTCTCTCTCTCTCTCTCTCTCTCTCTCTCTTTCTTGATCAATGTGAGCCACTGGGGGAAAACTATGCATTTTTTTCCCTTGGTGGTTTTGTTGTTTTCCTCTGCTGTTGTTAATACTCTCTCTACCTCACAGCCTCCAATGAGCAGCTGCCAAGTCCTAGAAATGAGGGAAGAGAAGAACTCATGATAAATAAATCAGGTGTCTTTTATCTCATGGCACAGGCACACACAACATAATAGCAATCTCTTAACATCAGGGATTTATTTACCCGCCCTCAAATTGAACACCATCCAAATCCTTCAGCACTCCAATCTCACAATATCCTGTATGCTCAATCTTCCAATCCTCACAATAAATGTTACACTTGGAAGGAAATATTTTCACTTTGAATTTTACCCCACAGTGAATGTACCACTACACACTAATAGCAAAAAAAGAAAAGCCTGTATTCTTTGGCTTTTTCTATAATTAACAGACCATGATTCTGTTTTGCTTCAGCTTTGAAGATCACCGTTGCAAGGCTTCTAAGAATCAATCCAAACCTTATTCCCTCAGAAGTAAATCCCACTGAATTTAATGGGACTTCACTCCCTACTAATTGTGCCTAGGATTGCAGCCACAGTAACAACCCAGTTCTTTCCTGCAGTCTGATGTTGCTGTATTTAATGTGAGAGGTGAGAAGGGCAAGAAGAAAAATCAAGAACTGGCTAGTGAACAGTAGTGTCTTGTCTGCCAAATGGACATGCCCAGAGCAATTTGCACTCCCTACCTAGCAACCATTTCATTTTCCTTCACTCTGAACATTCACTAAAGGTACACTCGAGTGTACAAGATGTTCAGCTATAAATCAGCATTTGTCAATGTCTTCTCCAGAAAAGGCCCTCATCTCAGAACAGGAACATAATCAATCACTACCAGTGGTGTAAAGAGAGAATCACTGACCTACATTGACACTGTTCAGCTTCTACCTCTGACCCTCTTTTGGACCACCGCTACTTCCCAAAGGCCAACCCCTATGTTAAATGCAGAGGAAAAAATGCAGATGCTCAGGATTCTGCCATTCCTATGGGACAAGTGCAAAGACAGCATGACATTCTACAGCTGCGAAAAAATAGGGTGCCAGTTTGTACAAAGCTACTTATCATAATATATGTGTATAGATTCAAACCTAGGTATGATTTTTACAGTTTAAACAGATTAGGATTCATCTTACTTCAATGGAGAAGGTTTTGACTGGGTGACTTATGTACCTGCTATCCAGGGGCTGCTAACTGATTGCTTTTCTCGTGGTACTTTATTATTAAACCAGACTTGAACCAAACAGCCTTTTTAACAGAGAACACCACCAAAAAGTAGATCTGACAGCCCTTCATATAGAATCTGGGTTCCCCCCCCCCCATTAACAAGGACACATGGGTACCCTTCCATCAAGTAGAGAAACACTGTTGTGCTTCTACTGCCTGATCTTACAGAATTCCAATTCAATACATTGCAATTATTATTTTATCTGATTTATTGCATTATTTGCCACAAAAGGTAGCTCCTGAAGGAGCACAAGCAAGTACTTATCCCCATGCTATAGATATGGAGGTGATATAGTAGCTTGCATTGCACCAAACAAAGAAGCCAAGGAAGCCTCCCTTTGGAGCCCTTGCTCCAAAGTAAAGTTCTGCCTTCAGCTACAAAAGCCATATTGATGCACCACTTCATTTCCCCCCCCCCCCAGATATAAAATCTTTTCACAATTAAGAGGGCTGAGATGGGCAAAGGTCTTCCATCTCCTCCTTCTATATTGGGGGAGGAAACATAGTCTTTCCTAAATTATTGGACTCCAATTTTCACCTTTACCAGTCAAGATGGTCAATCATTAGTAATTATGTAAATTGTTGGCCAACAACATTTGGAGGTCCAAAGGTGTCCCTACCCTATTCTTTATGCTCATTAAAGCCAGACACCAGTGTTATATATATTGCATATGATGAGCAACCATTCTGTCTTGTTTTTCTCTGATCCAAGCAGACAGTGAAAGTGGCAAAGTCTAAAATCGTGCATTACACTGTCTTCTGGCTGTACGTACACTACAGAAGCTTATGGTACAGTGTTCTCAGCATAAGGGATCAATAAAAATGAGCCTTCAATTGCAATGCCAGGAAACAAAAGAGCTGACTTGTACCTTGTAAATGCAGCACTCCAATCAGCTCATCTATTACTGCTCTCTCTTGCTCTTATGGCCAGCAGTACGTCTGGTCTCACTTCCTGACCCTCTCAATTCATTCTCCCAGAAGATTAAACTGAAGTGTGCATATGAAATGATTTTTAAGAGCAGAAATGTGAATTATTCACTTTAATCAGTACTGATTATCATAGCTTAACTATTTTCTTCAGTCATCCAGCAACCAGCCTTGTTCATTTCCCAGTTCTTGGCAAAATAATTGGATCACAAGAAATACAGCATTTCCAGGTCTTATTTTTAAATGTCTGCATTGCAGAATCAGTGATTGCTGCCTCACTCTGTGTGCTGAAAATTATACTGGTGATTATAGCACACTCATGGATTAAAAAAAACCCAAGCAGCATACAGATTAAAGAACATTTCACATTCAAAATGAGCACCCCATCCTTTAAAAAAAAGTTTTCCTAGGTATTATGTATTGTTGGGTGGGACTGAGATCTGAGATTGTTCACTACTTGCTCAAATTTGCAGAGCAGTACTGGTAACTCTGGTGGAATGGCCCCTGCTGAATGAGCAAACTAATATGCAAGCAAGACAGTTTGCCAGCTCAGAATGCACTTTTTAAGAGTGCCACCACTGAATAGGAGTGTATCTACAGTATCCATTACAGCACTTTGACACCACAGTAACTATCAGGTCTCCAGCTTATGACATCCGAGAACTTGTAGTTTAGTGAGATACTTAGAATTCTCTACTGTAGAGTTCAGGGGAGGGCACTGGAATTCTGAGCACTGTACCAGACTACAGATTCCAGGATTCAGTGGGATGAAGTCATGATGCCTCAAGTACTGTCATTGTGTAGCACAAGACATATTCTAAACCAATGGTTCCTAACCTTGGGTAATCCAGGAGTTCTTGGACTGCAACTCCCAGAAACACTGGCCAGCACAGCCAGTGGTGAAGGCTTTCAAGAGTTGTGATCCAAGAACACTTGCCTTACCAAGGTTGGGAACCACTGTTCTAGACCAATGGTTCCCAACCTTGGTCCCCAGATGTTCTTGGGCTAAAACTCCCAGAAGCCTTCACCACTAGCTGCGCTGGCCAGGATTGCTAGGAGTTGTCATCAAAGAAGATCTAAGGACTCAAGGTTGAGAAGTACTGCTCTAGACAGTCCTGTAACAATGAAAGCAAGAGGGGCAATAACTCACTCAGCCATTAGATGAGAATGATGCTTGGAGTTTGAGTTTTTAAAATTCTCCAAAGACACTGTAGCAAACCTAGCAACCGAATGGAACTGCAGTGTCATTCGGTAAGGAATTATTCTAATTAGGCCAAAGGAGAAAAATGTGCAAGTGAACATGCTCAGTATTCCAGTTAAATTTCAAAGCACAAATATAAGGCAAGGCACCTTCTACAATCAAGTGACATAAGCTCAGTCTCCTTGGCAGACTACCAAAGAATCAGGGCCAGGTGTAGTAAAGTGTTCCACACAAAGACATGCTTCTGGCATGCATAAGCAAAGAATTGGAAAATAGTTGCAAAATTACAGAACATAACACTGTGCACTACCAAGATTTGGACTCAGTCAAATCCTATTAAAAGCCTAGCCTTGGCAGCCTTCAATTCTTTACTTGTACCTATCTCTTTAGATCTGTGTTCTTCAGCCAGTGATAAATACTATTCTTAATAAGACTGTAGATGAGAAAATGTAGTACAAATTGGTAATTAGAGAAAAATTTCTCCAGATAGAATGGTTTGTCTTTTACGTTTCACTAAACTTTCAGCCTTGTTAAAGCTGTCAAGAGCATTTAGGTTGCTCAAACACTGGCACTAAATTTTTTAGCAATGATTATTTGGCAACTGTGTTATTCTTGCTTGAACTTCAGTTTGTGTCATGTTGGTTTCTCTTCCTTTCATGGTGACCATAATGACTATTTGGGAAACTTCTTTATTAAGTTTCTGTAGCTCTTGAACAATAAACTCCCAAACCATGAGAACTGGTATCCATTTGGCAGAATTACAGCTAATGGAAGCTCTTAATGTGATGCTTTCTGGGATTCTAGAGGTATGGAGGTGATTTCATAATGTAACCATCATTATATGAACCTGTGCAGTCTTTACTTTAGAGACTCTTCTCCAATCACCATCAAGGATTAGGCAGAGGCCAACTGAGATCTTCTTATTGATGATATTCTACCTCTGAAACATCCTGCCCAGATGAATTTGGGACTTCCCTTCATTACTGTTCCCAAAACCAGGATAAGACCTTTTTAATTTCCAAAGCATTTAGACAGATGCTGGGAACGTTAAAAGCTGCATTCTACTGAATTAGACAAGACCGTCTAGAATTGTCACTGAAAGCAAAACTTCTCCAGGATTTCAGGCAAGATTCTTCCTTGAATACTTGCTATTCACCCTGGAGGTCTCCCAGTCAGATACAAAACAGGCCTGGCCTTGTTTACTTTCCAAAATGAGATGAGATCATGTGTGTTCAGGATAATGTTCTCTGTTTTCCAAGCTCAGGTGATCAAGATGAGGCCTAACCAGTGATGAATAGAGGGGAGGCTGCATTAACAGAAGTATAGTCTCAAAATCCTGTGGGGTACTCGTTCCCCTCTATTCGGTACTGGTCAAGCCTCATCTTGAGTATTGTGTCCAGTTTTGCGCACCGCACTTCAAGAAGGATGCTGACAAATTGGAACAAGTTCAGAGGAGGGCAACAAGGATGGTCAGGGGGCTAGAAACCATGCCCTATGAGGAAAGACAGAAATAACTGGTCATGTTCAACCTGGAGGAAAGAAGACTGAGAGGAGATATGATAGCACTTTTCAAATACTTGAAAGGCTGTCAGAAGAGGGCCAGGATCTGTTCTCAATCACCCCAGAGTGCAGGACATGTAACAATGAGCTCAAGTTATAGGAATCAGATTTTCGTTGAATATCAGGAAAAACTTCCTAACTGTTAGAGCAGTATGGCAATGGTATCAATTACCTTGGGAGGTGGTGAGTGTTCCAACACTGGAGGCATTCAAGAGAAATTTAGACAACCACTTGGCAGATATCCTTTGATTTGCATTCCTGCATTGAGTAGGGGGTTGGACTTGATGGCCTTATAGGCCCCTTCCAACTTCATTATTCTATGATTCTATAATCAATAAATATTTTAGCAAATGGTGAGCTGCTCAAGATAGGTATTGGTTTAAGGTGCTCAAGGTATGTGCAACTGTTACAATCCTGCTCATAATCCAGTGTAGATTAGTCTGCTTTGAGTTCAGGGTACATCTACATAAAGCTACAGAAGTGCAAGACACAGATCTAATCCACACCCAGGTCATCATGTGTACCAGTAATCTCAAGGCACTCGTCCACAAAACACGCTGGAGTGATTATAGGTCCAGTTTGGATGGATATGTTTACTTTCAGTGTTTCAGGAACCATGGGGGAAGAGAAAGAAGGCGGCTGGGAACATAACTAGTCAGGGCAAAATAACAGAAAGCAAATAGATAACCTTGCTAATGCAAGGATGAAATAAGTTTACCTGTTAAGATATTAATCACATTCACAGACCACATGTTTGCCTCTGTGCCCCCCCCCCAAAAAAACCCAGGTGTGCCAAAATATTTCTCTGGTTTTGCAGCTGGCTGTAACCTGATTTTTGCAAGTCACTCTTATTTCTGCCAGCAAGAGGCAAATACCTGCTCTTATTTTCTTTAAGTACATTATCTGGGAAGAGCTCATTTACTCTTGAGGTTTTAGCATACTGAGTGATTTTCAGTCTACAGAGCCATAAAGAAGATGACAGTCTGTCACTGGAAGCACGTTATACAAGACTGCTCACTTGGACAAAACACAACCAAATGTATCTTTTCTTATTAAAGGCTTATTTGTGTAGGCACTATTTTATACTACAAGTTAACAAAAAGTTTAGTAGTAGAAGTAGCCATGTTACTCTGTGCAAACATTATAAGTTTAAAAAGACAAAAATGTGGTGGCACCTTAAAACCTCACTTTTATATTTTTTTAATGTGAGCTTTCATGGACAAGTCCACTTCATCACTCTTGTGTCTGATGAAGTGGAGTTGTTCACGAAAACGCACATTAAAAAACAGAAAAGTTAGTCTTTAAGGTGCCATCACTTTTTTGTCTTTTTTTTACTTTTTTATTTATATTTTGCTTTTACCTAGAAAGTTTAGTATGTTGGTTGGATTCTGCTGAATGCTTTGCAGCTGTCCTTCATATGAGAATAGTGTTTTTATGGTGGTCAGAGAATTTGTGAGACAAAAGTACTCTAATATTTGATATTCAGGGAAAGGACAACAGTTAATGCATTTTCCCTGCTTCTAAAAAGTTCTAAAACTCAGCTGCTAACAGTAATAGGTTTAATCTAAACCATGCTGGGATTTTGTTTTTAACCCATCCTCTGGCCTTGCCCACTGGTGAAATGCAGTCACCATCTCTGAAGGTGAATTTGGCCCTCAGGCTGGTGCCCATTATAGTTAATGGAGAAGAAGGCACCGAAAGTTGAGGGAGAAACCAGAGATGAGTGGCAAACTATGGCAAAAGCGGGCACATGCCCGTGTATGCACACAGAAGAAACAAGCAAAGGTAAGCAAGCAGGTATTATCTCAGACTACATCTCATCCTCATCTCATTCATGCAGTGCACATCCAGACAATAGGTTGTGGAAGACTGGGAGGGACAGTATGAGTGCTCCATAGGGCCACACCAAAGCTGATGCAGCAGGACTTGCCTTTTTATCTTGATGCTGCCAACCTTGGGGTTGAAGGATGGGCATGAATGGCCTTGACCATCTCATTTACTCATGTGAATGCAGTTGAGGTGGCAACAGTTAGTTTTGATCCAGAATTTGTCTTCTGCTACTGGGAAGGCTCAATGTATGGATGGTGCCTCCATCTGATTTTGAGAGATCTTTTACTCTCCCCACACATTACAGCTCACCCCCTTTAACCAAGCCTCCTAACCATCTCTGCAGTCTTTTCAGGGGTCTGGAACAACTGTCATGGGAATACGGGGGCCCTGCCAGACAAGCCAGATGATGTCATGGAACATGGTCATGGATTGCAGCCACTCTGATGTTTTCAGGTCTCCAGCTCAGTGCAGCTTTTCCACTCAGCTTCACTCTTCCTTCCTAGAAGGGACATGGTGGCACTGCGGGTTAAACCGCAGAAGCCTCTGTGCTACAAGGTCAGAAGACCAGCAGTCGTAAGATCGAATCCACGCGACGGAGTGAGCTCCTGTCGCTTGTCCCAGCTCCTGCCAACCTAGCAGTTCGAAAGCAAGTAAAAATGTGAGTAGATAAATAGGTACCACCTCAGTGGGAAGGTAATGGCGTTCCGTGTCTAGTCGCGCTGGCCACGTGACCACGGAAACTGTCTTCGGACAAATGCTGGCTCTATGGCTTGGAAATGGGGATGAGCACTGCACCCTAGAGTCGGACACGACTGGACTAAATGTCAAGGGGAACCCTTTACCTCCACTCTTCCTTCCCTTTCCTCCCATGGGATTGGGAAGGTGACCTTAAAAAGTGGATTCTGGCCTTTGTGCACCAGATTAAGTCCATGGGTCACAGACCAATTCTTGGCCTAAAATTGCCTAGCTATACCACTCATATCGATCATCATATTGCTCTGTTTCAATCTGAGAATGAACTGAAAATGACAAATCACATATAAAACAAGAAGAAAAGAAAAATTATTATCTAGACACCTTATTTTTAAAGCCAAGAAATTGGTTTCTTTAAGCTTTAATGATACTCTCAAACAGAAAGTTTAAAATAGGCATAGCCCTCCACAGGAATTACCAGTTTAAATCCTTATGTTCTAAACATATGTTGGACATATTTTCATTCTAGAACTAGCTGGGCAACTTCCACTGATTTTTCTTTGGTGAAGAATAGGCTGAAAGTCAGTGTTTACTGTTTTTGCAGTCATTTTTGTGTCAGTGCCAAATACTTGCATTATTTTTCCTCTAAGTCATCCAACTGATCTGCAAAAAATCAAACTCAGATTTCACCACCCCCAACTCTTATCAAAGCTAAAAACAAGGCCACATATTTCACACTGCCAAAGAAAGGGTTTGCATATGCTTTGACTGCCTCAAGTGTCTGAAAATGAAAACATCAAACTCTTGTCACAGGAGAAAAACAATACATGAAAGTGAATACGTCTGTTTGTCAACCCAATTCAGTGAATTGAAAGGGAGAAAAATAACTGAAGCCATATGTATGTGTCCTTTTTCTGTCACTGCAGATGCTTTACAGAGAAGTAATCACACCAGCCTTTCCCTGTATAAACAAGGTGTGAACGTACTGTGCCAGAATCCAGATTAGGCAGTAAACTATCTCTTCTGCTTAGATGGGGGGGACTGGGTTGAAGTTAAGTGCTTAGTTACTGTATGAATCAACTTGCTTGCTTCTAGGGCCCAAGAACTGCATAAGAAACCACCGGTTCATTGGAGTGGAAAATTTAAATTTAAACTTCACCCCATTGTCTCTTACCAGAGAAGCAAGACTAAGCCAGCAACATTAGGTACCAGATCCCTACTTAGGATCGTACTTAGAATACATTCACTAAAATAAATTACATAACTTAAGGTATTACAAACTTTGTTCCTGTTGGATTCAATGAATCTACAGATTAGAATTACTGAAATCTACAGGAACTAAATTTGTAATGTTTCAAATAATCTCACTACTTTTAATGAGTGTGCTTGACATATGACCAGCCATGGCAATCTGGAATCTATAGTAGTCTACAATTCTGCTCGAAGTCCAGTCCATTGCTCTGGAATAAATCTTTTGCATGTTTAAATGAAACATATTTAATGACTAGACTAGTATTTTGGGAGGAGTTAAAAAGGTAAGTACTTGAATCAGTTAATGAAGCACTACCATGAAAACCACAGGGGTGCTCCCCATTGCATGCGTTGAAGAATGCACATAACCACCTGCTCAACACATCAGGTCAGAAAATGAAATACCTTCTCAGTACAACATTGAAAGTGGTGACAGAGTGCACCTCTGCATTCCCCCCCCCCAATAGCTGAATAAGGGAGGGAACAGGATAAAGGCGGCGGCAGCAGCTCAGAGAAGGAACAGAAAGAGTAAGAAATGGCAACAATGGTAGCTCTCATCTGCCCACTCACTAAGGAAGAAGACAATAGTAGTGGAGGAGGAAGACACCACCTTCCACCCTTCAGGCTGTCTGTAGATATAAGTGTCCATTACTTGAATGTCCGGCTCTGAGTGCGTCCTTGTACCAAGCTACAATAGGAGGAAAGATCTGACAAAGTGCCTATGCCATGGTACAACTGGGTTCTTTTTTCAAGTCCCCACAAGCCCCACCCTTCATTCTGTCTCTCTGAATACACCTTCAGAGCCAGACATTCAAGTAATAGAACTAATGGCTCTGGAGAGCTGCTGGACTCAATGAGCACCCAGCCCGGTTACTTTCAATGGTAGCTGCAAACCATGATGCCTCATTCTTCCCATGTTATTCTCTCTCTCTCTCTCTCTCTCTCTCTCTCTCCCTTCCTTCCTTCCTTTCATCTATTTAAAATATTGTTACCCCACCTTTCTCCTTAAAAAGCACACAGCTAAAAACAGTAAGTATACAAATACTAAAAAGGGTCAAACAAATACCACACTAAAACACTGTAAACAAGGGCAACACCAAAAACATCAAAGCAGTAAGGCACAACAATCCATTGAAAACCCCCACTCCTGTGGGAGGGAGGTCCAAAGCCTGGGAGCAGCAACAGAGAAGGCCCTCTACTGATAAAGCCTGTTTTCAAGGGGGAGAAAATCTCTGAAGTAAGGCATTGTTCCTGAATGGTGCAGTCTGCTACTGGGATTGGCACCTTCAGCTATAGATGGGCAATCACCTGTAAGGAATACAAGAACAAAGGAAAGTAACTTATATTCAGAGCCCAATACTGTCAACAATGACCGGCAGCAGCTCTCCAGGGTTCCAGGAGCTTAAATAGTAGAAGAAAGGTCTTGCTCTGACATACAGACTTTCTAAGCACGGAAAAATTCTGAAATAGAAACTTTTCAAATCAAAACAAACGAACAAAGTCATGTGGTCCTTTTACAATACAAAAGCGAGGGCAAGTGATACCTTTATTAGACCACTATTTTTTTTAAAAAAATGTTTAATATGTGGCAGCCCTTTGCTTGATGAGTTAGGAAAGAGAATCCAACTGGCAGCCACCAGGAGTGTAATTTGAAAGCTACATTCCTGACCTGTTTTCAGACTGTATTTTGGAATTCCCTTTTAAGAAACAGGCCTGATAGGGACATCTGCCACGATTTGGGGGACTTTCATACTTTTTTCCTGTGCTATCCATAATATATCGGTGCACAGCTTGATGAAGACTGGTAAAGGTCAAAAACTAGCATTTTTTAAAAAAATTAATAGTGTAATAAAGGTATTGTGTACCCTAGCTTTTGAGTTGTGTAAGAACTACATGGTTCGCTTTGTTTTATCAAAGCAAGCAATTCTCTTGAGCTTTTTCAAGTATCACAGTGCCATTTGAAAACTAAGCCAGCTGATTTTCATCTCTGAATAGTATATTGAATTCAGTGTCTGAGTGACCAGCAATGGAATTATTAATGTTCCGAACTTGTTTTGGCACGTTCTGGAGCCAACACCCTGCATTACTTCATCTGTGAAACACATTTGCAAAATGCTCCACCTCTTTAGAACAGCAGGGTTCAAAAAGACAGAGGCTATTCACATCAAAACCTTTCATACTTTAATTCTACACACCCATGCTCTTTCTTGCAAGTGCCAACGTCTTCAGTAAGCCACCAGCCTGCAAGCACTGTACCTATGTGTTCCTCCAAGTGGTGAATATAGAATAAATAAATTGCTATTTTTATAGTGCTCCTGCCCACACTTGAAATTACTTCCCACCCAGTTGTGTGCTCTCCAAGCAGAATGAGATAGAGTTATTTTTAAGTCCTAAATTTGAAAACTGAAATCTATCACAGTCCCATGTATCATCTTCACACATAAGCTGCACTATGAAATGTATTTGTGGGTAGAACTAACTGCTTCTCATAACTTCACGTTCCAAAAAGATAAGCTGGAGCAGCACATCTAACAGATGAGCAGCTCTGTGTAGAAAAGTTGGGGAATCACTTCTATGAAAAGCAAGAAATCTGCCAAATCAGGTGATTTGCATGGCAAACCCAATATAGTCACTCCAGGGTCTCAGAGGCAGTTTTTTCCAGTCACCTGTTACTTGATCACACCCTCGGAAATGTTTCTTTTCTGGACTAAAATTCCCAGAATCGCTTAGCCATCATGACCAGTGGCCACAGATGGCTGGGGGATTTTGAGAAGTGTGAACCAAGCCTCTGATTTTTCCAAGTTCTGACCCGATATCTTTCATTAAAGAGAGCAGGGACTGAACCTGGAACTTTCAAGATACAACATATGTCCTATAGCACCAAACCATGTTGTCATTTTTAAAAGGAAGTTTCTAGAAATGACTTAGCTCTAAGGCAAGGGTGGAGAACCTTTGGCCTTCCAGATATTTCAGACTTATTTCCCACAACCTTTTACCATCAGCTGAACACAGTCCAAAACATCTGGAAGGTCAAAAGTTTCCAACCCCATACTCAAGGCAATGTTGATGTGACCTAGGTAGCCTATACCAGTGATTCTCAAGCCGCCTGCTGTAGTGGACTAGCAATTTCTCCACACCTCCCCTTCAATATGATAGGGACTGTTGTAAGGTTGCCAATTTGGGGGATACTGGAAAAATATTCTGAAAACATATTTCTTTCTGGGCATCTGACTGAAGACCAGTAACTGATGGCTCTCAGAAAAACACTGGTCTGTGGACCACCACTTCAAGAAATATGAGCCTACTCTATCTTTCTCAGCTCTATAAATGTTATTCAGCAAGTTCATATTCAGGGGGATTTTGTTTAGCAGAGTTTTCCAAATAAGCTTTTAAGGCTCTCAGGCATACTGAAAGAGAATTATTCCCCTGCAATAGTATAGGCTGCCATATGAAACATCCTCCTTCACTAGGAGTAGATAACTGGTAGCAGAGCTCTGTCTTTCGTATTCTCAATCCCTTCTCATCCAAAGAAATTATAGAATTTGAAGGAACACAACTGTTTTCTAGTCTAACTCCTTGAACTCATAAACCATTCTTATCCCCATTTTTTTCTAGAAAGAATGGGCAGTTAAAAGGCCTGAGCTAAGATGAGACTCTAAAACCCCTTCTTTTACATGGGGAGGTGGAATCTTTGGCTCCTCAGATATTTTGCATTTTAGCCTTAAGAAGCCTCAGCTACCATAGTTCATGTTATTTGTTTTTAGAAGGTAGATTCCAAAATACGTCTCCTGCTTGTGCCCTACGCCAGGTCAAGCATGCAAAAGAGGACTTTTTGATGTGAAAGCAACCAGATTTTTGGAACGTCATACAACATTTTAACACATATACACTCCTGCATTAATTTTTATATCTGGATTAGAATGCATCACACACACACAGAGAGGGGGGTGAGCAAAACTCAGAATACCAAAGACTGTCTTCAGATTCAAAATGCACCCTTTCCTTTACACTACAATGCTGCAGATAAAGTTTATTATGTACATATTATTATGATGATTTGCTGTTTTTTAGTTGCAGAGCATAGCAGCCTAATGACAAGCTTCTCATCTACAGATGAGAAATAACCATTCTGAACAATGGCACCAGGGCAAAAAAGGAAACAGTGAGATCTGTTTAAGCATAGTACAGGAAAGAAAAGATAACAAACATGGTCACAGAAGCCTCTAGCTAGGGCTGACTTCCATGTCCTCAAGTCTAGCTCTCTCTGACTAAGGAGATAGAAGAAACAGGAAGTGTCTTCAAAGAGAGAGAGAGAGAGAGAAGAAACCCTAAGACTATCAATCTGCATATAGATTTAGAAAGGTCAACGGGGGGGGGGGATCTGGGGTGTTAAGGCAAATGAAATAATTCTGTGTTTCTAAATAATATCATCTCAAAGGCAGTCTCTGAGAGAAGAACAAACCAACACACACAACTGACTAGTTCTATTTGAAGAATGACCTTTTCATTTATTTGATACTGTATGATTCTTTATGTGGTTCACACCCTGGTAAAGTTCCCTGGATTATTATACAATTTATCAGCAAATGTTCTGTCCAAACTAGTATTTCTTTGCCACTTGTTAAAGTTGTGCAAGTTCTGCTCTTAACAAGCAGGCACATGCAAAAGCATTCTATAGTATGACTGAATCCAGTTTTAAATATTTGAGCCAAAAGGTAAAAGTGATCATGTCACACACACCTGTTCACAACATTGCAACCTGTCTGCAACCAGCTACCATCATACAAATCTGTACTAATGGTGCATGGAAATTATTTGTAATGACACTCTTATAAGCAAGAAAAGTGCATCCCCACAATAAGCATGTATCCTGACAGTCATTCCATGTCTGATTTTGGCATGCTTACTCTTCTTATAAGAAAATCCTTAATTCCTGCGAACTGAACTTTCTAAGACAGCACATGGTTCACTTTGCAAGATAATGGACTAAATAAATACCAGTTTTTGGGGTGTACATGCTGGCAGTGACTTACTAATATTGCACATGATGGCTCTTTTACTTTGCCAAAGGTCTGATTAAGCAACAAATGCGAGCACTGTATTTCAGTCCACTTACAAAGACAGCCAGTAGAGTTTCCTCCATAAAAAAGTTAGTGTTAGGTATGTTTCCATTCTGTCTACTAATTCAGTGTATCTTGAAAATTTACACATTTATTCAACAACAGCAGTTAGTTTAAAAAGAAGTGAATCAAATTATCTACTTCTAATTCTTGGTCACCCTGAAACCATGATCAGAATGTAAATTAGACACATCAAATGCTCAAAGGAGGAGAGTTACTTAACAGACTATATCCATATTAAATATGTCTTCCTTCCTGATACTGTGTCCACAACATAATGAAAACCAGATTAGCATTTCCAGACAAGAACATTTGGTACTCATATAGCTAAATGGAATACTCCTATTTTTAAGAGATCAACTCCTGTAAATCACACGCTTAGTTCACGGCAGAGTAACTTCCCTGATCTGCTTCCTGCTTGGTGACACGAAGAATAACATCCTGCATGCTGTTTAAACGATCTAATATTGTGAGACATTTATATAGGAGGGCTCGCTCAGGACAGACCTTGGCTGCTTTCAGAGCTCTGGTGGATAAGCAACTCCATGTCTTTCCGTCAGATGCAACGTCTCCACCACACACACAGCCTAGAAAAGCTCTGGTTTCCCCAAAGGCAGAGAAGGAAAACCAGTGCCTTGGAGTGACTGCCCCCGCTCTCTCTCGCTCACTTGCTCTCTCTCCCTTAGCAAGCTGTTCAGCACTGGGGAGGAGTGGCCATGTCAGGCAGGGTGTGCCACTGCTGCTCCCAAGAACAAGTTAAAAGAACAGCACAGATTTGCCCTTTGCAAAGCAACTTTATCATCCTGCTTTCTCAGGCAGAGCACTTTACAATGTGTGAACGTGGCACAATTTTTTTCACTGAAACGCAAGTGGCCACAGAGGCATGGGACACATACTGGAAAGGTGACAAACTCAAGAGCATGACTGTGTCCCCCTTTTGGAGTACAACTCCCAGAATCCCCCAGCAAATGTGGACACTAGGTGAAAAATTCCATGAACTTATTGTATTAAAGAAGAATTCACTTAATATACATCATCATTTTAAAAGGTGGAATGGTAATTTGCTGTTCCACCTCAGGCAGAAAATACTACCGATGAAGACAATTAAATAATTGGGCGGGGGGGGGGATTAAGGTGTTACAGACTCATCACATGTGAATTATTATTGAGCAGCTTCACTTTATCTAAAAATGTTGACACTGTCGCACAAGGTAGATGGCCACAAACACCTGTCCCAAGAACATCAGTCAATTCATTTTACTGGGTGCTTTAGCAGCATCTGGACTAAGACTCTGCCATTCCTAGAACACCACTGATGTTTCCAAAAGGTTAAGGATAGCAGTAATATAGTATATTGTCATAATGTGGATCCATAGCAAATCCGCAACATATGTCAAACCAAATATGATTGTGGGATGGGGGGACTGGAGGTTTCTGTGTGGACATCTGCTCACATGTTTTTATAGTACCATGATGTTCAAGCAGAGTGATAGTGCCATGACAAAAGGCTGATAGCAATCTTCTTCATGCCTGCCGTCTTCATTTTGGATCTTAAATAACTACAGATCACATGGCTAGAATGTCTAGCCAAGATGGTTTTGAACTCTTCTGTTTCTGCCTACATAACAAGTTTCTTAATGGTCAGCCTGATAAAGATTTCTGAAGGACTCAAATGTTTTATATGTTTTTAATTACTCAATGTATTTTAATCAGTTTTATAGTTTAATTGTTTTAATGTATATTTTATTGTGTTTTTAATTCTCTTCTTTTTAATACTGTGAGCGTTCTTGAATTCCTTTCTCAGGAGAAAGGCAGCCTTTGTATAAGATAAATAAATAAAATCTTGCATTTTAAACCATATTTTGGTAGTCTCATAACGATATTTTCCAACTTGTGATTCCACACATGAATAACCTGACTATTTTCTCCCTCTAATATTCCACTCTCGTTCTTTTTTCTAATGCAGTTGGTGGTGATGCCCAACAGCAAACACCTGTTACAATGGAGTAAAAGCCAGAAACAACGGGCCCTGCAGAGCCAACATGCGTTGCTGCTCATCACTGCCATACATATTTAGTGGCTGTTTTTTACTTTCAGAAACATTTTTATGAGGGTAGAAAAGCAGCACTATTACATCAAAAGCTGTAAAGGCAATGACCCCATGAAGCTACATCTGCCCTTTCAATTCCCTCAGATGGCTTCCAAGATGACTTAGGTATTAATTGTTGCTGCTGCTTACCAATACCTGGTATACCTATCTGGAAGGTGACCACTAGGATGATGTTAAGGGAAGCTCTGGTGGGCAACTTGTCCTGGAGTAAAGAGTAAAGTAGGGAAAATGAGAAGGCAATGTGCCACACTTTGAATAGTCAGCTGCAAAAATCCCAGCTTTCAGGATAAGAATGTGTAACAACTGAGGTGGATGTGCTGGGCCACTGGAGGCCATGCCACTTTTCTGACAAGTACTGTGAGCCTTCCGCAGGTCAATTCTACAGTTTTCACACTATTAACCAGTATCATCCTTGCCCAGGGTAAATAATGCCCTTTCCCCCATTTTCTCCTCCTACTCCAATGTAACCAACCATACCTGTCAAACAGGTTGCCTGAAGGAGCTTCCTCTTTAAATCAAGCAGTTAACCTGGTGTTCTTAAATTATAAACTATAGATAGCAGGGGTGAGGAATCTGTAGCCAGAAGCATACTATTGGACTATTCGCATTAGCCCTTGCCAGCACAGCCTATGATGAGTGACTGTCACCACCACCTGAGTGGTTCTTTTTGGGGCTCTTTTTAGATTATTTATGGATGGGTGAAGGATTGGCCACTTATGCTTTATGTTTGTAAACCATGCAGAGTAGTGACGTGCCACTAGATGGATGGTGTAAAAATTCAATAAATAGAATCACAGTGACCTTGTATAGTAAGTTGGTCTGAGAACCAATGAGAAGTTGCTTCTGAGCTAAGCTCAGAAATGAACCCAAATGTCCCTGTGCCCATATCATACTGGCTTTTTAAGAAGTTCTCAAACTTAACCATATCTTTGCGTGGTGAAATCCTGCCAAACATAGTTTGTTTTATACTGTGGACATTCTATATTTTTAAGATTAACGAGTTAAAAATATATGTTAAGCTCACCCTGGGGAAAAAATCCATAGGAAATATCCACCTTGCACCTCTTTCCATCCATTTGCCAACTAGTTGCAATCTTAAACACAACAGCTGTTCAATGTTTGATGGCTATACATACAACACACACACACACTTGTCCTTCTGTGTGCTGATCCTTAATTAAAAGCATCCACAGGAAAGGGTGAGAGAAAATAGAGCATATAGCCCAGTACCTTTCCCTGGATAAACATTATCCCTCCAGCTTTGAAAAAATGTGTCATTAGCAAAAATGTTGCAGTTTTTTAAAGGTGTAACATTTCATTTTAATATGAAACGTTACATCTTTAAAAAGGTGAATTGAATCAATGCCAAACATTGAAACAAAATGTTTGAAATAAAAGCAGGTAAGTTCAAATGTTGGAAAACCATATCTCTACCTCCGGATCTTAAAACCTAAATATATAATTTCTGGAATATTTACTAAAATTCTCTGTCCCTGCTATCTTTCTGCTTCCTATGTAATGAAAGGCTGGCACACCTGGCCTATATTCTTACCTTGGTGTACTTCAGTTCCCTACCCTTAGTTTTGTGACAAGATCTTTCTACCTCTCTGAGAGAAAGTATTTAAAGCATTTAAACCTTTATTCTGTTTCTAAAACTGGGAAAGTCAAGTAGGTACTGGAAGTCATAATTTGGGCCTGAAAAGCAGCTATTTTCTACAAGTTGCAAGAGGATTCATTATGACTACTCAAGCCGTGAGGAAAAAAGAACATGGGATGGTCTCTGAAACTTTTCTTTTATTTCACATGTTCCAGGCCAAGAGTGGACACTGGAAACGACTTAGGGGGCCCTGCTTCAAAGAAAGCCCACCCTGCCTTGAGCTCCTGCTGCGCTGTTCTGAAATAGTTCACATTATAAGAGAAGACTTCATTCATGCAAATCCCTCCCTCCTGCCTCCACTTGCTGTTCTCTTTTAATCACCAAATGTACTTAGCACTCATTAGTTAATTAATCCTTGCATCCCTTCCTCTCCAACCCCTGCATACACATGCACAGATGAACACACACACATGCACACACCTTTCCCCGTAGCAAACAAATGTAATTATTCTGTTTAATAGATTGGGAGATCAAACTAAGCAGAAAGACACTGTATTTAACACATTTGCCAACCCCAGCTCCATTCAGGCAGAACAAAGCAGAGACAAAAAGTTCCTGGGAGGGATGAGTAGCTAGAAAACATTAAAATGAAAGCAAAAATGTCCAAGGGTCACACCTTCTAGAGCTTGTGTTTTGATCTAGGAACATCTTTCCTTCCAAATTCTGGATGTGCGGGGTAAGCGTGTGGTGAGGAAAAATAGACTCTTCATTATTGTTTCACATAATCCAAAATCAGGACACAGGGTCACAGGAATCCCTGATCTTGATTGAGACCACAGCATGACATGCTGGAAATCCCCTCCAACTTGTTATTTGTTCACAACGTTAAAAAAATATGCCAGTTTTGAAAACTGGAGTTAATAGTGGGGGGGGGGGGGGGGAGATAGCAAGAAAATGGTGCAGGGGAAAGTGTTAAGTATTGACCAGCCCAAAAACACCATGGTCCTTTATTCAGATCAGTACTATTCCTGTTATGAGGTTGCTACATCATGCTCTTTCTACACAGTGCTATATCACCAAATGGGTTTACTCTTCATTGTTTATATATTTAAAATATTTATTTATGCCCCGCTTTCCCCTCAAGAAGGCAGAGGCAGCTTACAATACTAAACATTAAAAGTGAAAAATAATTAAATTATTATACTGTTTTAAAAAAACAGGGATCAAATTAAAAACTAGTGGATTAAAAACAATTTAAACCATTTTAAAAATGCATTTAAAAACACACAAACACACAACAGCTCCACTTTTGAGAACCCTTCCTTAAGTTTTCGAGAAAAGTCTGCCGGCTTGTGGAAGGACAGCATAGAGAGGACCAACCCCAGCCTCCCATGGAAGCGAGTCCCACAGACTGGGAGCAGTGTCAGAGAAGGCCCTGTTTCACATTCTCACCAATTGTACACGAGAGAGTGGCACAACCTAGAGAAAGGCTTTCCCTGATTGTTTTTAAAGCTGGGCAGGTTGATAAAGGCAGATACGATCTTTCAGGCAGCTTCACTGCAGTGATCATGTCTGTAAAATGTAACACAGATTCCAGATACTATGTTTGGACAAAAAATATTTTTATCAGATCTCTGATAACTTCAGCAGTAAAATTTCAGGTGTGGATATGAACTATAAAGGTCTTGGGGAAGAGCACAGACTGCTATATTGCCAGTTGAATCTCAACGCTTATAAACTTGGAGTTTGCATCAATGAAACAAGAGGGCATGTGAAAGGATGATGGACTCTTTGCACCAGCAGCTCCTCCTTATCTCTTCCTATCTTATGAATAGTCTGAGAAGGGGGATGGAAGGCTTTTCAATGACCAATCCCTATCTGTGCTCTTCCCTCCAACCACTAGATGTAATTTCAATGCTATTTAAATGCTAATTATTGTCTCAAAACTGCTTTTTAAGAGGATAGCTCACCCACAACACTATGAAAATTCTAGTTCTCTTTAATTTCAAAACTAAAAACAAAACAGTCACAAAGAGAATGTCCTGCAGATTTACTTACAATACCTTCCAGTCATCATAACTAATAGGAGGGTTAGGTATACTTTTCAAGGTCACACAGTTAAATTAAGGATAAATTATGCCAAGGCGTTTCATATTCATACACACAACATTTCAGAAACAAGTTCTTCTTCATGTAAGAAAAGACAGAGTGAACTTCAAGTCCTTTGGGCTTTTTAAAAGAAGGATGGCAAAATGCATCAACCTTGCTAGGATTTTCCCTCTGAAGTGTATACTGCTTACATACCGCCCCGTATCACTTAAAGCAGCAGCATAGTGCCCCATAGTGCTTAAAGCAGGAGCATGCTTTAAAGCACTCTGAGAAGTTTACAATTTAATTATGCAGGCTACACACTGCACACACTCACCCTGCAAGATGAGTACTCAATTTACCAACCTCGGAAAGATGGAAGGCTGAGTCAACCTTGAGCCAGCTACTTGAGTCCGTCGGGATCAAACTCAGGTCATGAGCACAGTTTTGACTGCAGTACTGCAGTTTAACCACTGCACCATGAGGTCATCATGACTCCAGGGAAGTATGAGAATTCAAAATATTTAAACCAATAAATTAATCCCTCAAGATTAAAAAATCCTTCTGTTCACACAAATAAGAGGACTGAGAATGGTAGACAGTTTATTGTTTCTTTAAGCTTCCAATATTGACTACAAAACTGTAATCTTCTTTGGTGCTTTTCCAAAGTTCAGGACAGCTGGTGAATCTGACAGCATTAAATGCTTTCTTATGATGGGGGGGGGGGGGTGAGCAAATCTACACACGTCAGAAAAACGCCACATCAAAGTGGATTAATTGGCTTCTAAACTGACATTTCATAGCATACACTTTTTTCCTTTGCTCCAGAGTTTATATATAGTAAAACAGAGCCTGACATTGTTATGGAAAGGGAAAAACCTCAAACTCAAGTAATTTTAATTCCGAGGGGTGATTGTGTGTAAAACAGGAGTTATTATAGATTAAGGAAGGATTAAAAGGTTGCATGTGGATTCAGTCTGGGTCCCACGAAAGGAATCAGAAGTGAATAAAACACAGATGAAGTCCTGGGAATCACCCTTCATGACAAAGGATTTTGTGCTAAGAAATGGGTACAAGAATCTAAAGTATTTTTAAATCTTTTAATTAATTGACTGGTCCAAATTTCACTTCTATTACAGTAGACCTTATGGTAAAGTGTGATGTTCTTGCCTATCCGGAATGTTACATCACAGACCTGACTATGATGGCCAGACCTGGACTATCTGTATTAAAAAAAATTACACTGCATTGAAATTCAAGATTGTGTCTGAACTGTGACCTCCTGCAGGGTATCTGCAAATGGCTTATAAAATGGAATGAGACCCCTAACCCTTCAATCAAGCATGGTGAGGCACAGTGTGATCTGAGCTGACACAGATTGCTCCAAGGCACACTGGAGACATGAACCATACAAGGCTAGGCTACCAAAACTATTTACAATCCAGTGAAACTGGGCACGCAGAAGATACGGAACAGGCATAAAAGCAGGGGGAAAATAATGCATAAAATGGTTATGAATACAGTCATAAATTATGCAGATAGAATGAGCAGTCATTATTGGATTGTTAAAAAAAAAGTCATAACAAATGAATCATGAGAAATGGCCCTAAGAAGTATTACCATAGTAAGAGATTGACAGTTTTCCACATGCTAATCTAATCTGCAGCATTTAAATGTAAACAAGTTCTAATACACACATACACACACAGGGTTGGGCCTACTCTAGTACCTTCAACACCAGGTCATCCAGGGCTCAATCTCTTTTGATGCCCTTCTACCCACAGAGGTGGGCACACATACCTGAGGGTTGTTTTTTTTTTTTTTTTAAATGTCTTTCAAAGCCTGAGAGGAGCTCCTGAAAGAGCAGGTTGTTTGAGAAAGTATGAGTTCTTCCAGAGAGAGATGAAGTTCCTATCCTTACCTTTTCTTGATTTGTCAGGATTCACATCTCGTTTGCACTGTCTTGGGCTAGCAGACAGAACATGTACATTCATACACACTCATGCATGCAATCTCTCTCTCTCTCTCTCTCTCTCTCTCTCTCTCTCTCTCTCTCTCACACACACACACACACACACACACACACACACACACACACACACTGCCCAAGCAAACTGCTGATGCTTCCTCCTGTCATCTTGCCTCAAACAGTGAGCAAGTGCAAGGTCTCATGCCTTGGTATCTCCAGGGCATGGAGGCAACAAGGACAGCAGCAACAGCTTTTTCCGACAGCCCTCCTGCCAATCCGCACATTCTACCCACTGGTGAGGCAGTTAGACTGTGTGTGACTGCTTGAGCAATGGGTGTAGGTGGGGAGGGGGCAAAGGAAAGAAGAAGGTTGGATCCCTGCCAAGATGCTAAACTCTGCCCCTCCAAGGCCAGAGCAAACTGAAACAATGAAACAAAACAAAAAACATGTATTGAGGAACTAACCAAAACAAACAAACTTGCAAACTCACAGACTTTGTCACTGTTTGAACCAATACAAGATTTACAACATGTGGACTGAAGGGAAAATACCAGTATCGACAGTGATTGATCAGGTACATTTTGGAGAACAAACATCAGAAAGATCCCTATGTTTATTCCTATATGTTTCCAAAAGAGCAAAATACTCTGAAAGAATATTTCATTCATTTATGGAAAAAAGCAAACGTTACTACTGTGACAGAAGCTGTTGTTTTTATTTTTTCCAGTTGTGGGAGACGTTTTAACATCTTTTCCATATATTAAGACTGCACGGTTTTCATGTTACTCCAAAGACAGTCTAAAAAAGTGGTAGAGTCCTCATGGTTGCGGAAAATAATTCCAACACTTCACGTTTTCCTTTATTTTTTTCCAAAGACAGACCTTTGCAATAAGGCTTAGAATTTCATCAAGCAGTTTCTTTGCCTGGAGATGTTTTGGGCAACATGCAGGTCTCAGATATTGGTGGATTGCAGCTCCCAACACTCCTTACTGTAGACTGTACCAACTTGGACTGGTGGAAGGTGCAGCTTTTGTACCTACACCCCCAGAGTAGATCAAGTGTTGACCTTATTCAGCACAAGAGCCAAACTGAATTTCAGAAAATGACTCTAGGACCACATACGTATCTCATTCCCCTGAGGTCTCTCACACTTACGCTCCATGTCACACTCCATGTGCACTGAAATCCACAGATCGAACTATTTCTATGCATTTCCAGAGCAGGATTTTCTGAAATACTTTCATTACCACAATGCAACATGGCAAAACCAAGGAAAATTGCCACAACTGCCCAGGCAGAGCTTCCCACCCACCCCATCTACTCCAGTTTTATTAAGATTTAGATCACTTTCCCAGAATTCCAGCACCACTGTTGACCCACTTGCACTGCAAGTGTCCATACCAGCTTACACATTATGATGGGAAAACAGAATTTAACAGAGAGGCAAGATCTGTTCTATATATGCCTTGGATTATTATACAGTGTGTGACCAGCTGTTGAGAGAAGGGTCGGGCATTTGAATCCCTAATGTGTCTTCTGGGATAGCACTGAAAGCATGTGTGGCTTGGGGGGTTATGTGCCGCCCATATGACATTGTGCAAGTTGCACAGTCCCAGAGCACAACCAGATAGAGGAACTGGTAATGAATCGCTAAGTATTTCATATCTGGAAAACTCTTGAGTCACCATAAATACGAATTGACTTGATGGCACATAATTATTATTACAGATGGCACTAAATGCAAAGTAAATCTAAAATAGACCTGCTTTCCCTTTCAACTGCCTATTATTATCCCAATAGTAATAATTTATTTTACCACACACACACACATTGCTTTCATCCGTACTGTGAAGTATTATTAAGACTGGTATATGGAACAAAGGAGAAGGCAAGGAAGAGAAAGAATTTTCGATGAGAAAAGATTTAGCTTATTCATAAAAAATGGAACTTCTGTAACAATAGAATACCAACCAGAATTGTGTAAGATCAGAAAACAGCAGTGTCAGAGGTTCAAGCACATGATGGTAGTGGAGTGGGGTACTGAGATGAGGTGTCCCACCTGCTTATGTCATACATCACCAGTATCTGAAAAGACTATTTAGGGTCAGACATAGGGTCAAACATAGTAAATATTCAAAAAAGTATAATTTATGCATACTATCAAAATATTCATGTATATATCTTTTTTAAAAATTGAGAAAGAAGGGAGGGAGTGTAGGCCAATGGCCAGGATGTCCAGATTAATCCTAGAGACATTACAGAAAGATTAATAGGGCACTACTAGTTGTATAACATTTGGCAAAGTAAAGAATCTCTATGAGTCATAATGAACCAGTGTTTGTTGCAAAATAACATAACACAACAAACATTAACATTTCTGCAAATATTCTTGGTTAATTATTTTGTAACCAATGCTGCTTGTTATTCAAAATTAGGCAAGCTCTACATATTTCTAAAAGCAAACATCCTTGTCCATGATAGCAGTGAATATGAAATGGTTACAATAGTACAGCTGTATTTTAAGCATGCACACTGTAAAGTAATTTTTAGAGGATTCGTTTAGAAATATTCTCATGATGATCCATACTTATTTCTATGCTACAAAGCTGTCCTATTTATCCCTGCTTTTGGCTGAACACTGTTGTGCTGTTTTCATTCCTATGTTATTCTAGGGTAAAGCATTAGGCACACAGAAGTCATGCATCTAAACTGAGACAAATTCCTTTTTATATATAAAAATCTGGAATTAAATAAAACAAGGCAACACAGAAAAGTGCTTAGACTGGCCAAGCTTCTGCAAGACAGAGCAGAGCCTGAGAAGTTGCTTTTTAAAAGTTATAGTGATAGTTGTTCAATTAATCAGGTAGCATTATAATTTCAAATTCTTCCCCAAAAGTAACTAAAATAGTTATTCAAAACAAACAAACAAACAAACGTCTGAATTCGATCCAGTAGCAAGACTGGCAGTCTGTTCAGTGGTAGTTGGACAAATTAATCTTTAAAAAGCAAAACAATGTATAAATAATCTGTGAACGTGAACAGGCAGCATTCTTCCCAGGACAAAACAACTGTTCCTTGACTATTTAAGGCCAACAACATAACGTTATAATTTGCTGGATGACCATCAGAGGCTCAGGGTGAATCATATTGAGTAGAATTGTCATATAGACAGTGGTATCACACCAGCTTAGGAGCAGAGCTTGGAAAAGTTATTTTTTCAGCTCCAAAATCCCCCAGTCAGTGGCCAATGGCTCTGGACTAGAGCAACATTTTTCCAATCTTGCTGGCAGACTAGTAGCACAAAACTATGCCAAAACACCTAGTGTAATGGAAACTCCAGTTATACACTCTGATTAAATTTTCCAAAATGGAGACTAACATATCTAAAGGTCAGATGGATTACACAAGATACAGTTCAACCAGGAGATGCTTTCAAAACTTTAGAAGGCAGGACACCACCTGTGATTTACGCCTACACTAGATATTATTCTATCCCAGAGTCATTAGGTTTCCTCTAAACACTTCTGCAAACTAAAGACCATATAAAACAGTGTATCAGAGCATTTGTCAAGAGGTATTCCAGCTAAGTATTGCTCATAGCTTTGAATAAATTGATCTCCCACCTTCCTCTCTAAACTCTTTGTATCACTGCTTTTGAACTACAGTTCATATCCCTTACTGCAACAGCATGACTTAACTTCTCAGACTTCTCAAACAAAATTTGTAAATGAATCTACACATTTCAGGCACCCGAGTCACTCCTTAATTTCTTCCTTTAAGCCATCTATTCAAAACATTAAAATCTGGGATCAGTTAATGTCATTGTCAAATAATTATCTGAAAATCTTTTGATGCTTTCAGTCTGAGGCCCAACAGATGCTGTTGGTCTTTGTTTAGGTTCAGTTCTTTAATGCTACCTTTTACTCATCCCACAAGCCCAGTGAATAACAAGAATACTTGATTAGATTATACTAGCATAATCATATTACTGCTTTATAGTCTTAAAAATGGAAAAACACATCTGAGATTAATCCTAAAATGAGAGGGAAAAAAGGAAGATCAGTGTCATTGAATATAGTAGAATGAACATCTGAGTAAATATGCACAAGACTGCTCTGTGAGGCAGAAGCCATTCTTTCTTTCTTTCTTTCTCTTTCTTTCTTTCTTTCTTTCTTTCTTTCTTTCTTTCTTTCTTTCTTTCTTTATTTATTTATTTATATGCCACCTTTTTCCCAATTACACTTATGGAATCAGCGTAGATCAGTACCTATTAGTATAAAGCAGCGATTCCCAAATCTGGGGCAAAGTGTTGTTTGCATAATTATGTTGCAAACCACCAGAGAATACTGTAGCACTATGAGGTGATGTATAAGTCGAACCAACAACACGTATTAACTCTCCCTATTACGTATGCTGGCTAGGGATTATGGGCATTTCAGATTGGGAAGGTCATGTGTTTTCTTACTACTGCCTTATAATCTTAAAAACGGAAAAATACACCTGAGATTTATCATGTCATGAGTAAAAAGAAAGATGAGTCACAGCTTGGCACTGCTGCAGGAAAGCCTTAGGAAAGTGAAAGTCATTAGTTTGCTGGCTGTTGCTAATAATAGCAGCACTATGGAAATAGCTTTAAGGATCTAACAAAGCTTCTGTTTGCCGAATCAGAGGAGAGAAGAAAATATGTTTTCCATTCTCCCAGAAATAAGACTGTAGGATATAAGAAATGGTTCCAATTATGTCTGGAGGTTGTTCTACACAACTGGCCTACGCTTTTTACAATGAACCTGGCACTCTGAGAACAGCTCTTGAGTGGCTGTTAATGTCAAGAGAGGGATCGATATAACAAAGCTAGAGAGATTTCATACCAATACCAAATCTTTCATTGGTGCCAGGAATGAACTTAGGGTGAAGAGCTCCTTTCTGCTGGGAAATCATATTGGCCTCCTGAACTCTTGCAGCAATGTAACAATGGAGGGAGACGGGGGGGGGGGGCATACAAACGGCCATGCAGCTGTGGGATGCCTCCAGCTCACCCCCTTATCTATCTTGGGAAGATTTCCAACAACATGGTTTACCTCCTCTCTTTATTACATTAAAATATACAGTACAGTCACCCCTCGACTTACGAACTTAATCCGTTCCGGAAGGACGTTCTTAAGTCGAAAAGTTTGTAAGTCGAATCAGCATTTCCCATAGGAATGCATTGAAAACCAATTAATCCGTTCCGGCTGTTTTTGGTTCTTAGGTCGAGGGGCGGTTTGTAAGTTGAAGCATTAGTTCCCATAGGAACTAATGCAAAGCCGGTTAATCCGTTCCTACCACTAGGGGCAGAATTTTTTTATTTTTTTTTCCTTTTAACCTAAGATGACTTAGGTTAAAAAAAAAGGAAAGAAAAGAGGGAGGGAAGGAGGGAACAGACACCTTTTCAACAGAACACCTTGAAAGTTCAAATTTCGCACTTTCCCCGCCTCCCGCACGTTTTTTTCCGGTTCGTAACTCGAAGCAAAGTTCGCAAGTCGAGGCTATATTTTTCTATCAGAGCGGTTCGTAAGTCGAAATGTTCGTAACTAGGGCCGTTCGTAAGTCGAGGGTTGACTGTACATGTTTTAAAGCATCCAGAGTACCTCACAGAGTAATTAGGCAAGGAACCTGAACAGAAACAAAAACAACTATAAAGCATTTTTTTGTATTAGTGGTGGGGAGATTTTTAAGGACAAGCATTACATTTCCTTTGCATAATCTGTCAAGCAACATGTGTTTGTGGTGGGCAGGGACACAGCCAAAAGGGGGCAAAGCCACTCTCCTCTCTCTGTTTCTCTGTCCCAATGTTCTCCCTCTCTCTTTCTCTTCCTGCCTAACAGGATGCCAGGGGAGTTCTATAACTGATCATGTAGAGAATATTCTTGAAATTACATCAACGGCCATACAATGGTAAGCTAAGAGCTTTTGATGCGATCCTAGAAAGAGTGCCAGTATACAGAATGACACAGTAAATGGCACCCAAAATACATTGATTTAGTTAGTTAAAATATTTTATTTTTTTAACCTGGGGCAAAGACCGATAAACACACCCTTCCCAGAATACTCTTTAAAAGTTGACACAACATTAGAAAAGCTAATCTTTTAAACAGCTGCATTGCTTGAACTAGCACGGTGGTGTCAAGGCCTCACAGAGGTCACAGTCAATCATAGGCTGTGCTTCCTTTAAAATCTTCCTGTAACAATAACCTCATAAATATGCAATAGAATTGAAGAGAAATGGGGCTATCTGAAAAATTGCAAGTAATTAGCTACCTCTCCTGGTGTTATTGTTATAAAGACTGTAGAATAGCAGGATCGAATGAAAAGACAAGGTTGTTGATTATCTCAACATGCAAATAAGCCAGAACATACAGTAAGCAGGGAAATGGATATTTTTATATTTTTAAAGTACAGTCAGAATAGTTCCCTCACAGCAATGCAGTATTTCATGACATGAGGTGTAGTTCTACACACTCAGAAGTAACTCCCACTGTGTTCAGTGGGGCTTGCTCCAAGTAAAAATATACGTAAGAGTCAGTCTTAGTCAAATAATAACTATGTGAATCTTCCAGTCTCTCTTTTTCCTTCTCACATTTTGGTTTAAAAATATCTTTTAAGAACAGTTCCTATGCTTAAAGAAAGGCTTGGGCAACTGTTGTGGGGGAGGGGGAAGAAGAATTATTATTGCAGGTTGAGCCATTAATTAGAACAACAGCAACAAAAGAAGATGCTGGAACCAAGTGGCATGCCTTGGCAGCAGAGTCGGCCTTCCAGGCGCCACGCCAAATGAGTGGGAGCTCAGCAGGGAGCCAATATATCTGCTCCTGGGGGAGGAGGGCCTGGCACTTGTCTCATCAAACAGCTGATCCGTGGAATAATTCTGGCATCTTTACCAGAGCACCATTATTAAGACCAACTACCAGTGGCAGTTGTCACACAGAGCAGGGAAATAACCCTACAGAAGGAATTAGTACACTTGAGGACATAATAAAGAAAGCAGAGGTTTGTCAACAGAAAGCAGTCAATGGTATTTTCTTTACTACAGCCCTAGGGCATTTCTTCTGCAAAATGTAGATACACGGACCTTTGCACAATGCCCTTGTGGCACAATTTACAGAGAAAGTTCAATTTGCAATCCTCCAAGGCATTGCCAATGTCTGCTCACCCCAGAAATCCACAACGCAAAACCAGGACCATAAACAATCATTTTTACCCACTTAAAATTATTATTTTAGAGAAAGGCAATCTCTTTCTCTCACACATACTTGAAGTGGCATCTGTATTCAGCACCACCGTAATGTCTGTCTCGTGGTTATATAAACCTCTTCTTCCAAATTCAAAAGCTGTATTAACTAAAGGAGGTAGAGATCCACTCCATGTTATACTGATAACACAACTGAATTCCTTGGAAACTATTCAATCACTGCTAACCCAACACCATACAAAAACAAACAAACAAACAAAAAACAAAAAAAAACCCAGTTACCAGGTTCTTCTTCATTACTGCATGTTCACAATGAACAGTTGTTGCATGGAACTGTCTTAGGTAGACACTCATTGGACTTGGGCTTTTTTGTATCTTGTTCAGCAAAAATCTGATCAGATGACGTTTCGAACTGCTAGAGATTCCTTGTCTCTCATATTTTCTGCTTGTTGCTGTTTCTCCCTTACTACAGGCTGGTTGTCATCATAGCTA
This sequence comes from Intellagama lesueurii, assembly GCA_037013535.1. Lineage (NCBI taxonomy): Eukaryota > Metazoa > Chordata > Lepidosauria > Squamata > Agamidae > Intellagama > Intellagama lesueurii. The sequence continues at coordinate 204,384,134 of JBAJHW010000003.1, read as the reverse complement.
TACTTACTTGGTACGTTGAGGCTCTAAACAGTGATGTTGTACTGTACCCACACATGATGCCAATATTCCTCAACCAATATGTTCTTCTTCATCCTGCACATCTTTTCCCATTTATTTTTACCTTGATTGACCAGCTGTAACTATCTGTAGTTTTTGTTCCTCATATTTTACTGAACTTGAGAAACTTATTTTGCCGCATTAAAACTCCCTAGGACTCCTCAGACAGTATGGCCAGTGGACAAGCTGACAAAGGGATTCTCTGAGTGCAACAAAGGAACTTTTCTGAGTTCTGATTTGGACCTTTTGTCTGGGTATTCTGGAGCTTTTGTGTCCCCTACTTTACATGCCTCATTTTCAAGCTGGGCTTTAAAGTGTCCTATCTAAGGGATTAACATTGCTTTTTTTTTTCTTCTGACAACTGCACACAGCTAAATTGTTCCTCCACTTGTGGCTCTACATAGTTTCTGACACCACTTAATAATCAAGGTGAAGGAGAAATTTTGAAAGAGAAAGTCAACATTGAGTTTTGAAAAATCCCATGTCTTAAACAAATCTGAAGATTCCTTTTCTACTCTGTGTTAATTATCAGCCAGTTACTGCTTTTCAAAAGCAGCTAAGAAGAGTAAGGGACATTAAACCCATTATTCTGTCTTCCGCATGAAGAGACCCTGGTGTTACTTTAACAGGATGCAGCATAAAATTGAAAAGAGAGGTTTTACAAATATGAGCAGTAGAACAGGACTTCTCCACTCATAAGATATATTTTCTAGATTTGATAGATGAGTTTAGTCACCACAGGCATACAGGCCCATGAGCAATAGCCGCTTAATTTATTCTGACATCCCAAAGTCCTGGAATTATCCCAAATCTTCCGGTGTTTTCATACCCCTACAGCTTGTCCAGAAGGCTATAGTGTGAAAACAAAACAGGGTGGTGACAGTACTGAAGGAAAGAAGTTCCAATTAGTGTGGGAAATGGAGGCAGGACCCATCCTTTTGAACAATGCTGCCGATGCTGCTCCTGCTAGTTCCACTTGAGTACTGGAGAATGGCAGAATTTACATAACTGGCTTTTATGAGATGTACCAGTATAGCAAAATGGACATCCCAAAAAACATCTATCTGTAAATCTAAAAGACTAACGTGGCACTCAGTTTCCTCTGAAATTAATGTTCCTCTAGGACTTTTTTTTTTTACATTTTGCTAGTCTCTTCTTTTCTTCACAGACGTTTTTCACAGAAAAATCACATGTATAATCCAGTGTTCATATTGGTGCATTACCAAGAAACATCAAAAGCATCTCCACAAGCAAAACTATCATTATGGCTTAGAGGTTACATACATTGTAAGAGCTCATTTGAGGAAGGTGTTCAAATCCCTCAAGGCAACCCAAACACAGATACAAAGACCACTTTTCTGAGAAAGTGAATTTAGAGTTTTTGACAAGAAAAGATCCAGAGACACAATGAAACAGACTGTGATTTTGGTCAACCCAGCATGCTAGTTCATGTGCCCCTCAAAAAGAAATGCTTGAGCCCCAATGTGACACCAGTCTTTCCAAAAAAAGATAGCACTGATCTAGCACAGCATGTCTACAGTATATGCAGAAAAAGAGCTCATTTCTATATGAAGCAACAGAGCCACCAAAGTGAGGCAAATGCTTCAGGCAACAGATTCTGGGTGTCCTTAAAGTATAGCAAATGATTGTATATTTACTTTATAAAGAATGGGATTCTATCCATACTGACTGGGGAGGGGGGTGTCGGCCCAATTTCCTCTTCTGTCTCTGGAAGCAAAATGTCTTAGAGCATTTCTGTCAGGGAAACAAGCTTTTTGGGAGTGAAGCCAGCCACTAGGATGCAGAGGAATGGAAGCTAAGACAGGATGCCTAAGAGATGCCTTGAAGCTCAGAGGAAAAGACAAGTGCCATAGGAAACAGGTCAGGCTATTTCAACTCCACCTCCAAGAGATGGAAATTGAAACGGAAACACAGGTTCCACAAAGTGAAGTTCTGACTGGCAATAAAAATCCTAGATGAGAAACGATGTGTATGGCGTTCAGCAACCAACTCCTGCAATGCTCATTAAGAGCCATGTAGAGCTTTGAATCAGCTTGAAAGCTGGCAAGTTTTATTTGACACAAAGTAAGGTGAGCTACAGACCTTAAAAGTAGTTATAGAAGAGGTAGCCATGTTAGTCTGTGCTAGCATGTCAGCCAAAAACAACACAAAAATAAAAAAATAAAGATGACAAAAACGTTGTGGCACCTTAAAAACTAACTGCTATATTTTCATGTGAGCTTTCATGGACAAGTCCACTTCATTTCAAGTCCACAAAAGCTCACATTAGCATTTAGTCTTTAAGGTGCCAGCACATTTTTGTCTTCCTTATTTTTTTTTATTTTTCTTTTGTTTTGTTTTTGCCAGTCTATGAAAGTTTACACCAAAGAAACATAATAGTCTTTTAAGATGCCACAAATTTCCGTTGTGTTTGCTGCTACAGACTAATAGGCAGTTACCCTGGTTGCTTAAAAATTAACTCTGGTATTCTTTCATTCAAAGAGAAATAGTGTTATCACAAAATAAAGGGGGGGGGAGACAGTGAAAGGAATCCAGTTGCAAAAGCACCCTCACGACATGGAACAGAAACTGATATTTAAGGAAAGTTATTGTTACTAATCACCAGCACTAAACAAGGAACACTAAGGGGCGGAATTCCTAGAAGATGGACCCATCAGCAACCATTAGCCATGACAGCTGCCTGCCTGGTAATATTTTGTTTGTTGTTGTTATGTGCCGTCAAGTTGGTTTATAGCCGCTCTATAAAATGAGCAATGTCCTGTCCTCAACAGCCCTGCTCAGCTCTTGCAAACTCAAGCCTGTGGCTTCCTTTATCTAAATTTCAGTGGGAGTCCAGGTTTTGCATTTACTTTGTTTCAGTAGCTTTGCAGCAGCCTGTCCTGATTTCTCAGTAGGGTCTGCTGAGCCCTGTAGCCCATTTGTCACCAGATGTCCAGGGGCTATAGCATCTGACACGGTCCTTCTTGACCCGGGAAATGACCAATTCAGTATGGATTTCTGGGTTTTTTTCTCTCATCATAACTGATGGTTGGTGGACATGGTTGGTCTGGCTTCTCAGCTGAGACCTGTCTGGCTTGGGAGACCCTTCAGGTAGCAACACTACAGCCAGCATAGCTCTCAAACTCACTGTAGCACACAAGCCCCTCCACCTCAAAAAGCCCTGTGTCCATAGAGGGGATGATGATGATGATGATATCTCTACAAGCACCAAATAAAGGCTAATATGTTTCATTGAAAGTGGCAGGATAGTTCTGGTTGTTGCTCTCTGATCTATAGTTTTGGGGAGAGAATGTGGCATATACAAAGAAGACTTGGACAGACTCAGTGCCTTCATTTACAGTAGTAACCTAGAAGCCTACACTGGATTAACGTAAGTACATTACTCTTTAGCACTTGCACTAAGACTGCAAGTTTTCACTTGCAAATTCTGGCTGAGAAATGCTATTTTGAATGCAGTCAAACATTGACGATAAAAGGAGGGGAAAAGGTAAACTATCAAACTATTAAATTCTGGTCCTCTTTCTACTTCCCTTTTGAAAAACATCTCCTGACATGAATCAATTCTATCCGATTCCACTAAAAATTGCCTACCAATTTTGATTATTAATATTCCTACAGAATCCTATTAGGCAGGTAGAGAGAATGAAATAGCATCCACAGAAAACGAATAGGTCTTTATGGTTCCTGGATTGACCCTGGCTATGTGTCTGCTAAACTACGTGTCTCTTGGGTGTCCTTCCAGCTCCTCAACACTATGATTCAATACTCTGGCAATGGTAGGTAGGGGGAAATGACCAATTCAGATTAGTCAAAGCTTTGTTTTAATATGTGATCAGCCAAGCCATTAATTGATTAATCACACTGATTAATCTGTTTAATGCCTCAGCCTTTCTTATTTGTTGTAATCAGTTACAAACACATGCCTGAATCCCATGGCTTTTTTCTCCTTCACTATTTTGAACTGTGTAGCTGAAATGATACAAGACAAAACAGATCCAGTATGGTAAAAGCATGATACGATAGACTTGGGATTGAGGTCTGATAATGACCCTGCAGTTGAGACGGAAGATAAATAAAGATTATCACTTACCTAGTGGAAACCTACCACAATGCAGGCATTAAATGTATGGAATGGAGGAAGCCTCAATAAAGCTCCCCTCCTTCCATTTCCTTCTCTGAAAGAAGTGGAAGAAAGACTTCTGCAGGACTCTTGAATCCTAGTTTGTTATGTATAAAAACAACATACCTTGCTAAATGCTAAAGACTGTCTCCCACCAAGACAAGATTCTAGCTGGACCACTTGGAAGTCACTTAACAGACTTTGAAGCAAAGTAGGAACCTCAAAGAACAATCAAATAAAATGGAGCTACTTGGATTCAGGACAAATTTTCTGTGACTGAGGAGAAATTCAGCCTATGCAACACTTAACATGCATGCAATTTAAGCCCCTCAACATGTACAAAAGAAGTAGCAAACGGCTGAATAATAACAACTGATATAACGACCGATAATGCTACTGAAGTAGTCTGCTTCTGTTCAAAAATAATGTAATTATCATAACATTTTGTTTTTAATTTTACCTATATTTCATATGCATCCATAATTTCTAATTGTATACATCTTTCTTTCTTTCCTCACTCTGATGGAGCGCTTAGATCATGGCTTAGTGTTGCATACTAACCAGTCAACTCTCATATGCTAAATGTAGTAAATTACACTTGGGGCATGTTTGACTAGGTGTTTTGTATATGCCAATAAAGGTTTTTGATTGATTGTTTGTTTATTTGGGGCATGTTTGTCTGCATTCATTCATGCACAGATCCATCTTATTTTATCTCAATGACTTTATCTAATACATCTGAAACATTAAAAAAAGGAGGAACAATAATGTATTCTATGAAATTGATGTGACAACAAATATAATAGGTGAAAAATCCATGCAAAGTACTAGCAAAATATCCTCATGGTGCAGTAGTTAAAATGCAGTACTGCAGCCAAAACTCTGCTCAGACATGAGTTTGATCCTAATAGGCTCAGGTAGCCAGCTCAAGGTAGACTCAGACTTCCATCCTTTCAAGGCTGGAAAATTGAATACTCAGCTCACTGGGGATGAGGCAATGTGTAGCCTGCATAATTAAATTCTAAGCAGCTCAGAGAGTGTTTTAAGTGCTATGAAGAGGTATATATAAGAAGCACACTTTTTACCAAAGAAGTAACTATTTCACATCTACAAATGTTAAACTAAGTCAAAACTGATACAAAGGTTTAAAAAACAAACTATCTAAAAACAATTGTAACTTCCAGGAAAAGATGGTACTATATGGAAACTCAGAGAACTGGGTTTAATGCTAAAATTGGGTTTGTAGCACTGGTTACAACTGCAGATTCAAAGCTGTCTAGAGCCAGAATGAGGCACCAGCCTCAGATGAAAGATACTGGATGGCAACAGAGGCAGCCCCCCACCCCATGCCAACTATTCTGCCTGCTCCCCCTGATAATTTCCTTCTCAAGGAGGACAGAAATACGAGTGCCACACGGTCTGGTCTGCAGCCTCTACATCAACCAGCTACCCTCAGGTGTAGTGGAGGACACAGTCCCACAGACAGTATTGAAGTCTACCATCAATAGCTATCATCTTGCCCTTAATCTCAGGGAGCTAAATGTCTTGGGCCAATTCTGTAACATTCTAAGAGCCTCTTCTAACCATACTACACAGGCATGAGAGTATTACTGTGTGTCTCCTCACCATCCCATCATATTAATAGCAATGGAAATTCCAAATCACAAAATGATTTCTTCTCAAAAGCTAAGGCAGCATTGATGGAGAATGGAGATGGATTGCAGAGTCCTGGGCTTTATGAGGGCCACTGAGGTAATGCCAGAAGACGCCCCTAAATAGCTATAGCTGCCATGCTGGAACCTGTTAATTAGCCATGACCATATGGGTGCTAGTTTCAGAAGTAGCTATGTGCTCATGGACACACTTCACTTGACACCCCTTACTGTCAGATCTTATGAATGAATATAGCCATGTTATGGGAAGAGAAGGGAAACTGATCTTGCATATGAAGCAAAACAACAAATTGCCCTCATGAAAACAATGACATTTCAGAATATCTACTATGGGGTGCCAGAACATATTACACTGCTGCTTTTCTATTTCATTCTGAGTAGCAAAAATGGCATTCAGTCACATCATCTACTTCTCCAAATTCATGAGCATGCTATCTTAGGGCCTTTTTCTGTGCCCTGTGTAGGGATTTTCTAAGCTCAGCCACACACGAATTATTGTAAGAAACCCTTTATGGTGTTCTGTTCTTCTTTCAGTGAAAGTAGTTTGAAAAAAATAGCAGGATGGCTAGAAAGCAATGATGATTTATCAAGTAAACTTGATTGCTCCTTTTATGTCAATCCCAGGATGCTATGCAAGATTTTCTGCACTAAACGTCCCCAATGAATTAGCTCTAACAGGGGACATGAAAGGAGCCTCCCCAAAGAATGTGAGGATTCTGGGTACAATTGGGGAACAACAGCATCCTTCCATTCCAGAAGCACCATTGGACCACTTCTGGGCAAAGAAGAAGATGAGAACTAATTTTTCAGATTAGTTTGCACCAAAGGAAAGGTACAGAATCCAACCAGCTGGGACCAGTGGGATCCTGTGATGTCAAGGAAATCAGTTATCCTAAAGAAATAGTTGTTCCTTTGCTCTTTTTTACCCCATTACAGCAACAAATCTTCCTCAGACAGTGGTTCTGGGTGACCTCAATATCCACACTGGGCTTCTTCATCTGAAATAACTCATCAATGATGAATGCAGGCAGTTGGCAGTCCCAACATATCACAGGCATCATACATGTAGTCAGACAAAACTCTGCATTTGCTTTTCTTTACTAAATAGGAGGATGGTCATCTCAGAGTAGATCATATATTTATTTCCTTGTCATGATCAGATCATCATTTGTTAAAATTAAATCTTACCATACCTAGTCTCCTATGCAGACCTATTAGGATTGATTGTCTGTCCTGGAGGACTTCATTAGCTAGAATGGGGTGGGCACAGCTGTAGAAATCCTAGTCACCCTGTGGAATTTGAAAATGACTCAGACAGCTGCCCTGATAAATCCTTTGAATCCTCTCTCCTATTGCAAGGCCTACTTTGGTCTTTGACATACTTCTGAGTAGAAGAGGATAAAGGAAGAGGGGAGATGAGTTGTATACAGGCAGAAGAATATTCCTCTCAAATCTAACCAAACAGCTATAAAACCTCATTACTGAGCCCACTCTGTTGTGGCTGTGACTGAAGGAGCGGAACCCACCCTCTTCCATGCTGCGGTCCACTCCATGTCACCCAGCATAGTTTTTCTGAGTATTTCAGGGCCTTTTGGATTCTGACTCTTTGGGAAGTTCTGACAGAAGTCTCATCAGCATTCTATGTGTATTTACTAACATTTGGAACAATTAACTGCTCACATTTTATATTAGTCTGACTTCACAATTTGCACAGTTCAAACTGCAGAGGATATTGTTAGATGACTTTCAATGCAGAAAATGTGTCTGGTGAGGTTTGGCCAGCCAATGCTTTGCTCACCCCTTGCCCCTCATGGCTGAGCACATCAAGGAGGGTGTGACTGATTGTTTATATTGTTATTTAAACTTTGAATTGTGTGAGAGAAACTGAGAAGGAAGGAAGAGAACAGAATAGAGCAGAGCTATCTAAAAACTATAGAAGGCAGTCAAGTATAAATAGGATTTAGAAATATGCAACTGTACCACTGTGCACGATGCTGGGTTTTAAATACAGTTCTTGGACTGCTGGTCTGGGAAACCTTTGAATTCAGCAAGCTAAGCATAATAGGTTTATGCAAGTCATACCTCATTAATTAAACACAAATAAACCCTCAGGCATTATGAAACTATAAGCAGAGAGAGAACATGGGGATGTAATTGCTGCCTTCCTTCTTCATCCCCATCCTGAACAGGATAGAAGAAGAGAGATTTGGAATTACATTCAGCTGAAAGCTGTCCTTTGTGTAGCTGAGAGTCATGACTACACAGGATTTTCAACTGCAACTGCAATCAGCAAAATCTGGGTTCAGCCTCTCTTCAGACTTCCTAGATTAACCTGGGAAAGAGATGAATCCCAAACATGTATTCCCCCCAGTCTTAGAATTTCCGGAATCTTAAATAGAACTACAGTGACCATTGCTCTTGACTGGATGTGTTTTAAGTGCTTACAATGTGCTCAATGATTAGGATTTCTAGATCTTCTGCAATTTTTGCTACATCCGTTCAAAACAAGCTGGTGACTACTGCTATCTGAAAATGGGGTAATAGTATTGCTCTTCTTCAGATCCAGAACAGTTTAAAGAAAAAATTGAAATAATTCCAAAATAACAAGGAAGTTGAAGTTTGGCACACATACAGAACAGGTTACTCAAGCTGTTGTTACTAGCAAGGTCTGTAAATGGAACAATTTGGTACCTAACAGTAACATTTTGGGACACTGGTTTTATAGCAGAAGGGAGGCCAGCACTGTAGGAGCCAACTCACATATCACACTGTGTAACTTTCTGTTTTTAACAAAAAGCAGATGTTTTGGTTAGGAACCTTTTTCTGTGCAAGGACTCAACTGCCTCCAGGCAAGCACATCAGAGGCTGCATATTAACAGTGTGCAGGAGCATGCCCCCAAATCATCAGAGCTATCTAATTGCTATAGTATGATTCCCCGTATGATTGTCCAGATCTGTTTACACTTCACTGTTCTGAAAACTGGCTGTCTAGGAATAATTTCTAAATTGAGTGTTGTGCCTTGTTGCTTTGAATCTGTTTTTGATTTTGTTTACGATTTTCAGTGTGGTATTTGTTTGATTCTTTTCAATGTTTGTCTACTTACTGTTTTTAGCTTTTACATATTGTCTTTTAATGATGTAAGCTACCCTGAATCTTTTTTAAAGAGAGAAGCAGGGCAAAAATATTTTAAATAAATAAATAAATAATGCCTCCCCAGCTTGTGTAATTAGGCTTTTCATTAAGTCAAAGTGGAGCAGGAGCAAGATTGTTTCAATGTGGTGGGTCATAGCACTTGGGAGTAGTAAATTAGCCCTCCACTGCCCAACTGCAGCTCCCATCCCCTCTATGCCTACACTTCTAGGTTTTGTTTTAAGTGTCTACCAGCACCAGTGGAGACTTTAAAAAGCTTAAATACAGCAAATGGCTGGGGAAGCAGGGAAGAGATTTTAAATTGGGAAAATATCTCATATGCTTAGATATAAGAGATTTTGGTCTTGGGATAGAAAGTGAGTAAAGCTGGGCAGAAGGGGTGGGGAAGATTGCCAAGCTGAACATTGCAAATGGGCCACTGTTTCTTATTCCTGTGTTAAGAAACTGCTCTGCCCATATTATGCATTACAGAGCATTATATCATTCCTCCCCCTCCCCTCCCCATCAGGTTAACAAAAATCCATTGGAGGATGCAGTTGTAACAGAACAAACAAGGGGGTTGGAAACGGTTGCGGTAAACTTTTTTCCAGTTTAGAAAAAGAGCACTTCGGACTGAAAATTAAATGTGAACTTCTATAATCTGTATTCTGACCTACAGCAAGCAAAACCATAAATAGGAGAGAGTATCATTTTGGACTAGGAGGTGTCATTCATAACGTCAAACACTTGACTGGTTCAAGTACAGAGGTTTCCAGCAACATTTACCAATATGCTAACTATGTTTGCAGAATGCAATCTAATTTATTAAATACTCCTGATATTCCAGGGTGGAAGTTCTAATTTCCCTTTACAAACAAATCAGCTTTGCATTCTGGGATTTCCTGAATCACTATTGCAAACACAGAGATCTGTATGTCTACATTTGCAGAATGCAAGTGATAGTACTAGTGTCTTTCTAAATATACTTGGAAAATCTCAGTTTATGCCACAAAGAATATTTGGGTCTCCATGGATACTGCATACAAAATACTGCTGTGAAATCATAAATCCTGTTGGTTCCCATTGTATTTCACAGTGTGAAACTTTATATAGAATTTCTTTAGTAGTACTGAGATTCAGCATACTTTGAATGTAAACTTGACTCCATCACAAAATAGTGCAGGGACAGAGAGGTATTTCTCTTGAAAATTAAGTAAACAGATTATTTATTTAAGATTTAAGACTAAGTTTGAAAGTACCAAATACTAGAGGTCTATTTCTAATGACAATGGTAAACCACCCCTTGAACATCTCACATACTTCAAAAACCCTATTAGGGTTTCTATAAGTTGGATACAACCTGACAGTGGGTAATAACAGCAACATTTCTAATTGCTTGCTAAAACGATTTGCAGCAAAAGAATTTTGCAGTTGGGCCTTCATGTCATGATTCAATCCAAAAAGTCTTGCCAAATCCTGTGACACAGACTTCAGGCTTACAAGATACATTCTGTTTTTAATAGAACTCTGAGCCACTGTTATCCACTAGCCAGAGGCAGGGGCAAAAAAGCAGTGGTTCAGGTAGATGGTGATGTACAAAAAAATGGAATAACTGTATGCCACTGGACATATGCTCAAACCAAGTATTTGTGTTCAGTACCAGAATCATGTTCATGTATACCTTCTCATGCAACTATACTATTGGCTTTCTTACCATTTTTCTTATTCAGGAACCAAAGGGGTGGGATAGGTATATTCAGATGTTCCTATTGCTCAGCTGCTAGAAATGATAAGGCATTGCTAGTCTAGTGTAAATCACCTACGATGAGCCAGTAGATCCTGTCCTACCTTCCCAATGGCTAGAAACACCCTTTGGCATAGCAACACGCCAGCTCTCAAGAGTATATTCAGCAATCCACATAAAAAAAGTGATCCAGCAAATTAAAAAAGTGCCTTGGAAGAAAACCCCCCATCTCTTCTGCTCAGGAATTCATCCAGAGCAACAGTGAGGAAAAAAACATAAATTGAGAGCTCCAACAGCAAGAAAGATGGGACTTGTTTTAAGATTCCCTTGGTCCAAGTAACAAAGCTTCATTAAGGGGGATGACTTTAGACAAACTTCTGACTGCCACAGAAATCAGCCTTTTTTCCTACTCAGATAAGTCTCATGGTGGCTCAAGATATCATGAATCTGGGTGGTCTTCTCCCACGCCCAGAGTAAATGCCTCTCTCAGGCCCACAGGGTGCTGTGGAGAAATTCATTTGGGAGATTTGAGGAGAAAAAGATGCCATTTCTATTTCTGATAAGGAGGCCCAAGGAACTTTAAAGACTAAGAACTTTTATTGGGCAGGTTGTATTTATTTAACAAGTTCTATTTATTTTACCTGAAGCTACCAACATGAATTTGACCCAACTCCGGGAGGCAGTGGAAGACAGGAGGGCCTGGCGTGCTCTGGTCCATGGGGTCACAAAGAGTCGGACACGACTTACAACTAAACAACAACAAATTTATTTTACTAGACTTTCTACTCTTTGGCGTTTTTACTGCAAAAGAATAAAAGGGCTAAGCCCCTGTAGATCTCTGTTTCTTGAACAGCAGAAATCACACAATTTAGCCATGTCCTCCCAAGTAGAAAATTTAGGAACACTTGTTTAAAATTCTGCAAGAGATCGGCTGTGGGACTTGAATACTCCAAGCTACCAGATTCCCTTCTTCATGATATGGTCTCAAGGACTTGGGAAGCCAACAAATTCAGACACCACCATCATGAACATATCTGATCGAAGAGGGGAGGGGAGATTATTCTGTTAGGTTCCTTCATGTTAGTTACTCTACAGATGATGAAGGTTTTTTAAATCTTATTTTTGCTCTTCCACCCTCCCCCCATTACTGCTCACTACCTCCCTTCTGTACCCCTCTCAAGCCAAACAGAATATGCCTATTTGCATTTTGGAGGTCAGCATTTAAAGCTGCAGTTATTTTATTGTTTTGCTACAGGAAGAACAAGGGACTCTGGCTGGCCACATAAATCATGCCACCAAACATTAACAATAGCAATCAATAGTTAACCAGGCAGGGGAACATTCTGTCAGCTCTCTGGAATGGAAGGGTATTATAAAAAGAACCATAGACAGTGCCAACAACAAAGAGGAATTTTACAACCATGATGCTGACTTCTTGTACTGTGGAATTTTGTACATGATTATTCAGGCATTATTTATCCACAATCAACAATATTATACATCACTGTTTCAAAGCTTTCACCTACAACGTGTTATATTTTACAGATTAGTTCTCAGAATCATGTGAAAACACTCATGACAAAAATATGCATAATGATGATGCAACATATTCAACTTGTGCATGAAGAAAATATGCTTAACAACAATGGAGCATCTTCAACTTCTCTATGAACAGAGCCCATATCTGATATTCTCATGGCCACCATTCCCTGTCCCTTTTCTATTGGGATAAGCCCAGCAACAGCTCAGCTTAATGCTTGCCCAAATACAGAGCATCACACACCAGCTAAAGCCAGGATGTACACTCTGCATAAAAATGTATATTCTGCAGAGAGAATAAACAAGATCACTATATTTGAAATGAACCATGTTCATATATATACAATTGCCCAAATAGTTGTGGATTTAACCGCATATTAAAACACCAACCTAATTTAAACAGGATTTGCAATAAATATTTTGTTTTATCTTAAGCTGTTTTATGCTATCAAAATAATCATTAAGAGCTTCCCTCCCTCACTTCAGTCAGATTGCATAAATTAGTTTATAATTTTGTTGCCAAACATCAGTTTTAATTTTTTTTAATTAAAAAAACTTTATGGTACTATATTTGAATTGTGTATCTGCTGTAAGTTACTTGATAACAAATGGCAGACACGTTATTGCTAACATGTTTAAACACACTGCATTATTTCAGGTCTGTGATTTATATAACCTTTGTTAAGTGAGAGTTAAACATATTTTCGATGTACAGCAGTGAAGCTGTGTCACACTAATAACTGGAGGACACTTATATTAACTGCAAAATAATGCTTGGGCTTCCTTGTTGAGTCTTTTATCAAGCCACCTTTAGGAGCTAAGAGGCAGACCTAGTGACTGATTTTTTTAAATTTTTAATGGGTTTGTTTTAAAAAACACACACACACTTCAGTCAGCCTAAAGAAAGCTCATTCTTCAAATTAATTCTCACTGTGTATTCTTCACACTAGGGTAGACAACTTTGGCCTTCCAGATGTTTCTTGGTCTACAACTCTCATTAGTCTTAGCCATCATGGCCAATTGGAATACATTATGGGCACTGCACATCAAAAATATCTGTTACCCACGCTTGCTTTTCAGAAGCAACCAAACTGTTCCTGGGCATACAGAGATCACAAGTGGAGATGGTTGAACAGTGTTCAATGGTTCCCAGACCCATCTCCTCCAGCAGGTGCCCACTCAGAGGCAGCACCTTGGCTTCCCTTCCCGACCTCCTCTGGGTGCTACCTCTGAGTAGGAGGTAGACAGGGCTGGGAACCGCCAAACACCTGTTCATCCAAAGGACAAAGGAGCATGAACTACCAAACTGGCAGTTTGTACACATCTCTAATAAAAAACTGAATCTGAGCCAATAGTGCAATGTGGCTGCAAAGAAGGACAAAGTTATTTTAGGTTGCATTAACAGAAGTATATTCTCCAAATCCTGTCCCCCTCTATTCAGCACTTGTTAGACCTCACCTAAAGTACTGTGTACAGTTCTGGACACCACACTTTAAGAAGGATGCCAAAAAACTGGGATACGTTCAGAGGAAGGTAACAAGGATGATCAGGCGACTGGAAACCAAGCCCTATGAGGAAAGACTGAAAGAAATATATATTTTCTTCCCCAGTGAGGATATAAAGCTCAAATACACTTTTTTCCCACTGAAATGGGGAAATAATCCTCTCAATGTGCAACTGAAGCAGAAATGATTCTCTCAATAAGCAATCAAGATTAATTTATGCCAGATAAATTTTAATCAACATATTTCAATTATGAATTTTTTGGGAAGACATAGCAAAAGTAATTATTTGTTCATATGGTAATTTAAATCATATTTAAAGAGCAAATTAAAAAAACACAAATTGTCAGTTGCTGGGGAAACTGTCAGTTGCTAGCTCTCATGATCACTGGTCACTACGACTAGAACCTGACCATTGTTTCAAGAAGAAAGAGAATTGATGGAGCATTGGTCATCTATTGTTCCTTCTTCCAGAACTTCAGTATGATCATACCAAGGCTGGAATATAATGGCCAGAATCCTAATGGTGTTCATGTAAGTGTAACTTGCCATAGCTAATTACAACTAACAAAGTACCAGGGCACATCTCAACTGTATGCCTAGTCATAAAATCATAGAATCATAGAAAAATGAAGTTGGAAGAGGCCTAAAAAGCCGTCAAGTCCAACCCCCTGCTCCATGCAGGAATATAATCAAAGCATATCTGCCAGGTGATTATCATCAAAGCATATCTGCCAGGTGATTATCGTGCACCCTGGCACCTCACCAATCAGACACATCAATCACACATACCTTCAGGAAACACCAATAGGATGGCAGCCAGTGGCAGCAAATGGAAAATAGAGACCAAGAAGAAATTATGACTTTCTATTAAGATTATGAAGTAATCATTCCAGGGTGAAGTACACTTTCTTCAAGTTCTCTTCAGTGGTTGCAAATGAATATGTTGAAATAATAATAATCATGTGCTGTCAAGTCAGTTCTGACTTATGGCCACCCTTTTCAGGTTTTTCTAGATAGAGAATACTCAGAAATGGTGTATCATTCCCTTCTTCTGGGCCTGTTAATTTAGATAACAACAACAACAACAACAACAACAACAACAACAATAATAATAATAATAATAATAAAACAATAACAACAATAACAAGAAACAAGAAACAACAACAACAACAACAACAACAACAACAACAACAACAACAACAACAATAATAATAATAATAATAATAATAATAATAATAATAATAATAATAATAATAATAATAATAATAATAATAATAATAATAATAATAATAATAATGTGTTGTAAAGTCAATCCTAACTTTTCAGGATTTTCTATTTGGAAGTGGTTTGCCATTCCCTCTGTCTGGAAGCATCCTGGATTGTGCAGCTTGCCCAAGGCCACCCAAGCTCTCTGTTCTCCCTGGAGGCACAGGGGCACATCAAACTCCCAACCTCTGGCTACACAATCAGATACCTAACTCTCCAAACTATCCAGTCAGCTCTTAGTTTGCAACACTTGGTGTATTTTTATACACATTTTTTTAAGGTCAAGATACATGATGACATGAAGGCAAAGCTTTTGCCTACTCACAGTTTAAGAGCCTTCTGGACACAGAAGTTTCTAATTCTTCTCCAGCTAATGAGGGCAAAGGCAGCTGCTTTTTCCTTTGATTCAGACTGGAAGATTAATTACATTGAAGTGGAAGCAGAGCAGCAGCTGTGTCTGCCAAGAGGCTTGGTAATTAACACACAGGGAGCCACGTGTGAATCTGCATCAGCATTAACAGTTACATCTCTTGTGATTTTTAACTGGCTGGCTAAAGAAATCCACAAAGGTTCCCTCCCTCTTCCAGGAATCCTGAAATCTCCAGTGATTAAAAGCCACTCGCAATACATCGCAGTTGGCATTCGGTTTGCAACTAGGCCAGTCAGGAAGCTGATAAAATCAGAGATAGGAAGAATTTCATTTGGCTCATATTTTTAAGCAAATAAACCAGATTTGTACTTCTAGGACTAATATAATCCACATATTAGTTATTCCTCAGACTGTGTCTTTCTCCAAATATTGTATTCCATTTCTTGACTCAAAAATACTATACTAAAATGTTTATAGTCAAAAACAATGAAGAAAGTACTATGGTATCTTAGAAACAAACACATTTATTATAGCATAAACATTCATAGAAGAGTATGAAGAGTCCACAGGACAGCAAGATAGCCAGAAGGTGCAGCACCAAGGATAGCTCTAAGTGAGTGTGTTGCTCCAACAAGGCTGGAGCTGAATTGAGGCTTCTTATACTGTTGGCCCTTAAACTGAAGAAAGTAGGAAAAACCACTGGGCTAGTCAGGTATAATCTAAACCAAATCCCTTATGAATACACAGTGGAAGTGAAGAACAGATTTAAGGAACTAGATTTGGTGGACAGAGTGCCTGAAGAACTATGGATGGAGGCCCGTAACATTGTACAGGAGGCAGCAACAAAAACCATCCCAAAGAAAAGGAAATGTAAGAAAGCAAAGTGGCTGTCCAACGAGGCCTTACAAATAGCAGAGAAGAGAAGAGAAACAAAATGCAAGGGAGATAGGGAAAGTTACAGAAAATTGAATGCAGACTTCCAAAGAATAGCAAGGAGAGACAAGAGGGCCTTCTTAAACGAACAGTGCAAAGATATAGAGGAAAAGAATAGAAAGGGAAAAACCAGTGATCTGTTCAAGAAAATTGGAGATGTTAAAGGAACATTTCTTGCAAAGATGGACATGATAAAGGACAAAAGGACCTTACAGAAGCAGAAGACATCACGAAGAGGTGGCAAGAATACACAGAGGAATTATACCAGAAAGATCTGGATGTCCCGAACAACCCAGATAGTGTAGTTGCTGACCTTGAGCCAGACATCCCGGAGAGTGAAGTCAAGTGGGCCTTAGAAAGCATGGCTAACAACAAGGCCAGTGGAGGTGATGGCATTCCAGTTGAACTATTTAAAATCTTAAAAGATGACGCTGTTAAGGTGCTACACTCAATATGCCAGCAAGTTTGGAAAACTCAGCAGGGGTCAGATGATTGGAAAAGATGAGTCTACATCCCAATCCCAAAGAAGGGCAGTGCCAAAGAATGCTCCAACTACCGTACAATTGCACTCATTTCACATGCTAGCAAGGTTATGCTCAAAATCCTACAAGGTAGGCTTCAGCAGTATGTGGACCGAGAACTCCCAGAAGTACAAGCTGGATTTCGAAGGGGCAGAGGAACTAGATACCAAATTGCTAACATGCGCTGGATTACGGAGAAAGCCACAGAGTTCCAGAAAAACATCTACTTCTGCTTCATTGACTACGCAAAAGCCTTTGACTGTGTGGACCACAGCAAACTATGGCAAGTTCTTTAAGAAATGGGAGTGCCTGACTACCTTATCTATCTCCTGAGAAATCTATATGTGGGACAGGAAGCAACAGTTAGAACTGGATATGGAACAACTGATTGGTTCAAAATTGGGAAAGGAGTACGACAAGGCTGTATATTGTCCCCCGGCTTATTTAACTTATATGCAGAATACATCATGCGAAAGGCAGGACTGGATGAATCCCAAACCGGAATTAAGATTGCCGGAAGAAATATCAGTAACCTCAGATATGCAGACGATACCACTCTGATGGCAGAAAGTGAGGAGGAATTAAAGAACCTCGTAATGAGCGTGAAAGAGGAGAGCACAAAAAATGGTCTGAAGCTCAACATCAAAAAAACTAAGATCATGGCCACTGGTCCCATCACCTCCTGGCAAATAGAAGGGGAAGATATGGAGGAAGTGACAGATTTTACTTTCCTGGGCTCCATGATCACTGCAGATGGTGACAGCAGCCATGAAATTAAAAGACGCCTGCTTCTTGGGTGGAAAGCAATGACAAACCTAGACAATATCTTAAAAAGCAGAGACATCACCTTGCCGACAAAGGTCCGCGTAGTCAAAGCTATGGTTTTTCCAGTAGCGATGTATGGAAGCGAGAGCTGGACCATAAAGAAGGCTGACCGCTGAAGAATTGATGCTTTTGAATTGTGGTGCTGGAGGAGACTCTTAAGAGTCCCCTGGACTGCAAAGAGAACAAACTTATCCATTTTGAAGGAAATCAACCCTGAGTGCTCACTGGAAGGACAGATCCTGAAACTGAGGCTCCAATACTTTGGACATCTCATGAGAAGAGAAGACTCCCTGGAAAAGACCCTGATGTTGGGAAAATGTGAAGGCAAGAGGAGAAGGGGACGACAGAGGACGAGATGGTTGGACAGTGTCATCGAAGCGACCAACATGAATTTGACCAAACTCTGTGAGGCAGTGGAAGACAGGAGGGCCTGGCGTGATCTGGTCCATGGGGTCACGAAGAGTCGGACACGACTTAATGACTAAACTACAACAACAATACTGTTGGCCCAGAGCTACTTCCACCAGATTGTACCTTTTCCCACCAAGCCTTAGAGAGACAAATCTGGCACTTTGTCACCTCTCTTCTGCTGAGCACACTGCCAGCACTCACAGAATGGCTACTGGCATCATGCAGCTGCTGGAGGAGTATCATACATAACAGTTCTGAGGTTAGGCATAGAAGATGCTAAGGTTATTGCAAGCATGGACAGCTGAGGGTCAAGGATGCTGGGTCTGCCCTCTGAGTTCATGTAGAGACCACTGCAAGACTCCTGGGACAGGACAAGGACCCCCGGGGTGGTGCAGGCAATCTGCAAGCTGTACTTTTTACTCCTCTGCTCTGAAGTACCTAAGTAGATTGGCAAGGCAAGTGTGTGTGTGTGTGTGTGCGCGCGCGCGCGTGTCCAGGAAAGTGCCCTTTAGCAGCTGGCTTGGGGAAACCAAATCTAGGTGGCCGAGTGGGGACTTTCTTTGGGGAGGACATCTTTGTGGGTGCATAACTCAGACATCTGAAACCCAATCTTCACCAATCTTTGAGGGATTGCAGAGGAGAGTCTGTGAGAGCTTTCTGGCAATTTTGGTATCTCTAGGTGCCTGGGGGCCTGTTGTATAGCCAAACAAATCAATGAATAAAAAATTGCTAAAATGTGTTGATTAATATTTATCTGGGGCATTGATTCATACAATTGATGAATTTATGAATTAGCTATTTTTTAACAAATTTGGTGATATGTTTTTTTTTAATTTGTGCCCATCTCTAATACCTACTTATTTACAAATGGACAGCCTTTCACATTTAACCTTGACTATATCCTTCTCCTTTTGTTTTTATCCTATTCCTGGTTACAAAAAGTCTGGCATTTAACATCTGTCATTCAACGTAAGTCATGACTTCCCCTCCAGCCCTAACCATCTAGTGCTTAAAATGCTTAAATGCCTAAATTAACTTATTGTTTTGCATACATAAGACTGAATACAAAACAATAAGTGTCATGTTAACACTTTACATTGAAAGCCTTTTTACAGATCCAATATTATTTACTCATAAGGTAAATTGCTGGCTGGATAGCTCAGTGGTTTAGGTATTTGTCTACAGAGCTAGAGGTTGGGAGTGATTCCCCACTATGCCTCCTCGGGGAAAAAGCCAATATTATTATTCAAAAATATCAGGCACAGTCAATCAAAATTATGAAAATGCTGACTGGTATTATAGAACAGATTCAAGTTTTAACCAAAAATCTGAGTATCTGTTAAATATTGGCACAGTATGTATGCTGTTCCTAATATTGCCATTTTTTTGTAGCTCTGATTATGTTATTTCTGAGATCTGCAACTGCTTATAGTACTGTGTGAAATTTCTTGATATTGTTCCCAAAGCCCCCATGATTATGGGGACCACTGAAGTGTGTTTCATCCACAAATTAGATGTTTTGATTGCCAGGTCTCTGTACTTTGTTAGTTTTTCCAATTCTCTATTTTCAACTCTGGCATTCCCTGGAATTACAATGTCACTTATTATTATTAATAATAATATTCTCTGAATAAGCTGCTGCTGATAATAATAATAATAATAATAATAATAATAATAATAATAATAATAATAATAATAATAAAATTAGCAGCTTATTCAGATTAGGAACACAGGGGCTAACCCTAAAACCAAGGAATAAATCATCCCCCACACTAGAGCTGGAAACTAATCCCATTTTAGCAACGGCCTGCACTGGTACCCTCCATCTGTGGTTCCCCATAATATATATGAACTGTGCCAAGTGTACTATGGAGAAAGGTGATACAGAATCAGGAATGAAAGTGGGCAAGCTTCTTCTTCTGTTCTTGAACAATGCCTTACTGACCTTAATTCTAATGGGTAGTGTGGAGACTAGGTTAAGTATATCCAAGGTCAACTACAAAAATAAGTCATGGAAGAAGAGGTGGGATTTTGGACATGGAAAACAAATTTGGCTAGTACTGTCCCACTTGTCAATGCTAGGATTATGTTTCAATTGCAATGGGGCAAGCCATTCTCTCAGCTCCTGCAGTTTAAGAGAAGAAAGCAAGCCATACTCCTGAATCTGTTGCCAAATCTGCTGCTAATGAGATGTATCCAGCTTTGAAAATTTAGCTGGTTTTGATCCTCAGACTTGGAAACAAACAAAAACAAAACCCTGCACTGTCAACTGTACTCAGGGTGCATTACCTAATCATTTTCAGATTACAATTCAAAAGCTTAACAGCCAAAGAAGCACCATTACAGTCACCCAGGCTGACCTCTTATTATGAAGCTTTATGAATTAAAAGCTCTTGGAATTCTGGTTTTGTTTTGTTTTTTTAAAAAAAAAAACACACCCTACATGAACATAATGCATATCACCACATACCATCTGTTAAGCATATACCATCTGTTAACAATCAAGCCTTGCACTCCTCAGATCTAAGAAAACAAAATAATAAAGAGCATTTTTGTCAAATGAAAGCTCTTATCACTGATGGAACAGTTACCAAAGGCTTTAAAAAGCTTACTTATCCATGAAATTTCCTTCATTATATCAAGTATGGTTAAAATTTCATATGCTGTGCCAATGTTCTTTTGCTGAAACCAGATGTTCAAGGAGAGATGGCGAATTGAAAAGCAGAGATGGAGCCAGAGCACATAGCCATTGGGCCAGAATAGTGTTTACTTCAGTATTGGAATGGGAATCTGCTGTAGGCCCTAGAATATTGACACATATTCTTCTTTAAGGGCTTAGAGGTTGGAATGGGGTTTAGATGTCAGGAAACGGGGTTCTTATTTTGATATCAGAGCATCTACATTTTGAAGAGAGGTAGATAAAATTATCTTAAAGGCCAAATGGGCTTCCAGCCTACCATCCATCCATACATTCAGATATTATTATTATTATTATTATTATTATTATTATTATTATTATTATTATTATTATTATTATTATTATTATTATTATTATTTATTTATTTATTTATTTATTTATTTATTTATTTATTTATTTATTTATTTATTTCATTTATACTCCGCCTATCTGGTCTTGCGACCACTCTAGGCGGCTTCCAAAAAACATAAAACAACAGATAAAATCACAAAATTATTACAAAAACAATTTCCATAACAATTATAAAACAAAAAATAAAGATAAATAGAAAAGATAAAAAGATCAGGTATTGACTGGAGGGAAGGCCTGTATAAACATCCATGTTTTTAATTGATTTTTAAAGATACCCAGCGTAGGGGCGGCACAAATCTCCGGAGGAAGATTATTCCAGAGGCGAGGAGCCACCGCCGAGAAGGCCCGATTTCTTGTTCTTTCCCTACGGGCCTCCCTCGGCATCAAGCTCCTCAGCCTCACCTCCTGACTCGCACAGGTGATCCGGGTAGACCTTGGTGGGAGTAGGCGTTCCGCCAAATATCGAGGTCCTAAACCGTTTAGGGCCTTATAAGTAAGCATTAAAACTTTGAAGTCAATGCGGAACCGATATTAGAAAGAAGAGACAGGAAATATTTTTTACCTCACACACAGTGTAAGTTGGACTTGTGGTAACTCAGCTGGATGATAAAGTAGGAATCCTTATACTATATTTTCACCATTCCTTAAATGCAGCATGACATAGACTTAATAGGCAGACAGCTCATACCATCTTCCCTTCGAAAAGAACAATCAATCACACATATACAGGGCTTGAAAAATGCACTCGTCCACTCGTCTGTGATGAGTGAAAAATGCTGCTCAACGAGCCTGTCTCTCTCTCTCTCTAATCCTGCAGTCTTCCCTCTCCCATTGCAAAAGGAAAACTGCCCTCTTCTTGTGAGAAGAGAGTTCGAGCGGCACATATATAGCTCTGCAGGAGAATGTAGAGTAGTCCCATGCTGGAGAATATGGAGATTCCCTGCTCCCAATTTCAACCGAAGGAGGACACATCCTGGGGTGGGAGGGAACCGTGGCTCCTTAAGAGGCCGGGCGCTTTTGCTTTCAGTTTTATTTTTGATGAAGACATTCAAAAGAAAGGCATTCAAAATACAAGCTTCATGACCCCATGGGCACGCAGGTAATAAAGCAACCCAAGTCTGAGAGTATAGATCAGTGATTCCCGTGTACGTAATACAATTTATTTTGGGTTTGTAGCATTGTTACGTAGAAATAAAAGTGAACAAGTGCCTAGTTTAAATTTGTTAACATAAATTGCAAGGCTATAGTCCGGTCATGCTGACTGGTGAAATTTTTGACTGACTGGTGAGACATTCTAAAAATGTTCAAGCCCTGCACATATGACTATGTAAATCCATGGCTCCAGTAGAAAAGACAAAGCATTTTCCTTTTATGGCTAATAATGTCACAAGCCACAACCTTAAAAAAAGATCAAACTTTCAGTGTATCACCATTCCTTCAAGGATGGTGGAAGGAAACCTGATAACATCTGGATGAATGAAAGGTGAAGGAAGTATCTTAAAATGTGTTTTCTAGTAATCAGCATGTCACATCTTAGCAAGGAGTTTTCAGTCCAGAAATTTTACCTTGTAATTCTTCCCTCAAACAGAGAAAGCAACTGTGTACATACATGCATGGACCCTTATGAGAAATAAGCGTCTGCAGTAGAGATTGGTGCAAACCTTGGTTCTGAGGTTAGTGCTGGTTCATAATCCGCTGCCTCCCCACCCAATGCCCCACTCACCAGCTGGTGTGCACTCCTCTCTTCCTCCTCATTGGCTGTTCAGCTGTTCAGCCAGTCTCCGGCAGGAACACAGGCTTGTCTGCCCCACCTCCTTGGGCAATCAGTCATGGAGGTGGGGCAGAAAAGCCCGTGATCCTGCCAGAGACTGGCTGAACAGCCAAAGAGGAAGAGGACAGAAGGATGTGCCAGCTGGTGAATGGGGGAATCCAGCCAAGGAGGCTTGGGAAAGAAACGTGCGGCATCCGTGGTGCCGTGCTTACGAACTGGCACAAACCTCTGAACTGAGGTTCCTGCCCATCTCTAGTCTGCAACATACTGTATAAGCACAACAAAGCTGGAGCACTGGGCTACTGTTGATTTTCCACACAAGGAAGCAGCTGACAATTTAAAAATAAAGACCCTAGCCTGCAAGACATACAGGTTCTCAGTTAAATTTCTATTTCATCCACACACCCTTGACTGTGATCTTTCTTATGCACATAACGAGTCTTGCTGAATTTATATTTAGGTTTCACAGTGCAAGCTGTTTATGTTGGGTGTTCAGTCTGGGACTGGACCTTTTTAATGTTTGGAGGTTATAAAAATAATATATATTCCTGTACCTTATAATGTGTTTTTAATTACAAATGGATGGGAATTTGTATTCTCAAAGGGTTTCACGGCCGGGATCCGATGGTTGTTGTGGGTTTTCCGGGCTGTTTGGCCATGTTCTTAATAGGAATTTCTTTACCCATTCTATCATTGTTTTAAAATAAAGAATTACCTTTTGATTTTGTTTTAACTGTTTTTCTTTCTGATTAACTATATAATTTGTTTACAAATAAGAATTTGAAACTGCACTGTCCTGCCCCACTTCAAATTTTTGGCCAATAGCTTCCCCAATAATGTTTTATCATTTGCCATGATATCAAAATAATTGTCAACCTGCCAATATGAATTTAAATGTTACTTAGAGCAAGTCATATAAATATTTAGAGTGAACACACAACAATGCATGCACAAATCCACTCACAAAGACATAGATTCTTACTATTACACTGTCCATGATGCCTACATATTAGTTTCAGCTGATGGTCCAATGAATGAGTGCATTTCAAAAATACCCTTTGGCTCCACTACTGATATTTACTAAAAAAATACTTCCAGAGCTCCTAAATAGCTAGATGGATATAATTAATAAAGTGCCTGCAGGACACATACTCTTTGCTTCTGATTACTCCAGAGAAGAGATAATGTACTGAAAAAATCAGACGCATCCTACAGTTTTTATTCATTTGTTTTGCCTGTCAGAGATGAGGGGTGGGGGGAAGAATTTAAAGTCAGGGTCAACAAACAGTGCTACTCAAGATCTTGCCATGGAGCTGTTCTATTAGTGCAACAACTACAAAGTGACTTATCTTCCATGGCAACAAGCAGGTGTTTTATCAAAAGGTATTGGGCTTATCAAGCACATTAAAAATCCAATATGCAGAAGGCAGGGATGCTTGGAACCCTCACCACCACCGAGACTGGAGCTGTCATTTATGATACAGTTGTCCTTCTCCTACTTGGTGTTACACAGTTGTGCTGACTACAACTTCCATCATCTTCAGTGGCCATAATGGATGGAAAGATAGTAATTGTAGTCCAGTATGCTGGAGGGCAACCTGGTGAAGAGGGCTGGGCAACAGTTCTTTTAGTTTTCAAATGGGAATAAGAATGGAGTGGTCTAAGAAAGCTGCTTTATACCAAAACAGAAGCATGTTTGTTGAGGGCAGTTTTCAACGCCTGCCTCTGAACTGTAGAACTCCCCTTCAAAGAAAACTAGGCTGAACCCACTGTGCAGTTCTTTAACCAGCAGCCAAATACATTTTTGTGCTGGTGAGCTTTTAGAAGCTGACTGGCTATGAAGAAGATGGCATTTAACAAATGGATGTTCTACTTTTTTATTGATATGCTTTTAATTAAGCTGTGTTTCTTTAATTACATTTTGGCATTCCACTTTTTTGTGCTTTGATCTGTACCAACCTTGATGTGAGTTGCCCTGATATCAATGCTGGGAGAAAGGAAAAACATAAAGCAAATAAATACATAAATAGCCTGATGGTCTCTGTTCAACTGGTAAGTATTCTCCAGTTTCCCAGGTGGAGTTTGTTGACATACATGGTACTGGATTTTTGAAACTGAAGATACCACACATTGAAGTTGGGACGCAAGGGAAGAAAATGTTGTACCACTAACATAAGTATCATTCTTTGAAATCTACCAATATGATGTAAACTTGGACTATAATCATCTTGAGGCCCCTTGGTATTTTCTGAAGACCACATGTTTTTCCTGTTAGCAGTATAGTTTATTTTCTAGAGGAACCTGCTTTCAAAGCAACTGCAGATCAAGAAATATTGTCTCTCTCTAAGAATAGCAGTTGAAACACTCCTATATTGATAAAGTTTTACACATACTCCATCCTTGCAAGAAATATGAAAATGGCTGATTCCATATCCAATGTCCAAGACTTTATTACATTGGGGATATTCAGCCATTTAAACCTCTAGTAGACTGCAGGATTGGTGCAGAAATGCCCCTTTTCAAGCAGCCAGTATTTATACCCCTGGAATAATTATGCCAGTAAAAAGTTCCACCAGGACAAATGCACAAGTGACACTAGTCTGGTGGGAGAAAGGAATTCTGAAGGTATTTCAAGGTGGATCATGAGAGCCCTAGGATATGAAGGCCCTCATTCCCTCCAAGATGCTCTCACTAGAAGAGAAATAGCTCCAGTTCTGGGTCTCTCCTCTAACATTTATCAACTGGGTTTATGTGTCTTTTTAGATACACTGGAGGCGAACAAAATGCCTGCCTAGCACAAGCAGGCACTGTAGCAGTTCCTCCACCACTGGTTGTCCCCACTCCTATTCTCATATAATTCATCAAATGATTAACCACAGATTGAATCTGACTGTCCTTGTCACAAGGCAGCAGCAGGCACCTGTGGCCCATTAGATTCTATTCTATTCTATTCTATTTGCTTGTAGGCCCCATAATTATTCACTACTGGTTGCCTATATGGTGAGAGGATTTTCCTAATGAGCTCAACAATGAAATTTTGAATGTCTTCTTACACGCTAGATGCTTAAGGAAATACAATCTCACTCCAAATCACATTTGTTCAACTCCCCCCTTTGGTTCTTAATTTCTACAGAAAGAAGAGGGACTGGGGAAGGAGAAATACAAATCACTAGATGACCATCATAAGAAGCCTATAATGAGGCCCCCTGTATCTCCTCTTTCCCCCTTATGAGACTGAATATTTCACCTCTCCAATGGGAGTTACTGTGTATCAAATAGAGATTTCCCTTTACTTCCCTTTGCTCATATTCTAATGTTTGTCAACAGCAAACAGTTTGAAAATTGGATACTTAGATATTTTAACGTAGTAAGAAACAGCACTGCAGTTGTCATAGAAAAAAATTACAATTCAGCAAGTAAAACATTTCACAGCTTGTGACAAAAAAAGGGAGGGAGAGAAAGAAATTGTAATATAGAAGGGATTGTTACTGATTTAGAAGCAGGTTCCTTTTTACTTTCTTCTCAAAGACTGATTGCCATGCAATTTACACAGCTGGGCAGACCTGTGGGTGGCCATGAACTCATTTGGAAGGTACATCCTTGGTTTGATCAGAACTGCTTTGTCCAAAAGAAGAAAGAATGTCACCACAACAGTACAGAAAACAGGCACAGTTGTAACGGCAGTCTTCAAGACAATATATTAGTATAAAAAACTGCAATTACAACATCATGGCAGCTGTAACACAATGCCCAGCACCAGTGCCAGCACATTAGGCTATATGTTAAATGTGTCATTGTCAAGGACCTCAAACTGACGTCACAAAAAACACAATATTTTAAAAGATGTTTTTGCGGGTTAGGAAGATACATTCATTGCACTGGCATGCATAACATTCCGTTTAATTTCTGTGGAGGTAAACTTAAGAAATATGGGAATTATTTACATTATATCAGATTATACTTTATGGTGACACTGCTTTAGTAGTCCAATAAAAATATCACCCACTGTTACATTTGTGTAATTTTGGGGACCACACAGCCTTTTCCTTGTTCTTTCTGAGGACTATGTAAGATTACCATTAATGGCTGCAAACATCACCACCTACAAGACAACATAGACTTGACACCAACTACATGGATTCTTCACATCAGCCAGAGGTGATTACAACCTGAAGAAACATCTCCTTAGGCTCACCAGGTAAAAAACATGAACTGACTTTAATTTTGGTCAATTGGCTGATCCCATCTGGTGAATGAACCAAATTATAACCCCAAACTTGTACTGGAGGTTGCTGTGTCTTTGTGCTGTCTCTTCCTCACCCCCACAGTGAAAAAGAAATTCCATGTCATTTCAAAGCAGGTAAGGGGGTGTATGTTTGTGGGTGTGTGGGGAGCAATCACAGAGTAATTGGCAGCCTTTTGTTTTTAAGAGCAGGAGCGTAAAAGATCCCAAGCCATTCTGTGAGGATGCCTGAAAATGCAACCTACAGAGAATTGGATGCACCTCTCAGACATGTAACATGTAAAAAAAAATTTGGACTCTTTTCTGCAGTTTTTGCACTATCCATGAAAGTGGTTCTGCTGAGCTTAAGGAAGCTTTCTCCATGAAATTTTGCTTTTTATTATTATTATTACTACTATTATTATTTGATCCAATAAAAATTATCACCCATTCTTACATTTGTGCATAATTGCAAGTTTTTAAATATTTAATATTTCCAGAGAGTTTTAAACAGCACAGTCCTGTACATGTCTGCTGACCCCAAGTGACAGCCCAGTTACTTGGATACCTTGCACTATACTTTGAAGTTATTTCATCCGATTTATAATCATGTGACAAGTATGTGATTATAAATCGCTGTTAGTGTTCTCAGCTGCCCAGATGATGAGTGGTGAAGTCCAGCTGCTGCAGCTGTGATCTAGGCAGCAGCCTGGCTCCTCTCAGCCAGTTCCCAACCACAGCAGCTGTCCATTATGTCTTCGTAACAAGGCCAGGCCACTGGGGCTGAGTAGGCATTGCACCAGCCAACTGATGGGCAGTGAAGCTGAGCTGCATTTTTTAAAAATTTCTGCTATCTGGTATAGCACTGTATCAGATAGCAGGATTTTTTACAAAAATGGAGACAGAGGCGTTTAAGATGTAGAATCGATTTCAATGAATCTATTCCATGTCAGCATTTAAATAAATGGACGTCTCAGGGAGAAGCAAAAAACTCACTGCCACTGAAAATCACACGATCCCCTTTCAAATTAATCCACACTTGCACATTCCTAGTGTAACCACCCAAATTTAAATCAATTTAAACCATGGTGAACCTGAGTTAAATTGGGATGGGTGGGTTAGAAATGGGATCAGGTTCTGAGTCTTCTGAGTTTCATGGAGCTTACTCATAGGTAATGATTTGTTCAGTCAACATTTGGCCAACAGTACTTAGCATGGAGAGGCACAGGGAGGAAAACTACCTCTTGCTTTACTGAACTGTCACAGGCACAAGGGACCCAAAAGAGCACAAGTATAGGCCATCCTACTTTTACAGATTGTTTACCCAATTCAGCGAATCATAATCTTGCTTGGTAATGCTGTGTCTGTTTCAGCTCCTCTTCTGTTCATATGGCAGTTACAATATATAAACACCACCAGCATCACCTGACTACCATTCCCCAGTCTTAGCTCTCTTCCTGATGTGGTGTATCTCATCTTCTAACAACATGCCTTGCAAAAGGGTGAGGCAAAGGTAGACACCTCCTTGAGACTCACAAAAGTAATAGCAACGCTACTAAACATGTAGGGTTTTTTTAACCACTAATATCTACAACCTCACCAATTATTTTCAAGCATACACAGAAATCTTTCTTTTTATATCTTTTGCTTCACTGTCTGAGCGTAACACAACTCATTTGAACTCAACTCATAATTCTCTTTGACTCTTCTTCTCATTGCCAGAAGCATAATTTTGCTCCAAATTCCCTGAAATACTCTTGTCAATCTCCTGAAATTTTATACTACCACTCTATATGCCCTGTGCACACAAGTACTAGGAAGGAACAGAAGACTCTTCCAGCACTAGAGCCATCTGCAAAGAAGGACTGGACTGGGGGTGGAGCGTACAACTCTTCCCAGCCCTGTTAGTTAACAAGATCCTGACCAGATGCTGAAAATGTCTTGGCCAGAGCTTAGAAAAGTTACTTTATTGGGCTATCACTTCCACAATCCCTTAGTCAATATGGGTAGCATATCTGCTATCTGGAAAATTCTGAGAATTGTAGCCCAAAAAAGTAACTTTTCTAAGTTCTGCTTCTTGAATACTAAATCTTCACAGTTTCAATGTGCTGCTCATGAGCAGAGCAGGGATGCACCCCCAAATTTATGAGGGAGGCATCGCCCTTGCTTGGTCCATGCACCATCCTGGGCTTCAGTCTTATATGATGCCCCTTCAGTTCTTATTTATATGACTCTTTTCTTTGAATGCATGCATGTGATAAGGGAAGGGAAGGGCTCTGTCTGAGATTGGGACCCTAGAAAAATAAAACAGCCCCACCATGAGTTTGTCTTCTCTGGCTGTGTGCTGTTAAAGAGCTGCTCTAACTGGGCTTGGGTAGTGGAAAATGTCAATGATGATGGGGTGGGCAGAAGAGCATCCAAAATTAGGGCCAAACAGTTCAGTTCTGCAACTCACCACTGTATTTCTTCCATTTATTGAGAAGTTTCCTCCAATGTTAAGCTCGTGTTTTTCTGGTATAGAAGCTGGACCATAGGAGAAAGAAGCACCAGCAACACAGGCAAGCAGAAGATAGAATGGATGGCAATCAGGAAGGATGATAGAGGACAAAATTTATTTCCTATCTTCTATAGATCTTTCTTTGTTTCTTTCCCAGCAGAATTATGCAGTATGATTCCAAAATCTAGGTTTTTTCAAAAACTTGCAAAATTCACAGCTCTGAATTATTTCAAAGTACATTATGTTGACTCCTTCATCACTGACAATAGATCACAACAAAGTTTTGTTCCATGTAATGTATTGTTCATTTAAGATGACTGTGGCATCCGCCCAGGTCATGAATAATCATATGCTATCTGCATGGACCAATGAGAGTGCTGGAGAGGCTGAGTCACGAGATAAAAGATTCTCTACAAGAGGAGGGGGGAGATTGGAGTTTTGAGGAGTTGAGAAGGGAGATTGGAGTTTGGAAGTTTGGGGTGGATAGAGAGAGGGTTGGCAGTTGAGGGTGGATGAAGTGGGATGTTTGGTTAAGAGTTAAAGACATTGATTGTACCCTCATCACCTATATTAATAAACAACTTCTCTTTGGTTCTATTTAAAATGACACATGGCCTGGACCTCTATTATTAATAATACATAATGTTGATGTAATGAACTGGTGGCAGCTGAAAGACACGTAGCTTGTGCCCTGTGTTTGGTGAAACAATCAAGGGACATGCAGGAACGTAACAATGACATACCATAGAATCTATCTCAATGACACTGTGCCTACATGCAGAATTTTTTTAAACAAAGAATTTCTAGTAGAACTTTGAAGTGTATACAGATTTTTGAACATTATCTAAAAGTGATTTGGGCTGTAAACCCTACAAATTCCTATACACATTCACCTATGAACAAATCTCATCAATTCAGTGGAGCTTGTTCTCAAGACTTGAACTGCATTGGTAAACCTCTATTTTAGTCACAGTCTGATGCTTATTTTTATTCTCTAGATTTCTCCTGAAATATGTTAATTGAAAATAGATTGCAGCTCATTGTTTTAAAGCACAATGAAAGGAAACTACCAGTTGATAATTGTTGTGGAGCCCTTTAATATTTAACTATTTCTTTTTTGTCCAGTGCATTTTTAACCAAGATAAAGAAAAACAAATATTTTTAAGATACAACTCAAGATAAATCAGTTATTTGTTTCAACTATTTGTTTTCTTCTCATAAAAACCACACACCCCATTATCAGCTGAAGCTGCAACATTGTACTGCTGTAATGCTAAACTTGGGGAGCTAAACACAAACATATAACTGAATTTATCTAAATGGCACAGACACCCATAGCAGATAAATAATATGTTTAGCAGAAAGCAGCAACAAAAGGCAACTAGCAGAAGCTGTATAATGAGGCCATGAGACAAAGCTCCAAGGAGTATTGATTAGAGATGGGGGTATTCGTATTCATATACTAATATGAATATCCCCGCACAGGTGGAAATAACGAGGGTCCGGCCCATTGGGGCCGGACTGTCCACTCATGATTTTGCCGCTGCAGCCAGCTCCGCAGAGGCTTCCTATTGCACTGTTATCCGCAATGGATTAGCCACTCTCTGACCTAGCAGAGAGGCTTGTCATCCCGCCTCCTGCCAGGACTGGGTAATCGACTGTGGACAACGGCGTGATAGGAAGGTCCGACGGAAGCTCACTATTAACCCTCATTATTTCCACCTGTGCGGGGATATTCGTATTCATATGCAAATACCCCCATCTCTAGTATTGATAGTCACATTGGAGAAGTATCTCCACTCTCTGTTTCAGCACTTGCTGTGCATATAGATATTTTCCCATTACAAGACAGAACCCTGTCATGCCCTGTGACTGGCCAGTGTGACTCCACAGTAGCGAGGAGTAGGGTAATTATATCAAGACACATTGCTACCTAAAAGGGTGCAACAGATGATGCTCCCCATCCATTCAAATCAAGGTACATAGTACTTAGGTCTGCCAAATTATTCTGGTACATAAAGGGAAAAACACCATAAAGACTTTTTCCTCTCCTTTGGAGAAAAATGCAGTAAGATGAATAACTACAAGTTTGTTTCTCCTCTCATGCCACTCAAAATCTGCTCGATGTATCTCACTTTTCCTAATGGTATCACTGGTCTTGCAAAGTTTTATGCAGGACTTTATAATTCAGATTGGGTGTTTCCCAGGAAACACAGTGGCTTCATTTCATTTGCACAGACCTTCTCTTCACCAGTACATATCCATAATGTGCTCATATCACCACGGAATTAAAGGAGACAGCTCACACTTGATATGGGCACAAACTGCAGGTTCAGAGGGCGCCCACTCAGCGGGAGTGCCCGGAGGAAGCAGGGCAGTGAAGCCAGGGTGCTGCCTCCAAGTGGGCAGCCACTGGAGGGGGCAGGACACTAAGCCACAGAACACCAGTTGGGTTGTCATCTGAACCAGCACAATTTGCCAAAATTGCTTTGGCTTGAGAAGAAAGCAAGATATTGGCAAATTAAGCACTTCCCTTGAGGGCGGGAGAGGAAGTGATATTTTTTACAGTGTATTAGAGCAGTGAATATATGCTGCATCACTTAAAAAAAATAAAAGCCAAAGCAGGAAGAGACAGGAAGAGGAAAGGGGTGGTGGTGTTTGCTTTGTTTCAAGGTGGATTTGATTTAAATTTTTAAAAATCGTATTTTTGACAATTTAAATTTTAAAAATGATTTCTAATTTAAATTGTTATTTAGGATTTAAATTGTGATTAAAATCAATTTAATTTTTAAAAAATCATTGATTTTTATTTCCCCCCCTCCTTTCTCTTAAAGGTCTGGTCAAGAACCTTCTCAGTTCAACTATGGGCAGGCTCAAGGCTGGACCTTTAAGAGAAAAACTAAGCAAACTCCCTCTCCTTGCACCTTTCTATCTCCTCCCACTTTGACTTTGTTTAAAAAATGGTAAAGCACATATGCGAAGTGCCCTAATAAACCTTTTTATTTTCTTTTTTTAAAAAAATCTGCTTCCTTGGCCCTTCCACAGAGCCAAGGAAGTGTTTAATTTGCCAATATCCTGAAGCGGTTCTCTTCTTAAGCCACTCAAGGATATTGGCAAACTGAAAAAGAAAGGCTTGCTTTTGATTGTTTCCAGTGATCACACATGCTGCAAACAATCAAAACTAAAGCAATCCTATCTGTATCAAAAATAAATAAATAAATAAATAAAAAAGAAGCCTGGCCCTATGACAGAGAAGTGATATTTTTTACAGTGTATTAGAGCAGTGAATATTCTCTGCCTACACATGCAAAAATATAAAATGCTTAATTTCCTTGAGATTTATAATATAAACAGAGGTGATAAAATTCAGGTTATAAGCTGTAAGTAGTTACAATGGGTTTTAGCCCTGACTATCTGATCTTCTTATCCTTCCCACCCCATGACAGAGTTCCCAAAGAATTAATATTAATAGCTCAAAGCAATCATTTGGACAGCTAGGGCAAAGTGGAATTAAAACTGTTGGGGAAAGCTAATAAACGTGATGTTTCTTCCTGTTTCTATAATGTTTGTTATGGCCTCCAGATACATAAATGTTCTCATGCAACATGACCGATGAAATCAATATGCATGCTATTAAAATGATCCAAGTAATGAAGGGCAATTCATGTCAATTTACTGGAGAGTACAAATTACTTTTACAAAACATAGGAAGAGTCACTGTTCAACTATTGTAAAAAAAAAAAAAAAACCCTCCTCAAATAACATTAGCACTTTTCACTAGCATCCCTGTAGGATACAAAATTAGTATGATTCACAATATCATCATTATCTTGTAACGTCAGGGCTGGAAGGAACCCTATGGATCATCATGTCCAGCCCCCGTCAAGGAGGTACAAGTGGGGAATTGAACTCCTAGGAACTCCTAGCCTCTGGCTCCACAGCCAAATATGTATCTACACCACTGAGCTGTTTTGCAGTTCTAAGTGGGATGGTGCTGACTGCCACTGGCAAAGTAAATGTATTACTGTATTTGACTCATCTTCAGCATCCAGTTATTGATTTATGTTGTTGCCTGATTGCCTAACTGCTCTTTCCAGAATTGAACTTGCTACATATATGTGTTACCACATGTTGTTTTTGCTGCTGTTTCCTTTAATTGTTGCTGAGATGCTTTAGAGCCTATCACAGATCAAACAAACCAACAAAAAAGGTACATAGAACATAAAAACTGGAACACCATAAAGAGAACAGGTGATTCAACATTTTAGATTTCCAGTTCTGGCACAAACTGTGATAAAAATGATCAACAAGCTGCTAAAATCTCACAGTCACAATGTAAGTGGTATCACTATGGTCTAACTTTTGCCCACTTTAAGAATACTGATAATAGAATCCTTTCCATATTTCCAGAGTGATGCATTGATGATGCACACAACATACAGACTTCAGAGAGAGAGATTCCTAGCTGAGGATTTCCTCAGCAAATGAGTTTTCCCTTTTGAAAAATATCAGTGCCCTGTACAAGGGAATGAAGATGACAATCAGTAATAGTTAACCTAATCTAAAGGAACTGCCTATGGTAGGCATTAGAGACAATGTGGCATAAAAAGGATTCTTCATCAATAACTCTATCAATCAATCTTGGACAAAGAAAAAACAATAGAAAATGCTTTCCTCATTCAAAGACTGAGAGCCACTGCTCTACAGGTCAAAGATCTGCAACCAAATGGCTGCAGTCAGAATAAAATGGGTGGTCCTCAGAACTAGCATTTAAGCTGAGTCAGTACAGTGACATCACAGTCCTCTGAAAAAGGCAAGGCTGCACTGAAGAAAAAGTCCAGGACATTGAAATTCCCCTCTCCATCCAGCCATCTCTCTTTGCAGTTTCAAGACAATCACACTTACTGAAACCATCAACTTGTCCTGGGCGGTGTCTCTGCAGACAAATGAGATTGTATCCTACTGCCACCAACATTGATATTTATTGCAGTTCCTGGCTCAACACCGCAGACAAACTCTTTCATATAGAGAGAATTATACCCCAAGCAGAACTATTCACCTAGTACAGATGGTTGCAGCAAATGGAAAGACATAGCAAACATACTGATAACCAAAGAAGTCACAAAGCATTCATTTTGTTTCTTTACTGTTTTTCAGACATATCTATACATTCACACACACACAGTTTAAAAGGTCTTGCGCTGAACATGCACAATGCATTTCAGCTACCTACACATCCACCTTGATCAGAAAAGGCTTCTTAGGATCACTGAAACATCCTCCCTATCTGGCAGGTATTATGCATCTGTCCAAGACGAAATTTCATATTTAGGCCTCTTACATCACAGTCCTGTGCATGTTTACTCATAAGTAATTCTCTTCTGCATCCAAGGACGCTAGTTCTGTGGATGGCGTTCCAGCTTCAGTGACTGAATAATGTACATGATCTTGATAATTAAAGGAAATGTTTTTGTACACAGGTATGAATAAAACCAGGCTGCTTGCTGCACACATCAACAAAAGCCAATAATATTACTTTAAATGCATATTACAGCAAACTAATTAGCGTTCTATTTATTTACCTGTAACATTTTATAAACACTGGCACCTAGAGGACTCCAGCTAACTCTAAAACCATTGTAGCAGCATCTCCATTTCATTCCACAAAGGGGAAAACGCCAGCCTTCATCTCCTCTCCCTGCCTTTTGCTAACCATTCATAATCTTAAATTACACGTTCTTCCACGAAATATTTTAAGTAGGCCTCCAGAAAATGCTGGCTGGGGAATCTCCGAGGTGATGGTGTGTGTTCCCTCCACCCCAAAGTCTCCCACTCCCCTTTAAAAATATGAGCTGTAGCTTTAAATGTCTTGGTGCATCCACCCCTGGAATTTTTCCATCAGCAGAGCTGCAAAATTGGACCAAGAAGGGTGGGGTGGCAATAGCAGTCGCCTCACCCCACCCAGAATCCGTGGAAAGCGCATTCGTCGCAGTAGCCGCCCGACCGCACCTTTCCCGCCCGCGCGCGCGCCCCCCCCCCCCCCCAGGAGGGAACGGAGGAAGGGCGTCTCTCCCAAGCCCAGCGCCCGGCTCCTTCTCCCTCCCAAGCGAAAGCAAAGGAAATATGCAGTGAAGTTTCTCGGCGAGACAGGTGCCCACCGCAGGGCTGGGGGAGCGCAGCGCTGTTCACGGGAAGGAGCCGGCGCGGGCACGTCGCCCCACAGAGTCAAAGGGGCAAGCAAAGGAGGACCCCGACCCTGCCTCAGCCTCCTCTTCCCCAAGCCTTCCCCGGGAGGGAAAGCCAGCCGGGCGGCGCTTCTCACTCACCTCTGGCCGACATGGCTCAGGCGGCGTCCGAGGCGTCAGGGAGCGCGAGACCCGACCAGAAGCCCCGCCGACGCCACCCGGATGGCGAGGAGCCGCATCTCCCCCATGTGCCGCCGGGGACTGAGCTCAAGAGGGCGGTCCCTATCGGCGGCTCAGGAGCCACGTTTGGCAGCCCGCACCCCAGCCGGCCGCAGCCAATGCGGGCCGCCAGCGGCCGGGGGTGGGGCGGGGCTCCTGTGTCTCCCCTTCGCCTGGCGCTGCAGCACCACCGGCCGCGGTTGACTTCGGCTCGCCCGGCAGGGCATCCCGGGGGGGGC
The DNA here is from genome assembly GCA_037013535.1 of Intellagama lesueurii. Taxonomy (NCBI): domain Eukaryota; kingdom Metazoa; phylum Chordata; class Lepidosauria; order Squamata; family Agamidae; genus Intellagama; species Intellagama lesueurii. The sequence goes on along the minus strand of JBAJHW010000003.1, from coordinate 204,347,837 downwards.
CTCAGGCGGAAGGCCGTGGAGGGGGCGGGAAGGGACGGCGGGCTCGCGGGGGGAGCGCCTTTGCGCGCGCGGAACGTGGGGAGCGGGGGCTGAGGGTGTGTATGTGTGTGTGGGGGGGAAGAGTGTGTGTGCATGTGTGACAAAGGTGGCTTGTCAGGCATGAGCCGTGGAGCGGTTGGGAGCCCGGCCCCTTCCCACGGCGATGCCCTGTTTTCAGGCGCCAGTGCTTTCGAATCGCGAGTCACGCTTCACGCTTCGATCAAAATAAAGGGCTTCGCTTGTCAAGTCCGCGTGTTGGCTCCGGGTGCTTTCAAAATGAGGGCTTGGCTCCTGAGATCGCCCTGCTCCCTTCCAGGCGACGATATCTCCCGCGTACAAGCCTGCCTCTTTTTTCCCCCTTGGCCAGTGGTTCGAGACGAGGGTTTTATGCCGCCGTCGCCCTTCTTCCTTCACTGACCCTTGCAGGGACTTAACAGTGTCATCTACTAGTCACCTATTACCTTTCCCATTTTAATGAACATGTGACTGCAAGAGTAGCTATCCCTGCCCCCTCCCTCGCAAGAAAAACAAAAGAGTGGGAAGAGGAAAGACTTCTGTGTTTACCGGAATCCTGCAAGTTTCTTCCTCAGTTTTGAGAAGTGATGACAGAGGCGGTCAAGGCTTCTCATGGCTGATTGAATGGGGATAGTAAGGCCTGAATAGGGCAGAGATGCTATCTTCTGCTCATAATCAGTGTGATTTCCAGGTCCAAGCAGCTTAACCTTCCTCCAGAGGCAGGTTAAGGGACCTCTTCCTCCTTGGATGCCGATACTCATAATCCTCCCATGTTTTTCCATCTCTTCTTCATTTTTCCTTCTACCCAGGGAAAATCCATTGGCCAAAATCTTGTCACTTGGTATACTAAATTGCACTAGAGTAGGCCCATTTAATCAATGGCGATTTGGTGAACTAACCCTTGCATAAATTCCATGGATTCAAATGGGCTTATTCTAAATGTGACTTACTATGCTAGAGCAACTATGAAACAGGACAGCCTCACAGTGCCTTTTGGATGCATGTTTGAGGAGTCCTCTGTATCAAAATTCAGGCAGCTTCTTCCAGAAAGACTGTTTCTTGATAGAGAATTTCTTAACCCATCTCTCAATATAATTCAGTCAATGAGGAAGGATGATGATGTGATAAAAGTCTTGTCTGGAACTGCTTAAGCTTTGAAGAGATGCAGGGCAATTGCTCTGAAAATGAGGCAGGGCAAAACATTATTTGGAAGCACCCAAATGCCCTCTAATGAGGAAGAATACATACACAATACCTTTTTACCTGATAGCACTCAGAGCTGTTCATTTGGAACCATTCTCAAGATGTTTGCCACACCAGTTGAAAGCATTTGAGTGAGGAGACCCACTAAATTGATAATATATCTCAAAAGCAAGTTCCTGTGAGACACAACTGAATGGGGAAATCTTGCCACCCTCATCCTGCCATAGCTAATTAGCACCTGAGATAATTAGAAGGCAGGTCTGAGAAAGTCTAGATGTTGCTATATGGTTATTTATTCCTTGATGCAGTAAGTTCCACACATCAGTCTATGTCTGTGGAGAAGGTATTCTGTGCTCCCAGAACATTCTGGAAGAGGCTGCCATTCCGAAAGAGCAAAGGTATCTCATAATTATTAGGCTAGCTGGGTTATCCACTGGTTCCATACATCTTGGCCAAAGCAGAAGCCTAACTAACTAGACCAATGGACTTCAACTTAGCTTGCATGGAAATGATCATCTCCCTGCCACAGTGGTACAGGATGCCTCACAGGGCTCCAAAGTATGAAAATGCCACAACTATTCAGGTTGAGAGATTGGCTAATTGAATCCATCTTGGTTGTTAAGGGTTATGAGTGTAAAAAGTAGACTTGGATTCCTACTCACCATCTTTTTTCTCTGGTTTTTACTCCTATCATCTGAGGCAGTCAGCAATATATAATTGATACACAATTATATATTGCAGTGTTTAACCGTTACGTGTGTGGCATGAGGGAATCCAGCAAAGCCAATGACACATATAAGTTCACTCTTGAATTTTAATTTATATATGGCATTTCTGGTTTTCATTAGGGCCCAAACTATATCATTATATTCACTAATTAGACTACACTGCAGGTGATAATGTTTTGGAGGAAAGAACGTGATGACAACAGTATCTCAGCTCATCCTATAACACAGTGGTCCCCAACCTTGGGCCTCCAGATGTTCTTGGACTTCAACTCCCAGAAATCCTGGCAAGCAGAGGTGGTGGTGAAAGCTTCTGGGAGTTGTAGTCCAAGAACATCTGGAGGCCCAAGGTTGGGGACCACTGCTATAACAAACCTGCTTGTTAGAAAGATAAGCATTTCCATGGAGCTTCTTCTCTTTTAATACTTCTGTAGCACACATATATGTAAATTTTCCACCTGAGAAATAAAAGGTTTTGTAGATATGTCTCGAATCTCCAATTCATCCAGCTTTTGAAGTAACACTCTTGTTTTCTCTCTCTCTTCCTTGGCAATCTGCGTAATTCAGTCACGCTTACCATGTCATATTCTCTTCTGTGCTGCTGGGAATGGCAATGTCTCCTGCAGCAGGCATGAATTAAAATAAGTAATTATCCCTCCTCCTTCAGTTTCCACCCCTGAGGCATTAGCCTTAGAAGCTGATCTGTTGCTAGAATGAAACACAGTGGTATGTACTCAGGCATTGACATTTATTTCAGAACTAGCTTCCTTGCCCTTTGCATGTGCAATTATTAAACATCTCCCTTTGCAAGCCTACCCAACTTTCCCCTTCATGTACTGTGAGAAGCAAGATTTTGCTCACTCCGTGTGACTTGATGGCAGGCTTTTGCATCTTTAATCATTACAGAGTTTCCAGTGCACTTCTCTCTGCATTAATATCATGGGTTCCCTCGTAATCCTTAATATGTGTGCACTGAGAAAGACATTGAAGCAGTACCAGAATTTGTAACAACTATGCATTGAAAAACAAACAAGTATCTAAATAAAATGGATATACATACAAATGATTAAAAAAAAACTTGGACTATTTATAGCCCTTTTCAGTTCCCTCACTAGTATGCCCAAATGTCTAACAATTTAAAAACAGACAAGACTTGATTTTGAAGTACAAAGATAAAAACATACAAAATGAACAGGCAGTGGAAAATAAATATTCAACAGCCAATCATGCCACAGGCACACAGGAATAAAATTGGCTTTACTTGGTACATGAATTATCCATGGGGAAGAATACAGCTTGATCCGCTGCAAGGGGAAGTTCCATAGTTTTAGCATCACCGTAGATATCTGGTAGATACCCAGTGTGGTATAGTGGGTAAAGGGACGTGGTGGTGCTGTGGGTTAAACCGCAGAAGCCTCTGTGCTGGAAGGTCAAAAGACCAGCAGTTGTAAGATCGAATCCACGCAACGAAGTGAGCTCCCATCGCTTGTCCCAGCTCCTGCCAACCTAGCAGTTCGAAAGCATGCAAATGCGAGTAGATAAATAGGTACCACTACGGTGGGAAGGTAATGGCGTTCCGTGTCTAGTCGCGCTGGCCACATGACCACGTAAACTGTCTACAGACAAACGCTGGCTCTACGGCTTGGAGACGGGGATGAGCACCGCACCCTAGAGTTGGACACGACTGGACTAAATGTCAAGGGGAACCTTTACCTTTTTATAGTGGGTAGCGTTCAGTACACCTGGGTTTGAATCCTGGCTTGGACATGGATATTTATGACAGGGGTGGAGATGGAACTGGTAAGACCACCTCTTAAATATCTCACTCACTTTGAAAGCTGTCTTAGGGTTTCTGTAAGTTGGTTCCAACTTGATAGTCCATAATAACAAAATATATCTTGTACTTATTCATAACTAGCAGAGGTAACTTTTCAATAGATATATCACTTTTCTTATCTTCAGTATACCTTCCCCATCCTTCCTCTCTCACTCATCTCCCCTCCCCCTTTAATCCAACCCTTCTAACTTTCTCGCTATGCAGTCTCCCTTCCCAGAGCAGAAACTTCTCTCTGGGAAGCATTCAGAGGACCATGTCTCGAGGCCTTCTAAATAAATATCTAAGACCATGAGTACAGATTTGTCTCTTGGCAAAGTAGAGAAGCCTGCTGTATACTATCTGGAAATGGTACTTCATGTCATAGGCAGATTTTTAATTAAAAGTTAACTTTTTAAAAAAAAATCAGCCTTTAAAAACAAAATAATCCAGAGGTGCACACTGACCATATCTATGTCATATTTCAAGGTGATATGGTCTTGAAGCTATGATACACAGAGAACTGCAGCTATACATGTCTCTATTAGTACAGATTCTGTAGTTAAAATATGTTTTATTTCGGGCAGTGTAGTTCATCTTTATACTGGGGAGATGTAAAGGATGATCAAAATTGTTGTGAAGTTCTGCATAGAAAGCTGCAATATTTAACAGGTCAAACTATTTATCCATATAAGTCTGCATCATCTAATGTTGTCATGTGTCCATTTTTACATGTGCAGATGATCTCACCCATATACCCAAAAAACTGGAAATTGCAGGTTCATGTGCAGGTTGCAGTGGAAAAAATAAAGTAATTGACAGTAGTAAATGTTTTTTTTAACACCATTCTTTTACCCTTTTTTTAAAAAATGACAATGGTTTGGTTTGGTCTGGTTTGATTTGGTTCAGTATCCATTGGACTCTGGTATATTTTGGGCATGGGTATCTGAGACCAAATAAATATTCAGTGTTTCCTTTGGCCCTTCAGTGGCCACTTCTGATGTGAAGGATCGCTTGACTAGGATTCACCTGATTTGTTATGAGGGGGTCACCTCGAGCACTCCCGGCAAGGCCAGGATAGAAAAACAGTGGCATTCCCTCCTCCCACCTACATTGTTCGGCCAGGGGTTGGGGACCTGAGACTCTGGCAACACAGCCCCATCTCCATCCCAGCCTTGGCTTCCTTGTCACTCAATAGAAGCCCTGCCTAGGTTTGACACTGGAGACACAAGCGGCAACAAGTACAGCAAAAGAGTCTCCAGGAGGAGCAGCACCACAGAACCTGGTCCCCATCACCCATCTTTGCCAGCCATCCCTAAAGAAAGTGTCCTGGATCAGGACTCATACTTCCTACCCACTTTTCTGGGCCTTGACTTTCTGGAAACCCAGTGAAGGCAACTGGTGCTCCAGCTGGATGGACTGTGCCGGGGGGGGGGGGCAGTGTTGGAAAGTCAATCCCCTGGAAACATGGGGGAAGAGACAGTAGGGGCTGGTTCTGTGTTATTAATAAAAGCTGGTGTGAGTGACAAAGCCAAGCTGCTGGGTCCCCAGGAGGTGGGGGCAGTGGGGCTCACACTTACACAGAATATTGCTTTCAATTTTCTTGTTATAGAGTGGGATTTTAATGCAATTTGAACTGCATTAAATGCCCTAGTGTGAACGTATTTTGGAAACTGAAATGAAATGTACAATGTAGAACGAACTGGAAGCTCAGACTTGATTACTCGATTATTCCCTACATGACTTCAAAAACATCTTTAAGAGAGTGCGTAAGCAACCACTATTGATCCTTCTCCAGGACCAACACATCTCTCCTTCAGTCTGTGTTACTACCATGTTTCCCTGAAAATAAGACAGGGTCTTATATTAATTTTTGCTCCAAAAACGCATCAGGGCTTATTTTCAGGGGATGTTTTAATTTTTTCATGTACAACAATCTACATTTATTCAAATACAGTCATCTCATCTTCTTCTGGTTGCTGCACAATGGTGGAGGGTGGGGTTTCACTTAACTGGGGCTTATTTCGGAGGTAGGACTTATATTACGAGCATCCTGAAAAATCATAGGTAAAGGTAAAGGTTCCCCTTGACATTTAGTCCAGTCGTGTCCGACTCTAGGGGGCGGTGCTCATCCCCGTCTCCAAGCTGTAGAGCCGGCGTTTGTCCGTAGACAGTTTCCGTGGTCACGTGGCCAGCGCGACTAGACACGGAATGCCGTTACCTTCCCACTGTGGTGGTACCTATTTATCTACTCGCATTTTTACATGCTTTTGAACTGCTAGGTTGGCAGGAGCTGGGACAAGTGACGGGAGCTCACTCCGTGACTGCTGGTCTTCCAACCTTGCAGCACAGAGGCTTCAGCAGTTTAACCCGCAGCGCCACCACGTCCCTAAATCGTGAAAAAATCATACTAGGGCTTATTTTCAGGTTAGGTCTTATTTTCAGGGAAACAAGGTAGTTCCCATCCCCAAGTTCTGAAACTTTGTAACAGTTTAGACTGCTATTTTGTGTCTGCTATAAGGCAAAGATGGAGCTATGCCATATTTGTCCACATCCTGGGAACATCCAAGCGTGTTTACTGCAACATGCAGTAAACTTCCATTTGTTCAATATATGGCTACCAGAGTATTGCCTGAAATGGTATATTTAGAACATATTTTTTAAGAAAGTTTGCTGGCTTTGCTTTTGTTATCAGGCCCAGTCTTTTCAAAGCACAATCAGACTTGCAAATAAAGCCCTTGTTCACTTCATGGTGACAAATCAAAATCTAATTTGTACAATGCAGAATGAAGTAAGCTCCTGCTAGGGCAATCAGATGCCTTTTATTACTTTAGAGAACTCTACTTCTAATTTATGTGGTTTTGAAAGAGGTAGCCGTGTTAGTCTGTGCAAGCATATATTGTTTTGTTTTGTTTCTTTGGATTTTGCCTGATATTCTAATTATGTGCTAACTGTATTGTCTAGTTTGGTCCTCAGGCAGCAGATTTTGGATCTTTTAGTATAAAATTAAATAATTAACAATGTGCAAGTGTTGCAAGTTGTTAATTATTTAATTTTATATTTTATTTATTTATTTTATTTTTTAATTTTATTTCATTTATACCCCGCCTATCTGGTCTTGCGACCACTCTAGGCGGCTTCCAAACAACATAAAACAACAGATAAAATCACAAAATTATTACATAAACAATTTCCATAACAATTATAAAACAAAAAATAAAGATAAATAGAAAAGATAAAAAGATCAGGTATTGACTGGAGGGAAGGCCTGTATAAACATCCATGTTTTTAGTTGATTTTTAAAGATACCCAGTGTAGGGGCGGCACGAATCTCCAGAGGAAGATTATTCCAGAGGCGAGGAGCCACCGCCGAGAAGGCCCGATTTCTTGTTCTTTCCCTACGGGCCTCCCTCGGCGTCAAGCTCCTCAGCCTCACCTCTTGACTCGCACGGGTGATCCGGGTAGACCTTGGTGGGAGCAGGCGTTCCGCCAAATATTGAGGTCCTAAACCGTTTAGGGCCTTATAAGTAAGCATTAAAACTTTGAAGTCAATGCGGAACCGAATGGGCAGCCAATGTAATGCGGCCAGAATAGGAGAAATATGCTGGTATTTTCTCACTCCACTAAGGAGTCTGGCCGCCGCATTCTGCACCACCTGAAGTTTCCTCATCAACCTCAAAGGCAGCCCCACGTAGAGCACGTTACAGTGGTCTAATCTTGAGATTATGAGCGCATGCACCAAGGTAGTGAGCGCCCCCATATCAAGGTAGGGCCGCAGCCGGGCAATCCGCCAAAGATGGAAAAAGGCGGAGAGGACTACCGACGCCTACTGCGTTTCCATGGTGAGCGCCGGGTCCAGATGGATCCCCAAGCTGCGAACCCCACTCTTAGCGGCCAAGGCCACCCCCCCGAAATGAGAGAGAGTCACCCAAGCCGCCAACCACAGGGGCATCCACCCTCAGAACCTCCGTCTTGTCCGGGTTCAGCCTCAGCCCATTTTCCCGCATCCATTGCAATATAGTCCCCAGGCAGCGCTGAAGGGACAGGACGGCATCACCTGCAGTTGGTAAAAAGGAGATGTAGAGCTGGGTGTCATCAGTATATTGATGACATGATGTTCCACACCCCCTGATGACCCGACCCAGCGGCCTCATATAGCTATTAAACAGCATTGGGGAGATAATCGACCCCTGTGGAACCCCACAATTGAGACTCCACAGGGCCGAGACACTCTCCCCAAGCTGTACTCTCTGGGGACGGTCCTCCAAGAAGGAACGGAGCCAGGCAAACGCCAAGCCACCAATTCCCAACTCAGAGAGCCTCCCCAGGAGGATACCGTGGTCGACGGTATCAAAGGCCGCCGAGATGTCGAGGAGGACCAACAGAGATGTTTTACCCCTGTCAGCCTCCCTCAACAGGTCATCATACAGGGCGACCAATGCCGTCTCTGTACCGTGGCACGGCCTGAAGCCCGACTGAAATGGATCCAGGGCATCTGTTTCATCCAAAAGAGCCTGAAGCTGGTCAGCCACCACCCTCTCGACCACTTTGCTAATGAAAGAAACATTGGCGATGGGCCTATAATTGCCAATTTCGTCCGCCGCCATATTAGGTTTCTTTCTTAATATTCCAGTATTCTTCTGGTTTTATGGATCTCAGGGAGGAGGAGCACTGATGGAATTTTCTCCCGGCTGGACTTCACCAAGAGGCACCTCCACTAGGAATCTCCACAGAGAGAATGATACCCTGGGTGGTTTTCCTGCTAGTGACATCAAGCATGAACAGGGCTTTATGCACAAATGGCGCATCAGAAGGATAGGGGAACAGAAGGATTGCAACTATTTCCAGATCCAAAGTTCAATTCAAAGTTTCCCATCCCCCCATATAGATGCCCAGTTCAGAACCTTCCCTTATGCCATTCTGGTTTGGAGCTGACATATGGAAATTCTGTCCTTATCTGCTTTGCTGAAGGAAAATTAGAGGGGGAGAAAATGCTCCTGCTCCTCTTCCACATTGGCCAGCATGCATAGGTAGATGAACCAGTGAAACTCCTTCATTGCTCTCCTTCCTCAACCCATGATTAATAAGATCAGAGTTTGGAAAAAATATTTTGGACTACATCTGCCAGTATCCCCCACAGCCAGCATGATCATGGTGGTTGGAGATTCTGGGAATGGGTGTTCACTGAGACACACGTATTCTCTCCAGGGACACACATATTTATAATAACAACAACAACAAAAATGGAGGAAGTTCTCATTATTCATTTTTGCAATTTTCATGGAGCATATGGGTGGCTCTTACCATCTGTGTCTCATTCTCCATTTTGTTAACCATGGGTAATAATTAGACTTAATTTCCCACATTCCAGGGAAGTGCCACCAGCTGGATGCAGAATTCATTCACAGTACCAGCTGGCAGCTATTTCTGTGATGTGGGGAGTCCCCCCCCCTCACTTTTCCCTCTGTCCGGTAAGGATCCATTATTTAACATTTCTGGGGTGTGGGACTTGAGTACATCTTCTTTAATCATTTAGATACCAACTGGTTTTCTTTTTAATCTTCATTAATTACATCTTTATCTGGTACTAAGAAAAGTTTTATCATTAACTCCTGATCACATATAGGAAAGGAAGCAAACAAATAAAATGTCTGGAGAATTCAAGGGTTTTTAAGGTGGAAAGTTATTTAGTGTTTCCTCTCAAATAACCAGCATGTCTGTAAGGGAACAAATCTCTAGCTTTCCTTGCTTGTTGCTATCTGGACATTTCATAACTGGAATAAACCCCCATTAACCTGTGTGCAAGTGTGAGAGAAGCTGTGTGTACATATGTGTGTTGTACATTTGTTTGTGTGAGGGTGGGGGAGGGAGAATAAGCCATGAAAATTTGAATTTTTCATTTCTGAACTATACAATTCCTCCTAGCCCAAGTCTGACTCTTGCACAAATATTGTTTCACTCAAATGTTTAAACAAATGTTAAAATCATAGCCTTAGCTTCTGCTAAAATAATAACAGTTCTGCAGATACCATCATATATTTGCTTATACCTTAAAGATGACTTTTTATGCTATCACTATGCTGTCATCTCCCATCTCTATCTAGTTCTCTTTTTCAGCTGACCCCTGTACCAGAGTTTCTAAGGCTATGACAGTACTCTCAGATGACAGTATACGTATACTTATGAGACTGCAAAGTAATTGATCATAATGACTGCAGGATTTCATGACTGGACATAACATAACAGATACCATAATGAATTTTTATTTGGAATTATGCAACTATACGACACTGTAGAGAAACAAGAAGATTACACCCTTAATAACAATGGTCACAGCATTACAACTTTCTTGTTCATGGCCTCTGTCTACTGCATCAGGTCTTCCCATTATGGGTCCAAGTAATGTGTGGAGAACCAAGAACTTCTACCTAGACATCACCAAACATCAATACCTTGGTCCTTCTCATCTGATACTATGTCCAAAGCTAACCAAGCTAATGCCATTTATACCTTACTCTCCTCTTTTTATAAAAACAAGTGTGAGTAATATCTTCATTGGATCACTAAAATATCATAAACAGGCAAACTTTCAAGCCCTTTTCCAAAGGTTTATCAACTTGTCTGACAAAAAAGATTCCTTTTTTCCATCCACCTCTTCTTCAACTTTGAAAACAAGGTATTTCATGCTCTACCTTACTGCCTCTTGGCAGAAGCAGAAGTCAATAAGTCCTACAGCATCTGTACTGGCTCCTTATTTCCTTCTGGGCACAATCAGATTCTAGGACTGATGCGTAAAGCACAACATCCCTAAAGGCAGGTTCAGGAAACCATGTTGAAGTGGAAGGACTGGATTTTGCATTCCACACTCATTTCAGTTCATTTTAATGTCATTATTTATATGTTTCCTTTCTCTAAAAGAGGACCCAAAATGGCTACTTGGGTCCTCTCCACCTTGTCCAGATGATACCAGGCATGTGATGACATTCCATGAAGTCATGAGATTCCCCCATTATAGCAGTAGGTGAAGCTCTTCTACCTGCTGCTTCGGCCAAGAACCCAACTTCATTCTTCTAACAAATTGGCACAAGCAATGACATGACCTCAGCTATCCTCTGGTCTGAGCTGATGCTTGCAAGTATGGCTTAGAGCCAAGGATCTCACCCTTTGGACCTCTAGTTGTTTTGGACTTTAAAGCCTCAGCCATCACGAGGAATGATAAGGGATTCTGGAAGTTGAAACCCTCATATTTGGACAAGCAAAAGTTCATAATCACTGACTTCATATGCATTCTTCATGCCTCCTATCCTTTCCTTATACTTACGGATAACCCTGTTCAGCTGTATTTGTTCCCCAGTGGCCTTCAAGAGTAACTAGAGCCACTTTTAATAATGCCAACTGTGTACCAGGTCCAGTCATAAAAAAAAACCCACACACATCACAAACACAGGGGACCATCAGCAGGACCAGATATTGTGCTGCCTGAGACTACCCACCCAAGTAGCAGAAAGTTCATTTGGTCTGTGAAGCACAAAATTCCACAGGCACACTATAATTCATTCATTTTCCATTAAAATATTCATTTTATTTACACTTCACTTTTCTCCTACTAAAAAGAACCCAACAGGGCTTCCTCAATTACAATACTGAAAACAATTAAATTTGTTAGATGTTAAAACTACTAAATTAAAAAAAACCATTTAAAATAGTTCAAAAATGTATTATGAAGATAAAAAGTACAACACTCTTCATTAAAAGACTTTCCTTGGCAGAAAGTTGCTTACCAGATGCCTACCAGAAGGGAAAGGTATGTAGCTGCTGGTGGAAGGACAGCAAGGAAGGGCCCAGATTGGCTTCATAATATAATAAATAACCAACATTTTGCTATACTGTGTTGATACCCAACATCTGTTGTCTGAGACAGTCACCACAGTGAATGCAAAGGCAGGGCCATCTTATACTCTCATGGCCCAAAAGAGCTGTCTGTGAGGCTGTATAAATGTGATTCAAGTCTTCTGTTATGAACAAGAATTACTACAGAAAATGCTGAGCTGCTGTGAACCTTGGCCTCTTTCTCCTGTTCCAGATATGATACGACTAGAATCCTGGCTCTGTTTCAGTTGAATCTGTCATTGTTTTGATTTCTCTTTGTCACTCATAAAAGTTCCGCTGCTATGATCCTGATTCTGTGAATATCCCAATCCAAGTCAACCAGCTGTGCCTCAATATCCAACCTGGCTCACCAAAGGACAGTTTGATCTAGATCTGTCTCTAGATCTTGAGACAGTTATAAACCCTATGCAAATCTCTTTGAACTTCCTAAGGAAGAATGGCATAAGAGTATAAAAATATTATCTCTGCAAACATTTGCACCTGACAAATATGTAAATAAATTCTAGGGGATGTTTTGCTTAGAAAAGTTGCTCGTACATGCATGCTAAACAACAGCACTATCAACTCAAATAGCATTTGTTAATACCTTCTCATCAAAACTTGATACTCTTTTGTTAATGCCCTGTCTCCAACCTCATTTATTTTCTCCTTCAAATCTAGTCATTCCTGAACATTAGAAAGATTAGAGACAGCTTTTTTTCTCCATTATGTGTCTGGGCTGGAAGGAAAACTGAGTACGCAGACTTCCCAGAAAGAGGTTTGCTCTTCACTTAGATTGATCCTAAGCCCATGCTGATTCTATATTATTTTCTCAAAATACCTCCTGTTATTTTCTGAAGACTGGTACTAGCATTAGCTGATAGATTATGGGAGCTGATGGAGCACACTGTAAAATGTGTGAATTTGCTGCCACCTGCAGAGTACATAACTGATCTCCCTGCTCTAGTCATTGAATTTCCTTGTAATTAGGTTACTTCAGTGATGCACACATTAATTTATCTGTGTTCTGTCTACAATGTATATAATTTGAAACCAACCTGTCACATAAATCGGAGGACAGCAACCAGAAAAGGATGCTAATGAGCTGACACCAGTATATGTAATTATGCAGCAGCAAACCTTCATGAATCCAGGATATAAGTACAGCAAACATTGCTTTCTGTCCAGCACAGTTACGAACCCCATAACTCTGGGCTTTTAGTGTAGAGTATTGATTTGATTCCAGCTGTATTGATTTGTTCCTTATTATTTCCACCCATTGCCCCTGCCTTTAACATGAGGTATAGAATTTATGTATATATGCATTCCCAGGGGAAACAAAATTAATTCCTTTAGTTCTTTGTAAAAAAAATGAGTGGCAATATCTCAAAAAAAATGAGTGGCAATGAATTCTTTCAAGACTTGTTTACTGACCAATCAGGCAATAGTAAATGGTGGTTTCACAGTTTATGATAATTTTAACATTTTAGATTTTTGTTTCTTCTTTTTGTAATGGCAGCAATTTTAATTCTTATTATTTGGAGGCATTTGTTAGATTTATCGATCTTAAAATTCCGGTACTGCTACAAACATTTTAGTTAGCACTCGAAATTAGCATTTATCCAATACTCGTGTGCATTGGCGCCCTCTTCTGGTAATAATATATACTGTTGTTATGTGTGGTGTCAAATTGCGTTCAGTCTATGGCGACTATGATATGGTTTCTAAGGTATATGAAATATTTAAGGAGTGGTTTTACCATTGTCACCTCTAGTGAATTTCTAAGGCCAAGCAGGGAATTGAATCAGGTTTCCTCAGACCTAGCCCATCAGCATCCCCCTGTACCAGACTGGGTCCTTAATAATCTAAATGCTATTTCTTATATCCTCACTCAGTTTGAACATTTAGGGTAACAAGCAGAGCACAGAAATTATGTGAAAGACCTGTTTTCTATATGTCTCTGTGCTTAAACCTTTCATTAGCATTCATTTGGATTTCTTAATTTTTATGGTTTGGGATATTGTTTTGTTTATGTATTTGAGCTGAATACTTTTAACTGCCTTATCATGATAGGAAGTTGGAAAACATGTGTTATAAATAAGTGGATCTAGCAGAAAATATTTTGTTCCTTTGCCAAACAGTTAAATCGCAACAGTTTTAAACAAAAGCTAATTTTCTACTTGTGTGATCTTCGTCAAACTTTTGGTTCACTCCTGACACATTAAAGTATTCAATGAAGACACATCTCATTTGTGCTGCTGGGTTTTACAAACAAGCTTAACTGTCCTTACCCACTTCATTTCTACCCAAATACCACCCCCACCTCAGCCTTATTCTGTGTTTTGCTTGTGTTTTTAACTTTGTTCTTATTATGAACTTTAATGTGATAGTTATTTAATGCTTTTAAAATATTGTCATAATCTATCATTTGGCTTTTAACTTTGTTTCTTTTAAATGCTGTAAGCTCCCTTGGATGTTTTGGGAGAAATGTGGCATATAAATATTTTAAATAAATACATGCATGCATTATGTGCAAAATAATTCTCACCAGAGTGGTGTAGCATGAGTTGCCAGCACCCGGGACAAGGCAACACCCCCCCACACACACACACACCTGTTCCTGCCACCACGTTGCCTTCCAGGCCTGCACAGACAGCGGGCGTGGAAGGGAAGCAGAGCAGGCCTGACACCCCCCCCATGACCCTTTCTCCTGCTGTGACCCCACACACTCTCCACACACACATACACCTGCTCCTGCTGCCACACTACCTTCCAGGCCTGCAAAGACAGAGGGCTTGGAAGGGAAGCCAAGCAGGCCTGAACCCCCATGACCCACTGCCCCTCCCTCCATGACCCTCCTATCTGCTCCTGCCACTGTACAGCCTTCCAGGCCTCTGTAGATCCCCCTGCAACCCTCCACCGCCTCTGCAACCCTCATTCCCCTCCATGACCCCCCACCTGTTCCTGAGACTTCCCTTCTTGAGAGACCCCTACCTCTCTGCAAGCCTGCCCATCAGCTGAGTGGTGGGTAAGTGGGGGAAACAGCAGACCCTTGCCCCTGGAAGGGAAGCCCACCTCCTGCCTCTGAAGAAGATCACTGCAGGCCCCCAGGAGATGGTAAGTGTTCCCGCAGAGATTTGGACTCCTTTGTGCCCCCTAAAAAATTTGCACACTATACACTATGCAGTGGCTTGCCAGCTTTAGTCCATGTGAAAAACAGTCACAGGACCATATTCTGCTAACCGATGCCTTCTGCCTTTGTAAGTTAGGAGCAAATAATGCAGAATGATCTTGTTGTTCTAGTCAATTACCCAGGCTAGAGTAGAGAGGGTACTGGAGTAGAAGTACCACTACATGGCAGTATTAAGCACCAAAGCCACATTGTCTAACTTGTGTGATCTTTAAAAATAATGACCACTGGGACCAGGTCTATCATTAGGCAAAGGGAGGCAGATGCCTGAGAATGTTATGAAAAAGCAGCAAATTGCTAGTTATTTAATATATGATTACTGTATTTCTATTGCCATGGAAGTGCAGAGGAAGAAGCACTGGCAAGATCTCTTGGTACCTGATGATAAGGGCATGCAAGAATATTCTACCTTACAGCTCAGAGTGGTTTGGAAGCAGGAAAAAGAGAGGAGCGATAATAGCACTGTAATCATTTTGTGTTCTATGCCTTAGTTCAAAACCCAATGTTTTTCTGGCTCATATAAAGATTTAATTTGGAGGATTGCACCCAAAAGTCATTTCCATGATTGAAAGTGTTATACTAGAAGAATTTATGCCTTTGTAGTCATTACATGGGTATGGGCTAAGCCATGTCTTTGAACCTCTCTGGTATGAGTCCTGTATGTGATGCTCTTTGTTGTAAGAGTGAGCTGTAGGTGTACCACAGAATGATGAATCATCACCATGAAGAGTGACCCTGGGGCTTCTGCTTTCCATCATTTAGAATAACTGAATCCTAGAACTGGAAGGACCACAAATCCCAAACGAGCATCCTCCGTATACTAATTTACAGCATAATACATCAGAAGTGGAGATCAAGAAATTGTTAACTGCACTGCACCACTTTAAACTCTATTGGGGAAAGATGAAAGAAGGAAATGACCAGCTACTTTAACATGATCTCCTATCATGGCATTCTCTTCACATAACCCAGTTTTCAGAACTGCAAATTAACATTATTATTTTGACTGAGTTAGAATTCACCCTAATTTAATTTCTCTTACAATAATTCAAACAGTAAGCTACCACAGTATGGATAATTAAAACAAGGCTACTTCTGTCCATGACAAATTACAACTGGTATGCCATCCTAAGTAACAGATGGCAGCCCAAGATACAGAAGCAACTCAATGGATTAATGCGCACCTACAAACCTGGTCCTTCAGAGGAGTGCAACTGTCCCCTAGAACAGATTAAACATCAATCCTGATCAAACCACTCATTACAATATTGCCTGAGTCTCTGTTTATTAGCTGTTAGCCAGTCCAATAACACTACAAGGCACTGATTTAGAATTCCTACTATCTCACCTCGATTTGACGAAGGAAATGTGTTGTCTAATCAGGAGCTAAGAGCAGTCCAAGCATGCCAAGGTCTACACCGGGGAAGAATAATAAAAAACAGTGCTACAAGGCAATTAGTCTAGACCAGAGAAACAAATTTCATCTAAGAGCAGCCATAACCACTCAGTTGAGGATGCTGCCCAAGACGTTTCTTGTCCTCCTTTGGTATGAAAGAAATAAGCAAACAAAAACACTGATACATTTTTCTTTATTTTTTTTAACATATCCAAAATTCAGTTATAAAGAGGTTTATAAAGAGATTTATAGGCCTCTTAGTTCCCTCCCTTTCCAGCTCTGAGTCGTTGGGATCTAAATTCTTCTCTGATTTTTACAAGATTAGCTGCCTCAATTTGTTTTCTCCACTTGTATGTTCTCTAGTATGCCCATGCAACACTACATCAACAAACCATGTGCTTTAGGTTGTGTTCTGGCTAAGCCGGTATTTGGAAGAAAGTCCAGGCCTTCTTTCTCTGGCTATTGTGTGTGACAGGCCTCAATGTCAGCACCTCTTTGTAGTCACTTACAGAATGTTGGAAACTCTAGGCTAATTTTTCCCTTAGGCAGCATAGACAGAACTTTTCCTTATCTTCTCCCTCTTCTCCATTTCATCCTCACAACATTCCTGTAAGGTAGGTCAATGGAGAGAGACTGGCCCGCACCACCCAGATAATTTTATGGCTCAGTGAGGACTAGAACGTAGTTCTCTGAAGCCCAAGTCTAACACTTTGACCACTATATTACACTCCTTCCATTACTTATTTACTGTGAGCTATGGAAATCTAAATGGCAAATAAATAAAAATTTGACACAGCAATTATACTAAGATGCTCGGAAGACTGTGGTCTGATAAATGCAGAACTCTAATCTGAGTGCCTTCCTGGCGTCTTGCCTTTTAGTAATAGGATATTGATAGATAGGAAGGGTGGTTTTTCTATTGTCTATGTTTTGATTCTCTCTCTCTCTCTCTCTGTCACATACACACACACACGCACACACAGAGAGAGACATTATCTCATCAGTGTGAAAGCTCAAAATCGAGCAAAAGTTAATTAAAATTGATTGATTTTTTAAAAAAATTGTAATCATAGATGTAGTCACTTATTTTCTTTACACTATAATTAGAAGGATAGGTTTTCTAAAAGAAACATAACCACAAAATGACTTTCAGACATACCTTGACAGTGTCAACAGAAGTCATTACTGTTCAGTATACTACATAGCTAACTGCCATTAACAACATAGAATAAAGGAAAGGCCTTTTCTGAACCCTTCAAAGGAAAAGCAAAGCAAAAGATGGGAAACAAGGCTGGCTCCAGGTTTTAGGGCTCCTGAGCCATGCATCCCCTAGTGGACCCCCTCCTCTGTTGAGAGGTCCTGGCAAAGCTCCATCTACATACTTGGAGAATTCCTCTTTCACAAGAACGACTGCACCTATCCTTCTGGAGCTTTGAAGATTTCTTACTTACAGAACAAGTAAATATAATGGTGCACAAGGAACCTAGGAGATAAATATATTCATTTTGGACATTATCAGAATGCAATTTCCACTTAAGAGTCTTCTGACCTAGTTAAATCCATTCCTTTAATGTCCAGCTCTATATACTCTAGCCTCCTGGTTCCCTTCAGTGGGAGGTCCATGAGCTCCTCAATGACCCCTTTTCTTTTCACCAAGCAAGCTGATAACTGATCAGTCCTTAAGCCAACTCTGGTACTCTGCCAGTACCAAGCTGTATCTAGAATGAGGGTCAGTATGCCCACAATGAGGGCAAGTAGGTTAGGGGTCCCCCCCCCCCGGAGGTGCTTGATTGCCCCAGCCCGGTCTTTTCCCTCTCGTTCCAGTGTTGGCATTCTCATTGGTGTTTTCTCTGCCAGTATTGGATCTGGGTGGCTGTCAGCTATCTCCACTCTCTCCCCCATAGATGGCCAGTATGGTGGCTGGGGTTTTTGGTGGTTTCCCCCTTCCCTTTTAGCAACCCTTAATTGCACCAAAACCCCTATGCAGGGCTCTTCCTTAAATATATAGTCCCATTCCTCTGGGGGCTTTGGCTCTTTCTACAGAGATTGTTCAGCCTAATAGGTCTGTGGAAGTTCCTCCTTAATGTCTCCCCAGGCCCTGTCCTCAAGGTCCTCCTCTTCTCTGGTGGGAGAGCCAGGACTTACTTCTCTGAACTTCTCAGTCTGGCAGCCTGTTTCTTGCCAGGTTTTCCCCACCGGGGTTTCTGGTTCTACTTGTCGTAAGGTGGCTTTTATATCCCCCCAAGTGGCAGCAGCAAGGAGCCTCTTTCCTTCCCAATAGAGGTAGTCTTTCTCTATGGGTAAAGCTATGTTCAGGGTCCCACTGTCCTGGGAGTGGGGCCTCTCTGCCCTTTCCGGGTCCACCATCCTATCTTCCAGGTCTCCTGACCCCTTGATGGGTTTTACTGAGAGCTCAGTGGGTGTGTCGGGCCCTGGGCTGATGGCCCACTGACCGGGGCATCCACACCACTTATAAAATGAAGGGGTACCATGGCCAAAGTGATGTGAACATAATACAAAACATTACCTGATTTATAACCGTGCCTTCCATAGCAAGAAAAGAGAAATGCAACTTTACACACACACACACACACTCAAGTTATTTTGACACCTGAGGCAGTAAAATAGTAAAACATAATAATATATATATATTTAAAGTCAGGCTGCTGCCTTTCTGTGGTGCCTTTTTGTGGTGCTCAAAATCTGCTGCCGAAGGCATCTCCTGACTACCTTTATGACTTGCAGCTCTGTTCTGGCCTTACTGATAATGAATCATGCTTTAATTAAATCCTGCTCTTTTATACTGCTGCTCTCTTTTTCTGCCATGTTCCTGGGGTTTTATGCTTTTGTCCCTGCTTGTTGTTCATCACAGGCATGTGAGCATGTTCTGCTCGACAGAATAAAAACATTAAAGAGATCTAAACAAATAAACCAATTGATATTAGTGATTATATGAAGTCAGCATCTGGAGCAGGCTGTTATTTCAAATCAAGTACTAAAGAATAAAGGGATGTGATCATCTCAGTACAGAGGATTTGGGGGCAGACTGAACATTATTCAAGGGTTGCTATGCCCTGAAGATCTGCAGGAATGTATTTGCATCCCAATGAATCCATCTTGCGCCTTAGGCGCCTGGATCTGCGAGATTCCTTCTGTAGGAGAAAAGCTGATCTGATCAGAGTGGTGTGTGGATCTCTGCCGGCAGAAGGGCTCCTCCTGGTCTCACCGGGTTTCCCTTCCCTGGAGCGACGTTATATTTTCTTTCTCTCTCTCTCTCTCTCTCTCTCTGTGGGTCGGGATCGGGCCGAAGGCGTTCATACTGCTGTTCCGTAGGTAGCGGCCCTTGGACGCGGAGCAGGAGGGGAGGGAGCGGGAGCCGCCGCCGCGTCGACTCGGGGGGAAGGCGCTGGGCTTCCGGGCGCCGCGGCCCGGCCCGGGTGGGTGTCGGATGCTGTCAGTGCCACCGTGTCTCCTGCTGCAGGGCGAGAGCGAGAGACGGCGGAGGAGCCCTTCAAGTCCGACCTTCTTCGGCAGCCGATCTGATTCGGTCCCTCCTGCCAGGAACCCCGCATGCAGCCCTCACCCTGGAGCGGAGGCGGCGGATCGAGGAGCTCTCAAGATCCTCCCGGCAGCGGCTGGTCCAGTCCAGGGACAGGATGTTCTCCAAGATCACCTCCATTCTGCAGCATGCCGTGGAGGCGGTAAGGCCATCGGCAGCGCCCGTCACGCAAGTCCGGGGATCTAATTGGGCCTAACCCGGGGAGCGCACTTTTCGTGGCCTCTTCCCGTTTTCCTTCCCTTACTCCACCGGGCCTGCCCTTCGATACCCACTGCTTTATTTCTGCCCTAGGAAACACCCTGATCGGACTGGTGTGTAAATAGCGTAAGATATTTGCTGTGCCAAGAGTTTAATGGGTCCGAGATGGAAGGCTTATTTATTTTTCTCCCTCGAAGACACAGTTGGATTGCTTTACGTCCTATTTATTATTTACTTATGTACTCTAACTATGTTTATGTTGCTCATCGGTTCCGTTTATAGGGTAGTTTATGAGAAAAAAAACCCAGGTAAAATGTAGATCTAGCTAGCAAAATAAACTAAAAACCATAAAATTGTAAACACATAACAGAACAGGCAGCGGAATTAAAATTGCATCTAAAAAAACCAAGGAAAACGGTATTTGCCTGGTGTCAGAAGGACAGTTAGACAGCTGGCAAAACTCCATAGTAAACTTCTAACTCCAGAGAAGCTGTTAAATAGATAGCAGCAACTCATCTCTTGCCACACTCCGCCACCCCCTCCCAAAGTTGCTTGTGTTGTGTGTGATTGTGAAAGTTTATTTTTGACTGCAAAGGACAAACACAGAACAGGAGAGTATCCTGGTCTGAAAAGGAGGAACTTGAGACCCGGATCAAGTCAGGTGACTCAGTTTGCCCTTTCAAAGATGCCCCTTAGATGTGGGCCTGTCCCTGTTGAGTTGGCAACTCAACCTCTGTTGAGTTGAGCTTGGAAGGTTTGAATCTGGATGCTTGTCAGCTGTCACATCAGCAAAGTGGCAAAGGGAGGCAATGCTTTTTGCCTTCACTTTGCCAGTTTGCTCATGTGGCCTTCACATGCTGGCTGGATAGCTTAGGTATCTGGCTGTGGAGCCAGAGGTTGGGAGTTAGTTCCCCACTATGCCTCCTGGGAGTAGAGCCAGCCTGTCTGGTCTTGGGCAAGCTGCATAATCCCAAGGCGCCCCCAGAAGAAGGGAAAAGTAAACCACCTCTGATTATTCTCCACCTGGAACACCCTGAAAAGGGTTGCCATCAGTCAAGATTGGCTTGACAGCTTATTATTATGGTCTGTGCTGGACATGCCCCTGCTTGCATATCCAGTATGCACATCAAATGGTTTAATCTGGAGTTCAGATTACTTCATTCCTCACCTACCAATCTGCTGTGCAGACCCAGCCCTACTATTAGGCAGAGTGAAAGAACAGATTTCGGGTGTCAAGAAAAGATAGAAAGTTGTTTACAGGAGAGGGTGGTCTGGTAGTTACTTATTTCATTCCATTGGTATTTTTAGTGCTAGGGAGGGGTACTTATTGACTTTTCTGCCTAAGGTGCCAATTTGATTTATAGGTATACATATACCTATATGGCTTTATAAATATACATACCTTGCTTTGATGGGTAGGAAGTACTACAGTATATGCTATATACTATATGCAACAGAATGTCTTGGGCTAGCCCTGTGGCTGTGCTTCTTTGTGGGATGCCTCTTTCTGCCCTCTCTATGGTGGAGGAGGTGGGGGGCACTGCTTTTATCCTGCAAAATATTTTATTAGTGTTCTCTTTTTTGTAAAGAGCTGGCAAAGGCAGAGTAGAGTACTTCACTCATCATCTGCTAGTTCCTCTTGCGAGGAATAGCATGGCGATCAAATTTTTTAAAAAGTTGCAACTTTGAGGTTTACTTTACAAGACAGTCCTGTAAGCTAGCCTTCTTTTCTCATAAATGTTGGACTTTGATTCCCATAATTCCTGGTCAGTATACCTGTCTTCAAGAAATCTTAGTCTTGAACATCTGGAAGGTGTTAGGCTGGAAGGTGTCTGCTCTACACACATTTCTGTAAGTGTAATCAAACTTCAGTAAGACTGACTTCTGAATATAAATGCATTAGCATTGTATTCTTGATGATGCATAAAAGCTAGCTTTTTTTTTTGTCTCATGACCAGAAAGTCACAGTCTGAACATCAGAACTGGTGTGGTGTTATTTGATGAACACCTAAAAACTTGACATAAGGGACACTCACATGACAGTCCCCTTCAAAAAATGCAAGAGGGAACCATACAAGCAATCATTGACAAATGTCACAATCGTGTTCCCCAGCCTCTGGCCCTCGAGAAGTGCTTTCCTGCTGTCCACATATTTGACAAGATTAGGAAGGTGTAAAAACACCCATACCATGTACCTGCTTAGATGTGCTCCATGCAAGAAGGTCCTTATACTTTTGCATGGTAGCATGTCTATGAAAATGAACATAGGGTTTTATCCCACACTGGCCGAATATGCTATTGATAGGATAGTATTTCTTAAGCAGATGGTGTCAGCTTATGTGGCTGTCACATGGCACTTTGGGTAGGGCTAGCGTATATAGCCGCCAGTTGAGGGAATCTAGCATCCTAATATTTGATTCATTCAGACTTTATATGTCTGTGATGCATTACATCAGCAATTCCCGACCTTTTTTGAGTCACAGCCCTTTTTTATAATAGCGAAGTAACCTGTCACCCCCCCATCACATTTGCATAAAAAGGCATTTTAATAGGGGTAAAGAAAACACATTAAAAATAGATTCTTCAGAATATAATTCTAACTTAATATTTAATGTGACGGCTGTACTTGCATCTAGGCAATAAATAAGTGTTGAAAACCTTTTGGCGAAATTTCCTGTAAAAATAATTGCAACTAAAAATAACCACAGTGACCCCCCAGAAAAAACTTTGTGACACCCTTGGGTCACAGATTGTGAACCTGTGCATTATAGCCATTCTGCCAGTTGGGCAATGAATTAGAGCTATCCGAAGCTTCTCTTAAGCTTGTAGGCAGGCAGGTTCTTTTCAAATCTGTCTCATGCTAACAAATGAAACAGCCCTTTAAAGACATTTCATATACCTGCACATTTCAATTATTTTTATTTATTTATTTATTAGATTTATATACCGCCCATCTAGAATGTGTCTACTCTGGGGAATTACTTGCAGCATTACTGGGGAAAAGTTCCTTGGAATTATTATTTCACCTTCTATAAACTAGCTAGCTGATTGTATGACAAGTGGGGAAGAATTCCAAAGGTTGATTATACATTTTTGCAAAATAGGGCTTGCCTTTGTATGACTGCATTGCCCTTTAATTTGAAGCAAAGGCTTCAGAGCTTTTTTCATATGGCAAATGTGAATACCTCACTCACTGCAGAGTAGTTCCATATTATGCAAAGCAATAAAAAGTTATCCTCGTTTGTATAAACTTCTTATTATGTTAATCCCTTAGCATAAGAGCAATGATGCTGAAAAGTCAAATAATCTTATTGTCTGAAATGTCGGCCTTCCACACTCATGGCTCTGTTACAAAGTGGAAAAAATAAAATCAGGATGAGCATAAAGCAGGCAAAAGCATGTTGCTTGGCTTGTAGTTGAAACTGTACTGTGGTAAGGGAAATTACAGTGTTGTGTTGAGTTTTATATGTTTTTCCATGTTTGTTGCTGATTTTTTTTCTCCATGAAGTTTGTAGAAGGGTGGAGTCCAGTGATACTGATTAGAAATAATCTGTGTTGGGTATTGTGTTGCAAGGAACAGAATATGTTTAAAAGCACATTTTGCCTGATAAATTGCATAATGTATTTGTTCTGGATTCCCAATAGGATGAGTGCTGAGCATCATCACACCTCTAGCTATGTTTGTTGAAAGAGCTGGAGGCTAAAAGTGGGGGAGGAGAGCATAATTAAAACAGTCGTTGCCAGTTCTTTCCATTGACATCAGTGGGTTTAATTGTGCCTATATGAGGGCCCAGTTCAGACCTATATACTTTAGCTTATTAAACAAAGGTAGGAACAGGTATGTACATATTTAAAGTTATGAGTATTAAATCCAGAAGACTATGCTATCCAAAACCCATTTCTTTTTGCAAGTCATGCTTATGACTAACACCAAGATCAGGTGTTTTCATTTAACTGTATTTGCATGAATAACAGATGTTGACAGATGATATCAAATGAGGCATAGGTCACATTTATTAAAAAATGGCAGCCTTTCTGCTGTCATATTAAAGTTAAATCATGCTATCATTGTCAGGGGTACTGAGCTCTAAATATGTAATCAGAATTAGGTCTGTGGTCTGCTCTTACTTAGGGTATGAAAAGTCAGGGAAGGTCCTAATTCTTCAACTGTATTTATAATACAGCTGAACTATTTACTTAAGTGATCACTTAAATTAATCTGTTTAAACCTTTCACTTGGCTAGCAAGATGTTTACTCATAAGTGATTTCAACTAGCTACAGTGGTGTTTTCCCCTCAGCTAAATATGTACAGTGGTGCCTCGCAAGACGAACGCCTCGCCGGACGAAAAACTCGCAAGACGAAAGCGTTTTGCGATTGTGTTGGTGACTCGCAAGACGGCTTTTTCTATGGCCGTGCTTCGCAAGATGTTTTTTTTTTTTCGGAAGAGCAATGCCTCGCAAGACGAAAATAATTCGTTCGTCTTGCGAGGTTTCCCATAGGAATGCATTGCAATGCATTCCTATGGGAAGCCGCTTTTTCGCAAGACGAAAATTTCGCAATACGACGGTACTCGCGGAACGAATTACTTTCGTCTTGCGAGGCACCACTGTATAGGATTTTTCAGGCTAAAATAAGTACAGTACATATTTTTAAAAAGTACTCCCAGTACAAGAATGAACAAAACAATAGGAGGTAGGCAGTGTTTTATTGGTATTTTCCACACCCAAGTACACTCTTTTTGATAGGAGTTTTATATGCTTGCAGATTTATGCAGAACTATTTGACTAAAACAAATACAGTTATTGACAGCTATAATCATTAAGCATGATTAAGCATTTGTACTAGTATTGGTAAGCATTGTTGATTTAATTGTTGGGATATTTTGGAAAATGCTGTTACAGTACAGACATCTATGTCTCTGAAAAACTACTTGCCTCCCTGAATGTGGATGCTTTCTTTGGCAGTTGTGCTCACTGGAGGCCACTTGCTCACAAACAGAAGATTGAGTTCAGTTTCCTGTTGAGAGAGCAGTGCCCTGCAAAGCAAAGAAATTCAGGCCCAAACTCAGCACTGCTAGTGCTCACATAGAACATGGGCATATTGAGGTATTCTTCTTGCAACTGGATGTCCTCCTATGTAAACATTCTAGCATAATACCATTTGTCCTATGTAGCACATCTACTCCCTTCTGTAGCTTATCACTAGTGGAGTGAAGAGCTGAAATGAAATGCCGGTTGATAGCGTGACCTCAGCAACCAACAGATTTGTAGCACAGTCTTACCCATAGTTACATAGTCTTTTTATTATGCTAGCCCTATCAATCCATGTTTAGGAAGTCTTAAATATTTCATAGACTTGGTCCTAGGAAAGCAAGAGGGGAGCTTTTCTTCTCAAAAGAATCGAATAGTGTCCATCTCTTGTGTTTATTTGGAGTAGAAGATACAAGAAGGATACATTTACTGTATCAGTCCATGTCTTTTGGGGGGGGGTGAGAGAGAGCTCTAGCTGAATGTCTTTGTCTTTGAGGTATAGCTTCAGCTATAATTTTGGCTTTACATCAGAACTTTTTTCTGTTTGGGCCTTTCTTTGTTCTTTTGAAATGTAGAAATGTATAGACATTTGTATAGACATCAATGCTAGAAAAGCACATTGTTCTTTACTGAACCACTTAAGGTAGGAAAAAGAGTTTTAAAATCCACTGTATAAGAATTATAACACAGACGGTCAATAGCAACATTAAACCTCATGCCAACTTCTCCAAACCAGGTCTCTCTGAAAGCAGACCACACCCATTCACAAAGAAGAGCAAGTTGCTATTTAAGCCAGGCTCTCAAAATGGCAGATCTTGCAGACCATTATCTGTGAACTGCTCAAACGTGTCTCCTGGGAGGCACATCCATAATCAGATGTGCTCCACCAATAGCTGGTGCAGTCTGGGAACCAGGAGAAAACCATAGTTCTCACCAAAATTTCCTCTATACATTGTCTAATTGGACAAAAGATGAAAGAATAGCAAGCCTGCTACTGGATTGTTTATATGTTTCTGAAAAGTACTCCTCAACATCTCAAAAGATGGCCAGATTAGCAGAACTGCAGTAGTGTATAATGGCTGTAATAAAAATTTTGCCCAAAAGACAAAACCTCCACCTTTTTTTCTCCTGTTGAGCAGATAATACAGAACTAATAATCACCCATATTTATTCGATAGCTAGAGCCACCATACAATTAGAATCTCCTTTTCTGAAATGTTGAAAAATTTCATGTCTATATATAAAGGCCCTGCCACTTGTTTCGTTCTATGCTTATTTCATTTCGTTTCTTTACTGTTCCCTCTCCTACTTTTTTGCTGATTATGGCACAGCTGTAAATTCATGTGTCTTTATGACACTCAGGGAAATGCTTCAGAGTTATTTATCTGACTTCTAAGATAGAGGCTCTGTATTTTTGGCAGCTGTAAAATGGACAAAGCTTTCCCCAGCATGTCGGTGTTATAATATGAAAATATATTGTACTGTTTTTTCTAATCATGCCATTGGTAAATACAGGAAAACTCAGAAAAGGAAAAATGGACAAGCTAAAGAGATGGCTGTCTTTTGAAAGTGTTCAAGAAGGTCAAAGTCAAGCAAGTCTATGCAGCTGCTGCAAGATTATTTAGATGAATTATTGCATGCATTAGAAATGGAAGTTGCATGCTGACACTTTCTATGAGCCCTGAATTAACTTAGGAAGAATACGATAATTGAATAAAAGCCAAGAGCAAGAATGGACTCGTTAAAGTGCAGGTTTCAATATTGTGTGTTCAGTGAGCCATCTTTTACAATTTGTTGCCTAAAATCCACAGAACATCTTCAATTCTCTTAGCAGTTCTTCCTAGAATTGTTTGTATGTGTGTGTGGTCAAGTATCTAAATAAAAATTTATAGTTTCAGGCTGATTTAGTATAACATTTGTGCCCTAGCAGCAAATTCCAAAAAAGGCTGACTAATAAAATATTATCCTTTAGTTTTAATTTCTTCAGTTTTACTTAGATGCATATTTTAACTGCCATTTTAGTATTTGGTTGTTATTGTTTTTAGTGTCATAGTAGCTGAGCTACTTTAAAGTAGACCAGAATGCTAATGGATTATATCCCATTGGAGCAACTCCACTGATGGAATCTTATCTCATCCAGCAGTGGCTTTGGTCAGCAGAACAAGGATTTTCAATAACTCCTCCTCCCTCCTGCAGCTGTCTGCATTTAACTTGAATTTGCACTACAGGTCTGAAGAGTCTTGGGAACTGCATAGGAGGCGCTGTGGAGAGAGCCTGTTGACTGGGATAGAGGTTGGGATAGAGGTCACCAGAAAAATTACTTTCCTCCTCCTCCTCTGCTAAAGGAACATTCTTCTAGCTCAAAGACCATTCTGTCAGTCGAGTGACCCCAGTTGGATCCAACCTATTGAGCCACTCTAGAAATCAAAAACATTTCCCCAGGTCAACTTAATGTTTGAAAACTAATTGTCCACATGGATATCCTTGATTGAGTAGACAGCTTCCGTATGCAGTTTCATACTTCTGGAAGCCACTTGCATGGAGGATCTGCAGAACCAGGAGGAAACATCATGCAAATCAGTTCAAGTATTTTAGTATAGCAGTATTTTATTACAATAGTTGCTCTCCTCCATACCATTATGGTAAACAGAATATAAACCCCAGTAAATTACACTTGTAGGATACTTTCAACAATGAAGGGCAGTGGCAGTGAGATAAAATAGGCTGAAATGTGTACACCAATGTTTTTGTTTAGGCTTGTAAGTCTTCAAAAGGCTGACTGGAAACATCTGATAGTCCTCCATGTCAATGAGATAAATGTCCCTTCATTTATACTTGTGAGCACTTTGGAAGCAAATTGCGGAGGTAGCTTAAAGGATGTCTAAAATACATCTTGGTTCCAGGAATACAGAAACATAAAATATAGTTTGGCAGAGTGATTGCTTTTATCTGCCTGCCTGCCTGCCTGATTACCTACCTTCTTATCTAATTTAGAAGAGGCCCAGGCTAGAGGATGTGCTTTGAGCCCTTCATGTGTGCAGAGCTGCTATGGCTGTTTATTTCAGAAAAGGCTCCAGTAGCACTCAGAACTAACTCTGCAGTCTTCCCCTTGCACATGTGTGCCAGCTGCAGAAAATTGTGGGTTAAGATTCCTTGTACATTATATAGCATTTTTTGCTATTGGTTTGCTTTGATGTACCCATGCTTCCAGGCACCAAATAGTTCTATAGGTTTTCTTCAAGCCAAAATTCAGGGAATGTCTTATGCCTTCTCTCTGTTTCTTCTCTTCAGCTTGCACCATCCCTTCCATTGCAAGAAGATTTTGTTTACCACTGGAAGGCTATTACACATTACTACATAGAGACATCAGGTAAGAGTCATTTCCTTGAATCTTTATCAAAGTGTGTGGGTGGGACTACTTTCTCAGTTAAAAGTGAGGATCCAGGAGCTATTAATAATGAATGGGGGTCTAGCTGGTTGCCCTTGCAGATTACACTTCACAATTTCACAACATTTTCAGTGGTTGCTGACACAGAGAGCTAAAGTCCTTAGGTGGTGCAATTCACTTCTGTGACCTTGTTCCCTGTTGCTTTCGTATCACAGTTATTGTAGACTGTTGCGTAAGGGAATAGCAAACTTGTTACTGGATTATTTATATACCTGCAGCCTGGCAGTGAAAATTGCTTCTAGAGTCATCGTATAAAATTACGTCACACTTGCTTTCAGTTTGCTGGAAATATGTAAGGTTTCCAGAAATATGTAAGTCCAACATTGTATGGAATGGTCATGCTAATTCCAGTATACGGTTAAAATAAACCAAGTTCTTTTGCGTAAATAATATTTCATACTGATGTTTAGTGTTAAGAAGACTATACAGGATGTCAGTATTGGCCAGATTCCTGGTAGGGATTTATTATCATTGTGTCAGTCGCTGCTGATTAGTAAGTACCTGCTCATATTCCTAGTTGTGCACCAATTCATGTAACTGGCATGCAGTTAGCCTTTTCTTAGTTCCACCACTCTTACAAGCGTGTTTGGACCCAAGAGAGGGCTTTTTCTGTGGCTGCTCCTACCTTATGTAACTCCGTCCACCTTGGAAGGTGCAGTTGTCCCCTTCCCTCCTTTCTCTCCATTAGCAGCTGAAAATGTATCTTTTTAGGGAATTTTTTGAGGAGCCAGATGGCAACTGAGATGAGGAGGTATTTACTATTTAAACATTTTAAAATTTATAGTTTTAAAGGAATATTTTAAATCTGTATGTATTATAGTTTTATATCTTACTCAATTTGTTTTAATTGATTGTTGCTTTTAAAAAAATCATATACTGTCCAGGGTTCCCACAACTGGAGAAAGGCAGGATAAAAAAATAAATAGGATTTAGGGCATTAGGTGAAGTGTCTGAGAGTCATGGACCTCATTTACAACTCTTCAGGTGGCAATGCTGTAAAATGCTTACCTTGTAGATCTGGTTCTTTGTGTATCCCGTGACAAAACCTGACTCCGGAGGATTGAAAAGTCTGAATGGATAAGGATTTTTCAAAAATGAAATGAAAAAAAATTCAGGGGAAAACCCCCCAAAACAAAGCATGTTTGGGTGTACTGATAAAAAGCTGAGAACGGAGACTACATTTTTATAATGGAAATTCTTTCTGTAGATGACAAAGCCCCAGTGACTGATACCAACATTCCATCTCATCTGGAGCAGATGCTGGATATTTTAGTTCAGGAAGAAAGAGAAAGGGAACATGGGGAAACAGGCCCTTGCATGGAATATCTGCTACATCATAAGATCTTGGAAACTTTATACACTCTAGGCAAGGCTGATGTAAGTATGTTCTGCTTATGAAAGCTAAGATTACACAGTTGAATATTAATGCATGTGCTTAGTTTGGATTCTCTGTTTTGATATTTTGAATTCTGAGTTATATTTTTCAAGCCTATTTTTCTAGGTCTTCTAAAACAAATAAGGTTGTGTTGGAGTCTTTAACAACTGATGAAGAAGAGCTATGGTTGATCAGTACAGGATTGTGTGAGAACATAAAGATGATGGGGCATTGGGATGCCCTTGGGAGCTCTGCTGAGTTTAAAAAGCTGTGCTGAGTTTTAAAAAAGCAAGCCTTGATGATCTGTAAATATAAAGATGTATTGCTAGAAACCAAGGCCAAAATCATCCATATTGTGATATTCCCGACCACTCTGTATGGATGTGATACTATGGATCACCAGAAAGACAAACAAGTGGGTCCTAGATCAAATCAAGCCTGAACTCTTACTAGATGTTAAAATTACTAAACTGGCTGTTGTACGTTGGACATGCCATAAGAAGACAGTACTTACTAGAAAAAACAATAATGCTAGTGAAAGTGGAAGGTAGTAGAAAAAGACGAAGATTGAACAAGAGGTGGATTGACTTAATGAAGTCAATCTTCTACAACCTTTAGTTTGCAAGACCTGAGCGAGGCTGTTAATGATAGGACCTTTTGGATTTCATTAATTTCTAAGATTACTATAAGATAGAAATGAGTTGATGGCACATAAAAATTACCATCAACAACCCTAGAATTTGTTAATCCTCTTATAAACTGGTAAAATAATACTTTGTTAAATAGCATTTCACAGTTTGGCAGAAGGTACTCAATCCTGTGTTACACAATGTCAACCACACAACTTAAAACTAGCTTTTACTGTAAATAACTATTTATGATTGCCTTGAATTGCAAATCTGCCCAAGTTCTATAGGGTTGCAGTTTGAAGGTCTGAACTAGAAATACCGTATTTTTCCGTGTATATGACCCCCCCAATGTATAGGACGACCCCCTAATTTTTACCCTTGCTGGAGGCAGAGGAGCAGTCAATGGGCAGCCGCGAGGGGCGGCCCAGCGCGAGTGCTCCTCCGCCTCCGCCTCCTGCTGCTTCCGCTGCCTGATCGCCCCCTCCAGCGCCACTGCTGGGGCTTACCTCCAGCTCACGTCGCCGCCTTGTCCCCTCCCCGAAGGAGACGATCGCTGGAGGAGGAGATCAGGCGGCGGCAGTCAATGGGCGGCAGCGAGAGGCGGACAAGCGCGGCTGCTCCTTTGCCTCAGTCTCCTCCTGCTGCTGCTGAGCCCGCGAGTGGCACTGGAGGAGACTGCAGCAACACCAGGAGGCGGAGACTGAGGCAAAGGAGCAGCCGCGCTCACCTGCCTCTCGCTACTGCCCATTGACTGCCGCCGGCGCCGGATCGCCTCCTCCAGCGATCGTCTCCTTCGGGCAGGGGACAAGGTGGCGACGTGAGCTGGAGGTAAGCCCCAGCAGTGGCGCTGGAGGGGGCGATCGGATGGTGGAGGCAGCAGTCAATGGGCAGCCACGAGAGGCGGCTGAGCATGGCTGCTCCTCCGCCTCCTCCTGCTGCCGCCTTCTGTGTATAAAACGACCCTCATTTTTTCCTCTAATTATTTTAGGAAAAAGTGTCATTTTATACACGGAAAAATATGGTATATCTATTGCAGCTGCCATTCTTCTCAAGCCATGTGTAGAGTAAAAAAGAAGGTGGTGGCATTGATGCCACAGTTTTTGAGGTCTCAATGTGGATCAGTGTTATACAGATAGGATTAGCTTGGAATTTGATAGCCTTGCTCAGCATGGCATATGGCTGTGATATATAACCCTTTATTTGTAGCTGCTGCTGCAGGAAGATTAAGAGAAACTTGATTTTTATCCACTTTCATTCATAATAGGACAAGTATTTCCTTATACTAGTGGCTGAACGTACAAGTAGATTATAACTCTCAATATCTTCATTGAAAGAATGGATTGATTCAAGAAACATAAATGTGAAATTTAGGGGAAAAGACACGAAGGGCTCAAAGAACCTTTGACGCCTTGATGTGGAGGCCTGAGGAAGAAAAACTCTTTTTCTGCCCCTCCCAGTTTAATATGGTCAGCATGCACACACATCTTGTTAGTCTTCTGACCTCTGAGCAGCACCCCATTAGGCGCACAAGATCGCTGCCCCAAATTGCCAGCTTTTCTGTCCATGTCATGTCATTGTTGGTTAGCCAATTTATTTGCACTCATTTTGTCACCAAGATTGCTTCCAAAGTGATTATTAAAGTATCACTCAAAGAATAGAAAATATAAGAGAACAGAATGTTTTAAATGACTGCAGATTTTAATAAGAATCTGTAAACAATATTTGTTGTTGTTTAGTCGTTAAGTCGTGTCCGACTCTTCGTGACCCCATGGACCAGAGCACGCCAGGCCCTCCTGTCTTCCACTGCCTCCCGGAGTTTGGTCAAAGTCATGTTGGTAGCTTCAGTGACACTGTCCAACCATCTCGTCCTCTGTCGTCCCCTTCTCCTCTTGCCTTCACACTTTCCCAACATCAGGGTCTGTTCCAGGGAGTCTTCTCTTCTCATGAGATGGCCAAAGTATTGGAGCCTCAGCTTCAGGATCTGTCTTTCCAGTGAGCACTCAGGGTTGATTTCCTTTAGAACAGATAGGTTTATTCTCCTTGCAGTCCAGGGGACTCTCAAGAGTCTCCTCCAGCACCACAATTCAAAAGCATCAATTCTTCGGCGGTCAGCCTTCTTTATGGTCCAGCTACTGGAAAAACCATAGCTTTGACTATGCGGACCTTTGTCGGCAAGGTGATGTCTCTGCTTTTTAAGATGCTGTCTAGGTTTGTCATCGCTTTCCTCCCAAGAAGCAGGCGTCTTTTAATTTTGTGGCTGCTGTCACCATCTGCCGTGATCATGGAGCCCAAGAAAGTAAAATCTGTCACTGCCTCCATATCTTCCCCTTCTATTTGCCAGGAGGTGATGGGACCAGTGGCCATGATCTTTGTTTTTTTTGATGTTGAGCTTCAGACCATTTTTTGCGCTCTCCTCTTTCACCCTCATTAAGAGGTTCTTTAATTCCTCCTCACTTTCTGCCATCAGAGTGGTATCATCTGCATATCTGAGGTTGTTGATATTTCTTCCGGCAATCTTAATTCCGGCTTGGGATTCCTCCAGTCCAACCTTTCGCATGATGTATTCTGCATATAAGTTAAATAAGCCGGGGGACAATATACAGCCTTGTACTCCTTTCCCAATTTTGAACCAATCAGTTGTTCCATATCCAGTTCTAACTGTTGCTTCCTGTCCCACATATAGATTTCTCAGGAGATAGATAAGGTGGTCAGGCACTCCCATTTCTTTAAGAACTTGCCATAGTTTGCTGTGGTCCACACAGTCAAAGGCTTTTGCGTAGTCAATGAAGCAGAAGTAGATGTTTTTCTGGAATTCTCTGGCTTTCTCCATAATCCAGCGCATGTTAGCAATTTGGTATCTAGTTCCTCTGCCCCTTCGAAATCCAGCTTGTACTTCTGGGAGTTCTCGGTCCACATACTGCTGAAGCCTACCTTGTAGGATTTTGAGCATAACCTTGCTAGCGTGTGAAATGAGTGCAATGGTACAGTAGTTGGAGCATTCTTTGGCACTGTTCTTCTTTGGGATTGGGATGTAGACTCATCTTTTCCAATCCTCTGGCCACTGCTGAGTTTTCCAAACTTGCTGGCATATGGAGAGTAGCACCTTAACAGCGTCATCTTTTAAGATTTTAAATAGTTCAACTGGAATGCCATCACCTCCACTGGCCTTGTTGTTAGCCATGCTTTCTAAGGCCCACTTGACTTCACTCTCCAGGATGTCTGGCTCAAGGTCAGCAGCCACACTATCTGGGTTGTTAAACAATATTGTAAACAAAATTGATAACCCTTAATACATCTGCGGTAAAATATCAAACAATTTATGCAGTTGCATGTTCCTCTCAGAATCTCACTCAATTTAGGTTAGCTTGGAATGTTGATATGAGCAGCGTTAACATGCAGTACAAGCACCAGGCTTTAGCCGATTTAGATCTACAGTTTTATACCAAAACTAATCAAATATTGGATATATTTCATGTATTTTTATTAAATCAACATTTTCGTGCTTTTTATCAGTTTCCTCCTCTTCTGTAATTCATGTTTGTTGTATATGTTTTCTAGTGTCCTCCAGGCATGAAACAGCAAGTTTTATCTTTTTATACGAAACTTCTGGGAAGAATACAACAGCCTCTTCTACCACACATAAATGTACACAGACCTGTGCAGGTACTGAATTAGTTTTGCAAAAACCCAAAATTTTTACACTGAATCTCCTTGAATATTACTTAGAATTTTTCAATCTTGCTGGTTTAAGAGCTTTGATGGCAAAATTTGACCAAGTACTTTACTTTATTAAGTATTTTTCCAATAGTTTGATTTTTTTTATGACCATTTTCTTTGACAGAAATTAATCAGACTTTGTGGTGAAGTCCTGGCAACACCCACAGAAAATGAAGAAATCCATTTTCTATGCACAGTGTGTGCAAAGCTCAAACAAGATCCCTACTTGGTTAACTTCTTCCTTGAGGTGGGTTACCAGAAATGCATTCTTAATGATATAACAGATTTTATCCTAATTAGCTCTTTGAAAAAATTCATTCCACATGAAAGTAAATAGGTAGTTGCATTTTTCTAGGTATTTATTTATTTATTATTTTATTTAATATATTATCTTTGTTCATATTTATATGGCTTATTTTTGTCCAAAGATAGCTGGCATGGTGCGCACCACAATACCATATATAACAAATAACAATCAAATAATAAAATACATCACATGAAAGGTAAAAATGCAAATAAAAGTTAGCGATAACTTGAAGCCCACCAGACAACTTTGTCTTATGTATATGTAATGAATGTTTGCTATTTATTTATTTATTTATTGGATTTCTATCCCGCCCATCTAGACCAAAGGTCTGCTATGTGAATGATGGGATAGAAGTTTACTAACACCAAAAGGTCCACGGAAACAATTCTGCCTTACATCCCTTCCTGGATCCCTGGAGGGGTGTCATAATTTGCAGGGACCTGGGAAGAGAATTCCAAAGTATAGGAGCAGCAACAGAAAAGGATATTTTCCTAATATATTAAAGGGACATCAGGACACAACATAGATCTTACAGTGTTTGTGTTTAGTTACGTATGGGATGTATTCCTCCTTGTTTCTCTACAAATCATATTCATTTATATCTTCTAGTAGTATCCTGTAATTCTTTTCTGCTTTGCCTTCCCTGGTGCCTTATAAATCCCCAGGCAATACTGCATTGATAATTTGGAAAGAATTTCCGTATAGTTGTTTCCCAAGATATTATCTTCTTAATTGGTGGAAGCACGTTGGGAAAAGAAGATGCTACTGTGATAGTGCTCTCCTGAACAAAACAGTACACTCTTGCAGCTCTGAGTTCTCTTAATTTAACTCTTTTTTCCTGCCCTGGCATGAGCTAAAGGGAAATTAAAGTACTCTGAAGGGAAAATATACACAGAATCTCTTTGTTAGCTTGATTATATGTACCTTACATAGATGGCCCAACCTCTAGATAGAGGCCTGACTTCAGTGTTATGTAAAGAACCCAATTTATTGCTAATAATAAGTGAATGCAAGATAGAAATGATAGGATCCACCAGTGATCTGCAGTTTTGCAGGGCTAGTCATGCCGCTTGCCCCTTCATAACTGTTTTGGAGCACATGCGCACAGAGAGAAGAAGGGAGAACAGAGCAGTATCACAATGGGTGCTACTAAAGGCCTTGGAGATCATGGAATTGATATTGTTGCTAGCATGGCTGCCTATACTACCTGTAGATGCAATTGACTTGTATGTCATGGGCTGCAGCCTTTGAGAATCTTCAGAAATGTCCCTTGTCCAGCAACAAAAAGTTGGAGAGCCCTTCCTTGGTTGCAAGCAACTCATGGCTGTAACTGTGTCCCATCAGGCTTGGTAATCATGAGGACCTCTCGGAGTTCTGTGAAGCACCAACCATGTTTGTGCCATAGACAGACACAGGGAAAATAGCTGCACCATATCCTTTGACTTAGTGTACTCAAATAAATGTGTGTCACTGGAGGTTGTTGTGGCCCTGGCTGGGGGATATCATCCCGAGTCAGCCTCTGTGATACCACTCATAGTGAATATTTGCTCTAAAAGATAAGACGGTAGAAAGGGATAAGGATTCTGTATAATTGGATTTTGCTCTTTCATTTCTCTTGTAATATCTTGTAGAGAGCTTGGTGCAATCCTTCTGTGATTGTCAGCTTTTTTCTCTCTCTTTGGTGTTCCTTTTTCTAAAAGTAACAATGAAGAGTAATTAGTGTTTGCTGTTGTGTGATTATCTTTGTACTCAGAAGTGGGGGCTTTATCTTCTGTTTGCCAGTGGAATCCCAGGGACCGGATGCTACATGTATCACTGTATTATTTTATTGGCATCCGTTGCTCAAATATCCAACTGCATCAGTCACAAGTTGTACCTAACAAGATGCAGTAGCTCTTTGGGAAAAAGCCAAATTTTTATGTCCCCCTCCTTGTCTTATTAGAGGTTGCAGAAATTAAAACCTAATGTAAGAGTAGTAAATAAACAAAGCTGTTCTGCAAATTTATCTTAATTTGTCACCAGTCATTTGCATAAAGGATTGATTTATACACAACAGTAAGGGATATGTATGTAGCTTCTTCATGTTTCATATGGATTTGAAACGAGGAGGCCTATGGAAGAGAATTTTACAGGTTGAATGTTCTTTTCTGCTGTATTCGTTAGAGAGCACATCTGAATGTTACTTTGAATTAGTTTTCTTAGAGACTTGGGTGTACACAGTTTGTTATAAGCTGTGTAATCAGAAAGGCTATGCCAATCAATTAAATTAAACAAATTATATAAACAAAGTATTTATACCTTTTTGTTTTGCACATTCTGTTTCCTACCAGTAAGGATAAGAAAATCATTTTTTTAATATATTTTTTTTAAACACTTCAAATGTTATCATTTTGTGTGTTACATATAGAAGAACATAAGGAGGACCCTGCTGGATGAGACCAGATGCTTGCCTAGTCAAGTATTTCAACAGTGGCCCTGGAAGGCCATAGAGTTTGTCCTGATCAGAACAGTGTATAATAGCAGTAATATGAAAAGGTGTACAAGATTGCAGCCCTACAGTCTGTTATTTGGAAGTAAATCTCATTGAACTCAGTAGGACTTACTTCTGAATTGTTATGCATAGAATTTCACTTCACAAATGTTTAAGGCTTTAAGACCATTTGATGGCTGAAAGCTGCTGCTGATTTCTGAGCCATCACCAGATATTTGTGAATTTCCAAGCTCTTTCTCCATGAGCAAGGGGGAAAGCCTCATGGAAATTATTAAGATAATGTCTTCTGTCATGGAAAGCAGATTCTTGTTTTTGTGGTGGTATTGCAGGAGCAGGGAATGTAAACTGTCCATTTGTCATTTTAATACTTTGGTCAGAATCATGTTGTATAACTATATCTGCATAATCTGAAGTTGCATAAACAGTTCTAAAATTCATGCTAAGGCAGAAGCCACATCCAGCAAGTGGTTTCGCAAGCACAACTGTGTGACTTAATTGCAGAGTCAATTGTGTAATCAAGAATGAGTGCAGACTACCTTGCATATAAGTCCCTATGATCTTCCACAGGCTTAACTATACCCTACACCAAGAGTAATAGGATTTCATCTTTTCCCTTAGAGGTTATTTCTCCTATGTTATGGAAATTTCTATATCCTGCTTATTTTTAATCACTTAATCTTCTCTGGTGGTCTTATCTTCAGTAACATTTAAGGTGAAGGTACACAATCTAAACATTTTGAAAGAATTTATACAATAATGTTATTCTTTGGGGGGGGGTGTTGGTTACTTATTTATTTTTATTTGGCATTCTTTTCTTAGCCCCAAGAAATTATTTTCATGCGTCATTTCCACTGAACTGAATTGGGTTTTTTCTTTCTGTTAAGTTCTGCAAGTTGTTGCTTGTTCTTGCTGTCCTCAGTGATGTGGTAGTGAAGTCCCTTGGTGTTGGTGATCTTGAATCAGAAAACATAGAGCCTATTTCATTACACTTTCCTACTAGGTGATTCAAGACCCTGTCCTACATACTTCCAGGAGACAGGTGAGCAGGTGGGCCTCAGTGCTGCATGAAGAGACCAGGAAATCTTGACTGTTTTCTTGAACTTGATGCATAAACTGTCTTTGTTCTTACTGGTGTTGCAACTTACTAACCTTGTACTATGGGGAACAGACTTTCAGAGAGCAGCCACCGTATTGGTGTGGCCTGTATTGTTCTCAGTAAGGCAGGAGAAATAGAAACTTTAGAAGTTATCCAACAGTCAGTTTCAGACTCCTTTGATTTCTATGTTTAGCCACTTGGGTCCATGTCACTGTTGCCAGTTGGTAATCTCGCCCTTCTTTCTTCAGTGTTTATGAGGGCAAAGACTATAACTGGCAACCTCTTTTCTACACTTGTAAGGCCCAGTTTAAAAGGGACACTAGACTTGTGTTGTTGTTCTTGTTGTTGTTTTTAAAAGGCCATTAGGGTTACAGGCAACACTGTTGTGTATGAAGTGGGTCTCTGGATCTCCATGGTTCTTAAGAGCATACTGGCAGTCTAGTGCATTAATGTTACCGCATATCAGAGCTGGAGGAGTTCAGATGTCGTGACAACTACATGTAGCCCAGCACAAAAACATTTATTTTACATACTCATTGGCTGAAATTCTGTTGCTTAGCACAGTAAGTTGAACTAGAGTAGACTAACTGAATCAGTGGATATTTGGTGAATTAAGTTATCCATAAGTTCAGTGGATTCAAATGGGCCTATTCTAGTTGCAATTTACTGTGTTAAAGTAAGGCACAATAGGAATAGGCCCATTTGAATCAAAGGAAATTATGGAAGAGTTGACTCCCCACTGATTCAACAGGTCTGTTCTAGCAAAACATATTATGCTAAGCAATAGGCCAGTCTCACTTTTAAATTGACTCAGTTTACAGACTGGAAAGGAGCTAAATTTAATCCATTTGGTAATTAGACAGGCATTTTTGTGGTAAAATCTTGTGGGGAATATACAGGGGTGGTGGGGCTTTTATACACTAACATTTGTGCCATCTTTCCTCTCACTAATATTTACACTGAGAATCACCCGAAATATTATAATAAAAACCTAACATGCAGCAGCTCTGAGTTCATTTTTTGTGATGCATGGAATGTGGCATGTTGTTCCAGCACTTGACAGGAAGAGAAGCTAAGTCTCATAAAATATTGCTTCAGGCTTAAGGACAGATATGTGCACAATTGGTGTTTATGCAACTTATTTTTAATAGAGGAATGCCATTCTACAAATTGTAAAAATATGAAGCCATTAACTTCTTACTTAAGGATGTTGATCTGTGTAAACATACTTTTTACCTCTTATGGTGAATACTGATGGACTAAATCAGTATACTTATTAGCAAACCTGAAGACTAAAAAGCTGAAGCAGATTTGCAGTCAGAAGTGTAAGTCTTCCCCATGAAGAAAGTGACATAGCTTGCAGTGTTTGAAAAGGGCTTCTGGATCTTGTTATAGTGTCAGGCAAGCACCCTGGGAATTACTGCTGCTGCTTTGCACACACCTTTTGTTTTTTGTTTTTTTTAAAGAGATATATAGCTTAGAAGCATGAGATTAGATTGGGATCTGAAGCTGTTTCCAGTCCCAGAGAGATAAAATGGATTGGGGTTGTGACCTAAAAATCCACATTTTCGCTTGAACGTGTTGGTGTCAGAAGGTTGCCTGCACATACTAAATTTGACATTACTGCTGAAAATTTGACAAATCAGGTGGCATCTACTTCCTTCAATAGCTTAAGTATACCTCTTGCATTGACTTGATACACTGGCTGGCCTAAAAGCCAGAGATATTATTCCAGCCTATGCATTTTTTTTTACCATTTTTATCATGTCTGCTCACCTTCAGCTTTCCTTTTACTTGTGCCAAAGCCATGTGAAGAGGACTGTCATCATTTTTCCCAACTTGGCATGACTGAAATTGCATGCTTGCACTCCTTTTGAAGGACAGGACGTGTAGGATTGCCAGTTTGTGGTGGATCTGTGCAATATACTTCATATTCTCGAAAGTATTAACATTCTTGTTTTACTTTTAAAATTTTGTGCATTATACCTAAAAAAGCAAGAAACAGAAATAATTAACTGGCAGGGATAACTGTTCCACTTATATAACATGCGGAGTGACGATATAATAGATACATTTTGGTAATCACAAGGTAATATTTGGTGATATCTGGTCCAAAATATGAGGGTGACTGATAGACACCAGAATGTGAAAGGTACAACATGGCAAGTTATTCACAGTGAGTTGCTTATGGTGGTAATGACCGACAAACATCTCCTTTATTGTCATGCAGTAAAAATGGGGGTTCTGACCTCTTATTTGTTGCAGGGTTTGATTTATGGCTGCTGCCTCCCCCTCCCCCTCCTTTGTTATCTCTTTTATGGAAGAATCCAAAAAAGCTGTGCTAGGTACACTTGTCTTTGTCACCTAATTACCATTGCTGTACTGTACTCTGGCTGCAGCCCTGTTGGGCCGGGGGGGGGGGCTGCTTTCAGGAATAGGGTAACACCAACATTATTGCAAATATAACAAGTGACATTCGCACAACCAGGGAACACAACCAGGAAGACTGAGAGTATGTTATGGAACAACAATGGGATGGAACATCTTAGTTTTTCCAGATATTGTTCCGAGCTCTGATATATACTTTAGCAGTTTGTATAACATATGCAAGGACAAAAACTCCTGAATTTCCTAGTGCAAGGTGGAATGAGTTCCTTTGCAGAGAGTCAGAGATAAATTATGTGATTAAGACTTTACAAATTGTGAGATTTCTAATGGAGAGCTTTCTTTTGGGGCAGTCTCCTCAGATTCATGTGTATACATTTAAGTGACTGAGAAGCTGAAAGCCTCTTCAAGAAACCAACATTGCAGTTGACTGCTGCTTCTTGTTTTTTTTAAAAATGATATTAGTGTATTAGTGTTTTTGTGCCTTTGTGTCTCTGCTTGCTTTGATTTAGGAAGTATTCAACTTGCTGTATTATTTCTGCTTTGAAGCAAACAACAATTTTATCTTTGCAATGCTGTACCTTTTATCTAACACTTTTCAGAACAAGCTAAAAGGGCTGGCTTCTAAAGGAGCAGCAAACATAATTGTAGAAGACACGCTAAAAGGCCAGGATTCAGTGGCAGCAGATACACGACATTCTGTTCAGCCTGAAGAAACATCAAGTGGAGCGGAGCAAGCTGAGAGAGAGAATGACCTTCCTCAGCAGGCAGATGACCTGTCCACAAGTCTAGATGAATTAAATATCCCTTCATCTCCTGAGGCCTTGGATGTGCGTCCACATGGGGACTATAATTTAGTGAATTCCCTGCTTAATCTCACCAAAAGCCCAGTAAGTGACTATCTGGACATAATTAATGTTTTGGATTCTGCGTCTGAGCAATTTTATTGATTGCTCAGAAATAAAGGCAAAAAATGTTGAAGGTTGTAATACGTTATAAACTAACTGCTCCATCAGATATTTGGAATACATTTTATTGTGTTCAGCTCAATATTTTGAATACAGGTTGCATATCTTTGGTAAAAGGGTGGTAGCTAGGCTTTTCTTTCTCTTTCATCACAATTGTGGCTTTGTGTGAAAAGAGATAGGTTTTGCAAAATATTTTCTGGAAAATAAAATGTCTGTCTGCACACCACAGCTAAGTATTCCAGTAATAAAAGAGTAAAGGCAAAGACTTGTATCGGTAATTAAAAATGTTCAGAAACACTTTAATCCCATCAGAATTGTGAGTTTGGCTTTCAGAGAAGCTCATGTCTGAAAATATGGTATATTTCAAAAATGATTTGGTTAGGTTACTTAGCTGTTGTTATTTGTCCTCCTCTTCACTGTTACGATCAGCAGATTTATTTTTAACCAAAGCTCAGAGGCAGCTCAGAACATTCTCCAGGTCATGCTGCAAGTTGCATAGCCTTGCTCTAAATAGTATGTACTAAAATAAAGCAAGGTAAAGTAACATACTCTGAACCACAGCTCACCATGACCTGCCATGCAGAAATTTGGAAGTTTATGATTTTGCTTTCCCTTAACCACAGTTTGTAGTGTCAGATGGATTAACAACTCGGATTTATCTTCTGTCGTTAGTTTAAAACAAGCCACTTCAAATTGTGATTTGGGGAACTGGCTTCTTTAAATTAATCCTGGTTAATGTTAACCAGCATTCCTGATTTCAGTAAATTAACAAATAGTGGTTAACTGAATATAGAATTGAAGGCTTCAAAACTAGAGATGGGGTATTTGTATTCGTTTACTAATACAAATTCACCCGCACAGATGGACATAACGAGGGTCCATCCCCCTGGTGCCGGACTGTCCACTCCCCCTTCTGCTGCTGCCGTGGGCTCCACACTCCCTTCCAATCACTCTGGAGCACCCGGTCTGCGAGCCACTCTTCAACCTGGCAGAGAGGCTTGTCATCCCACCTCCTGCCACAAGTGGCTAGCCGACCACGAGCTCCGGAGCAATAGGGACCGCGGAGTCAGCGGCAGCAGCGGAAGGGTGAGTGGACAGTCTGGCCCCAGGGGGCCGGACCCTTGTTATCTCCACCTGTCTGGGGGTATTCGTATACGAATACAAATACCCCCACGTGTACTCAAAACCACTCCTTATGGTCATGTAGGAGCAGAAGTGGGGATTGTTCATATCTAGGTTGTTCCTGTTTGTGCACATTATGCCAGACTGTGGTTTAGTGTAAGATATAAGCATGGCCATAGTCTTATACAGGCCTTGATACAGCTGTTTATGATTGTGGATTTCTCTTGTCAAATCAGCTAAGTGTTTCTCACTCAGTCTTCATATACAGATTTACAATGTGATATTTCTTTGGTTGAAATAATTGGCAAACTGTATACTAAACCTGTAAGGATGTTTTGCCCACTTCACAAGTGACGAGTTGTGCTTCAAGTGATTATGTGTTTAAAGGAGATGCATACAGTTTCTCAGGATCGTAAACATGATGTCTGTCCAAATAGATATGAATCTAGTTATCAGTGGGGATCATGATAATACTATTTTTATAGTACTTCAGATTGTTCAAAGTTATTGAAGTATATTATCAGTAATGATCAGTAATCCCAGTAATCATCACAACAACCCAGCAGGTTGGATCAGTACTGTTTGGTATGATTACCTTTGTCTCTATGAATCTTGGTGCATTTCTTCAGGTGTGCTAAAAGACTGAAGTGTGTTGAAATGAGACGTGACCTTACTGCTTCATAACTTACACCTGTAATTTGTATCACCTCTGTTAAATGGAGAAACTTAAATGCTGCAATTCTCTCTATACTTGCTTGAGAACTAGTCTCACTGAATTTAGTCATGATGTCTGGGAGTGCTGCTGCTTCTGTCTGTTGCTGTAACCCAGGTGCATTGTAATGCATTGTACATGGAGCTGCCTTTGAAGACTGTCCAGAAGCTTTAGTTAGTTCGAAAAACACTTGCTACTGGCTAGAATTAGGTGTTGGAAATATATCATACCAGTGCTAATGAACTCCATTGGCTTCCATCTGTTTTAGGGCATGATTCAAAGTGCTGGTGTATACCG
Organism: Intellagama lesueurii; assembly: GCA_037013535.1. NCBI lineage: Eukaryota > Metazoa > Chordata > Lepidosauria > Squamata > Agamidae > Intellagama > Intellagama lesueurii. Next base: position 204,304,251 of record JBAJHW010000003.1, on the reverse strand, counting down.
GTGGCCATGATGGCTATGATATTGAAAGAGATGAAGTCCAGAGAAGCAGCATTTCTGATTTTATTTTTACATTGGTTGTGTATAGAGATAAGGGTATTTGTATACGAATACCTCCGCATAGCTGGACATAACGTCCACTCACACGTCTGCTGATGCCGACAGCTCTGCTCTCCCTTCCAATCGCTCCGGAGCTCATGGTCGACTATCCACTCCTGGCAGTAGGAGGGAAGACGAGTCTCCCTGCCAGGCTGACAAGTGGATAGCCGACCGCGAGCTCCGGAGCGATTGGAAGGGAACGCAGAGCCAGCGCCAGCAGCGAACATGTGAGTGGACAGTCCAGCCCCAGGGGACCGGATCCTCGTTATGTTCAGCTGTGAGGGGGTATTTGTATTCATATACAAATACCCCCATCTCTAGTTGTGCATGTTCTTTGATGCATTTTTAATTAGCTATAGTAGGCCATCATGGAAGTTTTGAATCAAAGGGTACCATACAATGGATTAAATAATGCACTCACTGGGTTTCTTTGTCAATAAAAATATACAGACATGGAGTCTGTACAGCAGCACAAAGAAACAACAGTGGTAGAAATGGCTGTGTTACCAGTATTTTATTCCCACCTTCTCTCTATGTGATAGGATGGCCGAGTAGCCGTGAAAGCTTGCGAAGGCCTCATGCTTCTAGTGAGTTTGCCTGAGCCAGCTGCTGCCAAATGTTTAACCCGGAGTACGTGCTTATGTGAACTGCTGACGGACAGGTTGGCCTCTCTTTACAAAGCTCTCCCTCAGTCAATGGATCCCTTAGATATTGAAACTGTGGAAGGAGTTAACTGGGGGTAAGAGTATTGTTTTTGCTTATTTAAGTTACACATTATGCTTTGTGACTATTATGTGTGAGGTATATCTGAATAGCACACCGATTAATTTTGTGTTGTTAATATTAAGATAGTTTGTGCTTGAGATGTCTTTTCAAAGAATAAAAATGTTAACAGATCTATAAACTATAAGTATTATGTAAATGTTTTGGTGGAACTATTCTGATTATATTATGGTGATGATAAATACCAAACATGTGCTTCCTTCCCCTTCTCTTACTGCATTTCAGCTTGGACTCCTACAGCCACAAAGAAGATGCATCTGCTTTTCCAGGGAAAAGAGCCTTGATTTCGTTTTTGTCCTGGTTTGATTATTGTGATCAGCTCATTAAAGAAGCTCATCAGGTTTGAGATGAATGCTTTCATCCTTATTTATATATCATCTGAACCATGTTTAGAAAACTGTATTTCCTAAATCTGAAAGGCAACTTCTCTGTGCCCTCCTGCATTTCAGACAACTGCTGCGGCCTTGGCAAGCTCAGTGCGGGAACGTTTTTTTGTTGGTGTAATGGAACCCCAGCTAATGCAAACGTGAGTAAGCTGTTCATGTAGATAAAAGAGGTTGCTTCTTCTCTCACCCCACTCCTTCTAAAGCAAGAGTGTATGTCATTTGCTTTTTAAAAAAAAACTCTTCTTGTATCAGTTCAGAGATCGGAATTCTAACATCAACTGCCCTCTTGCATCGTATTGTGCGTCAAGTCAGCTCAGATGCCTTAGTGCATGAGATGGTACACTTTATCCTTGGAGATCAGAGAGAGCCAGAAAAACAGATGGACATAAACAGGCACCCATTGCGACATCGCTTAATTGAGCACTGTGATCACATCTCAGATGAGGTAAGAAATTGAAATACAGCATACGTATGTAGTGATGATTGCCAAGGTCATTGCCATTTCACTGTCAACTATACTCAAATATTTATTAATGAGTGTTAATATTCAACATTATAAAAAAGGGGGGGGGAATGACTGTGTTTAGGGACTTTATCTTTAGACATCTAAAAGTGATAATGTCCTACATCAAGGTCAGATTTTTATAACAGCCACTGATCCTGCTCTAGGCTCTTTGTAGTGCATCAGAGAATCAATTTTGAGTAATCCACAGAACAGAGTGCTGAAATACAAATAGCTAGAGTCCTGGATTTGTCTGCCTGTCTGTGTTCATGAACTGGTAACCTGTTACTAGGTTATTCCTGCTGTTTTGTCTGCCATTCTGTTAGTGATGAGCAATTGATAGCATTGAGAAGAAACGTATGTGAGAAGTAGAAGACTTCTTGATGGGCACTGCAGTATAAAGAAGTGCACAGGATGTATGCTTCAGGGAAACCTTCCTTGAGTGTCTTTTTTAATGTTTCTTTTTCTTTCTTTTTTAAACATTGCAGATCAGCATAATGACACTCAGAATGTTTGAGCACCTCTTGCAAAAACCTGATGAACACATTCTTTATAACCTGGTTCTTAGAAATTTGGAGGAGAGGAATTATACAGAATATAAACCTCCTTGCCCAGAAGATAAAGATGTGGTAGAAAATGGCCAGATAGCAGGGGCCGTGTACGTTTTCTTTCTTTTCTCATTTTCCTCCCATTTCCTCTGAGTCACTGAAATCTTTCAGCTGCCTTTGTCACAATCAACGTTTGCTTTATAAATTAAAGGACTTATGTTTTGATAGGCTGAAACACTGTTGCATCTAAATATAAAATTTCTATTTTAGACTGAGTAATGGACATTTTAAAATGATTATATCCCAGATACTTTGTACATCCTCACTGATGAATTTTGCACATTTCACAAATCACTTTTGCATATTTTAGGCTGCAATTCCAAATACATTGACTAAGGAGTGAGACCCAATGAGTGAGATTCATTGCTGAATGAAGAAATAGAGGATTGCAGTGGGAGTGAGTGTCTGAGTGAGGGAGTTGGATGCAAAAGGCCACTTGAGTAATTCATGATTTTTTGGCACATTTGTTTCTTTTGGTCCAACCTAGCAGCACAAAAAAACTGTTTTATACCAAAAAACAAAACATAAACACACCTGTTAGTCTGTTTAGCTTAGTATTATCTCCCTCCTATCTGGGGTAGGAGGGAGTATGGAATTGTCCCTCCTACCTCACCCCTCCACCAGTGCCATTAGCTATATAATGTTATGGGGTTAGGCTCTTCTCCCCCTTTAAATTTCTCCCCTCCCCTCCCCTCATCTACCCTTCAGCCAGTACTCATATTCAGCTACCCTGGAAATGAGCATTGAGGGAGACACTGAATTCTCTGCCTTTCTCCACAAAGAGGATGTGCCCTTAGCTACCCAGTTGGACAGGAAGGGCTACATAAAGATCTTGAACTGCACACCCTGCTCACTTCCCAGCTGGAAGAGGGAAAGAAAGGCCTTAGACGTCCTCCGCAAGCAAGCTTTGACCTACTCTGAGTGGAATAGTGTAACCTCTCTTTACAAAGAGGATAGTTTTCCTCTTACATGCACATATTAAGCCAGTCTGCACCTCACTTGATCTACGTGACTTGATCAGTATAAGAATGTATTCTGTGGGCCAGTTTGTCTTTGTTCTCAGTGGTATTTGGCAAAACTTAAAGCTGTTGTTGATTAATTTGAAGGGGTCGATGTGAGAGCACTGAGAATTCTCTAGGTCTGCACATTGCCGTGGTTAATTTGGTGTCTTTCACCATGGGTAAGAAGTACCTAAGCCCCTTTTAGACCATGTGCTTCCTTGTCACTGCACAAGGTGCAGGGTGCTAAGTAGAGTCAAGACAACATTCAAAGAATTGTGAGACTAATTCTGTATATACTTATGGGGACTTTTGTGTTTATTTATTTCTTTGAGCATACTTTGAAAGCAGTTTGTGATTTGACATGAGTTTTAAGCGCTTTTTAAAAATCCTTGTTTTTCTACTAAACATTCACAGAGATCTGGAAGAGGATCCATTATTTACTGACCTTTCTCCTGATACCATGTTGTCAAACCAAGAGTGGCTTAGTGCTTCTCCACCTGCCAGCCCAGATCATTCAAAAAATGATGGGAAGACAGAAGTTCACAAAATTGTAAATAGGTAAGCTGAACTTTATAATAGGTAATTTTTCAAAATAACTGCAGCCTTCTCATGATTCTTCTGTGTTATTAAGTAGCAGCCCCACTTCTATGTGCAAGATTGGTAAGGCTGACACATTAAGTGCTATGTATATGGAAGTGCTATGTATGTGTCATTTTCCTATGAGTTAGAGCCTGAGAATCTAAGGAAAGGTAGGGTAGCCCCTCACCTTCCTTCCCTGACAAAGACTGCAGCTACCGTCTGTGTGAGAGGCCACTGGCACGCACACCTATGTGTGTAGGTGTTTGTGTGTCTGCAAGAGAACGAACAGTGGGGAATGAGCGAGAGAGTGAGTGAAATTGTGTGGCAGAAAGGAGACTTTAAATACAGATCATTGAGCTTCGTGGAATATAATGAATCTGACAGAGAAGTTCTTGCTGCATCGTTCCAAAGCTGGATGCCATCTGACATCTTTGACTTAGTGCTTCAGGCTTGTTTTCATATTTTCAAAAACATTTCTCCATTCACCGTTATCTTGCAATTAACTGTGAAATAACTGTTGTACATTCAGCCATGACATTATAAAGTTTAACAGTGGAGAAAATGGTTGGTTGATACGGTGGAAATGAACCTCTAAGTTGCATATGAGAAGATACAAAACAGAAAGCTCAAAGAGAAATACAGTGGTGCCTCGCTAGACGATGTTAATCCGTTCCACGAGGATCGCTGTCTAGCGAAAACATCGTCTAGCGAAGCACGTTTTCCCATTGGAATGCATTGAAATCTCTTCAATGCGTTCCAAGGGAAAACGCAGTCGTCTAGCGAAAATCTCCCATAGGGAGACATCGTCTAGCGAGTGCGGGTCCCCATCGGAATGCACTGACAGCTGCACTGACAGCTTTTCACCACTAGTTGGCGCACTCCTATGGGGAAACCTCATCGTCTAGCGAAAATCGCCATAGGGAAACATCGTTTTGCGAAGCGCAGTAGCGCTCGCAAAAAGGCATCGTCTAGCGATTTCCTCATCCTGCGAGGCAATCGTCTAGCGAGGCACCACTGTATCCTTGAGAAGGGAAGTGCTGCTCAGGGGCAGCAGGAGGGCACACTTCCCCTATAATAGAGAGACGGGTGTTGTATTTCTACAGTTCTGTTGGTTCATAAAAGAAGATGTGTTGTAAGATCACGCTCTTGTGTGTTGTTCGAGCCAAAGGAGCACAGAGTCTTATCCAAAAGGCTGGATGGAGGGAAATGTTGCTCTCCCCCTCCCTGGCACACATCTACCCACCCTCTCGTGGCAATAAAATCATACTTTGTTTACTCAGATACAGTATTAATTAGCCTATGTAAATATTGGAACATTTGTTAATTGTATTGAAGTTTCAGATAGGGGACCTAAATTAGATATAAACACTGATCTCTAGAACTATTTGTAATTAACCTATGGAAACTAGAGTAAACAAAGGGGAAAAGAGGCAAAAATTTGCAGTACATACAATACACAGTTTCCTTACAACTGTGTAGTGGCACAAAGAAAATGAAGGTCATGATAAGGGCATGGACATATGCATAGAGGTTTTTATTGTGTTGATGTTTTTTACCTTAAAAAGTAACAAAAAAAGTAGCTAATCGTTAAAAAGAAAAAGTGCACTCAAACCAGTTTTAAGTGTGAAAAAACCAAGAGTGGAATAAAACAACTGTAGTGTAATCAGCAGGGGAGGCAGATATTTTAAACCTGAATAAAAGTCTGGGTGAAATAGAAAGCTTTCTGGAAGCCAAATCACTCTTCTGTAGGGAATAAATTCTACCCTGAGCTTCAGTAGGAGAAGCCCTGTCTCCTAGCAGTTCATCTGTGGGTTGTGGGAGGAAACCATGACCTCTGATGTTCGACACAGTTGGACATCAGAGCTTGTGGGGTAGGAAGACATCTATGCTGACTACATACCAGTCTGCCCCTTGAAAAGTAGAGCTCTGGGTACTAATATAAAAATAGAAGACAAGCCTTAGGATTTTACAGTTGCCAATCAGCAAAAGGTAAATAAATAAAAGTGTCTTTGTGTGTGTTTGGTTCAGAAAAAACTACTGTAGCTTTTTCTTTAGGTTTATTAATAAAAGAAACATTTTCTTCACAGCTAGAGAGAGCCATGTTAGGCAGAACTCTTGATAGGCCAAATGACAGCAATCTGCAGGATGATATTTCAACCCAGGATCACCAGTTGTTGGCCATGGGTCATAATTATCTTTCTTACATAATGTAGCTTTATTAAATCAGTTGATTAGAAAACAGTTTATTAAATCACTGCAGTAATCAGATTAGAAATTTACACTCAATTCCAATTGGAATTTCAATCTGCTTTGTATAGCTTGTAAATACTATTTGATTTGTTACTGTATTTTAGTTTTGTATATCTAACATGGCTGACCATGGTCATAATAACAATAAAGTAAAATAAATAAGTAAATAAATAAATAAGTAAAGGAGTGGTGGACTGTACTATTGATGCCTGTGGATTAATAGATTCTCCTGGAAGAAGTTGGTTCTTCATTCTCTTGGTTATGGTTGGACAGTGCTCTTTTGTGGGACATATCAAAACAGCCTCTCACTAGAATATATGCAGTGGAATCAGAAGGAAGGACACTTAACCATATACATATTTTACCATTTGCAACTTTTCTGTCTTTCCAGGAAGTAGTGGAGATGGTAGGGGTGGCTGAAAACGAACGAGCGGAAAAAAGAAGCTATATATAGTTCTGTGTTCCACTTGGTATTTGCAATAGTAGACAGAAATGGAATGTACACTGCAGAAATTAGAATGTGTAACTGCTTGTGTCAAGCATGGACCCAACCATGTTTGACATACCTGCTATAAAGGTATTGAAACAAATTACCTTGATCTGTTTCTCTTTTTAGTTTTCTCTGTCTTGTACCAGATGAAGCCAAATCTTCCTACCATGTGGAGGGTACAGGTTATGATACCTACCTCAGAGATGCCCATCGACAAGTAAGTAACAAAAGAAAAATGTGGTGTCCAGATGTAGTGGATGGAATAAAACAGTGGCAGTAAGGGAATATTATTCTGGAAATGAAATACATTTGTTTGAACCTATTTGTTTCATACTGAAATTGATTATTGTCACTGAATAATCTAAATAAGTCTCTAAATAAGTCTGTATTTGTAGTCTCGATGTAAAAGATATATTTAGAGGTTTTTGTATTTAAATGTTCAGGACCAGGCTATTCTCTTTCTGATGCCTTCCCTCCATTGTGTTCTAAAGTGTGCCGGTTCAGTTCTTCAGTTCTCTCATTTGTGTGAAAATTCTTTGCACTAAAAAAAACTGCAAAGAAAACCAAGTATTTACCATGTTTCATTTTTTAATGCTGGGTTTTAAATGTGTATTTTATGTGTATAGTGCTGTGTTTGGTATCAAATAGAGATAATCTAGATTCTCGAAGGCTTTCACGGCTGGGATCCGATGGTTGTTGTGGGTTTTTCGGGCTCTTTGGCCGTGTTCTGAAGGTTGTTCTTCCTAACGTTTCGCCAGTCTCTGTGGCCGGCATCTTCAGAGGACAGGAGTCAGAACTCTGTCTGTGCTCTGACTCCTGTCCTCTGAAGATGCCGGCCACAGAGACTGGCGAAACGTTAGGAAGAACAACCTTCAGAACACGGCCAAAGAGCCCAAAAAACCCACAACAACAATCTAGATTCTTCTTCATGGCCTCTGTGAATCACACTATGGGTAATCCGCGCATGCGCGGAGCCTCGTTGGAATATTCTAGAGTTTCTGCGGTAGCAAAAAGATACATTAGTGCAGACCCCTTGCTATATGTACCTTGGCGCCAAGGCTCTCCCTTCAGTTTCTTTTCAATCACTGCACTGAGAGCCTCGATCATTGCTTCTGTGAGTTTTTTCTCAAAGCGAAAGAAAGTTACTTACCTTTTATTATTATTTCAAAATCTTTTATTACCAATCCTTATTATTTTTTCCAAATCAAGTTACGCTCCGGACTTAGGGGTGAAGCACCCCCCCTTTCCCCCCTGGTTTTTAGTTCATGGCCTCTTCAGGCCCGTTCAAACGCTGTGTGGTCTGCAACAACAAAATCCCACTTTCTGACGGCCACGCTAAGTGCCTTTTTTTGCCTCAGTGAGGCTCATCAAACTTCTTCTTGCCCTCACTGCAAAAACTTCAAGCACAGAGTTCTCCGCAGTCACCTTTCTAGGCTCAAACTTTGGCTTTGGGAGCAATCTCTCCAGCCTGCTAAGCCCATGGCCCAACCTTCCTGTAAATCCATACCCCACGCTAAAACCATGGATAAAGCCATTTCCGGGACAGCAAAACAACGTCCTTCAACCACTCCATCTCGTTCTGAACACTGAGAACCTGTCGTGCCCCCAACATCAACTTTTTTGACCACCATGCAGGCGCACAAAGCCAAACATGTCGACATCAAAACAGCCACCAAACGAAAACCGTTGACCGATGTTTCCTCGGCACCTGAACCTTCACCACCGAAGAAGGCTAAGTCTTCGAAATCGAAGCCCTCTAAAGCCATTTCCACCCCGACTCCACAACCACTGGAGTCCAGAGACCTCATCTGTGTTGGTTCTGTATCAGATGATGAAGCACTTCCACCTCACCAGCCGTCACCATCGCAGTCTCCCAAATGGGAACAGTGTGTTGACTGACTCACAACTTCTCCTACTAGCCCTCAACAATTTTCGGGCTCTCCTAGTGAGTCTTCACCAGTTGCTTCGCTGGAAATCCATGGCACTGAAACGCAAATCGAAATCGTGCCTTACTCTGATCCAGTAGGCCTACCACCTCGGCCTCTGACACATCAACAGAGGCAACAATCGTACAAAAGCGTCCACTTGCCTTCTCGCACGGACATGGCTTACACTCAGCACTATCATCAGGATGCCTTTTGCCCCAATCAGTGCCTAACGGAGAGGCCCGCCAAGCACTATTGACCAGTTGTTTTTCCTGGTTCGGCAGCAGCACCATAGCATGTTATCCCCACGCGGGAACCTTCAGTGTCAAAGCGATCTTATCATCATGATCGCCCAGAGTTACCAGGCACCTCCTATCAGTTGGCGCCTAAGAAACCTAGACGAGCCGATCAACACTCTTCAGGTCCGGTCACTTTTCGGCACCGGCAAGCTACTACTTTCCCGCCCATCCGGATGACCGTGACCGCTCATCCCACTCGGCGTCGCCGGCGTCTGTCTATTCGACTGTCATCCAATTTGGTCCATTGACGCCCTTGCCACCTCGGCAACCATCTCGACACCGACAGCAACTTCCATATCGACACCAGTTCCATACCGATTCCATTGATGTCTACAACCCTCGATATCGACCGCTGTCAATTGACACACCTTTGATGTCAACAGCAGTCGACGACCCTCGATATTGACTGCTGTCCACCGACGCACCTTCGACGTTGACAGCAATACTTTGAAGACCAGCCCTTCAACGTTGATGTCGGTCAACAGTCGATTGACTCACGGCACGAAGCCGAACCGTCTGATCACGGTTCCAGACATCAAACACTGTCGGTACTTCTAACATCACCGGATTCTGACCTAGCAGACACGGATCCTCCGTCACCGGCGGAAGATTTTCAAACCTATGCTCAACTAATGGTTCGTATGGCTAAATCCCTCGACCTACAAATCCACAGACATCAGCAGGTTCTAATACTACCTAATAAAGATAGCAGATGCATCGACTCAATGGGCAGATGGCTATATTCTTCTGCTGCTTTTACTATGAGGGTCGCCAACTATCAAGGAGCAATGGGCACCTACCAACACTTTCTTTGGGACAATATATCTACCTTTGTTGATGCACTCCCCGAAGACAAAAGGGTCTTAGCCCAAACCTTCCAACAAGAGGGTCTCTCGGTAGCTAAACAACAGATGCTATCTGCTAGGCACACCATCGATGCCACATCAAAATCTATGGCTACCTCTGTAGCACTTTGTCAATTTTCCTGGCTTAGAACCTTCCCTTCAATGGAGTTGGCCTCTTCAGTGCTGAGACAGATGACATTCTCGAGAATGTCCAGAAAAAGAGAATAGCTGCCAGTCGTTGGGGCGTCTACCCCACATACCAACAATGCTCGCAGCGCAGTCAATGGCGCCGCCCTTACACCTCTTATCAAAAGTTCCAACAAGAACCTCAGAGACAAACATCCTATGTGCCTTACTATAAACAACAACCTTACCGAGCCAAACCTGAACAGCAAACCACAACCAGGCGCAATGACCGCAAACCTAAACATCAGGTTTTACGTCCAACCGGCTGAGATCTCAACACAACCTCTCACATTTCCCCCTGCCCTCTGCAAGCACTTGCCTGTGTGGAATGACATCACCACAGATGCCTGGGTCCTCGCCATCATACGACACGGGTACTGCATAGAATTCCACCAGCTTCCTCCACCATCACACACCGTCACACCTCCGTCGCGAACCCTACAGGACGAAATACAGTCATTACTCAAAAACGCCATAGAACCAATACCACTACACCATAAAGTCAAAGGTTTTTTCTCTTGTTATTTCACCGTTCCCAAAAAAAGTCAGAGGCCTCCGCCCTATCCTCAATCTCAGAGAACTAAACCAATATATCACTACCACCAAATTCCGCATGGTTACCCTCAAGTCTGTCCTCCCACTACTCCACAAAAAAAAAAAAAAACTGGATCGCAGTTATAGACCTCAGAGACGCCTACTTCCATGTCTCTATCCATCCATCTCACAGGCCTTACCTTTGCTTCCAACTCAGATCCCAGGCGTACCGATTCAAAAGACTTCCATTTGGACTTGCGATGCCCCCCCCCCCGAGTATTCACCAAATACATGGCCCCGGTGGCAGCATACCTCAGGTTTCATAAGATTCACATCTTTCCGTACATCGACAACTGGCTTCTCGTAGCGCACTCCCATCGCAAAGCACAGCGAGACATACACTTCACTTTGTCTCTCCTCCAAGATCTTGGCCTTGCAATAAATCTGCAAAAATCTAAGTTAACGCCTGCAAGACTAATCCATTATATAGGAGCAGTTATAGACTCCAAACATGCTTGAGCGTTTCTTCCAACAGACAATTTAACTTCTTTAGTCCATGCCTTCACTCCTCATGCACTTGTATCTGTGTTAACAGTCCAACATGTCTTAGGCACTATGGCTTAGATGACCGCTGTAATCCAGCATGTCCGCCTCAAAATGAGGTCACTTCAAGCATGGTTCCTTGCCTTATTCAACCCACTGACAAACCCACCACATACTCTACTGTGAGTCACTCCAGAACTCGCCTCCCAGCTTTCATGGTGGCGCTTCACTCAAAACCTGATGATGGGACAACCTTTTCAACAACCCCGTCCACAAATCCAGGTTACCACGAGTGCCAGCCTCACCGGCTGGGGTGCCCACTGCTGATCCCTTCAAATCCATGCCCAGTGGTCACGAAGAGAAAGGATGCTCAACGAGCATATCAACTAGCTAGAACTCTTAACGGGATATCAACGAGCTAGAACTCTTCGCAGTAATAAAAGCCTACAAGGCTTTCAAAAACCATCTTATTGGCAAAATGGTCCAAATAGCCACAGACAACACCACCATGATGTACTATATTCTCAAAGAAGGGGGTACTCACTCCCCAAGTCTCCTATATCTTGCTGTCGACCTGTGGGAATGGTGCCTCTCCCATCACATTTGTCTCACGGCAATACATGTAGCTGGTCACGACAACAATTTGGCAGATTTACTCAGTCACAAAGGATCTCAAATCCACGAGTGAGAACTAGACCAGACTGTCTTTCTCTCTCTGTGCATGCAATGGGGCATGCCCACCATCAACCTCTTTGCTTCCTGGAAAAACCAGAAGTGCAAACGTTACTGCTCCCACACAGGAGTCAGCAAGAACTCCCGCGGAGACGCATTTGTTGGCCGTTGGCCCAAATCACTCACTTACCTCTTTCCACCATTCCCACTTCTACACAGGGTCGTAGTCTTTCCTTCAACAGGACAGGGCCAACGCTATCCTAATAGCTCCGTGGGCTGCGACAGCCATGGTTCCCGATTCTCCACCGGCTGTCATCCAACATTTATCACCTGCCCCACCTGCCTCACCTGCTTACACAATACAAAAATCAAATTCTCCACCCAGATCTCCCTGCCCTTCATCTCGCAGCATGGAGGATTCTGCCTCCCTGATTAATGTCCTTCATCATGCAAAGAAACCCTCAACTAGGAAGGCCTACATGTATAAATGGAAAAAGTTCCAATCATTCACTACAGCGTCATCACTACCTTCAATCAACCCTTCCCTTCCCACTGTCCTTCGTTTTCTATTGCAACTAAAATCTAAGGGCCTTTCTCTTTCGTCCCTTAAAGTCTACCTTTTGGCAATTGTAGCTTATCAACCACCAACCTCTCCAGCAGCTAAGTTTTTCAGACACCCTACTCTGAAACGTTTCCTCAAAGGACTGTCATACATGTATCCTGACATACGTCCTCCATCACCTCAATGGTCATTGACATTAGTCCTCCGGCATCTTACAAGGCCCCCGTTTGAGCCCCTTGCATCAACTGACCTCAGGTTACTTACCTTTAAGACGGCGTTCCTTGTAGCTATCACGTCAGCACAACATGCTAGTGAACTGGCAGCCTTAAGGTCTGACTACCCTTATCTCCAGTTTTACCGGGATAAAGTCAAACTCTTTGTAGATATTTCTTTCCTGCCCAAGGTTGTCTCCCAGTTTCACCTATCCCAACCCTTGGTTCTTCCATCCTTCTTTCCTTCTCCATCTAATCCTCAAGAAAAGATTCTCCATACATTGGATGTAAGATAGCCTCTGGCCTTCTATATAGCCTGCACCCAATCTTTCAGACGCTCAGCTAGACTTTTCGTCAGCTACCAACTTCCTGCTAAAGGTCTCCAAGTTACCTTTCAGCGAATATCCAAGTGGGTTGCATCTGCCATCCAGCTTGCTCATCAGCTGGCTCGAGTTTCAGCGCCACAGAATATCCTCCCTCGCTCCACCAGGGCATTGGCGACATCCACGGCGTTTCTTCGAGGAATCCCCCTCGCTGACATCTGCGCCTCTGCCACATGGTCACAGCCGTCCACGTTTATCAATCACGATCGATTTGACGTTCGGCAGAAATCTGATGCTGCTTTTGGGCGTGCTGTATTATCATCTACCTTGGTGTGATACCCTTCTCCGGGTAAGGTAGCTTGTTAGTCACCCATAGTGTGATTCACAGAGGCTACGAAGAAGAACGGTAGGTTACCTACTTGTAATTGTAGTTCTTCGAGTGGACCTCTGTGATTCACACATCCCAACCCGGCCTCCCCACTGTCACACCCTTTATTTTATGCAGCGGTTGACCTAACTGAATGGAGAGCCTTGGCGCCAAGGTACATATACCAAGGGGGAGGGGTCTGCACTAATGTATCTTTTTGCTACCACAGAAGCTCTAGAATATTTCGACGAGGCTCTGCACATGCGCGGATCACCCATAGTGTGAATCACAGAGGTCCACTCAAAGAACTACAATTACAGATAGGTAACCTGTCAATTCTTACTTGGCCCCAGAACCCTAAATGCAGTTGAGCATTTCTCATTTTCCTTCTTAAGACATGTGTTGTGGTTTTGAAGACCATTATAGCCACCTGATTCCTGAATTCTCTCTCCTCTGGCTTCTTGACAATATGTTCGTATATATGCCACAGCGGGTGTGGGTGTGTGAAAGAGAGTATGCTTCGTAATTCAGCTGACAAGAAATAACTGTATCTCACAAAGCTGTTTTGCTCATTACTGTGTTCTCAATACGCTAGTTGAGGTACAGTAATATTTTAGTGCAGTTAGAATGATGCATTACAGTCAGGTGCTAGTTTTTAAAAATTGTTTTTATATTTATCTGTATTCTCTTACAGTGGCAAGGTCTTTGACAGGTGCAGGTCACTGTGGAAAAGCTACACAGCCATAGCTTTTTAAACAAGTGCTTATTGCAAATAAAGTGTAGCCTTATGCATGCAATTTTGAGGTAGATGATAGTGTCAAGAAAAGGGAATTATAATGCTGTTATTTTGAAGCCACATATGTGATTCTCTTTTAACAACTACCGGTCTTCTTGATCTGAGGACAAAACTGAACTTGACTTTATCCTTGTAAATATGTCTTACAAATAATCATCAGAATGTTTTGAGTGGATATAATGGAATGGAAGATGAGCCGGGGAACTGAATATGAGCTATACAGATATACAGAGTAATAATTTTCAGAATGCTGTGCTCCCAGAAATGAGTAAAATATTCTAAGTTGAAAAGATTGCCTTCTTTTGGGGGGTATTATTTTTCTGTTTTTCTACATTTCCGTAAGCTAATGGGAAAAGGCAAGAGAGGTAAAAAGAGTCAGAAGAGCTACAAACAATTCCCATAATTTTCTAAACGTGAATGCAGAAAAGCGTGTTCAGCTTTCTTGTTGATGTGTTCCCTTAAATGAAGGAAGAAACTTGGTGCCAGTAGAGTTGAAGCATGTTCACAGGCTGGTATTTTAAACACATTCACACTTGACTGAACTGAACAGAAAGACAACCACCGAAGACCACTGCAATTGACAGTTGCACATGTCTGTTGGGAGCAGACACCAGAAGACATTTCATATATTGAAGTATAATCAAGATACTATAAAGCCAACAGGCTGTGGGTATGAACGTACAAGCACTGGTTTGAGCCTGCTGAAACATTATACCAGCCAGTGGTTTGATGCTACAAAATGAAAGTGTCTTTAAGTGCTCTCAAACTTCTCTGTGTCATAATTTTTCCCCAACCTGATTTATGGAAAACCATGGTGTGCTGTTTCACCTAAATTGGAAGACGGTGTGCTTGCCCTGGGAAACTAGATCCGTGTTTCTTTCTGAAGAAACTAATTCGGTGTTTGATGCATGGGAGGCATCCAAGAGACCGTTAACTCTTCTTGTATCCGAGGACAGGCATGGATCATATTATTTTCTTGACTTGTAGTAGTTTTGCTGTCAGTTCGCTTGCTTCCCAGTTCTTCCTTTGCTTTTGAGCAGGAAACGTATCATTCTGTTGCTCTCCTCTTCTCAAATTGGCTCTGTAGCCAGGTTTGATTTGATGAAAGGTGGTGTGACAAAACCTTGGCCAATCTGCATGATAACTGTACAAAAGCTGGAAAACTCTCAATGTTATGAGTAAGATGGATTGTCCTGAAAACCTCAGAGGGTCAGATTACGAGTATAAACCAAGAGGGGTGGGATTCAGCCCAGGGCTTAGGTTCCCCATGCTGCCTCCAGCAAATAACTCTACTATTGTATACTTTAATAACTGCTCATTAAAATGGGAATTCACCTCTAGTTCATAAATGACTAAACAGTTTTTCTTTTTCTTCTAGTTCCGAGACTATTGCGCCATATGCTTACGATGGGAATGGCCAGGCCTTCCTAAACCTTTGGAAAAGTGCAATTTAGAAGCTCCGTTTTTTGAAGGATATTTTCTGAAAGTTTTGTTTGATAGAATGGGCAGAATTCTCGATCAGGTAAATCTGCAATCCTTGATGCTTTTTCTTCTGATAGTATTGGTTGGGTTTGCACACAATCCTTATGATAGTCAAATTGGTAGTGAGGAGAGGGAGGAGTTGTTTCTGCACACCTATGTGTATGAATAACAATATTTCTAAGGGAATCTGTTCCCCACAAATGGGAAGGCAAAATAGCATATGTTGTTGGATGGAATTAAGAGAAGAGAGCAAGCAGAAATATGTAGTGCACAAAGTGGCCACTAAGTGGACAGGAAACTAGTAACCTGGCTATTAATGCACTTCAGCAGTTTGTCTTGGTTTGTGGTTCATCAAGGTTGACGAACCACGAATTTCCAGCTGGGAAATTTGTCAGGGCTTTTTTTTATTAGATAACCTGTATATAAAAAAAGCTGAGCCCCCCCTCCCCACAGCCTGCCCCCTGCCCCTTCCTACTGCCCCCATCGCCTCCCTACCTTGTCCTCATCTGCCGCTGTGGCCTCCGCCGCCACCTCCATCTTTGCAAAGAGAGGTCAGTTTCCCTTCAGCTGATAGGCAGGTGCATAAGCAGACAGGGCAAGCTAGGCTGCTGGAAGGGAAGCTGGCCGCTGTTTGCAAAAATGATGGCGGCGGCAGTGGAGGAGGACAAGATAGGGAGGTGACGGGGACAGTGGGAAGGAAGCGGGGAAGGGGGAGGCTGGGGGGGGGCAATGAACCAGGAGGTTCATAAATCGCCCTCAAATTCATTGCTTTGGAAAGTTCAGGTTGTCCAGTCTGGATGAGCCTGACCTGATCTGAAGCAGTGTATTGGTGATTTTCCACAAATTTCCTGGTTCATTTTGGGCTTCGTGCCCCCCTCCTCTTCAGTAATGTAATGGAAGATTGGCTGGATAGATCAGTGGTCTATGCATCTGGCTGCAGAACTAGGAGTTGGGAGTTCAGTGCCCCACTATGCCTCCTGTGAGTAGAGCCAGTCTGTGTGGCCATGGGCAAGCTGCAGAATCTCTGGGTGCTCCCAGAGGAAGGTAATCGGGACTGGTGCAAAGCATTCTGAGTATTTTCTACCTGGAAAACTCTGAAACACATCACCGTAAATCAGAATTGACATGATAGGACACACACCCCTCCTCCCTCTCCTTTCTTCCCCTTCATCTTTACTCAGGCCTGATGTCTGTTTTCTGTCTCCTGGAGGATAGTTTACAACAGTACCCTAAAACAACATAGGTAATTAAAAATTCCATGTAGATGTACCATACCAAGAGCCAATGAATGTTTAGAATGTTTTACTTGTTAAACTAATATTTCATTCAACATTTCATTCTGTTTCCATTTCTGATGAAGTGGACATGTCCATGAAAGCTTACATTAAAATGTAATAGTTAGTCTTTAAGGTGCCACATGTTTTTGCCTTGTTTTGTTTTGTTTCTTTGGATTTTGCCTGATTTGATGGCACATGATTATTGCTAATGTAATGGAGGGTAGTTGGAATTGAGGTATGCACCAGCACATTACAATGACATTACCTGTCCAATTTCATATTCATTTCATGACAAAATAGACATGGTCTTTTATTCACAAGATGGCGAACACATTTTTATATAGTTTTCCCTGTACCTGTGTGTGTATATGCCAGTGTCACAGCTGTATCTTTAAACACAAGTGTGTCAGAGTCATCTCTGAACTGAATAGTGTAGTGTTAAATGCATAGGGGCAGAAGATGCTTAACTTAGCCATCCCCTCCAGCCACTGTTTCTTCTCCTATACTAGAACTTGGTAGGAAGCCTGACCTTGGAAGATGGACTAGGACCAGGGTTTGAATCCAAGTACCCTTTTTGTAGATCAAGCCATGCTATACTCCTGCTGCTTTGACATGTGTGCAGCAACAACTCTGTAGCTCAGTGGTAGAGCATGTGCTTTGGATGCAGAAACTCTGTAGCGATAACATTGCCTAGAGTGAAACTGTTTCCAGCTTCCTCTTTTAAATACTGAACAAAGAAAAGACCAAATTCCAGTGGTACTGCTTGTATGTTGTATGCAGAAAATTCCAGGTTCTATCCCTGGTCTTTAGTAAAAAGAACTGGATGATGGGAAAGACCGATAATTGATATTTGATGAATTACTGCCAGTCACAGTAAATATTGAGGGCTTACCTGATGTAACCTTCCAGGTATCCTCAGTGCTTAAAAAATAACTCTGCTGTTCCATCAGGCTACGTTCAAGTTTTAAAAATTGGTACCTGAAAACCATTTTCTGTTTGACTCCCCTCATGTGTCTCCAAATGTTTAGAATGAAAATGTAACTTTGAAGTGGTCTCTGTTAAATACACATTCTACACATGCATCGCTTAAAATGAATATTGGATTTGAGGCTTAAATCTGGGTCTTAACAGCTTTAGGAATATTAAGCTTCATATATATGGAAATCTGATCCCAGTAATGAGGCCAAAATTGTAAAAAATAAAAGTAAAAAATTCCTTTCTTAAAGACTGTCAGTGGAAAAAGTATCTTGGTAATGTTGCTAAAAAGGGGGGCAGTGGCTCTAGGTTATTGTCGCACAATGTCAATTTGATATAGTACCTGTCAGAATGACAAAAATCCAGGATCAGTCAAGCATGCAACTGTTCTCTCTCTTTTGTCAAGGGCAATACTTGCACGGAGAATTAAGTATGCATTAAGATGGAAAAATCTCTCTCTTTCCCCGACAAAGAAAGGGGAAAAAATTAAGCCAGAATGATTTTTTGTCCTTTGAGGAATAAATGCTTCTAAAATGCAATGCAGGTCAGAAATCAGAAAATGTTCAGATCAGATTAAAATGACAAACTTGATGCAGTTGTTACTTAGCTTAACTATACTATCAGGTAGAGGCCTTGGCATGATTTTAACACAGTCTCGAGATCAGAAGATTATGACTGTTTTGTGCAGCCTTTTATTAATGCTGCCATGCCTCATTCTATGTCACTGCCTTCTTCACTGGCATATTTTAAGATTTTCTTGCTCTTATTCTTTTATACAGAGAGGCTCTAGAAGTCTACATATAAACCCACCAAATTATGTGAATTAAGTACATGATCATAAAGTTGCATATATTTGTTTCTGGAGCAAAGCAAATAGAAAATGGTGTCATAGAAGTATATTAAATTCTAGATTCTTGTGAATCCATTTGAATTTCACTGATATCCTCTTTCTTCCCCCTTTCTGTGAAAATCCTTCTATTTCAGTAGGCTAGGCATGCTCCATCCAGTTCTGGATAGTCTTGTTCTCACTGCAGTTGGTGAATAAATGGTTGCCAGAAAACATTTTTAAAAATAAAAATAAAAATACTACTACTACTGCAGAAAATACTTGCTAGAAGAGGTTATACTGCAGTGCCATGGACTACCACTGGGTGGCTTGACCACCCACAAATGTTTTGTTTTCCACTTTGCTTAATGATCATATAAAAGCCCCTATGGTTGGACTTGATGTGATGAAGATCTGAACAAGATCTTATGGAGTTAAAAATAAAAATAAAAACAGATGCAGAGGGAGGGATTGTATTAGATCTGTACATGTTGTTTTTAGTTGTTCTTGTGCTGGAATGTTTCTGTTGTGGATAATGAGCGTGTCAGGATATTTAAAACAATATGCTTGTGCTTCCAGTGGTTCTCATATAGTATATATTTTGCATATGAGAAATCCCAACGCTATTAATTTTCTGCTGAGATCCAGATATGTATTATAATGAAAGTGTGGACATTTGGAAGATATTTTCTTTTGATTTTCCTTCCCTTACAGCCATATGATGTCAATCTGCAAGTCACATCTGTATTGTCCAAACTGTCCTTGTTTCCACATCCACATATCCATGAGTACCTTTTGGATCCCTATGTAAATCTGGCTTCTGGCTGCCGCTCTCTGTTTTCAGTAATTGTCAGGGTGAGTACAGTACATGTTCAAGGCCTCAACTTGAACAGCGCTGCAAAATATGTAACTGTGAATACTGCTGCTGTTTTAACAAATAACAAATGCCTGGCCTGTGTTTTAAAAAGCAGCACTTAGGACAGAAAGTAGCTAAATTTACTCTAGAATCCCACGTGACTAAGTAGTAAATTACAAGTGCAATTCTATTGCTAAATCCTGTTTGTGTAAGTTGCATCATGTCAGTTTGATGATGTCATCAGCCAGGACGATTTTTTGGGGAAAATTCATTATTTCCTTGTGTCAGCAGTTTTTGGTAATTAAAGACTTCCTTCTTCCATCCTGCAGTCCCCGCAGGTTCCCAATCATGAAAGAGATTACATAAGAGCCATGGCTGCCTCCCAACAGAAGAGAGTAATCTTTAATTTAAAAAATTTGTCCCCATTGATGACTTCATCAGCATTTTCTGACAGGATTTCAGCCTATACCCATTTATTCGAAAATAAGACCCACCTACTCTTGGGTCAGTGGAACCTACTCTTAAATCAATGGGCACAGGATTGCAGCCTTAGTATGCGTCTTACTCTGTAATTGCTCCACACAGCCATAATCTTCCAGAAGAAATTCAGTTAGTGTATCTTTATGTTGGAAACTGCTTGTATATTAGAAAATTTGTAGGGCAGAACATCCATTTTCCCTACCTTGAATATACTGATTGGTGGCATTTGGACATCACAATACAGTATGTGTTCCAAATGGATTTGTTCATTTTAATTGAAAGCCTTTCTGAGTTACATTAAAAGCTACCTTGAGCATAGTAGAATATACGTTAAACAAATAAGTGACGGTTTAATACAACTTGAAATAAAGTGCAATATCTCACAGGGTTGCATGCTCACTCATCCCTTCTCACCCATCCCACATACTTGAGGTGGATTTTTGAAGCCTTTACCTTTGCTTTCCCTCAATAACAGCTTCAGGCAACATCTGGATAAGGGATCCAGGCTAGTATTAGAATCCCTGTTTGATTATTTAAGTTATCCTGGTTTTTTAAAATTGATCATAGTTAGTCATAAATCATGACAGTTTGGTCCGTTTAACACAGGGATGAAGGGTGGGAAAGGTGAAGAGAAAAGTTTCAGAAATCCTCTTTTGAGCCATGTGTGGGGAGGGGAGGGGTGGGGAGGGATAGAGCATGCACGCCTGAGGTTTGCATAGTTTATTTGTACATTGCTAAAAAGCCAGACAGCAAATGAATAAATGGAACCTCTCTGTGGCAACACAGCAGAAAAAGGGTAAGAGGTTAAGTGAAGTACAATAATAGGATAAATATGTCATTAAAAGGAGAGATGCAAAAACTTAAAATGTAGCTATAGCACACAGTAACATCACAGTATAAAAGTATGTAGACACAGGATGTGTTGTTTCTTCTAAGATCTTCAGTACTTTTGCTGAAAATGACAGGCAATTATTGTAATAAAATTATAAAAGCCTAGTGATAGAGTGGCTGAAATTCTGTTGCCCAACTTTATGGCATGTGAAGATGATGTCATCAGCTGGCAGTGGAAATCCTTAATTCAATTTAATTTAAGTCAAACTTGCCATCCCACTCTCTTCTGGTTCTGAGGCTCCCTAGGGATTCCTTTTGCCCTGAGGAAGCATTTGGGAACCTTAGAATCTGAAGGAGGGGGATAGGATTTATTAAATTAAATTATTAAATCAATGATTTCCATCAACAGCTGAAGAAGTCATCCTTGTTGCATGGCATAAAGTTATGTCAAATGGATGCAGACACAGAAGGCTAGTCCGTATGTTAATCCCTGGAAGTTGTGCTGCACAGTCTGGCATATAATACCAATATGTAGAAAATTTCATGCAGGTCTAGGAATCTGCACCAGGATTGCACCTTCTCCAATAAACAACATAATCTTCATAGACTCATCTATGTCTCCTCATATGAGACATATTAACATGTTACAAATGAAACATAGTGAACGGTTCTCTAACATTAATTAGACAGCAAAACAATGAACAAGCACTACTGGATGCTGGTCCACTTTCTACTCCCTTTTACTCTGTATTATGTATAATGTGCAGGTTGTTGGGGATCTCATGGTGAGAATCCAGCGTATACCTGACTTCACGCCAAAGCTTCTGATGGTTAGGAAGCGTCTCCTTGGTTTAGAACCTGATGGCCCTATGTAAGTATATTAATTATCAGTCTGTTGGAAGATGGTTTTTATGAAGCTTCGCATATAGCTTTTCATTCACTTTTCATCTTTTTTCCATAGTGTTGACCACATGACGTTACTGGAAGGTGTGATTGTGTTGGAAGAGTTTTGTAAAGAGCTTGCTGCAATTGCCTTTGTGAAGTACCATGCCTCGTCTACACCCTAAACAGACACTTGAAGTTGTTAGACTGCAAGACTGCCTTCGTGTTTCAATAAGGGAGTGGGGAGTTTACTCTTCCTCAGCAAGAAAACAAAAAGCAAAGTAGTGGCATTCGCTTGAAGAACTCATGGGACACATTCAGATTTTAGTACTTGTTTCTTAATTGATAGGTGGTGACCAAATGTGGACAATTTACTCATTAACAATGGAAGAGACACCAGATAAGAGATAAGCTCAAAGAGCTATGCACACCAGGACTTTAGTTAATACGTTCTCTTATTTTAATAACCTTCTAGGAGGTAGGAAATTTTATATTTTAGGGTTCATTGTCTTTTAAAAAGTATTTTTTTCCCTTGTCATTGGAGGTGTGTTTCTCCCTTTAAATTAAAAGAAGGACGTTATCAAAGCAATTGGAAGAAATATAGAAAAGAAATAAGGGACTGGAAATGCACACAGCTCAAAATGAGATCATTGTTCTTTGTGCGCCTCTCATGTTGTGAGTTCTTTATTGTAGTGTCTCATTTAATCCCTAATGTATGTTTGCAGTAGAGCAACTGGTGACAATAAGAGTTCTCAAGTGTTGCTTTTCCTTGAATCCTTGCTCATCCTCCCTTGTTATGCTGCATAATTTTGTTTGCCTTCTGTTTTAAGTTGAAGCTCTAGAATATTTTATCCAGAAATCCATTCACAAGAATGTAGAAGGGTTCCTTCCCCGCCCCCCATTGTTCAGTGGCTGAAAGTTATCTTGTGCCTTTGTTGGCAACATCAGTATTTTTTTAAAAGAAACAAACCATGGCTTAGCTAATTTGAATGACTGTTGCATCAGGCTAATAGCTGCTTATTGTGGTGACACTTTTTAGTAGTCTGTATAGATTCAAGTACTTTGGAAGCTGTTGCACGCCTTGGAGTGCAAGTTTGTGATCTTCCTGTTTGCAGCAGAGTCCACCATAAGCCATGAAGGAAACTAGTTCTCTCTAGTTCACTGTTGTCAGTCATCAGATAGCTTGGCTTGCCAGACGGTCCAGGAGAGATACAAGATGAGGGGCTAACTGCTTCTCCGTTTCTTTCCTTCTATGCTCTGCCAGTTCCTCGTGAGCTGAAAACTCTATGCTATCGACCTTTAGTTGCATGTAGTCTCTGTATTATTTTTGCAGTCAGGAGGAAAGAGACTGAGCAGGTGGGTTCATTTAGTTTAGGAGTAAGCAGAGCACAGCCTCTGGGCTGCATGTGGCCCCAAACCCATTTTTACTGCCCCCCCCACCTTCCGGACCCCGTTCCCAAGGAACAGTTTTGGCATCACCTCCAGGAGCAGCAATTTTGCAATAAATAGGGTCCAGTCTCCCTATTAAATAGAAGTGGAAGTCTGCAACTTGGTATTTTCAGTTGGTGCAGCCTGTGATGGGTTGTGTGAGCAGAAAACTGTCCCTGAACCCTCCAAAAAAAGTGCTCCTCACCAATTTCTCCTTCTTGACTTTATATCATGGGAGCAAGAGGCAGACTTTACCCCCTCAATGTATGGTCCATTTATCTCATTCTTGGATATTCAGTATAATCTAAAATTCCTTCTTTTAAATAACCTTTTTGCACATTTGCTACCTTTTTCAGTTCCCATTTGGATTCATATAAATTTAGATGAATTTTGTACCAGTGCTGTGCGCTGTGGTTTGACCTGAACAAAATGAAAAACATGTCCTTGAACAGTTTCTGTAACACGGCCCTGTACAGTTTTTCTGCCTGTTGGATTCTAGTGTTATAAAAATTTGCCAAGTATAAAATAGCTTATACTCAGAGGCCAACATGGGGAAAAACTCAAAACAATGTTAAAAGGCTGTCAAGCAACATAAAGGATTGCTTTTGTTACAGGTGAGACACGGCCATAGAATAGACTAACAGTAGATTCATTTGTACCCTTCATT
The DNA here is from genome assembly GCA_037013535.1 of Intellagama lesueurii. NCBI lineage: Eukaryota > Metazoa > Chordata > Lepidosauria > Squamata > Agamidae > Intellagama > Intellagama lesueurii. The sequence continues at coordinate 204,280,588 of JBAJHW010000003.1, read as the reverse complement.
TGTCAAGATAACTTGCTGCTAGAGTTAGCAGCACGGTGAGGAGTTTTTAAAGTATTATCATGCCCCAGAGGTACCACATTTGGCTCAAGAGTGCAACTTGAGAAACTAAATATATGTAAAAACTCTGCATCTTCTTCCTGGGAACCAGGCAGACATTATGTAAGAAATAAGTAATATACTATTATGGAATCAGGCCCATCTGAAAAGCTTCTTAACAGGTAGCTTAGGTTCCTCAATCAGATAGTTGTAATTGTGATTAATGCACATCTGTGTTAATTTCCATGTTCAAACAAATACTTGCAAACTCCTCAGTGCTTAAAGAGCAGATAACATTCTTGAGATATAGGCATATGCTACAAGGTTAAGCTCTGTGTATATTTTTGGTGATATCAGTGTATACAAAAGAAGTCCTGTGGTGTAAGCAGGTGGCTGCCTTAATTTTTGCTTTCAAAAATGTAAGTAGGGTTTGTGTCTCTGTTATTTGAGCCTTCTGATTCATCCAATTATAAATATTCAGACAATATTGGGTTGAATTCAAAAGTCTGGGATGTAGTTTGTAAGGTTTATGAGCATAGTGTTAACATTACAGTTGCTCACAAATCCCTTTTAAAACATCACAGTCCAAGCTGGATTACAACTGCCATGCCTGTTAAGGAAGTTATTAGAATATTCAAGATACGTTCTGTTTGCAGTATATTTCCATGTCATTTCAAGACACCAACTTTTTTTAATGTCCTTTTAAGATTTAAGATGTGGATTTTGATGTCATAGTACATGTCACAAAGCTAGCAAACATCTTAGCCCTCTCTCTTTTCATGGGAGTTGTTTTTTAAGCATTCTTTTATTTTTGTAAAAGCAAATTGAAATTTGCTTCCCAAATGGAGATTGTTTACCTTTTATATCTCATATTTCATGCACTTTTATTTAAAGTCCTTGTTTGAATTAGTTCAATCTATGCATGTCATGATCATCCCTATTTTGACTAGTGTGTATGTATCCATAGGTGCATGTGTGGTTATTTATTGCCCACCAGTAAACACAGGAGAAGATAATAGTCTTGCTCTCTAGAAGTACTGAGCAACTTGCAGTTGTAACGATGTGAGTGGTAAATATCAGGTATTTGGTATCGATAGAAGAAACAGTGTTTATATGTGTGAGTGGATGAGGAAAGGGAATCATCTGGTTCCAAGATGAAGATCCAATTTTAATTTTTGCCCTGATGCACATTTATGTAAATAAAGGCACCTTTTCACCTTTCTATGAACTATAATATCTGTTTAATTTTGTTTCTGAGGGTGGAAGTTTTGTAATTATGATATGAAACATCTGGTATAATTTCTCCTTGGTCTATTTTTGTTATAATTGTCTACCAAGTAGTCTAATCTTTTCTCTGTACCTTTCTGATATTACAATGTATTGATCAGTGCAATATCAAAGCTGTGATAGAAGATACAGCTTCAGCCTGGTTGTCAATGACCTGTTTATGAGTGTATATTTGTATGCTAATGGACTGAAACACAGGGCAAAGATCGGAATGCTGAGGGACACAGTAGTCATGGTAATTCCTCTTATATAACTATATAGCTATTCAGCTTGAGCTGCTGAATGCAGCAAACCCTTTAGTTGTAATATGACAGCCTTCTTTTGCTGAAACAAAACACAATCCAAAGCTATGAATTCATTGTTCTCAACTGTCTGAGAAATTAACATTAACATCTATCAAAAAATGCATCTGTGTAACCTGTGCCATTTAGTGCTACAGAGTCATGATCTCCCTCTCTTTCTCTACACAAACACACACATACCTTCTTCAGGTAATTTTCCCTTCCAGACTTGTTTACATTAAACAGGGGATGTTCAGCAAATCTTTCTTACTGAACTTGGTGTATTTCATTTACCAAGCTGTAATAGATCTACCAGGCATGCTTGGAACAGCCATGTTTCAGAATGCAGATTGAGATAATTTGTGTCAGCAGATTTAGTCCACCCCCCTTTTTAAAAAAAATGCTGGTTCAAAAGCATGCATGAAGGACTTAAAGGGGGTATTCTGAAAAATAAATTAATACAGTTTAAACAGAAAAGCGACTACTTACTTTTGTATACGTTTGTGCATTTTAAGCTTTGTATTCAAACAGCATGTCCAAAGTAACAAGGTTTAACATTTATGCTGCAGTTTGTACTCCTTGCTGGTAGGCCCTTTGATTGTAACTCTTCCCCAGTCCTTATTAGCCTTGTTATCTCTCCTCTTGTTGGGCTGACTGGATGCATGCAGAGCTTGGAAGTAATGAATTACAAATAAACAGTTGCTTCCAATTAATTCCTTTCTCCAGTTACAAGGGTATAAGTACATTGTGAACATAATTTCATATTGCAGAGATTCCTTTTTTAAGTGTAACATTTTATTTAATTATAAAGGGAGGATGATATCCTGTTATGTAATTTTGCACCTAGTAGAATCTGGATCAGGTGCTGCAAGTGTTTAATTTACACCAATTAAAAGCTTCTTATCCCCCAGTTTTAAGTTCTGAGGCTCCCTTTTGCCCTAGGAAGCCTTTGGGAGTTTGAGACGGAGGCCACTGAATTGCTTCAGCAGGATAAAGGACCGACACCTCCAATCTGGCAGCAAACAGGGATTATAAATTCTAATTCTTATTATGAAGTTGTATATTTATATAATTTTTAAGGCTTTGTAAATGTAGCAGAACAGTTGTTGGACTGAAGCCTTAATTTAATAGGTTTCTGGAAGTTCTGTAGATTTAAATTATCTCCCCTAATACTCACTCTGGTAGATACAGTCAGAAAAATTTACAGTATATAAATTGGGTTATATCTCCAGTGATAGTTATGTGCTGTCAAGTTACTACCAACTTATAGTGACCCTAATAAGGTTTTCAGGATAGGTGAAAGGAAATATTTAAGGAGTGGTTTTACCAGTTCCACTCCCCAAGTGAATTTCCATGGCCAAGTGGGCCCTAGTCACTATATCTACTACACCACACTGGGTATCTGACTCCAGAGATACATACTTATTAAAAGTGATGTATGAGAAATAATAGGCCTGACCAGCCCTATTTTTCAGCTGTGTGTGAAATTATTCCTGGAGCTCCCCCCCCCCTCCCTTTTTCAACTTAGTATACTGTTGGAAATTCTTGTGAACCCTATTGCATTTTTCAGAGTTGGTTTCAGTAGTTTCCTGAATGTTACTTATTTCTTTAAAGTGGCAACCACAGCTATTATTTCTCTGCAAATGTTTGTAGCCTCCCACCCCACCAGTACCTGCCCATTTTCAGAGACCGGAAGAGTTAATGAATAGAACATTATTGGAGGAGTCGATCTGGGCAAGATGATTGTGAAAAATATGCATTAAAATTATAAGAAGCAAGAGTGTATCGGGGTGGGGTGGGGTGGGGTGGGTGGGTGGGAAATCATAGGATTGAATCGAGTAGTTTTGAATAGTGATTTAAATCATGATTTATCCTGATACAGGGTCCACATTGAGTGACCTTGAGCATATCTCAAAGTTTGTGTATTCCTTGCTTTCATGTCTCTAGTGCCTCTATCAGAAGACATGCACAAAGTCAGCAAGCCACTGCTCTCCTCTCCAAGGGGGACTCATTCACTTACAGCATGTGTAACCAAGCTCTCAAGATTGCATAGGCTGTACATACATTTTGACTGAAAGTCACTTTTTAAAATGACTGTCATGGAACAATGACTGCTTAATCCAAAAGGACCCAGCACAAACAACTTCTCCACTATCCAGGCTTCTTGTCATTAAATCGGGCTTAATGTGAATCTCATTATAGTTTAGTTGTCAATAATGTGTATTTCCAGAGGGTTGCATTGTGCATGGCTGTACAAAAATTTGCCAGCACATTGTGTTTTATAACTGTAGTTTGCATTTTCTCACATATCTGCCTTCCATTGTATTCCCTCTTTTGTGGGCCTTCACTGGAACTCTTAATAGAGTCAGGCATTTCTCTTGGGATTCAGGATAGTATTAGATTCTGATGATCCAGAACCTAAACCAGCATCAGACAGAAAACTGAGATGGACTTCTGAAACATCTGTCCCCAAGGGTTGTAGTAAATATTATGTACCAAAAGTGGCACAACCTAGACAAGTGCTGGGGGTGTGTGTGCCCCAACTCACTCATTTGTTCTCTCAAACATACATGTCCCCTCACACTCGTAAGCCATCTCACCCTCTACAACAGAGTTAATTCTTCTCTGCTGCCCATTCATGGATGAAAATCACCACATGCTATTACCAAGCTTTTGCCTACCTTAACAGTGGGGGGGGAGGGTTTGAGAAAGAGACATAGATATATTATTTTAAGAATTCTTCATCATGGAGTTGAAAAAGAAGGGCTCCTAATGACATCATCCTCTTTGTTGTGCTGCTCACTTTTCTTTCCCTCTTTGGATGGAAAGGAAGCAGCGGCCTTCCCTTCCATATAGAAAGTACGGATCTGATGCAATCTCTTATTTCAAAATACTCTGCTATCCCTGCTTAGAAAGAAGGATGCTACCTCTGTCTTAGAATGACCAGAACTTGGAATCAGTGGCCATGGTGGGGATGCTGGGAGTTGTAATCCAAAAGGGAATATTCCTGACTGCTGGCAAAGACAGATCCAGTGGAAGCTATACCTTAAAATACATTTTTCTTGCTTGCTTCCTCCACCACATCTGCTTCTAATTTTTTTTAAAGCAAAGGTTTCCAGAAATGTTCTAGATCGGGGTCCCCAACCCCCGGTCCGCGGCCCGGTACCGGTCCGTGGGCTTCTCGGAACTGGGCCGCGGAGATGGGTATCCGCCCACCCGCCCAGTGGGTGTGTTGCGTTCGAGGGGGGTTGTTGTGCTTGCGCAGGGGGTGTGTCGCGCTCGCACAGGGTGCGTGTTGCGCTTGCGCAGGGGCATGTTGCACTTGCGCACGTGCGAGACAACCCCTGCGCGAGCGCAACGTGTCCCTTGCGTGAGCGCGGGGGTGCCCCCACCCCACACACACGGAGCCCGCCCCCCCCAAAAGGTTGGGGACCGCTGTTCTAGATTCTGCTACCCGCTTTTTCCATGGCCATGTGTTCTCATACTCCACTGTACAATCAGAGCACTGTCAGCCAGGTTGAAAGGTTATGGTTTTACAACTCTCCTCAACACTCGACATTTGTCATAGGTTCAAGCTGTTCTATAAAAATTCAAGAAGCAGCAGCTACCCATAGTAATATATAGGTAGTTGTATTAGTAACATCACCACTGTTAGAAGAGTATGGTTCCCAAGTGAATAGATAGCCTGTCAACAATCAAAAGGGAAAACAAACCATTGTGGCTTGAAGCATGGGGCACTTTACAAAGGCAGGAAAATGAAGAATGAGTGCTACCATTTCAGATGGCATGTCATAGGAGTATCTGTTGGGAAGCAAAATGACCAGCAGGTTTGCACAAAAACAAGATACAAGGCCCTCTGATTTGGTCTACTTTGCCCCACAACAGCTCTTGAACAAGTTTTGATCCACCCCTAGTTTTCAGGATAATCAAGCATGCTTTAAAAATATTTTGTGGAAGACAGCTTTTTTGAAAAGCTGATTGGCTGAAGGATAAAGTTGCTATTATGTGGGTTTTCCACTTTCAGATCATAGCTTTAGAAGTTGGCATTTGTTTTCCTTTTTCAAAGACATCTTTGGTGAACATTTTTTGTACTGGTCTGTTGGGTGAAGAAAAGGATGAGGATGATATATTTCTGAACACGAGGAAGACAAGGGTCTAACATCACAACAGTTCAATTTCAGACTTTCAACAGTTCTAGTGTTCTGTACAAGTAAAAAATGCAGTCCTTTCCTCCCTATAGTTTACATTTTCTGTTGGTATGAAAAGATTTTAATTTCTATATGAAGGACATGGGGAGAATGTGTTCAAAAACTACATAGGCCTAAATCCAAGGCCATCTGGTATTACAATGTGGGACAGAACTTCCCTCTCCTTCTACTATCTGCAATGCTTGGTGTCACTTTGGAACTGGCTGCACAGCATTTCCAAGAATTCCAGAGATTTCAGGATGCATGGAGGGAGGCTGTACTGGAAGAAAATTTCTCCTACATGTCACTAGTAGAAGCACTTCCATCAACAAAGGTGCCCTTTTGAATCTAGCTGGAGTACATATGTAGCACGAGATGTCTTTTTGTTATAGAGTACTTCCTGAACCCAGTCCTCTCCGGACAGGTTGGGCTACATCTTCCGTAATTACCCATAAGCATGGTCCCTGGCTATCATATAAAGTATGATGAGGGTTGTAGTTCTTCATATCTGGATCTGTACTGACCAAGGCCTGGTGCACATGGACTGATTTCAGGCCTGTTTTTTTACTTCATTTGGTGTCATTTATCCCTTCTAAGCATTATGGTACTTTACCTTGAGCCACTTTGGGGGAGAGGTTCCAAGTCATTAAACTCTGCTATTTGGTCTTTTGTTCTGCATTACACTTTTATAGTTATGTACTTTATTGATATTGAATTGCAATTTTTATTTTCCTCTTTTTCTGAGAACATTTCTGTAAGGCACCCTATAAATAAAGAAAATAAACAACCTGTAATCCACTTCAAGCTTCTTAGGCAAAGATCTAGATGCTATATAATGACCAAAATGCTACATTTTGCTAAAAATCCTATTACATAAATTACACTGGTATAATGACAAGAGATTGCTGGTAGTTAGAGTTCTTGCTTGGATCCCAGGGCTGCATGACACATGTGCAATCAGTTTAATTGCTCACAAGTCGTGCAGACCTCTGTATGGATGCAGGAACTCTTTAAGTGTCAGCAATCTGCTCCTACCAGATGATGTCATCATCCTCATACAGGCCTAATTTATTTATGTATGTATTTATTTATTTATTTATTGGATTTCTATCCCGCCCATATAGACCAAAGGTCTACTCTATTGGCCCATAATTTAAATTATGGGCCAATAATATGTGTCCTGCAATCTCTCTGAAGGTCACAAGATGCTTATCACAGAATAAGGTTTTCTGCCCAATAAATATTATTCTATGACAAGCATCTCCAAATCGGCTGCAAGGCCAATACGTCACACTAAGCAGGTGATTACTCACAGATTTTCTCATCCTTGGTGGGAAAGGGTGTTCTAACATGGTAAGACAGCCCTTTCAAAAAAATAGACAACTACAGTGAGATCTCACCTGACCAGCACTTTTTCTGAGCAATAACATTTACAAAAATCTTGTGGAGTTCTTTGCATGGAAAAACTTGTATTTTGTATTTAACCAACCTGTATATAAGGCCATTGTCTGTTATGTCACAATTAAAAAGACAATTCAAATGGAAGTATAGCTGGGATGGGTAGGAGAGCTTTTGCTACACTTTGGCTACAGGCTGCTCTGAGATTTGTGAGAAATATCTTCATTTAGTTTTCTGTTCTGTGGAGCTTACAGGGCTGCGAATTTAAGGAAAGAAGCTGAAGTCTTTAAAAAAAAATTCTTATCAGGATGAAGATTTTCTGATGGTGGTTGTTTATTTTAAAGTATGTGAACTGCTTGAGCCAGGCAATTGTATAGGGAGATGAAATTAAAGGATGTTTTGGCATTTAGGAAAATGGCAATTTATGAAAAAGAAAGATGAATCCATTTAAATATGCTCTCAATAATACATGTGCTTTTTGTTGAAAGATGATACTGTTGGAGAATTTGGTTAATTCATTTTAAAGTAGCAGATTAACAAATGACAAAAACAACTGCACAGAGAAAGCGTGAGAGAATAGCTTAATTCTCAGCAGCCCACTCCTTTTCACAGTGACTAGCCCTTTACATGTTAAAATCACTCTGGAAACATTTTAAAGATTTTTTAAAAGTGTCTTTATTTACAGTTGCTATCTATAGTTATATTCAGTAGAAAAAATGGGATCTCCACATGTGGAAGCAACATCATCCATGCTTGCTGTATGCTTGGAGGAGAGGAAAGGAGAAAGAGACAAACAAACAAAAGAAGTGAAGCTAAACAAACAGGAAAAGGGGAGGGGGATGCCAGAGGCAAGAAAAGGAACTTTACCAATAGGTTAGTGGGAAAGGAGATAATCCTTTTAGATCCTAAAAGCCTCCCTACCACAAGCAAGATTGCTGTTATCTCAACAGATACTTGGTTGAAAAAGGATTCTTTTTATATTTGTCCAGATGAATTTGGTCCCACACCAGCCTATTAGTGGGGATCTTAACTGCTAAGATGAGAAGGTAAACAAGAAGACACTGGTTAGAATTAACTGTGTTTTCCCTTAATCTTTTTTCCTGCTCAGAGTGAGCATGTCGACAGCAGTTACTGTTGGGCATAATGTAGCAGAATCTGCCAAAGAAGTCGCAATGATGGGTTGTTATTTGCCTGATTTGCTGACACTAGCAATAACTTTTGAGTATGCGGTTATAATGAATGGAAGCATTCTTCTTTTGCATCAAATTGCCTGAAAAATAATAATTTGCAATGCCCTGCTACAAACAAAGGGGGTGGCAGCTGAACTGAATTTCAAATGGTGCTTTAAAAATTGATTTGCTATTTTCTTTAATATAAAAATCCTGCAATAATGCCGGAACAGGATCTCTCCACACAGAGAATTAATGGATGGAAGCCATGAGTACTACTTGCCCCAAATAGTCGTCACTGGAAGAAATCTAATAGTAAGTCACAACTAGAGCAGGTTCATTGAATCAATGATTCCCACGGATTAAATAGGCCCACTCTAGTTATGAATTACTATTGGATTTCAGCCACTGTGTAGGTTCTCTTCCCATCAAGCACAGGCTTGCCTCCCAGCTCACTCCTGCATAACCAAGACAAGCAAATACCTACTGTTATTACACAATCAAGTGTGTATATGCATAAGTGTTTCTTTTCTAGGGGGAAAATCCTATGTGGCTTGGAAGAGTACATTCACAAGATGCAGAGTCTAAGCAATCTTTTCAGGGCTAACAAGACAGAAAGACAGCTTGGTGGTCCATGAAAACAACAACTGAAAAATTGTTGTTGCTGGATTGCTAAAACATCGCAGACAAGTAAGCTGTCCTCCAGGACTACTTAATAGGCTGGGCATTGCAGAACTTGGGATGGAGAAGGGGAAAAAAGAGTTTCTGGCCAGATGTTAATGTCATTGGCCATATGATAAGACATTAGATCTCAAGTTAAAAGTCCCAAGATGGAGATAGCAGACTAGAAGAATCAGGATCCTGTGGGGTGATATGATGGTTCACCTCAAAGGATGTAAAATCAATGGGCTTTTTTTCCTGTCTCTTCAAAGGTGAAGGCTACCAGTTACTCAACTATTTATTGCCTGTTGTTGAAGCACACAGTTCTTGTGTTTTTCTGAGCTTGTGGTGAAGGTCTCCAAAACCAAGATCAAGGAAACATAGCCCCTTTCTTTTCCAGTGGTACACTAGCAGAAGTCACCTTTCCATGACACCCCCAAATCTGCTCCTCTTCCCTCCAGAGCAGATTTTGAGGGTATATTGGGGGGGGGGGAGGTCAGGCTGGAAGAGGAGTGGGGAGAATTGCCCATCTTCTGGTTCTTGTGACTGAGCAGTTCCACTGCATTGTGTTCAGCCCTAATATTGCTATTCTGACCTTGTTTTCTTTTTAGACAAGACTTGCATATAACTTGATATACTGAGATGGAAAAAGAAGCCTAAACTGACAGGCAGGGCCACCTGGCCAAGAAATGGCAAACATCTTTATCTGATTGAGAATGATTGCTTCAAGGAGTTACTTCAAGGAAGAGAAATCATTAAATCCCAACAATCAGATCTGAATGCCTAGAAAAGAAGATAAAGCTGCAATGCCTGTCTTTTTTGTGTGAGTGTACATATTACTCCAGGCACATTCCAACTAATGTTCTCTGCAGCGTGAATTCAAATCTCTTCTACAGAGACAAAAAGAACAGGTTGTGTTTTCAAAGGAGGTGGATGGAGATTAGAACTTTCCCCTAAGATTAGATGTGTATGTTGAAAGATTTCCTTATCAAGCGCTGCAGGATATTTCCTTTCTTTCTTACATCTAGTAAGGTTAAATATGCAAAATATGAATGACTTTTATTGTTTTATTTTAGAAATTAGCATCACTAAGTTCCCTTCTGGGAAATCACGAATGTACGAGCCAAGGGTCCAAACATGTCCTTGGTTGCATGCAAGCTGCATACATTATGAACTGGAAAAGATTTGGATGTGAAGGCAATAGATTTGCAACACAATCCCTGCATAGTTCAGTGTTGTACATATTTACCTGCAAGATAAGTTCCAGTGCATTCAATATGTCTTTACAGATATAGGCATATGATAGTCACTTTTATGTAGGACTACATTTTGCATCAGGAATAAATAGTGACTATTGTTTTAAGGCGTTATTTCAAGGATGAGACCTCCACCTATGGTAGAAAAACTAAGGCAATATTCTATTTTAGCATTACTGGATTATTTAGTTGAATGAAGGGATCTCTGCTATTTTTTGGAATCTTCACTTACTGTGTTTTGAAGCTCACCCATAATAAAACAAACCTAACTCATTTCAATTCAGATTTTCTTGCAAGGAGCTCAAAGTGAGTTACATGATTCTTTTTCCCTCCCCTGCAAAGGGTAGGCAAGGTGTCTGCTCATAGACATAACCTGTCTGTCTTTTCCAGTTGCCATGGCTGCCTCCCAACATCAGTGTAGCAGTCCTTCTTCATTTTTTGTTACTCTATTTCTGCCACTGTCCATGCTCATCATTCACAAAACAATAATAGGACAGGATGGAGGACTGCCATCCCAAGGTGCAGGCAAACCAAAGCGTATCAGAAAACAAAACAACATAAAACAAATTTTAAAAGAGACAAAAACATTGTGGCAGTTGACAAGGCTAACTACTATATTTTAATAAGACCTTTTGTGGATCAAGTCCACTTCCTTAGATATTAGAGTGAGGCTATATATATGACTTTCTTATTTATACATGGCCCCATGACCTGGCAGGGATACAAATGATGGACAAAGTGACTATAGTTTGTTAGTAGAGGACTATATTATCAGGCTGTGAATAACAATACTATAATTGATACAAGTGACAAATCAAAAATATTCTCAAGTTCAGGCAAATGCGAAGGAATAGTATTGCAGTGTTTACACGTTCTTACTGTAGGGTGGAGATATACACAAAACTGAACTATACTTGACTCACCTATATGAGTCAAGTATAGTTCAGTTGACTCACCTATGTAATTCGGCGGTATCGTCCCCACCCCCCTTATGGAATCACCGCCAGCAAGAGAAACTCTTCAACTGAATCCTGATCCCTGATATTGCTAACAGAGGTCTGGTATGAGCCAGATGCCTGGGATAAAAGAAGTGACGGTACACAGGGGCGAGAGAAAACCTTGGGCTGGGTGCTCTCCTTGGGAGATCACGGGAGGTTCTGATATTCTTCCCCCCCCCTCCCCGGTCTGGCAATACTAACATTGCTACGTTTTAAAGCCGTAAAAGTTACCGGATCATCAATAGCAAATGGTTTAGCCTTGCAGTATCCAAATATCCCTGATCTATTTTATAGATCTGTTATTACACTGCAAATGAAAATGACACTGGCTCTAAGAGACGACAGGTTCGTTATCCATTATGCCAGTCTCGACCGACTACAGAATGTGAATATAGGATCTATCTGACATCGTACCGGACAGGATGTCAGAAGCCTTTATTATACACCTAGGCTTTAATAATTAACAGACATTACTGAGAGGCTTTTAGATGTGTGTTGGACTAAGATCGCAAGTGGCGTTTGGAGGCAAAAGAGCGGTTGCTCCAAGATGGCGAGGAATGAAGACCTGAAACTCCATGAGGGCCCCTGGCCCCTAGACCATCTGATGCCGATCTACTTGGGAGTTCTTGATTTAGATTTTCGTCGCTGCCTAAGTTTGATTTTATGAACAGTGCCTCTACCAACAAGGGAAGATGGCAGATACTGACAGAACTGAGGAGTCTGGAAAGTGAAACTGACCACACGACTGACTTTTCTAATTATGGCAAAATGGAACCCCTTTTGAAAAACGTATAGTCCAACGGGAGCAGGGTGTTGATGGTTGATTAGGAATGATTTACTTTACACATGGTTGTGTGATAAATAAGGTTAAGGAAAGTGTTGATATGTGAGTGAAGGGAAGATTAATAAGGCTCACAAAGGCATTTTAAGAAAATTATAATGACAGATTAAGATAAAATTAGTGTTTAAGACCCCAGTAAACTAGCCTATCACTAATGAATGTTATAACCATCTTTACTAATGAATTAATATTTTAATCTAATCCATTGGCATCCTAGCCTAAATTTATCAGTTTATTTCTCTGTTGTGGCTAGTCACAGTAGGAGGAAGGAGGGCTTTAAATCTAATTTAATAACCATTATTGACTCATCTAAAATTAATATTGCCCAATTTTATCTATATAAATTGTTTTATTGTATAAATTTCATTAATTATAGTTATATTTTAGATCTATGAAATTGATTGTTATTAAGTATATTATTGGCCATTAAATTTTTGTATAGTTTTGTTTATGCCATATCATTATTTATTCCTATTACCACTTTGCACTTTATATCTCATTCTATAAATTGGAGATTGAAGTCCTGTCACCCAGTGAAGGTGATATGAACAACATACAAACTGTGACGGGCAGAGGAAGGTATGGTGTTGGCTCAGTAGCAATTAAATCTAAAAGAACGAGAGTCAGATATTTGAAGGCTATCTCTCATTCTAGCTCTGTCGCCAATGGTCAGAACCAAGGTAACTTGCTCAGCCAGCCATCCACTCTATCCTTGATGTTGTTAAACACCAGATCTGTCTTGAATAAAGCCCAGCTTATTCAGGACTTGATCCTAGATGAAGTGGCAGATCTGGCATGTATTACTGAGACCTGGGTGGCTGCAGAGAGCGGTATAGCCCTACCACTCATCTGTCCACCCAGATATTCCATCCATCATCAAGGCAGACTGGAGGGTTGGGAAGGGGGAGTCGCCATTATTTATAAAAACACCTTAGAGGTTGTCAGGCTCTCTGCCTTGACAATCCCAGGCCTAGAAGCCCTCCACGTGTCGGTGGGAGTCAGGGACAGATTTGGGATGGTGCTGGCTTATTGTGCTCCCTGTGACCCAGCACTCTCCTTCCCAGAGCTGACAGGTTTCGTCTTGGCGGCAGCATTGAAGTCCCCCAGGCTTCTTGTTTTGGGGGACTTCAATGCCCATGCCGAGACTGGGGCCACAGGTCCAGCTCCTGAGTTCTTGGAAACCATGGCTTCCTTGGACATGTCCCAACATGTTAATGGCCTCACCCACATGGCTGGTCACACATTAGACCTGGTATTCTCAACTGGACAGGGAGAGAGTGATCCAAGGGTGACCAATTTGACATAGATCCTCATGTCATGGCCAGACCACAACCTGATAAAATGCAACCTTTCTGTGGCACCACCCCTCGTGGGGAGAAGGAACCATTAAGATGGTCCACCCCCACAGGCAATTGGATCCAGTTGGTTTCCAAGATGCAATGCAGGGGTTATAGGCTGAGTTAGTTGGTGCTCCTGTCGAAGCTCTGGTGGATGGATGGCATACCACCACCACCAGGGCAGCTGACACGATTGCACCTAAAGGGCCCCTTCTTTGCCGAACACGTCCAGGTGCTTGGTACAACCAGCAGCTACGTGTGATGAAGCAGAATAGGAGGAGGCTAGAGAGCATTTGTAGATGGGACCTGATGGAACTAATCTAAAAGCTGCAAAAATCGCATCTAACATCTACTTAGCTAAAGTCAAGGCTACAAGATGATCTTACTTCGCCTCCCGGATAAGTGAAGCTTGTGACCACCAAGACGAACGTTTTCGTAGTGTGCGTGATTTGTCTGGGATTGGTCAAAAGGACAGGCCTCCCAGTAGTATCTCTTGTGACCAATTTGCGGCCTTCTTTAAAACCAAAGTGGGGACCATCCGCCAGGACCTGGATTCCTCCTCTTTATCAGTAGTTCGAGCTGAGACGTCCGCTGCTCTGCCTTGCCTGGAGAATCTGACACAATTTCAGCCTGTGATGTCAGTTGAGGTTGACAGGGTGCTTGACAGCTGTAGGGCTACCACCTCTTCACTAGACCCTTGCCCGGCCTGGTTGCTGAAAGCGGCCAAATCTGTAACGGTAGAGTGGGCTACTGCCATTATCAACAGATCTCTCTTTGATAATTGATAATCATGAAAAAAGCACTACTCACCGAGACTCCATGCTAACATACTTAATTTGCAGACAAGGTACAGGGTTGGGGCAACAGTTGGAGAAACAAATTCAGGAAGGGTGTGATTACTGGGAACATGTCTTGAGGCGTGTCATAGCTGTTATTCGTACGTTAGCTGAACATGGCTTGGCTTTTCAAGGAACAGAAGAAAGGTTTGGATCATTGCAAAATGGGAATTTTTTTTAGGGCTGCTTGAACTCATAAGCCAGTTTGATCCATTTTTAGCAGGCCACATTTCAAAATATGGAAATTCAGGAAAAGGAAACCCTTCTTACCTGTCCAAAACCACCTGTGAGGAACTCATTCAACTAATGGCACAAAAGGTCCATGCGCTCATTGTTGATGAAGTAAAAACTTGTTATTTTAGTTTGTCAGTTGATTCAACACCAGATCTATCACATATCGATCAGTTAAGTGTTGTACTTAGGTACTTAAAAGATGGATAGCCTATTGAATGCTTTTTAACCTTTCTGGAAATGAAAGGCCATACTGGTGAGGAAATGGCAAATCAGGTGTTGCAGTACTTACGTGAAGTTTGTAGGCTAAACTTTTCAAAATGTAGGGGTCAGTCTTATGACAATGCTGCTAACATGTCTGGGCGTTATAAGGGGATGCAGCAAAAATTTTTAGAAACAGTTTGCTATATATGTGCCCTGTGCAGCTCATTCACTAAATCTGGTAGGCTGAAGTGCTGTTGACTGCTGTCAAGAGGCACTTAATTTGTTCTCTACAGTGCAGTTACTCTATACCTTTTTTTCAGCATCAAGCAGCCGGTGGAAAATTCTTAAAGGTTGTATTGGAAATGAAAATGTCTTAAAATCCCTATCTGATACCAGATGGGAGGCACATGCTATGGCAACAGCAGCAATTTTGAAATCTTTCCTTAAAATTTTAGAAGCGTTAGAATATATAGTCGAAGACCAGTTACAAAATGGAGACGCTAGAAGAGAAGCAAATAATATTGCAGATAAGATGCAAGAGCTAGAATTTGTTTTTACGTTGAATTTTTGGAATGAGATTTTGCAGAATTTTCACAGAATAAGCCAAGTTCAATAAAATGAGGATGTGAACTTGGAAATATGTGCAGATCTGTATATATCATTAGCTGACCAACTGTACACTTCACGAGATTAATTTGAAAGATATGAAGCAGCTGCAAAGGAAATGCTACCAGATGTTGATTACGAGGCAGCTACAACTCGCAAACATATCAGAAAGAAGGTACCCAATGACGGGGATGCACCAGAAGTATATCTGAATGCCAGAGATAAATTCCGTATCACCACCTTTTACACAATTGTTGACAAACTCGAAATTGAGATGAAAAGAAGAGGAGAGATATACAGTGGTGCCTCGCAAGACGAACGCCTCGCCGGATGAAAAACTCGCAAGACGAAAGCGTTTTGCGATCGTGTTGGTGACTCGCAAGACGGCTTCTTCTATGGCCGTGCTTCGCAAGATGATTTTTTTTCGCAAGACCGATGCCTCGCAAGATGAAAATAATTCGTTCGTCTTGCGAGGTTTCCCATAGGAATGCATTGCAATGCATTCCTATGGGAAACCGCTTTTCGCAAGACGAAAATTTTGCAAGACGGCGCTACTAGCGGAACGAATTACTTTCGTCTTGCGAGGCACCACTGTATAAAGAAATAGCAGAGAGATTTTCTTTTCTAAGTGATGTGCCACATGATGTCACTTCATCACCTACTAACATTGAAAGGCATTCTCAGTGCTGTCAAAAGCTGATTGATGCTTACCCAGAGGACTTAAACAGTAATTTCTCAGCTGAGCTTCAGCAGTTTCATTCATATGTGCACCACAAGTTCAGTGCAACAAAAACTGTAAAAACAAGATTCAGTTCTGCTGAACTTTATAAAATAATTGTAGAAGACAATGTTGAGTGTGTCTTTCCAAATGTAGACATTGGCTTTCGTATATTTTTAACATCAATGGTCACAAATTATTCAGCTGAGCATTCATTTTCTCAGTTGAAGTATATTAATAATCCCATCAGAACAACTATGCAACAAGTCAGGGTGGATGCCTTATTTCTATTAAGTATAGAAGCAGATGTATTACATAAGATTAGTTTTGAGGATCTGCTCAAACACTTTGCAATTAAAAAAAAGTAGGACAAAACTTTTCAAACATAAAGTGGAAGTATACAAAAATAAAATTATTTTCCATCTTACTGTAAGTTTTGTTTAATTTCGATAAATAAAATGTTATTTTATGGTTTATTATTGTATATATTTTCAATTACATATATATGGGGGCACCCAAATCTTTTAAGTGCTTAGGGCCTCTAAGGGTCTTAATCCGGCCCTGCTGTCGACCACGGTATCCTCCTGAGGAGGCTCTCCGGGTTAGGGATCAGAGGTCAGGCCTTGGCCTGGCTCCGGTCCTTCTTGGAGGACCATCCTCAGAGAGTGCAGCTTGGGGATATGTTGTCCACTCCATGGACTCTCAATTGTGGAGTTCCACAGGGTTTGATAATCTCACCAATGCTATTTAATATCTACATGAGGCCGCTTGGGAAGGTCATCAGGAGTTTTGGAGCTTCGTGTCATCAATATGCAGATGACACCCAGCTCTATCTCTCCTTACACCTTTCTGCAGTGGATGCCCTCCTGTCCCTTGAGCACTGCCTGGACGCCGTGCTGGGGTGGATGAAGGATAATAGAATGAGGCTGAACCCGGACAAGATGGAAATCCTGTGGGGGGCCCTAGTGTCTGTGGTCTGGGCGCTTCCCTATTGTTGGGGGGGTCACTCTTTCCTTGAAGGATGAGGTACACAGCTTGGGTGTACTTCTGTACGCAGTGCTATCAATGGAATCTCAGATAGCGTCTGTGGCCCACACCACCTATTTCCATCTAAGGCGGATCGCTCAGCTGCGTCCCTACCTTGACACCGGGTTCTCACCACACTGGTCCTTGCACTGGTAGCCTCGAGATTAGACTACTGCAATGCTCTCTATGTAGGGCTGTCCTTGGTGTTGTCACTGAGACTACAGCAGGTCCAGAACTCGGCCGCCAGATTACTAAGTGGAGTGAGAAGACATCAACATATCTCCCCCACCCTGGCTGTCCTGCACTGACTACCTGTTCGTTTCTGTGCCAACTTCAAGGTAATGGTGTTAACATACAAAGCCCTAAACGGTTTGGGACCTCGTTATATGGCAGAATGTCTCCTTCTGACAAGATCTGCCCATCCTGTAAGAGCTTCCCAGGCTGAGTGGTTGAGAGTTTTGACTCCAAGAGAGGCTCGGAAAACAGTGACCAGAAACCGGGCCTTCTCAGCAGTAGCCCTGCAACTGTGGAATGCTCTCCCACCCAAAATCCGCCTGGCACCTTCACTAGGAATTTTTAAGCAATTACTAAAAACATTTTTGTTTAGACAGGCCTTCCCAGACTCTATTATATCTTGATACAACAGCACTTAAAAGTCAGATATTCGCTAATATTCAACCCCTGCCATGCTTTCAATATTTTATTTTAATGTCTTCCTGACATTATTTTCATTTGTCTATATTGTACTGACTATTTTTATTATTGTCCTCTTACTGTATCGTTTTGTCTTTATATTTTGTTTCATTGTACTGTGTAAACTGCCCAGAGTGGTCTGGGTAGCCAGATGGGTGGTATAGAAATTAAATAAATAAATATACAGGATTGTACTGTATACTTAATTGCCTTTGCATCCAAATCTTTTCCAGCTTATGCTGTATGCAGCTTATATGCAGTCAACAACATAATTGGGTTCTTTGCTAATATATTTTTGGTTTCCCAGAAGGTTAAAACCAGATGAGCATAAAAACAAAGGAATTTGGGCACAGCTCAGCCCGCCATTGATTCTGGCTTTACCTGTTTGTCTACGATGAAGACCATGTTAGCTTAAAATGCCACCTGACTTTGGTTAGTGTCTTCTCATGTTCACAACAACTCTGTGAAATAACTTTTGCTGCTCTCTGCATGATCTGTCACCATCTGTGTGGTCCTTGAGCTGTGGACAGGACTGCACCACTAGTGCTCCAGGCTGGTCTAAAAGAGATAGGTTTGAAAACATGTTCAGAGCACATTTTATCATTGACCAACTGCAAGCACTCATTGAGCATGAGGGGCATATCTTATTTATGGAGAGAGGATTTTCTGCACTGCAACATCACCACTAACAACAGATTGGACCTGTATAGTCTGATTGTGAAAAGGCACAATAGATCCAAATGTCAGTGTTTTCCATCACACACTGTGCAGTATGTAGGACAGGAAAACATCTATTGTACTTGTTAGTGGAAAAAAACATGTGCCATTACCTTCTAATGCTCATACACCACTCAGGACATCTGACAACTAATTTAATCAAATCATAAACTACAACATTAAATTACATAATGCAAACTACATCCATTACCTGTTACACAAAACCAAATTGCAAAACAGTGGCAAAATAATAATAATAAAAAAAACAAGAGCTAACTGTGTATGAAATATTCAAGTATTTTTGGAAATTGTGTCTAAAGATTATCTCTTGCAGGCTGTTTTCATTGGAGAGGGAGCCAGGTAACTGCTGGATGCTATTTGTTTAGTCACCGTGCATTTCTTTGTGTTGGTCATCTAAGGTGCAACCCAAAATCTGCACAGCAAGCATCTGTTATTCTTGTTATGTGCTATCAAGTCATGGCAACCATGTTGATTGGATAGCTGAGACTAATCCAATCAACAGTCCCATTCAGCAATAAGTCCCCTTGGTTATAGGAGTATAGTTAGGTCAACTAGTTCCTCCTACACTTTGTCATAAGAGTGTGACCAAATGCAGGTTTCATGGCTAGAAGAACATCAAACCATTTTCCTTGCCCAATCCACCATATTTTGCTGAACATTCAACCCAACAAAGAGTTCTGGGGACTTGAAAAGCTTGTTTACTCTTTTGTAACATTTTTGCTGGTCCTATCAGAAGTGTTAATTTTCAGCGCAGCATAGTATACCAGTACTGCAAGAATATCCCCCACAAGTGAGCCCTTCCTGTGTCTCCTGTGAACATTTTTTAAATTATGCTTTCCCAATGTAATGCTACATCAGATAAACACTACCGTTTCACAAGTTGTATCAAATCAGTGTTATGTCAATTGCCAGGTTTGTTTGTCTGTCTGTCTGTTTGTTTGTTTGTTTGTTGCCACTCTGGGCAGTTTACAAAAACAGAATAAAACAATAACAACAAAAAAGATAATCAGCAACGACCAAACAAAATATAAGAGCTACTAAAACAAATTACACCAAGAAATCATGTAACAGTATAATAAAGTAAAAGAAAAAAATTCTTTTAAGATGGCACATCATCAACGTCACCCTAGGACAGGGGTCTCCAAAGTTTTTACACTGAGGGCCACCGGATATTTTAAAAGTTTTTGAGGGCCGAAGGAACAGGAATGTGTGTGTGTGTGTGTGTGCATGCACGTACGCGCAAACACCTGCCCGCCTGCACGCACACACACATGCCCGCACAGACGCCTGCCTGCACACACACGCATGCACAGACACCCTCCTGCACCACCACCCCAAAAGTGATGCAAGTGGAATTGCTACAAGAAACACTAACCCCTGCCAGCTGAACAGAAAGTAAACACCCATGAAAAAATGTCCGGCTAAGTTGCAATTATCATATAGTCAATGAAAAAAAAAAATATTTTAACTGTGACTACTTCAAAACCAATCATGGAATAAACTGCAGTGTAGGGGTAAATGAATATAAATGAAACAAAATTAAAGAAAGTGAATATCTGATACTGCACCTTCAAAAATCTCTTATGATTGCAGGAATTTCAGAGGCTAACAACGTGATTGCTGTTGCCTCTCATATGCATGTTCACTTGAAATATAATGGGCAGGCTCTATGAGGAATTGTAGTACAGCCACATCAGTTGAAGTAGTTTCTGGTTCAAGCAGGGTATATGGAATCACCCCAAAATGATTCCACCCCCTCCTCTGAAGTATCTCACCCCTTATTTGGACTGCAAGCTACCTATGAACATGAGACAACTTCTGTGACATGAAAACTGTCCGCATTTCCTTTACATGAGCATTCTTCTGGACAACACAGTGTGCTGCTTTCAGTTTGCAGTGTTTCATAGGTTCTAATTAAAAATATGAGAGGAGGATGAACCAAAGACCCAATGAGCTTGAAAGAGTGAATCACCATTTCCTAAGCTATTTCTCCAATCCATAAAACAAGTAATCATAAAAATATCTTTCAATACTGATAGTGTTGCCTTAGAGGATATAACTTTTGTTTCTGCAATTATTCATCCCACGTGGAATGGAAAATACTGCTGAAGTCATACAAATGAGTCGCTTAGCATTAATGCACTTTCACAGTTTTCCATTAACATGTCTTCAGTAAATAAACTGCAATTCAGGATAATTTCCCTTTGCAGCTGTAGTCCATTAGCAACTCTTTAGAGGAGACCAAATTCTAACCACGGAAGGCAAACAGGTAGTGCTGCAAAAAGAAATATTGTTTTCTGTTCAGTACTACAGCTATCTTTCCTGAGTAGACCTGTAGACTATAAACAAGGCCAGAATATTTAAGATGTAATGCAGTTTCCTTCTGTGTCGAAGAGAAATCTAGAAGAGCTTAAAACATTGAATAACGGTATTAAATTATTTTACCAGCCTTTTATATATTAAAAACAATATTGTAATGGGACTTACACATCCACGGTATAATTTCTTGTAATGCAATCTTACGAGCAACGATGAAATGGCAGCTTTCCCTAATGCATATCTACCTTGTAGCTGTCGTGGTTCTTTCTTATCTGCCGCTGTGCTACTTGTCGAGTAGCTTATGAAGAAGAAAGATGTATCAATTGCCACAAGCCATCCTAGCACTATTCAACCTTCAGGTACAAAGGGAATACAGTGGTGCCTCGCTAGACGATGTTAATCCGTTCCACGAGGATCGCTGTCTAGCGAAAACATTGTCTAGCGAAGCACGTTTTCCCATTGGAATGCATTGAAATCGCTTCAATGCGTTCCAAGGGAAAATGCAGTCGTCTAGCGAAAATTTCCCATAGGGAAACATCGTCTAGCGAGTGCGGGTCCCCATAGGAATGCACTGACAGCTGCACTGACAGCTTTTCACCACTAGTTGGCGCACTCCTATGGGGAAACCTCATCGTCTAGCGAAAATCGCCATAGGGAAACATCGTTTTGCGAAGCGCAGTAGCGATCGCAAAAAGGCATCGTCTAGCGATTTCCTCGTCCTGCGAGGCAATCGTCTAGTGAGGCACCACTGTACATATGCTTCTAAATACCAGTTGCATGAGAGGCTGGGGTATTATTTGTGTTTTGTCATTGTTATGTACTGTACTGCCAAATTGTCTTTGATTTATGGTGACTCTAAAAGACTTTTCAAGGTGTCCAAGTGGTTTTCCATGGCCAAGTGGGGATTTGACCCAAGTCTCCCTAGCTTGCTGAGTAACGATCAGCAGGTGGGGACATTTTAAACCTACCCAAACTGTAAGAAGCTTCAGATTTTAATGGCTAGTCCCAGAGAAATTTAGTTTTAAAACAAGGAAACCAAAAGAGCATGTCTACAAAAGAAGACTTTTTGGAAAGGAAAAAAAAAGTAAGGAAGCAATCACTCCTATGCACTTGTAAAGAAAATAAACTTAATATAATTTAACTGATTACATATCACCTGCTGGAGTAAAAGTTTGGCTTTCAAAGCATGTGCAGTATTCCTTTTGGGTATAATCACCCATGAGAAAAATCTCAGACTTGTTTCCTAAGAGCTACTGAGATGGTGCTTCACCTGATTAATTGGAATCTGGGCCCAGAAAAAGTTGACCTTTTAACCAAGATGCAGATTTAGTTACTGAGTTGTTTCTGATGAAAGTGGACCACCTAGCCAATCAGACTTTTATTTAGAGGCTGTTTCCATTTCCTTAATCATTTCAGAGTTACATTATTCAAAACAAACTAGTTACAACTAATGAGGATATATGTGGAGAGACAACACACCTTCTTTAGGCTTTCCGTCACTAAGGGGTCCAGCTAAAGGCGTAGTCTGTCCCTTCTTACAGTTTCCCAGGATGAAAATCAGAATAACAGGAACTGTAAGGATGAACATATCAAAAGATCATGGAGTGCATTATGCATAAAAATAAATTAAAAATAATACGTTTTAAGAAACGATTATTTAAGCATTTGGCTCAGATTGCTCGAATTTAACAGTATGAAGGCTAGAAGTGTCATGGGCAAATAACTTTATGTCTCTTTGAATACCTTATTTAGCCATTTAAGCAAGGTAACTTGCAGAAGGACTTTACACCATCAAAGATTGGACATCATCAAGCATAATACCTATATAATTTGACCACATTGACTCTCTTTACTTAAGGCATCACTTCTACTTAATTCTACTATGGGCTATGTTAAGACTACACCAAATATAGTCTTAACTAAATTTGTATGTAGTCTGAGTAGCCTGAGTGGCTGATTTCTCAGACTAGATTATTGCAATTTGGAGTATACTGTGGAAGACTTTTGTTGTTTAAAACAAGTACCTAGAGTTTCTAACCTTCCAGTCTTGAATGCTGCATTGCTCAATGAGACTCATTCCTTTATCTGCCACGTCTCCTTCTGAAACAACCAGCAAATTATCATTCTCCCACTTCAATTTCTTTTGCCCCTCGCTCTTCACTTTTAACATCTCATCTGATGAAGAAATATGAATATGCTCCTGAAAGCTTGAGTATTTCTTAATCTTTTTGTTTGGCTTATACAGATATCACCTCAATATGGAGAACAGAGCAAATGGTGAATTTTGAGTGAATTTTAACTTATCTTACCCTTGAACATTCTGAGTCACAGAAACGTCAGGTTAATAAACAGAGCAAAGTATGGATTTGTATTTTTATTACATTTATATTTTGCCTTTCCTTAACATGGCATATAACTCTTCCCCCATTTTATCCTCAGAACACACCTTATGAGGTAGATTAGACTGGGGGATTATAACTGGCTGAAGGTCACCCAGAGCACTTCATGGCTGAAGAGAATATGAAGAATTAAGTTCTAATTAAGCACTCTAACTACTACAATAAACTTGTTATCCATTCCTATCAAGCTTAAGTTGTAAGGGATCGGCTTGTTCTAGTGAAGCTCATAGCAGCATAAACTTCACTGTTGCCTCTCAACTCTTAAACATTTCAGGGTTTTCCCTCTGTATCTTCCTGATACGGGAAGAAACTATCATCTTTCCCTTGAATGGCAGTTTGCTTTTTGTAATAGTTTATGTGTTTTCATTGAGAATGCAGGTTCCCACAGCAAAACAGGATTCTGAATTAATATAAAACAGAGCTCTCTCAGGACTGAAGTCTTAGATAATGACAGTATCATTTGTAGCAGGTGACATACTGTACAAATACTACATTTACTCCATCATGATTACCAAACCCATGGAATATATCTGACACCTGAAAATACTTTAGGACCTTGTGCGATGCATTTTTCACAGTTGTAGAAGGAAACGAATGACTAAAACCAAGGTGAGGGGAAGGAATTCTTTACATGATTCTACACAAGCAGTGAGATTAATGGACTGAACAACTGGTCAGTGTCATATAATTCTTTAAATTCATGCAGTGAAGGTACAATGACTATCCAAATGATGGGAAAGAGGAGGGGAGAGATAGCACCTTTCTAAGTCAATTTATTATGAAGAAGTGGCACATTTTTCCCCATAGAGTGATCTATTGCCTTGAAAACCTTTCTGTTTCTTCCAGGGGATACAGTATACAGTAAATTAAATACACTTCAAGGGTACCTGATAAGATAAATGTATATGCTAATATTTGCACACAAATGTAATATTCAAGAAAATAAGTTGCCTATACGGTGCAAAATTACTTGGAATCTAATCTCAAGTACAACCTGTATCTTTGTTTTCTTGCAGCCCCCAAACCACCCCTTAGTGGAGACTTTTCTGTACCAAAGGAAATACAGTGTGAAGCATAGAAATCAAAGGAATATCCCCATGATTAGGATTTCTGTAAATAAATCCAAGAGAATAAATCTACTGCCTGCACACCACTATACATTTCTTGTGGCCAAGACCAGAGATGTAGGCCGTTAGATGCTGTTGAATTACAGCTTCCTTCCTGTCTCACCATCAGCCGCTATGGCTAGGATTGGTGGGAGGTGAAGTCCCACAACCCTTTCAACCTGGCCAAAGGTTTCGTGGACTAGAGTCCCGTTTATCAGATATGCATCTGAAGAAATAAGTTCTCATCTACAAACGTTAAGGGACTTAAGCTGCTATATAAAAAAAAGTAAGTGGGAACTTAATAAAATATTTTAAAAATCAACGTTTCTAAGGAAGTAGGCTTGTCAGTCTGTTGCCCCTCAAAAACAACAAAAGTATCCACAAAATCTTATGCCACATAAAACTTGTTGGCCTTACAGTTTTCAAAGAAGTAGCTATGTTAGGCTGCGCAAGCATATCAGAGGAAAGAACAACAACAACAGGACACAAACAGCATTGTGGCACTTTACAAATCTGACATCAGGAATGGCAACGCACAAAGACCTATTTCAGAATGCTTCGGTATAATTGGACACACTTTGAGCAATTGACCATTTTGGAAAAAACACACTACAAAAAGAAACTTGCAAGAGAAATGGCTGAGATTAGGCATATACTGCAGTACTGCAGTCAAGATTCTGCTCACAAAAGAAGTTTGATCCTGATGGGCTCAGGTAGTCGGCTCAGGGTTGACTCAGCCTTCCATCCTTCTGAGGACAGTAAATTGAGTACCCAGCTTGCTGGAGGTGCGGCAATGTATAGCCTGCGTAATTAAATTGTAAACTGCCCAGAGAGTGCTTTAAGTGCTATAGGGTGGTTTATAAGCAACACACTTTGCTTTGCTTTAAAAGGCCTAAATATTTAGCAAGGGTTCTTAAGTCATTACCAACTATAAAATTTTACATTGATGCACACAGATTGACACTTGAGTCACCTATGCCAGCGATCCCCAACCCCCGGTCCCCGGCCCGGTGCCGGTCCCTGGCCTGGCCCAGACCGGGCCGGCAAGAGAGACCTCCCCGCGCGCACTCACCCCAGCGCAGCCCGTTTGCGCCTGCGCGCGCGCGCTGGAATGCCCGCACGAGCGCCGCACCGCCATTTGCGCATGCACGCGGGTGCGCGCGGGCCCGCACAAGCGCACACTGCCGTTTGCGCATGCGCGGCGAGCGGCAGTGCGCATGTGCAAAATGGCGGCGCTCGTGCTCACGCACTCGCGCACTTGTTCGCGCATGCGCGGGAGGGCGGGGGGTGCCCCGCCTTCCCCAGCCGGTCCGCAGAGCGGGAAACGTTGGGGAACACTGACCTATGCTATTGTTACCTTGCAGACCAGTCGTTCCCAGACTTTGGTCTCTAGATGTTCTTGACTAGAACTCCCGGAAGTCTTCACCACTAGCTGTGCTGGCCAGGATTTCTGGGAGTTGCAGTCCAAGAACATTTGGCAACCCAAAGTTAGGAACCACTGTTGTAGTCTGATAACTGAAATTATTCACAGTCTGATAGCTCGATTTTAACACCTCAGGTCATGGGCCACGTATAAATAAAATAGTCATATAACTTCACTCTAATGTCTGAGGAAGTGGACTGGATCCACAAAAGCTCCCATTAAAATATAGTAGTTAGTCTTTAAGGTGCCACAATATATATATTTTTGTCTCTTGGTGATTTGTTTTGTTTTGTTTTGGTCTAATATGTTTACAGGCATCACAACACTTTTGGTGCAAAATTCTGTTGGGAAAATATACATGCATAAGAGATTTTTCATTTCCTCAGTGATTCCACCCTTAAGCACACACCTGATTGTACTATCACTTGTTTGTCCAAAGAAAGGTAAAGGTAAAGGTTCCCCTTGACATTTAGTCCAGTTGTGTCCGACTCTAGGGGGCGGTGCTCATCCCCATCTCCAAGCCGTAGAGCCAGCGTTTGTCCGTAGACAGTTTCCGTGGTCACGTGGCCAGCGCGACTAGACACAGAATGCCGTTACCGTCCCACCGTGGTGGTACCTATTTATCTACTTGCATTTTTACATGCTTTCAAACTGCTAGGTTGGCAGGAGCTGGGACAAGCAACGGGAGCTCACTCCATCGTGTGGATTCGATCTTACGGCTGCTGGTCTTCTGACCCTGCAGCACAAAGGGTTCTGCGGTTTAACCCACAGCGCCACCACGTCCAAAGAAAGAGTGGGCACATAATAAACAGCCTGGGAAAGAGGTAACAGTGCTGACTGTTTTGCTGTAATAAACTGACACAGTGAATGAGAGGGTGAGCCTTACGAATATGAGCAGTGGGTGTTTCAATAAAGATGTAGATACAGTTTTTCCAGAAGGTTGGTGAAAGTGCAGTATTTTTAGGAGTTTTCAGAATTGGTTTTAAAATGACTTGCAGCCTGCACAACAACAGCCAAAACCAACATTTTGTGGCACCTTTCAAGTAAACACATTTATTTCATTGTATCCATGGATATACACACCACTTCCTCAAATACACTGTGACCCATGAATGTGTACACTAAAATAAATCTGTCAGTCTTAAATGTGCTTTCGCTTCTTTGAAAAAAAAAAAAGTAAAGGAAGCTGTATGGTCATTAGACAATACAAATATAGAAAAAAGTAACAGCCAGCTTGGTTTGGTAATACATGCAGAAACACACTGATGTTGCTACCTCTCAAAGTTTTGGGACGGCCTAGTTTTCACCTGGTTTTCGGACTGCCATTCTGAGCATCCGTGACTGTTGGCCTTGCTGATTTGGAGTTGTAGTCCAAGCCAGTGGTTCCCCACCTTGGGTAACCCAGCTGTTCTTGGACTAAAACTCCGAGAAACCTCGACCAGCTGAGCTGGTGCTGAAGGCTTCTGGGAATTGTAGTCCAAGACCTCCTGGGTTACCCAAGGTTGAGAACCACTGGTCTACTCTAAGCCATGATCTGGAGGCACTTTGGAGTATGAGAACCGGCTGGATGAAGATCAGTCATTCTGTGAAAGAACAGCATGCAGAAAGGCCGGTGGAGCGACCGACAAAGAGCGAGGTCACTAAGGCACTGCAAACTACAGTTCCCACAAGCCCTTGCATGCGGTCGCATGGGCAAAACAAACGAGAAGACTACCGTTCCCACAGTTCTTTTCCCGCTCCCTCCTAGTTCGCTGAATGAGTAAGGCTCATCTCGCCCTCCCCCCCCCCCCCCCCAAGCGTGGCTGCTGTCCTGCTATCGTGAGCGGCTGTTTCTGCGGGGACCACGTGGAGCGCGAGCGTTGCGCTGGCTCCGAGGGGTTGCGCTTTTTGCTCCTGCAACTGCATGGCTTCCTTATGGCAGGGACGGCGACCAAAGCCTTGCTGGATGCCCTCAGGGGCAAAGCCGCTGCCGCTAAGCTCCTGTCTTTCAATGGGTTGTTCGCTGTGGATAAACCCAAAGGGCCTACTTCAGCAGCTGTGCTGAACCGGCTTAGGGACAAGCTCTTAGCAGGTACTGTTGGTTAAAGGGATTTGGGGGAGAGTGAAAGGCTTGCTAATAGGAAGGGGTCAAGGGGTGGAAGGTGAAACCAATTTTTCGGTACGTAGGAACGTGGCGATCAGCTCGGGTTGGCTCGTTCTCGGGAAAGTGATGTGTACTGGAAGCTCTGCAAATGTACGCGAAAGTGCTACTTTTTCTCCTTGATTATTTCCGACTCCACTGGTGAGGGACGTTGGGGGGTTCTCCAGGTGTGTCGGACTACCGCGAGCACGGTAGCCTTTTTCTTTTTCTGTGGGTCACGCTGTCCGGGACTCTTGGGAGTTGAAATCCAAACAGGTGAAGGGCCAAAGATCTCCTTGTGGCACGCAAACTGTGTGAAGAGAAAAGGCGCTTGAGGGGAGACATGTTTGAGACATATAAAATTATGCAGGGGATGGATAAAGTGGATAGAGGGAAGCTCTTTTCCCTCTCACGCAGAACCAGGGGACATCCACTCCAATTGAGTGTTGGGAGAGTGAGAACAAAGGAAAATATTTCTTTACCCAGAGTGTTGTTAGTCTGTGGAACCCCTTGCCACAGAATGCGGTGATGGCATCTGGCTTAGATGCCTTTCAAAGGGGATTGGGCAGATTCCTGGAGGAAAAGTCCATCGCAGGTTACAAGCCATGATGGGGATGTATCATCTCCAGGCTTAGAAAGAAGGTACCTCCAAATGCCAGATACAGGGGAGGGGTATCAGGAGACAGGTAGCTAGTTGTCTCATGTGCTCCCAGAGGCATCTGATGGGGCCACTGTGAGATACAGGGAGCTGGACTAGATGGGCCCTTGGCCTGATCCAGCAGGGCTCTTCTTATGTTCTAAGAATAAATGTTTGCATACTTTAGACTCCCAGTGTCTTCCAGGGGCATCGATGGATAGCATTTTCCAGTTGGTGTTTATATTGAAGAGGTGTGGTGCACAAGGCCTTTTGACAGCTCATTCAGAGAGGGAAAGTAGGTAGATACTGTAGATGATTATGTGTGTGTGTTTTTTAGAACAATATCTTGGCCTATTTGTTTGGCTAAATGACAGCGCAGTTCCCTGTTTTATTTATTTGTGACATTTCTATCACTTCTTTCTGTTCTTTCTGAGCTGAAGGTGGCGCATGCACCTCTCCTCCCTGTTTCATCCTCACAACAACCAGCGAGTTCCATGACATTGTAGGTGTTAGGTGCACCTGAATCTCCCGTGTCCACTGTTGTACTCTAAATGCCACACTGGCTTTTTTCAAGATGTCTAATTTTGCCATTCAGAAACCAGAAGCTGACCATGGAACTCTGGAAGTTCTTTGCTGATGTTTCTGCCAAGGGAAAACGTAGAAGTTTAAATGTACTCAAATACCCCAAATAAGGAAAAACTGCGAAAACAAAAAATGGGCACACTGCTGTATAACTTTATATTATAATCCTGCCTGTTGCTTTCCTGGACTTCTGCCACCAGGAACATGACACCAAATGTTTTAGTAAGATACGCCCAAGTCTTTTGTGTATTGTTGATGGATTTCATTTTAGTACCAAAGGAGTTGTATCTTTGATTCTTAGGTAGAGGGGTAATCTCTTCAGTACAAACAGAGCAGAGATATATGCAGAATGTAAATTAGGGTTGACTGATGTATGATGTAGTAATTTTTATGTAGAACAGCTTTTTATTCCCAGTAGTTTAATAATACTTGTTAACCTCATGCTAATTGCTGATTTCTCAAACTCAGCATTTCTTCCTTTTGAACAGGTCCTTGCTTTTGACTTTGGTCTTCTAGCTGTTCTGGACTTCAGTTCCCAAGAAGTGCCAGCCAGCGTGGCCAGTGGTAAGGGGTGGGGATATAGTCCAAAACACTTGGAAGGTCAAACATTTCTTTCACTCCTACTCTCTAGTAATTCAGATGCAGATTTGTGTTTGTATGTATGGCGTATGTGCATTGTGTATGGGTGCAATAATTGACTTCCCATCCCCATTACTTTCCACTGGGTTCTGATCATAGACTTCTTTGTTCTAGTAAGGACAATAGATACTACAAAAAAAGCTGATCCCAGAAACCCAGCATCTGCCCCTATCTTAGACACAGTGCAATCCAGGTGGGCCATTAATATAAATGTGAAAGTACCTCAGATCTGTTACAGATTCAGAATGTAGTTGTATTGATAGAGTAGGTATAACTACAGTGGTGCCTTGACTTACGAACTTAATCCGTCCCAGAAGATGTTCGTAAGTCAAAACGTTCATAAGTCAAATCAGCATTTCCCATAGGAATGCATTGAACCCCGATTAATCCGTTCCGGCTGTTTTTTGTTCTTATGTCAAGGCACGGTTTGTAAGTCGAAGTACAGTGGTGCCTCGCAAGACGATGTTAATCCGTTCCAGACAAATCGCTGTCCTGCGAAAACATCGTCTTGCGAAACCAAATTTCCCATAGGAATGCATTGGAATTTAATTAATGCGTTCCGATGGGAAAGAAAAGCACAGAAACTTAAAAAAAAAATTAAAAGAAAGTCACTTACCAGGTACTGTAGACTGAGCCCGGCTTCTCATAGTGCCTGGTAGCAGCGAAACATCCAGAAAAGAGCACCAAACAGCTAAAAGCCGGCAGGCAGCAGGCAGCCGGCAGCCATTTTGTGCTCTTCTCCGCTCCTTCCCCCCTCCCCTCTCCCGACCAACAGCTGATAGGAGGCTTTTGCAGCACAGGCAGTGGAAAAGCACCCCAGAGGCTTCTGGAAGCGGGGCTTTGACAAGAGGTGAGTGGGTGGGGATGGGGGTGGGGGTGGGGTGGCAGGGGCAGGCCTGCCACCCCCCCCACACCACCCCCACAGCAAAGTGCTGCTTTCAGAGGCTTGCCGGGTGCTTTTCCACTGCATGTTTACCTGCTGAAGAAGCCCCGGCAGCCATTTTGTCCTCTTCTCCCCTCCTTCCCCCTCCCCTCTCCCGACGAACAGCTGATGGGCGGGCTAAAAAGAGGCTTTCTCTGCCCTGAAAATTCAGGGGGGGAAAGCTGGAAATAAAAAAATTCCGCTTTTCCCCTGCGCCCCGGGAGGCTTCTGAAAGGGGTGGGGGGGTCACGGGAGAGGCCCCCAAACATCGTCCAGCGAAAAGCGCCCATAGGAAATCGTTTTGCGAAGCGCAACAGCGAGTGCAAAACCTCATCGTCTAGCGGATTCGTCGTTTAACGAGGCAATCGTCTAGCGAGGCACCACTGTATTAGTTCCCATAGGAACTAATGCAAAACCGGTTAATCCGCCCTCTACCACTAGGGGGAGAATTTTTCTTCTTTTAACCTAAGATGAACTTAGGTTAAAAAAAGGGCAGGAAAGGAGGGAGAGAACAATGGGGAAAAGAGGAAAGAAAGAAAGAAGGTCATCACTGGGGCACACAGACCCTTCAGACAAAGGTTTGTGCTTTTAAGCACAAAAAGAGAGAAGACACACAGAGAGAGAAGACAATGGGGGGGGGGGAGAGTTTGGAGTCTAAAACACATTATAAACCCACACATGCTAAACCCACACATTTTAAACCCACACATTTTACAACAACACATTTTAAACCAAGCAACCAAAAGACTAAAATGCATTTTAGAGCCCAACAGCCAGACAGACCTTTGCAAACAGTTTTCTGATTTTAAAACCAAAAGACTAAAATGCATTTTAGAGCCCAACAGCCAGACAGACCTTTGCAAACAGTTTTCTGATTTTAAAACCAACAGCCAGCACAGAAGCATAACCCTCCCACCTAGCCACCTAGCCCAACCCCAAGCTGCAAAACCCCTGTACAGTAAATACAGTGTACTCACCCAGAACAGGCAGTCTTCTCTGTTTTAAAAAAGAAAGTCAAAAATCCAAAAATTAAAAAAAGCCAAAAAACCCCACAACAGTCCGTACAGTGTAGTACCAGGCAGTACCAGGCAGTACAGTGCCAGGCAGTCGGCAGTCTGAAGTCTCTCTACGTGTCCACACTCTCTAACTGCTGGGGCGAGCGAGGTAGCAGACAAGCAGCCTCTTTGCTGGCCAACGGTTAACTGAAAGTTCAAATTTCCCGCCTTCCCCACGGTTTTTTTCTGTTCGTAAGTCAAAGCTCCGTTCGCAAGTCAAAGCAAAATTTTGTGAACGGAGCTGTTCGTAACTCAAAATGTTCGTAGGTCGGGACGTTCGTAAGTCAAGGCACCACTGTACTTGTGAAGAGGAACAGATGCAAGTGGCTGAACCTAGAAGTGAGCTGTCCCCTCACTTGTCTAAGGCTGAAGGATTTGGTGCCGTCTTTACTGTCTTCAGTGATCCAGACCATGGTATTGGGAGGAGAAGGTGGGAAGTTAGGAGAAGCGGGAAGCCAGTGGTGGGAAAGGAGCAACCAATAGTGGAGGACTTCTTGATGACAGAGGAGGAAAAGGACGTAATCGGGTTAGGAGGTATAAAGAGGGAAAAGAGTTGCTGGGGATCCGAGGAGTGGGAAAGTCCCAAGTTGGGAAGTAGAGAGGAAGATAAGCCACTAGGTGCTGAGGGGCCCTATGTATTTTCCTTTCCCCAAAAGGGAGAGACAACAAGGAAAGGAAATATCCAAAAGGAAAAGAAGGTTGAGGAATTGAAATAGAGTTGGGGAAGGCCGAACCTTTAGAATGGACCGTGTATGTTTATCCAAGAGGGGAAGATCCCTGAAAGAAGGTGGTGTGCCTGGATCCGATTCCCATTGGCTCGACACAACCTGAGGGTGATTGGGCTCGACACCCTTGTTGTGGGACTATTTGTGCAGTGAGGAGTCAGCCCATGCGGAAACCTACCAACTGAGAGAGATTTGGAATGGCCCCACGTTAAAGGACTCTTTTGAAAGGCTGGGATTACATGAGATGCCATCCGAGGCGTCTATAGTTGCTGGTCCCGTTGGACCCACTGAAGTTGTTGTTTATACTACACCGTTAAAAGATATTAAATTGTTATCTAATGTTGCACTGTCTCCTGTGATGACTTTCCTCAAAGGAAGGGAACCGCCTATCCTAAAACCAGAACCCAATCACACTACTACTATTAGCTAATATTGGTTTCATTTATATTTTGCCCTTCTTACAATGCCCTTTGAGCAGTATTTTAACTTCAGAACAAGGAGTCCTAAAATGCAGGAGCCTAGAATTACTTTAGTCGTGTAATGAGGAGTAAAAAGTATTGATTATTATAGCTGATCATTCAGGGTAAAGTAAATAGTGAAAGGCAGGAAGGAGAAGATCTTACTGGATAACTGGTTTGAATATAGCAAAACATGCTTGTTTAGAACAGCCCCATCTAAGGTTATGTGGCCAGGATGTTGTTCAACCAATGGTAGTGGGAAAAGAAGATGAAAAATCCTGTGAAGCAGAGAGCAACAGAATGCTTCAGAGTTCGGTTAAGATGGTTTCTGTGTTCACCATGCCCTGCTGTCACCCTGCAGTCCTAAATTTCTCAAGCTTGTGCCCACAGGAATATTGGAGTACAGCTTGCATCATCCTGAGCTGGCATAGCCATTGGTGGCTGCAAATGTGTAGGCCAAACCCCCAGATGTTTACAAGATATTTACTAGAATTTCCATCATTCTTAGCCATCATGACCACTACTGGTTAGTTGGCCACACTTGCTGCAAATTATGTGAGTCGTAGTCAACGTATCTGGAGAACACTAAGCTTGAAAAAGCTACTTTGGTCATTCTTTTCTCAACTTGAGCATTATTGCTACCATCTGTTCATGATCCAGTGTTTGGTGAGAGCAGGGCTTCGTTAATGTTATCTGTGGAACAGTTTGCAGTTTTCTAACTTTCTAGCTGTAGCCAGCAAGGGACTTAGTTATGCATGTAGTCAGCTGGATCTCAGCATTATGTGTAATTAAATGTGGAAAACATATTGAGATGCTGCTGTGTGCTGTTGACAACACTGGAAAAATCTTGTGACTGATGTCAGTTATGATTTTATTACTGTAACAGATAAGTAGGTGTAATGTTTTTTGTATGCTGCTATGAAATGAAATGCACCCTGCATGCTAAAGTATTAAAATAATTATCTGATACCAACTGATGCTAGTGATGAAATATAAGTCTTAGGTGACCTATTTGTCTTCTGATACCACAATTCCAAGTATCCTAATTCAGAATTTTCTTCCTTCCTTGGAGTGAAATAGAATCAGTTGAATTAGTCATATTATTTTTATGCTGTCTAGTAGGAATGGCAGCTTGATGTACCGTGTTCGTTATTTCTACATGCTTATATTAACTTCTTGTCCTCTGGGATCTTCTTTTTCAGAAGCTGGAATACCAAATCCTATGAAGGAAAAGAGCAATGAAATTTTAAAGATTGGACATGGTGGGACATTGGACAACAGTGCTTCAGGAGTACTAGGTAACTATTATATTAAGAGATATAATCTGCTTTGTTGTAATTCAATGAAGTTTTGTTCATGTCCCTCAGAAATCTACACTCCCAAATTACAGCAATGAAATTCACATTTCAGTGTTTATTCTCAATCTGTGGGAAGGAGCCATCCAGGAATGGGGTTAACCCTACCACCACCCAGGAAAGGCTGGAGACTGAGTGTTGAAGAGTTTTATTACATCTGTCCCTTTTAGTTCTTCCCTGTTTTCTTTCCCCTGCCTTGCACAGGACAGGCTTCTCTCCTCATGTTTTTTCTTAGATTCTGCTTCCCCCCCCCCCCCTTTTTCCCTGCTTTCCACACTTGTTACTCTCTTCCTCTGCTTACCTTTCCTCATCACTCCTGTTGGGAGATCTTCTGGAAAGGCTATGAAAACAACCAAGGACTCAGAGAAGGTATTGAAATCCCCAGCTCTCAAGCATGTTTTGGTCATTCAGGATGGCCATGTCCTCCTTCCATTTTCCTCCAATAGTTGTTCAGAGGTGCATTTTTTTCTCTGTCATCTGCCATCATTACTATCTCCTCTTCACAGTAGGCATCTGTCTCCAAAGCCAAGCACAGCCAACATCTCTCAGCAGAGGCATTTAACCCTGAGGGATGTGGACCAGATTACAGATTGGCTCAGGTTAGCCCCTTGGTGACTGAGCAGCAAAGGTGGGTTATTAAGAGTGGGTTATTCTGACAAATTGATTTCTACATTACTGATTTTGCACCATCCATCTACACTGTGAATATGAGGCATTTTGGAAGGCCTTCCTCAAATAGTCCTGCAGAATCTTGTAGATTGTTCTAAAACTGGCCTTAAAGAATGGTTAGATTTCCGTTGTACTGAGTTGGAATTAAGCCTATTTCCCAGTACCCTTCACATGCAAGCCTCCTCTTTCTCCTCAGTTCTCACAGGGTGAGTATGGCTCTTTTATCCTCTCACCAACAACAAAAAAGATTTCTTAGGGCAAACTGGTTTGAGGTGGAGCACTCCATGCATGGAACTGTTATATTTCATGGAGAGGAACAGGATACTATGCCAGGGATTTTAGAGATACTATCTGTGCCGAGTAAAGTTCAGAGCTTTATAGGCAAATAGAGGGCTGTTGAAGGTGTTACTGATTGTTGTGAAAACAGGAAGCTCAAGTAAGTCGTGCTTCCTGTTTTTTATGTGGCTGCCATAGTGTCCAGAGAAAACTTTGGAGGAGGAAACACTGTCTATTTTTGCCTTATTCCAGATAATATCCAAAATGATACTCTGTTTCCTGTCAACAATTTCATATATCATCTGTCAATGAGACATGGCCTGAATATTTTAGAACACTTTATGTTGGCTATTGCTTTCTTTCTAGGATAATAAGAGAACCATGGTATTTCAGTCACAAAGCTTTGACTATATCTTGCATGGATTGACAACCTCCAAGGATGGGATTACATTGCCCTAAACCAATGGGGCCACCCTCTGCTGCTAAACATACAGCAAAAGTGACCTTTTTTCTTAATAGTGACCTTTTTCTTTTAATAGTATACTTTCCCTTTTGTTTCAAGAACACAAACGCATTGCTCATTCAATTTAGTGCTAATTGAGATTATTAATTGCTTCTTTCTTGCTTACAAGAAGAAATACCAATTTCAGTTGAAGGTAATAGTCCTTCTGTGGATAACATGATTGCTATCTGAGAGTGAAAGTTCTTTCCATGAATTGTTATCTTTCATTTCAGCTGTGTTTCTATGCCCATTTTTCCTGGAGCGAGCACCAGTTTGCCTTGGGGGTATACCTGTATACAAATATATTAGTAAACTGTGTCTCTTGAAAATAAAAGTAGTTCAGAGACAGAATTTATTGTTATTTAATTATTTGAAATATTTATATGCTGTCTTTCTCCTAAAGGATCCAAGGTGGCGTACAGTTTTAAAAGAAACAAAGTTAAAAGCTAAATAATCAATTTTTAAATATATAAAAAAAATCAAATATCATATTAAAACTCATAATAAGAGGAATATTGAAAACACAAGTAAAACACAGACTAAAATGATCCTTTTAAAAATTATGTTGGTGAACCAGTCGTTTAAAGAAAAGCCTGCCTGAAGAGAAAGATCGTCTGCTTGCAGAAGAACTGCGAAGATGAGGCCAGCCTGGCCTCCCATGAGAAGGGAGTTCCAAAGTCTGAGAGCAGCAACAGCGAAGGCCCTCTCTGAATGAATGTAAAATAGGAATTGTTATTCCTAAATTTTAAACAAAAACACTATATTTTATGATTGAGTAAGAAGGCAGATGGTTGATAAACTGGCAGATAATGACACATGTTTTAATTTGGCTAGGGTAGAGACTAACTGCTAGCTTTAAGGAAATGTTACTGTGTGTGATTAAATACTGTAGCTATTTAAGTTACTCTTCTGATGGTTGTTGTGGGTTTTTCGGGCTGTTTGGCCGTGTTCTGGAGGTTTTTCTTCCTAATGTTTCTCCAGTCTCTGTGGCTGGCATCTTCAGAGGATAGGAGCTAGAATTCTGTCTGTGTTCTGGAATTCTAGCTCCTGTCCTCTGAAGATGCCGGCCATAGAGACTGGCGAAATGTTAGGAAGAAAAACCTCCAGAACACGACCAAGCAGCTCGAACTACCTACAACAACCATCGGATCCTGGCTCTGAAAGTCTTCAAGAACACGTTACTCTTCTGATCTGAGTGAATTTTGCTGTGTCAAACTGGAATGTTATGGATAGAGATGTGCACTTCGTATTCGTATCCAGGGGATATCAATACAAAGGGCTGCCATCACGGTCCAGTCCCACCCCCTGGAACCTGCCCAGTCTACTTACCAGACTCCTTGCAGCAATGACATCACACCAATTGCAGACATAGTCCCACCAGTGCTTTCCCACCTCTCTCCACAGCCGACCACTCCAGCAAGGAGGCGGGAAGATGAGATTACTAATATATTTGTATATAAGTATGTCCATGACTAGAGATGTGTACAGTGGAACCTCTACTTACGAACTTAATCCGTATTGGAATGGTGTTCGTAAGTAGAAATGTTCGTTAGTAGAAGCACCATTTCCCATAGGAATGCATTGAAAACCGATTAATCTGTACCGGCCGAAGAAAAAATACCCCCCCCCCAAAAAAATAAAACACTGCAAGCCCCTGGGGCTGCAAAAAACAAAACAAATCCCAAAATAAACAGAAACATAACCCCACCAGCCCAATCCCACCCTGCAAAACACACACAAAAAAAGTTTTAAAAAAGCAAAAAGCAGCACCTTACCTCCATTGCCGCTGCCAGGAAGCCTCCCGGACTCCAGCCGCCGCTGCCGGGCCAGGGCTTCTCCGCCGCCATGGGAGCCTTTCCCGGGCTTCGCCCCAATCGCCGCCTTTCTCCGCCGCCATCCACTGCCGGGCGAGGGTTTCTGCGCTGCCGACACAGGACGTAGGCTTTCCCGGGGTAGACCGGTCCTACCAGGGGAAGCCTGTAGGCAGGGCTTCCCCTTGTAGGCCCGGTCTACCAGGGCTTCCCCTCGTAGGACCGGTCTACCCCGGGAAAGCCTGCTTCCTGCGTCGGTGGCGTGGAAACCCTCGCCCCGCAGCGGATGGCGGCGGAGAAAGGTGGCGATTGGGGCGAAGCCCGGGAAAGCCTCCCATGGCGGCGGCAAAGCCGCGCAGCGGGGGAGAAAGGCGGCGCTTGCGGTGAGCCCCGGGAAAGCCTGCGGTGGCGGCGCTGGAAGCCCGGGAGGCTGAGCCCAGCCGGGATGGTCCGGCGGCTCGCCTCCCGGCGGCGGTAGCAGCAGCGCTGGAAGCCCAGGAGGCTGAGCCTCCCTTTCCCTAACCGTTGGGGCGAAAGAGCTACAAAGTAGCAGCCTCTTCACCACCAATGGTTTGAATTTCCTGCCCTTTTCCCCTGCCTTTTTCCGTTCGTAGGTTGAAGCTCCGGCCGCAAGTAGAAGCAAAATTTTGCGGCTGGAGCTGTTCGTATCTTGAAATGTTCGTACCTAGGGACGTTCGTAAGTAGAGGTTCCCCTGTACTTCATATTCATATCCATATCCAGGAGATACAAATATGAAGCGTGGCAGGACAGCTGCCACCGCTGTCCAGCCCCACCCCCTAGAACAAGCCCAGTCCACTTACCAGGCTTATTGGTGCGCGCAACATTACGCCAATTGCAGACATAGTCCCGCTGGCGCTTCCCTGCCTCTCCCCTCAGCCAAACAGGATTTTAGACTCTCTGTTTATAATAATTAATAATTTTGTGCCGTCAAGTCAATTCTGAATCATGGTAACCCTTTTCAGGGTTTTCTAAGTAAAGAGTACTCAGAAGTGGTGTGTCATTCCCTTCTTCTAAGGGTGTCCTGGGATGGTGCAACTTACCCAAGGCCACACAAGCTGGTTCTTCTAGGATGCACATTGTGGAATTGTGTCCCAACCTCTGGCTCTGCAGCCAAATACCTAACTAACTGAGCTATCCAGCCAGCTACATTATCACAGACTACAACAGAAAACTCTGTTACGCTAGAGTTTTGAGCAAGGGTAGGGGGCCTGAATTTAACAAACTTCCTTTTTTCTTTTATCATGGGACATAAACTTAGTTATTCCATTTTGTATACATGAAGACTTGACTCTGCACTGCCGTATACTTTTATGTTATTTAAAAAAAGTGATCCAAACTTTATTTTGAACAAGGCAAAGCACAGTCCTTAACCCTGGAACATCAAGTGGTTGAAACTTCTAGTTTAGTGTGTTGTCTTTGTCAACTTACCTCATTTATAAGCTATTGATAATGGTGATGTGCCCACACTTTTGCTAAGGCATAACAACACATAAATTTGGCAGAGAAAAAAACAGTGCATTGGAAAAAGTCTATTGTTTTTCTCAGCTGTGCATGCAATGGTGCATTTATGTGGTCTCTAGGCATGGCATCACTTAAACAATTGAACAACTTAAGTGTGTACAATTTCTTCCTTGTGCATAGTTCAGACTAGGTATGTGTGAGTACTCACCAAATGATATTTTTGAATTTTGGCCGAAGTGAAAATTCTTTGAAGCATCTCAAAATTACGGGTGTTTGAGCAATTTGTCTAAATGTGGGTAGTTGTATTTGTATACAATATATGTGTTTATATGTATAAATGCAGTATATTCATGCATTTATCATTGGGCAGAAACTTCAACAATGTTGTGCTTGTTTTTTTCCTCACTTTACTGAAGGCATGTAAGTATTTAAAGTAGCTTTTTAAAAAGAAATATGATCACAATTTTTGATCACTTGAGATGCATGAAACAGTATTTGAACTAGTGTGATGTATAAACAGAGTCAGTTTCTAAAGTCACTTTTCTCTTAATAGTGGTTGGTGTTGGAAGAGGAACTAAAATGCTGGGCAGCATGTTGGCGGGTTCGAAGGTAAGGAATCTTGTTGGCTAATCTTGTTGGCATTCTGTCCAAGTTTTGTGAGTTTGTGTGCTGTCTGATGTTTTGAGAAGATTTAGGATTTGCCCTATTTGGTTTCACATAGAAGGCTGATGGTGATATCACCATCTGGTTAAAGAGTTGGTGGCATAATACCAATTGTTGTTGTTGTTTAGTCATTAAGTCATGTCCGACTCTTCGTGACCCCATGGACCAGAGCACGCCAGGCCCTCCTGTCTTCCACTGCCTCCAACAAATTCCAACATGAATTTGAGTTGGGTCAAATTCATGTTGATAGCTTCTGTGACACTGTCCAACCATCTCGTCCTCTGTTGTCCCCTTCTCCTCTTGCCCTCACACTTTCCCAACATCAGGGTCTTTTCCAGGGAGTCTTCTCTTCTCATGAGATGGCCAAAGTATTGGAGCCTCAGCTTCAGGATCTGTCCTTCCAGTGAAGCAATTAGCCACTATTAAAAAGAATTTCTCATAATGGGAAATATATGTAATGGTTATCAGTGAGGCAATAAGTTTGCACCCAGGTAAAACATAAGATGCCCTCGGGGCATTCTACAGGGGATAAAAATTCCCCACCCCACAGTTGCAAGTATCAGATTATGCCAATGTATTGATATTCGTAAGGACAAACAAATAAATAATTTGAGTGTGTAACATCAAATCGATTGCAACTAATGGTAACGCTTTCCATGGTTTTCTGGGTAGAGAATACAAAACTGGCTAACCATTCTCTTTTTCTGTGGGCATCCTGGGACTGTGCAAGTTGCCCATGAGTACACAGGCCGGTTCTTCTTGTGGGAGGCACAGTGGGGAATTGAACTCCCAATCTCTGGCTTTGTAACCAAATACTTAAACCACTGAGCTATCCAGCCAGCTAAATACATACATCCATATTTTCAAAAGGCACAGAGACCTTCAGATTTTTAAAATCAGATTTTTAATTGTCCAGCATTGTTTAGTGGCTTTTATTATTTCCTTATAATTGTTTCTATGGAGAATATGGAGTGGACGTTTTCTCCTTCGGAGTCATTGCTTTCCACACACTGCAGATTGACAGTAGTTATTACAAAGTAAGGTGGAACTAGTACGTTCATTCTTGAGGCACACATGCTTTCCACAGTTTCTGATGTCTGAATAGGGTTAAATAGGACTACGTCAAGAGTCAGCTACTTCCAGCATTGTATGAGCTTTTCCTTGTGTGCTATATGCAAAAAGCAGAGTTTGGAAATAATGCATTAGATGTAATACTTCTGTATTAAAATTGTTCCTTTAGTGTTAAACAGGAGGAATGCACCTAATCTTTGAAAAATAACATTTAAAACAGAAAAAAAATGTTACTTTTCAAATATTAATTTGATGCATCAGTCAGCTTGTCTTCCTCTTAATGCAAAAGTAGTGATTTTAATGTCAGTGCATTAAAATTAATGTGTTATTTCCAAGCTCTGGCAAAAAGGCAATTAACAACCATGGAACTAAGTATGGTGCAATGCCTTAACAAGGACGATGAGTCAAAGCATTAGTGGTAAGTCATCAGTGCCCTTCCGAAGGAAGTCTTGATCCAGAGCAAGGACTTACTGTACTGGCCAGTAATGCTATGTCAGTCTTAAGTCTTTATTTTTCTTTTAAGTATTCCCGAGTGCCAGAGAATTGTGGGTGGGAGGAGGTCTCTTTCAATCAGTTACTCCAGTATGAAGTGCATCCCTACCCCAGCTCCTGTACATAACGCTTCAAGCTCTTCCCCTAGAATTATGTGGTAGCTGGTGCTGTGGGTGGGTTCTTGTCCATGATGTAAGTATGCTGGGTAGCTTATTCTAGGCATAATAGTTACCAGGAATTCCAAGGCATTTTAGTATCTAGATGTTTGATTAGGATAGAGTTTTCTTATTCCACTGTAACCTTTCTATACAGAGCCACGTACACTGATGGTACAGTATAGATGGTGGTGAGATAGTAACAGAGAGTGATTCTAAGTGTAAGGATGACTTCTGAATTGTATATAGGACATAGTATTTTTAATATTCTGGGATTTCTATATTTGTCAGTCTTGGGTAAGTTGTTATCTGTTTACAGTTGAATAAGCTTTTGTCTTCATATGAAGAAAACTAATACTGAGTTCCTATCCTCTTCTTAGAAGACAAGCCAAAATCAAAGTTTTAATTCTGTTTAAGTGGAATCCTATTTATTTCTTTTAATTAACAATGTTCTGTTATACATACAAAGGAGATTTTTTTAACGTTATGTACAGTGCTGTCAGTAGCCGCACACTTGGAGGGTGTGGAGAAAGTGCAGTTAATGTACATAGTGTTGGAGGAGGAGCACATACGGTAACATACTGTAATCTCCATGAAGGTGCTGGACACAGCTGGAAAACATGTTACACTTCTCTTTTGATATAGCGTATGGCATTGCTGGTATAAGATTAAAAGTGGCAGTTCTTGGCTATTTGGGAATGTCCTTGGTTAATTAAGATATTAATTTGTTCATGTTGATAAATTTGTATGCTTGTTTACGAACATATGTACTGACAAAAAGGAGAAAGAAAATTCAGTCCTGCCAGTGCATTAGGAACAAAGAATATTTTAGCCCCTGACTGTGTGGGGAGAGTGTCAGAAGTGGTATACATAGCAGCTTGGCAATGCAGTCTGGTATATATATACAGTACCTGTCAAAATTAAAACCTGTTTAATTAATTGGCATTGTAATGTTAATAATTTAACCATGAGATTTGCATATGCCATATTTAAGGGTTAGGGTTTGTCTTTAAAACTGTCATACTTGCATTTGTGAAGATTAGAAATCATTTAAGATTTGGTTTTGAATTTCCAGAGCTTGGATGAAGCCATTTACAAATAATTAATTGCTTTAATTTCTTCTCCAGTAATAAAGTAGATGTCCCAGACAACCCAGATAGTGTGGTTGCTGACCTTGAGCCAGACATCCTGGAGAGTGAAGTCTAGTGGGCCTTAGAAAGCATGGCTAACAACAAGGCCAGTGGAGGTGATGGCATTCCAGTTGAACTATTTAAAATCTTAAAAGATGACGCTGTTAAGGTGCTACACTCCATATGCTAGCAAGTTTGGAAAACTCAGCAGTGGCTAGAGGATTGGAAAAGATCAGTCTACATCCCAATCCCAAAGAAAGGCAGTGCCAAAGAATGCGCCAACTACCGTACAATTGCACTCATTTCACATGTTAGCAAGGTTATGCTCAAAATCCTCCAAAGCAGGCTTCAGCAGTATGTGGACCGAGAACTCCCAGAAGTACAAGCTGGATTTTGAAGGGGCAGAGGAACTAGAGACCAAATTGCTAACATGCGCTGAATTATGGAGAAAGCCAGAGAGTTCCAGAAAAACATCTACTTCTGCTTCATTGACTACGCAAAAGCCTTTGACTGTGGGGACCACAGCAAACTATGGCAAGTTCTTAAAGAAACGGGAGTGCCTGATCACCTTATCTATCTCCTGAGAAATTTATATGTGGGACAGGAAGCAACAGTTAGAACTGGATATGGAACAACTGATTGGTTCAAAATTGGGAAAGGAGTATGACAAGGCTGTATATTGTCTCCCTGCTTATTTAACTTATATGCAGAATACATCATGCGAAAGGCTGGACTGGAGGAATCCCAAGCCGCAATTAAGATTGCCGGAAGAAATATCAACAACCTCAGATATGCAGATGATACCACTCTGATGGCAGAAAGTGAGGAGGAATTAAAGAACCTCTTAATGAGGGTGAAAGAGGAGAGCGCAAAAAATGGTCTGAAGCTCAGCATAAAAAAAACGAAGATCATGGCCACTGGTCCCATCACCTCCTGGCAAATAGAAGGGGAAGATATGGAGGAAGTGACAGATTTTACTTTCCTGGGCTGCATGATCACTGCAGATGGTGACAGCAGCCACTAAATTGAAAGACACCTGTTTCTTGAGAGGAAAGCGATGACAAACCTAGACAGCATCCTAAAAAGCAGAGATATCACCTTGCCAACAAAGGTCCGCATAGTCAAAGCTATGGTTTTTCCAGTAGCGATGTATGGAAGTGAGAGCTGGACCATAAAGAAGGCTGACCGCCAAATAATTGATGCTTTTGAATTGTGGTGCAGGAGGAGACTCTTGAGAGTCCCCTGGACTGCAAGGAGATCAAACCTATCCGATCTGAAGGAAATCAACCCTGAGTGCTCACTGGAAGGACAAATCCTGAAGCTGAGGCTCCAATACTTTGGCCATCTCATGAGAAGAGAAGACTCCCTGGAAAAGACCCTGATGTTGGGAAAGTGTGAAGGCAAGAGGAGAAGGGGATGACAGAGGACGAGATGGTTGGACAGTGTCATCGAAGCTACCAACATGAATTTGACCCAACTCCGGGAGGCAGTGGAAGACAGGAGGGCCTG
Source organism: Intellagama lesueurii (assembly GCA_037013535.1). Lineage (NCBI taxonomy): Eukaryota > Metazoa > Chordata > Lepidosauria > Squamata > Agamidae > Intellagama > Intellagama lesueurii. Next base: position 204,236,586 of record JBAJHW010000003.1, on the reverse strand, counting down.
GCGTGCTCTGGTCCATGGGGTCACGAAGAGTCGGACACGACTTAACGACTAAACAAACAGCAATAAAGTAAAAGTGTGTTACAGTATGATTATAACTTGACAAGGGATAGCTTCACTCCTCTTACTCTATAACCCTTATGTCTGAGGAAGTGGTCTTGTCTGTGAAAGCTCACATTAAACTATAGCAGTTAGTCTTTAAGGTACCACAACATTTTTGCCTTATTTTTTATTTTTCTTTAGTTTTTGGCCTAATACGCTAGCACACAGCTACCTCTTCTGAAGTTAGAAGGATGTGGCTGCATGCTGGTTTATATTGCTGCCCTGGGCTCTCCTGTTGGAGTTGAAACAGCAGCAAAGAGCTTGTAGCATTCAGAGATTTAAAAAGTAATCGAAAGTAACTATTTTAGTTAATTCTGAGAAGCAGGAAGTTGAAGAGCTACTTTTAAAAAAGTATAACTGTAATGTATAACTTTTCTGTGCCTTGGAACTATAATTGTAATGTTCAAACCCCCTACTGGTTTGGGCACTTTCAATCCTGTAATTCTGCCTGGGGAGTTTGTGAAAAATTGTGGGAGAAGAAGTCCTAAAAATGTAATAGTTCCATCCCCAGGCTATGCGAATACCATTCCACTAAATGGTTGAGAATTTGGAGGGGGGTACTGATATTTGTAGGCTAACTGGGGTTTATGTGACTCCCAGGAGTGTCACTGATGTGTAGAAGATTGGAATTGATATGCTGGCAACAATGAGAAATAGGTGAATTGAGCATTTGATCTTGAAGGTTGCCATCTCCCGAGAGATAGATTTTATTGAAATGTCACTTTGATAACATCAGTGCCAAACTCCCAGTGGCCGCTCAGGGAAGGAATGAAAAAGATATAGTGAACAAGGGAGGTATTAGTTTGCTGTGGTCTTGAACAACTTTGGTTCTTTATAATCAATTAAATTCCCAGGGACCTCCAAATGAGCATTGAAAGCCATTTTAATTAATTGTCTAGAATGGAATTGTCTTGTTCTACTGTGTGACACAGCTTTGCCGGCAAAGAAGCTCTTGCTTTTCCATGTTGCCAGTTTATGGGTTTTGAGGGGTATTCCTTTCCAGTCACTTGTTCCATGTTTTGAAAGCCACATACGAAGCTCCTGTATACTAAGTGAGACCATCAGTCCATATAGCATAACGTTACTGTGATTGGTGGTCGGTGGTCCAGGGTTTCAAGCAGGATTGCTTAGCATGGAGATTCCCGGTATCTCAGTGTGATCTCCCATCCAAGTACTGACCATGGCTAGCTTCTGAAATTACACAAGATTTGACTGTGCAGTGGTACCCAGTTCTAGATTTAAGATGCCTTTCATGCTTGACAAGATACATTTGTACAGTGGTGCCTCGCAAGACGAATGCCTCGTGGGACGAAAAACTCGCAAGACGAACGGGTCTTGTGAGTTTTTTGTGATATTTTTCGTCTTGCGAGGCGGGTTTCCCATAGGAATGCATTGAAATTTAATTAATGCGTTCCTATGGGGAAAAAAGTCAGAAACCAAAAAAAAAAGTCAGAAAAAGGTCACTTACCAGGTACAGTAGACCCAGCCCCGCTCCACACAGTCCCTTGGTAGCCCTGTAACAGCCGGACTCTGTGTGAGCAGAGCTCCGAACAGCTGAGAGTCAGCAACCAGCAGAGAGGCGGCAGCCCTTTTGGAGAGGTGGCAGCCATTTTGAGAGGTGACCACATGGCTGCTTCCTCTCAAAATGGCTGCCGCCTCTCCAAAATGGCTGCCGCCTCTCTGCTGGTTGCTGACTCTCAGTTGTTCGGCGCTCTGCTCACACAGAGTCCGGCTGTTACGGGGCTACCAAGGGACTGTGAGGAGCGGGGCTGGGTCTACTGTACCTGGTAAGTGACTTTTTTCTGACTTTTTTTTTGTTTCTGACTTTTTTTCCCCATAGGAATGCATTAATTAAATTTCAATGCATTCCTATGGGAAACCGCTTTTCGCAAGACGAAAATTTCGCAAGACGGCGCTACTCGCGGAACGAATTTCGTCTTGCGAGGCACCACTGTATTTGGTATTCAAGCTTACATAATCAAACAAAAGGAAAAGTTATTGGTCCTGAAGCCAGGAGCCATTTCATGCAAGATAATAAAATGGGTGATGTGTGGAAGCAGGAATTTCTGATGAACAGCTTCATACCTGAAATCCCCTATTGTATGGAGCTTCCACTAATTTTCATCTGTACACTGCACAATGGAAGCAATGTGGAATCTCCTTGTTCAAAAAACTTAGCATATGTAAGCAAAGAACATATGATGTGGCAAACATAATAAATGAGACGTGTCTATTACTTTTTTTCCTTGTGCCTTAATACATTATACCTTCATTTTATATCTAAACATGCTTCTCCAAAGACAGCTACTTATACTGATCTCTAAATTTCTTAATGTCTCTCTGATGCAGGGACTACAAGAGGTATGAATAGCTACCTCCCAAAATTCAAAACTCTGCAACAGCACCAGTTCTGAAACTAAGCAAAAATGATAAGAAATCAAAACTGCTGAAAGTCTTCTGTTTTCATTTTTGTGGACACAAGATGTCCACTGTCATTTTTTGTCAGTACCAACGAGCTGTGATAAAGCAAACTTCGATGTTTTCTTTGCTGTTCCCAGTGGAGCAGGGGCTACGGCCAACTCAATTGTTATTAGCCTAGGAATGATCCTGATTTGTTTTGACCCCCTTAGTTCTACTTTGGCCTGAGGAACCAGCCTGGAATATTTTGTTGCACTTGAGAGGATAAATTCAGGAAAAACGAGATTTTCTGAAGCAAATATAGACTAACTTAGGTTTTGTGAAGTCCCACATGGTTCACTGATATTGACAAGCAATGTGCAAAAGTATAAGGAGTACCACATCTCTGGCCCTGCATATGCATTGTTTCTTAAAAAGGTAAAGATGAATCAGTGTAAACTGGATCTAGACCACTATCTTCTGCAATGCACATGGAACTGGCAGACATCAATAGGCTACTGTCTGCAACTGTTCTATTCATATAGTGCAGCCTATCTTCTCACTGTGGAGTCCCAAGGTTTTCAGAAATCGATAAGTTTCACAAAGGAATAATTCACATTATGGCTGCCACTGAGTGACTGTCCATAGCACTTCAGCCTTGCCCAGTCAATTGTGCAAATATGGGGAAGTGATACACCTCAGTGAACAAATTTTCATTCACTGGAAGAATAAGAACAGTGTAATTCACTAATATTTTAGTAGTTGAGAGAGGAAAAGATTTTGTGCCCTTCTGCCTTCCCCTGCAGGTGAAGGGACTTGATTCAAAGTTTGCGGTTCACATCTGTAGCAGGCATAACTTGCCATTGATATAATGGCAAACAATAGTTTGCCACTAATTGGAAGCAGAAGGTTCTAATTTTCTCTCACATAAAAGAGAAGGAAAGGAGGGAACAGATAAGGCCGAGTTTCCCCACTACCCTTGAAAGTAATGGAAAACATTTCGGCCACAGAGTCTGGCAAAACGTTAGGAAGAAAAACCTCCAGAAAACGGCTAAACAGCCCGAAAAACCTACAACAACCATCGGATTCCGGCTGTGAAAGCCTTCGAAAATACATTAATGGAAAACTGTTTTGCTGTTAAAGGCCAATGTAACTATTGAATGATGGATAAATACAATGAAGAGCAAGCATAATGGATTGATCCAAGGCCAGTTCTGACACTAACAGTAATGTTAACATTTGCAAAAAAAATAAAAAATGAATAAAAAATCTAATCTTCACAGAACTACTGAAGTTGGGTGTTCTGCTTTTATACAACCTTATATGCTCCCTTGGTTATCAGCCCCTTTTGATTGCAATTGTCAATGTCTCTCTCTGATCTCTGGAATTACCGACCAAAAGGTGGTGGAACTCTCCCCTGAAGATTCTCTTTTAAACTCGAAGTTCTCCTACCTTCCTTCCTGGAAGTTACCCTGTGAGTTGTTCCAGTTTCAAAATTAGAGGCGCATATACAGGGTCAAACTTTCTGGCTGTATGGAGAATAAAAATCTGATAGTGTTTCAGCAGTGACAATACAATTACAGCATCTTGCAGCAGGAAAAAAAATAGTGCTGTGTTAGTACAAAGTCAGCTTTTTCTCTCCCAAGAAAAATTTTTCTAGAAGAGAGATGTAATGTTGCACAGTATTAACTTGACATGTTAGCTGTTCATTAAGTTTGAATTTTCTCTTTTGACTATAATTTCCTCTTGGCTTCCAGATTTTGCCCTTTAGGTTTGAATTATTGAATGCTTTAGTTTCATTATCTGAGCTGCTTCTTTTAAAGTAACATAATAATTCCTTTCATCGTGTAGTTGACATGGACAAATTCTTATGTACATTCTTTTCCCATCTTAACCATGTAGAAAGGTGACCATATTTTGAGGTTGTGTCTTTTACAATATCAAGCTTGATAGGACTCTTTTTAAAGAGTTTTAAAAGCTTTTGTAAGAATAAACAATAATAAAACACATTTATTGCATAGGAGCTAATGGTATGATATGCTAATAAATAAATTGTCTTGGAATCATGTCCTTTTATCTTTATCTGTAATTATTTATTTATCAAGTATGGATGGTAGACATCTAAAAGCCATATCTGTCTGAACACCACATCTATCCTCAGCTTCACCTGAGAAAATAATGGGTACATTTCAGAGCAGAATACTGCTTACAGGAAACAATGCTGAAAGAAAGGATTCCTCTTCACTTCTGCAACCCCCAGCAGCACTTTCCATACTTTCTATAAGATCCTCTGACTCTCTGGTACAGCTTGGGGTAGGGACAAAAAGGCACTTAGGCTGGATCACAGTCCCATGTGTGACTGAAAGGTACAACATAAATGCGTTCAACCCCCTCTAATTATACTGGATTCCCTGAATCCAGTATAATGTATACAAAGTGACTTGCAGACTAATCAGAACATCTTCGGATTAGTCTTCAAGTCACTTTGTATGCATGAAGGGTTGTTTTCTTAGAGGTGGCACCTACTCCCTCATCTGTGCTTCATGTCACCCTTTAAGCATCTATAGACAACATATTTGTTTACAGAAGATCTCTCTGGTTGGTAATAATAATTAATGGCCACTGAGTATGGATAGTGGTTGTTGGATAAATAAAAATTATCTCGAGATGTTTTATACTATATACTGTAAATTGTTTTTATATTTTCCTATTTAGTCATGTTAATGTAAATGGCTCAGATTTTATTCTAATCAAGTTGTTTTGTAATATTACTATTTACTACTACTACAGGATAATAGCACAAATCCTCTTGCCTAGTTACGCTGGTGTAATACAGCCTAACTTTTGGAGATGAATTACTTTAAGTTAAGAAATCACTGTATATATTACCTGTTGCATACTGAGTTGAGTAACTCAGCATGCAACTCATAGAGTGATTTTTTTAAAACTTAGGCCAATTTGCCTCCAAAAGTTGCATAGCTATACAAAAGATTGTTGGCCAATTACAAGTTTAGGCAGTTATTACATCCAACTCCTAATATGACCACTGCATTTTAAAAAAATGTTCTGGTCCTTTCACACAAAAGCTGTTAACAGTTTTCAGAAGCATTTAACAAAGGTAAATTCCATCTACTGCATTAGGAGACAATTTTGCAGCTTCTTTTTGAACCAAAGTGCTCTGAAAAGTTCAGAACCTTCACTTTCTATTACATCATAGAGTCGTTGAGTTGGAAAGGCTCTTTCAGCTCATTGGATTCAGATCCTTGCCAGTGCAGGAAGTCCGTTTTTCTTATATGTGGGCAACAAAGAGCTCTTATATGATATTGGACTGTCACTCACAGTAATCCTGGTCACCACAGCCAGTGGTGAAGGTGTGACAGTTTGATTGAACAGCTTCCTAAAGGTGCATTTTAGCCAATCATCCTTCAGCAAAACAGTGACCAGTCATGAGAGGGTGGGAGATTTGGAAGTCTGGAAATGGCAATTGAGCTGTGAAAGGGGTTTGATAGGATTAGGCAGGTAGACATAATATTGGATTTGCCGAATGTAATGAAAAAGAACTAGGAAGGAGCTGGTGTGGTGATACTCTTAAAGTGAAAGGAAATGTGATTTGTCCTCTCTAGAAAGAAAATAATTTCAGTGACCTATCTGTTGGATTAGAACCAATAGATACTGAACTGCCTGCAAGTTTTCTTTGAATCCTCATGATGGTTGTTGTGGCGATCACCCTGCTTTGGCTCAGGTAGAAGATTATTTGCATGTACCAATGAGAGCTGTTGGGAGGCGGAGCCAGAGAAACTAGAAGGGAGGGGTGAGTCAGAGTCTAGAGAGTTCAGTCAGAGACAGAGTTTTGAGGGGAGATAGTTTGGGTTTGAGGCAGAGAGAGAATTTAAGGAGTGAATAGTCAGAGTGTTATCTGTATTAAGATAGAAAAGGTTAAAGGAAACTACTGAAGCTTTGTGTAACTTTAAGAATGTGCTTAAGAATTGTTCCTGAAACAACTTATAATCAATAAACCTGTTCTTATTTCAAAGTTAAGTACTGAATGGACTTCAGTCTTTCATAGGAAACATAGTTGGTAAAGAGATCAACTGGTGGCAGCGAGGAAAAGGGCATGTTGGGATACTCGCGTGAGCTCTTTGTGTGGTGAAACAAGCAGGGGCCACGTGGGTAAACGTCACAGTTGTGTATAAAGTTGAGTGCCTAGAACTAGAAAAACTGCTAGGCTTTAACTCTCTCTGAGCGATTTAACATAAAATTACCCTTTCAAGTTCCAGCTAGTGCCTCAGCATGCATTTTATCCTCTAATGCAAGGGATGTTCAGTTCAGGGTACCCCAAGGGTTTAAAGATTATCAGCGTTAATCTAGAGATTATATTTCCATCAATGCTACTAATATAAACAGTCTTGTAAAATGTAGAAAGCATGTAATTTAATCACCTCTGTCTCAGTTATGTTGTCTCATTCCTGTCACAGCGGGCTCTTGGGATTTGCAATCCCAAATCTGGAGGTGTGTGTCAGAGATCTTACCTTGGTTCTGTGTGACAGTACTGGTATAAAGAAGAGGTGGGATCATTATGTGTTGCTGCATCATTCATCATATCCAACCAGCATGCTCAAGGAACTTTCTCCCTTCTAGTTTATGCCAACAACCACCCATGCAAGCTTTCCAAGATAGTTGCCTTCAGCATGCTTCATAGCGTATGGGCGCATCTTGTAAGTTGATGTGTCTCTTGTAACCACAAGTTTTTATACAACCGATATAACTGATAATTTAGGAGTTCAGGAATTTGGCCTCCTTGCCACTGGAATGAGCATCTACTAGTAATTCAAGAGGAAAACAAGATTTCCCATGATTCTTCTTTATATTGAGAAGTGTTACACCCAGCTTGCTGCCTGGTACTCGCTGTCATTATGACAAGGGTTGTTAAAAGGTCTGTTCCTTCTAACAAACCTTTTTTACTTTCAGTTATTGTGTACGCTAGGTAGCATGAAGTCTTTTGTGGAAGCAAGAGGCAGAGTAACTTTCCAGTCACTGCTGAAGTACCACTAAAAAAAGCCTTCCCAATAAATCATGTAGCCTGGTTGTGGTTTTAAACACTTAGAAGCATCTACCATATGGAGTTCTGCTTTAAGACTCTATGGCACATCTCATTGGTGGCTACTAGACAGAGAGCATGGATACTCTTAACAAACATACTTAACATGTTTGTGCTCTGCATGTTAAGTATTTCAGACAAGGGCAGACATCCACTCTCTAGTAGAGGCAGGAATTAGCAGCATTCTAGGGCTAACTCCAATGTATGCTTCAGCCCTTTGTCTTCATTCCACAGCCACATCTTAGTTATTATTGGGCGCTAGGTCAGTCATATATTGGCACAGCATAAAATAAACATGTTCTACCAAGTATTGCTAACAAGGGTGACAGTCCAAACAAAAACTAGACCTCGGATCAGCACCAAATTTGCCATGAATGCAGCAAGAAGTCTGCACTTGCTCTTTGCCAAACTTGGGTATATTTGGGCAAAGGGTTCTCAACTAGTGAATTTTTTAAAAGCAACACTGTTTTTACCCCATACAGACGCAAGCAACTTTCAGTTACAGCTCTTTGAAAAAAAATGAAATACAACGACAAGACAAAATTGGGCCTACCATCAGCGGTTTGGGAAACTCCCTCTCTTTTGGGGGGGGGTGACTCTTACTGCGAAGAGTGAGGTGCGCAGCTTGGGGGTCTATCTGGACCAGGCGCTTGCCATGGAATCCCAGGTAGCGTCAGTGGTCCGCACCGCCTATTTCCATCTCTGGTGGATAGCCCAGCTGCGTCCCTATCTAGATGTTGGGTCGCTCACCACTTTGGTCCATGCGCTCGTAATCTCAAGATTAGACTACTGTAATGCTCTCTACGTGGGGCTGCCTTTGAGATCTATGCGGAAACTCCAGATGGTGCAGAATGCGGCAGCCAGACTTCTCAGTGGGGTAAGGAAACATCAACATATTACTCCCACTCTGGCCGCCTTGCATTGGCTGCCCGTTCGGTTCCGCGTAGATTTCAAAGTTTTAATGCTTACATATAAAGCCCTAAACAGTTTAGGGCCTCGCTACCTGACGGAACGCCTTCTCCCACCTAGACCTACCCGTATCACCCGATCTAGCCAGGAGGTGAGGCTGAGGAGCCTAACGCCGAGGGAGGCCCGGAAGGAAAAAACAAGAAACCGGGCCTTCTCGGCAGTGGCTCCATGTCTTTGGAACAGCCTCCCTCCTGAGATTCGCATGGCCCCGTCGCTGGGCATCTTTAAATGCCAATTGAAAACCTGGCTGTTTAAGCAAGCCTTCCCTCCACCCACCGTCTGAATTTAGTTATTTTGTGTTTTCTTCCATCTTGGATCATTGTTTATTTAGTAATATATTGTTATGATTTTAAATTGTTAAATTGTTACATCATATGTTGTTACCCGCCCAGAGTAGTCTATATGACTAGATGGGCGGGCTATAAATGTAATAAATAAATAAATAAATAAATAAAATTTGCATACCTAAAAAAAAGACATTCTTTTTGCCACTTTTTTTCATTTAGAATGACTGAGCCACTCATGGCTCTAAACTATCGTAAACTTCTTAATTAGTCCTAATAAAACTTGAAAGCCTCTGAAATCACTGCTTTTTCTATTACTTGGTAAGATTCTAAAGGAGGGAGCTGTTTGCGTACCATAGCATTTTGACCAATCAAAATGTGTCTGGAATCAGCCCACAGGGCAGTCACTTTTAACCCTGCTAGGGCCTTCAGTGTGAAAGAAAGCATTTAATTTCTTCCTGGCCACACATTCTTGCCTGTGGAAATGTTTAAAACAATATTTTAAAAAATAGATAATAATATTAAGCAGCTCACTCATTTAAGCTATGAAATTACTGTTTTTTTCCTTTTTGACTGGTGATGTCAAAACAAGCTTTTTCTATTTTACTTGTAAGTTTACTCAGTTCACTTATAAGTTCACGGATCCACATAATTTCATATGATTTTTAGATGTTATCCTCCCTAAACCACTATCAGATCATGGATCCCATTTGCACCCACAGACTACACCACAGAAATTATGGGTCCTTCAGTGCATGGGTTTGCAGTGGTGAAAAAATATGGAGATGATGCATGGATCCTCATGATTATTCTGCAGGATCATCCCAAAACCACTGTTCAATCATAAGCCCCATTTGTGTCCATAGATTACAACAAAGAAATCATGGGTTCCTCAGTGCATGGGGGAAATCACTGAACAATTATCATTTTAGGACTGCAGAGCTGGAAGGGATCATATGGATCATCAAATCCATCCCTTGTTAAGGAGACACAGTGGGGAACTGAACTCCCAACTTGTGCTTTGCAGCCAGAGACTTAAACCACTGAGCTATCCAGCAGCTCTTGAATCCACATGATTTTTACATATGATCATCCCAAACAGCTATCCAGTCATAGGGCCGATCTGTTCCCACAGACTACGCCACAGAAATCATGGATCCCCTAGCACATGGTTTTCCAGTGGTGCAAAAACATGGATCTGATGCATGACTCCTCATGGCTCTACATGATTTTTAACAAGAATAATCTTCAAACCACTGTCCAGTCAGAGGCCCCATTTGTGCTCATAGGTTACAACACAGAAATCATGACTCCAGACACATTCTGATTGGTCAGAATGCTATTTTATGCAAATAGCTCAGTTGTTTAGAATGTTCACATTTCTATTATATATGCATGGTAGGATAGACTCAGGTTATTCATTTGACTTGACTTGATTGATCGCCCATTTTTCTGCTTTTTTGGCTATCTACAAACACATTTCAAATGACTTGATTTTTATCCCTGTCTTTCTTCACTATCTTCCTTTCACAGAGTATGCATGATTTTGACCTTCGTTTCCAGTGACATTCTTTGCTAACTCCAACCTCTTCCTTTTTTATTATTTCAAAAAGCAAAGGGACATCTTTTGGAAAACATTTACACAACGTATCCGGAGGGATTTTGGTCCAATTTAGCTTTTCTTCCTCAGCTTGCCTAACTCAGAGAAATGGATATGAAATTGGAACATAGCTTTCCAGTCTGCATTTGGCGGAGCTGGCATAGTGTTACATTAGTGTAACTGAGTGTGTATGTTTCTCCATTGCATGTGTTGTATCTACTCACATCTTCGCTTCATCATTTCATTAAGTCCAAAACAGCCCTTCAAAATATTTTGGCACAGAGGGACTGTGGCCACATCCAAGCTGTTCTCGCTTCTTTCTTCTCCCAGTAACCATAGTAAAGATCATATGCTCATCTTCTGAAATCCTCTACCACTGCGTAATTCTATATGAGGGAAATTTTTGATTGAATTTGTGGGTAGCATGTGTATATTTAACTCCCATTTTAAAAAGCCAGGAAGTTCAGTTCTTTAAAAAACCTCAGGTTTTTTTAAGAATGCACGATTCAGAAAGCCAAGAAATGGGCCAATATTGCTGCACAATATCGTGCCTGCGTTGCCAGCAGGAAAAAAGATACCACGTTTTACATAGCAAAGGGCAGCCTGAATGTTGAAAACACCAATGGCAGCAGTCAAGATGGTCTACAGGATACCCTCTTTTACTCACTACCATTCACACTTGTTGAAAAGTAGCCCTGACATTTGGTTTGTGTTTGGATGAGAAGTGGTTAACTGCTGTGGTCACCCAGGGAGTGGTAGGGGGCTGGGTGACACACACTGGGGCCTGAGAGACTGAGAGAAGGGCCTCCTTGAAGATCTTAAAAAGCAGATGGAGCTGGGTGTCATCAGCACACTCATGATATCATACCACAAAATTCTGGACAGCCTCTTTTAGGTTTTCAGGTATATGTGAAATATACATGAAATATACATGGAGAAATCATGGAACCCTGAGACACTCCACTGGCTAATGGTTCAAGGTGGTGAACAGACGTCTCCCAGCACCATTACCGTTCACAAAGTGACACCACTCAAGAGAGGATCCCAGAAGCTGACTCCTTTTTTCATCAGTTAACAATTTCTCACCCAAACACAAACAAATTGTATGGATGGCCATCTTCAAGGTATCGTGCTTTCACCTACAAATTACAGCGCTAGGAATCCAGGTTTTGTCTTTTCAGACCGAAGTGTGAGTTTGAATGAAGATGAGAATATAAGAGAGCCACTTGATTAGAGTAAAGGTATTTGTCTTTCACCTCTCAGTGGTGTTTCATATTATTGTTGTAATTTATTTATTCAGTTTGTACCCAATATATAAGATCTTAGGATGACTAACAGTTTACATTAAACAGAGAATTAAATTACAAATAACTAAAATCAGATATTTATAGACATCTGGTAAAATACAACAAAAGCGATACACATAAGTAGCACTAAAAGGCAAGTGAAGTGTTTGCTTATTGCTGAAACAGATGGCACCTGAAAAGCAAGAGTGTGGGGGACAACTGGATCTCTAATACAAGTGGGTGCATAATTAGACTGCCGCTACTGAGAATTCCTGTCCCATGCAATAGTCCTATGGGCCACTACTCTAGGATACCACAAGAATGGTTTGAGGGTCATGGTGCATTCCTCTTGGTCCCCAACAAATGGCATCCAGAGGTTGCTTTGCCCTATTTATATCCTTGCCTAAATGTGTGAAAGACTCAGTTTGGGTGGGGACTTGGGTGCACACATAAGTCTTGTCCCCCAACCACCCTCAGCATCTGGAAGTCAATCTGAACAAAGGTCTGAAGTGCACTTGGCTGAATGTGTTTTCAGAGTTCTCGTGTTTAGGAGCCTTGCCTTATCAGGATTCCATATCATGGGAATGATGTAAGTGCATTCAGCCAAATGTGCTTATAGATTCTTTTTCAGATGATTGTGCAACATGAGATGTTCAATATACAAAGGTCTGCTTTCTGTGTGATGGCAGGCATACATCCCCATCATTAAGTTAGCACTGAGTGCATTTGAATGAATGGTTTGATTGGGTTACTGTTCCTGGAAATGAAGACTTTGCATAGCAGTCATGGCTCCTAGGCACTGGTAGACTTACTCCCCATGCATTTCTCTAACCTTATTGAAATAGTTGTTTTGGTTGTGTAGTAGCTTGGCTGTTCCCATTTTCCTTTACATTCGTTTTAACGGGGGGGGGGGGGGAGTCAGTATTGTGTTGTTGAAGCTTTTGTATTGAAAAGCAAAACGAAGGTGGAGAAGTGGATTAAAAAACGCTGCAACAATCAATCACTTGGTGTAAGAGAATCAGTGCTAGAGAGATTTCCTTTTTGGGGCTGCACCTCCTAGAATTATCTGGGGAATCCTGTAAGTTATAGTTGAACTGCCCATGCTGGATAGAAGATTCTGGGAACTGTAGTCCAAAAAGGATGTTTCCCAGGCTCTGAAGAGATCTTGTGGAACATCTGATACAGCAGCCTAGGCAAAAAGATCTTACTTTTAAACTTTTGTGTCTTTTAAAAACAAACAAACAAACAATAATGTAAATATATAAAATTATGTGAATCTGACCCAGATTAAGGGTAGGAAGGTTTAAAAGAGAGAAAGAGCGAGAAGCAGAGTGGCACACAGTACTCAGTCTGACTGAAATCCTTGTTCTTCAGCTTCAGTTTAGAGTTCATATCCTTCTACTTTCCCTTGTCTCTGTTGTTGAAAATATAGCATTCCCTCCTCTCCCCAAAGGTGACAGCATTTACAAAGAAGATGGAAATCATGCCCCTCTTCCCTCACCCCTAGGTTTATGGCATGGTGCAATCCTTGGTGCCAGGCTCAGTGAAGCTGGTGAAGTGCATTGCCATGTTGTATCTGTCGTATTTATTTCACTAAAATATTCTAACATTTATATCCTTTCAGGACTACACCTTATACTTTTTATAATAGTGATTTAGTATGCTTCTGCTTGAATGAATTCTGTAAATCAAAAAGAAGCTGTATATGTACAGCACTGCATCACGCTCTTTATCCCCTGCGCCTGTGTTTCCTTTCTTCATATAGGCCTGGTAACACAATAATAACTTGATATGGCTGAGATATATATATATTTTAATGAGACCTCCGTTTTCTCCCCATCACCTTTTCACATTCATTATTTTTCTCTGCACAGAAATACACCGTGGTTGGGGAACTGGGAAAGGCAACAGATACATTTATTTCTACAGGAAAAGTTACAGAAGAAAAACCTTACGGTAAATAACAACCCAAATATGATCTGTTCTCATCTGTTTTACTACAGTGCTGTGTTCACGGAGGAAGCAATGTTGATCTAAAATCTTTAATTTGTTTCTGAAGTAATTATAGTCTGGTACATGGCTGCTAGAAAGTAAATCTAGAGCTGCTGATTGATATGTGGTGCCTTAGAACAACAACAACAAATAAAAACGTTTTCACCCTCCTTGCCAAACTGTACTGAAGTCAGGAGAACTTGGGATAATATTATGGGTGTTCACAAATGTATTGTATGGTGTGTAATTAATGGTATTTTAAAAAGTTACTTTTCAAAAGTGATTAGGCAAGGCTTTACTGGTTAGGCAGATCTTTGACCTCACGTGCTGTGGAAGCCTCTTTTTTTAACCAGATAGGGTTTTTTTCTCCTTTTATTCATGAGGCTTTAAGTTATGTTTCATTTTTAAAATTATGTTATTCATTTTATATATATATGTACTATTGTAGGTCACCTTGAGTGCCATTTGTGGGAGAATGGTGGGATATAAACAGAATAAATAAAATAATAAATATGTCCTATGTGTGTAGCTAGTGTATTGGGTGCAGAAGAATATCAGGCAGGGTGGATTTCATTTTTTAAATTGATTTTTTAAATGATTTAAATAAAAATGATTTTTTAAAAAAAATTAAATTGTGATTTAAATCATTATTTAAATCAATTTGATTTTTAAAAAATCATTGATTTTTATCCACCCTGGTATCAAGGAAGTATTGGTGATGTCTACTCATGAAGTAGTCCTCATAAAGAGAAGAGCAAGTGTCTTGCTTCACCAGCATACATTGACTACAGCTATTGCATTTTCCATAGAAAAACAGTTTGTTGCAATGTTTTCCTACTGCTTGTTTGTTAGGATGTTTATAAAAACAAAAAGAAAAGTTTCCTATTCTTATTCGTTCCCTGCAATAAATCCTTGCTTTGGTTCTTTTTCCTCAGAATGTTCTTTTAAGTTTCAGATAAACAACTAAACAATAAAATCTACCTAAGCAAGAGTGGGAGTTCAGTTTCACTGCCTGAAGTGGTTGCTAGGCTTCTGTTTTGTTGCCTTGGCTTTGGTCGTATGTGAAGATCGAGCTTCTCTGTGCCTCTGAGAAATAACATGCTGCTAATTGGGGAGTAAACTTGCATCTATTCCCATTAATTCCTTTATATCTTATAAAGAAGCTATAGATAGCTGGTCTCCTAGCAACAGCTATTCAGACTCTGTGTATGTAATAGCTGGGAACAGATAACTGCAGTAAATTATCATTGCTTACCTTGTACAGTAGTAATAACGAGAATCTCTATGGAGTTTTATTTCCTCACTCTGGACAAGCTTCCTGAGATGCTTCACCACTTTGTTCCACATTGAGTGCTGAGTTCACTGATCAAACAAGCTGTAGCCCCAGATGGAATGGTCTAAAGTTAATCATGTCTTTGGCTTTTGTGAGTGAACTGCAGCCATATGGAGGCCCACAACTGAGAGGAGGATAGTAGACGTATGTAGTTTCACTTTTGAATGGACCATGTTAGTAGAAGTCAGAACAAACATGGATTATTCTCTAGTTGTTTTATATTGTAGGTTGTAAACAAATTTCTTATGTAACATGCAATGATGGTTTAGTTAACAATAAAAGGCAAATCTTTCACTCTCCTTCTGCAGTGCTCTACTGTAACTCCTTCAGTATAATAACAAAGGAGGGCCTAAGAGAAAGGGCACGATTACCACCTCTACTGACAATAAATGTATCATGATTTGCTAGAAAAAGAAATTCTTTTTCAGAAGAGGATAAATTTTACAGATGAACTGCAGGATTCTTGTCCTTACCTTACTGATGAGGTGGCCAAGGATGTCTGTAAATGTACAGTGTTTCATTGTACAAGACTGAAATGGACTTCTCAGCTTCTTAAACTCGAATTAAAGCCCAGGGAAAGAAACATTGTAAAAGGACTTCTCCTGCAGGGTTTTTTCCCCCCAGATCTGGGAAGGGTGTGCAGCCAGGGAAGCTGAAGAGTGGTAAAGAGATGTGTCATAGAAATAAAACTATAAGAAACACATCATCTACAATTTTATGACAAGCTGGGAGAATTTTGAGAGGTCACTGGAGCACAGCTGTGATTGTAAGCGATCATACAGTCTGGTGAACAGCAAACCTGCACAGACTCACCAACACTAAAGGCCTTTACCTCAAAAGATAGTTCTTGAGTTTTTATCACAAACAATAGTTGTTTTTCCTTGAAAGATAGCTCCCACAAAATCTGAGCACCCAACTTACGCAGCTTTCCCCTATATAAGCTGGATGCTTTCAATCTATTTGAATTTCTCTCCAGCTCTTTGTACCCTACTCCCCTTATCAAAACTTGAGACTTCTCATTTCAAGAAAATCTGGAATACCAAGTGAGAGGATAAGTTTTGAACCCCAAAAGCTAATTGTGTGTTTCTAACAGCAGTAGCAGTTCTGCAGCAGAGAAATTGTTTTTGATTTTGGGGACAGCGAAAACCCTATTAGTACCAAAGATGGGAAAATTACTGGACTAGGATTCAGGAACCCTGGATTCATATCCCTGTTTGACCATGGAAACCTACTGGGACTGGGGAGGTGGCCATGGTGAACTACTTCTCAAACATCTCGCATATCTCAATATCCTATTAGGTTGCCTTAAATCAGAAGCAACATGATGGCAGGGAACAACAACAAACAGGAGCAAGAAGTCTTTTTCTTTTCTCTTCTTTCTCTGTTCCAGTACATATTGTTCTCTTCTTGCAGCCCTGGCTGATTTATGAAGTGCTGCAGCATTAACATTAATGACACTTCATTTAGACTGCTGCTGGGCACAGTGGCAGCATCTGCCATCAAGGTACCAAATGCTCCATTGGTGTAAAGTGAGATAACAAATATGTTTCCTTCCGATACAGCGCAAGAGATGAAATGTTTTCTTTTCAAGGAATAACCCTCTTATCTGTACCATGAGAGCCATCTGTTCAGAGAAAGAGATGCAACTGCTAAGAAGAAATAAAGAGCAAGGATTAAAATATAACCCCCCAAAAGTGATGGGTTGTTTATTCATTCCTTTGCTAGGAATCTGTTGGGATTCACTAGAAATAGAAGGGAAGGTGAACAGAGAGCAATGTATAGATCAATTATTGAGTAAAAAGGTAGCTGGTCTCAAAGGGTCTGGAAACTAGGTCCTGAGAGGAATGATTAGACTTGCTGGCCATGTTTAGCCTAGAGAAGAGAAGATTGCAAGGTGGCATGACAGCCATCTTAAATATTTGAAGGGCTGTCACATGGCAGATGGAGCAAGCCTGCTTTCTGCTGTTCCAAAGGTTCATATTAATGGATTCAAATTTATAGAAAAGGAGAGTTTGGTTATAGGAAAAAAATTCCTGACAGTAAGTTATTCTGGAGGGAAATGGACTTGCCTTCATTGGAGGATTTCAAACATGTTGGATGGCTGCAGATCAGTAACAAGGAAGTCTTAGCTGTGGCTTCTGCGTCAACAGGGATTGGACTTGAGGACCTTTGGAGTCCTTTCCAGCTCTGTGATTCTGGGAAACCTAATCTTTTGGTCACAGTCTGAATGTGTGTATGCTTGTCACAAGATTTAAACGCTGCTGAATTCTGTATTTGGATTGGAATTCTGTAACCCTGTTTACCTTAGTTTAGCACTACTGAAAGAAACTATATCAATCTTAAAGCTTGTTACAGACCTTTATTCAGGTGACCAAACGGTAGACTTCAGAAGCTTTTATTTTACTATAATTAGCTGCGTCATTTGGCTAACATTATGTAGTTTCTAAACAATAAATTTAAAAGTAGAATTACTGAAGTGGTGTATGCAAGGCAAACTGAACAACTTTGATAGGTCCAGAACTTGCCCCTAGCTACATTTTTCCCATTGCTGTGTTGCTAAAATTTGCCAACCAGCTGCACAACCCAGTGTTAGCATCAAACAAAAAGAAAATACCACTTTAAAACAAGCAGGAAATAATTAAGAAACTCAGTGGCAGCTACTGAACCCTCTTTAAAAGAAGCATTTCATTAATTTGTTCCTTGGTATGCCACTGAAAGCGGCAGTATGGTTGCAGAGTGTACTGGGGGCTGCATAATGACCTTGCAGGTCTATGTGGATCTGTAGGTCATGTATTGTGCCTCCCTGGCACATTAAACATAGTTAAGAGTAATTAAATTAAACATAGTTAAGAGTAACTACAGTCCTAGGTTTAGACGGTTGATGAGAAGTGTAGCAAATGTTCCCCAAACCCAAATTTGGATGAGGATATAAGGGGCTCTGGGCTTGGTGTGACCCATTTTTCTTGCTAATGTTATGTTAAACTGTGATGTCATATGACATGGAAATACAGTCTCTGCAAACAAAAGAATTGTATTTAAAATCATCATAATATTTAATTCAAAGCACAAGGTAGACATGGATCTTTGATTCTTTCCCCTTTAGTTTGACAGTAATTGTGCTCCATAAATTTTTATTCTTAGAGTTGCCTCTGCAAGGGCAGGTTACAAAGGTAAGATTTGTATTCTGGTTTAGATGATGTATGCAAGAAGTGTCAAGATGGACACAGATGAACTTAGATAGTCAGAGAATTCTGATGTGTTGCTGGAAACTTCCCGTTAGTCTTTCTCATCAGAAAGATAATGTTTTGTTCACTGAATATTTCATAATATGTCACATTTGCCCTCCCCTTGCTAGTTATTAGGAAGGAGCTTAGATTGGCTTGCATTAGCATGTGTTGTAATTTGATAATGGAAGATTTTCATAACATTATATGGCTTATCAGAAAAATCAGCATTCAGATTGGAGTGGAGGAAAAGAAAAGGCCAAATTTTGTAGGCTGAAAGTTTGTGTTTATGAGGTTGTGCTTTTTTCTGTTCCTTTGGTATTATAAAGGCCACTATATAGTGAGAATTTTAAGCTCTTTCCTTCTGGCCCACATGTGCATATGCTCAAGACAATTCTGTGCAGATGAGATGTCCTTAATATTTTGTAATCACTTCTGTGTATCTCTTTTTGCTATATCTTTATTGCACCCAAGGAGCTAAGGGGAAAGTATATACATGACTCCTAAAGTATCCTGTGAGATAGGTGAAGCTGATAGGTAATGAGTGACACAATGTTACCTTTTGAGCATCAAGGATGAAGATTAGAACAGGGGCATCTATAATTGTAGTGCAGCACTCTAGCCGTTGCCCTACTATTCAACCCCTGGACTTTAGCAGCATAAACTGTGGCTGTAAGTGATGGTGCAGAAAAATGGAAGTTTGTCCCTCTCCATGTTTATCTGAAATATGACTTTCACGTACGAAATGTTTGTGTACTCAGTTCTTGTGTGTCCCTTTTATTGGAGAGAAGGGAAGTTTGGAAAAAGAAAGCACAAGACACTTTAATTTCTTGTTCTTCCTATAGCCGTGGTTGCATCTAAACCTTCTCAGTCATTTTTATAATCAAGATTTAGGCAAATCATCTCCTCTCCCCAACACACACATGCCCGGACACACATACACACATTTTCTCATGGCTTTCGGGAATTATCTATGTATCAAATGGTATGGTTTGCTCCTGTTTAAAACAAAGTGAAAAAAACCTGTGCTTGTTTATGTGGTGTAAAAAGTAATCCTAGGTCTGGAGAGGGACTAAGCCAAAAGGTAAGGGAAGAATATACACATAACTGCTATTCAGTCCTTCTTAACTTCTTAGAAAACTGCCCAACTCTTTGCAAGTGGATTGAAGATGACCCTAACATTGTTCAAAAGTTTCCAGGCTGATTTTGACTTATCACTTGTAACACTCAGTGTTATGCAATGTCTGCAAACTGTGGTCCGTCCGTAGGCGGCACAAATCTGGGATGGGAAGCAGCACCAGCCTATTACCTCACTTATAACCTGTGCTCACCTATTCCTGCATTACAGAATGCCATTTCTTCAACACACTTAGCGGGGAGTGGCTAGCCCCTAAACTTCCTTGTTTGTTTCTTCGTGTGAGCATCAGTGAGTCTGAAGGGGATAAATGTTATTTCTACAGGTGAGCAAGATCACAGACTTTTGAGGGGTCATGTTTATGTCGAATGTCTCTGCATAAGCAGGAATGCCTCCTCTTCAGGCTTGTGAAGAAAGTGACATTGAACGGGTTGGAGCTGGCTATTCTTTAAGTGTGTTGAAGAAATTACATTCAGTAAGGCCATTCTCTGATGTATCATATTCTCTTACTCGTGTGCCTGGGGCATTCTTGGTTTTTTTCTTGGCTGTAATATAACATCTGCAAGGGATAGGTGGGTTTTTCTTCACATATTTATGAAATATCTAAATATACATCAAAATAATGAATGAATAAACAAACAAACAAAGTTGCTATATGAATAACTAGTGTTGAATTGTGTAACATTTTCCTTTTTTTTTTTTTTTTTTTTTTTTTGACAGATTGGATAACAAAAGAGGCTTTTGAGAATGTCCTGCAGAAGTTTACAGGGAACATCATGCAAGTTCCTCCACTGTAAGTACTGAGATCTAATCATAAACCACCTCCCTGGAAAACTTGCCCATGTAATTCCATTTTGCTGGTAGTTGAAAGTGACCTCATGCGGCAGAAAACTGGTAAGAGGAGGCTCTGTAAGAGAATGAATTAACTTGACAGAATTAGAGCAGGAGTGACAAGGACTTGAGCAGCACATGCAAATGACCCTTGATTCTTGGCTTTTTTGGGCAACATTTCAGCTGCCAATCAACATTGAGCCAAATGTTTCCCTTGCGTTCAGTATTCAAGGAGGGGTAGGCAAGTTGCCTTCTCAACAGATGTCCGTGTCAGTGGCTGTGATCTCCAGTGTCTGCAGCTTTGTCTAGCAGCAGTGCTGCTGTATTTTTTTTTTCAAATCTTGTCCATCCCAGTGCTTTTCACACCTTGTAGCCCCTTCTCTTCATTTTTGTTAGTCTGAGTTGTGCACAAATAGGTTGCTCGTTGTGCTCTGCTTTTCTGATGCCATGGCCGATTAGTATGGCTGTATTAGTGTACTTTTGACCATTCTAAGTGTACTTAGAATGAAGAGCAGACAGATCTCTGCAAGATTACCCATTAGTAGAAAATAGTGGGGCATTCTTACTGCTAAACTACCTACTGGTTAAAGGAAAGCAGGGGAGAAAAAAAGGAAAAAGCCTTTTGTAAGCAGAAATCCTATTGCTTAGCATAGTAATTTGCACCAGAGTAGGCCCATTGAATCCACAGGGATTTGATGAGTCAGCTCCTCCATAGGTTCCATTGATTCAAGTGGACCTACTCTATTTGTGACTTACTGTGTTTAAGTAAGTTGCAACTAGAATAGGCCCATTTGGATCAATTAAATTTATGGAGGAATTGACTTGCCAATGCCCACTGATTCAATGGATCTACTCTAGTGTGAATTGCTACACTAAGCAACAAGATTTTAGACAATATGTTATTTATTTCATCCTCATAATTGGGGGAAAAGGAAAAGTTTAGCTTAGTAGTTTAGATATTCTTTCCCCCTTTTCGCCATGATAAAAATTGAGTAAGGCCTAGCTATTTCCCAGTTTTACTAAGACTCCATGTTAGTTTTTCTTATACAAACCAAAAATTTGGGTGTAATAAAATTCTCGCACGATTTTAAAATGTTTTATTATTTTTGCCTAACTTTTGTATCTGGATTTCCCCTTTGTCAGTTAAGATCTCAGCAACTCTCAACATTTGGCTGAGAATATTTAGATATAACTCAGAGTGAAAAATGTGAAGAGTGTTAGTTCTGCTGTACATTAGGTTTGTTTTCTGAAGAAATTATTAATGGCCTCTTGTATGCTATCTGTAATCAGCTATTCTGCCCTGAAGAAAGATGGACAGAGGTTGTCAACCTTGGTTAGGAAAGGAGAATCTGTGGAACCAAAGCCTGCCAGGCCAGTTATCGTTTACAGTCTCACTCTCAAAAACTTAAAGCCACCCTTGTTCACACTTGGTAAGTATCCAACGCATTGGATGTTAGCCCTGTTTTTCTGACTCGGTACTTCCCTTTTTCTCTTATTCTGGTGTCTGTTGAGTTTAAATTTATCTATTCCCGAAACACACATTCCACGTAGTGAATGTAGTTTAAGATGGCGTGGAAGGCTATCTACCCCAGGACGTTGCCCCTAACCCTTCTAAGCCTACCAGTTGGAAGCATAGCAGATGCAGAGGGAGGGGAAACAGTGGGGTTCCTCCCATCTTGCGTTTCTAATTTGAGAGACCAGTAATGTTACCTTACTGAAGGTAACAGTGTGAAGCTTTGATGTCACTGACCGGCACTCTAATCTAAAAAACATTGGCTCTTCAAGCGAATGAAATATGAATGACCTTGCCTTGGTTTACATGAAACTAGGTAAAGTCACGTGACTACTAGCTCAACTGCTAGTTTCAGGGCCTGTGGTAAAGCATACAGTTTACCATGGCCTAGAGAATCAAGGGGAACTGATCCAAATCAGAACTATGCAATCTTGAGGAAAACATTGAAGCTAAACTGTAGACCTATAGGGAATGTTTGATATCCTACATTTTTGGCCTACAGTTCTTATTGGCCTCACCCATCATGGCTAGTAGTAAGAGATAATGGAAGTTGTAGTTCAGAATATCTGGAATGCCAAAGTTTCCCCACCTCTGTTACAGAATTTGCTTGAGGATACTTATGCTATCCCTCAAGGAGGTAAGAGGGATGGCTTGTAGACAAAGGGCATTTTCGGCAGCTGCCCCCAAACTATGGAATGCCCTCCCGACTGAGATTTGTCTGGCGCCGACACTGATGATATTTCAGCGCCAGGTCAAAACCTTCCTGTTCCAGAAGGCTTTTAATTGAAATAATATCAACTGTGGGTCCTGATGGCAATTTTTAGAGTATATATTTTAATTGCATTTTAATTGTTTTGTCTTTTTATTGTATTTTAATTGTTGTAAGCCGCCCAGAGACCTTTGGGTAGTGTGGGCGGCATATAAGTTAAATAAATAAATAAAATAAAATAAATAAAAATTGTATTGTCTGGATCTTGTGAAATCTGCTAGAGCCAATCAGAAGGAGAAGCAACAAGATCACTGTTTTAAACCCTGTCAGGCTCTGGTTATAGTTAAAGTCTTTGTCAGGACTACAGTTCATTATTTTTCTTTTCTGTTGTAAAATGGGTATTCTGATAACTTAGCTTACATTGATTTAGAGCAGGGGTCTCCAAACTTTTCACATGGAGGGCCACATAATATATTTGCGATATTTTTGAGGGCCAAAAGAACTCGCCCGTATGCCCGTACGCACACACACCTGCCCACCCGCCTGCACACATGCATGCACTCCAGCCCGCCCGCCGACATGCCCGCCCGCACTCACGCCTGCCTACCCGCGCACAGACAGGCTGGATAAAAAGGCCAGGCGGGTCAGATGTGGCTTGCAAGCCGTACTTTGGAGACCCCTGGTTTAGAGAACTGATGGCGATCATGCAGAGGTAAAGAGCTTTGCACATTTACAGTGGTGCCTCGCTAGACGATTGCCTCACAGGACGAGGAAATCGCTAGACGATGCCTTTTTGCGATCGCTACTGCGCTTCGCAAAACGATGAGGTTTCCCCATAGGAGTGCGCCGACTAGTGGTGAAAAGCTGTCAGTGCAGCTGTCAGTGCATTCCTATGGGGACCCGCACTCGCTAGACGATGTTTCCCTATGGGAAATTTTCGCTAGACGACTGCATTTTCCCTTGGAACGCATTGAAGCGATTTCAATGCATTCCAATGGGAAAACGTGCTTCGCTAGACGATGTTTTCGCTAGACAGCGATCCTCGTGGAACGGATTAACATCGTCTAGCGAGGCACCACTGTATATGAGTTACATAAATGTAAGTTGGTAAAATCAACAGTTTGAGGCTGCCCTTGACTTGCACTTCCATCACACACAAACTCTGCTTGAATACACTCTGTTTGGTGTCACTGGCGGTGTCTTCAGTGTGACATTTTATTGCAAGCCAGGCAAGGAACAAGAGATAGATTTTAAAATGTTTCTGGCTTTACTGGCTACCTGTGCTGCCCACAGACTTGGACAGTTCACTCAATGCAATAAAACATTTTTAGTTTAGTTTGGCCCACACTTTGAAACAAGCTTTTTCTCTATCACCAGTAGATAAATATTATGACCCTATGTAACATCTCCCCCCCCCCGCTTTCAAACAAAGGGTCTGAAGTACTTACTGATATCCTGAAGCTAGTACTAGCTATGAGATGAATGATGGATGAAGTGGTGCATTTTATTTCTGTTTGCTTTCCTCTCGTCGCCAGCTCTGCAATCTCACTCACACATATGTTACCAGGATGAATAATTTATATTACAACCCATAAATATTTTAATCATTCGCTCATTTGCTTAGTGCACTTTTACATTTCTATGTAAAGTAGATTTTTGTGTGTGCGTGTATTTCACTGGCAATTTACCATGCCACTGTTAACATTCCAGATGTTGAATGCGGGGGCGGCTTTTATGTCAGAAGCTTGGTCAACGACATTGGCAAAGGTATGCATAGAGGAAATGCAATCACTCAAGGAACCAACACTCATATTAATAGAGGTCTTTTTTTGCTTTCAGTATCTCTGGCTGGCAGATGTTGGGGCTAGCACTGCTGTGCTATTCGCAGTGGCTTATAGCATAAAATGAACCAGAGTGAATTGACTATAAAAGAATCCGAGGAGGGAAATGGTACAGTGGCAGATAGACCATGGAAAATTAGGATGAGGGAATGAGGTAGGCTAAACAGGCAAAATTACAAAGGCAAAGTAAGCAAGTTCTTATCTGTAACATTATAATGATAGATAATTGCTCTAAAACTAGTATTCACAGAGTGTAGTCCCCAAGATGATTATTATCAGCTCATCTGGATTTCATTCCTCTTGGTTATGATCCCTTAAAGGTATTTTCCTTTGACCTCAGGCATGATCTAGTTGAGGAATTTTGCCTTGGCTATACTTAAATGCAAAGAGTAACATGATTATTAATAGGTAGGGAGGTTGGCTGTGTGAGCTATTTTTAAACTAAGCTACTTTAGATTCTGTCCATCATGAAGTGAGTGTATGCTAGGAACTGTCCATTGAGAACTTCTGCTAATGCTAGACTCACTGTACTTAGCAGCTGTATTTTCCATACCATTAGCATCAATGGGCAATGGTGTACTGAGAAGAGCACCACATGTTTTTGATGGTCCAGCAAGGGGCAGGAAGTTTCTTGCAGGTGCTATTGTTTTTTAAAGAAATTGGCAAAGCTACACACAACTATTCAAATAGCTTATAGTTTGTTCTTAAATTACCAGTGTTACAGTGTCATGTGCATTATAGTGCATTAACTTTGCGTTTACATGGGATATATTCAAAGTGCATTATATGCATTTTTCTACTTACAATGCTTATGGCAGGAGTGGAGAATGTAGGATCCTCCAGATGTTTTGTGCTGCATCTCCCATCAGCCCTCACCATTGACTATGCTGACTCAGGTAGATGGGAGGGGTTCCAGTCTAGCAACAACTGAAGGGCCACCTATTGCTTGCACAGATTCAGGGCAATCCTGTAAAATAAGTTATTATTATGCCTATATTGTGTATTACCAGAGACTTTCTGATTCTTAGTAAGTCCAAGTCTCTCATATGGTATTTTAAGAACATGTTATCAACAATGCACATTAAGACTGCAGTCCTATACCTATACATCCTGTATTTAGGAACAGTTTCTGTTAAGCTGAATATAGTGGACATATTGAGTAGGCAAGCCTGTGATTGTATTGGAAGTGATTTAAAAATAGTGGCTTGGGTCAGATTTAGTATTACTTAGAGTAGAGCAATCAAAATCACTGGGGGATAGTTAGTCATAGCCTGCTTAGGTCCCATTCATTTCAGTCAGTCTGTTCTCTAGTCATGATTAGGTCTGGTGCCAGCTGAGCAGGTACAATCATGTTGAGGATGTTGAGAGTAATATACATTTAATAGTATTAATAATCCCTTCCTCCTGGGATTGATTCCAGCCCTAGGAAATGTTGATGCACCCTTTACAGATTTGTGTTTTTGTTTACTCCTTTTTGGGGCTATAGAGCTGTCCTCCTGTGCCACTATGCAAGAGTTGACCCGAACCAAGCAAGGACCCTTTACACTGGAAGAACATGCTCTTTCTGAGGACAGATGGACAATTGATGAAATCGCCCAGTCCCTGGAGCATTGCATGCTTCTTCTCCAGGATAGAAGCTATATCGTAAGGAATTAAAGACAAAGTTGTCTGAAGAACACCCTGTGAGGTGTGAAGATAAGCGATAAGTCAGGTCAAGGAAAAAGACTGAATGACTGAGACATTTTCAGATTGCTTTGGGATTGTCTTGTCTTCCCTGGTGAATTTACCGTCTTGTGTGTGGAGGATGACAAATTGCAGTGCAATGGAAATACTACCTTTCTATCTCTCCTGTTTATGTTGAGACACACAAGAAGATGTCCAGCATTTATTTCTTCCCATAATGCCTGTGCTGCATTGTAAACGAATTTGTCAGGGAAGCAGAGTCATCGGTAGACGAGCTTACAGGACAATCTTCAAAAACAACAACAACAAAGTGGCCTTTGTTCATGTTTGAACTCTATTTGATTAGGTAATTTATGCTCCATTTTTAAAGCAAAAAGCTTTTACAATCTGGCTTCAAATTTTAAAATGGTATGAAAAAGAATTTAAAATAATAGCATAGCAAGCTGTACAATACAAAAGAGCTCTTTCAAATAGGAGTCCAGCAATTCAAAACAGTTTATAGTAACTCTTTGTTTAGGACATGCAGTTTTTTTACTGATGACCATCATAGACAATTTTTGATAAAGGACCTGTGAAACTGCTTCAGTTTTTTTCTTTCGTCCAGTTGCCACTTTTCAAAGCAGTAGAATGATAAATATACAGTAACATTCTTTAGATTTTAAACAGAACTGGCTTCTTGTCCTATGGACAATATTCCCCAAAAGCTTACATTAAAATATAGCAGTTAGTCTTCAAAGTGCCACTATTTCTTTCTTCTTCTTTTTTTTTCCTTTTAGCTTTTGTTTTCGTTTGTGTTTCTTGCTGAAATGTCCAAATAATGTTACTGTATATATTTTTGGAGTAAATCTCTTAACAGTGAGTGTCTCTTTAAAGTCCTTGTCAATGAGACTCTGATCCTGATCTGGCCATTACTTCTTTGGGACTAAAAGGGATGAGTAGCATCCCTTATACTTTCTTTCTGCTTTTTGATTTCATTGCCTGAGCAGTTTTACCAGTAAGTTGCTTCAGAAGCAAATATAAGGAAGTATCCATTTCATCAGGGAGTTGGGTGTCCCCAAATTTGGTCGCAAGACCAGATAGGCGGGGTATAAATGAAATAAATAATAATAATAATAATAATAATAATACTTTGTTTGCACAATGAAAGGATGAATTGGATTTATTTATATGCTACATTTGTTCCTTGGAGCTCAAGGGTGCATATATAGTGTTTCCAGGTGGTCTTATGCTAACCAGATGCCATGGTACTTGATTTCAGCATGCATGTTGCATCATGTACCTTCAGACAATGATGAGGTTCAAGAAGAGGATGCTTTCAGCCTTAACCAACAAATGAAACTTCCCTTGATATTGTGTACTTGTTATTACAAGATACCAGGGGGACAAATTATTTTACTAGCTGGACCTTTGGCCTGTTTCAGGGCAGTGATGTGGGTTTTCTGGAAAAAGGAGAACTGGAAAATTTTCCAGCACTCCAAATAATGTTATCTAGTTTCGCATGTTTGATTTAAATGCTCAATGCCATTTCTGAGAAACCTCCTATTTCACTGGAGCTGTCAAGAGGGAGCTGTGACAGGCAGAGTCAGCTACCACTTGCTCTGGAACAGGACTACAGAACAAAGGGAGATACATTTTGGACATTACCACCATTGGCTTTGCTGTATTGCAATGATGGTTATTAATTATATCTGGGGTTTTTTTTTAATTACTGCAAGAAACTTTTGAATGTTTTGAGTGCAAACAGGATAGTGGAGACAATGAGTTAAATAGCCAAACTCAGAAAGAGTTGCATTGACAAGTTTTAAAATGTTTTGTATCTTTAAAGCTACAATATTTTAAAAATGGAGATGTTAATCTGCAGTATTGTTTAAAATGTTAATTTGTAGGATTCCTGAAGTAGATTTTTCGCAGATGATATTCCACCACTTCTTTGTAGTAGGTTCCTGTATGTGTCTTGTGTTTTTTCAGGATAGTTCCTACATGTTTTTAAGTGCTTCTTCATTCTTATTACATGGTTAAAATACTCCTGGCCACATAATTTACATTTACCAACTATTCTGCTTCCGACAGTGTTTTCACTGTAGTGATACCACACACTAGTCTTCTTGTGTTTTGACTCTGTGACTTAGCTCAAAGTTACTACAAGCACCAGATGACTAACAGATATTAGTTAAGTACTTCCTGAGCGGAGAAGAAATGAAGCACTTCTTTGAGGAGAGTGAAACAAACAATAATCACATTTTCAGTTTGTTATTGAAGAATGTTAGCAATTAGACTGCCTGATGGTCAAAGCTCTTTGACAATGCAACAGACTGTTTTGGGAGACTGTGGCCTCTTCTTCGTCCATGGAGGTATTTAAGCAAAAGATAGATGGCCATTTGCTCCAGATGCTTGAGCTGCCTCCTGCATTGCACTGAGCAGAGTGATGGATTAGACCATCCCTGAGGTCCCTTCACATTCCATCGTTATTAACCACATTTAAGTCTCCCACTCTGAATTTTCAACCATGGCAATATTCTACAAAAACATCTTGAAATCCTTAGAAGTTATTATTTTTTGGCCTTCCCATACATAAGAAGCTTATGTCTAAGTTTAGAAAAAAATTTATTGCGACACAGTTGATTTTAAGATCTTTCCTTAAAAAGAAGACATATGCAATATTTCAGTGTTTCACAGGTTGTGAGGGACAGTAATATAGCACAAAGATGCTTGGAATCTATTTAAGTAGAAAGGGAAAATAAATATGAATTTGAATATTCAGAGTGTCCCTTACTTTAAAAAAAAGTGGCAGTCTGTGCAGTGTGTAATAATATATCTTTGTGTGCACGTTTATTTTGGCATTCTAATAGAACTCTATGAAGTGCTTATGCTGACCTTTCCATATCTATGGCCTGATAATGCCAATAAGACGATGCAATTGATAGATATTTGGGTTAGGTATCATTGAAATACTTAATTGCTACTATTTCCTTCTTAAATAGTCTTCAGCCTTTTCAGGCATAGGACACAAACATACACTTGGGGACTCATTTCTTTTTTCCTTTTTTTTTAAGATCATACATTTAGCAGTGCTGCTGTTGTAACCCAGTACAGTAACATTTCCTGACCCACGTGCTATTGAGGTTACATAGCGCTAGTAGGCCTGTAGTATTATCATACTGAGTAGGAAAACTCAGCAAGCGCACCTCTGGCTTTTGATGAGTTCAGATGTGGTTTCTTTTTCAAAGAATCTCAGCAAGTACAGTGTACAGTGCTGCACTTTGGCTTATTCTGTATCGAAGAACAACTTTCTCTTCCCTAGGCCAAAACTCTTTTAAATCCTCAACATATCGTACTTACAGTTGTTATAAAATGTTCCTGGAGACTCTTAACATACATATTAGCTACCCTCTGCATCAAAGCCAATTCCAAAAGGTATGCATTAATGCATTGTTAAGCTCCCTGTGTTCACTACTGCCATTTCCAATACTATTTTTGGCAGTGTTTCAAAGCTGCTCAAGTCATGAGAAGCTTGGCATGGATGATGGTAGCAGAATACTTCAGGTAAGGATGTAGTTGGCATATCAAATAGAGGTGATTACGAAGGACACAGGGCAGCAACTAGTACCTGAATGTCAACAATAGATCTCTAATAACATAGATAACTTTGTCTTTCATCCCTGCAAGTATTGGTGAAAGAGCTAATAGCTACTTTCCATCCAGTTCTCTGTTTGTTGGATCCGAAGCTTGTGAGAATTCTCTTAAATCCATTGTTTGTACGAATGCCTTCAATTCATGGCTGTGTCTGCATGTTGCCCACATCATGAAAAACAAAAGCTGTTCATGTTAACACAGTCATGATCAATAAATATTTCTGCACATCATTACTTCACGTGCTGTGGCATACAAGTGGATGCTAGACTTTTTACATAGAGCTGCTTCAGTTGGAACAGGTGAAATGGCCTCAGGTACTTTTTCTATCCACCCAATTACCTTTAATTGGAGACATGAATAGAAATGAGTCCTGCAGTGTGAGAGTAAGTATATTTTCCAGAGAAATATTACCCAGGGCACATAGCCTGAATACTAATTATTTGATGGGACTTTTTGAGGGGAGGAATGACAAAGAGGAGTTAGCCATAACATATAGTTGAACAGATGGAAGAGGGGAGCAGGAGTGGAATGAGATGTCATTCAGAAAATGCTGGATATATATGCAAAGAAATGTAAGTTCTCGTAAATATAATTGCATACACCCACATTATTGATATCTCATATGGATACACTCCCCTATTTATTTTATAGTAAAGAATGTGTTCTGGGGTTGACCAGAATGTCACACGACTGACACATAGAATATATACAATATAAAACTGCAAAAATCAAAACTGCCAATGATCCGCCTTCATCAGGGATACCAGGAACAAAGCTGCCAATGTCCAAGAGAGGATATGAGAAGCAAGCTCATGGAAGCAGGCAATGCCCAGATTTTTAAGGCTTTGAAGGTCAGAACCAACAAAAAGCAAATAGAAATACTTTTTAAAAATGCATACCAGATCATTTCCTGTAACATTCTAAGCAGCCTTGGAGGTAGAAAGACCAACTTTCCTGCCAGTCTCCCTACACTCCCTCATTTCATCTCATGGGAATTGGGATAGGAAACAACAGGTTAAATGTTTACTCCAGATAGACAAAACGTCAGACCATCTTGGTGTTGGAATTTGATCAGGTGCATGTGCTGCTTACTCTCAGCTGATTAAAGAATTTTTGTGTTCATCCCTGGTAACAGGTTCTTCCCAGATGTTGCTCTTGATGATATATGCAAAATACTGCAAATTAATTTTTGATGTTCCTGCCTCTTTACAAGTAGAGGCATTGCTAGTGCCAGGCTGAAAAGCAATGCATGTGGAAGAGCATAATCAGAGCCCAGGAATTTACATGAACGAATTTATGCACGATGATGAATATATCTTTCCTCAGTTAAAACGGAATTTGTCGCAAGTAACAAGTTTCAAAGAATTATAATGTGACCTATAGAAATTTGTGGTTAAGACAGCATGAGATCAGGATATAATGTTCTACATAGCTTTGCTTTTTGTATTGTTAATTTACAAGGTCTCTTGAAATGAAATTGTCACCCAAATCTTGGCTTTGTGTCAACTAAGTCTATACTATTCCTGTGAAATATTTTAAGTAGACAGATTGTTAATGCATTGGTATTATTCTGAATTGGTACTTCACTAATAACTTGTACACATGATTATTCAAAAACACCCAGCTCAGGAGTACATGTGAATGTGCATTACATAGATATGGATAAGGCAGATGACAGGTGCTGTGGTTCATTGAAGAGGCGGTGAGGTTTGTCTTCATATGCAGATATAATATCTGTGTGTATTTAAATGGTATCTCTGCTAGGCCTACCCACACAAATCTCCTATAGCCTGGCTTGTACCAATGTCAGGGTTTGGAATAGCAGAATGTTGCTTCCTTGACTATAAACTGAACCAAATTGTGGCGGTGCTTAGACTTCTGAATAGTGGGATTCAGACAGGCTGTTGTAGACATGCTGGCAGATCCTGTGTCATTGAGTTACATAAGCAACTGAAAAATATTTAGTGTTCATGGGTGCCTTCTAAACGTTCGTTAATTCCATGTAATTTCATTGTTACCTAAGGAGCTCATAGTATCCTTCCCCTGTTCACCATGTCAGGTGAAAAGTAGATTGGACAAAGGCATAAATGAGGGAGTTTTACAGTCATGCCTACTCTTTCAGTACAGAGTAATTCTCAAGGGTTTACTAGACATTAAACACAGCAAGTGACTTAACTCTTGTCGAGAGTGTGTTACATGGCCAAGGTTTACATATGAAGACAAGAGCAAAGACAGTGTGTTCTATGTTTGCCATTTCCCTTTCCTTTGGTTATGACACAAATGTCAAGCAAAGCATGTCCACGTCCATGTTTGTGAGAAATACTCCATTCTCATAATTCCAGCCCTGTTAAAATATTGTGATTTGGTGCCTACTTTTCAGGGTTGTGTTTCAGAGAATCAGAAACTTCCGACTCCTGATGATTAATGGGAAGTAGAGTCCAAAGACAGCAGGGGGACAAAAGCTTCATACAAAAACTCAGTGCAGTCGGAATTATCTTAGAACTGCAGAGGGAACTTATGGATCATTGGGTCCAGCCTGTCACTGGACAGTCTATGTAGCCATTAACGTAAACAAATTGATAAACTCATCCTTCGTGAATTGTCTAATTTCTGTTAGAACAAAAGTCAAAGTAAAGCAGTTTAAGGCAATGGGCTTAGGGAGAGGGGTCAAGAAGCTGCATATTTCCA
The DNA here is from genome assembly GCA_037013535.1 of Intellagama lesueurii. NCBI lineage: Eukaryota > Metazoa > Chordata > Lepidosauria > Squamata > Agamidae > Intellagama > Intellagama lesueurii. The sequence continues at coordinate 204,204,271 of JBAJHW010000003.1, read as the reverse complement.
TCCTGAAACATTTAAGGCTCTGACATTTGAAACTAAAACTTTGAATTAGAAGCCAAAAGTAAACTTTTTCAAGTGCAGATCTTCTGCCTGGACCTTGATCTACTGCCAACCCGTTTCATTAATGTCTCTGTTGTCCAGTGATTGCAGTAATAAATAAGGTACAGTACATTGATTTGCAGTTAAAGCTTTAATACAACTAAGGAATGTCATCCAAAGCCTTTGGCCCTATATTCCAAATACACTACAGAATTACACCTGCCAAGAGGTGATTTCTATTTAGCTCTCAACACATGGAAACACAATGAACAATATAACTTATCAGTTGTCAAAGGTTATTTAGTAGCAAATCCGATTATGTATGAATAAACACGAACCTTCCCAAGCAGTATCTGGTAGTTCTTGGCCCAAACAATTTTTCCAAGATCAAAAGTATATTTGTATATTTCGGAACAAAAGACATTCAGTGCTGAGATAGTTGGGCAGCACAGAGCAGGAAAAGAAGATCACGTGTGTGCCCTCCTTGATTCTGGTGAAATGCCCAATGCCAGCTTATTTGTCCTACTTACTTTGCTCTGATGTACCGGCCCCTAGGAAGCCCAGAATGATATATATACAGTATATTAAGCATAGCTGAATGATAAATCTCTTGCTTTGCATACAGTACGGCACAGATTCAGTTCCTGTCATCTGCAGATAAGAGGTCTATATGGTAGATGATTTTTTTAAAAAAATCTCTGCCGGAGATTGCAGACGGTTTTAGTGATGGCCCAGATATTGTTGTTATATTCTGTCAAATCCATTCTGAGCTATGGTGAGTCTAATAGGATTTTTGAGGTATGTGAGATATTCAAGGAATAATTTATTTTTGCCATCCCTCAGTAAGTTTCTATGACTGGATGGGGATTTGAATACAGGTCTCCTGAGTCCCAAGTATGAAATTTTATCAACTACACCACACTGGCTCTTGAGATATTAATCTTGATTAGTTGTTTTCAAATCTGGAAGTCCTTACATGTCTAGATCTTGACTACATTTTAAAGTCATTGCATGAACATGGCCCTTTGGTCCCAGTTTTCATGAGCAATGACTATAGGTTTAAGGAGACTTCTGTAGATTTCTCAGCAGCTGTATTGTATAATATCTAATAATTAAAAGCCTAGATGTTCATTTCCATATCCATAACAGAGGCATTTCTGTATATACTGTAGCAGAAAATGACCACATTTATAGCCTTTTACAAAGTCTCACAACAATAGCATCTATCTTCCTAATATTTATTAAAATGTGTACTCAGCATGAATGGATGAGTATAGGCCTGTTAATATAAATACATGGTTTTTTTCTTGTATAGTAAGATTTGTACACTGACTATTTTGACTGTTAGTCGCTTCTCTAAAGTTTTGCTAATATGTCAGTCTGTTTGTAAGTTCTTTTGTTTTCATCCACATTTTTCTGTAGATGGTTTGTTATCATAGTTTACATAATTCAAGGCTGTTCACATTGCAGAGTTTTGAATTTCTGAGGTCTGGTTTTCTCAAGGACCATAATGCCATTTAATTTAGTGGTTCATAGTGTAGTTGGAGCTGCTCAAAGAAGGGCACATTTTAAAATATGTAGTTCTAAAATGTATGTTTCTAAAACGTGGATTTTCTTTTTATATCATACATTGCACATTGTAAAGGCCTATGGCCATAAACAATAAAGTTTTGACTGACTGACTTGACTGAATTTCTGGTAAAATTACTCTTTTGCTACACAACAGATGTACAGAGGCTCACAGAGAAGAATAGCTACAAGTTCCCCAGAGTCCACCCCTTTCTCATTAAGTGGCACTTAAGCCTCAGTAACTCACTCTGAGACATTTTAGGAGAAAGAATAAAAAGCAATTTCTCTATTTACAGTTGCTTGAAATTACAGACATATACAGATATACTGCTTTCTTTATTGCACTCATACTGGTAACAAATTGAACAGATCAACAGCAAACAAACAACTGGCACCAATCAAAGAAAGAGAGGGAAAGAAGCACTCAGCAGAGAGGTGTTGGCTCTCTTTGAATTCAAAGGCTGGAAGGAACGATTGGTCAGTACCGGATATACAGACAATCACCCCAGCCCAGAAAAGTCCTTCCCAGCACACAACTCACAGACAGCGTGTGAGGTTGCAAAACAAAACAACACCCCAACCCTCTAACAGTTCAGCTATTGGCTTTCTCTATTTCTGTGTTTGTATGTAGTGTTTTAAATACTGTTGTCCTTGAAATCTTACTGCTCGTGAAGAAGGAGCACTGGGCTCTAAATTAACCACTTATTTTTGGCAAGCAAACTTTGTTACTCAGTGGTAGACTTTTTAAATTGTATTAAGCAGACACAATTACATGGGCAAATAATCTAACTTGGTATGAAATAGTTTCCTATGTTCAAAGGACACTTTCTGTATCTGCTTCAGGGGCTAAAACAGATGAGATGAGATGGGAAACTCTCTTTAGATGCAAAGTTGACTTGAGCAGTGAAGGACATGTGATTATCCTCTAACATCTTCCCCAGTTTTGGAAGCTGCAAATTTGTGACTTGTGATCAGGAGGGAGCAACATATCTGCTGTAGACAATGTGTGCCTCCAGCAATTATATTTTATCATCTCCTAATACATCCTTATTGTGAGACTGCCTGTCTTTTCTCTTTGGACCTAAGTGCTTGGAGAAAGGGCTACAATTGGCACTAAATCTTCTCAGCAATATATATTTACACAAGGAAAATCACATTTGAGTCTTGGTGGCAAATTGCAGATCACTGTCAAGATGCCGGTTCAATGCAACCAGCCCTTCATTAAAGAGTAGCAATTTCCCACCAAAGCCTAAAGCTTTTTTCCTTATGTGAGTGTAAATCACCAGTAAGATTCTGTCCTATGTTTTTTTAAAATAAAAAAGACATTGTCATCAACTTTTTAAAAAGAATCTGGCTTAATTTAATACTACACATTTTTGTCCACTGGTAGTTTGTAACATAAGCTGGTCAGCGTAAGGTACCCTTTATTTACCATTATCCTTTTGAGAGATGCACCACTCTATGTGGACTTTAGTTTTCCCTAATCATAGGAATTAGAAATGCACACCTTGCATCCAGAATAAAGGACCAATGGTCCTCCAGTCTTTACTGGATTACAAGTCGTGCCAGCCCAAGCAATAGTGAAGAGTGTTGGGAGCTGCAGTTCAATAACTCTGCTCACTGTTATTTTAAGGCATCTCTTGTTGTTGCTTAATTGCTTAAGGATGAGTTCTGGCAAGGTTCTAGTCTCCATCAGAGAAGGGTGTTGTTCTATAATGGTGATATTGGAAAATACCTATAAACTGCTGAGCCTTGGATTTCCTTGACAGACAGAAAATACTGTCCTATATTCAAGGTGCAAAAACTCAAGGGAGAAAAAGCAGATAAGCTAATGAGCTGAGATCACTGGCTTGAAGTTTTGGCTATGAATACAACTAAGATAAATTGTGGAAATAGTCAGTGAGTCTACGACATTTTAATGGCAGTGTTTCAAGAGTTTATTTGAAGATGTGCTTCTGGTTGGTGAAAATGTGCAAAAAGGAAGCAAAATCTTGGGCATTTAACTGCTACAGAAGATCTGTGTGATCAGAATGAATAGCGGAAAAATCTGGAAGGAACCTGGAGGGATTTTTAAAACTCAGCATTTTCCAGGTATGTCATTAACACTCTATATTTTTCTGCTCAGGTGGATTGCTTCATATATACATGTGAATGCTTCAGTTGTTTCTCTGCTTTTTCCCCCCTTCAGAACTTCGCTTTATTTTGAAATAAATTTTAATAATAGAGACTATAAAATAAAATGCACGTAACAGTGCAACATGCTAACTCTAGAAATAAACTCACAGATGATAATGGTTTGTATATGTGTCGTTCCTGATATGAGTTTGCAGAATATCAGGGCTGAGGAAATGATTTATTGGATTACTCCTGTCAGCCCCAGAAAGACAAGTCTCTATGGTAAGTGAAGATAGAGATAAAAATTTGTCAGCATCTGAGGCAGAATCTGGGTTGTTCCTTCTGTTTGCACACCATTCCTTTGTGTAAGCTGTTCAACTGTTTCCCAGGTTGCACAAGGATGCATCCAGGATCTTGTTGTATAAGCTCTGCTCATTCTGATGGAGTGAAATCCAGCTTGGGCAATAGCTACCTCGAGATCATGTGGCATTTTTCAGGCAGACCATTTCACTTTACCAGATCTGAAAAGGATTATGGTCTCAGAGGGCCAAATTTTCCGCTTTTACCAACTGAAATAATTGGCCTGGCATTGTGTCTCTTGATGGGTAGCAGCCTCCTGAGGTGTCAAGCAGAATCATGTTGAGTCCAGTTAGGAGAGATCCTTTAAAAGTGTTGCTTGGACACTTTTCTCCAAAGCTAGTATACCTTCCTAATGTATATTTTGGCCCAAATCCTATTTGTGTTTGCATAACCTGCCATGGCTAATTGATGAGATGCTGTTATGTGTCTCGATTGCATCCCTGGTCACATGTCTAATTGCACAACTGAGATGCACCCTGACATCCTGTCAGTTAATTGCAGCAAGTTACACCAACCTTGCACAAGCACCAATAGGATTCTAGCCAATCTCTCTTTCTCATTCTCAATCTCTCTGCCTCTGTCCATCCCTTCATTACGATGGTTGATAGCTCAGTCAAAAGTGATGGTAGCTTTACTATAAATGACTGCCTCTCTGCTGGGATTAGCAGTAGCATGCCCTAGTTCTCTGCAGCCTTTCTCTGCAAGATACCAGGACTGAAACTCAAATCTGGTCTTGCTGAAGGCTGCCAGTGTACCTTGTATTCTCTTTTATTGGGTTGCTTTTATTGCCAGTGAGCCAAAGCAGCGTGAAAGAGCAGGAGTGAATGTGACTAAAAAAAAGAAATGACAGCAGCTATTTCTCTTGGTTCAGCTTTTAAAGAAAGGGGGAAAATGCCCTACAGGTACATAGAAATCTAAATATTTGCAGAAGGTTGGGAATTATTGTTTGTGCTTTAGAAACCTTCATGCAGCCTTCACTGTTGAGGTAGTTCATATTCCCAGAAAAATGCCCTGATTCCAACTGAGTGGTTCATTTGACACGTTCACAGAATCCTGCTGAGAAGCAATTGATGTCTCTTCCAGAGTTTAAATTTCTCTAGGGCTTAGCCGTTGATGCTGTGTTTAATTGTGGGGCTTAGGTCCAGAACACATGCAAAACGATGATGATAGAGAGTGTGTTATTTGAGAAACAGTAAACAATTGCCAAGAAGGGAATGGCACTATGCAGAATGCAGCCCTCAGGATTGTATGTGTATGCTGAGAAAAAATAAATAAAATGTAATAGTAAAACCCCACGCTTATTCCCACTCCAGTTCTTCATCAAACAGAACAGAACACTGCCACCCACTTAAAACCACTTGCATCCACATTGAACAAGTTCTACAAGTACTCCTTTTGTGTATTGGTGATGTTTCTACTACTTCACATTACTTATTTGATATGAGTCTGTCCCAGAGAAGGACAAGATGTTTATAAGCCACAAAAATTTCAAGTAATCTTATCTCTTGTCATAGAAGGCAAGTGTTCAAATGCATCACTCCAGCACTCTTACCAGCATGATTATCCCCAATTTTAATTTTCTACAAAAGTTATGTGCATCAAAAAGTCACTTTACAGCATCTAGGGAGTAAGGGCATGCATCCCTATCTTGTTTTTGTTTGTTTGTTTGTTTGTTTTAAACACGTTTTTGGCACAAGGGAACTCTTTTGGTTTAAAAAAAATGTACCAAAAAATGGAGAAGTGTGTAGGTTACTGAACTAGGTGTAGCCCTTCAAGGTCCAGAGATGGGTGGCCCAGGCCTCAGGTTCTTTTATTTATTTATTTATTTTATTGGATTTCTACCTCGCCCATCTAGACCAAAGGTAAGATAGGTTCTGGAGAAACTCCTGATTCTATCCAGACACAACCAAGTCAAGTTCTTAATCAAGAGCTATAGTGTCTCCCAGGAAGATTCTGGGAATTCATGAGATGTTGCTCAGTATCTTCAAGCACATTTTCACACAGTCTTAAGGATTAGAATGAAAAAGTCAGCAAGCAAACTGAGATTCTCGAGCCAAAACACAATGCTATTTCCTGTGTGATTTTAATGCATTCAGGAATAATTTTACATTATTCCTAATAATCACAAGTCTCTAAGAAAAAATGTATCATTTTAATGAAATATGGCTTCTCTTCTTTTAAAATATGGCAAAAAAAAATTCCATATGCTGAATACAAAAATACATTCTAAACTGTGCTCACAAAACATAGCATCAGCTCAAGGTTTAGTTGCACTCGTAGGTGTTGAGGTGGGAGGAGGGAGAGCTTCCACCTCCTTGAATCTTGACCTTATTGCTGCATGACAATGGGGGCACCCCAAAGAAAAATAATCTTACTCAATGTTAGCAGAGTTTTAATGCCTATTCCTTCTTGTCATTATACAATTCTTTGATAATTAAGAAAAAAAATTCTAAATATGCTATATGCAATTAAGTCTCTTCTGATGTGTGGTGACTATATGAGTTACTGACTTTCGAAACGTCCTATCATTGACAACTCTGCTCAGATTTTGCAAACCAACAGCATCTCACATTAGATTGTTTTCTCTTCCTACTGCCCCCTACTTCCTAGCAATATTGTCTATTCCATTAAGTTCTGCTCATATCTTGCAGACTAACAGCTGTGGCTTCCTGTATTGAGTCAACCAATCTCATGTTAGGACTTTCTCTTTTCCTATTGCTTCACTCCACTTTTCCCAGCAATATAGTCTATTCTGGTCACTTCTGTATTTACATTATATATGTATGGTAAGATAGGCTCAGTTGACCCATCTTTGCTCTAATGAGAGTTCAGGCTTGACTTGATTGAACACCCATTTTTCTGCTTTTCTGGCTGCTTTTCACTTCTGTATGGTGCTCCTCCAACACCATGTTTCAAATGAGTTCATTTTTGTCCTTGTATTTCTTCACTGTCTTTCTTTCACACAATATGGATGATTCTGACCTTGATTTCAAGTGACAATCTTTGCTAACTCCAACCTCTCCCCCACTTTTTTTTTTAAATTTCAAATGGCAAAGGGACATCTTTTGGAAAACATTCACACATGTCCTTAATTATTTTAGTCTGATATAGCTTTTTTTCCCCTCAGCTTTTCTAACTGAAGAAAAGGGTTTGGAAATTGGAACAGCTTTCTAGGTTACATTCTGCAGTGTGGGCATGGCAATATTAGTTTATCTGAGAGGTTAAAGGGTGTGTATGTTTCTCCGTTGTATGTGTTATACCTACTCTTTGCTTCACCATTTAAGTTTAAAACAGCCCTTCAAAATATTTTGGCAGAAAGGGACTACAGCCACATCTAAGCTGTTCTTGTTTCTGCTCTTTCCCAGCAACTATAGTACAGATCATGTGCTTATCTTCTGGTATGCTCTAGCACGGGATAATTCTACATAAGGGAAGTTTCTGTTGAAATTTGTGTGCAGCGTATGTATACTGAAACTTACATTTTAAAAAGCCAGGAAATTAAATTCTTCAAAAAACCTCCAGTTTATGAATGTGGGATACTGGGTTTCTGTGCCACAATTCAAAACAGCAGGAAATGGCCCAATATTGCTACGCAATATTGCCCACATTGCCAGCAAGAAAAAAGGATGCCAGGCTTTACAAAGCAAAGGGGAACCTGAATGTTGACAACACAAATGGGCGCAGTCAAGATGGTCTACAGGATACCCTCTTCTGCTCACCAACACAAAGCAATTGTCAGGGTTGTTTTTCAACAAGTTTAAAATTTATATTTTTTCTTTGAGCTGCCACTATTTTTAGAATTGCCTTTTAGAATGTTGATTTGCTCTGCTGCACAACAGCATAGCTGCACTGTCTTGCAGCTATGATTCCAAATTTGCTGCCCAAGGCAGCTACCTCACTTTAACTAATGGCCAGTTCCATTAGTAAAGAGTAAAGAGAGGCTTGTTCAGTTCTTAGTGTGCTTTATGGCACAGTGTAAGAATGTGGGTTGACTATCCCTGATAGTCAACCCGCAATGACTATCAGGGATGGGAATTGCAATGTTACCTGGGACTCACAATGCTTCATGGGAGGGGAGGTTCTAAGGGACATGCCCTCTTTAGAGCCTAATGGGCATCAAGACTACCCCTCCCATGAACTCTAGTGGGTCTCTGGGTAGCATTGTAGCTCCCAGGGTGCTCCAAGTCACTTCCCTTGTTTTGCAAAGGAGTTCAAATGCATGCAGACAGGAGCACCATGGAGGTAGGAAGCCTACTGCTTTTGGACTGAGAATTCTGCCTGTGGCATGCTGGGTGAATTCTGGGAATAGGATTCCAAAAAAATCCAAAAGTCCCATCCGTAATTGTTATCTTCTGTAGTACAACAAAGAGAAGGCCACAGCAGGCTACCTCTTTGGAGTAGTTGCTCATACGTGAAATATAAAGCTTACTGATGGTGACTAAACCTATCTACTGTCTCTAAATAATGGATAACTCATGGCCCATCAGCAGGAATGCCATAGCAGGACAATTTTATGCTCCCAGGAAGCTATGCTTATAGAAGCAGAGACATGCTACCACACACTATCAGTAACAATGGCCGGTGGTGGTGGTGGTTTTCCAATCATAAAGGAGTTTCTGAATTGTATGGCTGATCTTGATCTTAAGTGGAATATAAGATAAAACTGGGACCTTATATACAACTAGTAATTTAGGTTCAAGTGGAAGAACCTGCAGGGATGGACAGTGGTTTGCCTTTAGCATCCATTCTCACCTTGGGTGAAATATCACTTTTGTTCTGAGCCATGTCCCAAATGCTGTAAACAGATCTCTTCCTAAGTAAGCAGTTCTTGACAAGAATTATAGTTCATTTTTTTAAAAAGCAGTCAGTATTTCTCTACTTGTTGATCAGTGGTAGCCTGGGCCGGATTATTTACAATGCTGTGTAAGAAAGCACACAAAACATGCCATGATGCATTATGTAAAAGTGGTAGGAGACGTAACTTGAGCTCTTGCTTGAACATCTGCTGCTTAATCTTGAAAAGAGAAAGGAAGACTGCCAAAATATTCAGATATGTGTTGTGGCAGCATTCAGATAGGATTTAGGGGTAGTGACTGCTAGCCTGTGTGTGAGTGTGTGCATGTGTGTGCTAAGCGTTTCGTTTTCTTCTGATGAGCCGAGTTGACAAAGCTGCTTAGGCTTTTGCCAACCACTAATTGGGTAAGTGTGGACATTCAGAGCAAATCTGAAACTGCAGCTCTATTTGTTGTACTTGACTCATTAAGGGCTTTATTGTTTGTATTCCTTGAAGCCAGGCATTCTGCAGCTGGGACCAAAGCTTTGATAAATTGCCATTGCATATCCTTGCACAACTGACACTGAATATTGAAATGGACCAAATTCCATCTGGCATGTTTTAATTGCTGCTTTAAACATTTCTATGATTTGCTGCTTGAAAAGTCTCCAAGCTTTGCACTTCGGGCCATTAGCATAGCATCTTTCTTCCACTGAGATTAGGACATTGGGAAGGAGATGTTGTTTTGGCATACTTGGAGACAAACTCTGTCTCTGTCTATCATCCATTGAGCATCATGATTTGAATGCAAGGCTGTTCTAGTCTTACACTCAAATGATCATATGATCCAAGTAGCTATATCCCAGATCGAACATATCTGCTCCCAGGGCCGATAGCTTCAATCTGATTGTCAAAAAAAGCAGAAAGCAGGTGTCGGAGGCAGAGTCACTGTACAAAAACTAATTCTTGGGTTAACAGTCATCCTAGATGTTATGATTATTGTTTCAAAGACCCTCAACACTTTCCTCTGATGTTTTTGAAGGGTAAAGCCCACAAGCTCTTATTATTATCTGTGCTGGTTAAGGCTGCTGGGAGTTGTACACCAAGAACATTTGGTGGGCCACAGCTTGCTAACCCCTGTTCTCCACATTTACTTGTGACTAGGTCCTGTTCAAAATAGAGAGTAAAGTAGACATGTATAGGATTGAGTTCTGATCATATCTGTTCTTTTTCTTCATTCATCACTGCCCTTTTAAGCAACAAGTGGAGGAAAAAAGGATAATGTTATAGACGTACAACTGTTATGGTTTCATCCCACCATTTGGCTTTTTGTGTCAGTTGTGGATAGCATACAACCCTGGTTTAGTAGTCTATAATGTTAGAAAAGATGAGTCAATCCCATGGAACTATTCAGAAAGAACAGGACATGAAAATATCCCATTGGGGACTGGATTTACCATGTAGCTTTTTGGAATTCTGAACTTGCTGCCTTTACATTTGTAGTTGTTGCAATAAAAAAAAAAAAGGGGGGGGGAGAAAGCTCAAGAGCCCCAGGATTCTATAAAGAATCCGTAGGCTAACATGTAAATGTCCCAGAGGGTGGGAGGGTAAGGCAAGCTGGTAATATGGGCCAGTCTTTCATTAAAAGAATTTGAAACAGTAATTTAAAAGGTCAAATTGCTGCAGATGTATTCATGACTCTCTAGCCCTAGAGAAATGAATGTGATAACAGTTTCTTTCTCAAGAAGAATGAAGGCTTCTAATGGGTTCATTCCTCTTTTATCTTTAGGAAATATTCAACATTTCTGCAATAATATCAAAACCTTATGCAGTAAAGGAGGGCAGGAATCATTCAAAGTAAATGGCAACATGCTTTGGTTGATCACTCTGATCTTTTCTAGTAGTCATCCCCTCCCTCTAACTTCATGATCCCCTTGGGCCCAACTTTGTTTGTCAAGATACATAACAATTTATTATGTGTTAAGAGTTGTAGCTATTTTAGCAGGATGAAATTGACATTTAACTGTAATTCCAGATTTATTTGGTGGCTGCACATGTTGTATTTCTTATATTATCTGTGTTATGCTTGAATTATATTGATGTGTTTTTTTCTTCCCAACATTTCATTTGCCCACAAGCCCCCACCTTAGCCTTACAACCTTTCTTCTTTCCCATTGCAAAACAGCCTTTTAAAATTTCAAACTTGGTGGATAGTACTTGAGAGACTGCAGATGTTTTGCTTTGGACGGATGCCACATGAATCATCAGGAAGTAAATTTGCATGTTAGGAATGCTTGTCACCAAGACAAACCTTCTGAAGTAGACCTAGACAGCATCTTAAAAAGCAGAGACATCACCTTGCCGACAAAGGTCTGCATAGTCAAAGCTATTGTTTTTCCAGTAGCAATGTATGGAAGAGAGAGCTGGACCATAAAGAAGGCTAACCGCCGAAGAATTGATGCTTTTGAATTGTGGTGCTGGAGGAGACTCTTGAGAGTCCCCTGGACTGCAAGGAGAACAAACCTATCCATTCTGAAGGAAATCAACCCTGAGTGCTCACTGGAAGGACAGATCCTGAAGCTGAGGCTCCAATACTTTGGCCATCTCATGAGAAGAGAAATCTCCCTGGAAAAGACCCTGATGTTGGGAAAGAGTGAAGGCAAGAGGAGAAGAGGACGACAGAGGACAAGATGGTTGGACAGTGTCATCGAAGCTACCAACATGAATTTGACCCAACTCCGGGAGGCAGTGGAAGACAGGAGGGCCTGGCGTGCTCTGGTCCATGGAGTCACAAAGAGTCGGACACGACTTAACGACTAAACAACAACAAAAAAGAAGATTGAAGCAACATAGATAGCCATTCAGGGCAGGATCAAGCTATCTTGCCACTGAGAAGGATGACAAGATGTGTACATACAATAGCCTGCCTGCCTGGCTGTTGAATCTTATGAGAAATACATATGTATGTTTTGATGTTTTCTTGTTTGTCAGTACTAGAAGGAGGGCAATACACTCCCCTCTTCCATGAGAACAGCTAGTTAGCTTGGAGTGGGCAGAAGATAGACCATGTCTACTCTGACTACTACTGCTTCTCAGCTTGAGGGATGCACTTCACTCTACTTAATGGTATGGCCATCTCTATAATATGCACCTCTTCATGTGGTTCCTGGATCTGCGATTCTGGAAGGCATTTGGGAACACAGTTCTACCTTAAAACAAGGAGCCCATGGGACACCTTGATTCCAAAGGAAAATGTGCTTTGTTTTGCTCTAGCTCTGCAGATGCATTTTAGGGGTGTTGTCAGTGAGGCATCACAAAAAGAATGGGGGAACTACAGTCCATGGATTTTGCACTTCTCATGTCTATCCTTGTCTGCCCAGCTTCCTGGGAACTTCTGAGCCCTTCTTTGTGGCCCCTTTATTTCAACACAACTATAAGGGGAAAAAAATTAGAAATGCTTTGATTTTCTTGTCCGAAGTCCACAAAACCAGATCTTTTCAATATGACATATTCCAAGAACACAAAGGGTAGCTTTGCAACCATGCTGTCTTCCATATCAGGAAAGTTTTGGTTTTCAATAAATTACTTTTTAAAAACAATCACCAAAAGACCAAATACAGAAAGACATTTGTTTAGGGGAGGCAGGAGAACCAAGGAAGCAACAAACAAGATGCTAAGCACCCTGAACAAAAACCAGTAATCTAACTTTGCTAGTCACTAGAAACCTTCTTTGTTGAAATCTTGGATTTCAGGGCATATGCAGAGTTCACTAGACAGAGAATGCACTCAGAGAAAGAGCATTTTTGGCCTCTTAGTTAGTTAGTTAGAAACTATTTGGAGAGCTAAACCAAGAATAAAGTTACATTCATTTCCACAGCATCCTAGCACAGATTTGAGTGGGCAACTTCAGGAATCCAGGGGCAGATTTTCTGCCCCTAGAATCTTCCAGAGGCTGTACAGACCATGAACAATGTGGGGGAAAAGAGGCCCGGCTGCAGTGCCCTAGGATCCAAAACAGCCTTCCCTAATTCAGTGCCCTTTGTATCTGCTGAACTGCTGGGGAATCTGGAGGTTGGACTCCAGCACATCTGGAAGGCGTCAGTAGAGGAAGGCTGGTATGAAGGCTCATGGACTTTGCATGTGAAAGGCTTACAGTACTTCTGCCTTCCAAGGGCTTGTGCCTAATGTTGTGAAGAAGAAAGGGACAGGGAAAGGCTTGCTTGTGCTGGTGTATATTCGTTTAAGTCAAAGGTTGCTCTCACCTGCCCATCAATGCTTCAAAGGCTGGTCACCTGTGCTGCCCCCTTTGAGAAGAGTCACCATGCTTCTTTTCCTTATCCCTTTCTGACACCAGCCATTCAAATCCAGAAGCAAGCCCCTTTGTACTAATTTGGGATATTTATGTTTTGCCTTATGTTTAAGGAAAAGGAACAAAGACTTATTTGGCCCAGACTTCTTTTTGCTGATGAGATGCCTTTAGCGTCCTAACAGAAGCTCCATGTTCCCTACCTTAAATTAAACTACGACCATCTGCTTGGACTGTATGAAAGCTGACTATGTCCATTGTCCATGACAACTCTGACAGAACCTCCATTCGCTCGTCAAACCATTTTTAATTAATCACAGACATTTTTAGAGTGGGGGGGGGTGTAGCTGTGTTCGATCTGTTGCAGCAAAGCCAACGACGACTCCTGTGGCACTTGACAGACAAGCATGTTTTATTTGGCATAACCTTTCTTCACTGAAGCAAATTCCTGGACAAATTCATAAAGATTCATTATCCCTCCTGGACAACAAGAGGATAAGATTCATAATAATCTCTCTCTGTGTGTGTGGTTTTAATTGGACTTTCCATCTGTTGTGCATTGCTGGACTAACACTTGTGGTCCTAAATTACCAAGATATCACCACAATGTCTGAAAAATTACTTCCATTTTTACTGACTATTTAAACTGAGTATGATGTGGTATCTGAGATTTTCAGCAGACAAGAGCATGGAAGAGAAAGGTGGGATCCATACGCAATCCCATTCAGTTGTGCAGCTTACTGCACTTGTATCTGCTTTTCTGAGTGGGTAAAGTGCAATGTAAATTGACACAGGAGCTTAAGAAGCAACAATTGACATAGCATCGCCTTGTGAATAAATGTATCAATCTTTAGATACGTATACAGAACGTGGGGTACGTACGTGTGTGTGTGTGTGTGTGTGTGTGTGTGTGTGTGTGTGTGTGTGTGTGTGTGTGTGTGTGTGTGTGTGTTCCAGTCTTGAAGCTATGCATTAGCTCATGTGCAGCCGATTTCTACACCCACTTGCTAGGGAAATATAAAATACCAGACATATGCTGCTGAAAGCCAGTAGAACTCTCCCTTACAACTAATTGGATCAATTTGTCTTATCCTTTCCAGTGCAGCTGCACGCTGTAGGATGGAGCAACTCTCAAAGGATTTTCAGGACCAGGACCTTCCACAGTTGGCTTTAAGGAACCTGAAACAAAATATTGATGAGTTTAGTGTGTCTTGGTCACAGGCCCAGTCAGCAAGGATGCCTCATCCCATCCATCCCATTATATGATCAAGTCAGCATGCCGTGCCCATTGAACATGTTCAGTCTTCGTTGGTTTATTGGGGAGGGGCCTCTTCCTTAAGGTCTTTTTCCTAAATATTTTTGGGAGAGGATCCTTGCTGATGCCTCCCTCTTTCTTATGGAGAGTACTGTTTTGACTTTCACAAGTTTGCACGCTTGGATCATAAGCTGAGCTCGGAATATTACATTAGGAAAGTAATTCTCTTGCTCTTCAGAGTTGGTAAAAAATGGTATAAAAATCCTATTAACATGTCCCTAAAATCCCTTAAAATGGTCATATAAATTAACTTTTGAAAATAATAGATGCTATTCATTATACCTAAAAGGTAACAAGGTACCTTGTTACTACTCTTTGGGGAAAATGCTTTTGCGTAGCTTTGTGCTGACATAATCTAGATTGAGTGCCAGAAGCCTTTAATTAAAACTTATTAAAAGCTTCCTAAACCCCTGCCCCTGTTAGGTTCCAAGGCTCCCTCTTGCCTTGGAGAAACCTTTGGGAGCCTTGGAATATGCCAGGGAGATTTTTTTAATGGTTAAAAAAAAAATCATCACACTGGGATGGACCATGGCTGGCAATCCAGTGGTGATTTTTTAAAAACTACTAAAGTCTTCCCCCTATGTCCTAAGGGTCCCAAAGGCTTCCCTGGGGTAAAAGGGAGCCTTAGGGAGCCTTGGAACCTGAAAGGATGATGGTGTAGGAACCATTTGAACAGTTTTAATTAAATGTTTCTGAGTTATGCCAGTGCAAAGTAACAACAATAGGATTTTGCCCATTGAATTAAATCTTATCCAAGAGTTAACTAGTTACAGGTAGCTAGGTTACTTATGACTAGTTACTTCTAAGATCTAATAATGAGATCACTATTAAGACAGAAAATGAGGCATTCTTCACTCAACCAGGAGAAATGGTGCCCCAACCATTTTATGTACAGAAACACAAATCTCCCACTTATTTAGCAGCTTTCTGCTGCAAAGAGATCCTTTTGCAATTATCATTGTTCTGTGTCCTTTTCGTGAAATAATGGTTGATTCCAGTGCCAGAAAAAGTAATCAGCAATGGCCTTCAGCAGTTAAACAGGTGCAAACACTTGGATAGACATGCTTCATTTCATTTATGGTTGAAAACAGACTCTACATCATTCACAGGAAACTGCAGAAAATTCCACAATGGTATCTGCTCTCTTAACAGAGGTAGCGTTGAGTGCTGGTTCCCTTGCTATCCCCTGTTGTAAAACCCAGTCATAACATACCATCTGTTTGTTTCTTCTCTCATCAGCAGAAACATTCCAAATTGCAAAACGAAGGAACACTATCTTGTGCAAATTTTCAATTGATTATTTCTCCTTAATGAGTATGTGTGCAAAACCACATTTCAGTTCTGATTTTGTGGTGTCCTTGGGAAAAACAGGAGGCAGGCTCGGCAATGTAAGCAGTATCTGTTGGAGAAACAGGCTTGCTAGTCTATTACCAGGAGTGCTGAGTACCAGTTGAGGGGTCAGAAAAAGGAAAGAGGGGCTAGACCTGCTCTGTGTGTGAACTTAACAGGTGAAAGTTTCTGAAAGACAAACTGACATGCTTGGCAGCATCCGGATTCTTTTGGCCTCCCCCCCTCATCCTTCTCCAGTTCTGAAAGCCTGTTCTAGAGGTTCTCAGAAGCAGATGTTTGGGGTTCATGGCAGACTGCAGAGAAACCATTAAAGGGCAGCAAAGGTAGATAAGGGCCAAGCTATGTTACATAGAGTTCACAGTGAAAAGTGAAGGTTCCGTACACAGAAAATGATGTCTGTTTTTTTCCTACTATGAGGTAGGAAAGTTCCACGACTCGACAATTAGCTTGCTTTTGTTTGGTGATCAGCCATCATAAGGTAAACAAAAGCTGTAAGTTGGGTGTGCGGATACAGGAATATATTTGCGGAAAGACAATGTTTTATCACCTTCTATTGTGAAGCTGCCATCTAGGTATGGTTTGGTCTGATGTCTTTCACTGGTCATTGTACTACCACAGGCACAATTTGGATTTTCATCCTCAAAGCAAGATATTCATGCTGTATTTTTAGCCTAATTGCAGCTATAAGATACGGGACATTTGTGCTATTTAGTATTAGGCATCCTTCAGTCTCGAAAGACTATGGTAACGTGCTCTGTATGGAGGACTTGGAACAGCGTCTAGTGTGGCTGAGAAGGCCAATTCGAGAGTGACAATCCCTTCCACACTGAAGACAAATACAATCTGTCCCCTGTCCAGCTCCCTGATTTTGCTGCTTCCGTGACTGCCTCTTTGCCTCGGTCTGCTGGACAAGGGTCTCTTCAAAATGGGAGAGGCCATGATGCAATGCCTGCCTCCAGGCTGAACGCTCAGATGTCAGGGTTTCCCATCTGTTGAGGTCCATTCCTAAGGCCTTCAGATCCCGCTTGCAGATGTCCTTGTATCGCAGCTGTGGTCTCCCTCTGGGGCGATTTCCCTGCACTAATTCTCCATACAGGAGATCTTTTGGAATCCGACCATCAGCCATTCTCACGACATGCCCAAGCCAACGTAGACGTCGCTGTTTCAGTAATGTATACATGCTAAAGATTCCA
Source organism: Intellagama lesueurii (assembly GCA_037013535.1). Lineage (NCBI taxonomy): Eukaryota > Metazoa > Chordata > Lepidosauria > Squamata > Agamidae > Intellagama > Intellagama lesueurii. The sequence goes on along the minus strand of JBAJHW010000003.1, from coordinate 204,187,253 downwards.
GCTCGTTCTAGGACTACTCTATTTGGAACTTTGTCCTGCCAGGTGATACCAAAAATGCGTCGGAGGCAACGCATATGGAAGGAGTTCAGCTTCCTCTCCTGCCGTGCACAAAGGGTCCAGGACTCACTGCAGTACAGGAGTGTGCTCAGGATGCAGGCTCTATATACCTGGATCTTGGTATATGTCGTCAGCTTCTTATTGAGCCATACTCTCTTCGTGAGTCTAGAGAACATGGTAGCTGCTTTGCCAATGCGTTTATCCAGCTCGACATCTAGAGAGAGAGTGTCAGAGATCGTTGAGCCAAGGTACACAAAGTCATGAACAACCTCCAATTCTTGTGTGGAGATGGTAATAGAGGGAGGTGAGTCCACGCCCTGGCCCATGACTTGTGTTTTCTTCAGGCTGATTGTTAGTCCAAAGTCTTGGCAGGCCTTGCTAAAACAATTCATGAGTTGTTGGAGGTCTTGAGCAGAGTGGGCAACAATGGCTGCATCATCGGCGAAGAGGAAATCCCGCATGCATTTCAGCTGGACTTTGGTCTTCGCTCTCAATCTAGAGAGATTAAAGAGCTTTCCGTCTGATCTAGTCCGGAGATAGACACCTTCTGTTGCAGTTCCAAAGGCGTGCTTCAGCATGACAGCAAAAAAGATCCCAAAAAGGGTTGGTGCGAGGACACAGCCCTGTTTCACTCCGCTTCGGATGTCAAAGGGATCTGATGTTGAACCATCAAAAACTACAGTGCCTTTCATTCCCTCATGGAAGGACCTGATGATTTTAAGGAGTCGAGGTGGACATCCAATCTTGGGAAGGATTTTAAAAAGGCCATCCCTGCTAACCAAATCAAAGGCCTTTGTGAGATCTATGAAGGCGACAAAGAGTGGCTGTTGTTGTTCCCTGCATTTCTCCTGCAACTGTCTGAGGGAGAATACCATGTCAGTGGTGGATCTATTAGCTCGAAATCCACACTGTGATTCTGGATAGACTCTGTCTGCGAGCACCTGGAGCCTCTTCAGCACAACACGGGCAAGCAGCTTCCCTACAACGCTGAGAAGAGAAACGCTGAGAAATAAAAACGCTGTGCTATTTATTACCTTATCAAAACAATCTATGAGCAAACCGTTCCCTGAAAATCAGGGATTAACATCCTGTTGAGAGCAAATGAAGCACTATTATTCTGCCAATAATTGTGTGTGATCTCTGGGTTGCAGTTGCACAAGCCAGAGATTGCTCATATTGTTTTTAATTGAGCTTATTCTTGCCTAAAGATGCATTAGACACCACCTTGTTCAAGGTTCAAAAAAAATCCCTACCACTCATACAAAGGAGTTTTGCACATGTGAAATGGGTCAATATTATAACAATTGAGAAGTCTGGCTTCTTAAACAAATATTCAAGTCTGTAATTGCATTGTACATTTCTCCAGAATTGCTTTCGTCAGGGCTGTTGCAGATAAAATACATAAGAATCTATATAGCTGTATGAGCCATACATAACCTGCAATCTTCATTAGAAGCCTTGTTAATTATCATACCACCAAGAGATTATAAGACAGGGCCTTTTCTGTAGCAGTGTTTTCACTCTGGAATTTCTGCCCAGGAGAGACCAAATTCTCTCCATCTTTCCTGATTTAATGGACAGGCAGCAAAAATGGTATTGCCTTCAGTGTAATTTTCCCCCCAAAAAAGCCCCCCCACACACACACAGAGAGAGAGAGAGAGAGAGAGAGAGAGAGAGAGAGAGAGATTATTGGGCTTTTGATGGATCTTAATAGTGTGTTAGTCTTTTTAAAAAGTTTTGTTTCTCGTTTTATACTGTTGTAATCTTGTTATTATTATCATAATAATTATGTGCTGTCAAGTCAATTCAGACTTATGGCAACACTTTTCAGGGTTTTCCAGATAGAGAGTACTTAAAAGGCTTTACCATTCTCTTCTTCTGGGGGGCATCCTGGGACTGTGCAGCTTGCCCAAGGCCACAGAGGGCTGGCTCTGCCTCCAGAAAGCACATCAGGGAATCAAACTCACAGCCTCTGGCTATTCAGCCATATACCTAAACCACTGAGCTATCCAGCCAGCTTTTGTTATTTGTTATTATACCATTGCTTTAAATTGTGGATCACTTTGAGGGCTCCACCAGGCAGCAAAGCTATTTATAAACACTGCTACAACCAAAATAGCTGGTGTTGACCATATTAAAATGCATACCAGGGACGAGAACATACATTTAAACAGCAAATTGCTCTACCCTACTTCTGAGAATCACAGGGCATAACTCTGGAACATGCCAGAGTTAGTGAAGTTTAAGACTGAAATTTATTGTTGTTTCCAGAGTCTGGATTTCCCCCCGACTTTGGCAGAAGAAGTATTCATTTCATATACTACCAACAATTGTATGCTGTGTTCTTGTAAATGGTGGGAGAACATTAAGGCTAAATAAAGTTAATGCACTGTTTGATGTCCTTGGTTTACAATTTCCCATTGTAAGCATGTATTATTATTATTATTCTGAGAAATCCCTTTTCTATCAGAATGGAGAAGTTCTGGCTTAAACCTGTCAAAGTCTTGCAAATGAAATATCAATACTGTTGCAGTGAAATCCATTTTAAACCTATGACACAGTGATCTGCATTGACACAAATGAGAAAATGACCTCTTCCCCTCCCACTGTAGTAAAGAATGAAATACTGGACTTCCTAAAGCAGCATTGATTTCCTTTAAGTGAATAAAGAGGAAATTCCCATCACAAAAAAGGCTGCTGACAAAAATCCATCAATAATAGAGGAAGATTAGAAGACAGCGGGAGATAAAATAGAATTACATGTGCTTCTTTGTTGTTTTCTTTGAGCTGTCTCTTAAAGACATCTGGAAAGAACTGGGACTGGTGAAGGAAATTCTCTTCATCTTGCATTTCAGTCCTTCTGTTTGTCCCATGGAACCAGTGCCGCTGCACTGATTTTTGGAAAAAGAGTCAAAGGAGATTAAAAACAACAACAGCTAGATGCAGAAGAAAGAGTATTGATCACCAAAACATTTCAAAGAATTGTGCATAATCATATATGTTGTTTGATAAGAGGAGAATAGGAGCAAGAGAGCAAATCTTGATTGAAATCTTGTTTTAATCATCATCATCATCATCATCACCACCACCTTTATTGTCAATGCACAACATGTGTGCAGTGAAATTGAATGAGCCTCCATTGGTACAACCACACAAAGCACAAAACACAGAATACATTCAGACACAGAATACATCTCCAACCTTATAAACAAATCCCCAACCCCAGGAATTAGGCTAGGCATAAGGTGCATAGACTTAAGCTGCATAAGGCTTGTGACATCATCATCAGCATTTTTTTCAGGAAATTTTTTGAAAAACATTAAATGTTTCTGACTTCCCTCTCTAAATTCCAGTGAATTCCCTGGAATCCCTTTCATCACCAAGAAGGTGCAGAAGCCACGGGACAGCTAGGTAGGGGAAGTCTTTAATTACGAAAACTCACTACTGGAGTAACTTCATTGGCAGCAGTTATTTTTAGTCAAGATTTCTCCTCTCATCTCATGGTCCCCATGGCTTCCTGGTGATGAAAGGGATTCCATGCGTAGGGACAGAAGTTAGAAATGTTTAATATTTGAAAAATTGCTGTTGCTGATGATGTCATAAGCCTTAAGTGGCATAAATTATGGCAACAGGATTTCAGCCATTGGTAAATTTTGACATATAGGTGCTAACTGTTGTTGCAGCTCCTTGAAGTTATCCATCCATGTTCCAAGTGTAGTGCTTGTGGAACCAATTGGCATTCCCCAGGAGAATAACCTTCACCACCATCACAAAGAAGACATCACACACACGGTTTGTTGGGGCAAGTGGATAAGAAATGGTCACAGCTTTACTGGTTGCAGCAACTGGAGCAGCATGAAGTACCAAATCCAAGCAAAAGATAACCTGTCTACCAACCAACACATGTAGTCAGTCTGCTTGAAAGATACTTGCAACGTAGCAATGAGGATAGTATTCCTTGGACAAAAGACCACTGGACTTATTGCCATCTGCTGGTGAAGCCCAACACAGAACTGCTCATTTCCAACTCCCCGAGCTCGAGCACCCCTCCTAGCATTCACTCCTAATATCCCTCAAGAGATGTCTGATCTGAAATAGGAGTCCACTTGTCCTCTTCTCCAAGACTGAATCTGATCTGGTGCACATAAACTCATGTGTCCCCCACCCCTGAATTGTAATGAGATGGGGAATCAGAGTGAACTGCAAATTATCTACCCTCTTTAATCCGTATGTATGACCTCCCCATCCCTGACAAATGCCCCAGCATTAACAAGCTTGAAGGGCTGGGGGGGGGGGGCACTGAGCTAGAGAAGGATGGGGAAACCAATATATACTTTTAAATAGACCAGAGTGAAAACTTTGTCTCTCCAATCCACCTGCAGGGAACCCTTCCCCCTCCAGCCAACCAAGCTACCCCCCTTCATCCAGTTCAAATGCAGGCTCCTAAATGGCTATTTCAAATGCAGAGCCCTGATTGGTCAGTTTAAACATGGAGTCCTCCAGTGCTGATACAGCCAAAATGATGCTGGTAGCTGGTGGACACACTGGTAGAAAAAACAGTGACTCCATCAGCTGCAGTCCCAGCAAGCTGCAGTCTCATGCAAACACTTAGTTGACTTGTGGGGCCCAGGCTTGGAATATAAATGCCAGTTGCTGCATTCGCTATTCCGTATGTGACCAGGATCCTGCTGAAGAAACAGTTGTGGGTTTTTTTGAGGGGAGCTACTCTTAGATGTGGGTATTAGTCCAAACCTGGAACTTTCTATGTAGATCTGGGGAATTAGTGGTGGGCCTTCTTTGAAAACTTAGCCATATTAGAGGTGGGTGCAGAATCTCTTGGGGGGCATATATCAGAGGCGACCCAAATGCTCTGGCTTTCTAGCTTTCTCCAAACTCCTACTTAGGATGTGTACCACCAAGACAACAACTTGCACTGTGAGCATAGCTGTTGTTCATAACGCTGGGAGAGGGGCAACAGGATAAACTCCAGATATTTGCTTCCCTTAATGTAGGGATGAGGATGTTGCATCAGACATTTTGGACTTAAAACTCTTATAATCCCTTTTCTTTGACCGTGCTGGTTGGAACTAAAGGAAGTTGAAGGCTAAAACATCTTGAGGGACAAAGTTTCCTCGGCTCTGACCTGACAAGTGAACAGCACAATGGCAGGTGTCAGTATGGATAATTTGCTTGGTGAAACATACACTATTCCAGTGGAGGCTGGCAATTCTGATGGTGTTGGGGCAGTGAATCCTTTCTGGGTTTTAGTCTGAATATTACTAGAGCTGATCTAGGTATTGAACCTTACTTAAATATAAGCCCCGTGCCTTAGATAGCTCCTTTAAGGATGTTGGATGTATTATGGAAGTAGACTTCATTATCTTGGATAGCTCTAGTAACATTTGGACTAAAATCCAGAATGGATCCACTGACTTTACAACACTGGAGTCATCACCTTCCATTGCACTTTGAAATGTATTATCTGATATATTGAATAGGTATCTTTAGACCAAGGCTGGGAAATGTGAGGTTCCCCCAGATGTTGTTGGACTGCATTTCCCATCAAGACTCTGCAGTGTCTGTGGACAAAAACAGGATAAAATAAATGTTTGAGTTAGATTGTTCCAGTAGCATCTAGGTCATCCTATGTCCTAGTGAAATACAAACATAGTATTCGGTAGTTGCTTGATGGGGGTGGGGGGAGTTACCAGGCTTCTTCACAGAAGGAACATATCTCTTTGCATCTGAAAGAGAAATGGGGAATTTATGTAGAGGCTATGCCAATTTTAAAACTGCAGTTGATCCACATTTGTGCACATGCCCATTTTGTCCTAAAAATAACCAATTTGACATAGTTCCTTTCGAGGTCACGTAGCAGCTAATTTTCTTCCACTATCCTTGGTACATTTTATTGTATTTGCTTCTTCATAATCATGTGTCTTGCTGCTGCTTATGCAGTAACACAATGCAGACACTGTATTCGATAACAATGCAGCTATTTTACCCTCCAAAGGACAAAGATTCCATTCTTCAGTGCTGTCGTAGGAAGAAGTGGAATTCTGTGGGGAACGACTTAAATAACAAGAAACAACAACAACCTAGGAGTTAGAAGTAAAGTGAACTAAAAGAAAACAAGTTAGTCATACTCATTCTCCCTATTACTTGTGGGATTCTTATGACTAGAGATGAGAATGAAAGACTTATACCGGGACTATTGGCAGGGTCTACTTTGCTCTTGAGGATGCAGCTGACAGCCAAAAAGCCATGCAAATAGTCCAGCTGAGAGACAGCCTGACAGCTAGGCAGAGTGAGGCAACTCCTTCTCATGGGAAATGTTGAGAGGCAGCCCTGCAGCCTTTTGGCCATTCTCTTTTGTACAGCAGAACAGCCGTTGTCAATGGTTGGTATCTTGCATTATATCAAGCATTTTTTCTCCAAAGAATCTGAAACTCATCATGATAGGAATGAAGGGATTCTTTTTGCACACCTACTGTTGTATTTATCACTGATGGCAAATTAGTTGGTGGCAGAGCAAGGGATTAGAGTAACACTGAGCATTTAGAGTTACCATTAGCATTTTGAAAGGCCACAGATGGATAATCCAAGGGAGGTAGTTCAGTGAGAGATGGTACATAATGCTTGCAGGAGGACAAGGGGATGGAAGAAGAGTGAATTATTAGTAATCATCACAGAAAACCTGTGTTGCACAAAGATTAGGCTGCTTGTATGACTGGTCGAGAACCACTGCAATAGAGGATTCTGCCTTCTCTTTGGCATTGGAATAAAATCTCTCAATCCCATTTGCTTTCATACATAGAATGTAGGTGTGTGTCAACTTGTTCTTTGCCTCAGGCCACAAAACATATTGGGTGGACCCTGGTTTTGCTTGCCTGGTGGATCTTTGGGCATTGTTTCTTGAACGTGTAGAAGGAAGTGCTTGAAACATCCAGACTTAGTGAGTTTGAAAAGTGGCTTGAAATTAAAACAAACAAACAAACAAAAAAACAGGATGAGGAATCTCCTGTCTGGCTGACAAAAAGTTTTTTTAAAAAATAGGATCCTAATGGATGCACCAGGAGTAGTTGTGGATCTCGTCAGATGCATAAAAAAGTAGATGCAACACACATTCCTGTACATTTTATGATTAAACCAAGGGAAATTCTGATAAGCAGGCAGTAATGTGGCAGTTACTCACTCTAAATTCAGAGTAAGAGGGGGTATACCTGGAAAGGAAACATTTGATTTTGCTGGATGCCCTCCATACCAACACTACAAAGTTTACTGACACAGACTGCCCAGCTTGTGCTGCCATATTAAACAGCGAAACACTGCTGTCCCAGTTTAGACTGAAGTTACAGGTAAAAAAATAGACTGCAGTGACTGAGTGGACCATTTAGCTTGGCCAGTTCTCCAAATAAATTGTGTGGATGTGTGCCCTGCAACCGAAAGGAAGGAAGAACAATTCACAAAAACCTGCTAGACATGCATATATTGGAGTGTCTCCTCCAGCTATCATCCACTGATTCAGCAGTTTCCTGTCTCTAGGAAGACCAACTTGAAAGAGGTCTCGTTCCCTAACCTGGTACCAATCATTGCTTTGATTGCAATTATTGCTAGCATGATTATACATGCAGACAAATGCACCGAGAGTAAGAAATGTAATTACTTATTAATACCCCTGCAGACACCATGCATCGTGATGCTTGAACATTTGCTGACATATGCGCTTTGCTTGTTAGGCATTGCAATACAATAGCACAGCTGAACTTGCGTTATTTGTGATGTATCTTGATTATCTTAATGTCCTCTTTTCAGAATGAGTAGTGCTTCATGCTGGTTCAGAGTTACTTGTTAATTTTTTTACTATTGTGTGTTTTCGGTATGGTGTGCATATAACCCAAGCCATTTGATTAAATTAATTTGCACGGTACAATTAACAAAGTAAGACTCAAGATGCACTATGACTTTTTGCCAAGATTGACTCTTATTGTTTCTAACAAACACAAAAGCACTCTGGAGCATTTGCAAGGTTGCGCTTATACATGAACTGCAAGTGTATAAAATTGGAAGACTTATTAATATCCCTGCAAATTCCAGGCTTTTTCAAGATTTGATGACACGCACATTTCCCTCTTAATTTGTCACATTTTCCAATTCAGAGACTTATTATCATTATAAAGCCAGAATGTATTTCTCTACTTACAGGGAACCCAAATGCTGCATGGCTTTTCAACAAGAACACACAGAGATGTGCAATGAAAGTAAGAGACTGTTGTGGGTTTGCCCAGATGGGGTGACTGGAAGTGCAGTGTCACACAATCCTTATATCACTTATTCATGGATTGTAACAGTACTGTGTGCATCTACACAGCTGTGGTATTTTATTCTAGGGTGCCCTGCTTCCTCAGTCTGCACTGAGGACTGCAACAGCAACTTTTCTGGAATGATGCCCCACACCACCTTGCTAAATTAACTCATTTCTTGCACTCTATCAGTCTAACACTAAACTGGTAGTGAAGAACAATCTTTCTGTTTTGAATAAAAAATAAGGCCCTTCACTTTTAGGCTATTCTACTCTTATTTCAAAATGAAAACTGTTTTTCCCTAGCACCACCCTTTCCCACACCCCCAATACAAAAATGCAATACAATACAATTTAAGATCTATGCTTCTATGCTTCTATCATTCAGATGAGGAGGGATAGGTTTTATTGTAGCTTGGACACTTTGCTGTAAATAGAGGAAAGAATTGGAAGAAACAATGTTAATGTTTTGGAAAGAAAATATTGCAGGTACTTGGGGGGGAGGGGAGATCCATATAATCTCCTTCTGCCCCCTACTGACAAGGTAACTACCTTAATCCAGCAGTGAAGGTGTAAAAATGGAAGCTGGGTCATGCAAATTTAGGCCACCTGGTTACTCATCACTAAAAAAAGAGTGGAAACACTTCATCATCCAAAAACAAGGACAGGTTGGAAGCAGCAAGTATGTGGTAAATTGGAAATGACTTGATAGCATAGAACAACTATGTTTACAGGTCTAGGTAAAAATCTAGGAACAATTAATGTATTTAAAATAGAAATACAATTCATCTCAATATAGTGGGGGAAACTGACCTGTGATCTGTGTGCCTGCTGAATCTGCTTTATGTTGTTGCTTCTGTTATGTGCTGTCAAGTCACCTCCAACATATAGCAATCCTATACATGAGGGATCTCCAAAATGTCCTATCAACAGTCCTGTTCTGCTCTTGCAAACTCAGTGGCTTCCTTCAGTGATTCAATCCATCTCAAACTGAGTCTTCCTCTTTTCATGCTGTTTTCCACTTTTTCAAGCATTATTATCCTTTCCAGAGAATCTTGTCTCTTCTCATGATGTATGACAACCTCAGTTTCATAATTTTCCTTCTAGAGAGAGTTCAGGCTTGATCTGATCTAGGACCCTCCCCACCTTTATCTTTCTGGTGGTTGATGATATCTGCAAAGCTCTCTGTCAACATAGCATTTTGAACAAATCAATCTTTTTCCTGTCGGTTTTCTCCACTGTGCAGTCTTGGGAATAAAACAAGAGTGGATGATCTTGGCCTTGGTCATCAACAACATGTCCTTATGCCTGTAATGATCTTTTATAACTCCTTCATAGTTGCACTTCCTAGTCTCAGTCATTTTCTGATTTCTTGGTTGCAGTATCCATTTAGATTAAGAGTGTTAACTGTAGATGCATAATTCCATGGTCCCTACTCTTTCTTCTTATGGAACAGGGGTGGATAGAGATTTCTGCTTGCATAAGGACAATACTTGCACAATTGTGAGATTTTACATTACTGTAGCAGCATGGTTTCACATTCTATTCAGTGGACAGTAGGACCCTGGTTTTTATTTTTAAACCAAACCTTGACTGGAAATTTTTTAAAATACAAGATAACTTCAAACAGAAGTTGACAGCTCTCCAAATGGAGAATTCCTCTTTGAAAAATAGGATACAAGTTCACAAGGTAATATTATTATTATTATTTCAAAATATGAAACACTGTCAAAAACAGCTAAAATCATAAAAACATTGACTGGTATAATATAACAGATATAGAGATTGGATATTCCTATTCGTTTCCCAGGGGAGACGAATACAAATATTGCCACCACAGGAGGCCCACGCCCCAGAACTGACTGGTCCACTTACCATGTGCAGTGCAGCACACAGAGCCATTGTTGTTCATGCTGCGCCAATTGCAGAAGAAGCCCAACTGGCACTTCCCCGCCTCCCTGCATTGCTGACCACCTGTGGTGGTGATATTTGTATTTGTCTTCCCGGGAGATGAATACAAATATCCCATCTCTAAGTTTTAACCAAAAGACCCCAAGTATCAGTTTCTTCTTCTTCTTCTTCTGTCAAGTCTTTTTCTGGCCTTGGTTTCTCCATTCCTGCAGCTGCCAAACTGTACCTTGTCACTGCTGACTATGTTTGGGTTTGTTCAGAATCACAGAACACCCTGTGCCATATCTTTCCTGTTTGATCCACATTCATCTAAGATTGCAGCAACTTTTCCTGATAGAATGGTGGCTTGGATCCAGAAGATGAAGGAGGAATATAATTTCACTGACATTGAAAGGCTGTTGTAAGATCTTTATTTAGAAAGAAATATCCTCTGGCCTATTCTGATTTAAATAATTATAGTTCAGTGTCAAGCCTCTCTTTTCTGGTAAACATGATGGTGGGTTGAGGTTTTTCCGAGGTCACTCAGCATGTGTGCGCATGTGTGTCCATGCCTGTCCAATCTCTTTCTCCAGGAAAGGGGGGTATAGGGAGGAGAGATTCAATTGCATTTTTCTGAAGAATAGGAGTGTGTCACATCCATAGTAGTGGCAGTGACCAGCTCAAGGTCACAGGAAATCATACCAGTCTATTATCTGAATTCCTTACACTTCAATGTGGTATAATCAAAGCAAGGTGTTTCATATTAAGGTGAATGAGAGGTGCAGATACTATACCTTTAATGAGTAGCTTGTAAAAAATATGGGCTTTGTGGGGGAGGCCATTTCCCCTTCTTTAGTTGTGAAATGCAAACAAGACACAGATGGTGCTGTAGTAATAATCACCATGTCACTCTCCTAATTTTCAGTGTTTTATTGGTCAGGAGCCCAGTATATGGTCTATACCTGAAAAAAATGATGGTATTTCAACCTCTCAGGGTGACATAATGCTATCCTTAAGCTCTACAACGGAGGACACTTAGGACAACAGCCTGTACCATTTCCAAAAAAATTTGCCTCATTGCCTGTCATTTCCAAGTTCCAAGTTCAAGTTTATTGTATTAGCTAAAAGCCGTCACAATTGTTTAAAATACAAATATAATCAAATAAAATCATGATAAAATCAGACATATAAAATAATAAGAGACCCTTCATATCTGGGAGTCTCCCGCACAATTGATTGCGATGGCTTTCAGGAAATTAGCTCGAATATTTCTGGCCGCTTTTGCAAACAGTGCTTTTCTATATGTAACATAAGGGTCACAGTCCAAAAGTAACCTGACCACCTTTATCTGAGGGCTTTCCTCCTGTAGAGCAGCCAAAATGTTACCCAGGAACTTTTCTCTGGGGCTTTGATAGAGCTGACAATAGAGTAAATAGTGGACAACATCCTCTATCTCACTTGCTCCACAAATACATAGCCTTAGATGTTTAGGGACATTCATATACCTGCCGTCTAAGACAGCGGTTGGCATGGTTTGGAAACGGAGTTCTGTGAATGCGGTTCTCAAGGAGGCAAAAGTAAGTGTATGTAAGTATTGCGCCATTGAGTGGTTTGTTTTCAGCAGATGGTACCAGTGAGAGAAATTTGAAGAGTGAATTAAGGCTAAGTCCTGGTCATTATCCAATTTGTAGAACCAGTCCCTCAACATTCTTTTAACCCAGAAAAAACAAAAATGTCTGTGGAGAGGGATTTAGATTTTAGTAGGGTTTGAACTGAAGTTGCCCAGCCGCCACTCTTCCATTGCTCTACCATGCAACGTTTAGGTAGATGGTGGTCGGGCATATCCATCACCCTCTTATAGTAAGAGAATATAGCTAGAGTTGCCCTGGCTTTAATGGACACCATGCCTGTCTCTGTTCTAAGGAAAGCTGCTGGAGTCCCCTGGGGTGCCGCGAGGATGTGTCTCAGAAATTTATTCTGTCCTACTTCAAGATGGTCATTTTGTCTTTACACAGGACAGAACCTTAAAATGGAATCTGTTGATAGTGTTGAACTGGGTCTATTCACCAACGGAAGAAACACTGCTTCTGGAGCAGATTCCCTTTCCCCACTGCAGCCCTCCATGTACCTCCTAAATCTGTTCTGGAGGTTTGGGGGGCCCTTGACATATATGTGGGGTTCAGGAGGGAGAAGAGTAATGGGAAAGGCCACTGCACAAGGGGAAGTGTGCTTGAAAGATGTTGGATGGAAACCACAAAAACACTTCTAAATAAGGAAAAGAAAACAAAACTGAGAAAAATATTGGATTAATACTGGGTAGGAGGGTTGCTCAAAACATTTTCTTAAGCAGAAAATGTTTTCAGCATGGATTTCAAAAGAAAAAATGGGGGAGCAATTGTCTTTCACTTTGGGGTTGATAAATGTGACTATAGGTTCAAGCTCCTGTAAATTTCTTTCATTGCAATAAAACTACTACTACTACTACTACTACTACTACTACTACTACTACTACTAATAATAATAATAATAATAATAATAATAATAGTAACAACAACACTGAAGCCAATAAAATGGCATAGAAGCAGCAGTAGATAAGATCGAAGCAAGCATTTTGTTATCACTCATAGGGATTATCCAGAATTCTATAGAAAGCCCACAGCCAGGAGTGCCATAGCACCTTCCTGCTCATGTTCTCCAACAATTGGCATTAAAATCTATACTGCCTCTGATATGAGAGGTAACATATAGGCCAAACTCCTATTAGTTACATCCATAAGTGTAACACAATCAGAGTAACTTTTAATGCAAAGTGTGGGGTGGATATGAAATCTCTACTTTCATCAATTCACCACCAAATATTATGTGGTTTGCATTACATCAGCAACTAATGACTATAGGATTTTGGCCGGTGTCATCATTGTAATCAATAACAGGCTTGTTCTTTAGGAACTGGTCTGAGTCCCTTTCAAAGACATTGAAGCTGGTGGCCAGCACTATAGCCTGTGGTTTTGAATTCCAGAGTTTAACTATGCATTGTGTGAAAAAGTATGGTCTTAAATGTCTGGAATCTCTCTCCACTTAGCTTTTATGGGAAATCCAAAATGTCTTGTATTCTGAGAGAAAAGGGTTCCTTATCCATTTCCTCCACACCATGCAGAATTCTACACATGCCATCACACCATGGTAGTGCATTGTATGGGAAAAGAAGTTTGTGATTATTGCTTCACTCAATAATATTATTACTCTATATGCAATGCCCATTTAATTATTGAACCTGCCAGTCACCCTTTTGTCCCCTTCATTTCCACAGTTCTCTTATATGGCACCAATAACGTTTTGCAAAATGAAATCTCATGATGTTGACAGGGAGCTGTAAAGAAGGATGCATTCCACCTTTCCTTTATCCAGTGTTATTTGACTTCTATTTATAGACATAGGTTTCTTTGCCACCCACCACCCCCATTCCATTCATGCTACTGGTAAAGAGATTGTCAATCCTTTCTAATGGTGAAATGTTGAGTTCTACATTGAATGCTTGTTAAAATTACATTGCCACTTGCACTTGCCAATTGCCACTATGATTCAAAGCCTGCTTGATAGCTTTCCTTCACTCAGTTAATGCATTCAGAGACCTATAACTAATTCTGAGAGTGATGAAAACATGTCATCTTTCTGACATGTGTTCGTAATGAAGATACTTTTACTTGTCTTCTACGAGTACAATAGACAGCCTGCAATATCTCCAGCTTGACTGTAATTTCTTTCTGGGCTAGACTGCAAAGCATATAGGCATCTTAGGGAGTGCTTGCTCTGCCAGCGAAACTCTACCAGACTCATTGCAGCAATATAGCTGTGAGAACTTTTAGAAGCAAAAAGTCAGAGCCCTCCATCCAAAATGATGTGATTTTATCTAATTGAAGAAAAACATATACACAGGGAAGCCATTGAAATCCACAAACACCAGCAGAGTTTCAACAAAAAAGAAGAAAGTCTAAAACTCAACAAAGCCTGGCTCCCAGCACTGAAAAATATAGCCTGCAAAAGGTCAACGAACTCTACCCAGCCACAAGGACCGGTGATCACTGCACACAAAAGACTAGCTAACAATATCCATCAATCACAGTGACAGATCATCTCCCCCCTTATCACAACAATACACCCAGAACAAAAAACACCCTGATCACCATAATCACCTAATCTCCTGAAAAGGACAAAAAGCTGATCCGACAGCTACAAATACTCAACTATCCCACACACTACACCAGAACACAAACAGAGTTCTAACTCCTGTCCTCTGAAGATGCCGGACACAGAGACTGGCGAAACATTAGGAAGAAAAACCTTCAGAACATGGCCAAATAGCCCGAAAAACCTACAACAACCATCGGATCCCAGCCGTGAAAGCCTTCAAGAATACATCTGCAGTACACCTAATGGAGTCCTTCCCACTTGTGTCAAAGCAACTGTGTGATGCTTCTCTCCCCTTCTGGCATGTTCTTTCATACTCTTTCTGTCATGCAACTGGTGGCACAACTGATTTCACAATTAAGGTCTGCCTATTTGTGTGAAGGAAAGCATGATGAAGAGGGAGAAACACTTACACCATTACCTTTCCAATGCAATCCCCTCTCAATCAGCTAACACTAAAACAGTTGGCCACTGATATTATTTTTTTGAAGTTCTGAATGGTTTTTAATAATTGTTAATAGAAACAGCACTTGTTTCCCATAAACTTTTTCAAGCATTTCTTTAGTAAGCATATCCATCCAGGGATGTAAACTGGGGAAAACCAAATCAACTGCATTATGATTATGGTGTTGGGGATAAAATCAGTTTGGAGTTTTGCAATTAGGTAGGTTTTGCCCAATTTCCACTTACATTTCTTCACTGAGAATGATTGCTAGAAGCTCACAGCTATCAGCTGTCAGAGTAGCAAAAGTATTTAAAGCCATTTATAGCACACTTCTGACAGGTAGTGGAATATGAGCAGGTGTTGTTTATAGATTTTGGTACTTCTCATCACTGAGGAATGCTGATGTACTTTCCCATCTCCATCTCTTTGCCCCCAAATTATATTACTTGGGATAAGAAACTTGGGGAAATAGTTTTGCCCAGTGTTATCTGTTTACTCTGACATTGCAGGAACTTTTGACAAACCAAGACCACAGTCTTGAGTGATAATTTAAATGACTTAAACTCATTGATTTCAACAGAGTAAAGCCTACATAATTGTCTGTTAAACATTGGCTTAGATCAAATCAGGATCCTAAGGCTATGTATCTGCCCAAAATATGTTAAGGATAATTAAGTTCATTAAACAAATGTGAAAAAAGAGTGTAATGTGCGTTATCAGTTGCTAAAATTATTGTCAAAGATAATCAGTTTCTAATCTTCATCTGATGGGGAAGTCTAAGTGCATTCGTAGATATGTCTACTTAAATTTCAGTCTCACTCAGTTCAGTGGGGCTTAATTGCAGATTGGCTAGTACAGGATTGCAGTTTGAATGTAATATCACATACAGTCAAATGGGGAATAAAATATAATAGCTACAAAAAAGAGGTTTCCCATGAACAACACAACAACTATTAAGCTATATCATTCTATAACAGTAACAATTTCCTTTAATGAGCCCCACTAAAGCACTTTATGTTTGTAGAGGGAAAAATCTGAGGTGATTTCTGTCTGTAATGTTAAAGCAGGCATTTTGTTGTGGGACCTCAGTTGTCATCATAGTGAGACCATTGCAGAGAATAACATCTGTCTCTGATGTCTCTTGAAGGAGTGGAGATACCCAATTATTTTTAGGAAGAGCTGACAGTATGGTAAACACATCTGTTTTAATAGTGACATACATGCCTAAAGAGAAGAGTATCATAAATCTGTATTTCTAAAAGGAAGCTAGCAAGTCAACAAAGAAATGGAGATGGCACCTAACGAAGCATACATGCCAGGTACAAATGTACATTTTTCTAACATAAAAAGAACCCATGTCATTGTCATTGTTATCATTATTATCCTTTAATTGCTAATTTATTAAGTTTATTATTTCTTTGTCCTTACATTTCTTTGTCGACATGTAAGTCGATAACAATTGGGATAGGTATGCATGATGTGTATCTGTCAAATACAGAATGACAAGCCTAAAAATGTAACAATGTATTCTTCGAAGGTTATTCAGCATCTTTTAATGACAACAAGAAAAACATAGCAACTCAATTTCCAAACAATATAAGAATAACCCCCTTAAAATTATTACTCACAAACTGAAACCAGGAACTAAAACTGGAGCATGAAGTTGGGGAACTTGAGTATAACGCACAAATAGCTCTCCAGGGCATCATGCTGGTTTCTTTTTCCAAACAAGCAATTAGGACTGTTGGAGTTCACTTGTCCGTTTGGAATGAACTGCAGGAGAATAAGACTATACATTTGTTACATGGGTGTATAATCAATTCAACATCTGTAAAGGGGAAGATTGCCTCTCATTTCACCTACTTGTCTTTCGCCCAGTGCAATGCAAATTCTTCATAGCTGAGAAGGAGTCAACGTGTATACCAACTGTACACTTGTTGGCTCTGGTCACTCAATCCAAGGATGCAGCTGGTAGTGAGATTCTTGAGCAAATGTATGTACGTAATCTATACACCTTAAGCATCTTTACACCTAAGGCATGTCCTATCCTTTTATATTCATTCACTGCAGATATTTCATTTGAGTGTTCTCTCCCCCCCCCCCCCATCATGTTATATTATCTAATAAGATGCATGGTGTCAATCAAACACATGGGTATTAATGGCTTGAAATAATTGTAGAGGACTTTCTGTCTTCTTTGCTGATCTGATGGCTTTGTCAGCTTTAGGAATGTATCTGTCTGCTCAAACAACTGTGTTTTTTTTCCTTTTAGTCTATGTATGCCTAAAAAAAAAAATGCAAAGCTCACCTACAGATTGAAATAGAGTTTTTGTTCTGCTGAAATAAAATCTTTCTGAAAGTGTTGTGAACTAAGAGCTAGTGCACCAATGTGTCCATTCCTCAAAATGGCCAATTTGGTTACAGTGACACATGCCTTAGTTATACCAATTTGGATTACTGCTGCCTTTAAAGACCATTTGGAAATTTCAGCTTGCTCCCTCTCCTCTCTTTTTGGCAGCAATTGAAATTTTTTTTTATTCCAACAGGATTTTAGTGTTAAATGTCTAATTTTAACATATCTCATTGCCATACACTTGCTGCCAATATATCCTTTCAAATGTGTTTTAAATGCTCTTATATTTCTTAATTTGCTTTTATATGACGATTTTAATATTTCCATGTTCAATAATTTTAAATTGCTTTTTGTATGTTGTTTTAAATTCTTGCTCTCTTAATGATTTTTAAGATGCAGAAAAAATGAACTGCACAGATATAGGATGGAAGACACCTGGCTAGACAACAGTACCTGTGAAAGGGATATAGGAGTCTTGGTAGACCACAAACTGAACATGAGTCAGCAGTGTGATGCGGCTGCCAAGAAAGCCAATGCAATTCTTGGTTGCATCAATAGGAGTATAGTGTCTAGATCAAGGGAAGTGATAGTACCACTCTATTCTGCTTTGGTCAGACCTCACCTGGAGTATTGTGTCCAGTTCTGGGCACCTCAATTCAAAAAGGATGTTGACAACCTGGAACGTGTCCAGAGGAGGGCGACCAAAATGGTCAAAGGTCTGGAAGCCATGTCCTATGAGGAGTGGCTTAGGGAATGTTTAGCCTTACAAAAAGAAGGTTAAGAGGGGACATGATAGTCATGTTTAAATATTTGAAGGGATGTCATGTCGAGGAAGGGACAGGTTTGTTTTCCACGGCACCAGACACTAGGACAAGGAGCAATGGTTTCAAACTACAGGAAAAGAGATTCCACCTGAATCTCAGGAAGAACTTCCTGACAGTCAGAGCTGGTCGGCAGTGGAATATGCTGCCTCGGAGTGTGGTGGAGTCTCCTTCTTTGGAGGTTTTTAAGCAGAGGCTGGATGGCCATCTGTCAGGAGTGCTTTGATGGAGTTCCTGCATGGCAGGGGGTTGGATTCGATGGCCCCTGTGGTCTCTTCCAACTCTGTGATTCTATGATTCTATTCTATGCCTTTAGTCCCATTGCCAGGAGAAATGTGGCATAGAAATGCAAGAAATAAAATAAAATAAAACTAAAGTCTAAACTTGAGACTAAAAGCGACAATGTATTTCATCATATATGAGTCAGAATACAGAGACTACAAATATTATATTTATATTGTGTGTGTGTGTATCTACTGCATTTCCTGTCAGACATTACAATATATTTACTGCATTTCCTGTCAGACAATACAATACATACATATATTCTTGCTACATAGAGCTGGGCAATTTCTATGAGTGGGGAGTAAAAACCTAACAGAACGATGGAAAGTCATACCTTGCAACTACTATTTTTGATCCTGTAGCCCCCCCCTTCATAATCTGTCCTGAAAAATATTAAAGTTATAAAAATGGTCATTTTCATGCCCAGAAGCCTCCAGCAATGTGATTGGCATTGCATTAAGAGCATTTCTGGGTTGGAGATGAAATTTGTCCAGAAAAAAATTGTTTTCCGTCCAAACATTTCAAGTGATTTCTGTTCTTGGAAAACAGGTACTATGACCGAAAACCTACTACAATAAAGTAAGCTGCAATCAGAGTAGGCCCATTTGAATCAATGGAACTTATAGAAGTGTTAACTTACCAAACACTCACTGGTTCAATTGACTTACTCTAGTATGATTTTCTATGCTGAGCAACCAGATTTCAGTCACTGTTACTTGTTGGTTTGGAAAAAGGCTAAATCGTCAACATTGTTCATGACTTGCTAATCCTAAATGATGTTTAAAAAAATCACTTAAAGATACAAAAATGGCCTGGAATCCTCCAAGATGATACCCCAAAAGTAACATTTTAAGAATTACAAACAAATATTGCTTGCTATGCTAAAATCCAAGTTTATGCACCAACCACCGATGCTGAAGAGGCTGAAATTGACCAATTCTATGAAGACTTACAACACCTTCTAGAACTGACACCAAAGAAAGATGTTCTTCTCATTATAGGGGACTGGAATGCTAAAGTAGGGAGTCAAGAGATAAAAGGAACAACAGGTAAGTTTGGCCTTGGAGTTCAAAACGAAGCAGGGCAAAGGCTAATAGAGTTTTGTCAAGAGAACAAGCTGGTCATCACAAACACTCTTTTCCAACAACACAAGAGGCAACTCTACACATGGACATCACCAGATGGGCAATACCAAAATCAGATTGATTATATTCTCTGCAACCAAAGATAGAGAAGCTCTATACAGTCAGCAAAAACAAGACCTGGAGCTGATTGTGGCTCTGATCATCAGCTTCTTATAGCAAAACTCAAGCTTAAACTGAAGAAAGTAGGAAAAACCACTGGGCTAGTCAGGTATAATCTAAACCAAATCCCTTATGAATACACAGTGGAAGTGAAGAACAGATTTAAGGAACTCGATTTGGTGGACAGAGTGCCTGAAGAACTATGGATGGAGGCTGGTAACATTGTACAGGAGGCAGCAACAAAAACCATCCCAAAGAAAAGGAAATGCAAGAAAGCAAAGTGGCTGTCCAACGAGGCCTTACAAATAGCAGAGAAGAGAAGGGAAACAAAATGCAAGGGAGATAGGGAAAGTTACATAAAATTGAATGCAGACTTCCAAAGAATAGCAAGGAGAGACAAGAGGGCCTTCTTAAATGAACAGTGCAAAGATATAGAGGAAAATAATAGAAAGGGAAAAACCAGAGATCTGTTCAAGAAAATTGGAGATATTAAAGGAACATTTTGTGCAAAGATGGACATGATGAAGGACAAAAATGGTAGGGACCTCACAGAAGCAGAAGACATCAAGAAGAGGTGGCAAGAATACACAGAGGAATTATACCAGAAAGATCTGGATGTCCCGGACAACCCAGATAGTGTGGTTGCTGACCTTGAGCCAGACATCCTGGAGAGTGAAGTCAAGTGGGCCTTAAAAACCATGGCTAACAACAAGGCCAGTGGAGGTGATGGCATTCCAGTCGAACTATTTAAAATCTTAAGAGATGACGCTGCTAAGGTGCTACACTCAATATGCCAGCAAGTTTGGAAAACTCAGCAGTGGCCAGAGGATTGGAAAAGATGAGTCTACATCCCAATCCCAAAGAAGGGCAGTGCCAAAGAATGCTCCAACTACCGTAAAATTGCACTCATTTCACACGCTAGCAAGGTTATGCTCAAAATCCTACAAGGTAGGCTTCAGCAGTCTGTGGACCGAGAACTCCCAGAAGTACAAGCTGGATTTCGAAGGGGCAGAGGAACTAGAGACCAAATTGCTAACATGCGCTGGATCATGGAGAAAGTCAGAGAGTTCCAGAAAAACATCTACTTCTGCTTCATTGACTACGCAAAAGCCTTTGACAGTGTGGACCATAGCAAACTATGGCAAATTCTTAAAGAAATGGGAGTGCCTGACCACCTTATCTATCTCCTGAGAAATCTATATGTGGGACAGGAAGCAACAGTTAGAACTGGATATGGAACAACTGATTGGTTCAAAATTGGGAAAGGAGTATGACAAGGCTGTATATTGTCTCCCTGCTTATTTAACTTCTATGTAGAATACATCATGCGAACGGCTGGACTGGAGGAATCCCAAACCGGAATTAAGATTGCCGGAAGAAATATCAACAACCTCAGATATGCAGATGATACCACTCTGATGGCAGAAAGTGAGGAGGAATTAAAGAACCTCTTAATGAGGGTGAAAGAGGAGAGCGCAAAAAATGGTCTGAAACTCAACATCAAAAAAACTAAGATCATGGCCACTGGTCCCATCACTTCCTGGCAAATAGAAGGGGCAGATATGGAGGCGGTGACAGATTTTACTTTCTTGGGCTCCATGATCACTGCAGATGGCGACAGCAGCCACGAAATTAAAAGACTCCCGCTTCTGGGGAGGAAAGCGATGACAAACCTAGACAGCATCTTAAAAAGCAGAGACATCACCTTGCCAACAAAGGTCCGCATAGTCAAAGCTATGGTTTTTCCAGTAGCGATGTATGGAAGGGAGAGCTGGACCATAAAGAAGGCTGACCGCCAAAGAATTGATGCTTTTGAATTGTGGTGCTGGAGGAGACTCTTGAGAGTCCCCTGGACTGCAAGAACAAACGTATCCATTCTGAAGGAAATCAACCCTGAGTGCTCCCTGGAAGGACAGATCCTGAAGCTGAGGCTCCAGTACTTTGGCCATCTCATGAGAAGAGAAGACTCCCTGGAAAAGACCCTGATGTTGGGAAAGTGTGAAGGCAAGAGGAGAAGGGGACGACAGAGGACGAGATGGCTGGACAGTGTCACCGAA
This sequence comes from Intellagama lesueurii, assembly GCA_037013535.1. Taxonomy (NCBI): domain Eukaryota; kingdom Metazoa; phylum Chordata; class Lepidosauria; order Squamata; family Agamidae; genus Intellagama; species Intellagama lesueurii. The sequence goes on along the minus strand of JBAJHW010000003.1, from coordinate 204,165,611 downwards.
GCTACCAACATGAATTTGACCCAACTCCGGGAGGCAGTGGAAGACAGGAGGGCCTGGCGTGCTCTGGTCCATGGGGTCACGAAGAGTCGGACACGACTAAACAACAACAAATGCTAAAATTGTCATGATATCACCAGCATTTAATTACTTTTTAACATTTGATGTATTTGCTGCAGTTTTTAAAGCCTTTTTTCTTCTATTACATGTGAAAAGTATTTTAGGAAGTAACAAAAGTAAGTTAAGCAAATGTGGAGTAATAAGTGATGCACAAAATCTGGAGAAGGAATGAGAAAATGGAATCACTCACTCCAAAAATTACGTGGCTGCATGAGGTCCTACATTTGTTAGGAACTGGACTGAGACCAGAAAGGACAGATGTTCAGCTAAGAAAGGAACACATTTTTGGACTTCTCAAGTCTTTTAATGTAGAATTGCTGTCATATACAGCTTTGGGAAAATGTAAAAAGCTTTAACAGACAGATTATGACCAAGCAATGAAACTGCTTAAATTAAGAATTCCGCAAAAATATAAACCAGTTGTAGATTTACATATATCTCCTTGCATCCTTGATTTTGCATATTAAATCTGCCACAGCTTGAAGACATTTTGAAAGGTTCATGTAGTGACATATCTTCCCATTACCATGGATACATATCTGATTAGATCAAGAGGAATAAATTATCTCATCAAAGGTCAGTTGTGTAACAGCATAGATACTTAATACTGAGTCTATATTCACCTAGGGGAAAAGGGATTCTCATTTAGTCTCTCTCTCTCTCATAATAAACATGTATTATAATTTAAGCCATTTCAATGCCTGTGGCCATTACAGGAGCAAAGCAATGCCTGGAAGACACATCTTTTGTTTTAAATGTAGGATTTTTTTCCTTTGGATTGATGGCAGTAAAATGTCCTCAGCATTTCTCAACTTGTACATCTGACTTTAATTAAACTACTGCGCCATATTCAATGTTTGTTTTCTAATATTTTATTTATTTGCTACATTTTTTATCCTTCCCTTTCTTCAATAAATAAAGGGCAGCATATATAACTCTCCCCATCCATCTTAGCCTCACCATGGCCCTGTGATATAGATTAGACTGGGAGAAAACTATTAGCGCAAGGTCACCCTGTGGGTTTCTTAGCTGAGTGGGAATTGAACCTTATCTGCGTCTGACTGCACCATGTGCATATACACTTGCAGATTTACAAAAAAGATGAAGGTGGCAAACGTGTACATACTTACTTGGGAGTAAAGTCCTACTGAAATCAAATGTGCTTGCTTTTGAGTAGACATCAAAAGTTGCAAGCTATGTTGCTGTTGTTATATTTCATCGTCATGATTACATATTTCTATTTTTCCTATGAATATTCTAAAATGTGATCTGCCAATATATTGTGTGGAAATCACATCATATGTTATATGAGTGGATAGGAGTGAGTGGATTGAAAAATTTGGAAGCCACAGGGTAAATATACCAAGGAGATATATAATTTGTTCCAACTCATGGTACTCCGATTTCCTTATCATGGTTTTTGACAGCCCATTTATGAATCAGTGGCAACATTTCCTGGTGCTGATATCTTGTCTAAGTATTCTTTTGTTGTTGTTATTGTTAGTCATAGCTCCATGACATATGGGAATTTAATTGTTCATGGTGGACAGGGAGAAGAGAAAGGTGAGGACAGGGAAGAATGGAGATTCGTTGTGTGCTAGCTGAAACTTCCAAATAGTTGCTAAATGCAGGGTTGTCTGACCTTCATTATTATAGTTTTGGCTGATGATAAGGAAACACAAATAGTATCTGAATTTCCCAGAGAATGCCATGGGCTTCTTTCTCAAGTGGAGTTGGTGAAACATACCCCTAGAGATTATGAAAATGTGGGTTTTCCACATATAGTGGTGAGGAGGACCCCTGGATAGTGGGGCATTACATAAAAGTCATGGGGAGATAACTATGAATATGTGGAATGACTCAAAAGTGATCCTACAAGGATTTACCAAGGCTCTATAGTTATCACAAGCAACATTAATACTGAGGTGAAGATTGTTGACCAAGGCTACAAATAACCTCTCAATATTTTACTCAGGGTACATGCCAAACTTGGGTTTAGAAAATTGATAGCATTCATCTGTTTCTGAAACTGACAGGAATCTATTAACTAAATGGAAAGTTGAAAGGAGCATTACTGGCTGAGGAGACTGTATTAAGGTTTGTATCTTTGAACAAGGTCCAAACAACTGAATGTTTTAGGCCATCTGGCCTCCTGCCTTTATTACTGTTGCATGAATAATCTCAGTCAGCAAAGGCCGCAGCTTTTTCCCTGTTACCTTTCACTAGCCAGGACTGGCACAGGTCCATCTTACAAATGGTTGCCCTCCAAACACAGTCCCTGCATCAACAAGTGGGACAGAATGAAGCCAAACAGTTAAAACCTCTGAAAGCACAAACTGTGAATCTACCTTTCTAAATAGCAACTCCCATGTACAATAAATCTGGATAAATTCATCTGGAAAAACAATCACAGTGGACTTCAAAAGGCCCAGCCTCTGGGCAAAGATTATACAGATTCATGAGAGTACCCTCTACACAGCACAACTCTTTTCTTAATTCTAAAATATAGTGCAATGAAGAATGTAGCTTCTAGGTAGTGCAACCACCACTTGCTTATTAGAAAGCAGGACTGATTCAAACATTCTACACACACACACACAAACCCATTATGATCCAATGAATGAGTTACCCCATCTATCACAGACAAATCTATTCCCTCAAGCAAGGTTCAGCAGCCTACCATGTAACTAGCATATGTCCTCTTTTCATGATTCCATCTGTGTACGAGGAGGATGGGATTACAATGACAAGCTCTGCATTTGCAAACCTAAATGTCTACATGCAGTTTGTGTCATTTTAACTCCTGCTTCTGGGAGAAGAGGAAGATAGCAATTAAATTAATTAAGTTATAAATAAGAAAATAAATATTCTGTTGAATGTTTAATTCCATCCATATCCTGACCGCCATAAAAATCCCAAAGTGATTAACATGGTTAAATGAATGAAATAGAATAACCAAGATCAAAAGAACAGAACACACAACTAATAAAACCAGAACAAAACAAATTCATAATAAAGATCTGGCTAAATTAATTGCCCACATAAATGCTAGGGTAAGGATGTTGGTCAGCCTGTCACAAAAACAATAGTAAAGTTAGTGTCAGACATATCTCTTGAAGGGGTTTTCCAGAATCAGAGCACCTTTGTGGGGGAAAAAAAATACATTCTAACCCATGGTACTTCCTCTTCTGTTTGGTTAATCAAAAGGGTCACTTACCTCTTACCTAATGGCCCAGGGAGGCTAATGGAGCAAGAGACTTTTTGCACAGTTCCTGGCCATGTGTATACATCTACATGCATACTGATTATACAAGCATATACATGTAAATTAATGTGCACACAGCAAGGAGGGGGGTTTGTTGCTATCATGTCTTTCACTTAATCACACACGCAAAAAGACTATAGCATATGTCAAGCTCAGCTGGAATTTTAACCACATGGTCCAGCTATCCTGCTGAAGAGCCAACCTTGCTAGACCAGAGATTGGTATCTTTAAAAAGCAATGATGTATCCTTGCTAATACTGTGATTTTACACTCCCAATTAGTTAGAACATGCATCTCTAGGTTAATGCAAAACATTAAGTCCAAAGCTCATTACATCTAATTTGAAATTAATGAATGTGATGCGAGGTTAAAAATTGCTGAACGGCTTGATTGAAGCTTTGAAAATGAAAATCCAGGGCTGTCTTTATGTCTGTAATCACCTCAGACAATGACAATGGAATCATTGATACATGTATGAACAGGAAGTGTGAGTTGCTTGATAGTGTTTTATCAGGTGATGCTGTTTCCTACATCAGCAGGTTCCTTGCTGAATTAGTGAACTGAGCAATTGAAAGATGATCAGGTAACATATGTGTAGGAATGCTTACAAACTGAGGCTGGTGATGATGGTGTGTGATTATATGGTAATATATGGAAGTTATGTTGGTCGCAGAATTGTGGCAGTTAGAGTCCAAAAAGACAAATCTGCACATTTCTAGTTTCAAGTGATGCAATTGCAGTTTAGAAGTACCCTTTGACCAGAACATATGAGTGAAAGAAAATTCAATCGATGCCATCCAAATAATATACAGGTTATAGTATTTTCTTATTGTTTCATTTTTCTGTATGGCTATCTTCCAGATCCACTTGGCTTGTAGATCCTAATTAAGAACTTCGAGAACTCCCTAAAACCCCCATTAAGAATCTATGAAGAATAATGTGACTTGTTTGGCTTGGATATTTGTGAGAGGCATTGGAAAATGCATAATTGTATGGCTATTACTGGCAGTGCCTTTCAGGACAAGAATGGGTTCACAGCAGGGGTCAGAAATTTTCTTTCAAAAGCTACACTCCTACAGACTGCAATTTTAAAGCTTTCTTTTTGTGCCTTTTGTCCATCACTAATGCCTTACCTGTATTTTTCATTGTGGAATGATTGTATTGATAAAGGCAATATACATCTGAGGTATTCAACCATCCAAACATACACCTAGAGGATATTTTGAAAACACTCTGGCCTTGTAAAGATTAAACTGTTATACCTGGGGGGAAAAAATTAAAGGTTCTGGCATTTTGTTCAATGATTCAATTTTCTGTATTGCTATTGCACTATTGTAAGGCAAGCCATTGTTGCAACACAAAGAGAAACTCCTGCAACACAGTTGTTCTTGTTTGAAAGACACATATATGTAATAAGTCACCTCTTTCTTTGTGTTCTTTCACAAACATGATTCCTATTTTGTGCCAACCCTAAGCTAGGAAATCCACTGAGCACCTGCAGATATTCCCCAAATAAAATGCCATTTAAAGAATGTGGGCATGTGAGAAGTTCACCTCCGATGTCCCAGCGGGCTGTCTGAATTCATCCAGTGCCCCTGGAAGGCCTGTTGGATGGGGGAGTCTGCTGGACCTCAGGCTGGTTCTGGGAGCAGATGACTTGCCCAGAAAGATACAGTTGGAGGTGATGAGGATGAGCACCTGGGGAAGGAGGCAAGGGGTGGGCTCTGCAGACAACTGTGGACCAAAAAGATAGAGGAGACAGAGATGTAGAGGGAGACTGGGATGGGATCAGAGGAGACAAGTGCCAGGGATTCAGGGCGGGAAAAGGCCTGGGGCGACATGCTAGAAAAGCCAGTATCAGCCTTCCTGGTGGAAGAACTGTTTGAGAATACCCTCAAGAGAGCCCTGTGCTGGAGTCTTGTTGAAACTGTGGATACCTCGAGGGACAGGGGGACTTTGCAATGTGGATCAGGACTGTCGACAGCTGCTGCCATGCCAGGACCACCACCGAAGCTGCTGGGACAGCTGACTGAGATTCAAAGGAAGCGCTGGATGTGCCAGCAACAACAGTAAGAACACTGCTGCACCTATAGGAGGAGCTAGCAAAAATCCAGGACTAGGAGTGGCTTACCTATACAAGCCTACTTTGTAGGGTGTGGGCAGACAAGGGCAACTGCTAGGGCCCTTGGCTGCCCCAGGGTTTTTTGTTTCTTCTGCCTTCAGTGAGGACCATTAGAGGCCCCCAAGATACCAAACTCTCAGAGAGATTAATGACTGAAACTCAGTCTCCCAGGGGCCAGACATATGGGGAAGGGATTAATATTGTTAACTCTGCTGTAGATCCCCTGAGTTAATGGAATTTACATATGTGTTGATTTGCCATTCTAGTGGGAACTAGCAACTGGATTTAGGCTAGTTTAAAATGAGATAAGTCTGCAGCTTTGTGTAGGACTGAAGTGCAAAACAACTCATTATACCTTCTCATACTAACAACATGACAGTAGTTTGCTTTACCAGGTGTATAAAGTTAGACAGACTGCCAATTTTCCACTGCAGTGAATGTACCCAGAACTATTCCATACAACCTCTTTTTATCCTATTTTGATTACCTCAAATATATAATCAGTGAAGGCCTGGCACCTAATTGATGCTGGTCCCCCAAACAGATGTTGGGAACTATAGGTATACAGTAAGCCTGGGGTGGGAGGGGGGGGAGAAACAGTTATACTGTTCTAATCTTCAAGAAATTGTACATCTTCACCTGACGAGTTCCCATACATTTACAATTTGGAATTCTTATCAATTTATGTTCTGATTTTCATGGTAATTTGCTTGATTATTATGTTGGGCCTTGGAATATCTTGATGTCTAACAAATTCTGCTTCTGCTTCGGTGGATAGTGGTATTTATCATTACCAGCATTCATTCTTCCTGACCACTGGCAGGTCATCCATTATGGCATGAGGGACACTGCCCTGCCTTAAGCTGTGTTGTCCCACTCCTGCTAGCCTCCTTACCAGAGGCAGAGATTCTCTGTGTGTATCCAGTTTGCTCCTGCCTCTCGTTTTCCATCTCCCCATTGGCTGAAGTGTCGTCTTCTGTCTCAACAGCTAGAATGGGCACCACCAGCTGCCACCATTCTTGCTTCATTTTCTAGTTCGACAGCCACTGAAAAGAGCTTCTGTTATTACTTTTTGAGAAGAGACGGCTTCTTCTGTCTGATGCTAAAGCAGACTTTTCACTCTCCAACTCCTCTAGTAAAAAATCAGCTCACAGACCGGACTCCTCCCTGTGACATTCCAATCACACCACTCACCAACCAGCATTCAATCATTCAGCTGCCAATCACACCAGACCAAGTACAAGATGGATTGACTCCCTAAAGGCAGCAACAGACTTGAGTCTGCAAGAGTTGAGTAGGGTTGTAGAGGACAGGACATTTTGGAGATCACTTATTCATAGGGTTGCCATGAATCAGAGGGTGAGTTGACGGCACATAACAACAGCAATATACTTCTTGCTTAACAAATGTATCATATGGTATTAGTGCAGGGACCTGCAAGAACTTTACAGAATAAAAAGAAAAATCCCAGTGGAATAGGAAGTCTTCTCTTTCTCTCTGTGGTGCTTTTGCAGGCCTTTAAAATGCCTCCCCAACAAACATCTTTTATTTCTCCTTCCAACAAATTCCACCTCAAGGAAACAAATTTATATGTAAACTAAAGGAATCCCCCCTGCGCTCAGTGTGGCACAGTGATGAGATTCTGTTCGCAAAGAAGTCTAGGAACAGAATAGAAGGAGGTATTACTTGTCTAAAATTCAGCTAAATTAGAATTGTTCTTTGACTATGCCTCTGGAGTGTCTGATCACATAAACTCAGATGGCATCTGTTGGCACCCAACAATCACACAAAGGATTCACTATATTGGAAAGTCACAACAAAATAATTTGTTCAATGTGCCTGTGGGCAATCTATACACAGAAGGAATCCAGACCAACTGGATTTTTAGTGAAATTAGCCTTAGTTTAAGCTGTTGCAGCATTTCTGTAGATTCTTAACATCTCAAAACCCTATCGTTTTGATACCCAATATGGTCCAGCGGATAGAATGGTTGACTAGGACTCAGGAGACCGGGGTTCAAATCTCTGTTCAGCCACATAAGCTCACTCTATTTATTTACAATGATCTCTGGTATTGCTCAGATTCAGAGTCACTCTGTTCTACTGTATAGCTCAAAACAGGTTATAAAAGGTTTCTGCCATTTTCACAATAGCCTCTTGAGGCCAGTTAAGCTGAAAGATTGTCCCACACTGAGTAGTTTTGTTTTATCTCTGTAACTCGAAGGTCTGATTATGCCCATGGAAGGGTTTTGATTCAGCAGATGATTTTTGCTAATTTCCCCTTTCCTTTAGGTTAGCAGTGGCATCTTCCACGCTGTTCTGGAGGGTCTTCCAGAGATTCTTAGAAGATGCAAGATACTGCAGAAAGAAGGGGACTGTGGTAATCTGTACCCATGCCAGCAGAAACATTCTATCACTAAAACTCCACTTGGGGAATGTTTCTACAAGTGGGAGCAAAACCTGCATCCAAGCTGGTATGATTATAAATAGTAACATCAATCTTCTAATTTTATCTCACCCCCTTTAATTCATATTCTTTCCTAATTTGTTCAAGAACCTTCCCGCTTACAATAACTAGATATTTTTTACAAAGATATAGACAGGCCAAATTTTTATAAATCTCATGCTTTTATTTTGAAAAGACTCAGTTTTTAATTTCTACTCTTCCTATGGACTGGCTGTGGAACAATTCCTTCCCTACCAGCAATAGACTATAAATCCATGGGCTACTCTGTGTGGAGTTATTATCACGTCTAGCATATATATGTTCTTGCACATAGCTGAGAGATTCAGCATCACTTATCTGCTATAGAAGACCTGGATTTTAAAAATATATTAACACTTGAGTGAATATTGGAGGGAAGCCAAAGAAATCATGGATTTGAAAAAATGTGCTGTCTCAGCTTCTAGAAGAGCATAATGGATAGGCAACCTCTCCACACACTCATTAAAAGAGTTTCTTGTAAGTGATGCCTGGCAAAATTAGATGAAAAATAAATCACTAAACTGCCAGGCATATGTGTGGAAGCATAGAACACTTGACTCTGTAGAACAGAAGTGTATATCTGTCTCAGGGGTTTTGGGTGTCTTTGATGTAGTAATTATAGTATTGATATAGAACTGTATGTACCCCTGAGTGATGTGTATATTATTGGCCCTGATATTCTAAAGCCATTTTTGGAAACTTGATGAAAATGCTTATGGAATAATCATGTACATAATATTGGGCCAGGCAGAATCTAGATCTGAATTTACGGGTGGATCTCCCAGTGATTGCTAAGGTCAGCAAGAATTTCTGACTGTTGGTTGTTGTTGTTGTTTTTTCAAACCCCTGGAGCAACAAAATTAGTCCACGTGGCCTACATCATACTGCTGAAATGAAGAAAGCTTAAGGTAACCAGCAGTGTATTTGCATGCAGAAGGATCTTTCCCTTATTTGTTCCTGTGCAGAAGTATTGGGGTACTTGTGGCTTTCCTGATGTTATTGGAATTCAACCCTGCCAGCACAACTACTGATAATGAATGATGGGTATTTTGGTCCAACAATACCTACTATTTAACAGGTTCCCAACATCTATTATATATAGTACATTACTAAGGATCCATAGTTATACTTCATTGTGTGGAACCACCTACAAAGTAAACATATGGAAACATAGAAAAAGTAACCACTACAATAAAAACGAAGAAAGTTCATAAATTGCAGATGGCATATTTTTTTCCTAATTATTACATAAAACAATGTCAGACTTGGTGATTAAGTTCAATTCTACAACTTCTCATTCCAACCATTTTTTATTTGCTTTTGATTGTCTACCACACTTAAGGCTACCATCCACTCTTGAAGTCTGAAACTGCAAGCAGATGTTGTTCACTGCAGATTGAAAAACCTTATGAATTTATGTGAACAGAGCAGCTAATGTTCAGAAATGTTTTATTCTGAAGTGATTTTGATGAAATTAGATTGTGTTTTTTTTAAGGTTTTTATTCATTTTCAATAGGGGTAAGGGTTGGGATATAGGTACAAGGGAATAAGGAAGGAAGAAATAGGGGTGGGGAAAGGGTAAAATTCCAGAGAGCGAAAGAGTATTCTTACATCCACTTACTTAGTTATGTTAAAAAGGGAAATCACATAAGTAAACAATCTAACAATTTTTCCAGACTACGTATCTATGTTTGCAACTCTCTCCATTCCTTTGGATCTTCTCATACTTCTTTTATCTATACTTTCCAGTCTTTATTTCAGATCCAGTTATAAAATCGTTCCCATTTTTAAAGTCCTTTTTGAGATGATATTTCATTTAATGCTTCTGTTGGTACACCCATCTCCACCACTTCCAGTATCTTTTCTATCAGTTCCTCCAAAGACAGTACCACTTCTTTCTTCCAATATTTTCCATATAGTATTCTCGCTGCCATAATTACATGTATTATGAAATATCTAATTTCTTTATCTACAATTTCAGTCATAACATTCAATAAAAACAATTCCAGTTTAAATGGTATTACATAAGACAAGATTTTTTGCAGCATTTCATGTATTAATCTCCAATAACTTTTTGCTTCCCTACACGTCCACCAGATATGATAGAAAGTACCCTCCTGCATTTTACATTTCCAACATTTGTTGGAGGTACCTTTGTACATTTTAGATAATTTAGTTGGAGTCATATGCCATCAATAAAACATTTTATATATATTTTCTTTAAATTTTACTGATTTTGAAGTTTAATATTATTCTGCCAAATTTGTGCCCACTGTTTTAAGTCAATATTGTGACCACCATTTTGTGCCCATTTTATCATACAGTCTTTTACCACTTCATCTTCCATTTTCATATTTAAGAGATATTCATACATTCTTTTAATTATTTTATCATTTGTCTCTAACAGTAGTTTATCAAATGTCATTTGTTCTTCATAGAAAGCCGTTATTTTGTCTTTGAAATCAGATTGTTAAATGTACCATTTAAATTTATCAATAGTTTTTAATAAATTCTTAAGGGCTCCAATACGACAGCTGTGTTCATATATAATTTTATGCAGGAATGCCAGTTTAATTAACCAGGATATGAAAAGTGACATGTTCATTCCTATCTCAGTCCACTTCATGTGAGTGGATAAACAAATTAAAAAGGAGAGAGCTTTGGGTGAGAACTGAACCCAGGATTACGGTGAAGTCTGCCCAAAGAAGATGGACCTTGAGAAAAGAACAAATCCAGGTTTAAACTTGGTTTACAATCCTGATTTGTTCATACAGTATATCACAGAAGTTAGTACACCCCCTCACATTTCATAAATATTTTAGTATATCTTTTCATGTGACAACACTGAAGAAATGACACTTGGCTACAATGTAAAGCAGTCAGTATACAGCTTGTATAACAGTATAAATGTGCTATCCCCTCAAAATAACACAACACCCAGCCATTAATGTCTAAACCGCTGGCAACAAAAGTGAGTACACTCCTAAGTGACAATGTCCAAATTGGGCCCAAGTAGCCATTTTCCCTCCCTGGTATCATGAGACCCGTTAGTGTCACAAGTCTCAGGTGTGAAGGGGGAGCAGGTGTTATCACTCTCACTCTCTCAGACTGGTCACTGGAAGTTCCACATGGAACCTCATGGTAATGAACTATCTGAGGATCTGAAAAAAATGAATTGTTGCTCTACATAAAGATGGCCTGGGCTATAAGACGATTGCCAAAACCCTGAAGCTCAGCTGCAGCATGGTGGCCAAGACCATACAGTGGTTTAACAGGACAGGTTCCACTCAGAACAGGCCTCGCCTTGGTCGACCAAAGAAGTTGAGTGCCCGTGCTCAGCCTCATATCCAGAGGTTGGCTTTGGGAAATCGACGTATGAGTGCTGCCAGCATTGCTCTAGAGGTTGAAGGGGTGGGGGAGTCAGCCTGTCAGTGCTCAGACCATATGCCACACACTGCATCAAATTGGTCTCCAGGGCTGTCGTCCCAAAAGAAAGCCTCTTCTAAAGATGATGCACAAGAAAGCCCGCGTACGGTTTGGTGCAGACAAGCAGACTAAGGACATGGATTTCTGGAACCATGTCCTGTGTTCCGGTGAGACCAAGATAAACATATTTGGTTCAGATGGTGTCAAGCGTGTGTGGCGGCAACCAGGTGAGGAGTACAAAGACAAGTGTGTCGCGCCTACAGTCAAGCATGGTGGTGGGAGTGTCATGGTCTGGAGCTGCATGAATGCTGCCGGCACTGGGGAGCTACAGTTCATTGAGGGAACCATGAATGCCAACATGTACTGTGACATACTGAAGCAGAGCATGATCCCCTCCCTTCAGAGACTGGGCCACAGGGCAGTATTCCAACATGATAACGACCCCAAACACACCTCCAAAACGACCACTGCCTTGCTAAAGAAGCTGAGGATAAAGGTGATGGACTGGCCAAGCATGTCTCCAGACCTAAACCCTTTTGAGCATCTGTGGGGCATCCTGAAACGGAAGGTGGAGGTGCGCAAGGTCTCTAACATCCACCAGCTCTGTGATGTCATCATGGAGGAGTGGAAGAGGACTCCAGTGGCAACCAGTTAAGCTCTGGTGAACTCTCTGCCCAAGAGGGTTAAGGCAGTGCTGGAAAATAATGGTGGCCACCCAAAATATTGACACTTTGTGCCCAATTTGGACATTGTCATTTAGGGGTGTGCTCACTTTTGTTGCCAGCGGTTTAGATGTTAATGGCTGTGTGTTGCGTTATTTTGAGGGGACAGCACATTTACACTGTTATACAAGCTGTATACTGACTGCTTTACATTGTAGCCAAGTGTCATTTCTTCAGTGTTGTCACATGAAAAGATATACTAAAATATTTATGAAATGTGAGGGGGTGTACTCACTTCTGTGATATACTGTATGTGCTTTACCATAATCCAAGTTTCAGATTTCACAAAAAAGGTTCACCTTCCCTGGTTTGAACAGGCTGACTGTACACTACACAACTAATTCACACTGTGAATTTATTAGGGAACGATCCTGGGTTATTCTTATGTGCAAATTCCTCTATTCCAGTCTTATGCAAGAAGGAAATGAGGAGTTTTATAAATGTTTCTTTTACTTCCAAATCAAACCCCTTGACTTGAAAATACTCTAAACTGTGCCAAACTGCAAGTGTATTAGAACTTTCTGAAAATATGAGGTAAAATCAATGTCCTAGCATTGCTTGGTCTGGACATGATATTTCTTGATTTAATCTACTTTCAGTGGCTAGACACCACTGTCACTCTTGCTTCCATATTAGAGAAAAGCAAAGATGGGTTTAGTTGTTTAACAAGTAATGACAAATAATTTATGGTCCTGAAGAAAAAGCAGCATGAATTCTCTAGTTTTTTGCACTTTTAAGATTTTATTTTTTCTTACAGGGTGGGTGATCATTCAGGAGGGAATCTGCTGCCATTGTTGCAGTCCAGCTAGATGGATCTCTCAATTCTTAAAGGACTTGTCCATTTGCACTGTCTTTACATTCATTGGCAATTTGAAAAATTTGGCTAACTTTTCATAAATAGTAAAAATTAAAAAAAGTTAAAGACAGTGATTTTTTTAAGCCATTTCCCCCATGAAGTAGACAAATTAAACAAAATGAAATAAAACTCAAACAAGTGTTGGGTATGGTCTCAAACTTTCTCTTTCTTCCTCCTTTCTTAGCTTGAAAATGTTGGCAGAATTACTCGGGGGAATGAGAGGAAAAAAAGGAAAATATTATAGCACTTTAAAGACAGACAGATTTATTGCAGGGGGAGCTTTTGTGGATCAAAATCCACTTCCTTTTCCAGTCCACAAAAGCTCCTACTACAAACTGTTAGTCTTTAAAATGCCACAATATCCTGCTTTCCCCCTCTCCCTTCACCCCTTACCCTTTAATTTTGCCAGCCTGCTGAGACAGATTAACAGGGCTGCTTCTTTGGAAATAGCTTGAGTACAGATTGCTTAATGTGGTATGAAATGAAAAACTGGGGTTTAGCTCATTTGTATCTCAATATATAATCTTAAATTAAGGTAGTCACTGGTTTCACATTGCACCTTTAACAGCAGATACTTGTCCAGTGGACTAAATCACATTTGATTTAGAACGATTAGCAAACTACTCAGCGGCACAGGCCTAGAGAATTCTCCCCACCCCTTCCAGAATGTGCAAGTCAGTTTTCAAGCTAGATAATTCACTGCATATAGGTAGGTAGCTATATAGTTATGGAGCTATTAGGACAGGGCTTGGCTTATAAGGACTACGAACCAAGGCATTTTCTGGGGACCCAGTGAATAAGACTTTGAAATGAAAGATATGGAGTCTGTATGTGGGTGAGCCACTGTTTCTTTTAGAGGAGTTTTTCTGTCATTCAGTTAAAAAAACCTTACAGAACAATTTTAGGTATGTCTGTTTGGTAGTCACATCCCAGTGAGTTCCCTGGACATATGTCCTGTTGGATCATACTTGTGAGTAAAGATGTATAAGTTTGCACAGTCAGTCTGCTAAATAAGTTTATTTAGTTTTATTTATTTAAGTTTAACAGGCCAATTCTATATGAGTTTACTTGGACTTGTTCCCACATTAGTGCATGTTTAAAACAATGAACACTGTTTCTTAATGTGGAGGCTGGCTATGCCATTAGGCAAAGTGAGGTGGATGCCTCAGGCGGGAGATTCTGAGTGCAAGGAGTGGTGGCAAGATGTTGGATTACTGTATGTAGGGTGTTCATACACTCTTGTAAGAGGACAGTCCTCTTTTATTGGAAAATGTCCTCCATTTGAATAGCTGTCCAGTCCAAGTATGGTTTAAAGTTAAGGATCAAGGACCATGAAGTTGCCTATCCACAATGAATCAACAAGACAACAGCAAGCACACAGGTCATTTGGTCGCAACCTTCCTTATGCAGATGCCTTAACTTGTACTTTTTTACAAAATAAAAAAAATTAATTAGTAAAGAAATCATTTATTATTTTGCATCGCTCTGTACATATAAACCAGGTTATGGAATTTTATGCAAACCAAATGTTTTCTTTTGTCCTATTCTTTGGTGAGGTGGAAATAGCTAACAGAAGTAGCTAACACTGATGATTCAACTTTCAAGCAGTTTCTGTGCCTGGAATGAAGAGAGAGAACCATTTTGTACTTCACCTCAGATAGAAAAATGTTTGATGCTGGACTAGCCCTGGCTGCCCTTTTAATCATGGCAACTTTTAAAACAACATATAGTTTGAAATGTAACATAAAACAACATAGAGTTTGAAATGTAACTGATGTTACATTAACATTGAGTGTATCATAATACTGTAACTCTAGTGATGGATGTTAGAAGAAAACAATGAGACCTGCAATAACAACCTTGCAGTTACTGTCCAGTCTCAGGCATCGTCTTCTTTATTCAGGTTAAAAAATTATAAAGTCACTAGATGTTCATTAGGGAAAACCTGCCCCCGCTCATACTTTACCTTCTCACCAAATGGCTTTTACTCATTGAAACAACTAGGAAAAACAAATAATTCCATCTTCTTTTTCCTTCATCTTCAACTCACCTGCTTTATGACATGAGGTGAAGCCGCACAGATGCTCGTCCCAGGCATAGAAAAAAGTAATTGCTAAGAGTAATGGAGCAGAGGGAAGTCTTGCACTGTACGTATTCATGTAGACAGGTTCACAACATGACTATAGTACGCTCACAAAGTCTCCTTCCATAGAGGGGCTTTTCCCCCCCTCTGCTGAGGTCCAGTTTTTTGTACTACTGCTCATCTTGGGTTTTTCCAGTCACTATCTTCCCCTTTACTGGTGCCCCCTTTTTGCCTTTAAAACATTAAGTAAGCAGCTACCTGACTTCAGTATTAGAGGGACTTATATATCCCAAGGTTTGAGCCAGACTATCCATGTCCTTCTCCTGGAGGCAATATTGGAGCTTCTGAGAAATCAGGAGGGCTATCACACTCATTTGCACAGGGCAGAAGTGAGGGAAGAGAGGTGTTGCAACCTGCCAACATTTCCCCTATCTTTTAATCAGTTGCCTCTCTCTGAAACTTTTAACTGGCTTAAGGTCATACTAGGGACCTGGGAATGCTGTGCATACTTTGGATCTACAACACCTCCCAGACCATTTCAATACTTCTTCAGCATGCCTCCTTTGCTCCCTCTCCAACACAGGAGAGGCAGAGGCTGCCAGTGTTTTTGCACGGGTTGGGACAGAAGGGTCTGTGATGCGACTTCTTTCCATGCTCTTGGAAGGCGAAATCAGATACATCTAACAACCCCTTGGACACCATCCCAGGGAGTAATATTATACTGTAGCTGCACAAGCTTCGGCACTTTCTAAATGCTATAGCAGAGGTGAAAAACCTCTGGGAATAAGGAAGACCATTTTCTGTTCCAGGACCCACCACCTGAAAATGGGGCAGGGAGAGATAAAAATCAAAGTGAAAATGAACAGATGACTTACACCAATGCTTCCTTTCGTTGGAGTGAAAACAAAGTGAAGAAACCTTGAAGCTTATAATTCAAAACTGCTGCTTAGAACTGATCTTTCTAAAAAGATTTTTGGGGACAGGTCTGCAAAGGGCCTGGGAAGCCACAAAAATAGACTTGTGGCCCATAGCCTGTATCTATTTTGACCACACCTGCACTAGAGAAAGGATGATAGAGGAACAGTCCAATTTTCCATTAGTTTGCTGGTGAAAATCAGTCAGATATAGCTCTACCTGAACAGCTTGACCTATAAAAATAAAAGGAACAATTTTTAAAATAAATGTTTAGGTAAGATCTATTCGATAGAGGCTTCCTTTCTGAATTTGAATTTTTTTTCCCTTGAAGAGGAAACTCATACAGAACCTGAATGATTTGAACCAAGATTGAAAGGAACAAATTTCTCTGGTAATTCATATTCTTGAGGCAAACTGATTCTATCAAGGGAGTCATGGCCTTTAGTTTC
The DNA here is from genome assembly GCA_037013535.1 of Intellagama lesueurii. Lineage (NCBI taxonomy): Eukaryota > Metazoa > Chordata > Lepidosauria > Squamata > Agamidae > Intellagama > Intellagama lesueurii. Next base: position 204,149,172 of record JBAJHW010000003.1, on the reverse strand, counting down.
CAACAGCTGAGCAGGGCTCTTAGTGATATGTCTTTTTTGGAGGTTAGGGGGGATTCCTGTTTACTCTTATGCCCCAAAGAGGTGGAGAAAACATGTAGTTTGAAGAGAAAACTATATTTGAAGCTGTATCCCTAAAAGGAAGAAAAATTATATCTCAGATCAACTCCTTATCCTCATTCAAAACCTGGTCATGTTGATGTATCTTTCTTGTACCTTAACTTTCATTCTAAAGAAATGCAAGAGGTAAGTTTTAATTTCCTAAACAGATAACCCCAAAAAACTGTCAAAACAAAAAAACACCTTTCTTTCCTTGCAAATGACTAAGTCCATAAATTTTATAATTTATGTTTCTTTTCTTCATTATATACCGCCCAGAGTGGTGATTTACTAGATTGGCGGTGTGTGTGTGTACACACACACACACACACACACACACACATATATATACACACACACACCGCCAATCTAGCAAATCACCACTCTGGGCGGTATATAATGAAGAAAAGAAACATAAATTATAAAATTGCTCTCAAACACTAAACTATTGCAAAAATAAACACACAAACCAAGATGGCAACAAATAAAAATTTCAGAACACAAAGTGCAATATTCCTCTTATTCTTCCACTGTCCCAATTAATTGGGGAGAATCTCTCTAAAAGCTTCCTTAAACAGCTCTGTTTTGGGGAGCTTTTAAAAGACATGGAGTGAGGGGGCCTGCTGTAACTTCTGCAGGAGAGAATTTCCCAGTGGGCACCACTGTTGAGAAAGCCTGGTTTCCAGTTGATGTTTTCAAGGCTTCTCAAGGAGTCAACCCTCAGGTGTGAGGTCTGTGAGGACCAAGTCAGACGGGCAGCAGAACCAGGCAGAAGACGTTCAGACAAGGAATGGGTCCCAAACCATTTCGGGATTTATATATTAGATCTAGAACAGGGGTCTCAAACATGCGGCCCGCGGGCCATTTGCGGCCCGCCGGACGATAGTTTGTGGCCCCCGCCTTGCCTGCCCCCCCCGAAGCGCCCACGCGTCCTCTGCTGTCAAGAGTCAAAAAAAGCCTCGCCTCGCTCACCGGCTCTCTCCCAAGACAGCGCCTCTTGCACCCTCCATCCGGAACTGCAGCCTGCCAGCCTTGGGGGAGAGCCGGCGAGCGAGGCGCGCTGCCGGCCCTTTTCCCCGAGCGCCCGAACCGCCGCCGAGCGATGCCTGAGAGCGGAGCTCGCTCCCGGCCCGTCCTCGAAGAAAAGCGCCTCCAAGCTGCCAACAGCAGCTGCCGCCGCCTCTTCCAGGGAAGCGGCTCTCTGGCTCTCTTTCTCTCTCGGCACCCCCAGCACCGCCTGGCCAGCGGCCGCCTCAGCACCCGGCAGTGCTGCTTCCTCCTCCTCCTCCTCCTCTTCATCCTGCTTCAGCCGCCTCGGCTCTGGAGGCTGCCTGGGCTCACCTCGCAAAGTTTGCTCCTCTGTCGTGTTGGGGGTAGCTGCTGCTGCTGAGTGCACCTTTTTTTTGATGGGGGGCCTTCAGAGGAAGGTTGCCGGACCTCCGTGTGTGTGTTTGTGTGCGTGCGTGGGCACCAGTGAGGGCCCCCGCCCCGTTCTGTTTAATTTCGCGGGTACCGGTGGGGGCTTTTCTCCTTTGACAAGGCGAATTCTGTGAGGTTTTTTTTTTTTAATTTTATGTAGTGCCCTCCTCCCCCCCCCCCCTGGCTAGGTGGTCGCCGGCGCTCCCTCCCTTCTCCACTTCTTCGTCCTGCTGCTGCTGCTGCTGCTGGTGGTGGTGGTGGTAGTGAAGAAGGAGCCGGAGGGGTCGTGGCCGGCGCCCCTCCTCCTCCTCCTCCTCAGAGCCCCAGCCGGGCTAAGGAAACTCCTGGGCAGCTTCCTCGGGCTCTTGCTCCGCTTGGCGGAAAATCTGATGCGGCCCAGCCTCACCCAGACTCTGCCTCCAGTGGCCCCCAGGTAAATTGAGTTTGAGACCCCTGATCTAGAACCTTGAACCTGGCATGGAAGTGGACTGGTAATCAATACAGGCAAACCAGAGTTGGGGTGATATGATTGAATTTCCTCACCCCAGTATATGATGCTATATCAAAGCCAAAGTCTACAGCAACTTTTGGTGGTGAAGTGCTACAAGTTATGAAGTCAGTGTAGACATCATCTGCTGCACACTACATTGCATAAATTGGTACATAACAAATAGTGCTGATACTGATTGGTATTTGCTGCAAAAGTTATATCATTCATGATGTGTTGGCAATAGGATTTTGGCCTTATGCTTCATTTCATCAATTCAGTGCCGGTGGCAATGTGCTATATAGGAAGTGGGGTGACTGTAATATTTCTTGAGGTACAAATTGAAGTACAAGCAGGGTGAATCCATATACCTATATTCTATATGAAGAGGTGATGTTAATCAGTGGTCTGATTCTCTAAGTTGGGGGCCCAATTTCAACCCCAACTTTGTTGCTTTAACGCAAAAAAGTTTCCTTATTTTAGAAATGGCCCTGCTTTTTAAAATGTAGGAAAATCTAGACATGTATGATGGGAAAAGAATGTCTGTCTTTCGTGAACAACTTAACTACTTTTTAAAAGCCACCATGTACTATGTTCTGCCAGAATTGGTTCTCCAAGGAAACTACACCCACTCACAAAATGGATTTACTTATCATTTAAAGCTCTTTCTTAAAGAGGCAGCCCCTGCATACTACATAGTGTTAATCAAAAGCCTGCACCTCCCTGGAGAGCAGTCCATGTGCTGCTCAAAGCTTCTCCTTTAAGAACACATTCCAGGTTCAAGCAAGTTCCACTAGGTCCACCCAAAACTAGTCCCAACGAAGGGAGCAGCTTAGAAAACTCCAGTTTTCACTCCTATATTATCCACTTGGGTAAAATGCACAAGTAGAGACTTCAAGTTTTCAGAAAGTGACAGGGCTAAGAGGCAAATTGTGGATAATGGCCAAATGAAGAAGGCTGTTTTATATAAACACACACACGCATGCACGCACATTCACACACAAGATAATCTGAGGAGATAAAGGACATGGTTCTGATACTTCTAATACTTGTGTGGAGGAGGTATAATGCAAGTATATAAGTAGCTTGCATTAAAAGCTGCCTCTGTCAGAATTTCCTCTTCTAAGCAGCTAACCTAGGCTACAGGGACCCTGTCCTCTTTTTCATCTGGTTATCCTACCTGCTCTGTAATATTAATTTCCGTGAGGGAGACAACATTGATACTTTGAGGTAGATGACTGTATGGTGGCTAGTGCCATTATTTGATCTAGTAGAAAGCTAGTTATTTCATGAAAGGTGATCAAGAGAAAAGGTGACAGAGCAGGCTCAACATAAAGGTCATTAGCTAATGACCAGAGAAGGGTGGTGGGAGACCAGCTGCACGCCAGCAACTCCAGCCATTGAAAACAGCCTGTACTGAACTCTATGTTCTGGCCCAATAACTGTGTACAAAAATGCAGTCCTAAAACAGTTTACATTTGGCCTGTAAATCTTTCACTAAAGATCCTCAGGGGAAATTACAGATAAAAGATTAGACATTGTTTGAAAGCAAACAGTCATCTGCTATTACACAGTTTCTGAGTGCTCCAAAAAGGCGATGGAACAGGACAACTTTAACAGGGTGATTGCAATGTGTTCAACAGATATAAAGCAAATGTTTGTTAGTGCTGTAAGTGTATCATGTTAGCTGACATTTTTGTGCATTATAGCTATATTCTACAAACTCTGGGAATAAGCAGAGGTCTGTTCAAAAACAGGTGTAGCTCATGAAAGCATTGTTTGGTTTTGCGCATAACGTACTAGAAACAGAACACCACCTGGCACGCCTACTGGCACTTATTTGTAAGTGGGCTCTGGGGCTTTGGCATCTTCATGACATTGAAGAGTCGAATCCTACCCTAGCCTCAAGATATAAGAGAGGTCCATGTAAGCAGGACTTGTTGAATGCAGCTGTCAGAGGCCCAAAAACGATCCCAGGCGAAAGGAAAACAAACACACACAGGCGGACACGCAAGTCAGCCAGACAAAGCTTTTGTTGTTTTTCCTCTTGCTTTGTTTCAAATATTGCTTCAGTGTGTCAAAGCCCTTGCAACACATTTCTGGGAAAGCTCCCAGCTCTGGCTTTTTTTTTTTTTTTTTTTTTTTTGCTTCAGAAGTTCAGGAACTTGCTTTCCCTCTGGTGGAAAAGATGACCAGCCCTTTCGTTGCTCCCGTGTGGAAAAACGAAGGCTCTCTTTGCCTCGCTCCCCATTTCAGCAAACCCCGGCTTCTCTCCCGCCCGCCCCCTCCCTCCCCGCCTCTCCTCTCCCGCCACACAGCCCATCCCCGCCCCCGCCCCCGCCCCCGCCCCCCCGCTCTTCTTTTGCTCGCGCTCGCCTCTTCTCCTAAAAGTGATGCAATGGAGCACGACGCGCGGCGCCTTTAAGGGGGCTTCTCTCCGGCGGCTTGCTGCACATGCTCAGCTCTTCTTTGTGTGGTAGTTTTCTCTCCAGAGCTCCCTTGCAAAGCTGTGGAGAAGGTTCAGGCAGCAGCAGGCAAGCCGTTTGGCCAAACCCAGCCCGGCGCTGCCATGCCGCCCGCCGCTTCTGCCGCTCACAAGACGGAGGAGAGCCATTCCTCTCGAGCCTGATCCCAAGCGGTGCAAAAAAGGAGTCCGTCTGGGGTGGCTGGGACAGGAACTTTTGAGGGGCGGGAGGTAAACAACTCCCCCCCCCCGCGCAGCCGTTTGCCTCTGCGCGCCTCCTTTTTTACTTCTTCCAGCCGAGGCCAGAGGGCTCTCCTTAAGTCTCCAGCCCTTTTCACTGCAGTTAGTCCAGCCACTGGGATCCTGAAGTGGGAGCCTCGGGCAGCTTGCGTCTTCCTGGCTGCGGGGATTCTGCCCGAGAGAAAAAAGCGCCGCGCCTGCCGTCGGTCACGCTGGCTGAGGAGGAGCCTGCCCGGCAGTCAAAGGAAGAGGCGGGGGGGGGCGAGGGAGAGAGGAGGTGGTAGAGGGGCAGATCTAAGTAGAGTCGACGAAGAGGAGGAGAAGGGAGCCTGCTTCAGCCCCCGCCAGCCGCTCGCCTCTGAAAGCAGCTTACAATTAGCCTTTTAAAAATGGCTGCTTTCAAACTGTCAGCTGGGACAGGCGAGGGCTTTTAACTCTCCCCTCCCATTTTAGTGGGCGAGGAGCGAAGAGAGGGGCTGCCTTCGCCTCTTCCCCGCCCTCTGGCTGACTTGGTTTGGGATGCTGGGAAGGCGCTGAGGAGGCTCCGACGCTTCGCTCTTCCTCTCAGCGCCCGCCCGCCCGCCTCGGAGAGGAAGCATCACCTCCGCTACCGTGTCTTGCCCTGCTGTTGCTGCTGAACGAGGACGAGCCGAGGAAGGCATAGGCGGTGGAAGGGGGCGAGGGACAGAGGAAGGGCTGCATGGTCTTTGGGGAGGGGGGGGGGAAGGCAAGCATGTGGTGAAAGGAGAAGCTACAAGGTCAGGAGACAGTCCTCTGTTCATGGAAGACGGGGGCAATGAGCCCTGAGGACGAAGAGGAAGAGGAGGCGGGAAGGCTGCCGCTGCTTTACCTGAGGGAGAAAGAGGAGGTGTTGTGAAAAGCTTGGGAGGGAAGGCAGGATTGGGGCCGGGTTGCCCTCCTTGTATTTCCCCCTCCTCCAAGAATTGATTAATTCTCTTCAGGACACATTGGGCCAGCCTGGGTGTTTCTGGGAAGGTCTCTCCTCTGTCGCGTCACCACCGTCCGTGCTCCACTCGGCTCGCGCTCTCCCTGACCTGGGCGATGTGCGCGGAGTGACGGGGATTGTTTTCATCCTTGTTCGATTTGCGCAAGGAACTGGGTTAATCGGTCTTCCCTGCCTCCTAGCCGGGCTCTTCGGAGAGCTGGCTGCGGATGTGCTGTGTAGCAACGATGCTGGATCCTTTGGGGAAAGTCCTGCGCAGGATAGGAGGCCCTCCTGCGGTCCTGGGAGCCTGGAGACCGTTTCCTTGTTCCTCTTGCTGCTTCGCCACCTTCTTGGATATGAATAATTGGCTGCTTTTTTATGGATTACTGTACCTAGTGCTGTATGCCCAAGTCTCCCAGTCTAAGCCTTGTGAAAGGACCTCCTGTTTCTCCGGCCGATGTGTCAATTCCACCTGCCTCTGTGACCAAGGCTGGGTAGGAGATCAGTGCCAGCATTGCCAAGGCAGATTCAGGTAAGCTTCATCATCTTTTGATACTGGACTTCTTGTTTTGTTTATACCCAAAGCGTTCATAGAAGTAGAAGCATCGCAAAAAGTATAAAAGATTCCTAGATCACAGGATGCTTAATTTTAATGAGAAGACCAGCAAGAATAAAATCTGGTCCCTTTGGTTCCTTCTGGGATGATCTAGTTCATGTTACTTTATGGCCTTAATTATCATTCCTCTAAAGAAACAGAAAATGTTAATTATATTGGAGTGCCTTCCTTAAAAGAGAAGGCTTTTATTTTCAATTATCTTTCTTTCACAGGACACTGTTCATCCATGTTCTCCAGTAGGTGTATACTATTGCTCTGAACCCACACCATATACATAAATTCTGTTCACTATGAAACAGTAATAGTGAGTTTCTCTAAGAAGTATTTATAGCAATCACCACCAGTAATTTGAGGAAACTGTCACCTGGAACTGAATGAGTGAGGCATAGTAAAAGAGGGCAGTGGTGGGATGATCAGGGGTGAACTAGGATTGTTCTTGGTGGATATGGGGGTAAGATGTAGCATCTTGTTAATTCATACTAAACCGGGCTAAAACCAGACCTGTGATAGCTTAGCGGACAGAATTATGGAGTGAAGATTAGGAATGCAGTGACCTGCATCACAGTTCAGCTGGTGATCTGAGGTGTGTGGCCTTGTGCAAGTTAATTTGCTTCTCCATGCTTTCTTTTCTTCGCAGTAGGTAGAAGGGGGAAATAATATTTATCTTCAGAAAAATGAATTGAAATCTTAAAAGACTGAAAGCTAGCTGCTAATAAGGAAATAATAATGGGTACTTCTTGGGGGCAGCTGAGATAAAAAGAGATACATTAAAGGCCTTATCTTTGGGCTGATAAGGCAAATGGGTAGAATCCATATTTTACAGGAGTATGGTTTGTGAGCAATGGTCTTCTTCATTGAAAATGGTGTGCCACTTGTTTGCCCCAAAATGAAGTGAGAAGTTCTGCAGAAAACAAAACAAAACAAAACAAAACAAAATTGCTCCACAACTTAAGTGGTGTGGAGGAAAGGGTGGCATGTATAAAGGAATTAAAGTAATAACAGCAAGTTCATTTGTTGGTTGATTTTTAAATTTATTTTATTTTGCTTAGCTCATAGTGCATGAAATGAATTCTTACTGTGTTGTATACCATTCAGGAGGTATGTCTGCAGACTGTAATATGATGCTTTGTAGACAGTTACCTTATCTGCATATTGGTTGCATGCTGCTTTTTAACTTGGTTCCACTCAGACAATTTCCTGTTACAACCTGTATAATCTTCAGATAATGTTGTATGTCATAGCTTGTAGTTCATGGCTGCAATAATCAATATCTTATGTGATGACACTAGAGTATTAGTATGTATTTTTAGGGGGATTTTTCTGGATTGTTTAGTATTTAAATATTTATCCTTTGACACACAAGATTTATATGAAATTGACAGAGACAATATTATCTAAAGAACAATATTAATGTTTTTCTTCCTTTCACTGAGGAACAGATATATTTGGCTGCTTGTTAAAGCTATAGTTTTCCATTAGCAGAACAATGACAGTGCTTCAATAATGGAAAGTTGAAGATTTCAAGTGAAGTAAATATAAATACACACATGTCATTGTTGTTTGTTTTGTCCCTATGTTTAGTATCTTGATGTTAGAATATCATTTCTCTGTAAAAGTCATTTAGATGCAGTATATTAAAATTTTCCTGAAAAAAAGTACTGATTTGTATTTACTATACTGTTTTGTTGATATGGCTAGTACTTCTGAACAAATCGGTCCGTATCTGAAGTATACTATAGCATTCAGATAAAGGAACTTACAGGACTTGAATTTCAGTTAGAGCCTGAATATCAAGAAGGTTAATTTAATATAAAATGACTGAATAAGTGACAAGTGGTTGATTTAAGTTAAAGAGTTTATGGTTTATGGAAGACTTGTAGCAGCGGAAGCTTATCTTAAATATAACATGAAGGCATGTAGGCCACAGCTGGATTTTGTAGCAATGAGAAGGTTGTGTGTGGGACCACCCCAGCACTGATGTTGTAGTCAGTGAGAGTTAATCTAGTAGATGTTTAAGAAAACTGTCTCAGTTAACCTGCTTACAGTAATGAGAAATATTTAGCTGAAGTGCCCATATCTGTGTGCTCCATATAATTGACCTTCTGATCCATAACTTATTTCAGCTAAAGTCCTTACATTTCACTCTCATTCAGGTAACTGAGAATGATTCTACCCTCAGTGTCTGCTGGAAGACTGATTTAAATTATGAGAGTGAAAAAAGTTAATTTTGTAAAATAATTTAGATAATACAAGTATTTTACAAACTGAATCACATGGCTTGTTGATAAAAGAAATCAATGTAGGCTTGTTTTAATGCCTTAAAAAGCATTTAGATTTCATTTCAAAAATCTACTGCCTTGTACTTTATGAAATATCCAACTTAAGAAATACCTTGAGGGTGGATTTTGAACTATATACTATAGGTTGTGTCAGTCATACAATGTCAATTATCTATTCTGACATCCTGATCCAATAGAGTGGTGAACCGGAAGTCCTAGGTTCAAATCCCTGCTCAGGTATGGAACTTACAGGGGGGTTGTAATGATAAAAACATTCCTTAAATATCCTATGTACTCTTGTTATTGTCACGTGCCATCAAGTCCCCTTTGATTCATGGCAACCATGATCTCCAAAAGGACCTGTCTTTAACTGCCTTGTTCAGCTTTTGTAAACTCAAGGCTGTGGGTTCCTTTAAGGAATCAATCCATCTTGTATTTGGTTTCCCTCTTTTCCTGCTGCCTTCCACCTTTCCAAGCACTATTGTCTTTTCCAGAGTCTCTTGCTTTGTCATGATGTCCCCAAAGTAGGACAGCCTCAGTTTCAACATTTTTGCCTCTAGAGATAGTTCAAGCTTGATTTGCTCTAGGATCTACTTATTTGTCTTTCTCACAATCCAGAGTATCCTCAAAGCTCTCCTCCAGCACCACATTTCAAACGGATCATTTTTCCCCCTGACAGCTTTCTTAACTGTCTAGCTTTGACACCTATACATGGTTATCGGAAATACAAGAGAGTCGATTGTCTTGGTCTCCAGTGACATATCCTTACACTTGATTATCTTTTCTAATTTCTTCATTGCTGCCCTTCCTAGTCACATCTTCTTTTGATTTCTTGGTTGTAGTCTCCATTTGGTTTGATGATTGAACCAAGGTGTACAAAATCTCTAACTATTTCAATTTCTTCATTGTCAGAGTTAAAGTTGTGTAGTTCCACTGTTCTCATTATTTTTGTCGTCTTAACATTTAGCTGCAATCCTGCTTTGGCACTTTCTTCTTTCCCTTTTCCTAACCGTCATCTCAAGTCATTGCTGCTTTCTGCCAGTAAGATGGTATCATCTGCATATCTTAAATTACTGATGTTTCTTCCACCAGTTTTCACTCCTCCTTCATCTGAATCTAGTCTGGTTTTCTGTATGATATATTCTGCATACAGACTGAACAGATAAGGGGATAAAATACACCCATTAATTGTCTGACACCTTGGCCTATAGAAACCATTCTGTTTGTCCATATTCAATCCTAACAGTTGCTTCTTGTCCACCCTACAAGTTATGCATGAAGAAAATGAAGTGCTGAGGCACACCCATTTCTTTTGGAACAATCCATAGTTTCCCATGACCCACACAGTCAAAGACTTTGCTGTAGTCTATAGAGCATGGACTGATATTCTTCTGAGATTCTTTGGTGCACTCCAGTAGCCAGTGGATATTTGCAATATGATCTTGAGTGCCTTCATCGTGCATTTCTCACTCCATGTAAGGTGAAAGCCTTTGCAGCACCTTGAGCATGACTTTGCTTGCATGGAAGATTAAAGCAGTGGTTCTATAGTGACTGCATTCCTTGGCATCTCCTTCATAAAATCACAGAATAACTGAGTTGGAAAGGGCCTGTAAGGTCATTTGAGTCCAACCTCCTGCTCAATGCAGGAATCCAAATCAAAGCAGATATGACAGATAGTTGTTCAATTTTCTCTTGAATGCCTCCAGTGTTGGAGTGCTCACAACCTCCTGAGGCAATTGATTTCATTTTTGTACTGCTCTAACAGTTATGATGTTTTTCCTGATATTCAGCCTAAATCTTGCTTCCTGTAGCTTGAGCCCATTATGACGTGTTCTTTACTCTGGGATAATCAAGAACAGATCCTGGCCTTCCTCTACCTATGACTACCTTTCAAGTAGTTGAAAAGTGCTGTCATATCTCCCCTCAGTCTTATTTTCTCAAGGTTAAACATGCCCAGTTCTTTCAGTCTTCCTTAGGGATTAGAATGTATGTTTAGCACTTCCAGCCTGTGGGACATAGTTTTGTTTTCCATACAGTGGTGCCTCGCTAGATGATGCAGGACGAGGAAATCGCTAGACGATGCCTTTTTGTGATCACTACTGCGCTTCGCAAAACGATGTCTCTATGGGGAATTTTCGCTAGACGATGAGGTTTCCCCATAGGAATGCACCGACTAGTGGTGAAAAGCTGTCAGTGCAGCTGTCAGTGCATTCCGACAGGGACCCTCACTCGCTAGACGATGTTTCCCTATGGGAGATTTCGCAAGACGACGAGTTTTCCCTTTGGAACGCATTGAAGAGATTTCAATGCATTCCAATGGGAAAACGTGCTTCGCTAGACGATGTTTTCGCTAGACAGCGATCTTCGTGGAACGGATTAACATCGTCTAGCGAGGCACCACTGTATTTCTTGGCATATTCTTGTTAGGATTTTGACAGATTCATTCTCTGTGGCTTGAAAAAGCTCACTAGGTATTCCATCTGCCCCTGGTGATTTATTTCTTCCTAGTGCTTTCACTTCACTTTCTAGAACTGCAGGTTCTTCATCATAGGATTCCTCTTCTAAGGAGCCTGTCATCCTTTTATCCCTTCTGTATAGGTCTTCAGTATACTGTTCTCACTTTTTCTTTATTTTCTCCTGGTCAGATAGTGTGTTTCTTTGTTGGTCATTCAACATTCCTAATCTAGGCTTGAATTTCCCTTTTTTCTCAGATCTCCTGGAAGAATTCTCTTGTTTTCCCCATTTTGTTGTTCTCTATTGCTTTGCACTGGTTGTTGTAGTAGTTTTCTTTGTCTCTATGTGATAGTCATGGAAAAGCTACATTCAGGGTTCTGACCCTACTTCTTCACCACTTACTTTTGCTTCTTGTCTGTCCTTTGCAATTTTAAGTGTTCCTTTCATCATTCATCTTGGTTTTTCTTTTCTATTTATTACAGGAATTGTCTTTTTGCTTTCTTCTCTGATAATACCTCTGATTTCACTCCACAGTTCTGGTTCATGGTCAGCTTAGTTTAATAATGCAAATCTGTTCTTTATGTGGACTTTAAATAGCTCTGAAATATTGTTTAGATTATATTTTGGGACTACGATTCTTTTATTGTTCTTTTTCAGCTTTACTTTAATGTTAAATATTAACAGTTCATGATCAATGTCACAATCTGCTCCTGGCCTTCTTTTGGCAGAGAGAATACAGCTTCTCTCTCTCCTGTTTCTGATGACATACATAGTCTGTTTGGTTTCTGTATTGACCATCTAATGATGTCCGCATGTAGAACTGTCTGTTCAGTTGTTTGAAGCATGTCTTTGCAATAATCAGATTGTTGGCTTTGCAGAATTCCATTATATGAGTTGCAATAAATCAGAATTGACTTGATGGCACATAATACATACATCTGTTTGTGTATATAACTAGAGATGGGCACAAACCACAGTTTTGCGGTTTGGCCCAGTCAGTGCCTATACAGGTGTTCTATGGGTGCTGTGCATTCCCCTCTCCTGCCTTCTCTTCGTGCTTGACCATTCCCGGCTGAAGCATGCTTCCCTCCCCTGACCCCCCAGCACTATTGCCAACTCACTGAAAACAGCATGAGCTTCCCTCTTCCACCTCCTCTGGCAGCCTCTCACTCAGACAAGGAAGCAGAGCAGGGAAGCCTGCAGCACTGCTTTTGAGTGGGTGGCCACTGGAGGAGGTGGAGGAAGTGCGATTGGTGAGTGGGCAGTTGTGCTGATGAGGCAGGGGAGGGCAGTGCGCTACATCTGGGGAATGGGTGAGTGTGCAGAGGAGGCAGGAGAAGCTCCTGCGAAACACCTGTGTGGATGCTGTGTTGAACTGCCAAACTATTAAAGTTATCATTAACTCAGAAGCATCTTAATGGCACATAACAACAATGATATATGTCTATACATAATTTTTAAAGCATCTTGATTCTTTTCTATAATATGTCGAAGAATCTGGTAAATTTTGATTTTTATTCTTACTAGCTTTCTTTCATACAGTTGTCTTCATATAAGAAGACATGTAAAATGAGTTCAACTCATTTTGAAATGAGTGATTGGCAATAGCAAACACTGCTAGTACTGACAGTAAGAAAATATCAGTCTGCAGAATTTTGGTATTCTTAATTCTCATGTGAGTTTTTTCATCCTTAGTTGAACAACAGTAACTTAGCAGGTAGGCATCAGCAATGATTGATCAATCATGGTAAGCATGTGCCAAAGTTAATTGACTGGTTCCATGGCAACCTAGCACTTCCTCTGCAGGGAATTTGTTAAAATGGGATGATTATTCTTTAAATGCTGCTCTGGGATAGATTAAGGATAAATAGTAAGAAAGAAACAATTTGGAGTTCAAGACAGTAAGATCTTTTCTATTTGATTCTTTTCTGCAAATTCAAACACCTTTATTAAAATATTGTGTGTACAAGAAATGACTTAAGAATTGAATGAACAGATTAGCATACAGTACAAACTGGCAATTTAAAAATGTTCTGAAAGCATGGCTTTTGAGGATGTGTTTACAGGAGATTAATACATTATGAAATATACAATATTCAGATGTCCTCCCTGCTTCTGATGAACTAACTGGTCTTTCTGATATGAGCTGAATATTTCAGTTCTCTATCTGTTTTGCTTGCATCAGCAGTGCTGTATGTATGAAGCAGGGAGAACAATATGAGCAGTCATCGGGATAGACTGTGTCCATTGTGACCCTTACTGGTGAATCTTGGATTCAGGAATGATATGCAAGCACATCGTTTTACTCTCAGTTCAATGCAAGATGCTCTATGGCCAGCATACAGACAGACAGTGCCAAGCAATTTTCTATTTCTTGTTTCCTCATTTGCTTCCATGGACTCATGTGGCTCTCTTTGGTTTTGCTATTGCCATTTCCCCCACCCATCCCAGGATGCTACCATTCAAGTACCTAGTATAGCTTGAAGAATTCTAGGGGACAAACTGTTTAAAATTCTTGAACACTGGCCATATCAGCAGCATGGAAACAAACACTGTGTGGAATCACAAAATATGAATTTATGTAAAATATTTGTATACTGTGAAGGATTCCAAAGTAGGAAGAAGTATGAATAAAACTTAATTGGAATGATGTGTCAACTGAACTCAGAAGGTGACAAAGATAAATATACACCTAAAATGAAATGAAAACTAGAGATACTGCTTATGACATTGCTGTTCATTTTTAATTTACTAGATCCAGTCTCTGACTAACTTTTTATTTCTTGAGAATATGAATAAAATAACCTTAGAACTGCAAAGCTGGAAGGGACCTTATAGGTCATTGATTGTAGTCCTTGTCAAGGAGACACAGTGAGTAATCAAACCCGTAACCTCAGGCTCTCTAGCCAGATGCCTAAATCACTGAGCTATTCAGCAGCTCATAGGAATGGGAAACATTTCTTATTTGTTTATTCTAAAGCTACAGCCTGAAGCACATATTCCCAACATCATCTTGGCAGAGTGTTAAATTTTTGCTGAAAACCTCTAACTATGGAACATATAGTTCAGGGTCCTACAGAACAGAATTAGCTTCAAATCTCTTCAAAGTAAAGCACCCCTTTTTGGTTGTTCTCATTAACTAGCAGTTACAGTCTCAATAACTTAATTCTGAGACATTGGAAAGAAAGAATAAAAGTTCCATTTACTCACAGTTCTGAACAGATAAAAAACCCAGCCTATTGTAGAAGAATGACTGGTTGCATGATCAGAACTTAACTAACTCAGGGTCTACTTACTGACTATACATACTGCACTACTAATGGAAACTGAATAGTGACTACTGACTGAGAAAGAGCGAGAAAAAGACTCTTAGGCAGAGAGGCATGGCTCTCTTCAAAATCAGAGGCAGAGAGGGAACAATTGCTTACTGCTGGATTGATTGACAGTCACCCCAGCATAGATTGGTCCTTCTCGGCCAAACCTCTTATAGGCAGGATATGAAGGTTGCTAAAACTCCAACACATCTCAGATCTTTGGCTGGGTTTAGACAAAAGTAATTACCGTACACAATGGAGGAAACTCAGGCATTATGCCCACTGTTCAACAGATATGTATTGACTGAAATCTTGTTGCTTAACATTGTAAGTTGCATTAAAATAGGCCCATTGAATCTGTGGGAATTTGGTGAGTTAGCTCCTCCATAAATTCTGTTAATTCATAACTCTAGTTATGACTTATTTTAGTGTAGTAAGTTGCAACTAGATCAGGCCAGTTTGAATCAGTGGAACTTACATTTGGAGTTGACTCACCAAATCCCCACTGATTCAGTGGGCCTACTCTAGTGCAAATTACTATGCTAAGCAATAGGATTTCAGCCTATATTTTATGTCAATATGTTTAATGTTGATATCATTAAGGTTTTACAGAAATAGTTTCAGTTTAATATAGGTACAATGATTATAAGAAATGTTGGTGGGAATGTAGAAATCTGCATCAAAAGAGGCTAATGCAGCATTATCATACATTATTGAGCAATTAGATTGAACTGTTCTAAAGAATTTACTAAGTAAATTTCTGCTCTGGCGATATTGGTCTATGCATTAGTAATCTCTAGGATCAACTACTGCAATGCTTTCTATGTGGGGCTGCCTTTGAAGGCAACACGGAAGCTTCAGCAGGTACAAAATGTGGTGGCCAGGTTTATATTGGGAGTATGGAGAAATGATCACATCTCCCCAATCCTGGCATGCCTGTGTTGGCTTCCTGTTTGCTTCCATGCCAAATTCAAAGTGCTGGTATTAACCTATAAGGCCCTTGATGGTTTGGGACTTTGTTACCTGATGGCGTGTCTCTCCTTAAGATTGTCTACCCAAGCCATGTGGACCAGCCAGGTTTCATGGTTGCATGTGTCCACCTCTAGAAAGGCCCAGAAAACGACCACCAGGAACTGGTCCTTCTCAGTGGTTATTGCAACACTATGGAATGTGTTACCCAGGTCTTTAGATGTATGCCAGGTCTTTAGGAAACGGGTAGAAACTATATTGTTTGAACAGGCCTTTAGAAACATCTTATCCCTTTGACACCCTTGTGGATCCATGAATTGGATATTGTTCTTGATTAGCTGTTGCCTCTAGGTTTATTTTATATTTTGTGTTATTACTGATTTGGTCTGGATCTCATTGTTTATGTTTTTGTGGGTTGGGGTGGATAGTTATGTTTTTAATTGCTATTAGCTGCCCAGAGTAGTGCTTGAGCACTACCTGGGTGGGATACAAATGGAGTGAGTGAGTGGGTGAGTGAATGAATGTAGTAAATGGCAATCAAATTGTTGCAACTGATAGACACTTGTGATTTATATAACATGTTGCTTAGATGCTGCTGATTTGGTCACTCTGAACAGAACTTTTGTGTTTTAATATTTATATTTGCATTTATATTAAATGGTGAGTAAACTTGCAATACTTGGTAGTTCATAGGCAACATAACAACCAACCAAGCTTGCTAGAGGAGAGAAGTCACCTCTATGGCAACTACCACAGATATATGCTGTGGAAGAGGGGCAGAGGGTTCTGTCCTTCCCTGGTCAGCCTCCAGCAGGCTAATACATTCATTTGCAAGCCAGTACCATTTGTGGGCTTGTGTAGATAGCTGCAGTGGTAAAATATTTGTAAGACTTACTTTGGATTGTGTAATGTAGTGGTGAAAAGCCTGAGTTATGAATCTCCAGAGCTTGGAGTAAAACTAGTAAAAAATAGTTATTTATAATTAGTTTCTTTCTCCAACAGCTAAGATATTAATTACATTACAGTTGTAACTTGAAGAAGGTTAGCTGCACTCTATTTGTGATGCAATGGTAACTTTTAAGTTGCCATTTGAGTTATGGATGACTGCTTTCACCAATTGGTGGAAGAGGCATATAATATGGTTCAACTGCTAACTCCTGCTGGCTGAAATCCTGTTGTACAGTTAATACAAAAGAGTAACTTTTACAGGTGAATTGTAAGTTAAGATATAGATATTATAATTTATAATTAGTTAATAGATATTAACTCTGGCATGCCAGGTTGCACAATTCAGCCCTCAAATTTACACCTTTTGAATAACTGTGTAACAGGATTTGGGCCACTCTGTCTCATGCTGCTGTCTTGTGATGTTCATGATGGATGGGATGAGAGTGTATTTTGTACCACAGGCTAGCACCATCAAACATTCAGACTTTTAAAAAAGTAACAGATAATGATTTAGTTACATCCAAGAAAGATTAAACAAAATAATTACTTTGGAAAATGTGGTAACTAACTACCTTTAAGTGGAGACCCATATGGAATGGCAACACATTACTCTTTAAAAAGTAACTTTCCAGACTCTGTTTGTAAGTATGAAAATCTAAAAACTGAAAGGGAAAAAGGGTGTACTTTAGGTAAGAAACTCTTGTTAGAAAACCCTCAGAACACGGCCAAACAGCCCGAAAAACCTACAACAACCATCAGATCCTGGCCGTGAAAGCCTTTGAGAGAGTTTCTGTAAGTTTTTTCTGTGACAATGTAACTGCCATGCTGTTCCTCCATACAGCTATGATACCTTTAAACAATGTTGCTTGTTTAGAATATTGAGAAATGAGAAAATACATCGTTTGGCAATTCTGTTACATCAGATTCTGAAAATAATACAGTAATTGGTTTATCCTTATGTATTTAATCCTGATAGTTTCAATATTGTTGCAGCTCCTCTGTCTCCCTGAGTCATGAGAAGTTCAAGGGCAGTTTTACTCACATTTTGCTTCCTTTAGTAGAGAGGGCAGGAACCTTTGCTATGTTTTTGTAGTGTCTGCTTTAGCAGGAGGGGGTGAAATGTGGTGTTTTTGCATTTTAAATGTCTCGAAAAGACTTACGTGTCTATAAAATAATCTTCTAACACTGTCGCTTTCTTGAAAAGATACTGGCTGGTCATCAAGAGATGTTAACTTTCTCTTACCAAATCCCAGATTCTGATTAAATCTAAGAAACCAGGGCTTCTCTGTACTATTAAAGCAGTAGAATGACAGTGAATTTTGTGTGTGTGTGTGTTGCCAGGGGGGTAGGGGGCAGGCAAGGATATACAGAGTACCTGAGGGTCTTCCTGTGATCAGCAGGCCACATTTGCCCACTCCTGGTACAAATGAATTGTATGTGCATGGTCAAAGTGGACTTATGGTGTGACCAGACAGCTCTTTATCATGCATTTTGCACTGCTTTGGGAATAGGCTCTTTTGCTTCATTTTATGGCAACCATATAGGCAATTGCAAATCAGCCCAACCCTTTTCCTACCTATCTGCACCCTTTTGTGTCTTTGGTAGGGGTTACTATGGCTTCTTTTCTTTTTTTCTTTTGTTTTTGATTTAGTGTTTGTAGGATCATTCCTTTTTTAGTTTACTTTCTGGCATGTATGATTGCCAAAGCAATGCTGGTAGGTGCCCCCCCCCCCCTCAACAATTCGCTTGGATGGCAAGCCAAGGTGCTGATATATCACTTATGGTACCAATAATTGAAACAAATATTGAGCTTTCTGCAGGGAAAGGACATGGAGGGAGATCTCCCCCACACCCCTTTTTCCCTTTACAATCCAGTGCTGGTTCACTTTGGTGGCAAAACTAATAAAGTGAAAGTAAGTAAGTAATCAATCCAGTTTCCCATTCTCTCCACGACGGGGGAGACGGAAGAAGATGCAAAGGGGAATCTCTCTCTTTTTCTCTTTCCTCTTTCTTTACAGTCCAAAAAATCCATTGGCAAACCAATACAGTGATAAAGGGGAAAATTTTCAGACTTTCATCTATTCCCATGAAATAGGAGGCAGGAGAGGATGTGGGGGCATGGAGGCTGAAAGGGAGGAATGGGCTAAGTAGGGCCACTTTAAGGTGCAATGTGGCTTCCTCTCCCAAAACTGCATGATCCTTGCAAAGATGCAAAGGTCATTCTAAATCTTAGAACACACTTTCAAGTGACCCTGTTTAGCTTTAGACCTAGTATAACTTTACTTTCTAGTCACACCCTTAGTTACCCACTGTTAGAAAACCACCAGCAATAATTCACACATTCAGGTGGTGTGGTAGAGTACATAACTTCGTCATAGCTCCTTCACTCTAGTGCAAGGAGCTATTTCTGTAGAATTTTCTGTTCTTGTTTTTAATTCAGAAAATCCTTCACAGTTTAAGGTAGCAGAGAAGCAGATTTGCTTTCTTTTCTGAAGTACAAACTGTTCATCCCCCAAACACAGAAATGTAAGTGGTTGAAACATAGAAATTTAAGTGGTCTTAGAGGATCCTCTGGGTCTTTTTCTTTTTCTGTGTGTTCAAGATGGTTCTTCCTTCCAGTTCCAATAAAACTTGAAAGATTCCCATCTTTCAAAATAATATATATTACTTGTGTTGCATCCATTTCGATGAATAATAATTCTGAAGTTGCCATCCAATTATCATCCAGTTGTTCAGTGGGTCTTACTTCTGAGAAGATGTGTAGTGTTGTGCTGTGAGTCTTTTGCCAATTTATAAAGACAATGTTGCATTTTTATAAATTGGCAAAGGACTTAGAACATAGTCCCATTTCTTGTGGGTAGTCTAATTGAACATAGCAACCCCATGCTTGCAAATGCTTCCTAATTAGTTTTCTAAGTTGGCATTTTAATTTCTCTCTGACATAGGAGAAGTTATGCCATTTCTAATCTTGTGCCACTTTCAGAGCCATTTTAGTCATGTGGATGAGCTGGAGAAAATGGTAAAAGATACTGCTTTTCCTGCACCTTATGTTTTTTCAACCATGTTTCACACAGTTCTAGAAAAATGTCATATTTCGTTTTAACTCTTTTACTCATGTATTTGGTTTCCAGGTTGGTAAACAAACATATTTAAACCCCTCCTCCCAGTTACTTGATTTGAGAAGCTTTAAGTCATTTCTACTCAAGTAACTGTGTGCAATGCTCTAACTTCCAAACAAGTCATTGTAAAGCTTAAAATGTGAAGGTGATTATCAAGTTGTATTTAAAACAATTGAGTTCTTGGAATATTTGATTTTCTTGAGTAATCATTAGCCATCACTAGGGTGAAGAAATGAGGCTTTTGCCCAGGGATGCCAAGTTTACAGGGTAAATTTGGCATTTAACTTCCTAAATTGACCTGGGTCAACCACCATAGGAAAGGATGTCATAAACCAGGCATCCAGGGCAGATGGCAGCCTGCCAGGGAGCACAAACAATGACAGATCAGTAGACCAGGCCTCACTGAGGCAGTGGAGGGCATATCTACCTAAGGTTTGGTGGATCAGGCCTCTGATCCAGTTCTGGGGATGGAGGCTGTGTCCAGGTGGGATGGATGGTCCACTTGCATCATTGCTCAATAGCTACTTTCTGGATGAGCAATGATATCCAGATGGAGGACTGGTCTACCCAGATTGAGGGTTGACCTGACCTCCTCTGTCAAAAGGTAGGTCTACCTGAGGCTTGATAGAGCAGGCCTCTAGCCCAGATACTGAGGAGAAGGAGGCAATAGCTGGTCTACCTAAACTTGTGTTCAGTAGTCTATTTGAGGATTAACAGACCCAGTGGTTTGGGCATCTAGTTGCAAAGCCAGAAGCTGGGAGTTCGATTCCCCACTGTGCCTCCTGGGAAAAGAGCCAACCTATGGCTAGAAAACCCTAGGAATGATCACCATAAATTGGAATTGACTTGATGGCATGCAGTAGGAGAGACCAGGTCTCTGACACAGACAAGAATCAACTGGTGCTAGCACTAAGTCTTGTTAATACATAGTATGCTAAGCAATATATGTGTGGGTAGACACATGCATGTATTCGGGTCTGTATAATGTTTTTATTTTTGTAGCCTTAAGGTGTCATTTCCTGTTTCACAACACCAGACTCTTAAATTACTTGTTCACTTTTATTGTAATTACACAGCCGCAATTAATAAAATAAAATGAACAAGTAATTACAGAGTTTGCCCACTGGGGAGTGGGAAATTTCTCATTAAACATATGATTTCTGTAATGCATGAGGCTGGAGGCATTACAACATATGATATGAAGGAGAAGGTGAGAAGAACTAACACTTTATTGCTGAGTTACTGTGTATCTTGAAGTCCATTTATTTATTTATTCCCAAACACATCTCAGTAAATGTTGCAATTCCATGCTAGAAATTTTGCCATTGCAGTTTATTGTAAATAAAAATAAATAGCAAGGGAACAACAAAAAATGGAAGGGAAGTCACAAATCAGAATGAAAAATGAAAATAATAATGGAAGGACAGGGCAGAAATCACTGGAATGATTTGGCAATGACATCTGGATTCTCTCAGGGTAAGAAAGAAGTACACAAAGGATTGCAGGCTCTAAGGAAAGGGCCATCTGGAAGCAACCCTCTTACTAAGAATGCAAGGCTTATTTAAAGATAGCAGTTTTAAAAATGTAGATCCACTGGCACTGATCTTTTTCTTTTTACAAAAGACAGTTGAAAATGTGGGGTAGATACTGTAAATATGAGAGAGGTGCATGGCAAAAAACTTTCATTCTTTTTTTTTTTTTTGCTTCGTTTCATTGCAGGGTGCAACTCTACTATTTTCTGGTGGTTTGTTTTGTTTTACACAAAAGGGACCAGTTCTTCAAGTCATTTCATTTTCATTTGCTAGAACTAATGGTTGCTGTGTTTATTATTAGTATGGCTGGGCAGGAACTGATGGCTAGCTCTGTGCCTCCCTTTTGCAGCCTTGTAGCCAGCCAGCCAGCCAAGTACACTTCTTGGGGTTGTCAGCTGACCACTTCTGCGTGCGCGCGCGCGCACACACACACACACACGTGGGGTTAGAGACAAATCAAGGCAGAGCTACAAAGCAACAGGGAGTATTGTCTTTTTTTCTCATCCTTATTTCCTCCTACCTCTTCATCCACTAGAAAAGCAAAGACCCAAACCACAAAATTTTCTCCCAATGTCAAAAATTCTGTGGGCTAACTTTTCAGAGGAGTATGACTGGCTAGCATAATTACTTCAGCAATAGTTCTATGTATATCTGCTAAAGATGCCAAAGTGCAAAGAGAAAGGAGTGATTTGGAGGGAAATAAGGATAAGATGCTGGCTTGTAACATCTCCAAAGGGGCAGGATAGCAGGCTGTTCATGAGGGGAAAGGAACTAAGCAAGCTCACTGGCAGCAAAGGAAGCAAGAATTTTCCTGCACTCCAATCTCTGAAGGTTTTGCTTATTGGCTGCTGATAGCAGCCCTTGCAATACTATTTTATAACATTTTCTAGGTGATTTGACATACAGACACCAGGCAAAAGAAAGGAGAAATGAAAGGGGAAATGAAAGAGATAGGAAATTTTCATTTGCCTCTCTTTCATTTGAATGAAACTTTCATGGTTAGGAGGACTTTTTGGAAACCAAAAAGCTAAAGAATAATATCAAGATGAGCATAATTCTTGTGTTTTAATATTACTCATAACATATCTGACATTAATGTTTTAAGTGTTAATATTGTGTGGAACATGTATTTCTTCTCTATTCTTCTGTTACTGTGTACATGTTGTCTTTTCTGAGTTGCCAGAAAATGTACTTTCATATTGCCAGCTTTTTAATTTTGGTAACACCATCAGGTTTATCTAAAGAAAGAACAGTACAGTACATGGTTTTTGTACTTTTCACCTTGTAGTTTTGCTTATACTGTTAACTATTCTTGGCCAGTGTTTCTTTATATCCTTACAGCTCAAACAGATATGTATAAAATTGGCTCAAGTTAGTTTATATGTGCAGCACAAAGCTGAAGGAAGTTAATACACTTATTGTTTTTGCAGTTGTTCATGGTCAATTTTTATTTGTGTAATTTGATTACATGGTGATGTCCTGTTTAATTTATGGGGGCAGGTTATAACACTGAAAATTACAGCCCTTTAAAAATCCTTTAAAGTGCTTGAAACTACATACATGCCTCCCCAACTACACCATGCAGAAGTGTGCATTCATTTATGTCTAATCTGGGTATTTGTAGAATAAACTTTATTGATGCTTTCAAGGAGATCTTACAGTGCTTTTATTCTGAAATGAGTGCCAGTTCCCCAAAGCAAGCAGAGTAGACAATTGACCTGCCATGCTTAATGTTTGAATATTCTGTTCATGCTGTTATAACTGCTATAATGCTCAAATGAGCTTTAAAATTAATCAAATATTTATGGCCAATTCAGTTCTAGTCACTGATAATTACGCATGACTAGTTGCAGCAGAGTGGAGATACATTCATATATGAGGCAGAAAAAAAATAAGACAAAAAAATTGTGGCACCTTAAATTTGAACTATTTTAATGTGAGCTTTGTGGACAAGTCCACTTCCTCAGACATTTTTGTCTTCTTTATTTTTTATTTTTCTTTTGTTTTTGCCTGTTATGTTAGCACAGACTAACACGGCTATCTCTTCTAAAACTACATTTGTATATGTATCTGCGAGTCAAACTGCATGTTAAAGATGTGTGTTGTGTATGTGTTCGGTGCTGCCAAGTCTGAACCAACTATTAGGGCTTTCAAAGTATGTGAAGCATTTAAAAAGTGGTTTTACCAGTTCCACTCCCCCACTCCGTTTCCGTTGCCAAGTGGAGCTTTGAGCCCTGTTCTCCAGATGTAGCTAGCAATTTTTTTCTTTTTGGTTTTACTCAAAAGTAAATACAAGGCCCATGGTATGGATCAGAGCTGCAGTGTCCAGTTGCAGTGTCATCATCATCATCTTGGAACTACAGAGCTGGATGGGATCCTATGGATCATCAAGTCCAGCCCCTGTCAAGGAAGCACAGTGGGGAATCGAACTCCTAAGCAACTGAGCTATCCAGTATTAGGCATTTCTCCTCTGCTACGGGGCCAATTTTGAACTTCTTGCCTGGAATTTAATTTGTCAAAATGAGCTGTTGCAGTAGATTTCTGTTACGCAGTGTGATTTACAGGTATGGTGACTCCATTCCACAACTGTAATGGAGAACAAAGTATTGAAGCATGATGGATTCCAGATTTGGAGTGGCTGCCCACACTAATTTTTGAATAAACAAAGACACAGCTGCTAGTTACTTCTTTAAGGTAATGTGTAATTTGACTCTAAATATGTGCACCTAAAAGTGGTACAGTAAAGCATCACCACCATCAATTTAGAACTGCAGAGCTATGGATGGGCCAGAGCTTGGAAGTTACTACAGTGGTGCCTCGCTAGACGATTGCCTCGCAGGACAAGGAAATCGCTAGACGATGCCTTTTTGCGATCGCTACTGCGCTTCGCAAAACGATGTTTCCCTATGGCGATTTTCGCTAGACGATGAGGTTTCCCCATAGGAGTGCGCCGACTAGTGGTGAAAAGCTGTCAGTGCAGCTGTCAGTGCATTCCTATGGGGACCCTCACTTGCTAGACGAGGTTTCCCTATGGGAAATTTCGCAAGACGACTGCGTTTTCCCTTGGAACGCATTGAAGCGATTTCAATGCATTCCAATGGGAAAACGTGCTTCGCTAGACGATGTTTTCGCTAGACAGCGATCCTCGTGGAACGGATTAACATCGTCTAGCGAGGCACCACTGTAGTTACAAATAATGGATGACTTCTGATTCATTCCTTTTCACAACAATGACAGTATGGCTACATTGCAATTGTACCTTAATGGGGGAGAACTCCAGCCCCTTTGTAATGCAACTGTAACTCTTAGTTACTTTTAGAGTTACAAATCTCTGCCTTCACTAAATGGTGGAAGTGGAATAAGTGCTGCCTTGTAACCTTTTTGAGAGCTGAGGCACCAAAGAGTTAGACAGGAGGGGAGTGTGCTTTGTACCACAGATCTTTTGGTCTCTGAAATGGGCAAGAGCTGTATCTAGATGTTCACCTGATTTGTGTTAAACGTATCTGAGCAGGTATTCACAGAGTTTATAACTCCTGAATACCTATTTTGATTTGAGGATGATTACATTTTCTACTAGTGTTAATTTTTCTTGAAGAAAGTTGTAGGGAGTTGGTATTTCTCTGAATCCTCGACTGACCACCAAATAGACTGTATATGTTTTAAAGGCTTAATAAGATTGGTAGTGCTTATGAGGGATGATGGGATTTTCTAAATTGTCCAATGCTATTCGAACACATGGTATTTATTTAGCTGTCTTTTTAGTTTAGCAATAGTCTGTTAAAATTCTACGTGCATATTTATTTGGTATTTATACAATAAATTATGAATTTATTATGTAACCAAACCAGAGAATACTGAGAAGGTCAGGGGGAGTATTTAAAACCTGCAACTCTTGTGAATGACTTGTTTAAATTTTGGCCCAATTTTAAGGAAACATTCAGTGACCTACTTCTACTCACACTGCAAACACCAGTAAAATAAGTATCTAGTGCACTTATGCTGGATATTGATTCTTTGTGACATGTTGAATAAACAAGAGGCAGGCTAGGCTTCTCAGAATTCTGCTATATTAAATAAACTGTCCAAAGGCAAGCCTATATAGCTTGGGCAGAAGAAGCATACTTGAAGATCCTATTGTGTTATTAATTCAGATTAATCTACAGATTTTGTATATTAGTGTGATTCAATTTTATGTTAAACTTAATGTCACAAATAGAATTTGTTTCACAGTTTATATCTTCATTTCTTAAACTGAAATGTAATATTACTTTAAATATTAACAGTTATTTTAAATGTTCAATTTTTATGCCTTTTTTCATCTGGATTCTTAGTTTTTTAAATATATTGGTTCCTGATGTCTTCAAGCTATATGTATGATACAGATCAATTCTATAAACATAAATTATTGGATTAACTTAACTAGCCTTGTCTAGCCTTGCAGTTCTATAATTTTATGGAACTTAAAGTATGAAGAGGCAACTGATTGCCTAGTGTGAAACAGTAAATTGTGTTTAAATTAAATATAAAATTTTTAGTCTTAAAAACCCTCCAGTTTATGAATGTGCATTAATGGGCTTCTATGTCCATGATTCAAAACACCAGGAAATGACACAATATTGCTGCACAATATTGGGCCATTGTCAGCAGGCAAAAGGATGCCAAACTTTACATAGCAAATGGTAGATTGAATGTTGACAACACCAATGGTTGCAGTCAAGATGGTATACAGCAGGGGTCTCCAAAATATGGCCCGCGGGCCACATCTGGCCCACCTAGCCTTTTTATCCAGCCTGTCTGTGTGTGCATGCGCTTGGGCACGCAGGCGGGCAGGCGTGAGTGCAGGCGGGTGTGTATGCGTGCAGGTGGGTGGGAGTGTGTGCAGGTGGGTGGGAGTGCGTGCAGATGGGTGGCAGTGCGTGCGTACACATGCATTCCTTCAGCCCTCAAAAATATCGAAAATATATTATGTGGCCCTCTATGTGAAAAGTTTGGAGACCCCTGGTCTACAGGATACCCTCTTGTGCTCACTACCATTTGCAAAGTGACATCAAGCATAGAAAAATCACAGAAGCAGACTCCTTTTCTAATCAGTTAACTACTTCTCATCCAAATACAAAGCAACTGTCAGGGCTGTTTTTCAATGAAATACATTGTGCTCCAAAATCTCATTCTCAGACCACGAAGCTGCAAAAATGCATCTACTTTCAGACACTCTTGGGTGGTAAGCATGTTTTATGCACAATCAGTTTGGATAGCTCAGTGGCTTAATCAAGGTTGAGAGTTTGATTTCCTACTGTGCCTTCTTGATGCCCATAGTGTCCTTTCCAGCTCTGCACTTCTAAGATTATTATAAAAAAGTCACCGTTTTATCCTTTTGAAAAGCATTTTTTTAAGATCAATATTTCAGCCCTTGCAGCCTGAATTCCTTCTAATTAAAAAAAGTGGGTGGGGCCAACTATACTCTTTCAAGATAAGCAAGATTGGTCTTTTCAGTTTTTTTCCGATCTGTTTAAAATCTAGGGACATTCAAGGTCACTTTTTTCTGCATGGGGGTTAAACAGTTTTACTTTAAAAAAATTGTTACTCAAAAACCGTTTGTCAAAACTTCCCCAGATTTGGCAGAGCAAGAGCAGACTGTCTGCTACGTTTGTCCCAAATTTGGTGCTGATCCAAAGTCCAGTTTAAAAGGTTTGTTTTTTTGTTTGTTTGGGATGCCCCCATTTTAGAATTGTCTTGTAGAAAACTGATTTGCTCTGCTGCATAATAACATTACTGCACCCTTGTGCAGTGATAATACAGTAAATTGTGAATTAGTTGGTGATGCTTATGACATTCTGATTCCTGAGGTTTGTGGCTTTATTTGCAGAATGGAATGTCCAGATGGGAGTGAAACAAGCAGGTATCACATTATATGAACATAGGTTCAAATGCGAGATGTAGCCTCCCCCCCCCGAACATCTGCAGATGTGGGCAGGTGCAGTCATTCTAGTGTGTATGGCAAGCAGATGTTATGGAACACCTCTACTTAGGGGAATTAAAAGCAACATAGTTATGTAAGACATGAAGGATTTCCTCTCCACCCTTAATTGCTGGTAATACACCGCAAACAGGGGTTGATTATGAGTTTAAAATTACAGCACAACAATCTGGACAGAATGGAGAGCAATATGTTGTAAGTTGTAGTGTCTCTACAGTTTTAGGATTATGTTCTGTAAATAATTCTTCTGAAGGAATATTGAGCGTAATGTCAGAGCTGTCCCAGTGCATTTTGGTGCCTGAGCCAAAGAACAAGCAGGTGCACCACATCTCTTATATGAAAGATAAATTGAATGCTAGCTGCATCTTTCTGCAAGGTTGGTGAATATACAGCATCTTCACCACATATAAGGGTAGTGGATTACCTTGGGGGGGGCACACACAGTGCTGCCATTTTGTTATGTTGCTGCTCCCCTTCTACCATGTTCTACTGTCTGAGGTTGCTGTTTCACTTGACCTAATGGGATGTGTTGCACGATGGAAAGGCAGAAAGAGCTCCAGA
This sequence comes from Intellagama lesueurii, assembly GCA_037013535.1. Classification (NCBI taxonomy): domain Eukaryota; kingdom Metazoa; phylum Chordata; class Lepidosauria; order Squamata; family Agamidae; genus Intellagama; species Intellagama lesueurii. The sequence continues at coordinate 204,121,751 of JBAJHW010000003.1, read as the reverse complement.
AGATAATGCTTGAAGTCAGGAGCTTCTTTATGTGTGAGTGTGTGGATACTGAGATGCAAAGGAGATCCTTTATCTATTATAAAATGCATAGATTTCAGAGGCAGAATGTTGAAGGGTCAGTTGGGTTTCACAGACTGAACCTGACTGTTATGGTGTTATTAACCCAAACAGCATCCTCCTTGGTGGGGAACATTTTTTCTCTGCTGCGGGTATATGCTGGACACTTGCTCAGAGCATCTGGTGCTCCTTCTGTATCCTTTCTGGTGCTGCTTTCTGACACTAAACTGAAACTCCCATATGCAGCATTCCTAATCTATGATGCCAAGTTTGAAACAGTTGAACAAGGGAGGAAAATTAGGTCAGTTCAGCATTCCTGAAATAACATCTGCAGTCATGCTCTGTGCAGTGAAGGAACATAAGTGATGATATTTAGCCATAGACAACAGAATAGTTCTATTTTGTCTTAAACAGCAGTGATCAGAATCCTATTTTGCCAATGATTTATGAACTGCATTTCTGGTCACATAATTTTGCATGCAACTAGTAATGCAAAAAGTAACTCATTAATTATCAACAATTTGTTGCTGTGATTTGCACAATTACATTTACACTGGCACAAATCTAGAATAGGATTCTGGCCAGTATCTGATGAAAAAAAATCAGTGATTTTGTTTACAATTTTCACGTAATTCCTGATTTAAAGGTACATTTTCTTTTGTTCCAGTTTGTGGCAAGTTGATCTAGGATGCCAAGGAAATCTCTTGGGTTGAGGTACTATTATTAGAAGGAATGTTTCTTAACGGTTTCATAGTTCTTTGTTTACTTTGTTTACTTTGTTTACCGTGAGCTTTAGTGTCTCATTCACTAAAGCTCACAGGACTCTTATGTTTTCAGCTCCAAGGGCAGGATTGGCAGGGTGAAAAAGATATATACACACATGTTAAGCAGTCAGAGTATCACCTCCCATATAACATCCAGACATGGGCAGATTTTAAAATCATCAGTGATAAATCCACTGAAGGTAGAATCTGACTCCATGAAATAAGTCCCTGTATCTTGTGAAGTCTTGAAGAAAGCAGAATTCTGTTCTCATTAATGAGCAGTCAACAGCTAATCTTGTACTACAGTGTTATAGTGGGAGAAATGGGAAGTGAAACTGACCAAAGACCTAAACTATGATAGAACAATGTCATATTAGTTAATGATGCATTTCTCCCTACAGGCTTAAAGTATAGTGCTGTATCTTAATCAGTTTAACAGCTTGTTTTCTCTTTATCTTCTCCCAGACATTTAAAGGTCTGAATAGAGGACAGCTATAAATGATGATGGACCACATAAAAGAGATTCAGAAATACAAAACAGCTGAACTAACATATTCACTAACATATTCAGTTTGTAAAAAAAAAACACAGTCTGTATTTTACATTGTTCACTAATTCAGGGGTGTCTGTTATTATCCCACAACTATTTTGTATGTAGTTACTGATGGATAATAAAATTATCCCTGAACTTTCTGTATTTCTTTCCCATCAGAGCTTATTGCTTGCAACCCCCTGCCCAACTGTATTCATATATACTTGCAGTTCAGCCTCTTTACTCCATCCTGTCCCAACCCTCTTGGTTTTCTGTTTCCCACACCTATCAATTTTCTTTCAATGGCTCGTTTTGTGGCTCAGAGTTTACTATTAAAAATGTTGTAGCCCTACATACCCTGGGATTCCCTCAGACCTGCTAATATTTCTCTGTTGTACATAGATGGTCCATTTTGACTTAACAAGGAACAACACTCACCACCTGTGCACTGGAAATAACAGCCATGCTGAGTACAGTACCATATAAAACAATTTTCCTGTGTGTCTCCTTTGTTGCTGTCACAGACCAGATCAACTTGGGATATTGCAGGGTTAGGGTTAGGGCTAGGGTTAGGATTTCAAGCCTCAAGGGGAAGGTTAACGTCCTGCTAATTCTGATTTGCCACTGAAGCAATAGATATAGCAGACTATTTGCACTATATATTACTTTTGAGTGTAAAATTCTTTATATTTTTATTTTCTCATGGAGTTGAAACACAGCTAGACTTATACATGCTAATATTTTTCATGACTGACATTTCAGTTTAATCAAGCACTGCACTGTCAAATTAGGGAAAGAACAGAGATGCTAGTTGGCTTTACTCACTTCAGGGTGTTTTGTTAGTCCCTTTTGTGCCTGTCACTAGAAAACGATTTCCTATTGAGGCCTGAATGATGAAGAAAATAAGTGTGTATGGGTTCTTGTGGATGGAAGGAGATTTTTTTATTCCTACAGTGGTTACCAATCTCGAGTCCCCAGATGTTCTTGGACTAAAATCCCAGAGGCCTTCACTACTAGCTGTGCTGACCAGGATTTCTGAGAGTTGTAGTCCAAGAACATCTGGGGACCCAAGGTTGGGAATCAGTGGATTAAAAGGTTATCTTGGGCATGAAACCTGGCCATAGAACCTCTCCTATATTCTAGGACTATGTTGGCTTTCAGTATTTCTGGACATCCTGTGGTGGTCATAGTGAAAATGAGCCTGATGAGGGCCATCCTACTCAATGGAGGAGTGCAATCTAGGTATCAATGTGCAATGTCCTATATATGTAATTCATTGCCGTCCTGTATATGTAGATGGCAGCTTAATCAGTAGCAGAGAGACACTTCTTATTGTCATGGAGGTGGGCTGGAGGATAAAATAAAGGTGTTCTAGATTTTTGCTTATTTGTGTTCAGTTTATGAATGAGAGAATGCATATTGCAAGGTAGCAGTAACATATTGGCCAGAATCTTGTTTGTGCAGCACCATGTGCAAAACATTGATGTTGTCATCAGCTGCAGACTTTGATCTTTATTTAAAAGTTTCCTATCACCCCACCCTCAGGTTCCGAGGCTCCCTAGCAATCCACTTTAACCTTGGGAAGCCTTTTGGATCTTTGGGATGGGCAGGGGAAGCCTTTAAGGCCTGAAAATTGCCCCCCTTGTACTATCCCTGTGGCTATGGATAGGCTTGGTGAAGTCAATTCTTAAGTATTTGGCATGTACGTAAGTGAAAGAACAGAACAACACATTTGAACTAGGTAGGCTGGATCATTAAAAACCCAAGGTCAAATTGAATTCAGAATTTGATCAGAGCATAAATCACATACTGTCAGAGGTTTGTAAGTGAACTGTACAAAATGAAACAGATTCGGGATGCAGCCATGCAGGAGGATAGACTCTGCCTTCCCACTCACCCCAGAATCTGGGCTGGTCTATTTGCTAATCATAGCTGATCTCATAAAGAAGCAAATGTGTGTATTAGTATAGTACTTCCTTTGTCTGGGGATTTAGGTTTTATAGAGTTTGGGGAATTGATTGTTATTAATTTGACTGATGTCTCTGTTGCTTTATAGAATGAGTTTGCTAGCTTTGTTTTTATAGACCAAAGCTGCCTGGGGTAGTCAAGACTAACCACATGGTTTTTGTTAAAATGTTACATACCTAGTAGTATATGATTTTATCTGGGGACCCAAAGTTGGGAACCACTGATCTAGAAAATAAGATGCAGAGTCTTATGTTCAACTATTTTTGCTTATATTCCCCAGTACGCATTCCATAGCAGTGTTTGGAACTAGTCAAAATAACCAGCTCTGCACAAGGTATAAACCTCTTAGTTGTCACAGGTCTGTTTTCCCTCACATCTGCCTTGGTGTGCTTTCTCCCCTTCAGTTGACAAATGGCAATCTTCTTCTCCCCTCCCCCGCCTCTTATTTCAATGCTCATTCTCTTGAAGAAAGCTAAGTACTTTTTTGTCTCCCTTTACTTATCCAGGTGCCTTTCATCTCACCTCACTCTCCCATTCAAATGGGTAAGGATGTCAACCCAAGAATAAGAATTGAGATTGATGACTTTACCTTACTTGTAATCTCAACATATGCCTCTGTTCCTCATTTAAAAATTCAAAGCTGATGCTAGGGGTTGGGGGATGAATGGCTGACTCTCAAAGATGAAAAAATAAGTTGGCTGATTCATCTTTTATGTCATTTTGCTGCACAATTATTTGACACTATTGGAATATATGAACTGATTATATATGGCTACTGTGTTTCAAGCAGGCATAACATACATGACATTGTTGATAGTTCCTAAGCTTCTGCTTGGAATTCCATCTTTGCCTGCCCGGTGAACTGTCATTATCATTTAAAAGGAAGTGGTAGCTGTCATAATTTACCCTGGTGAATGCCTCCCATAACTGTTTAAACAGGCTTTGCTGTTAATCTCAGTATACCTCTTAAAACCAGGCAAAATCACAGTATTTCTTCATAATTTATGTGAGCTGTGATAGACAGTTTCTGAAACAAATTTACTGTGACAGATAGTATGGAGACATGTCAAATAAAAGTTGCTGTAGAAATTTCTGGATATTCTGGTAAAATATCTGTAATAGGTAAAGTAACAAAACAACATAGCAGTATTTCTTATTTGAGAAAGGAGGCTGTAACAGATGGGTTCTATTAGGAATTTTAGCATCTCTCCTTTGCTGGGTTGTGGGGAGCAGTAGAGACAGAAAGAAGTGTCTGGTTCTCCATAGGATTGGGGCAGGATTCCTTAAACTTGCAGGACTAATGGATCTTCAAGGGATAGTGCTAAATTGAAGGACAGAGTGAAAAACTGTCCAGAATCACGACAAGAGGGATGTAGGAAATATGTCATGGAATTTTGCAGAATGGGAATTAAAACACAGGTAGAATGACAAGTGGAGACTGAGCTGCATGCAGCAGGTGCTTTTGTTGCACAGATAAAAGTCTGGTCTATGTGTGCAACAGGGTCAGTAAGTATAATTGACTAGAGACTTTGGTTAGCAGGTGGAGAAGAATCTTCTTGGATGCTTGCCCAGGCAGAAAGCAAAAACAAACAAACAAATGTAGGATCAGGTAGTGTTATTTCCTCCTCTTCTGTGCTTGTTGTATCGATTTTTCATAACCAATGTGCTGGTTCATAGGTCAGGTTTCCAGTAATACACTCAATATCTACAGTTAACCCCCCTTCCCCTGCAATTCTGGAAGCACTGCATCATATTGCAAAATCAATAATAATTTTGATATCTTCCCCTTTAAAATATATATTTTTAAAGGTCTGGCATATCATATCAGAACTATTTGTTTTGTGGAGCTGGTGCATAATTCACATTTATCTAAAAAAATTATTCTAGAGGAATGTAATCAAAGTTTCATAATAAATTTCATACAGGAAGAAAGAAAAACTCATGTACAACAGTTCATGCAGATGGTAACTAAGGTAAATAAGGAGATGTTTATCAGTGTCTGTTTGTTATCTAGCACTAATATTAAAGAGACTCTAAACCACTTAAGGCATATCTGCAGAACATGGTGTATCTAGATCAGCAGTCCAAACCCAAGCATCTGGACATTTTTATCATGAAGTAAACACCAAATATGGTTTAGTATCTTTAGTATAGCACTATATCTATCTATTTATTTTTCAGTTTATATCTCATTTCTGTTAGTGCCAAGGATCTCCAAGATTTTAAACTTAATTTTAAAAAGTGCAGATAATATTTGATATACTTGAAACTTGTTGTAGAATTAAAGGCACTCTTCTATATACTTTGATGTTGATATAACATATGTTGGCTTATAGGTTCTCTGCGGTTTTATTGCACATTGAAGAAACTTTTTTTTAAAAAAAATAGCAGTTTTATTGCTTCTGCCTCAAGCATTTCTAATTCCCAAATGATACTTTTGCAATATATATGTATACCTGTCTTTCTTCCTTCCCACTCACTCCTTGCTGCCACTTGATGTGAAGAAAATTAGAAATCAACATCCTCTGTGTGGTTAAAGGAGTTCTTGAGATTGGAATCCATCTACATTTGGATTCTAAATTGCATGAATTACAATTTAATTTTGCTTTTCTTGGCCATGGCATGTGGATTGACTGCTCACAGCTGAGAGCAATCTCATAGTGAAATTTAATGTGGCTCATCTCTTTCCACACACTGAAGCTTTATTTTATTGAGACAATTTTTAAAAACTTGAAATGTTAGGAACAAAAGAGTCATACTAACATTTTTGCATGTTATAGTACGTTTTCCCCAATAGTAGAGTTTTGTTGCTTGAAAATGTAGCATGAACCTAGGTTTCACATGAGTCTGTTGCTATGAAACTGATCATTATTCCACAAATCGAGCATTAACTCTACTTCATGAATTTATCTCTTCTTCTATATTCAGTTCTGAAACAAACAGCTTTGCTGATCAATTAATATGAGAAATTAGGAGATAAATGAAGGAACAGTTTCTGTTTACTAATAGCTGGTCAGTAGTTTGTCTAGAATATGTAATTGATTCTGCTAAGTAAACTAATCTGAAAACAATTTGTTTGACTGTTTTCTATATGATCTAGCTAAAATTTTATTGGAATGTATAGCAATGTCCTCTATTCCTGTATGAACAGTCACTGTTGAATGTTTCACAGTTGAACAGGGGTTTTGTGTATGCATATTCAGTTTATGTATGACATTAGAGCATGGTCAGCTTGACCATCTGTCTGTATCACATTTGGCCAAAATGCATACAAGTTAAAGGCAAGTAGAGATGAGCACGAATCACTTTGTGCCAGGTCATCTCAAATTGTTGGCGCGGCACCAAAGGTGCCACCCATTCCCTTCCCCCATCCCTGTTTGGCTTCCTCGCTCATGCGGTGCATGCTGGTCATCTCATGCTGGTCATGCAAATGTCCAGTCACAGCAAGAGTAGGTGCTTCCCTCCTCTGCCTCCTCTGGCAGCCACCCACTCAAAGGCAGCACTGTAGGAATCCTTGCCCCACCTCTTTGTCTGAGTGGGCAGCTGCAGCACTCACTCCTGCTGTGACTGGACAGTCGTGCTACGAGGAGGAGATGAGCAGCGTGTGCTGGCTGGTGCATGGGGGAGTCAGTCAGGGTGTGGGGGAAGGGAACAGGAAGGGAACAGGTTGCACTGTGCTGACAACTTGAGACGACCCAGCACAAAGCGATTTGTGCCCATCTCTAAAGGCAAGCCTTTCATGATATTACTTGCATGTAATATTTGTTTGGATAGCATTGTCTCTTCCTGGAATAATGAACAGGTTAGCCAGAAATATGTTTGTTATGGTTTGATATGTCCCCCTAGCTACAAATAATTAATTCATTCTCCACCCAGTAACTAAGATATAAGTATGTTACATTACAATTTTATCTTAATGAGGGATAACATTATTCCATTTGTGTTGTAACTATAACTTTTTAGTTACTGTTTTTGTGGAGTTAGGTGTTCACTCAATGGTGGAAATGAATATCACATATTTCAAGTGATGGCTTGTGCAGTGCCTTGTGCAGTGACCTAATTTTCTGTTGTTGAAGCCACAATGAGGTGGATAGGAATTGTGCTCTCTATTAAAAGCTGGTGACTTGTAGCATTCAGACATTTCTTTAATGTAACTAAAAGTTACATATTTTAGTTATATTTGCGAAACACTACAGTAAAGAATTGCCTTTAAAAATTACAGCTATGACAGGAGCTACTTCAGGAGACATTTGAATTATACAACAGCATATAATTCTTTTTAGAAGTAACTTTCCAGGCTTCCCTTCCTGCATTTGACCAACTGTCTGCTGTACTCAGACAGTACTGGGGCAAGGAGCTGCTACAGTTTTAACTGTTTAGAGCTATTAGTGTATTCTTGCAAATCTAAAAGACTTCTATCTGCCACTTTGTTCTGAGGCAAAGGAAAATTATGCAGTGTCATTGAATTTCATGCTGAGAAAGAAGAGAGTATTTGCTGGTTCAATTCTGTTTTTCTGTTGCAGTCTGCAGTGATGTGGAGAATGATTGCTTATTTCTTCTTGAAATGATTTCAGTGTTCATGTTAATGTTCTCTCATTTAAGTAGATTTATAATGTTGATTTTTGACACATTGCCTAGAAATAATTATATGCTTCCTGCAAATGTAACAAAGGCTTGTCCTGCTCATTTCCCATTTTCATAAAAGTCTCCCATAAAGTTAAGAAAATGTACCCCTGAAGTATGTTTCATTTAGTTTGGACTCTTGTATTGAGTTTTTCTAATACATTATTAGACTGGAGAGCAGAAATCTCAAACAGCAATTAACACTGCATCTCTTCTTTAAATTACTACATTTCATTCTTCCTTTGGTATGGTAATTTATGGATTTTATGTACATCAAGAATTTGTGGTATCCAAATGAAACCTTTTGATACTGTCAAATGCTTGGCTTCATATTAAGGCAAAATAAATCAAAACCCAAGGCTTCAGTGATTTACAGAGCAAGTACTTGCTCAAAAAGCAAGATTAGATTTGTCATTACTTCAGATGAATAGTTTTTCATTATACGGCCAGAAACCTATTGAATATTTCTCTGTGTACAATGCCAGTGTTGTAACTTTCAGGAGTTAACTGTTGTAAGTTAGGAAGCCAGAGCAGTAATTTCTTATCATACATCAACTCATACAATTGGTGTGAGATAGGAAATGCTTACACACAGTAATGCACTGCTGAAATTTATGCTGCTGGTGTTATATCAGTGGGCATTAAGTATTAGGATTCCAGCCTATGAAAATGTCTTATTTAAATCCAAGGAGCATGTAAAATAAAAAGCTTCCTGTTCTATCGTTTAGCACCTGACCTGTTGTCAGTGACCCATGTTGGAACGGAGACATATATTCCCTGAGACATTATGATTCCCCCCCCCCCCAGTTTTACCAGCTAAAGCAATTTCTTATCCTCAAAATCCAGTCTTGCTGCTCTTGAAGAAGTAACTAATGTAGTTTGAGTTTGTCACACATATTAACTTGTTTGTGCTCTGGCATGCAGGACTAATTTCTTTAAACTCCCAGTTTACATTTCATAACTGAGCACGAGATCATAAAATACAGGTTTGGCTATATGTTAGTTATGATTGCATCTGTTCTCACTTTTATTATATTGCGTTGGCTAAAGTAGGATCAAGCTGAAGCTAAGCTGACAATTTAAAAAAATAATTTATGTTCACAACTTTCCTGTCCTTTGTTTGTTTGTTTGTTCCATACTTGAAACTGTTTAGCTGGGAGGTAGAAAGCAGTGATTAGAACTTCTGTAAATTCTCCTTGCTTCTGGTGCTTTGGGTTAAATTTTGCCCTTTCACATATGATATTTGGCCTATGAAATAGTTAACAAAAACTTAGTCCACTTTCATATAATATTTCTGCTCTTCTGTTGTGAAAATGTAGACTACTTAAAATAAAATAAAATCTCTCAGCTCCTCTGTTGCAAAGATGAGAACACCCATTTGATATTGTTCTGGCTTTTGCATCAACCCAGATGCCAGCGCTTTTCCTCCAGATCTCCTAGTCTAGTTGGGCTAGCTGCTTGAATTTTGAAAATCATCTCTCTCTCTCTAAGTTGAGATATTTGGGTCATAGCATTCATAACTTTACACATACTTATTTTTAAATTCTCCATAGGCTCTTCGATTATTCCAGGGTTGTTTTATTTTCCCTCTTTTTTACTCCCTCTTCTATTTACATTGTTCCTCCCATCCCTGTGCTCTTTCTGAAAATCTTGCTTCTGGTACACAGAGAAAGAAAAAGACATAGATATGTATATAGATCTGTCAATTTGTCATATGTTTTTCCTTAAATATTAATCCAGAACATGCAGTATATTTTCTTTAAGCTTGGCATTCTATATAAAAAAAATCTCACAGATGGAGGGTGAGTGTGTTCTGATCCATATATTAGTTCTGCAATTGAATCAGATCAGTACACTTAAAAATGAATAATGATCCAAATCTTTGGTATCTTTAGTTTGGCCCTTAATTGCAAAACTGGGAACCTATCTTCCAGATGGATCTACCTGAGTTGTTATTAGAGAGACTGGTAAGAACATACGAGTCTAAAAGTCTAGTCCAGAGCTCTGTGTTCGCAATGGCCAGTCCATTACCTGTGGAAGACCAAAAGCATAACATCACCACAGCACCAACCATGTCCATGCACTCAGAGTTCAAATGTTAGTTGTTAGAAGTAGTTTTTACCATTGCTCATTACAAGCCCCCAAAATAATTCATTGACATTAACCATTGGCACTTCCATTTCAAGGTTTGTTTGTTTTAAGAAATTGTATTGCATTATTTGTTCTATCTCTCCATGAATGACTACTTGAATAATGTTCAGAAATAAAAAGCATTTTCTCATGTCACACAACCCAAAGTAACTTGACAAGGTAATGCTGGTTCTTGAAGTGAATTACTGCCAATGAGCTCTACCCCACTCATGTTCCCAAGAAAATGGTATTCAGATTACTTCTAATCCTGGAGTAATATATTGTCTTGATGAATAGTGGTGGTTAATAACCACATATTCCTGTCCAGGTTGGTGACCTTCACTGTGTTTTGTGCCAGTTAGTTTGACAGTTTAACTATGTGCTGTGTGAAAAATATATTTCTATCTGCCATACACCTCACAGCATTCAGTGTCACTGGGTGACACAGGTTCTGGTGTCAGGAAAGAAAGAGGAAAAGCTTTGTCATTATGTTGTCATTATTGATTTTTCCCCCAAAATATTAAGTCTCAAGCATTATTACCTTTTATTGTAGTGGAGTTGTTTCATCCTCTTTTGATTCTCCTTTCTGTCCCTTTCCTGGCTGTATTCTGCTAGATTTTTCTTACGGTGTGGCACTCGGAAATGTATAAAGTATTCCACATGTACTCACATCATGGATTTGTGCAAAGACATTGTAGAATTGGCAGCCACGTTTTTGATTTTCAAAATGCATTTTATCCCAAGACAGAATTTGACCCTCAACATAGAATGTTTTTCCACACTGTGCTGTGTTGGTGTTTGTATTGGACAATCCCCTCTTATCCCAAGATCCTTTTTTTGGTGAGACACTGCCAGATTTCATTGTTGTGGGAAAGGGAAAATAATGTCTTTTCCAATAATGTTCCTTCATGTTTGTAATTCTAATATGAAATTGTGCATTTCTAACTTAATTTTCTCTTAAAGATTGAGATAGCAGGGTTACATACTGCATCATAATTTTCCAAGGAAGCAGCCATAGAATCATAGAAAAGTGAAGTTGGAAGGGGCCTACAAGGCGATCAAGTCCAACTCCCTGCTCAATGCAGGAATACAGTCAAAGCATATCTGCCAGGTGATTATCTAAGTTTTTCTTGAATGCCTCCAGTGTTGGAACACTCACCAACTCCCGAGGTAACTGGTTCCACTTTCGTACTGCTCTAACAGTTAGGAAGTTTTTCCTGATATTCAACCAAAATCTGGCTTCCTTTAACTTGAGCCCATTGTTGCGTGTCCTGCACTCTGGGATGATCAAGAACAGACACTGCCCCTCCTCTCTATTACAGCCTTTCAAATATTTGAAAAGTGCTATCATATCACCCCTCGGTCTTCTTTTCTCAAGGCTAAACATGCCGAATTCTTTCAGCCTTTCCTCATAAGGCTTGGTTTCCAGCCCCTTGATCATCCTTGTCGCCCTCCTCTGAACTTGTTCCAATTTGTTAGCATCCTTCTTGAAGTGTGTTGTCCAGAACACAGTACTCAAGGTGAGGCCTAACCAGTGCTGAATAGAGGGGGACTAGCACCTCGCGGGATTTGGAAACTATACTTCTATTAATGCAGCCTAAAATAGCATTTGCCTTTTTTTGTAGCCACATCACACTGTTAGCTCATATTAAGCTTGTGATCTATGACAATTCCAAGATCCTTCTCGCTCGTAGTTTTGCTGAGCCAGGTATCCCCCATCTTGTAACTGCAATTGGTTTCTTTTTCCGAGGTGCAGTTCTTTGCACTTATCCCTGTTGAATTTCATTGTTTGCTTTTGGCCCAGTGCTCCATCCCATGTTAGTCTGTTGCAGCAAATTAAACAAAGAGTTCTGTGACACCTTTAAGATGAATAAGTTTTATTTGGCAAAAGCATTTGTGTGCACAGCCTACTGATTCAGATGCATGGAGAAGAGTATTTGTCTCAAAAGTTTATATTCACCCTGGTTCCAGTTATGAAAGTGGGAGAGAATGAGATGAGACAGAGAAAATGACAATTGTATTTTAAAAAGTGTATTACTATTAAGAGCTAGTTACCATAAAAATCCTGGCAATAGTGATGTCAGTTAAATAAGTCAGTTACCCTCTGAAATATTAAAGCAATATTTTCTACTGTCACCAAAACTGTAAGTATCTGTTCTGTCTCCATAGTGGTTTTAAGAGAAGACCCTCCCACCCTCTTTCTGGGAGGTCATTCTTTTTGAAAGGTTGGATAGCATAGCTATCAGTTGTCTTTTACTTTTGAAATTTCAGCAAGATAGCCAAAGATTTTAAACCTTCCTTTTGTGGCTCTCAGTATTTGATCACCTTTTGTCAGTAAGATTTGTGCCAAATCTGTAGAACAGTAGACAAGAAAGCAATTTTTTTGGCACTACATATCTTGGAAACTATTACAGTAACTAGTGCAAAGAAATAAAGGAGAACAACAAAAGGGAAAAAACAGGAGATCTCTTACAGAAGATGTATTTATTTATTACTTAAATTTGTATATCGCTCCCCATTAGTGGCGAAGTACTACTCTGGATGGTTTACAATAATAAACAAAACAAACCAAGATAAAACTAAAACTATTTAAAACCAGTATAACATCTAACCAATAAAATCATTTGGCATGAAAGCAACAGAACAAAAAAGTGGCAGACAAAAGGCAGTCAGCTAGGGTCGCTGTGGAATGCCTCCCTGAAAAGTGAAGTCTTCAGTTGCCTCCTGAATGTCCACAGGGAGGGGGTCAGGCAAAGCTCCTATGGAGCTGGTTCCACCGTGAAGAAGGCCCTACTTCTAGTAGATGACTTACAGGCCTCCCTTGGGATGGCCACCCAAAGGAGCCTCGCCTGTGATGATCTAGTGGGTCGGGCAGATGACATTGGGAAGGACGCTCCAGCAAGTAAAAAGATCCACAAAATTGAAGGACAATTTAAGCCTAGATTAATTTAAGCCTAGATTGGTCATGCAGTATGACCAGCAGAGAGGCACACTCTCTGACCAGGAGAAAAGAAAGAGAAGGTAGATACAACATCTTGAAAATCAGTAAGCAAGCTAATATGTGTTAGCATTGCTTATAAAACTGAAACTGCTGGAATGAAAGTGCTTTAACAGTAGTTGTAATGAAGGTTCATCTTTGTTACCCTGTGTCTTACAAATCTAATACATACCATTAATTTCACTGGAAGGAGCCTTCCTCATTCAGAAGAATGGAATATTTAAATTATTTAAATATACACCACATATTTATGTGTATCTATGGCTAAACTGATTTATGGATGGTCTGGTATGATCCCAGGTTCAGGGAGGTATCTGACTAGGAAGAAAGGAAACAACATAATTTTTGAATCAAAATGATTTCTCTAGTTTATAATCCTCTGGTGGAGATAGGTATATCTTTGTGTGTTCTGTGCTGTTAAATTGGAACTGACTTATAGCAACCCTAATGAGGCTTTCAAGGTAAGTAAGATATTTAAGGATTGGTCTCACCAGTTCCATTTTCCCAGTGAGCTTCCATGGCCAAGTGGAGATCTGAAATCTGTTCTCCAGAGCCCTAGTCTGTGACTCTACCCACTACACCACACTGGGAATCTCAGATATCTTTGGTGGCCTGCTAAATGATTAGTGATCGTTTAGCTCTGTCCTGTGACCCTTCATTCTGTTTTGGAAGGTGCTTTCTACAGTTGTAGACTGAAGGAGACATAAAATGTTTCTCTTTCCATTGAAATTCATGCATTAGATCCTTAAAACATGGGATAAACCAGTGGTTCTCAAACTGGGGTCCCCAGATGTTCTTGGACTGCAATTCCCAGAAGCCTTTACCACTTGCTGTGCTGGCCAGGATTTCTGAGATTTGCAGTCTAAGAACATCTGGGGACTCCAGTTTGAGAACCACTGGGATAAACAAAGATTAATCTTCATAATAAATAAATAAAGTGTGGCTCATCTTTCTCATTCTTCTGATGGTCACAATACTTTTACAGAAAATAACTCCCCACCATCTCTAGAAAAATTGAAGCAGCTATACCTGTAAGAGCACCCATCTTTCCATTACAGTTTGAGAGCCTTCTGATACTGTCTCCAGTCATCCCACCAAAGGACAAAAAGTTATTGGGCTTAGAATTTCTCCAGGGCATTTGGGGACAGCAGGGATCACTGTAAACAGTAATCTCTGTATACAGGAGAATAAAACTGCAGCATAGTATTGGGATACAACCAATTACTGCAAGTTGAAAGTGATATTATATCTAATTGTTCTTTCAGCAAAGTAGTAGGAGCAAGATGTGTTCTGCATGAAGTTACAGCAGTGTTTCTATTGAGCTGTAAAAGTTTATTTTACATATGAGTATTTAAATCCTCATGTTAAGAGTTTGGCTGAAATCCTGTTTGCACTGCTATGTAAAGCTGATGACATCATCAGCCATATATTTTTTTAATTTTTTTTTTAAGGAAATAAAACAGTTCTGATTTCTCCCTTGAAGGTCCTGATGTTGCTGTGAAATCCCTTTCACAATGGGGAAGCTGTTGAGGACTGCAGGATTGGGGAGAAGTCTAATTTTCAAAAATTGACACCACTGGATGACTTTACTGGCTGTGGTGATTTTTGGAAATTAAACACCCCCTCCCCATCCTGTCACCTCCAGTGGCTTCCATATGATGCAAGGGGTTGAACAGGAGTCTTGGAACCTTCAACTGGGGGAATTGTAAATTTTTATGTAAAAAAAAATTGACGGTTAATCAGCCTTATGTGATGCAAACAGGATTTCAGCCATTAATTTAGATATCATTCTTCAGAAACCTCATTGTTATCGATTATGGAAATTCTACATATACACATACAGGAACACATGCACACCCAGCCATTCACTTGATTATGTGTGTGGGGAAAAACAATATTTGGTTGATTAGGTCCTGAAAAAACAATATTGAGTAGTGGTTGTAGTACTGGGCTTGGACTGCAAAAACTGGATTTGAATTGTCATTTTGGTCATGCAGTTTACTAGGTGACTGGATGTATTTCAAAGGGTACCTCATTTGTTTCTATAACAAACCCCATGGTATGCCACAGGTAGTTTCTAAAACTTCTCGGTTAAAAATTACAATTCACTATGTTGTGTGTAAGCGGAAGATGCATAAGACTGTGTTAGTTTATAAAAACCATTGGTACAATACCATGGAAGAAAATACTGTATGGGGTGATACTGTTGTTTATCCCAGAATTTGAATGGGCTTAATATGACTGATGAATAATATTATAACCTAATGTCCAAACACTCACCTTAATAGCATCTTGCTGAATACAAATGGTGATTATGCCATGGGGGCTTTGAACAGCATTTATATACTGTGGTGAGTGCTATAGCTGACTGTGCAAATTTAAAACCTGTATTAGTTTACTATTGTTTGTGTTATAAATCAGAAATTTGATAATTTGGGGAAAATTATTCTTGGCCTATAAAACAATGGGAAACAGTGAAGGTTTTCAGTCTATTTATTAACATATTCCTGCAAATATTGCTTTAAGCAGAGAGATTTAAAGCAGACAAGATTTAAGCAAGGTAGAACCTTTTTTCCAATCTAAAACAAACTCCTTTTAGTAAAAGTGTCACGAAATACTATATAATTTTTAAAGAGCATACAAAAATATAAAAACCCATTTGATACAGCAACTGTATTAATATCTGCAGAAATCACTCAAATAAATAACTTTCAGTTTATGTTTTACATATCGTTAAGGTTATTTAATGCAGTACTTTGTGATTTAGTACTTGAGGCCAGCAGCTAACATGCTTTCATTTTTAGTCTCTAGATTCTGAAGCAATGTTTCAAGTAGTCTGTTGAATATCAAATCCTAGCATGTTAGAAATAAAAGCTGCTTGGCAATTTGTTGTGCTATAGAATGTCTAGAGCATGTTAATTTCCTATTTTAAAAAAACTTTGTATGGAGGTAAGTTGCAGACTTTGCATATTGTACAAAGCTGGTTGCCATACTTTTTCTATCTATAGAAAAATCATTTTCAAAACAAGACATTTAAAACACTTTTTAGTGACCTATATAATACTGAATTAGCTGCGGAGACTGAGGTTCAGATTTCAGTTCCCCCACTGTGCCTCCCAGCAGAAGAGCCAGCCTGTGTCACTTTGAGCAACCTACACAATCCAAGGGTAACCCCAGAAGAAAGGAATAGAAAACCACTTCTGAGTACTGTAAAAAAAGAACTCTGGTAAGGGTTACCATAAATCAGAATTCATTTGATGGCAACTTTGTTGTTGTTGTTTTTCAGATTTGCCACAAAATGTTCCTTAATCCTGGTGTCTGCTTTTTGCATCTCTAGTTACTGTCCCAGTCTAAATAAATTCTAGACAATGCCATAGGCACATTCAGTTCCAGATCAAAAACAAAAACCTTGGGTATTCATTTTCAGGTAATACAGCAGGTATTAACAGCAGATATATCTGGATGATCTTTTAGTACAGTGTTTCCTAACCTGGGGGTTGCAATGTGTTTTCTAGGGGGTCGCGGGTCACCCTACTTGTGCTGTAAAAGATAAAGGTAAAGGTTCCCCTTGACATTTAGTCCAGTCGTGTCCGACTCTAGGGCGCGGTGCTCATCCCCGTTTCCAAGCCATAGAGCCAGCGTTTGTCCGAAGACAGTTTCCATGGTCATGTGGCCAGTGCGACTAGACACGGAACGCCGTTACCTTCCCATCAAGGTGGTACCTATTGATCTACTTGCATTTGCATGCTTTCGAACTGCTAGGTTGGCAGGAGCTGGGACAAGCGACGGGAGCTCACTCCGTCGCGTGGATTTGATCTTACGACTGCTGGTCTTCTGACCTTGCAGCACAGAGGCTTCTGCGGTTTAACCCGCAGCGCCACCACGTCCCTCCACTTGTGCTGTAGCCCTTGTCAAATAATTTCTTCCCTGACCTTTCAGAACAAGGTATTAAAATTTTACATATGTGTATGTATGAGAAACATACACCCCTCTTTGGAGGAGAAAGAAGCCTACACCATTTTGAAGTAGGACAGAACAAGTTTCTGAGACACATCCTCGCGGCACCCCAGGGGACTCCGGCAGCTTTTCTTAGGCATGGTGTCCATTAAAGCGAGGGCAACTCTAGCTATATTCTCCTACTATAAGAGGGTGATGGATATGTCCAGTCACCGTCTACCTAAACGTTACATGGTAGAGCAATGGAAGAGTGGCGGCTGGGCAACTTCAGTTCAAACCCTACTAAAATCTAAATCCCTCTCCACAGACATTTTTTTTTCCTGGGGTTAAAAGAATGTTGAGGGACTGGATCTACAAATTGGATAATGACCAGGACTTAGCCTTAATAGACCTTTCAAATTTCTCTCACTGGTACCATCTGCTGAAAACAAACCACTCGAGGGCGCAATACTTATATACACGTACTTTTGCCTCCTTGAGAACCGCATTCACAGAACTCCGTTTTCAAACCATGCCAACCGTTGTCTTAGACGGCAGGTACATGAATGTCCCTAAGCATCTAAGGCTATGTATTTGCAGAGCAGTGACATGGAGGATGTTGTCCACTACTTACCAACTGTCAGCTCTATCAAAACCCTAGGGGAAAGTTCCTGGGTAACATTTTGGCTGTCCTACAGGAGGAGAGCCCTCAGATAAAGGTGGTCAGGTTACTTTTGGACTGTGACCCATATGTTACATACAGAACAGTGCTGTTTGCAAAAGCGGCCAGAAACATCTGCGCTAATTTCCTGAGAGCCATCGTTTGTGCGGGAGACTCCCAGATATGAAGGGTCTCTTATTATTTTATATGTCTGTGATTTTATCATGATTTTACTTGATCATATTTGTATTGTAAACAATTGTGATGGCTTTTAGCCAATACAATAAACTTGAACTTGGAAAATTATATAACATCAGTGCCAACAATAAAGAAGTCTGAGGATTCTTGACATTTGGATTGCTTTGTAGCCCAAGCAATAAATGCCTGGGGAACTTGTTAAAAAATAGCTTTGTGTTTGAATGAGAAGTGGGTAACCGATGAAAAAAGCATTCAGGTTCTGGGGTCTCTTGCCCCCTTTGGTGTCGATGAATGGTAGTGAGTATGAGGAGGATCCTGTTGACCTTCTACTACATAAATCTTGGCACCCCCCTTTTTTTACAGGCAACACAGGCACTATATTCCAAGGCAGTGTCAGACCATTTGTTCGAGGTTTGAATTACGAACACAGAAGCAACATCCTGCATTTATAAACAGGGTTTTTGAAGGACTGATATTGAAATAAAGGTATCCACAATATGCTAAGTACATCAGGCTAGAAAAAATTGTGGAAGAGGAATTAATTTACAGTTGATCCCAATTTCTTCTTCATTAAATCGAACTATAGCTTAAGTACAAATGTATATACTGTAGCCTGCTGCTCTGTTTAGAAAAAGGGAAGTTGACTCCAGTGATAGCAGTTAAGGAGGGAGCAGAAAGTTTCCTTTGTTCACTATTTCTTGCCCAATCTCTTGCCCAATCTCTAGAAGACTTCTCCCCTATGTTTAAAATGCACATGTAGAGACAATTAGAGATGGTTTCAAGGAAGAAAATGCAAGCAGGGAAAGAGTTAAATGCTTCTACTTTCCATTTCTTCCATTCTTAATCTCTCCTCCCTCAAAGCAGCATTTCAGGGCTGGCTGGACCATCAACCAGGGTCTGGCAGCTGCCTCTGGCACCACATTTTGGGTATTATAAAAGGACAGCAAATTGGTATTGATTTATTTAGTTGTGGAATCTTTACTACCAGGGATGGGGATAGGTGCTTTCAGGACTTTCAACCCCAGTATCCCAATAATTTGGACAGCTTTGGGTACTGTACATCTTAATTTGTGTGTGTGTGTCTGTGTGTGCGTGAGTACATATACCATTTGCTGCTCTGCCTCAGGCACCAAAATATTTTGTGCCACCTGTGCAGCTTTTCTTCTTCTAAACAGCTGTGATGCTGCAGTTATGTACATTTGCACATAACCTGTAGTATGGGCCTTAAGGGGGGAAGCATTAAACATCTGTTTCCACTTGTGTGTCAGCATATACTGAGTAATTTCCTCATTTTCCCCAACTCCTTCTCTTCTTCCATCCTCACTTAAGCCATAAGAAAAAGGAAATTCTTACCCTTTTTACTTGATGAAATTCATAAGGTGAGGTTTGGTTCGGACTCATTTTCTATTCTGTCAGGAGTTATGGTAAAGTACAATTAAAGCTGACAGCACATATGAATAATTTAAGTTAAAATACGAGGATGTATGAATAATCACATCTTTTACTACTGCAGCCTTAAGTGGAACTAAAAGAAAAATGCCCAGAAATGTTTGAATTATGGACCCAAGTCAGATGTAGGAAGACTGAGAGAAGGTCTTAAACTGTAAGGGTGCTCTTGAAGGAAGTTAGTTCCCAGCTTGAGCCTAAAAGCAAAATTTCTAAACCCAGTTAATCCTGCTGTAAAGATGGTTTATCATCTTGCCTTGTTTGGGTGCATGAACCGTAATTCCAGTTTTGCAAGTGATAATGAATTATCCTTGGATGTTTTGTTTACCCAGTTGTGTGAAGAGAGAATGAACAGACACTGTATACAAGCCAAGAGTTTTAATTGTGAGCATGCTTGGTAAAGATGATTCCTGACTCCATGTTTTCATGTTTTTTTCTACTTCCTTCTCTTCAAAGAATTTTCTCAAGCTGTCATTTACTCCCCCCATCCCCAGTATGACTCTTTTGAAGACCTAATTGCTTGATATCCCATTCTTTCCAAGAGGCACCTATCTTGTATCTCCACATACATGCTTTTATTTTAGTTCAGCCTGTGTGTGTGTATGTGTGAATCCTAGCTTTATAACAAAAGCAACCTTTCCTTTTTCTAGATCACAGTTTTTTAGACTACTGAAAATACATGCCAGTATGTTACAGCAAAGATATCCATTATTGGCTGAATAGACTTCTATATAATAATATTCAAGTAATTTAATGTGACCCCACTGATCATCTTGTTCCATCAGGCCAATCATTACCACCTGGCATGCTGGGACATATGTCATCGCCCAGCAGGGCTGACCTCTTGCTTGTTCTCTGTAGTGCCCACTTCTAATTGTGTCCCTGTCAATGGTACATTTTCAGCTGCCAGCTTCTCATTTTGAGGAAGTGGGCTTATGTAACAGAACTGTAATGGACTAAGAGTTAAGTACATGCTCAGAGTTACATGCTCAGAGTTAAGTATGATGCTCAGCTCAAATTAGCACTGACTTATCTGCTACTGTAATATAGAAAAGCAAAATATGATGACTGTTCTATATCAGTCTGAACTTGTAAGTGTCAATGGAAACAACTATGTTTTCTTCTGGCACATTAGCACTGTTACTTGAGCCAGATTCTGTGTCAAGCCAAGGATGTTGGCTGTTGCCAGTCTCTATTGATTATATACTAAATGTTTGCAAAAACAAAAGGACAACATGTGTCAAAGCACTTGCATAGCTCTGTTCACAGTCACAACATTTTTAGATGAGTACACAATTGTCCTGGAACAATTACGTTCCAAAGCATTTTATCATGTAGAAAGACCTCAACCGTATGTTCACGTATGTTACTCTTTTACAAGAAACAGAAGAGCATCTTGTAGTACCTTAAAAATTAATAGTTTTATAGTAGCAGAAGTGTTATGTTTCAGGATCCACTTTATGAACCAATTAGTCCTTAATGTGCTACAGTTTGCATGTTTAAAAGGACACTAAAGCTTGTATCAGGACAAAATTTTTGAAACAAGAGGTGCAAAGGCATGTCCCACATGAACATCTAGTTTTAGGGTATGGAAGGTCTGTTTCCTAATCCCAGATGTATGGGCATTCGATTTGGCTGCTTTGTGCTTGGAAAGACACTGTACGCATCCTGGGGTACCTTTTAAAAAAATTTTTTTTGGGGGGATTGAGCCTTGGCATTCCAGAACAAATTCTGATGCTGATCCTGAAAAGATCAAATTAATCCCTTTGTGCACATCACCATCTCCATTGTTCCCATGAGGGTATTTATACGTTCAGTAGTATGCTTCCCCCATACAATCTTTAAAGTAGTATGCAATCCAGCTAATGGATTCTGTTTTTTGTGCCTCTTTTATTCTAAAAGAGGAAGTATGCCAAATAAATTCTCACCAAATTTTCTTTGATGCTGAAGCTCATTTGCCATAGAATGCAACTATTTTTGCTGAGAGGATAGTGCCCCGGAAATTATATTGCATGGTGTTCAAACGGCTGGGAAGACAGTTAGAAATCCCAAGTCCTTTGGGGGTATTTGTTCATTAGAAGCTTGTAATCAAAAATAGAAAATGAAAAAGTTGGAAGTTAGGTGATCCAACAGCATTAGAGAGATTTAGCAAGCTACCTCAGTTAGCTTAAGTTAAAACCTTGAACTAGGTCACAAGGGACAGAGTCTCGTACAGACTGATGTGCTGTGTTGAAATAGTGCTACCTGATCATTCATTGCATATTTATTTCACTTGTATTTTCTTATGATGGCCAAAATCCTGTTGTTTAGTGTAGTAAATTGCACTAGAGTAGGCCAATTGAATCAGTGGAGATTTGGTGAGAACTCTTCATTAAATTAAATTGAATCAGTGGGGATTTGGTGAGAACTCTTCCTTAAATTCCACTGATTCAAATGGGGCTACTCTAACTGCATAATAAGTTGCAGTTAGAGTAGACCCATTTGAATTGGTGAACCTATGGAGGAGCTGACTCACTAAATCACCATTGGCCATTGAATTTTGTTCATTCAACATATACACAAAGATGGGATGTGTGGTGCAAAAGAACTATCAACATTTGTTTGAAGTTGTGGGATAAAAACAGCAGTGGGGCTCTCTTTGAATTCAGAGACAGGAAAGGAATGACTGGTTAGTGCTGGATAAATTGATGGTCACCCCTGCCCAGAAAGGTCCATCCCAGCCAGGATGCAAAAAGTCTAATAATTCATTCATAGGATTGGTATAAGTCGGAAACCACTTAATAGTACGTGATCACAAAACTGTGGCTTATTCTATATTGAGTTGTCAGTAAAGAATACTACCTCTTATTGTTAGTGATAAGAGTGGCAGAAAAAATACTCAAAATGAAATTCAGTTATAAATGTCAGATAGATCGCAATTGAATATGATTCCAAACAACATCATCTTCAAACAATAGGCCTACATTTTTAAAAAACATAGTATATTTTAATTAATTGTTAATATAGTTAAAAGGTAATAATTTTCTGTTGGTGTTTGACTGAGACAGAGAAAGCAGCAAATTACAATGGTTATGAGAGAAAGCAGGTTTGTTTTCAAATGCCTAGAAAATCTGCATATTTTAGCTTTTGCTCTTCTTCTTCTTGATTGTGTTCCCAGCATGTGAAAGGCACAGTATGTCAACATAATTCTTTGTTTTGTTTATTTATTGAACTTAGTTTTTAACAGAGGTATACATTTTCCTTCAGAAATTCAGAGTGGTATATAACAAATCATGCCGTTTTAAAGCTAGTAACACATTATGTATAGCATTTTAAATTTAGTAATGCAACCAGTTCTTGTCATTTGTATATCTTGACCAGGATTTGCCATTTTGCAGGTATCAGATCATGGACTCACTAGTTTATTAGGTCTCTTTTTCCCCGTTTTCAAAACTGATTGGGCATACAGTTCGTGCACAGCTCATATACCCATTGTATTGTTACCTCTGTGCTCCTGCACCCTCTTCACCCTCTTCATTTTTACTCGAAACACGACTCCCCATGGAACCTGTACTGCTTCTCATTATATTGCTTCTACAATAGGCAACTGAATGTGCCAGTCAGGGATTCATGATTCTGCTCCTCTCCCTTCCTACAGTTTTTGCAACATGATATAATGCCACCTTACTCTAATTTCAGATAGACTTTCATTATGAAAATAAAGAGCTTAAAGTGAAAATTACTTGCTCTCAAATTTGCTTTGAGTACAAGTCAATATGGCCTTGACCTTCGTGATACGCTTACTGAATATGATTAGGCCAGCCTAAGTTGGTTACTGTGTTAGAGCTGTTCTGCTTTACAAAGAAAGGTTGGCTGAGGAACTGGCAAAGCATGGAAAGGGTTTCTTCTGTTGCTCTTTCCATGTGTGTTGTTACCCCCCATGTTTTCCTCCATACTTATAAACCCATGTAAAAAAAATAGTATTTGCAGCTGAACTGACTCTGAGTGGGTTACTATTTCTGTGTAATGGAGGGAGATTGCTGAGATGTTCTCACTTCATTTTCTTTATACATTATGTTCATGTAGCTGAGAGTCATCCAAGTTCTATTGTCCTTTTACGAAAATTCCTAGAAACTGCACTATCAGTTTTCATGCTCATCGTTGTCTCTCCTACCAGCCAATGTAAGTTACCTTTATCTTTGTCACTTATAGAACATTGTTCTCTTAAATAATACATACAGAGCGGGGAGTAGTATAGTCTGAGCTGAGTTTCGACTGGCTTGTTTGAGATACAGCACAATACTATTAGATTTTCATTGATTTCTACTGCAGATAAATTATTTAAGAAATAGAGAAGTATGCTTGGATACTGTCAGCACTTCATTTAGTCTATATTCCAGGTGCTGAAACTTGACCTATTTTGTTATATGAACCTTACTTGCGCTGTGTGTGTGCTTTTGTAATACAGTATAGTATTGTAGTTGGAAAACACTGGATTTTTTTTAAATGTCATTTTTAAAAGAGAAAGAGTATATTTTGATCTATCTGCAACATTGCTGCTTTTGTGTGGAAATATTCATGTTTTGAATAATTAGTTTCTCTACCAATGCAATAAAATATGTAAGGAAAAAGAGCACTTATTTAAATTCTGTGCTTTCCCTTCCAAATCTAGTATCAGAGCTTAATGGTTTGAGAAGCAAGGATCAGTTCTCATAACCTAGTTGTACATATTCTTCCAATATCAGAGGCAATACGCTTCTGAACAGGAATTGCTGGGAGAAACATGAGTGGGAATGAGCTGTCATATTCAGATCCTGATTGTGGACTTTCCATGGGTATCTAGTGAACCACAGAATGCTAGACTTGGTAGACCTTTGGTATGATTCAGGAGGGCTCTATTGTGACCCAGACATGAAAAAAAGAGTATCCATTCTGTTGTCATCACGGATATAACATTTTTTGACTCATCTTGCTAGACAAATCAGCAATTGTAGTGACTATTTCTGTAATCTCTGCATTTTGTGAGTGTTGTGGTGGTGAGGTGCATGGCATTCATTATCCCTCAGCCTTTCTCTTGCAAGAGAAGTAGGGATTGCGTATAACCTTTTGAATTCCATTTCGTTCCATGTTTCAGGGAGTGGGATCGAATGCTTCCCACCTGGCTTTTCTCAAGAGAAAATCTGTTTGAGATAAATAAGCTGTTGTGTGTCAATACTTGATGGCTATGAGTGTTTGGGTGCTTTGGCCATGCAGCTATTGAACTATTGCCAGGTGATGCAAATCAATATACAACTGCAAAGACGATTCCATTGACCTACATAAATATAAAGTTAGGGGAAAATTTACTTGTCTTGCTTGCTAGAGGGCAATACCACTTCCAGCGGTCATAAACATTCAAAAGCCACAACCCAGATCACAATTTCTGTGCCATTACAGTCACATGTATGGCCAAACAAAAACTGTAGCAACTTGCATTTCGGAGGGCGACTGAGTGTGTGAATTAGTTCTACTTTTTATTTATTTCCGTGTATACAGCTGCAGTCTAATAAATTACGATAATAGTTCCAGTAGCAGGAGATGTTTTGTTTCAACTTGTCAGCAATTTACTAGAATATCTCTGCACAGAATTATGTAAGGATTGCTGCAAATAATTTAAAGTAATCTTATACAGAAAACAAATAAAACATATGGAAATTACTTGGTGGTTTCAAATAATTAGCCCTTTAATCACAATTAGTAGGATATTTTTCATTCTGGCTATACCTTTCTTTCTCATTTTAAGTTGCACATCAGGGTAGTATTTTAATGACATGGTCTTTCCCGATACATCACACCTATGCCATACAGAATGGATAGTATTGTAAGAGAGAGAAAAAGTGATAACATTTGTTGGTTTGTTTTTCCCCTGCTTTGGGCAATTTTGAGAAAAGAACATTAAGGGAGGATATATGGAGTATTCTGTGGGTTTTCTCTCAAAAGATGGCTGTATCAATAAATGTTCCTCATTTATAAAAATATAGTCTACATTTTATAACATGGAAATATTGAAAAGATTTACTAGACTAACATTTCATGTCTGACTTTTATATACTTGCATCTCCCAATTACTAAAGACAATGAAGTAAAAAGCAACTGAATGGCCGCTTTGTTGTAACTTCCACATCCACTGTTGTTCAAGAGAAAGAAGGAGCAGGTTATTATTCTCCTCTGTGCAAACTCAGGACACAAAGGAACACATCTCATTTCATAGAAAATCATATTTGTCAAATGAGTGTTAGCAGAATGAGTGTCAAGGTTGCTGTCACAAAATGCTTGCCATGGGAAAGGTGCCTTTGTATGTGCTTGCTTTGCTTCTTACTTTCTTTGTGCAGGATCCACAAAGAGGAATGTTGCTTAATAGTCACTCTTTGGGCTTGTACAGATTCCTCTGTATCCCCCATTGTCTTCTGGTAGCTACAGAAGTCTCAGATGAGAAAGACTTTTTCTCACTTGCATTGAGACGTTGTGGATATAAGCAACAATAGGGAGGCAAGCTCTTTCTTAGCTCCTCCAAATGCAGAATATGCTTGAGTTTGGGAAAAGTGACTATAAGCTTCCCAGTGTTCTTCTTGATGATGGTTATGGTCACTTATTCTTGGTGAGTAGATTTATGAATGCTGCTTCTATATGTTTAGGTATTGCATAGGTTGTTTGAATCTGCAGGAAGAGGTTTTGCGTATGCCTGTAAAATGCAAAAGACAATATGATATGTGATACATTTTTGGCCTAGGATTCAGGAGGCCTGAGTTCAAATTCTTGCTTGTGCATGGAAGCTCATTGTGTGTGGCAATGGTAAGATACTTTGAACATATCCAACATAATTCAAAAACTATATTAGAATTGTTGTAAGTCAGAATTGACTTGATGGGTCATAACAGCAACAAGAACATTCTAGCTTGACCCACAAGAGAAGGATAGGACAGCAGATAAGAAAAAGGAATAACTTTTTATGGCTTCTATTCTGGATTGAGTGTTTGTTTCTACCTCCTTTATAAGTGAACATAGAAGTCTTGAATTATTGAAAGGTTATTTTTGTATGTTAACCTGCTTGCAGGCAACTTAAAGGTTAAAGCTGAGTAATTTAAGTGGTACAAATCATTCACAGCCAACCCAAATCACAATAAAGTTGGATGATTGTGCCTAAGGATGTTTTGTGGTTTAGCAACATGAGTGCCATGGCCAGATTGTTTACCAAAAGAGTCTGTGTGGGGGTGGGGTGGTTCTGTTAAGTAAGGAAGTAGGCCAAGCATGCAGTGTCATGTGAGTCTTCAGAATGCTTCATAGGGGAGATAGTTGGAAAAGAGGAGCAGGAAGACATAATAGATGCCTTTGGGAAAGTTAAGTGTACAAGGTCCATCTGTCCAAATGTGGAACAACTAAGTCTCCCTGTTCATCATAGAAGCCAAGTTTGCTTATGTGTGGATCCATATAAAAAGATGTTATGAATGTACCATGCAGAATGCCAAACACATACAAAAAGAGCTGTACAGAACAGTGTTCAGACTTATGTTGATTCCCCTCCACAGCTTTGCTTTAGTGAATCAATGTTATATATTAATGAGCATTAAAGACAAAGTTCTTTACATGCAAGAGTCATAAAGTGTGGGTTTTCTGCAGTGAGTCATCTATGTTGGGCAGCTGTGGCAAAAACACTTAGCCATTTAAACAGATATGCTGTGCTCACACATGTCGAACAGTATGTGCTAGATTTGGGGGAGGGGAGAAAGTTGTGGAAATTTTATCTAGACTTTTGCCACATTTATTAGTTTGTCAATATAAAGGTTATCTTTAAAACAAGAACTAATTAATTACTGTCAAAGCTGCATGAAACTTCAGGAGCTATGAACTGAACCAATTGTGGACTAATTAGAGATTCCTGCTAATTTATTAAATTAGCAAAACCTTATTTGCTTCATGAAAGTAAGTTTGCACACTGATGAGACAATTGGTGTATTTTTAAATGGATGAAGCAGAGACGTTGCCTTCAATTGTGCAGTTATATGAATTAAGCAGAGTTCTGCCAGTTTCATGAATTAGTCAGAGAATACTGCTTGCTTAATGAATAAGAAAACATGATTGATTCACAAATTAGCAGATGCTTTGGATCTTTCATCATGATAGTAGTATTTCTTTAAATAAATAAATGTAATTGATTCAGCACTACCTAAAAATCCAGGAAGCAATTCACTATGTACTAGTGCAATCTCTATAGCAATTATTGCATTAGAGTTCCCATGGAACAATTTTTCTTATTGTTGTTTAGAATATTCCAAACATGCAGATCTGCATTATTAAGAGCATGACTAACAAACCTTGCTGAACTGATGCAACCTTTCCTTCAGGAATAATAAATAATTAGAGAGGCACTCAGTTTTTCTTTTTAAAAATATTGCACCAAGACAAGTCTACAAAATGTAGACCAATTTGGAGTAGGGAGAATTTCCTTCCAAATACAGTCAACCCTCGACTTACGAACGGCCCTAGTTACGAACATTTCGACTTACGAACCGCTCTGATAGAAAAATATTGACTCGACTTGCGAACTTAGATTCGAGTTACGAAACGAAAAAAAGCCTAAGTCATCTTAGGTTAAAAGGAAAAAAAAGAAAAAAATTCTGCCCCTAGTGGTAGGAACGGATTAACCAGCTTTGCATTAGTTCCTATGGGAACTAATGATTCGAGTTACAAACCGCCCCTCGACCTAAGAACCAAAAACAGCTGGAACGGATTAATTGGTTTTCAATGCATTCCAATGGGAAATGCTGATTCGACTTACAAACTTTTCGACTTACAAACTTCCTTCCGGAACGGATTAAGTTTGTAAGTCGAGGGTTGACTGTATGTTCATTTTTAGTTGAAAAACACTAATGTAATATAGACTTGTTTCCATAACTTTTTGAAAATAATTATCTACATTTTGAAAAGCTGCAAAAAAAGTTTTTTTAAAAAAGTTTGATGAAAATTAACCAAAAGCTAAACTCGTGCAAATATATAAGTGGTAGAATGATACTGTTCGCCTGAAAATGAATCACATGCAAAGATTGACAGTTCAGTATTCTGTTGAGACAGCTGCACTCACAAAGGATATATAAACAGAGATAAGCAATTATTTTTCATTCAAGTTCTGAATTTCTAGAGAACTAAGGCAGTTTTTTAAAATTAATCAAACAGATGACTATTGCAAAGTATCAAAACAGGATTCATAATTAATTCTAACCTCCTCTGGTCACCATGGTAGATGACCTACAATGGGAATTGAAAAAGGGGAGTATGTCCCTGTTGGTTCTACTGGACCTCTCAGCAGCTTTTTATGCCATCAGTCATGGTATTCTTCTGGCCTGTCTTTCTGGAATGGGACTTGGAGGTACTGTTTTACAGTGGCTCTGCTATCTTGAGATGGGCATGAGCCTCAGTTCAGAGGTTCATGTTGGTTTGTTGGCATGGCACCACAGGTGCTGCACGTTCCCTTGCTCCTCCCAGCCAGCTCCCCCAATCACCAGCTGACGTGCAATGCTCTTCTCTTGCTCTTTGCATGATCATCCAGTCACAGCAGGAGCTTGTGCTTCCCTCCTCTGCCTCCTCCAGCTGCTGTCCACTCAAGTCAGACAAGGAGGTGGGACAGGGATTCCTGCAGCACTGCCTTTGAGTGGGTGGCTGCTGGAGGAGGCAGAGGAGGGAAGCATGAGCTCCTGCTGTGACTGGATGGTTGTGCGAAGAGCAGGAGAAGAGCAGTGCGTGCTGGCTGGTAAGTGGGAGAGCTGGCTGGGGGGACAAGGGAATGTGCAGCACCTGTGGTGCCATGCCGACAAACCGACATGAACCTCCGAACTGAGGTTCATGCCTATCTCAAGAGAGCTGAGCTACTGTAAAACAGTACCTCCAAGTCCCATTCCAGAAAAGGAAAGTGCAGCACCTGTGGGAAGGGAACGTGCAGCACCTGTGGTACCTTGCTGATGAACCAGCATGAACCTCCAAACCAAGGTTCATGCCTATCTCTACTGAGGTCCTTCCTGGAGGAGAGAACTCAGAAGGTGTTGCTGGGGGACTCTTTGACACCCTGGCTGCTGGCCTATGGTGTCACTCAGAGTTTGTTTTCTCTCCTCTGTTATTTAACATCTACATGAAACCATTGGGAGAGTGTCTGGAGTTTTGGGGTTCGATGTCACCAGTATGCAGATGACACCCAATACTGTCTCTCCTTGCCATCTAAATCTGAGAAAGCTGTTTTGGCTCTAGATCAGTGTATACCAACAGTAATGAACTGGACAAGGGTGAATAAACTGAAACTTAATCCAGATAGAACAGAGGTGCTCCTGGTCAGTCAAAAGACAGATCAAAGAACAGAGATACAGTCTGTGCTGTAGGAGGTTACACCCCCCCCCCCCGAAAACCCAGATGTGCAGCCTGGGGTTACTCCTAGGTTCATCTCTGAGTCTGGATGTCCAGGTTTCGGCGGTGGCCAGGAGTGCATTTGCATAGTTAAAACTAGTGTGCCAGCTGCACCCATTCCTGGAAAGGTCTGATTTGGCCAAGGTGATACATGCCTTAGTTAATGTAACACACTCTACATCGGACTGCCTATGGAAAATGTCAGGAAACTTCAGTGGGTCCAAAACACAGCAGCCAGATTGCTAACTGGGGCTGCACACAACCCCCCTGTTATAGCAGCTCCACTGGCTGCTGATCTGTTTCCAGGCAGAATTCAAAGTGATGGTTTTAAGCTATAAAGCCAAACTGGCCTGGGCCCAAGCTATCTCATCTTGCTTTATGAACCTGCTTGGGTGTTAAGAGGAGGAGAGGCCTTCCTCATGGTCCCACCACTTTCATAGATGCATTTGTTGGGGACACGAAATGGGCCTTCTCTGTTGTTGCTCCCAAACTCTGGAACTCTCTCCCACAGGAAGCTAGGCTGGCCCCATCTTTACTGTCTTTCCACAAGCAGGTGAAGACCTTTCTCTTCAGGCAAGCTTTCCCTGAATGAATGTCCAGTGGGTTTTTTTAAAATGGATTGTTGTACCTTACTGCATTGAATATGTTCTGGTGTTGCCTATGTTTTTTAATACTGTATTCATTGATCCTTTTAGTATTTATTTATTTACAAGATTTTTAGCCGCGCCATTACCAGTGGTCTCTGAGCAGTGTACAACAATATTAAAACTTTAAAAACATTAAAAACATTAAAAGTAGGCAATATTATAATAATACCCTATATTAAAAACAGTCATTAAAACATTCATATTAATAAATCCTGCTGCTCATATGTCCAGCTAAAGAATACTATTTAATTAAAATGCTGGCTAAACAGAAAGGTCTTTGCCTGGTGCCAAAAAGCCAAAAGTGTTGGAGCCAGATGGATCTCTATAGGGAGGGCGTTCCAAAGTTGGGGGGCAACAGCCGAGAAGGCCCTATTTCGGCATGCCATCCCCTTCACTTCTTTCAGGGATGGCACCTTCAGAAGGGCCTCCTGGCCTGATCTTAGAGGACGGGCAGGCTCGTATGGAAGAAGGCGGTCCTTTAGGTAACCAGGTCCTAAGCCGTTTAGGGCTTTATATGTCAAAGTAAGCACTTTGTATTGTATATTCATTGTTACTAATTTAAATACTGTAATTGTTGTAAGCTGCCTTGGATTTTTTTAAAGGAGAAAGGTGGGTTAAAAATAGTTTAAATAAATTAAATAAACAAACAAACCTGTTTTTGAGGATTTACTATGGTAACCAGAGGAGTGGAGTAGCTTGGTGAAACAGAAGAACAAAAGCATATAATTCAACCCTAAAATGACTTAGAAATTAAGACTTCCAGTGTCAAGCAAATAAAAGCATATTAACATTCTAGTTAGGTTATATAAACAGCATTTGTTGTTCTTTGTTGGGATCAGTATTATGCTTTTTGTGTATTGTACAGCAGCTTCACTAGTAACCTGCCTGGCCCAATTCAAAGTGCTGGCTATGATCTAGAAAGCCTTGTGGAGCCAGAGTTCAGGGTATACGTAAGAGTGCATTTCTCTAAGTGAGCTTGCCTAAGATTCACCTTCTTAAGAAAAGGCTTTTCTCTTGCTCTCACCACAGCCATAGGCTTGTTTGGTGAGAATGCGAGAGAGGACTTCTTTGTAGCATCTGCTATGCTGTGGAACTCGTGGTAAAGGAAAGCTAGGCTGCTGCCTTCCTTGTTGTTCTTCTGCCATAAGGCAATGATTTTTTTTT
Source organism: Intellagama lesueurii (assembly GCA_037013535.1). Lineage (NCBI taxonomy): Eukaryota > Metazoa > Chordata > Lepidosauria > Squamata > Agamidae > Intellagama > Intellagama lesueurii. The sequence continues at coordinate 204,090,220 of JBAJHW010000003.1, read as the reverse complement.
AAATGGAAGTAGCTTTGGGCAGATGACTTTATGCAGAGTAAGAGTTGTAATGGAGGGTTCTGGGTTCTGTTGTTTCTTCTTCTTCTTCTTCTTCTTCATGTTTTATTAGAATTAAGGTTCCAGTATTGGGCAAAGATGGAATATAAACAAATCAAATAAATAGGAAATAAGGAAGAATATTGGAATAACGAGGAAGCCAAGGTCCTATCACTATGTCTTCTGTCAAGAGCTTGATTGGTCTTCTTCCGCACTGCCAGGCTCCACACTCGTCTGTTGTCTTCACTGCTGCTCATGTCTTATTACTGTGACAGCTCATTCACACTGTTGTTCAGTGGTTGAATAGTATGAGGACTCTCTGAAGAAAGCCAAGCTTTGTGCCATTACTGGACACTCCCACTGCAGCAGTGTCAGATTTTATATGCTTACCCTATCCACTTTGTTCTGTTGTAAGGGGGCAGTCTAGGCCCATCGCTGTCCTTCTGCAAGCAGACGAAGACCTTTCTCTTCAAGCAAGCTTTCCTTTAATTACTGACTGCCTAAATGGGTAGCTTCTTGTGCCTTGCTGCTTTGAATGCATTTTGATACTGCTTCTGTTTAATGTTTTTTACTATGGAATTTGTTTGATCTTTTTTAGGATTTATATACTTACTGTTTTAGCTTTAAATATTGGCTTTAAAACTTTGTTTTTCTTATTGGTTGTATTCAGTGGTGAGTGATCACCAGGAGGATGGGCGCTGGTCTGCTGTCCATGATCTTTGATTATTGGGGAGACGTTGTGGAGGGGAGAGCACAGGGAAATCCTTCTCATGTGAGATTGGATAGAGGTCCATGACTTCATTAGGATCATGCAACTTGATGTGGGTAGGCAGTTCAGAAATATTAATTAATAATAAGATGTGGGATGTATTTTTATGTAAATTTGTTGCCTTTCTTCCATGTATGTGCTTAAAAAGAAAAGAAGTGTCTTGTAAGGCTAATTATTGTGATTTATTCTTTTGTAGGTTAACTGAACCTTCAGGATATTTAACAGATGGACCAATAAATTATAAATATAAAACTAAATGTACATGGTTAATTGAAGGATAGTAAGTATATATTTTGAGCCATTGTGCAGTGGAAATTATAGCTGTTAAAGTCTTTGGAACATAGTTTTATGCAAAGGAACATTTTGAACCTACATAACATATTTCCTGATAATGTTACTAATATTGTTGGTCAGTAACAGATCTGGCAAATGAATAGTAGGGAATTTAAAAAAAAATTAATGGCTTTCCCCTCATCCCAAGGCTCCCTATGACCTTTTTGATCTTGGGAAGCCTTTGGGAGCCTCAGGATGGGGAAGGGTAGGAAGTTTTAAATTAAATTAAAAATTTGCATCGTTGGATGATATCATCTGGCTTGCATGGCATACATTTATGCCAACAGGACTTTGACCAGTGGTTTCTTGGACTGGGGTTATTATGTCTGAACCAGGCTAATGTCTTCTAAGTTTGTGAGCTTACGATATCTGATTAAATTTTATCTCATTATTTAGGGTTTTAACAGAGATTTATGTTTATTTTTAATAACTGCATGTATGTAATGTACTGGAACCATGCTGCTTTCACACTAAATTCCAAGGAAATAATTTTAGTTGCTCTTTAATAATTTATTAGTATTTTATTATTTTATTAGGAAAAATGCTATTTCTGAATTTTGTAATATTCTTCCCTTTTTCTCTTCTCTTCTAGTCCTAATTCAGTTTTAAGATTAAGATTTAATCATTTTGCCACAGAATGTAGTTGGGACCATATGTATGTATACGATGGAGATTCAATATATGCACCTTTAATAGCTGTATTTAGGTGAGTACTTCATTTTAATAGGTTTTACTACATGTTTATGTGGAAGTTTAGCACTAGATGGCTTAAATTTGCTATCATTACTTTTGTTCTTCTCTCTCCTTTTCCCTGTTTGAGTTCCTCTTTGTTCCTTCTCTGTTCAGCAGGACTGGGGAATCAGGAGCCCTCCAGATGTTGCTGAATTCTAGGTCCTACCAGTCCCACCTTGCTGGAGGAAAGAGATAACATGAATAATAGCTTATCAGTCTTTGGAGGGCTCCCACTTCTATTCTTCAAATTTATTTTTGAGTGTTTCAATTTAAAGTTTACTATGTTCGACTTTCCTGTGATTTCTATTCTCCCCAGTTCACCTGCTTATTAAGAAATAATATAAACATTATTACTCATTTTTATTGGTGTTTTAGCAATCCAAGAGCATTGAAACGAACAGATCAGAAAAGAATATACATTTCTATAGGTAGTTTAGAAACATTCTTCATTTTTCAGTATTACTCTTTTTGTTCCTCCCTCTGGAATATATACTGATGGGGAAAATTAAGGTAGCTTGCTCTGACAACTCTAATGACTCATCTTGAATTTATGTGCCATAAGGCTATTGTCTAGTTAGTAACCAAATTTATTATAATTCTGTCCCCATTACTAGCTGCAGTTTCCCACAGTTTGCCAGATTTGAATGTGTGTATCTGAAGGTGGGTACTTTAGAAAGTAGAAGGGACGTGGTGGCGCTGTGGGTTAAACCACAGAAACCTCTGTGCTGCAAGGTCGAAAGGGGAACCTTTACCTTACTTTAGACAGTACACAGATTCTGTTGGTATACGTATTGCTCACCCTGCTGCACAACGGTCTTCATTTCTGAGCTAAGAGATGGCCTCAAGGGTGATGCTGGAGTCTCCTCACCTGGTTGCACTGGGAGATTTAAATTCCCACTCCAGGAAAGTGGCTCAGGAATTCATATTCTCTGTGATAGTTATTGGTTTGTCCAGAGCATGAAACATTAAGATTAAAAATTAATTGGTTGAAGTGGTGATGTAATCAGCAGCGGCAAACCACTGCTGTTTAAAACCTTCCATTAATGATTTCAGGATGCACCCTGCAGTTGTCTTTAACAAGTGGCAATTTGCCTTTAAACAGAGTCATTTTGCCACTACTGGTAACATCGTCACTGTTGTACATGCAGAGCTATACAACAGGATCGCTGCCAATTAGTTGGTGGTCAATGTTTAAAAAGGAACATGTTTAACACATTAAATTAAATGTTCATTTAACAGAGTCTCTGCAGAGATTATATGTTACTCATTCTTTTTTCCCCAAAGAAAAAACACCTATACATCATTTTAAAAAGTAGGTTTATCATCAGAGTATAAATTGATCTAGATTACAACATACTGAAACTTCAGCTAAAGCTGTTAACAATGTTATTTGTCTGGGCTTCTGGCACTTACATTCAAAGACCAGCAGGAGCCCCAAGCTTGAGCACTATTATACTATACAGAGCTAATTAACATCTCCTAGTATACTTCTTTACCAGTATAAGGATGTATGACAGTATAGGCCTCATTAAAACCTATCTGTGAGAAGCGCTGTTCTATCTGATTCTAGGCAGCTACTGAGGTAGTAGTGAATGTATTCCTATTGCACAGAAATCGGGAAAACTACACTGCAACACTGAAACAGACACACACACACACACAAACTGGCTCCATTCTCTTTTGGAAAACATTTGAAATATAATTTTATTAGAGCAGAATCATAATTGATCAGCCTCTTTACCACAGATGAAATTGGGATCATTTGTTTAGCCTTCCCCTAAATAATGTTGAAATGATGATCCCATCTACTACTGCAAATCTAGTTGAATTGCCCATCCCATGGGTGCCTGCAAATTTGCCTGACTACAGTGCAAAAGGAAATGACTGATTAACGAACATGAAAAATAAAAATAACGAAACCTGTGTTGGTGCAAAGAGGGACCATTTGTCTTACTGCTGAGACTGTGTTATTTAGCTGGCAAACACAGAGAGCTCTGTTGCTCCATTTTCAGCCTCACAGTTGGGTGCTAAACATATTTTTGTATAATTTAATTTAATGTGCGTTATTTTCATGCACAGGGTTTGCCTAGAGATTATAGGCTGTTCTTTTACACTTAGTTCTAATATTTAGATTGGAATGCATAAAACTGAGATACCATATGAAATATAGATAATCTTGCCATTCAATTGCCAGAATCCTGTTGTGCAACTTCACACCACTCAACTGTGATGACTTCATCTATTGGAACCATTTTGGGGAAATTACAGTTTTCCTGTCCACCTTGCCCAGGTTCCAGTGATCCTTTTTGTCCTGGGGAAGATTTTATGAGCTACGGAACAAAGGAAGAAACTCTTTAATGCCCCAAGGTTGCCACTGCCAATCCTGGTGATGGGACTGGGATCAGCAGTGGTGATTTTTGAACATTAAAGAATTCTCTCCAGCCTTCCATAGCTCCCAAAGTCCTCCCCAAGGTGAAAAGGGTTCTTAGGGATCCTGGGGATTGGGAATAGGGAACTTTTAATTCCCCTGAAATAGTTGTGGTTGATGACATATGGTAGTTGCAGGGTATAAAACTATATAGTAAGATTTTGGCCAGTATGTTTGAATTTCTCTACTGCATCCAATTCCACTTTGCTTTCTTCACTGCAATGGAACGAAGTCCTGGAATGTTTCCAAAATGTGTTCAGCACTCTCATGATTTATTTGAATCTCCAACATTTTATTGCTTGTGTTATTGCTAATATGAATATTTCATGTTCAATCTTTTGCAGTGGTCTTATAGTTCCAGAAGTACGTGGAAATGAAACTGTACCTGAAGTAGTTACTACATCTGGCTATGCATTGCTACACTTTTTCAGTGATGCTGCTTATAATCTAACAGGATTTAATATTTTTTACTCGTAAGTAATTCTTTTCCCAATCATGTTTCTGTTTATTCATCAGCAAATATGGATTTTTCTTAGTAAATAAGATTTGGGGCTTAAAATTATTTGAAGTAGTATTATGCAAATTGGATTTTGACTGAGAAGGGAAATGTAAGAATCCATAGAAAGTTTGAATACAATGATGCTTGTGAAAAGAAATGCAGCTAGACAAAGCATGAGTAGTGAGTTTCTTCTGCCTTGTTGATATGTGAGGCTATGGAGTAATTTATCATAAGAGAGATATCCCAAATTGCACAACGCAAAACAAAACAATGTGCTATGAACCTCAATACACCTGCAGGAAATATTCATGGATATTGCCCTTGAGTAGTTACAGTGAACTGAGAGCATGTAGAAACAAAAGTGCTGTAGCACTTGGACTGATGCTGCATTTTGGGGTTGTGAGTTTATATCTACCTGCAAGTGAGAGGAATTACTACCCATTGACCCAAATCCTGTAGCACAACTCTACCTGTGCAGTGGGAATGATGTCATCGTCAGTGGTACATTGCCACTGATAAGGATTTCATGTTTCTTTCTTTCTTTCTTTCTTTCTTTCTTTCTTTCTTTCTTTCTTTCTTTCTTTCTTTCTTTCTTTCTTTCTTTCTTTCTAATTTTGGGAAGTGCATAGCTCATGCACAATAAAGTGAAGTTGCATGTACCCTGAAAGTGGAAAAGGAGATATTTAATCAGTGAAAATCTGCTGCTGTTGGTGGCATGATTCTTGTTGTGCAGGTGGAACACTCTGAACCGGACTTTGGCCATCAGGTATAGCTTAACTGGATTACCTCCCAGAGGTCATGGCATGCTTTTAGATTATAAACAGTAGGTTAGGGACTGTTTTATTATTGAACTTTTTAGGCTACTCTAGGAGGTTTTTGCCTGAAGACTCCAATAAAAATGTTTCAGGTAAGTTAATTATGCTACCTCTTCTAGTGTTTCATAAGGAGAGGTCCAAACTACTCTGTCCTCATTGATTTTAGCTGTAACTGTTTACAAATGATCTCCTACAAAAAAAAAGAAGAAGAAGAAGAAGAAGATTAGCATTTGTGTACAACCTAATTATATGTACTATCCTGCCAATTGCTTTGGAATTTATTTTTTACCAAGCCAGGGTTCCTGCAGGTTTTTGTTTGTGCATGTCAGCTTCTCACACCCATTTGTAGGACCTTGCAGTTAACTAATCTAGCAAGGGTTATCAGCCTATGGAAGTTAGAACTTGATAACCTGTTGTAGTTGGGCTTGAGAGGGGCCAAAGTGTAGGCAATGGAATTCTGGATTCCAGGGGAGTTGTCTGTCAGCCCAAGCAGGTCAGAGGTATGGCATATAGGAATTAAATTCCAAAGCAGAAGGAAGGGCCACAAGTATGTAGTCAAGGAGATGAAAGCATCAAGGTGAAAGACACCAAAGGCCTCAGTTGCTTAGATTGAAAAACAATCTAAAGCCAGCCCTTTACAGGGCATAATGTACCAGGACTGGCCTTTGGGAGTGTCAGATTGATGGCTGTGGTGGGCTAGTACTGTGGTCTGGATAAGGATTTGAAGCTCAAGGCACAGTCCATCAGTCTTTCTGTAGAAACAGAGCTCTACAGATGTAGGGGGTTGTAGGAGCCCTGGTGTGAGACCAATGTTCCCTCTAATTTTCCAGAGTGCTGGGCCCTATGTGTGTGTGTGTGTGTGTGGGTTGGCCATGACCGGAAGCAAATGGGTAGCAACACTGGTTTGGCTGCATGGCCCAGATGCAGTGCTGCACAGGTGTGTGGGCGCACAACTTAGAGGGAATGTTGTGTGTTACCTTCCCTGTACAGTCATCTATATAGCACTGCTCACTGTATTAAACTGAAGAGAAGGATTACTAATATTGGTCGCTTGGTGTGTTAGATATACGTTATTTTAAGCTTTAAGGCTTTGATCAATGAATGTAATAGAACTGCATGCCTTTTCGGGGAGAATTTAAACGTAGTTTTTTTAAACTAGCCTGAACATGGTATGGGGCTAAGAATGCTTGGTATATTATGAACTCAGGAGAAAAGCTTTGCATGTTTTTTTCCTCCTGAACATTTTTATGTGGTGATATGTACTCATTTCTTTTTAATTTTTTGGTCTCAGTGAAGAAGAAATTGATTAACATAGGAATACATAATTTTCAGGGTTACTGTTATAAGGAGAGTATTTCCTTTTTCTGTTTTGTAGTTGAAGTAATCTGTGAAGGAACAATTGTCAATTTGTATGTCATTATTTTATTTCCTCTTCTTTCTCCTCATTTTGTTCATTACAGAATTAATTCATGTCCGAATAATTGCTCAGGGCATGGAAAATGTACAACTAGTAGCTCGATTCCAAGCCAAGTATATTGTGAATGTGACAAGTATTGGAAAGGAGAAGCCTGTGATATTCCTTATTGTAAAGCTAACTGTGGAAGTCCTGATCATGGCTACTGTGATTTGACAGGAGAGAAACTGTGTGTGTGCAATGACAGCTGGCAAGGTGGGTTTGCAATAATTTTTTCTACTTTTGGCTACTGAGACCCCTTTGTATGCAGAAAATGCCTATCGCCCTATATTTGATTTCTGTTTTGAATGACTGCTTCCTGCTTCTGAGCCTCAAGATCAGTCAGGCTATGATGGACTATCAAAGCTAAGAAGGAAGTGAAACTTATTATGGGTCAGGGTACAAATACAAGGAAAGTTCCTTCAGCTGGTTGTTCGTGCCAGGAATATGATTGACAAAGACATATGATTGCTGACATTTCAACTCTGTTTTACTTCTGTGGCAATTGACATTTTGTTTGAATATACTGCCCCAAACCTGTTGCACAAGTTATTAGACTACCTCCTTCTGCTCTGTGACTTGTTTGACTTGCAAGTAATCATGTTTCATTGCTTGGAAGCAGTGAGAGCTGCAGGATGGAAGGAGCAATTCTTGAATTACTGAAAATCTCTCCTTGCTAGATCTTTCTGCAGGCATAACATGTGCAACAGGATTTCAGCCATCAATTGTATTAATAACTTTCTTTAAAAAAATCTAGCTACAGCATTCATCCTCAAAGCATTTACATTTTTAATACAGTTTGCTAACAATCTATAAATATTGTGTAGTTTGTTTTGGAGAGGAAGCTGCTTGTTTGCTCTTGCAAATAACTTCAACTGTTGAAACCAGTTCTTAGAGGACCAATGTTAGTTTCTATGTAGGACACTGAGAGGTGAAATAAGAAACTTGGAGTGTGGGGTTAATAGTATAAGATAGGGAAAAGGTGTGATGGGTCATTAGGCCTAAGGAGATCATAGAGGTTTTTTATTTGTAGGACTAAAACAGAGCAGGATTTAATAGTGAGCACTTGCAATATAGATCAGGAACAGTATGGCAGAGTTGTTGGGGAGATAAAGAAGGTTCTGTCCTTAAATATGTAGCCACTACAGTGAGGACACACAGACTGGGTGAAAACAGTGTGGTATTTCTTAGCTAGTAAATATGTCCTATAGGTGTGGATTGTTTTTGTTTCATGACTCTGCAAGATTTCTTTTAAAAGAGCTGAAATATCTGGCCACAATGTTTGCTGAGATAAAAAAAATGCATCTGCTGAAAGCTTTTCAGTTTTATCTTCTGCCAAAATAAAAATAAAAATTGTGCAGCATAAAAATAAAATAGTTCATATATCAATTTGAGTCATTAGGTTAGAAAGAGTTGTTAGTGGTTTCCCAGAACATTTTTGTTCAAGGTGTGAAGAGCAGTGTAGTATGTCTTTCTGAACAATTGTGACATCTGGTGGGTATTTTGGAATAAACATCTAGAATAGTCAAGGTTATGACAGCAAAAAAGATTATTCATGTTGCTTCTAAAAAGTTATTGAAAATAATGTAAAAATAAACCACTTTCGAAATGCCTGTGAATCTTCACTAGCCAAAATCTGTTATATGTAAGGCAACTGTGCAGCAGTGCTGCTTCTCCAATCCGCTTTACTTTGTGTATTAGGGTTTGTAACCAGTTTTATGCCCAATTTCAAAATGACTGCAACTTCAGACTTGCAACAGGGAGCCTGCTCTATTAGAGGGAAAGGATACATGATTGCATACATAAATAGGATTCTGACCATTGTAATTATCTCTGTTACAAATAGCTTTGCAGATTTCAGTAGCCCTTTGTTTAACATCTGTGATATGGATTAGGATAGCTGTGCTTTTCATAAAGCTATATAGGGAAGGAATAAATAGAAGTTACACTTATTGAACTTCAGTCAGTGTTACCATTTTTTTAAAAAAGTCTCTAGCAGCAGAACGCCAATAGACCACTGCTGCTATAATTTAGAAAATATCAAAAATCCACAAGAAAAATATTGGAATGAGCAGGAGTTTGGTTAATTATGACTAGCTGAAATCCCATTAGTTTCTATCAGTTTACTTCAAGTATGACTAACTTTCGATTTAGCCCTGCATTAAAGAGATGGGCAGATGTGGCCCTCCAGAAGTTTCTGAACTGCAGCTTCCAGCGGCATTAGCCAACATAGCCAATTTTGAGGTATCTTGGAAGTTGTAATTCAAAAACATCTAGAGCAGTGGTTCTCAACCTTGGGTAGCCCCAATGTTCTTGGACTGCAATTTCTAGAATCCTTTACCATTTCCAGAATCCTTGGAATTCATTCCAGTCATGATCCTGATGTATTTTTGTAGGTATTTTTAAGTTTTAAATTTTATCTTTCTATTACTAAATAAATTAAAACTTTGGATTGGATTCCAGATAAGTTAGTTGAACCTGGTTCCAATCAAATAAGTAGGAACTAAGTTCAATATGTGTGGTGTAGTGGATAGAATGATGGATTAGAACTCCCTGCTGATGGAAACTCACTGGGGGTGTAGAACTGGTGAAACAACTAGAGATGGGCATGAACAACTGTTCGGAGGTTCAGCCCAGTTCAATGTGTGTGTCCACACACATGTTCCGTGGATGCCATGCACTCCCCTCTCTGCCTCTTCTGCACACTCGCCCATTCCCTGGCTGAAGCATGCTTCCCTACCCCGGCTTCTCAATGTGATTGCCCACTCACTGATTGCAGTGCATGCTTCCCTCCCCTGCCTCCTCTGGTGGCTGCCCACTCAAAGGCAGTGCTGTGGCTTCCCTGCCCCACCTTCTCATCTGAGTGGGCAACTGTTGGAGGAGGGAAGCATGTGCTGTAATACTGAGGAGGTAGGAGAGAGGAGTGCAGAGCAGCTGCAAAACACCTGTGTGAGAGCCATGCTGAACTGGGCTAAACCGCTGAATTGTGTTTTGTGCCCGTCTTTAGAAATGACTTCCTAAATGTATCACTTACTCTGAAAACCCTATTTATGTCACTATAACTCCCTCTTCACGGATTGCTGCCTTGTTGTGGCAAAGGGGCTTGAGTAATTCAGAGAAGCTATGGGCTATGCCGTGCAGGGACACCCAAGATGGACAGGTCATAGGAGAGAGTTCTGACTAAGCGCGATCCACCTGGAGCAGGAACTGGCAAGCCACTCCAGTATCTTTGCCAAGAAAACTCCATGGACAGAAACAAAAGGCTAAAAGATATGATTCTGGAAGATGAGCCCCTCAGGTCAGAAGGCGTCCAACAGGCTACTGAGGAAGAGCGGAGGACAAGTACAAGTAGCTCCAGAGCTAATGAAGTGGTTGGGCCAAAGCCGAAAGGACACTCAGCTGCGGACACACCTGGAAGTGAAAGGAAAGTCCGATGCTGCAAAGAAGAATACTGCATAGGAACCTGGAATGTAAGATCTATGAACCTTGGTAAGCTGGATGTGGTCAAACAGGAGATAGCAAGAATAAACATTGACATCCTGGGCGTCAGTGAACTAAAATGGACGGGAATGGGCAAATTCAATTCAGACGATTATCATATCTACTATTGTGGGCAAGAATCCCGTAGAAGAAATGGAGTAGCCCTCATGGTCAACAAAAGAGTGAGAAAAGCTGTATTGGGATACAATCTCAAAAATGATAGAATGATTTCAATATGAATCCAAGGCAGACCTTTCAACATCACAGTCATCCAAGTTTATGCACCAACCACTGATGCTGAAGAGGCTGAAATTGACCAATTCTATGAAGACTTACAACACCTTCTAGAACTGACAGCAAAGAAAGATGTTCTTCTCATTATAGGGGACTGGAATGCTAAAGTAGGGAGTCAAGAGATAAAAGGAACAATAGGTAAGTTTGGCCTTGGAGTTCAAAACGAAGCAGGGCAAAGGCTAATAGAGTTTTGTCAAGAGAACAAGCTGGTCATCACAAACACTCTTTTCCAACAACACAAGAGGCGACTCTACACATGGACATCACCAGATGGGCAATACCGAAATCAGATTGATTATATTCTCTGCAGCCAAAGATGGAGAAGCTCTATACAGTCAGCAAAAACAAGAGCTGGAGCTGATTGTGGCTCTGATCATCAGCTTCTTATAGCAAAACTCAAGCTTAAACTGAAGAAAGTAGGAAAAACCACTGGGCTAGTCAGGTATAATCTAAACCAAATCCCTTATGAATACACAGTGGAAGTGAAGAACAGATTTAAGGAACTAGATTTGGTGGACAGAGTGCCTGAAGAACTATGGATGGAGGCTCGTAACATTGTACAGGAGGCAGCAACAAAAACCATCCCAAAGAAAAGGAAATGCAAGAAAGCTAAGTGGCTATCCAACGAGACCTTACAAAAGCAGAGAAGAGAAGGGAAACAAAATGCAGGGGAGATAGGGAAAGTTACAGAAAATTGAATGCAGACTTCCAAAGAATAGCAAGGAGAGACAAGAGGGCCTTCTTAAATGAACAGTGCAAAGATATAGAGGAAAATAATAGAAAGGGAAAAACCAGAGATCTGTTCAAGAAAATTGGAGATATTAAAGGAACATTTTGTGCAAAGATGGACATGATAAAGGACAAAAATGGTAGGGACCTCACAGAAGCAGAAGACATCAAGAAGAGGTGGCAAGAATACACAGAGGAATTATACCAGAAAGATCTGGATGTCCCGGACAACTCAGATAGTGTGGTTGCTGACCTTGAGCCAGACATCCTGGAGAGTGAAGTCAAGTGGGCCTTAGAAAGCATGGCTAACAACAAGGCCAGTGGAGGTGATAGCATACCAGTTGAACTATTTAAAATCTTAAAAGATGAGGCTGTTAAGGTGCTACACTCAATATGCCAGCAAGTTTGGAAAACTCAGCAGTGGCCAGAGGATTGGAAAAGATCAGTCTACATCCCAATCTCAAAAAAGGGCAGCGCCAAAGGATGCTCCAACTACCGTACAATTGCACTCATTTCACACGCTAGCAAGGTTATGCTCAAAATCCTACAAGGTAGGCTTCAGCAGTATGTGGACCGAGAACTCCCAGAAGTACAAGCTGGATTTCGAAGGGACAGAGGAACTAGAGACCAAATTGCTAACATGTGCTGGATTATGGAGAAAGCCAGAGAGTTCCAGAAAAGCATCTACTTCTGCTTCATTGACTACGCAAAAGCCTTTGACTGTGTGAACCACAGCAAACTATGGCAAGTTCTTAAAGAAATGGGAGTGCCTGACCACCTTATCTATCTCCTGAGAAATCTATACGTGGGACAGGAAGCACCAGTTAGAACTGGATATGAAACAACTGATTGGTTCAAAATTGGGAAAGGAGTACGACAAGGTTGTGTATTGTCTCCCTGCTTATTTAACTTATATGCAGAATACATCATGCGAAAGGCAGGACTGGATGGATCCCAAGCTGGAGGTAAGATTTCCGGAAGAAATAGCAACAACCTCAGATATGCAGATGATACCACTCTGATGGCAGAAAGTGAGGAGGAATTAAAGAACCTCTTAATGAGGGTGAAAGAGGAGAGCTCAAAAAATGGTCTGAAGCTCAACATCAAAAAAACTAAGATCATGGCCACTGGTCCCATCACCTCCTGGCAAATAGAAGGGGAAGATATGGAGGCAGTGACAGATTTTACTTTCTTGGGCTTTCATGGGATCACTGCAGATGGTGACAGCAGCCACGAAATTAAAAGATGCCTGCTTCTTGGGAGGAAAGCGATGACAAACCTAGACAGCATCTTAAAAAGCAGAGACCTCACCTTGCCGACAAAGGTCCGCATAGTCCAAGCTATGGTTTTTCCAGTAGCGATGTATGGAAGGGAGAGCTGGACCATAAAGTAGGCTGACCGCCGAAGAATTGATGCTTTTGAATTGTGGTGCTGGAGGAGACTCTTGAAAGTCCCCTGGACTGCAAAGAGAACAAACCTATCCATTCTGAAGGAAATCAACCCTGAGTGCTCACTGGAAGGACAGATCCTGAAGCTGAGGCTCCAATACTTTGGCCATCTCATGAGAAGAGAAGACTCCCTGGAAAAGACCCTGATGTTGGGAAAGTGTGAAGGCAAGAGGAGAAGGGGACGACAGAGGACGAGATGGTTGGACGGTGTCATCGAAGCTACCAACATGAATTTGACCAAACTCCGGGAGGTAGTGGAAGACAGGAGGGCCTGGCGTGCTCTGGTCCATGGGGTCACGAAGAGTCGGACATGACTTAACGACTAAACAACAACAAAGTCAATGCCAATTTGATGACAGATAACAACAACAACAAAGTTCAATAAACTCAGGCTGGCTTTGACTAATTATTTTAATATGAATATGAATTTTATATGAATGTTTTATATTGATCTCTAATGGGTTATTTCTTTGATTATTTGATCAATGTGGCATGATGTTTTTCATTTGTGTAAGCTCTGTCTAGCCTGTCAGTCAAGGCTGATAAGCTGATGTGGGATTGAAAGCTTTATCAACTCTCCAAGACACCAGTTATTAACTAACAGGAAACTAGGATTCAGGCAGCATCTTTCATGGCCAGTACAATGAAGACAGTTAACTTGGGTTCAATAATCACATCAAAGTTAGAACTGTTGCATCTAACGAACATGATCATTACTCATCCTTGGTACCTCTAAACTCCAAAAGAACAGAGGGTTCTGTCCTGGAGCCAGTAATAGAGCTTAAAGAAGAAATATACTGAGAAATCACGTTCTGCAATTTGGAATGTATAAAATAAAAATTGATGGATGATGTTCAAGTAGTTGCAGTGGTTTCTTGCTCTTATTCTTTGAATTCAATTCTTCCCCTTGATACAGTGAATCTGTCATAGTAATAGGACACGTATAGACCAGCTAGGTGATTTTCAAAATAATAGAAATTGTCTTCAGGGTTACAAGCTGTGAGAGATATTACCCTTTTTTTGTCCAGAGCTTTGTTAATGCGTGTACAGGGTAACTTTCCATTTCTTATCTCTTAGGTGCAGATTAAAGTACTATTGTGTACTTAGTGCTGACATTAAACTGAAATATGCATTATTAATTGGACTGTGGTGGCATAAAATTTTGTCTGATGAGATATGTAATAATACATGCAGAATTTTAGTCAGTTTTCCCATGTAATGTAATATGAAAGGTGAGGCTTGAAATAGTTCACAAGGATCACAGGCAGCTCACTGTTCTTTCCTCTGCCTATGGAAGGAAGGAGCTGTCCAGAGTCCTGGAGCAAGAAAATTATCCACAGTGATAATTTACTTTTAATGCATGTGTAAAGTTTTTAGTGTGCATGCAAAGTTTAATGTATTTTAATGCATATGTAAATTTTAGCAAATCAATTTGATGTAATGGATGGCATGTTATACTAAGATTCAGGAGACTTGGGTTCAAATCTCCCAGTTAGCAATGGAGATTCACTTGAGAATGGCAGTGGGAAACCATTCCTTGAATATCTCACGTCCCTTGAAGAACTTACTAGGGATGCCACAAGTTAGCAGTGCCCTAATGTCATTTAACAACAGCAATTTTAAAGAAATCTGTGCTCATTTACCTGCCATATTAATTAATATCAGACTTAAATGGGAGAATGTGATAACTTGTATGCGATTCCTTTTAATTTTAGTTATTTATATTTTCCTTAGTGTTATAAATCTACTGTATTTTCTGTAGTTTGCCATTTAACTACTATTTAGATTTTCCATCTTTGTTTGTCTCATTTTTCATCAGTTATGCATGTTCCTTCATCTGATGAAGTGTACTCAAGTTTATTCCCTAATATAATTGTTAGTTTTAGAGATGTTTGAGGGATTTTATTTTAATTTTTTTGAAGCCTTCCTCCTAATTTCCCTTGTGTAGAGAGAACAGAGTTCATATTCATGACACAAGATTTTTCTTTGTTTTTCTTCTCTAATCCCTCTTTATTTTGGGGAATGCTTGAAAATAATAATAGTCTTAGAACTGCAGATCTGGAAGGGATCCTATGGATTACTGAGTCCAGCTCCTGTCAAGGAGGCACAGTGGGGAATCAAACTTCCAACCTCTGACCTTGCAGCCAGTAAATGGTTTGGAGTATGATGTAGAAGTAGGGAAGAATTGGCTGAAATTACCTTATGTAGGGAGTAAGAGTAGCATACATTCCAAGTCAAAGTGTCTCTGGAAAGAATTAGGGATTAACAGCAATTAAGATGTTTTGCACCATTTGAATTAAAAATGACTATTGTTATTTTGACAGTGGACAGTAGTAATGTTATTTAGTGCTGTTTTAAAACATTTGGCAGATGATTGTAATGTATTTATGAACTTCACCTTTAGAAAACACTACTCCAGTTTCAAATATATAAAAATATGTATGGCAGAGCAAAATATTATAATGCCACTAAAATGAAAAATAAAAATGTAGAATTTTGTTAGAGTTCTGCTGAACACTGGCTTATAAGGGGTTTATTTGCATAAGTATTGGCCAAAATCCTGTTGCTTAGCATAGTAAATCACACTTGAGTAGACCATTGAATCTGTTGGGATTCAGAGTCAACTCCTCTATAGGTTCCACTGATTCAATTGGGATACTCCTAATTGTGATTTATTTTAGCATATCTGAATCAATCAAACTCATGGAGTTGACTCAGTAAATCTCCGATGATTTATTGAGCCTACTCTAGTGTGACTTACTATTGAAAGCATCAGGATTTTGGCCAAAAATCTAATACAAAAAGCATTTTAAAATGCATTATAACCATTTTTGCAAGAAGACACTTATCCAGTCTTTTGCAATTTTTCTCTTTTTACTGAGCATGAAGTAAAGAGCTATGTAAAAATAGTAACATTTTATAGAAGTACTTTTGCTTTTGAAGCTATGCTATAAAAATCTATTATTGGCAAGTTAATAGTGAGCCTAGATTTATATGTGGATACTATTTCAGGGCTCTGGCTTTTGCAGAGGCAAAAGTAAAGAGTTAGTAAAAAAAAAAAAATCTCAAAAAGCAGTGTATAGCTAGGGATCAAATGGTTGAACCTTTTTCAATAAAACTGCATAAGCTAGGCAGCCCAATCCCAGCATCTTCATGAAGGTATAAAGTAAAAAAAGCGCAAGCCTGTAAAAGTCAGGTTATGTGCCTTTCCCAGTTGTCAGGTTTTACTTGCTGTTGAATCTTAAGGAGAAAAGAACTGTAGTTCATTTCTTTTTTAGTTAAAAGTGGATGTTAAGCTATATTCAAATCGAAGAGCTCAAATTCTAAAGGTGAGCAATAGTTGTAGGTATCAGGAAAGAACAACATTAATGTTGTGTCCTTTCTTCCTGCATTTTAACTTATTCTTCCTTCTGAGATATATCATCTTTTCTGTATAGCAGCAGGAATAATGCTTGTGGATGTGAAATAGAACAACAAGAACTTGTTATAATTATGGATCACATCAGAAATAATATATATTTTCAAATAGCTTCTAGCGACTTCATTTATTTGTCTTTGTCCACTTACATGCCAATGGACTGAAGTGTTCCCATGACTTCTAGGAAATTTGAGTGACAGTTCACTATATGAAAAAGCCAGCTTATTTAAGAAGTGAAGACCAGCAACTAACTTTGCAGAGAAAAAGACTTAGATCTGAATACACATTTGAGATGCATTTTGAGACTGGTGTGTTTTGTTTTGTTTTTACCCTAAGTTGTCTTTGACATGCGAAACTAATTGTGCAGTTATTTGAATGCTAGTTAGACTGAACCAGCATGGGACAGTTTGTTTTTATTAATTCACAAAAGATGTGCAGCTGTTAGAAACCTTACAGCCACTGTGAACCCACATGATGCTGCTGTTAAAGAATTAATTCTGTTAATATATGACCAACAACAGAAATCTGTGCTCTTTTGTTTTAATTACTCCAACAGATAAAAGAGATGCTAACCACTCACCCATTCCTAGGTTAGTAAGAAGCACACTTACAGGAAAACTAAGCCTGTTACAGATAAGAGGCTGTTTAGCTGCAATCACACAGATTTAGAGGCTTTAGAAAATTCAGAACCAGCCTGTTCATGAGTGGCTGGTGCATACCCAAGCTAATAATATTATTACCCTGGAACAACTGACAGCTTAGTTGGAAGTTCCAAATGTCAAATGCTTAGCGATACGATGTACAGATGATTAAAACATGGACAAAATGTAGAGTACATACAGCAACTGCAAAAGAATAGGCCAGAATACACATTAGAATTGGCTAGGAAATTTGTAGAGACACTCAGATACACATTCTACACTTGGACACTTTTCATAAGAGCTCTGCTCATTTTGACTCTATTGTAGTCATCATGTGGGGCTGTAAAAACCAATGAAGAAAGAACCATATTTCCCAGTAACATGAAAATGGTGAGTTCATTCATAGTGAAGCATTCTGCTCAGAAGTGGCCATCCTGCTCCAGACAAGACCAAGGCTAGATAGGTTCTGGCAGCAAAATCAAGATGACCCATGGATATAAATTGGTAGGAATTAAAGAGGGATCCAGACAGGAACGAAAGGCAGTACAGGGATCAATTTAGCGGAGACTTACCAGACAGCAAATAAAGTTGGTGAGGGTGATCCAGGCTTAGATCCAAACAGAGTTAAGAAGCTGCTTAAGATTCAGATCTTTAAAATACAGGCAGAGGTCCAATTGGTCAGGTGGGCTCAAGAGCATGATCAAAGGCAATTTAAATTCAGTTACAGTGAGAACCAAGTTGTCCAAGAACATAGCCAGATACAGATGTTGTTCCAACAGGCTCTCTGGCTTTGAAAAAGAAGCTTCAGGAGCCCTGCATGGATCCAGCTGAAGTACTTAACAAGCTTCTTGAAGAAGTCCTCTTTAAGAGGAACCCTCTATATATGCTCTGTTGTTTACTTATGTGATGTCCTTTGCTGTAGCTGAATATTCCTCCTAGGCATGAAGGTTCTGACTTGCCTTTTAAAGTGCTAATGCTCTTGAAGGTTGGGGGTGGTTCTACTTCTGACTCCAATGCAGTCAGAAGTTGGTGGCTGGATTCTCCACCATCCCTCCTCTCCCTAATTGCTGGGAGATCTGAGGTGTGACAGTGGCTATCAGTCACTTGGTTAATTTACTGTGCTACAAATGCACTTTTAGGCCCCGTTCATATGTTACAGTTTGGGTACTTTGCCATTCATAAAGGGAGTGCTGCAATCCTGCCCCCCCCCTCCCTGATGTTACCCTCCTACATATGGAGGGTGATGACAAGTCTAAAGGACAGCATTGCTGTTCTTAGGTGATCTTGACAGGAATGGGACCCTGGAAGGAGGGAGGGGCAAGAATGTGTCTCTCTACATGTGGTGAGTTTACCAATTGAGCTTTACCTTGGTAAAATAGATCCTTCCATTAAATTCTGAAGCCTGTATATTCTTGTTTTTATATATTTCAGATACTTTTTTCTCATGCTTTTGTATAGATTGTAAAATGCAATTTTTAAAAAGGATTGTATTCAAATAATAAAAAAGAAGAAATTCTTTAACTCTAGTAACATAACATACTGAGCTGTTGTACTGCCAACAGACATCATCTCACCTGACTTATTACGGCAGCTAGGGATGTGCAGGGGAATTTTTTTTAAAATTTATTTCAGGTTCTTTCCTCTTTGGGTTTTGGTTTCTTCCACATACAGTACTTTCATTAAATCTGAAAATACCGGAATCTTTTGGGTTGTTTTGTTTTGGTTTTTACATTCTGTTTTCCGGTGCTAGAACCAATTAAGCTCCAAAAACCACCTCAAAATCAATAAAAACTAAAGTGGGACACAGTAACAGATAATCATTTATTCAAAAGTGGGCAACAACAGCAGTAAACAGGAAAGAAAAATTCAGTTGAAAGAGCTCACAATAGCTATTTCTCACTGCAAAAGATTCCTTTCCTTTTTGTGTTTCAAGATTAGAGGCTTTGCATATAGTATACCACTTGGTGTCACTGTACTGCACAAAATATCAATTGTATGATTCATACTGAATCATGTATTTCATGTGTCTAGGATTTGATTTTAAACATGTGAACAATCTATGGATAAGAGTCACTGCTGATAAGAGTCACTTCCAAATGCTGTTTCTCTGTTGTGTACATAGAAAGTCTAGTGTATGGTCATGAGGTTAATAGTTTGTTTGAGCACTGGTACTTTTGATGAGCAATTGCTTTACCTGCTTTAAAGTGGGAACAACTCTTGTATTATATTCCTACTGATTTGCCCCCCTTAAATTCCTGAGGAACATTACTGATGGGAATTCTGCCCGTATGTGGACTATTTTATGCAAGGTCTCAATGATGCGTTTCTGTTTTATTTATTTTAAAAATGAGTATATACACATTTCAGGGAATCGAAGATATTTCAATCTGTATCAATGAGATAATGAAAACTAGAAACAGTGTCCCATTGTATTATTTTAGCATGAAACTGTATACATTCACTTCTTCAGATATAAGAAATATATGTTTATGTGTGTAGGAACTTAGCCAAAAGGGATACAGAAAATATCTGAGAAAGTGGATTTGATCCATGAAAACTCATAATAAAATATAACGGTCTTTAAGGTGCCAGAACATTTTTTGTCTTTTATTTTTTATTTTTCTTATGGTGTTTGCATGATATGCTAGCACAGACTAATATGGCTACTTTTTCTAAAACTACAGAAAATGATGGCTAACTTATTATCTGTAGTCATCACCTTTCAAAGGGATGCTTAGGTTAAACATCCCTGCAGTAAATAGCCTAGCAGACTATGATTACAAGACTATGATTAACAGCCTATGTATTATATCAGTTCTTCAAAAAGCCTCCGGTTTATGAATGTGGTATATTGTTCTTCTGTACCCATGATTCAAAAAGCCAGGAAATGGCCCAGTATTGCTGCAAAAGCAAAAAGGTGCCAAGCTTTACATTAAAAAATATTGACAACTCCAGTGGCAGCAGTCAAGATGGTCTACGGATACCCTCTTGTACTCACTACCATTCACAAAGTGACACCATGCAGGGGGAAATTCCAGAAGCTAACTGCTTTTTTCATCAGTTAACCACTTCTCAACCAAACACAAAGCAAAGGGCTGTTTTTCAAAAGGGGTGAATCCATACTATGTGAAAGAAAGACAGTGAAGAAAGATAGGAACAAAAATCAACTCATTTGAAATGTGGTGTTGGTACAGATATGAAAGACAACCGGAAAAGCAGAAAAGTGGGTGCTCAAACAAGTCAAGCCTGAACAATCACTTGAGCAAAAATGAATAAGGAGTTAAAATGTTTGGCCAGGAAGGAGTTAAATGCTTTCTTACTGCCATTGAATGGGCTTGTGAGTGGCAGGGTCAAAAGTTCAGTCCATGGAGAATGTTGGCACTTTATAAGTAAAAGTGGGTAAACTCATAGGTAATCTTGGTTTAAAATTGCTACTTTGAAACTATATGTTAGAGCCATGAGTGGCTCAATTGTCTCAAAATAAAAAAGAGAGAAGCAGTTGCCATTTTCTTTCCAGCCATGCAAAGTCGGTCTTATCAATGTATTTGATCTGTTTTAAATTGGCTGGAGTTTCAGGTCACTACACGGGGTAAAATAGAACAAAAGCATTGAGTAATTCAGCTTTTCCATCTAAGCTTCTAGTTATTTTAACTCTTTTGCCTAACAGACTACACAGTCCAGCTGTGATTCTTCTCCACTCCATCCCTTTTTAAACAGGTCCTGATTGTTCTTTGAATGTTCCTTCCATGGAGTCATATTGGATTTTACCTAATGTGAAGCCATTTAGCCCATCTGTAAGCCGGGCATCCCATAAGGCAGTTCTACATGGCAAATTTATGTGGGTGATTGGTGGATATGCATTTAATTACAGCACATTCCAAATGGTGTTAAAGTAAGTCATTTCCTTTGTTTTTCCATCTGTGGCTCAAATCATATTGCACTTGGCATAGTGTAAAGTTACATCTGTGGAAGTTGGCAAGGAGTTGAATGCAGGCAGTCTGTATTACATGTTTGAATGCACAGTTGATCGGGTGACTAGTTGTGCAAATTTACCTGCCCACAAAGACAACACAAAAATTGGAAACATCTGTTGGAAAGAGTGGCATGGAAGTAACAGCAGGAAGATAAGGATGTGAGTCTCATTCTATGAGTGGAACTCCAAGAAGGTGAGACTGGCAGCCTGATATCTCTAGGTTTGCTTTAGACAAAAACCATAGTGATAGGCCAATTTAACATTAATCAGACAGCAAAACCACAGCAAAGGCTTCCTTGAGCCCCTCAACAGAGAGAAAGGCAGGGTACAAAATCAGTTTGGAAATGTTAACTTTACGTGTCCAAAGGCTAAGGGTAAATTCTCAGGTTAAATATGTTTTAACACAATTCATATGTTAGGATTATGTCTATATTTGTATAAGGATGGAATATTTTTTCCTGTCAAGAAGAAGTCAGCAAAGGGGGTAAGTTCTCAGTTAAACTAGAATCTTCATTGCATATAAGCTAGAACCCTCATACTTTGTAATGCTTTCTACATTGGATACGCCTAGAATTCCTAGAATTACAGCTAACAAACTTCCACTTCATCTTTTTAGCTATAACTTGGAAAGCAACATCTGGAACGTGGTACCTGTATCAAAAGGACCTCTTCAGAGATATGGACACTCTGTTGCTTTATATCAGGTTTGATTCATCTAGGGTAATGTTTAATTTTGCAAACTTCTGTCCAGCCTCTCCACTTTGTTACTTGACGTCTTATGTCTGTGGTAGATTGTCTCGTGTTTTTCATAGATGACAATTCAGAGTAAAAAAATATTTTGTTCCACTTTCTAATAAATGACCATCTCATAAAACACTCATACAGTTATGCTTATGCTTTAACGTGCAAACTTTCATATACTTGTCTGAACCAAACACCATTCATTTCAGTGGGAATTCAGAGTAGATACTGTATATACTGTACAAGCTTGCTATGTTAAACTGAACCTGATTTCTAAATAGTGTATTTTTCTTCTGTGCCTCCACATACAAGAGAGTTATACATATCTAACATAACTTACCCTTGCATGGAGCTGGGTTTTCAAATTGCCATTATGGACTTCCATTTGATTTCTGAGAAGCATATTGTAGACTTAGGGAGCTTGTGTCCAACACAATGCTCTTTTGCTCTATGCATGCTGCAGAACAGATTTTATACATATTGTTACTTGTATTACCTATTGTCCGTTTTTTCTCCCAATTGCTATTGACTCTGTGTGGAGAGCAGGGGACAAGATTCTGGGGCTCAGATCTACTCTGACATTATTTTTAAACTACTGAAGCTACCTACATATCTAGGGCTTCCTTGTGTGAGTGTTACTTAGCTATTTGTTACTGGGATCTCAGATTACTTTATCTGTCTAGTGCTCTGCCAGTGTCAGACAAGATTCTGGCCACAATGTTTAGTACTGAAGTCTATGTTTGTAATCTTCGAGATCCCTGTTTCAGAGTAAGCCCTGTTAGAACGTTGGGCCTTCCGTCAAAGCAAAACCTGCTAAAATATTTGTTTAATGTATTTATAAAAGACAGGAAAAATATTTCAGTTTGTATATCTGTTTGGTTTGTGATGTCAGAGTGCTTTATGGCTTTTGTTTCATTCATTTTGCTTTCAGACGGGGCACAGGGCTTGACTCTAACATAATCTGGGCTGTTTTCTCAAATAGGAAGCATCTGCTTGGAAGAAGAATTTTTTGTTGAGAGGTGCAGTTGGGCAGGTTGCAAATGATGTCTCTATTCAGTAGACTTAGGGCTGAATTTGATCCTGCACCAGAATATTTTAAAAATCCTAACCTTCTAAAGATTAGGAAAATTAATAATGTGGTTGTAGGGGAATAGGTGAAATGTTTATTTATGTACTTGTTCTAGCTTGCAGAATTTCAGTTTCCATTGCTTTGGTTTAGATTGTAATGCTGTGCATGAACAACTAGTCTTCTTAAGAAACAGTTTGTTTAAAAACATTTTACGCTGCGATCCTATATCTACTGTTGTAGAAAAATAACATTTATTTTGAAATGGTTTGCTCAGTGCTTTGAGATTCATAATATTACTTCTACTTGTGTGTTATTAATCAATGCAAGGTCCACTGAGCGCAGTGGAAAGAATAAAAAATTATCTAATTGATAATTTTGTCTCCTTGTATTAATTTGGTATCTCTGTGGAATTTCCACACAATGGTTCTCAGGTTCACTTGTATTCTGAAAAAATGAAAGGTGGTGTTCCTAAACCTTTACTGTTGTTTAAGGCAACTAAGTATTGTAATAAAAAGGTTGCATTACTTCTTAGGAGGCTCTTATTGTTTTACAGTTTTAGATCATTTAGTAAGGGATAATTTTTTAAAAGACAAGCAAATCTAGAGTGCTTTTTATTTTGATCTCTATGAAATATTAAGCAGCCATTTAATGTACAATAAATGGAAACTATCAAATTGGTATTCAGTTACTTTGTGGTAACCTAGATGGAGGTTGTAGACATCAGACAGGGAAGTATTTTAAAAGAAGATAATGAAAATAAGATAATTAATAATAATTGCAATCTATATTGT
The DNA here is from genome assembly GCA_037013535.1 of Intellagama lesueurii. NCBI lineage: Eukaryota > Metazoa > Chordata > Lepidosauria > Squamata > Agamidae > Intellagama > Intellagama lesueurii. Next base: position 204,066,571 of record JBAJHW010000003.1, on the reverse strand, counting down.
AATATGCTAAGAGATTTGATACTGGCATTGGAGAGCGAAACTGGCTGCTCCAATCTAATGTGGAATGCTCATTGAAGGAAGATGTCAGTCTTAAAATGTTAATGAAAATCCACGTTTGTAGGTGAATTAAATTACCATATTGACTTGTGGAAGAAACACTTACAGCTTAGGAAGGCCTGTGGAATACTAAAGATTTGAAAGCTCAATGGAGCTTTCAGATCTTTAGTATTTGAGATAAAGACACTATGGGGCAACATGGGTCATACAAATCAAGTAGTCTTGTCAAAACAAACCATTAGCCAATTTTGTCCAGTACTGTATCTCATGATCCATGCAGAAACATTTCTTTGCTTTCCAGTATTATTTTCATTACAGACACCGAGAACTCAACCATGGATTTTCTGTATCAGCCCATGTGTTCTGTCCCTGGATTGTGGCCAGAGTAGACAATAGACTTAAAAGCAGGAATATAAGAAAAGTGATAGCTCAGTGAGTTGGGTACTGGCTGCAGAGCCAGATGTCAGGAGGTCAATTCTCCACTGTGCCAAGTTGGAGAAGAGCCAACCAGTCCCAGACTGTCCCTAGAAGAAGGGAATGGTAAACTGTTTCTAAGTATTCTATTCCTAGAAAATACTGGAAACGTTCAGTAGAGGTTGGAACTTGATGATATGTAATTATCATGATAGTTGAAGAAAGGAAAGGCTAGTGGACTTTTGAAAACTCCACAGTATCTTAAGATAGGTGAAGCTGATACATCTTGCCAGGAAATTATGTGGAGGGACAGGCATTGCAGGCTGGCTGACAAGCAGGGTGAATGGTGTTGTAGTAACCAAGGAAACTCAAGAGTTCATCATGATCACTGTATCCATAAGGAGTATCCAAAATGTGGGTAGCTGTATTGAGCTATATGAAAACAAACTGTTCTAGCAGTTTCATCTCCACCAAAAACAAATATTTTGTAATGGTAATGGGACTTAATTGCTCATTTTAGAGTAACTGATTCCAAATGTAGTAAAACAGATGTAGCTCATAATATATTGATGCTACAGAAAATCCGTTACTGTAGCTGCTGTGATGACTGCAGCTAAACTCAGAGGGAACATGGAAGATTGAGCAGTATGACAAATAATGTAATTGTCCCTAGTGATTATAAGGCCCAAACACTTTGACCTGTGAGGCCTGCTTACACTACACCACTGGTCAGAGTTGCTAAATGGAGTGTGACAGAGCAACTGGGAGGCAGAAAAAAACAAGAGGATATGAGAACAGAGGATGATGGAGGCATCAATGAATAAAAGAAAAAAGGCATAAGCAGAATGTGGGCATGAGGGCAGAAAGGCTGTATACAGACTGTAGGAAAGGAGGTATGCAAACAAGTGAGGATGGGATGCTGTGGCTGTAAGCTAAGGGGTGCATAGATTTGGAGGAATTTCCAATAGAACAGCCACATTAGTATATTACAACAAATATATTACAGTATATTACAGCCATCTGCCAAACCAGCACGAACTGCCAAACCAGCAGTTCATGCCCATCTCTTAGATAGTCTAGTGGTAGTCTGGAAGTTGTCAGAGATGTCTCTTAGGAGTCTGGTTATCTGTTACTATATCTGATAAGTCGAGGATAATATACCCTTATAAATCTGTCAAACACAAGCATATTTGTCCAAGTACAAATGTTTCAAATACTGTTGTTGTTTTTCTACATGTTTTATAGTAAATGTTCATAAAGTTTAACCAAGACCAAGTGAATATTATTTCAACTGCTGGCACACACAAGGAAGAATGCCATTCATACTCTGTGTGGATTTTAATGCTACCCTCAAACTGCTGTGTACACACTCTCACACATTTCAACATGTTAAAGACTTAATAGGTTTTATTTGGCATAGTCTTTCATGAACTGTAGTCCAGTTCTTCAGATACACCTCATTCATCTCAAGAAATGGATTGTAGTCCATGACAACATATGCCAGATAAAACTTTGCAGTCTTTCTGGTACCATAAGACGCATTTGTTAGATGTCCTCTACCTTTGAACTGTGATGAAATCCTTCAAAACATGACTTTTTGCTATCATTTTTAGCAATTTGTAAGAGAAATGTCTGCCTGGTACAGTTCCTGCTACCATGGAGGCAGGAAATATCTGACCCTAGAAATACAACGGGGATAACAAGCTTTGTATGACTGTGTGAAAATAGACATGCTGAATTTCAAATGTTAGTGACAAAAGGTTGAAGACCCTATATCAGGTTATTTCAGACAGGCTCTCTATCTGAGAAATGAGAGTAAAACTGGTTTTGATTTCTCTTCTCCTCCCCACAACAGCCAAAATCCTTTTAGGATTTTATATTGGCATAACGCAAGCAGCATAACTTTTGGAAGCAAATTGCCTCAAGTTTGGAAGTCACCATAGACATTAACCGTTGCATGCTGAGTTATGTAATTCAAAATGCAATAGATGTTGTCTATTGTGATTTCTTAACTTGAGTTGATTCATCTCCAAAAGTTATACTTTTTGTGTTGTATTTGTTGGCATTAACTGAGAGGATTTGGGCTATTGGTAGTGTCAACTTGTCCAGCCTTATCCAGCCTCTTATTGTGCTCAGGCAACATTCAAGAACCGGACTGCTTCCTCAGTGTTGCAGATCAAGGAGCAATAGAGCTGGGTATATTGGTAGTACCTTACTCAGAATTCTGAACAACCGCTCCCAATAGCTTCATGTTGATGTTAAACAAAGTAGGTGATAAGGTGGAGCCCTGAGGGATGCCAAAGGCCAAGATGTTGAACAGTGCTTTTGCAACACCACTTTTTCTGTTTGTCCTGACTGGAGGGATCAGAACCAGTGTAATACAGTCCCTTCAAAAGCCAACTTAAACAGGCAATCTAACAGGATACCATGGGCAATGTATCAAATGCCACTGAAAGGTGTAGGAGAACTAATAAGGTTGTGATCTCTTTATCCAGTCCCTGTCATAGGTCATCCAGCAAGGCAACCAAGGTGGTCTCAGTCCTGTATCCTGGTTGTGTTTTTCTGTTTCTAACAACATATTATACATTTTAAAATATTTAGGTTTCTATTTAGGAATTTAGAATTTAATACTTCAAATCAAACACTATCACTGAAATCCTATTGCTTAGTGTAAGCCAAATGAGCTTTTGTTTCCTTCTTCCCCAGAAAATAAGTTGTCTCTTACAATCATGATTCTTGGTGAATGTGTGCATGCTAGCTTAGTGTATGGAAACATTACCTCAAGAATTGCAGTGGGGACATTTTGTTTCCCAGAGACAAATGGACTGAAAATTACAATTTAGATTACTCTAAGCAACAGGAGTTCAGCCAATATCTGTCTGTCTGTCTCTTTGTATACAGTTATCTTTGTATATACCCCCCCCCCCCCAAGTCAGACATGTTTGTGTGGAGAGACGTGAAGAACTGTCTCATTGTGATGATAGCAGTTGTTGAAGGGGCTGAATGAAACTGTGTTCCAAGTAATATATTTTTTAACCGTGTGGATATATTGTCTCATTTTGGGGGATGAGTTTGTTTGTTTCCTTATTTGTTGGTTGCATTGGGGTACCAGATGCCCCACGTAAACCCTGAACTATGTTTACTGTGTGTATAGAACTTGATTTAGATGCTGAAAGTGATATGTATTTATAGATTTTATATGACTTGTATTATTTCTTCTATTTAAAACAGGATGACATTTACATGTATGGAGGCAAAATTGAAACAAATACTGGGAATGTCACTGATGAATTATGGATATTCAACATACCCAGTCAGACGTGGAGTACCAGAATACCAGCAGTACTTGTTCATGGTCAGCAATATGCCGTGGAGGGCCACTCTGCACACATAGTGGAGTTGGATAGCAGAGACATTGTCATGATTGTAATTTTTGGTTACTCTGTGATATATGGTTACACAAGCAGCGTGCAAGAGTACTATATCAGTAAGTTTATTTTCTAGTGTGTTCTTACTAGGCAATTTAAATTTATGGGAATAGGAGGTATTCTCCCCCCCCCCCCATTTCACTTCTACTGAAGTTTGAACAAGATTATCCATATTCTGACCTTATGATATGGCAGCTTTAAACCGCAGTGCTGCACTGCATCCAAACCATTCTCCAATGTTTTTTGCCCAAAAATGTCTTCTCTTTTCCACACTTCTTTTCCCAGTCATTTTATCTTGAGTGATCAACTGTATTGCATTTTTTATTTCTCGTTGAGTGACCAAAGTACTGTATGAGAGAGAGGAATTGACCAAATAACTTGAATTCCTTTTACTAGCTCAGTCATTTCCAGTCTGATCTCTTATTGCTGAATTAAAGGAATCCCCTCTTGCAATTCATGTTGTGGTTAAGATTGACAAATGTAAAGAGGTTTGCCTTTCTCAGTTTTTGCTTCACCATTCTCCCACAGCTATATATATAAGCCAACACTTCATCAGAAGCACACTTACCTTTTTGGCATGGTAATGTAGTGAAGAGAATGTACTAGAAGGATATGAATTGAAGGAGATTCTCTTATATTGACTTAACTAATCACATAGAAATGTGGATAGAAGAAGTAGAAATGAGTTGTACTTTTGGGGTAATATTCAAAGAGGGCACTTATGCAACAGTAACCTCTTGGTTCTTGCCCTTGAAAAATTACTGGCTAAACATATAACTGTACCATAAAATTCCCTTTCATAGAAGACATTAATAATACCAAATCCACGCCTCCTCTCTCAATGGCATAGCTAGCATTTCTGGCACTAAAATGACTTCCTTTAAATCTAAAACTGCACGTTATTGTTTGAGTTTATCCTTTGTATCTTACTAACAATTAAAATAACACTCATTTTTTTTCCAACTCTGCAGTTTCACTAGAGTCCAGCAGGATGCACTGTAACACCATCTTGTTCATTTCAGAGTACAAAGAAAAATGACGTTTAACAACTGAAATGCTTCTTTCTTACCAAAGATTCCTTTTGTAGTTGTAGCAACAAATACACTGTTTGGCAGTTGGGACCTGAGCAATAAGGCTCTTAACTAATGAGGTCATAGTCACTAAATAGCAGGGATGAGAAGAATTGTGCTTCTTTTAAATGTTCCAAGGAATTCATATATTTAAAAAAAAACATTGTGCACAGTCTTTCTTTTAATAATCATTAATTGATGGCTGCATTATGTATAGCGAACAGTCATTAAGTAGTTCATTTTTAATTACATAGCATCAAGGTTGTAGGCAGTATATAACCAGGCTGCACTGTTCCTATACTGTCTATATGAGCAATTTGAATTTGGTGATGTGATGTTTCTAAGGAATATAATTGGCTAAAAGCCAATAATTGTCTTTATCTGAACCTGATTCTCCAGTCATTGTCTCAGCTCCTGCAGTGTTTATGAATATTAGTATTTTTAGTGAACAGAAAATGCTCCAGCAATTGGAACTTTAAAAAAAAATTGTAGAGAAAGATAACACACAGGTAATGAAGGGAATCATTACATGGAATAAACTGTAAAACAACAAGGAAATCAATTAATTAAAGCTCAATATAGATAAGAAATTAACAATATCTATCAATATCTATTACAGATTGACAGGTTACTGGCTAATGTATTTATTTATTCATTAATATATTTCTATGCCACTTTTCCCATAAAGGGGTGTGGAACAACCCACAATAATTAAAATAGAAATAAAGTTTTTTTAAAATACAGTAAATTATTCAATTCAAGGCACTTCGTACTTAACAACCAAGTTCTGTTCCTACGACTAGGTCATTAAGTGAATTGGTTGATGAGTGAGGAGCAATAATACTGTGTACAAGAGTAATTAATCACATGGCATGGAGAAGGGGCATGGTGAAGACACAAGCACACATTTATGAGGGTCGTTGTTGTTTAGTCGTTAAGTCGTGTCCGACTCTTCGTGACCCCATGGACCAGAGCATGCCAGGCCCTCCTGTCTTCCACTGCCTCCCGGAGTTTGGTCAAATTCATGTTGGTAGCTTCGATGACACTGTCCAACCATCTCGTCCTCTGTCCCCTTCTCCTCTTGCCTTCACACTTTCCCAACATCAGGGTCTTTTCCAGGGAGTCTTCTCTTCGCATGAGATGGCCAAAGTTTTGGAGCCTCAGCTTCAGGATCTGTCCTTCCAGGGAGCACTCAGGGTTGATTTCCTTCAAAATGGATAGGTTTGTTCTCTTTGCAGTCCAGGGGACTCTCAAGAGTCTCCTTCAGCACCACAATTCAAAAGCATCAATTCTTTGGCGGTCAGCCTTCTTTATGGTCCAGCTCTCACTTCCATACATTGCTACGGGAAAAACCATAGCTTTGACTATGTGAACCTGATGTCTCTGCTTTTTAAGATGCTGTCTAGGTTTGTCATCGCTTTCCTCCCAAGAAGCAGGTGTCTTTTAATTTCGTGGCTGCTGTTACCATCTGCAGTGATCATGGAGCCCAAGAAGGTAAAATCTATCACTGCCTCCATATCTTCCCCTTCTATTTGCCAGGAAGTGATGGGACCAGTGGCCATGATCTTAGTTTTTTTGATGTTGAGTTTCAGACCATTTTTTGCGCTCTCCTCTTTCACCCTCATTAAGAGGTTCTTTAATTCCTCCTCACTTTCTGCCATCAGAGTGGTATCATCTGCATATCTGAGGTTGTTGATATTTATTCCGGCAATCTTAATTCCGGCTTGGGATTCATCCAGTCCAGCCTTTCGCATGATGTATTCTGCATATAAGTTAAATAAGCAGGGAGACAATATACAGTCTTGTCGTACTCCATTCCCAATTTTGAACCAATCAGTTGTTTCATATCCAGTTCTAACTGTTGCTTCTTGTCCCACATATAGATTTCTCAGGAGATAGATAAGGTGGTCAGGCGCTCCCATTTCTTTAAGGACTTGCCATAGTTTGCTGTGGTCCACACAGTCAAAGGCTTTTGCGTAGTCAGTGAAGCAGAAGTAGATGTTTTTCTGGAATTCTCTGGCTTTCTCCATAATCCAGCGCATGTTAGCAATGAGGGTCGTAAAGGGTTGTAAATCCAAGCAGTTGTTAAGCAGGTTGATCGTTAAGTGAGGAGTGCCTGTGCAAGCAATTAAAAATGGAATAGAATAAAATAATATTAAAATATTAAAAACTTTTAAAACCACAGTTAAAAATACTATGCCTGAAATTACAGAAGAGTCCAGTTTAAGTACTCAGTGTAATTAATAAGCCTGTTTAGAAAGAAATTTGTTTACTTGGTGCCAAGGACAAGAGGGAGAGGGCCAACCTAGCCTCCTGAGAGATGGTGTTGCACAACCAAGAGTTATATGGCAAATTTAATTGGGAACATTCTTCCAGAACTTACACTAGTGAATGGATTTGCTCTGGGGCATCACTGGATTATTTGTATATGTGATAGCATGGAGCCAAATACCAAATACATAGTCTCATTTTTTAATTCTGTTCTGTACCCTGAACTGGAGAGTGAGCTTCTCAGAGAGAGCACTATTTCTTATGTCCAGTCTTTCAAATGTGTTCTTACATTTTGGCCTCTTCCTTCCTTGCCACAGCTCATAGTATCATGGTCTGTTCTTTATGGAACACTTTTGGTGGCCTTCTATGTACAGTTTTTAAAATGCATTTTCATAAATCAAGGCAGATATAGATTGGTATGAGGAGGACATCTGGTTTATTCCAAAGAGATTTGAGTAGTTCAACTTTCAAATTGGTCTACCATGACAACATAGCTCCTGTACAATCCATGTAAACTTTTTTAGAAGCCATTAAAATTCTAAGCTATGCAGTTTCTAGTGTTATGGGTAAGAGAACCTACATGGGATGCAATGAGATTCAAGAAGAAAGATCAACGAGTGTTAAGAAGAGCCTTGTTGAATCTGGTCAAAGGTTCATCTAATGTACCATTCCACTTTCCATGGTGGCTGTGCCCATGAATAGTATTCTAGACACCACTCTCCATGAATTTGTCTAATTCTCTTCTAAAGCCATTTTAGGATCAGACTGGAAACTAAATTACCTTACCTTACATTACTGTTGAAGGGATCTTATTTAAGTTGGGACACTGATGGAGGACAGGGAGAATTGATTCTTCTTAATTTGCAACTTTACAAATAATATCTTTTTGCCTCTCCGTATGAATAGAAGTGAAAGAGGAAGAAGTTTCCATTGGAAATGAGGCTTTAGTACAAGTGGGAGATTTTTTCACCCCCTCAAGCATCATAACTGCAAATTAAAGGCAGGTGGTGAATATGTGGATGTTAGATAGGGTTCATCAGCACATATCATAGAATTGAATTCTACTTAGGAAGTGGAGTTTTTGGAAGTATGATTCATCTATTTGTCTGGTAGGGGGAAGGCTAATTATGTGGGAGAGGCAGAAATTGCCTTTTTACCTTCCACACCACTTTCCTATAGAACAGAGAATAGGTACATATGGCCCTTCAGATATTGCTGAACAGCAACTTGTATGAGCCCCAACCAGCATCTTCTGTAGTGTGAGATGTTTAGAGTTACAACCCAACAACATCTGGAGGGCCACAGTATTCCACCTCTGCTGTAAGTGTTGCTCCAGCTGTGCTTACAGTTAGGTAAGTAGATACATGATATGGGACATTAAGGTGCTAGTTTAGTCATGAATTGTAGGATTATGGGGAGAACAGAAGACAATCAAGTTCTGTCTATCCAGGCTCAGAGAAGGTAGAAAAGTGGGATAAATGGTAAATTTGAAAAGTAAAACATATGTGACAGAGAAGGGGTGGGATCCAAAATATAGGCGGAAAGAAAGCAACATATGAAGTTGAAGAAACATGTTGGGACATATCGATGAAAAACCACAGAGAACCAGTTTGAAACATAAAATTTTGAGACTTCTAAAGTACTGCCAATAGACATTGGTCCTTATCTGAACAGCTATTAAATGATGAAAAATCTACATTTATAAACTAGCTTAATAGTTCTGCTACACCAGCCTTGCTTGGAGATGAAGCTGTAAAGCTTCCTGTGCTGTTGACATCAGTTTTCTTAAATACAGGCTTAACGTTGGCTTCTTTTAATCCTGGGTGAAATTCTGCACCTGAAGAAAGATTTGACAACCAAGCCTGGAGCCATTAATTCCCCCATGGTCTTTCAAAACCAGACAGCAGTTTAGCTGTGGTCTGAAACAAAAATGTCATGTATAGTTTACTGTGCAGACACTATAACTCAAATGGGGGAAAAAAAGAGACACATGCCATAGTAACTTCTTACTGTGACACTGCATTGTTCATTAATAGTTAATACTGTGAAAATTATATTTCTTATTATTAAATAGTTGGAGGAATTCCAAGCAACAGTGTGTGTAAGATATACGGTTGGTTAGATTAAAGAGAGGACTTCTGCTTCACTTAACAGAAATTAAAATTTCATTGTTCATTGAATAGTTTATTACTGGGACTGTAGCTGAAGTATAGGACTTGCTTCCTTTTTATGGCTTCCTTTAAAATGTTAGAAATATATTAGTAGAGGATTTGTAAAACAGAAGCTTGAAAATGTGAGTGGTAGCAAAATAAATTTTGCACAGTTAGCAGTTGTTAGGATTCATGATTAATCTTAGCTTTGTGTGTTTCGTTACAGTGATAATAGATTGTCTGCATCAAGTATTAATGAGAAATCTATAATAGAGAACATATTTTGCTATTTACAAAAGCTGTAGCCAGGAATTCTTTTATTACATGTGGCATTGGATACTTAGTGTAAAGTAAGGATTTATTTTACAAGGCTTTAGCTTGCAGGGTCAGCTCTCCGTTATATAGTTGATTTTTCTGAAACTGATAATCCTTATGTGGCCTTTCACCTCTGCGCTTTCTTTCCACTTAAACTGAATACATTTTGGAACAAACTTGCCTAAATTCCCAGGAAACATTTAGTTACAGATCTGCACCTGTAGGATCAAGTTTAAACTGTAACATTCCAGACAGTGACTCTTAACTCAATATAATCTGAGTTTTGGAATTTAGCAACAGAGAAAGCAAATCAGGGAAGTCTGAATAGTGATAGATTGTGTTACTAGAAAAGCACAGTTTGATCGAGTTGAAAAAGGAAAGGAAATACGTTTCTCTCTTGTGTTCTTCTATGATCAAGACATTTGGTCTGGGAAATTGCTGGCAGGAGAACTGTCCCATATCCCCGTGGTGTCACTATGTATTCCTTTGTTTCTTCCATTGGAGGGAATGGCTGCAATTCACTACTCAGTAAAAGACAGAACATTGCATAAATGAAAATTAATGCAGTGAAAGTGTGCACCATTTCTGTTGGAGGATACCTTGTTTCCACTGATAGAAATCTATCAGGATTGAATTACAGAGACTGAGTGGACCAGCATGCTGAGGCCCCCAGAAAATTGCAGGTCTACTTTATCCATAAGTTCCTCAGAGCTTGGAAGTAGTCTTCCTTTCCTTAATAATAAATTCATCAGTAAGATATATTATGATTGTAACAAGCTATATTCCTTCTGTGAGGAAGTCATAGTCTTAATTTTATATTTATGAGATTGTGGCCTTCCTGAAAAAGGAGCAATATCTCATAGGTGAAAAACAAAAGGAACATGGCAGTTAGAGTTTACTACTGACCGCCCAATCAAGAAGAGGAAGAAGATGAAACTTCTGAGAAAAAAATTGCAAGGATTTCAGAAAAAAAAGCAGGGGATTTGACTTAATGGCTTTAGAGGCCCCTTCCAGCTTCATGATTCTGTGATTCTAATTGCTGGCTTGTGTTGCCATGCTTGTGTTATGGGTATAGAGCAGTGGTTCCCAACCTTGAATTCCCAGATGTTCTTGGACTACAACTCCCAGAAATTCTGGTCAGCATAGCTAGTGGCGAAGGCTTCTGAGAGTTTTGGTCCAACAACATCTGGGGACCCAAGTTTGGGAACCACTAGTAACAGTGAAGCAAATGGGAGGAGTGTGTGTTTTGTACCACAGAGCAGCAGTTTGTAGCATTTACACTTTCCCCATTACATAAAATGAAGTGCTTTTCTAAAATAGTAAGTCTAAAATAATTACTTTTGACCATTGTTACTATAACTATAATGTTTTAAACAGGTAATATTCCAAGCTCTGAGTCTACAAGAATGACAAAGATAATTGCCTTTCTTTACTGTTGCTCTTCTGGAACTGATTCTCTTTCATGTACTACCTCTGGAGGCTGAATATAACCATATTGAATAATATTTTGTTACTACACTCCACTTTTGAAGAATTTGTCCATGTTTCACAGAGGAGCAATTTGTAGTATCCATACTTTCCCTATTATGTGTAGTAAAGTGTTATTTTTTTAAAAAAAAAATAGTAACTATAATAACGTAATATCCCTAGCTTTGAGGCTTCCATTCATAGTGGCAGACATTTCATATTCTTAATTAAATAATTAAGAAAAACACTTCATTATAATCTCACTTAGTGTGCCCATTGTAAGCTGGTGGACATGACACATGAATTATTTCTGTCCAGGCTGTTATTTAATGCTCAGAATTTCTGGTCCTCATTTGACCCTTTGGAGGTCACCTGTTTTGTCATATCAATTTGAGCCTTTTCATTCAGAACTTAAGCCTGTCCCCACAGATTGTTAAACCACTCTTCCACTACCTGTCCATCAGTTATCTATCATCATGTTCACTTAGAGACCTTTGCTCTGAACTGTTACCATGAAGCACTGTGCACTTCAAAGCCTATACTATCATCTGCTGACAATTCTTAACAGTTATAAGGTCCTGCCTAGCTTTAATGTGTAATAGCTGGTCATAAAAGGTTGAGCTGCACAAAAGATTTCTCAGGAGTTAATAGTTACTTATCAGTTATTTTAAAAAATATATATTTAAATAGATAACATACTTTTAAAAAAATTATTATAAAACAATTATCACTTTAACTTGTTCTGTCCACTGCAATGTAAAAGCCTTTGTGGAGGAGGGGGGAGTGACTGGGAAAGAGAAGGTTGCCAAAAGGAATTTTCTAAATCTAATTATCATTGCATTTCTCCCAGATATTTCCCCCAAGAGTGTTTTGGCAAAATCTCACTGGGAGGGCAGAGGAAGCACACATTACTTTCTCTCAATGAAACAAGAAAGAAAGCAGGCTCTGCTAAGAGCCAAAAATGCTCTTAGTTACTTGTGTTTTTTTTTTAAATCAAAGAAGCTTCACTTGGCTCTGAGTGCAGACGCCTGTCTGCTTCCAATTCAAACAAGTCGGTCTTGTAGAGACTTGATTCAGAAATTTTCTAAGATACAAAGGCACTATCTTGCTTTGGCTGAAGCAAAGCGATAATATTATATTCTCCTTGAGACTCACATTGAGATTCTTAGAGAGTTTATGAGGTATTGCTAACCTATAGCAAAATAAATTTCCCTGTGGACTAGCCTAGAAAAGCTTTATGGTCAAAGTTAGTAAAAGCATCCACACAATTTCCCTCCTGAGATTTATAGATTCCTCACCAAAGCCATAATTCTCAAAACGGCAAGAAAGGGCAAAAGGAAGCTCTTTTGGTCTAGTATGAGACCCAGAGGCAGTGATAATGCCTCAAGAACATAAACAGTTCTAGGCTTTTACATATCAGAAATCCTACTGAAAAATGGATGAAGTTGTATTTATTGTTCATTTTCTTTGAAACAGAAGTTGGCTTTTAAGGTTTTGTTTTTTCTGTAAGAGGACTATAACTTGGAGGAAAATAGAAGTGTCACCAGTATCCTTATTATTATTAGGGCATACACATGAAACAACACCCATAATGGATGTTTGTAATGTAGATTCAATTCCCCACTGTGCATCCCAGAAGAGTTACCCTGTGTGGCCTTGGGCAAACTTCACAGTTCCAAGGAGAAGGGAGTGGTAAAGCGCTTGTAGGTATGCTCTGTCTAGAAGATCTTGAAAAGGGTTGCCGTAAGTCAGACCTGACAACATACAATTATATTATTAATGTAGGTTCGGGGCTTGTTAATAACTACTGTCAGCCAAACAGACCTTAGCACAGTAGAAACATTAGTTCAGTATTTTTAATGCTGCTCATACTACGCAGCTCTAGGTGTGCACCGTTCATGGAGTAAATTCTTGAATATTTCTTGCCCCCACAAAAATCTGCTTCAGTTCTTCAAGGCATTCTCATTTTCAGCCTTCCTATCTGTGATGTTTGTCCTACCCCTATTCTTTTGCTTCTTCCTTCCCAATTCCATTCCTATCCTTGATCCCTCTTGGCTGGGTGGAGAGGACCTCTTCTGTGTCATCACTACACAGTCTCCTTTCTACCTCTCTCTATCCCTTCCATTGAGTTACTTTTGCCTCCTACATCCTTACTTGGCTAAAAAAATAAAAATAAAAAAAAGGAAGAGGGATGGAGGCATCAAAATTGAGCGTTACCAAACTCTAACTCTGAAGTTTGGGCTTTCCAAAAATAGCTATTGGGCAAAGAGCAGGGAAATCTTTGTTTAGGTCATTTGTGCACCTCATTAGCTATTCTTCTACAGGCTCCAGAGATATGCAGTAAGATAGGTAGAACTATACAGGACCTCTCTCATCTTATGCCTGCCAGCTGAAAGGAAGTTTGTTTTCTCTTTCAGGCTTGTCTTCCTCTATACTATATGGAGGCAATTTCAGTTCTGCAAAATGTTGTGTCCTTTCTGTTATTTAACATGAAAATATGTTCATGTTAAGAAACTACAATTTGCAAATAAAATACGATTTGGTTTTCTCGAGTTGTGATTTTCATAAGTTTTCAAAATTTAAGTAAATAAATAAATGTGGTTGTCGGAAAATAGCTTGTAGTGGACTGTGTCACAGTTGGCCCCAAATGTTTTACTAAATGACTATGTGATCACACACTTAGTTACTTTTGCTTGATCAGATATACCGCTGAGTATTTTGTTTTACAGAAAATATATTTACTCATTTTTAAATAAATACACTTTTTTAAAATAGTAGATCAGTCCTGCAGTTTGACTCCTTTTCTACTGTAATCTGATTTTGATTGCTGAGTTCAGGTATAGAAATATTGCAGGTATTTAGTTAACCTACTTGATGCTGCCTCAGGGGCAGAATTAGGGAAATGCTGAGTTGCCAATCTTTGCTTTTCTTCTTGTGCTGATGTCCTGGTAGGTCACACTTGCAGTAGACAGTTAACGGAATAGGGTTATTTAAAAGCAAAGAAAAATGAAGTGTGCTGTGTATATTCTGCCCCGTAGTGCTTAAAGCACTTTCAGGGCTGTTTACAATTTAATTATGCAGGCTACCCATTGGCCTGTCAACAGCAAGTACTCAATTATCAACCTTGGAAGGATGGAACACTGAGTCAGCTCTGAGCTGGTTACCTGAATCTGTCGAGATCAAACTCAGGTCATGAGCAATGCCTTAGCTGCAGTAGTGCAGCTTAACTACTGCGTCGTGAGGTTCCTTATTTAACCCTTTGCTCTTGGATCAGTTACTCCCAGGTAATTTTCTCCTTAACCCCACTGTTATCAGTTTTCATTTTTTTTTCCTAACAGTTGTAGTCTGAAACTGTACACTGTAAGCAGACTAAAGAATGTTGGTCGTAGAGTGGCGCATCTCGCTTTCAGTTATAAAATCAAAGGGTGAGCAGAATTCTCCAGCCACCTTACACATTTAAGATTAGGCACTAGTAATTCTCCTGCTTATCCCATCTCCCTGGGCTAATGATTTGAAACATTTCTGATTCTGTGCATGAAAAGAATGCCATTCCATTCCACCGTGCAAATAGTAGTGTACCCCTTCTCAAGTGATTCATTAAGAATAACAATGTTATTTGAACTGAATTAAATCTGAATTCTGGGTTTACCTTGTCCAAATGCAGCAGGGGTGTCACTGGAGTCTCACGGAAGGTTGACACAAGAGCTCCTCTAGGCAGATGGACCTATCTAGTCTCATACCCATGAAAAGGGTGCACATCATGTTGAATTTTCAATGATATTCCAACAGCAAGAGGTTGTTGTTTTGCTACTGCTGCTGTATTTTTTTTGCCCAGGTGACACTGATATTTCTTGATGCATCATCTCCATGAACACAGAGGACTAGCCTCTGCAGCTACTTAGATCTCTTTATTACATTTGTTTTCCATGGAGGAGTTATGCACAGTATGATATTGACTTATCCTCTGACAGGGTGCCTTCTTTGGATACCCTTCTTTGCTGTTTTTGTTAGTATTGTGGGGGTGAATCTGGAAGAGAAAAAGAAAAGGAACGTTTGGATGTCGCTAGGAAACAGCCTGGCCAGCCTAATGGTATTCAGTTATGAAAAAAAAAAAAAAAAAAAGAGGCAACTCTGTTATAATTTTTTTGCAGGGGTTCCTTGATGCCTTGGATGGAATTCTACCCCCAGCCAGGGGTACAGTCCTTATTTATTTCATTTTGTTGCTTTGCTTTGCATTGCATTTTTGTGCTGCCTCAAGGAACTCAAGAATGATAATAAATTATTAAAAAAAACACAGACTAAATTCACAATAAATTATTGCATTAAAACAAACATATAACATTATTAAAACAATTAGAAAAACATAAACATCTTAAAACACACATTTAAAAAAAATCATAATTTGCAGAGTTTTCACTGCCCGCTTAGTTGTTAAAAGACTTCTAAAAGGGACGGATTTCACCTGTCACTAGAAGGACAAGAGGGAGGGGGCCAATCTAGCCTCCGTAGAATGGACTAATTCTGCATCATTCTTGGAGTAGTGAGAGGAAGCATTCTCTCATTGTGTTTCACCAGTTTTGAGCACCTAAAACCTTAGCAGCAGTCAGTACATTCCAAATCATTTCTTTTTACCTGGAATCCACCTGTGTTTGTATGTCAAGGAAAACTGCCAAAGGATTACGAAGCAAAACAAAAATGTGTAGTTATCAATATTGTAAGTGCAATTTTTCCTCAAAAATAATTAATTAACCTTATAATTAGTATCCCACCCAATAAGCATAAGATTATATTTAGTTGACACATATTTCAGACTACCTTTATAGTTTCAGATTTTTGGACACACTCTTGTAGAAGACCACAGCAAAAGAAATTAGGTTCATATTTTGTTGTTGGTTCTGAAATCTAGTCTAAATAACGTCTTGAACTTTCTGTTCACCTGATTGCTTTAGATAAGAGCAGTGAAGGGTCAGAACCTCCAAACTGGTTGAATATTCTAGATTGTTCCAAGTGTGATCTCTCAAACTGAAATGATGGGAAAAAAGAAAATTATTTTATTAAAGTGTCTTGTGTGAATAATAGGGATATGAATTCTTAAGACAGCAGAACATTTTATTTCTTAATCACAGACTCTGCCCTATCTCTTAATATAAGACTTAATGGACAGACTTTGTGCATCCAGCTTTTGCTATAATTTACCTGCAGATGTGTCACTTTGTTTTTAGATGATAAAAGAAAGATATTTAAGAACAATTATCCTAATTGTAAATAATCTAGTTGTGACCGTAGTAATAAGTAAAAACCCACGGCTGTTCTGTGGGTGATGCAGATTACCCTCTGGATGATTTGGAATTCATCTCCCAGACGTCCTAACCACCAGTAGTGAGGGAGTACATGAGCAGTCACCCAAAATAGCTGTACAGCCGTGCCTACCCTACCCCTTTGTATGATACAGACTAGTATTACATGGTTTTAATGAACAGTGATCCACAAACCCTTGAACTTGGTTACATAACACACAAACAAGCTGTATGTGTCTGTTGCCCCCCCTGTGTTTCTACAATTTTGAATGAGAATACTTCTTATATACTACAGTTTCCTGGGTAATTTAATATCAGAGGTGCTGCCTGGTGGTGGAAAAGGTTACAGGAATCACTTTTCTAGGCTGCATTAATATTTTCAGTGTTAAAAGTTCAAGTAGTGAGCAACAATGAAGGGAAAAGCAATTTCCATAGAGACTGCTAAAAATGTTTTTTATACTGACTTTTCTTTTGCACGTTTCTCTTTATTCAGATTGGTAAACTCTTCCCCTCTCTTCTACCAGACTGCAATATACACCAAAAGCAAACAAACCCCTTTTAATTTACTCATACTACATGCTTCCTATAATAATCAAAAACAACAACAACAATAATGTGATGCCTCATTAAATGTAAGCGGTACGTTGAAGGACTGTGGCATACATGTCTCTTCTATAGAGATCTAAGCCGGTAATTGGTAAATTGGCTCTGGTTTGATTCAGACTTCAGTAATTGTGTGCTTTCTTGGCAAACCATAAGTAAAGCAAAGTTGGTTTCCCAAGACTTAGCTGCACCAATAGGAGTTTTCACTTTCCTAGAGTTCAAGTGAATTTATTTATTACGGTCAGGTGACCAGCTCATAAAACATATTTATGGTTAAAATATACAAAATGCAGTTTAAAAATGTACAACCAATTCATAAAACATGTTATGTCTAGAGTCCAAGTGGATTTAGGCCACTGGGTTAAATGCAGTGTTGGTGATACTGAGAGTATATTGTTCGAAATCAATGGTGCTATTTTAAATAAATAAATAAAATAATAAATTTAAATGAGCCTACATTAAAATTGGATTTATCATGGGTATAGCAACTGGGATTTGGTTTCCTGCAATATCTGCAGGGCCAGATGGTCCTCTTCGTAGACCAAGGTATGAAAAGTGCTAACAAGATGTCCTGATTTTTTTTTAAAAAACTGCTAATTTAGGGGCGGTGGAAAAGGTCTCTTCCTAAGTAACCAAGAATAAAATTGTATGCAACTTGTTTCAACTCCAATTTTGCGCGCTCTCTCTCTCTCTCTCATTTTTAAGGGTCAAATTCTTGGCTTGTGCCAGAAACAAAAGGAGCAATTGTGCAAGGTGGATATGGCCATACCAGTGTTTATGATGAAACAACAAAGTCTATTTATGTTCATGGGGGATACAAAGCATTACCTGGTAATAAATATGGATTGGTTGATGATCTGTACAGATACGGAGTTAACACAAGGACATGGTAAGAATATTTCATGTTTTTACCATGTGGGGAAAAGGTTGTAGACTCATTTATTCCTATGTTTATAATTTTCCTCAACTGTTAGTCCACTGATACTGTGACTCATTCACATAATTCTAAAAATATCTCATCTATTAGTTGAGTGATTAAGTAGTGATGATCACAACATGCCCTTTGCATGGAAGAATTCATTTAATATCACAAACTGATTCTTCTCTTTCCCAAGTTCCAGCACAGTAAAAAAACAGGAAAAGATGCCACCAGGCTCAAATGGGTATGCACTTTCCATCCACTGTTTGGATCTTAGTTCTTTGGGAAACACTAAGAAGAAAATTTTGAATTGTGGTGCTGGGGGAGACTCTTGAGAGTCCCCTGGACTGCAAGGAGAACAAACCTATCCATTCTGAAGGAAATCAACCCTGAGTGCTCACTGGAAGGACAGATCCTGAAGCTGAGGCTTCAGTACTTTGGCCATCTCATGAGAAGAGAAGACTCCCTGGAAAAGACCCTGATGTTGGGAAAGTGTGAAGGCAAGAGGAGAAAGGGACGACAGAGGACGAGATGGTTGGACAGTGTCATCAAAGCTACCAACATGAATTTGACCAAACTCCGGGTGGCAGTGGAAGACAGGAGGGCCTGGCGTGCTCTGGTCCATGGGGTCACGAAGAGTCGGACACAACTTAACGACTAAACAACAACAACAAGAAGAATATAGTCCTAAACAGCAATGACAGAAAGTGCACAATGACTGTTTTATGCAGTTTCTTGAGTGTCAGATATGGTCTGATGGGTGCCATGGCCCAAGTTCTGTAAGGAACCTCCTGAGGGCATTCCACTAGGCCAAGGAGCCTCTGTAGTACTATACTCACCACCCTTTGAACCCCAGGCAGGTGTGTGAATTAGCACTGTGGGCAAGCTTCTAACCTAGATTTTCCACCTGTCTCTTTACCTGAGACAGAATTCATTCCTGATTGTGCACTTTGTACTTAGCACACACCAACGAGACAAGGTAGGCCACCCAGAATAATAAACTTAGTGAATGTAGCCTCTTGGCCAAGGCACCTTCTTTAGACACAGTTTAGACAGGTTCCTACACTTTTTCAGTGTATTGGTACAGGTATTTCAGGGTAACCTCCTCACACACCAAGGAATTGTATGAAGCAATCTTCCATTAAAAACCAGGGCACACTGTTTCTGTTTCCTCTGGTGTTTTGTTTTGTTTTCCTGTAGCAGACTAATGCAACTAGCCATTTGTCATCCTGGAAATTTCCAAATGAAAAACTAGGATAATAATGGAGAGTATAAGGAAAAGGGTGGATACCAGGACACTTGTAGAAAATGGCCACCTTTTAAGTGCAAACGCTGAAATATTTCCAGGAATATTTTTTTTTAAATTGCTAGCTTGGCATGGTAGCCAAATCTTATCATCATGATTGCTCCCTGTCACCTACAGTCACATATTTTTCTTTTTCTCAACAGGACAATTTTGAAAGAGAGTGGTTTTGCAAGGTATCTCCATTCAGCTGTCTTGATCAGTGGAGCTATGCTAATTTTTGGTGGAAACACCCATAATGATACTGCATTGAGTAATGGTGCAAAGTGCTTTTCCACTGATTTCCTGGCCTATGACATTGGTAGGTACTATATATTGTTTGAAAGTTTAAGTGCTCCAGACTTAATGTATATGCACTGTTATTCCTGCTGGACCCTATTTTAAATAATTGCCTAAGTACATAGAGGTAACATTTTAAGCTGCTTTGTTTTTAAGGACACAATACATTTTAATCTTTGCAATATGAATTGAGTTTGATTAGATTAACTTGCAGTATTATTGGTGCAAAACCAATTGGTTATTTATTCAGGTTTATAAAAGTGGGATTTTGAGACGGTGTTACATTCAGTTTTAGAAATGTCTAATATATAAACTATTACTGGTGTACCATGGAAATGAAACATCCAAGAAAATTACTGTGTATCTGCTCCGCCAAGAAAAAGTCACTGCATAATAAATTCTGCATGCTCCACCCAATCAATCCATGGTTCCTTCCACTTGGTTTTCCAGATCTGTTACTTATGTATCTTCACTTGCTATTGAGCAGTTTTATGCATAAATGTCCTTCATTATGTTTCAACCAAGAAGCATGCCTTTCCTTCATGATACATTTTTCTAAAGTTTTTAGAGTAGAATAGCATATATATATTTATATATAAATAAAAGTTCCTGTGAAATGGGATACTTGGTTTTGGCATCATCATTGGACTTGATATCACATATTGACTGAGTTGATACCAGGAATGATCTCCCTCTATGAGAGTCTGTCACTGTTTATGTCAACCATGTATTGTAATTTCGGAATTGGCAGTGTCCTCTTCTGTGTTACTTCTTACTAAAAGGAAATGCTCCATGAGAGCTGCAGTGGTTTATGGGATGGGCAGTAGGAGCCCCTTATATAGACTAAAGGGCAAAAATATGTCCTATTCCATGAATCTTTGTGTCTCCCATGGAGCATTGCCATTCCCAGCCAGTACCAGGACATCTTTTGTCTTTTTGAAAGGAGAAAAATGGTGATGGAGGCTCATGTGTGCATAATGAAAGCTGCTCTGTGGACTGCAATTATTTGCTACAACTTGCAGGATTTTGGTGGAATTCTGGGCAGATTCTAGGAGTTGCAGTCCAAAAAATTTGGAAGTCCCATCCTTAGCACCATCTAAGCAATTTTTATGGGAGGAAAAAAAAGAGCCTTTAATAATGGCCCTTTCAAGTGTCTATAGAAATGTTGCTGTGCTTTTCCAGCAAGAGCTGATAGCTTGACTGCACAAGAAATCCACTTCACCCAGCATGTAGAAGCAAGGTGATTCTGCCTGTATTGCACTCAACAGACATACTTGATTCTGCTCTACCAAGGTAACAGAGGAGATCAGGACTGGAGCAGAAGGTCCTGCATAGGTGTCCAAGTATTTAATGCAAAAATTGATGAGGCCATGGGGCAGCCCTTTGAAACATCTTCTACAGCCACCAAAATGGGAATCGAGCACCAGACTAGATAATTTAAGCTTGAGTGGAAGAGGCAATCCTCCTATGCAAAGCAGAAATTCCTTTCATGCCAATCTTCATTTTCTAGCCATTCTTCCAGTTACTACTGGAAGTAATGAAGTATTCTAAATATCAGTCACCCTTACTTCTAATAAAAAGGCTTCTAAGAATATGAAGCATCATATTTGACTCTGTACATGAGTGGTCTCTTCCTACCACCCTGTTTCCATAAAATTGCAACCTCTGTCATCCAACATCTCATTTTAATATTTGGCATACCATCATATTGACTCGTGGATTCTCACCATCATTACCCATGGGTCTACTCTTGAATTAGATCACCTATCATCACTAGGAGGGTTTATTCCATTTCCCCCTCTGCCATAGAGGATGTGTCTTAATGGCAAAAGCATACTGGGTTTTATTCCCAGTATTTCCCAGTCATTGGAGGATGGGTATCAAATAGTTTGACAGCTGTTCCAATTCTACTGGAAAAAAATAGACTGGTTCATAATGGTCTCCATCCATCTTTGCCACTGTAATTTCTTTGAAACACATCTTTGGACTCAGCGAATTATGGTCTTCCCCTTTATGAACGAATAGCTCCTAGTGGGAAACAGTCCTGTTTCACTGAATAGGCTTTACCCTTCATTTTCTTTGGGACTTGGGTCTTCATATAAACGAGAGTTAACCTATTCTGTGTACTTGCAGGTATAGAAGCACACCAGTCTCTGCTGCTTCTTTTTATGTAAACCCTTTGGTTAAACAGTTTTTCAAACACTGTTCAAAAATAACTACCCTCCAATGTCTCCTATATCTTCTGCACAATTCCTGTCCCTTATTTTGTCACAATTCATGTGACCACTGTGGAGAATTTTCTTGAAGAATCATAAAGAGTAATGAGGTTTGAGGGAAAAGGCTTTATTTCACCAGTTAGGTGAAACACAAACACACAAAGTGCTGGTATTTCTCCAAAGAATTCATGTGACTGAAAACATTTATATAGTGGTTAACCAGAGAATCTTTAAGAACAAAGGAGTCCTGATCACAGTTGTTTACAGGAAGTTTACAGAAGCTTGTAGAAATGCCTAGATGCAAAGCACCTGAGAAAAACAGCCAATTGTGGCTTCCTTAGAAAATCAGCATTTCAACACTTCCTTGTCTTATACTTGGTTATTTAAGACATTTTATTGACGATACTAAAGCCAGGTGGCTATCTCAAATATCTTTAACTATTTGTTAATTCCTTTGTCATACACAGCATACTATGTACTTGTCCTGCTTTGAGGTTATTGGTTAATTTACCCAGAATATATTTCTGACTCTAGACTGTTCCCCACTAAGATACTGCCAAAACAGAATGATTGCATTTTAGCTCAAGCACTTTATGAAAATTCTCTTCACTATCTTTTGAACCATTGACAACTATAGATTGCTGCTTGCATTTCCAATAGCAGTGACTTCTGCTAGTGAACTGTGCTCTGTCCATTCTGACTTACTGTATTTGGAGATGCATAAGGATATGGTGTTACAACCAGGTATATTTTTCCTGTCAAAGGTGGTCTCTTCTTTTCATCTTAACCCTGATATTGTATTGCCATTTCTCCCAAACCCCTCATCATTAAAGACATCCTTTCATACTTCAGATGTACATAAGGCCTTTTATGTGCACCACATTGCATCATTTAGAAAGTATGTGAAATGTTTTATGTGCTACCAAAGAGTTTGGAAAAGTATGTGTATCTCTTCAGAATATCTATCAGAACTGTGGCCCATGTTGTGCTGGCCTGTTATCTCCAAATACAGTTTGATGCCATTCATTCCACAAGATCAGCAGCTGCTTCTTCCACACTACTACAAGGGATGCTATTGCCAGACATTTCTGTGACATGGTCAAGCCCTCTTTACAGCACTACAGGCTTATGCCTAGAGTAGATGCCTCTTTCAGAACTCCAATTTTCTCCTCTGTTTTGATATGACATCCCAACCGCAGTAAGTCAATTGAACTTATGAGTGAGTCACAGAAACGATGAAGAAGAAAATTGTTTATCTGTAATTGTGAGTGGTCATCTGTGAACTAATGCGGCTCAATCCCCATTTCTTCCATGGACTTGATGTGGTGGACACAGAACTAAAGTAAAACCATTTGGACATGTCTAGACATGTGAGTTTGAAGAGGCCAGAGCTACTCAGGAAGTGGAAGAGTCCAAACAGGCAGGTGCATAACCTATATGTGTGAGTTCACAGATGACTACTCAAAGAACCATAGCTACAGCTAAGCAATTTGTTCTTATTAAAAGAGGGACCCATGTCTGTATACATATACACATTTATTTCAGAGCATTTCAGTACTGGTTCTTGTTTTTAGAAAATCTCCAAATGGGTTACAGTTGAAACTGTAGCAGCAAAGCAATGCTGAAAATGTACGATTTGGTAAGTGTCCAGAAGCGGGTGACCAAGAAGTGTAGATGATTCTGGAAACCAAGCTCTATAAATAACAGTTGAGGGAGAGATTGAGAGATTATATGATAGCAATTTTCAGTTAATTGTAAATGTTGTTATGTGGGAGATAGAACAACCTTGTTTTCTGTAGCTCCATAGGGCAGTGCCCAAACTTATGGGTTCAAATTACAGGAAAGGAGATTTTCACTAGACCTTAAGAAGAACTTCCAGATAGCAAGAGCTGTTTGACAGTGACATCAGCTACCTTAGAAGATGATGGATTCTTCTTCATTGGAGCTTTTTTAAACAGAGGTTGGATGATCATTTATCGGGGATGCTTTAGCTGTAGATTTCCTGTGATGGCCAAGGGTTAGACTTGGTGACACTTAGAGTACCTTCTAGCTCTAAAATTTTATAATTGTATTCCTGTAGCCATTTTTCAAATGCTGGAGCCTAGTTATTTAATGAACACTATTTTTTCTTGCATTCTCAGTAATGTAAAAAATGCTGAATTTTTCCTTTTGTCACAAGTGAAAGATGCCATAGTATCCAGAAATTTTAAGGAAGAAGAGGTATTTGAAACTGAAATTTAGACACTCACATACACACGCATAGGAGAATCATTGCAACCTGTATCAAGTGTAAGCACCTACATAAGATTAGTAAAAGTGATTTATATAACGATGTACATAGTAGAAAGTATATGAGTGCCAGTTTGTGCTGCTAAACAATTGAATGGAATGGATGTAGTATATAGAATTTGAAGTAGTTAATATATGTTTCAGTTTGGAGAAACTAATTCAGATAAGAAAGGTTTCTGGTGCTTGCAAGTAGTTGTATTAGGAACCACAGGTGCAGATCAGATAAGCTTTCCAAATTCATGCTGGAATGAGCATCTGAGTGTGAGTGCTGTCTGTTTGACATGTATTGCTTTCAGTGGGATATGTATTTAAATATGTAATCCCATCTGTATTCTGAGACAATTAAATCTGAATAAATGAATTTTAAGTGCTATTGCAGCTAAATTTGAACACCATGGTCTATGTACCAAGGGTAAATTAAGCTTCCATAGTGATACCACTGCTAGGGAAATCTATCCAGCCCCTATTTTAGGCTGTACAAACATCACCTGTTGAGCCAATTTAGCCTGCGCAAAAGCAATGCTACTTGTAACTTGCTTCCAACGTGTTACTTTTATGGAGTCTTATTTTCTTTGACAAAGTTGTTGTTTATACTATATGGTTTGAAACCATGCCCCTGTTCAAAGATCTAGCATCAAAAATCGTTATTAATAAGGGATCTCTAACATTGAAATAAGCCTGTGCTGAGATTTCTTTCACAGTTCATGATGTGGGCCCTACTGTGAACTTTCAGATACAATACACTGTTGTAATCTTACTGACAATTAACAAGAGAAATCAGGAGTCTTGTAGCACTAGTTTTTATTTTTCATAATTTTTTGTGTGTCCAAGCAAACTGCTTCAGATGAATGGAGTGGCTGTATCTCTGGGGGGAGTTTAAAACTGTTGGTGAGGAGGATGTTATGGTAGGATAACAATAGTGTGTGTTCTCTTGGGTTACAAAGACCTTTAACAGACTGTAAGTGGTGATTAATTTTGTCATAATGGTGGTGACTAGGTTCTGATTGGGTGACAAAGGCTCAGATGATTGGATTAGTGTATATAATGACATAGGAAACCATTGTCTTTGTTAAGGCCTAGAGACAATGCGCTGAACTCCCTCATGAATTTCCTTTGGAATCTGTTCTTGAAATGCCTTTGTTCATGGACTGTAACTCTGATTTTAGAGTGTCTAAGAAAGGTGAAATGTTTACTCACTGTTTATGGGTATTTCTATTTCTGATTTTGTTTTGTGCCCATTTACACTCTTAAGTAGAGTTTGGTCTGTTCGTCCAATTTAAAATATATTCGGGCATTGCTGATAAAAAATGGCATCTATTATATTGGGAGATGATAAAGTGTAAGAGCCTCAGATATTGTGGATTATACTGTGTGGCCCTCTGATGGTGTTTCCTGTGCAAATATGTGGACAGAGCTGGCATCTGGGCTTGCTGCAAGGTCTGGTTGTAAAGGTTTCCAGCTATATGTGTAATTGTTGGTTTGAAACAGAAAGAACACCAATGTACACCATAGAATTCTGGTTCCTTTCAGTCCTCATGAGCAAATCCAGCTAAGTCAAACCATTATATTCTTGGTACAAGCTTCTAAAGACAGCCATAACTGCCTTTCCATTTCAGCATTTCTTCTGACAGCATGATCTATGAATATTTCAAGTATTTTTGAATTTGATTACAGCCTAAACATACAGTATTCCTTATTAGCTTGGCTTGGGATAAAGTGTCAAATTGTTTCAAACCTATAATTTATACTTGTAGTGTTGAATTAAAATATGTAAACCCCGTGTGTCTCTTCAATTGATTACTTTTAATCATTATATTTTCCTGTCACATAATATAGAAATGATAATCAACTGTGTGTGTAGTGGGACACTCACAAATGTAATACTAGACAGTTTGCATAACTTTTTTTGTCATAAAAATTTACAATGTGCTTTATTTCTAAAATTGTAATGCCACATCATTTGTGCTCCTAGAGGATTAAAGCACTTAGCATATTATCTACCATTTTTACCAGTCTCATTTTCCATGCCTCATTAATCTGATATAATATAAACAGAACAGATGTAATTTCTTTTTATTTCAAAATTTGTTAAAGATTAATTAGATTCCAGTTTTATCTCATGTGCTATTCACTCAGCCTGATTAAAATCATATCCCTACCATACATATCAGATATATATACTTAGGAAGAATAGAAAATGAATTTCTTATTTTTAAAACAAAAGCTTGTACATACATCAGAGATAAACAGCCTCCCCCAAATGCAATTAAAAATATTTGGATTAAATGAGAAGCTGGATGCCTTGCAAAGTGATTTTAAAAGTTCATAACTAGTTTGGCTTTTAAGTCCCTTTACATTTCCAGTGGTATGAAGAAGTGAATATGAGTTTTGAAGATACCTAGCTACCTTATTTCATGTACCATTAGTCAGAATTTTGGAAATAGTTTGTTAAATTTTATTCATTATCCTTAAATTCTACATTGAGTTTAGAATATAGTATTTTAATAGTTCAATGTCAACAATGCTTTTTAAGTAATGTGTTACGGCTCTAGTTTGGTACAGGGCATTTTTAATAATTGTAAATATTTTTCACACAATTTAATGAATTAACTAACAAATTGTGTGCTCCCCTCATTATGTGCAGAATGCACAGTTTTTATTAATGCCCAAGTAGAGCTTAAATTACTCCTTTTTGCCCAATAAGTGTTTGATAAGTCAGGAGTATGGGTGCACACTTTTTTCCTAGTAGCGTCTTTTCACATATTTGAATTGCATTCAGAGGTCAATTTGTTTATATTTGTTGTGTCATTTTGATATATTGTGACCTTGTATTCAAATGGCATTTGATGAATGCATAAGTTTCTACATAATGCCCCAAATACTATTGCTTAGCATAGCAAATCACACTGGAGTAGGCCTGCTGAGTCAATGGAGCTTATGAAGTAGTTGACTCACCAAATCTCCACTGATTCAGTGGGCCTACTCTATTTTTTTTAATTTTATTTTTTAAAATTTCCAAAACAAATACAAGAATACAAAATACTTACTAATACAATCTAAAACACAGTGCACCCCTATACCCATGGGACCCTTTGGAGCAATACTTCTATTATGAACCTCCTTTCCAAAACTGTATGGATTGTTGCTTAGAGGCTTTCCCGTTTCCTTTCACTAATACAAATGCAATAGATCTACCCCAAATAGCATAAAAAATATTTAAACTTATTTCCCCTCTTTTCTTCTTAAGTTCAGTAGTCAATTTATCATTTAACGCAATGTCCCATACTTCATTATGCCAATCTTCTAATTTAATAACATTTTTATCTTTCCAGAATCTAGCTATTAATATTCTAGCACTTGTCATAAAATTAGAAATCAATTCTTTTGAGCAATAATCAAGTTCTATCTTATCAAAAATTGACAGCAAAGCAATTTTAAAATTAAGTTCAATATCTTTTCCAAATATATCACATATTTCCTTAAAAATCACTTTCCAAAATTTCTGAATCAATTTACACTCCCACCACATATGATAATACGCGCCAATTTCTTCATCACATTTCCAACAGACCTTAGAATAGTCTGAATTTATTATGTTCAATAGAGACCAAATTGCTAACATGCGCTGGATTATGGAGAAAGCCAGAGAGTTCCAGAAAAACATATACTTCTGCTTCAATGACTATGCAAAAGCCTTTGGCTGTGTGGGCCACAGCAAACTATGGCAAGTTCTTAAAGAAATGGGAGTGCCTGACCACCTTATCCATCTCCTGAGAAATATATATGAGGGACAGGAAGCAACAGTTAGAACTGGATATGGAACAACTGATTGGTTCAAAATTGGGAAAGGAGTACGACAATGCTGTATATTGTCTCCCTGCTTATTTAACTTATATGCAGAATACATCATGCGAAAGGCAGGACTGGATGAATCCCAAGCCGGAATTAAGATTGCCGGAAGAAATATCAACAACCTCAGATATGCAGATGATACCACTCTGATGGCAGAAAGTGAGGAGGAATTAAAGAACCTCTTAATGAGGGTGAAAGAGGAGAGCGCCAAAAATGGTCTGAAGCTCAACATCAAAAAAACTAAGATCATGGCCACTGGCCCCATCACCTCCTGGCAAATAGAAGGGGAAGATATGGAGGCAGTGACAGAATTTACCTTCTTGGGCTCCATGATCACTGCAGATGGTGACAGCAGCCACGAAATAAAAAGACGCCTGCTTCTTGGGAGGAAAGCGATGACAAACCTAGACAGCATCTTAAAAAGCAGAGACCTCACCTTGCCGACAAAGGTCTGCATAGTCAAAGCGATGGTTTTTCCAGTAGTGATGTATGGAAGTGAGAGCTGGACCATAAAGAAGGCTGACCACTGAAGAATTGATGCTTTTGAATTGTGGTGCTGGAGGAGACTCTTGAGAGTCCCCTGGACTGCAAAGAGAACAAACCTATCCATTTTGCATGAAATCAACCCTGAGTGCTCCCTGGAAGGACAGATCCTGAAGCTGAGGCTCCAATACTTTGGCCATCTCATGAGAAGAGAAGACTCCCTGGAAAAGACCCTGAGGTTGGGAAAGTGTGAAGGCAAGAGGAGAAGGGGACGACAGAGGACGAGATGGCTGGACAGTGTCATCGAAGCTACCAACATGAATTTGACCCAACTCCGGGAGGCAGTGGAAGACAGGAGGGCCTGGCGTGCTCTGGTCCATGGGGTCACGAAGAGTCGGACACGACTAAACAAGAAAAATTATGTTCAATTTCACCGTAGTCATGTACCACCTTAAACTAATTTAAATTTTTTTCCTTTATTCTTAACGACATTAATCTTAAAACTCTCATCTTCCAAATTTTTGTCCAATATTCTGTTTTAATTTCTGTCTTTAAATCATGTTCCCAAATTGATTTCAAACCTCCTATTTCATTTTTTTTCCTCTTGTTCCAAAATTAGGTTATAAATTATGCTTACTACTTCCTTTCTCAAAGCATCTTTCTGCATGTCTTCATGTGATGATAGAAATTGTTCATACTTAGTACATTCTCTACATTTGCCATTAGTCTTCAACCATTCATTTGTCCAACTATCTAATTGGATATAATTATACCATGATAGTTTATTAGTTTGAAGTTTAACTATAATCTGATCCTTCGATCTCATTTTAATCATCCAATCCTTCAATCTGGCAACTTTTTTATCCTTAAACAAATCAGCTAAACCCTTCAAGTTTGCTGGGAAATTTTCTATTTCGGTCACTAATTTTAGTGGTGAAGTAAAAGGGACATAACTTCTTTTTATATCTGTTCCAGACATTTAACATGTTTCTTAAAAAAGGGTTGTTCACCTGATTTATTGTATTTCTTTTTACTACATTAAACAAATATTTTTCAATATTCCCATTTATTTCTGAGGATTCCATATCCCACCAAATTAACCTTCCTTTGTTATATAGAATATCTCCAATAAATCTTAGTTGATTCGCTATATAATAATTTTTTATATTAGGAATACCTAAACCTCCATTTTTTTGAGCCTTATACCAATATCTTTTATTTATTCTTGATTTTTTACCTTTATTACAAAATCCATTAATTAATCCCTGCCAATACTTAAAATCTTCTTCTTCTAATTGTATTGGGAGCATCCTGAATAAAAAAAGTAATTTTTGGTAATATTTTCATTTTGATCATAGCGATTCTCCCAAACCACGATAGTTTCAATTTAGAGTACTCCTGCAATTTATCTTTAATATCACTTTTTAATTTGTTAAAATTTTGCTTCTTTAATTTTTGAGTCACTTTAACTATATTTATACCTAAATATTTAATATAATTACACATTTTAAAACCATATTTATTTACAAATGTTTCTTGTTCATATTTATTGTAATTAAACATCATTATTTGTATTTTTTTGCCAGTTAATAGTTAATCCTGTTATTTCCCCAAATATTTCTAAATGATTTCTAAATGATTAATTTTATCCATACTTTCTAATGGGTTTTTAATAGTTAATAATGAATCATCAGCAAATAAACTAATCTTACTTGTATCATTTTTACCTAATCCTTTAATTAATTCATCGTTTCTTATTGCATTAGCTAACAGTTCTATAATCATACAAAACAATATTGGTGAAAGTGGACAGCCTTGTCTTGTACCTCGGCCTAGAAAAATCCGCTCTGTTAAACCATCATTAACTATTACTTCTGAAGTATTATCTGAATATAATTGACCTATAACCCCAATAAATCTTCTACCAAATCCCCAACCCTTTATAAGCAGCTTTAATGTTGGCCATTCCACACAATCAAAGGCCTTAAATATGTCTAGTGATAAAACAGTTGCCTTTGTTTTTTCCTTTTCTACCTCATATATAATGTTCAAAACTCGCATAGTTAAATTATCCATTTGTCTTCCCTTTATAAAGCCACATTGATCCTCTTTAATATAATTTGCTATAAATCTATTTAATCTATTTGCTAATATAGCAGTAAAAATCTTAGCATCTTGATTTATTAGAGATATAGGTCTATAAGATCCCGGATCTGTTAGATCCTTGTTGGGTTTTGGAATAAGAATTGTTAATGAGTGTTTCCAAGAAGGTGGCATTGTCTCTCCTTCCAATATTTTATTATAAAACATTTTTAGCTTAGGTATCAAAATGGAACTAAGATGTTTATAATATTCTGGACCCAATCCATCAGGGCCTAGTGTTTTACCATTTCTCAAATTATTAATGACTTCAGCAATTTCTTCTTCTTTAATCTCTTCTTCTAATATTCTTTTATCACATTCCAATAATTTAGTTTTTAAATTCTCATTTATATAATTTTCTATATCCTCTTTCAGTACATTGTTTCCTTTATATAATTTCTGATAAAATTCTTGAAAAACCTTCAATTTATCTTTCATTATATTACACCTCTTGCCTGTTCTATCTTTAATTACCCCATCGTGTTTTTTAATCTTCTATTTTTGCACATTCTAGCTAATAATTTTGAGTTTTTATTGCTAAATTCAAAAAAAATCCTCTTTATATACATCAAATCCCTCTGAACTTTCTCTATCTCTAAGTTTTCTAGTTCCTTTCTCTTTGCCTGAATTTCTGCCAATATCCTTCTATCTCTTTCTAAAAAAACCTTGCTTTCCAAATTTCTCAATTCTTCTTCCAGTTTTTTCACGTTTATCTCCATAATTTTTTTTTCAGTTTACAGGATTCCCTCGTTATTCCTCTTGAATTTGCTTTCATCGTGTCCCACAACAGGCCTAATTTCGTACCTCCTGCTTCATTTATTGTCCATAATTCTAACCATTCAGTGGTCCTATTCTAGTATGATTTACGATATTAAGCAACAGGATTTTGGCCAATAAGTAATAAAATTCTTTCCTCTCCTTTCTCTTCATATATCCAAACACAACATTTACTTCAAGGATAATTCTCTGGGCTTTTTTTTTTTAAAGTTCTAAATATCTTAACTTCTGGAGAAAGAGGGTCATTTTATGAGGTGGTTGCCCTCATAACTGGTCAGGCTCAAAATGAAGAGTTGCGTACAGACTCCCACTTCACAATATGATCAAGAAATATGGGTGAAAGCCAGAACTGCCTTGCATCTACTTGGCTTGTAATATATGCAGTGCCCCTCTCTGGAGCAAAGGAAGTTTGCTATTATTTATCCATGCTTTTGAAACCTCTAGGATTCAGTATTAAAACCTCTCACTTTATTGGGAGGGAGGCTTTCATCCAAGCTTCAGCTAGTTCAGAATTTTGCTGGTTATTTCTTGGTAGCAGCATGGAGGATGAAACGTACTCATTTCCCTCCCCCCCCCCAAAAAAACTCCAAAAATGACATTAGCTAATGTTTAGCCTCTGATCTAGTTTATTTATTTATTTATTTAGTATTTATTTAAAATATTTTTATCTCACCTTTGTCCCCAAAAGGACCAAGGTGACATTAGTTTATGGTATGTTAAAGCCCTTTATAACGTGGGGCTCAGATGCTTCAGGGATTGCCCCTCTCTATATGGATTTAGGCATTTGTTATAGATTGTATCTAGTACTGGCTTTCTAATAGTAGAAAGTGCTTTGGTTTCCACAAATCAAGGCACCCATGTTTTTGTCATTGTACTCCTCCAGCTCCTCTGGAATTTTGGAGGAATCTTTAGGGCAAAATAAGATTTAGTCCAAAAAGTCTGTACTAAGAAGGGACTTGTATAAGTTTGAAAATTAGGGGCAGAAATCTGACGTTCCTTCCATGCACACACAATAACCCACTGCAGGAGTGGCTGTACAGTTTCCAAGCTTGTACAAAGAGGTATTAATGAACACCTTTCTGTGAAATCTCTGGAACTGTCCAGCTGCTCATGCAAGGGATCACATTGTGTGAGCAAGAAAGAACAAATGGGATTTTGCCTCAAGTGACCCAACCTGTGCTAGCTGAAGCATGTTCAGTCTAAGACAAAGACACAACATGATACAAGCCTGTGATTGGAGGCTTGGCTTCATGTGTGGTGGGACCTGCTTCAGAGTATGGCCTTTGTCACAAATGGTCTGAAATTCTGGAATGTTCTCCCAAGTGAGGTTCCAAGATATTTACAAAAATTGTTTTAAACTTGTTTTAAAATATTTAATTGTTTTAATATCACTTTTATTGCTGTAGTCCACTCTGAGGTCTATAGGACAGAATATAAATGTAATATATACAGCGTTAGCCCATGTGCTTGAAATATCGAACATAGACTATTGCAATGCTCTCTTTCTACATGGGGCTGCCCTTGAAGGCAGTTTGGAAGCTGCAACAGGTGCAGAAGCATCTCCATCTCTGGAGCATCGCTTTATGACCCTGTAACTCTTATCCTGGCTTGTCTGCATTGGCTGCATGTTTGCTTCCAGGCCAAGTTCAAGATGCTTATGCGAACTTTAAAAGCCCATAACCGTTTAGAACCTTGTTACCTGGCTGAGTGCCTTTCTCTCAAAACATCTACCTGTTCCACCTGCACCTCTCATATTGGGAGGCAGCAGGTGGCCACCCCGAGGGAGGCCTGGAAATTAGCCACTCAAAACCTGGCCTTCTCTGTGGTGACCGCTTCAGTTTGGAACTCCCTCCCACCAGAGGTGTGACTAGCCCCATCCCTGTTGGGTTTTAGGAGGCAACTGAAGACCAGATTGTTTTCTCAAGCCTTGCAATAGTTTGCCTCTGAACAAGTAATTTTATGTATCCTTTCTGCCACCAGCCTGCCATTAATTTTCACTTTTGTTTTATTGTGTTGTTGTTTATGACTTTGTGTCCTTCTGTTAGCCACACAGAGTAGAACCTTGCCTACTAGTTGGGCAGGATATAAATGTAAAAACAAACACATATAAACAAACAGGATTAGAGCTAGAATTTTTACAACGTTTTGCTGTACTTGATTCACTGCTTTGGTACAAACTCATGAAGAAAATAACTGTGCTTTGAGAAGTTGTTTGTGGTAGTAGAGGTAACATAAGTTAGACTGCTGAATTGTACTTTGCTTAATATAAATTCAGTTGCTAACACACCTGTATTGAAGTAAATGCAGTATAGTTTTCCTTTGCTGGAAGAAAAAACCTTTGATGAAGTGGACCTTTTCTTAACGACTTTATTTTTGCTTGTAATTAACAGTTTCCTTTTGTTACTGTCAAATTAAAACAGTCAGAGCTGTTTTAAGAGCAATATTCCCACAAAATGCCTACAAATAGTGCTTGCTAATAAGAGAAAAAAAATGCAGGTGGCTAGTTCTGCTTTGAACCAAAATGTCAGTTATTATAAATGGACTATTAACATGCTTTCTCCCAAAATGTGAAGTAGCAGCTGCCGTGAAATACACTTCATGTATCTGTGAATACTTCAAAGTCATAAATATAACTCTGGTGCACTCCTACCAGCAGTTAATTGTGCAGGTTTCTAATTGGTTTATCTAGCTGTTTGTTTTTAATGGTATTTGGAGGAGAATCGGTTGTTATATGTAGGCTGTGGTATAGATAGTATACCTGTAGTTAAAATTTATTGTATGCTATTTCAAACAGGCTGGGCTTTATGTTTTGCTGAGAAAAGGCTCTTTTTATGATCAGAATAAAGACGGAGATTTATTTGACATTGAATAAACTGGAAAAGAAGTTTCCCATTTTTGTGCCAAACCTCCATGTTTTATTTGTTGTCTTGCCATCCAGAGTCCTGAAGCAAAAAGCAAACAAACAGATATTTTAAGTCCATGATGAGTAATGTTACCAGACTGTACTCAGGCACAGAAGTGCTGGAAGTAATTTTTATTTTCAGTGAAACTCAATTATCTAGAGTGTAATATATGCATCTCTTATGGTTCTGTTCCAGCACAACTCCTGTAAAAATAGCTTTTATAATTAACTTGGATTTCTGAAAAACTGGATGGCTGAGGTTGCAGTATACATGCTAAAATATTTAGGGCTGTGCACTGGATTTGGGTAAATCCCAAATTCTGACATGTGGTGAACTGATTTGGACCAGTATGTATGAGGTTTGGATTGAAGCAGAACGTCCAGATTTGATTTTGGGACAAAGAGAAGGAAATTTACAAACTGATTGATATCCTGAGCACAGCTGGATTCAGATGAGGCACAATTCATGACAGCCTTTTCTGTCTGGAAAAAGGAAGCTTTGCAGGTGCCAGATGCATACATTGTGATGGTAGCTGTCTCACATTTGGCAAGTTTACTTTCCTCTTTAGATCCTGTCATGTTTCCAAATATAATGTACATTGGTGTAAAAACAAATAAGTTACAGCTTTTGTTTTTGTTTTTCCAGGGCATGTCAATGGGAGCCTTATAAATTGAGGTAAATCTGGGGCAGAAATCAAACAGGCGCAGCACAACTCACTCTGAACCAATATAGAATATATGATAATTGGTTTTCAAATCAGATTGGGGGACTAGTGCACAGCCCTAAATACCAAACAAAGCCTTGTATAGTTATACCTTTTACATTTTATAAATGTTCATCCAGTTTGCTTTAGGCAAGGCCAAGCTGAAATAGGTTGCAGAAAGACTAATCAGATTGCATCCTCTATTAAGTGTATATCTGCTTTAAAACAGCTACACTTGGTGTGGATGAATATGTGCGTCATAGAAAAGCTCTGCTCAGAATTTTGAACATCGAACAAAACTATATTTCAAACACAGAGCTCTGCTTAATGTTTAGCAGTTATTGAGAAGGCTAGGAAAGATAAGAAGAAAGGCTATTTGCAACATGTTTTTCTTTCTTTCTTTAGTCTATTGAAAAGGCCTGCCAGTTTGACAAATAACATGAGCAAGCAGGGAATTATTATATCTGGAGGCTGTGAGGATTCCTTATCTTAAGCTTGGCTTTTAATAATGATTTTTATGGGTTTTCTTCAGTGCTAAAACTCATCTCATGCCTCTCCAACCAACAATATGGATAAAGCCCCTGAACTGACCCACCTTCTTCAAATGGAAATGAGCAATGTGTATGGCTTTTATTTGCAGATGCCCCCCCCCCTTCCCCATGGTCACTATACACATAGATCTCCCTGTGTGCTCTACTAAGGCTTCTGAAACACCCACTGAATTATAGGGACTTGAAGACACTTAAATTTATAGCATAATTGAAAGATCTTGCTGGGAAGCTGCTGTTATAAAATACTTCTGCCTTGTGTAGTTCACATGAAAAAATGTTCTTGAAATAGAAATTGAATTCATAATTGTTCATCACTTTTATTTTCCAATAAATAACATCACTCTCCATCTATGGCTGTTATAATCTAAATAACTAGAAGTATATCTGGTGCTGCTAGGCACTGGGACATGTGGAACACACAACATTTTAAATATACTATCCCCTGTGTTCTAGCACTTGTGATCAGTACCTATATTCTGTCAGGCTGTGATTGGAGATGAGTCCACTCTGATGTGTTTTCTAAAATGCTCTTTCGAAGTATTGCTTTTTGAGGGGCAAACATTCTTTAGGCTTCTTAAACAGCTTGGCTCACCAACAAGAAAGTACTGAAATTTAGAACCAAACTAGCAAGTTTTCGGATTTTGTGAAGGTCTGGGTATGGCTTTTGGATCAGTCCTTTCCAGCTAAAATACAATTCATGTTTCTATCTGCAGGGTCATAACATGTTTTTAGGATATAATACTGAATCTCAAAGCATGAATGCTGATGCTGAGGGGATAATCTTGTTTCTTGCCAGAGGCCATGTCTGCCTGGTAACAGTGTGCAGCAGTCAAATACATTTCAAGAACATTCTGGACCCTCTGAGGAGAGTCATAGCTCAGTGGTAGAACATATGCCTTCTATGCAAAAGATCTCAAGTTCAATTCCTAGAATTTATAGTTAAAACAGCTCGGGGTTGGACAAGAGCAAGATACCAAAAATGTTTTGAACAGAAACAGAAATTCGTATTGGGGCAGATTCATCACTGTAAATGACCATTTTACATAGGGGCAATTTTCATAGGATTTAGGGATTTTACATCTCTCTCCAAGTTGGCACAGCAGTATCCTATCTTTAGTGAATCATTATTACTAAGGTTGTTTGAATCCAAAGCGGAAGCTCTTTGATTATCTCTCATGGTAGTATGCTCAAGATTTCTCTCTCTCTCTCTTTTGGAGAGATGCAGACTGAGATAATACAGATGCTCTTGTTCCTTTTGCCTCTGCCCTAGCCATTGCCCTTATCTGAGGAGATATATACTACAGTATATTTGAAAGAAGCCTGACCTGGATCCCCTAAACTGGATAACTGTCCAGATATTATGGAGGATTCTTCCTATTACCAATGATGACATTTGATTCAGTTGCCAACCATTTTGGCATTAGGAGTTACAGTGCATGGTGGCATCTTTGTTGTAGACATTGAAATGTCCTGAATTGATATTGGCTTAGAGTTACTCATGTTGGTTATTGGTATTTTCCAGACCATCTTTCTATGTCTATTTGAGAATTTGATGATATTTTAGTATTTCAGACATAAACACCACATTCAGGGTCTCTTATGAGATTTCCATTAGAATATGCTTCATGAAAGGTATCTTTATAGAAGCTCCATGCCAGGAGTTGCCCAAAGCTCTTTTCTTTGGTATGTTGTCAGGGGGAATTCTTTTAAATTGTGATTAAATCACAATACAAATAACTATTCTGAAAGAGAATACTCATTTTACTTCCTCAGAAGACCAGTTCTTTGCTTTTTGCAATCTTAAAGCATATTTTTCACAGAGCTGGAATGTAGACTTGATCATGTGTGTTACTTCTTGTCTCCATATAGTGCAGTTGCAGATGCTTCCAATATTTATCCAGTAGGCTGAACATTTATTTATTTATTTATTTATTTATTTATTTATTTATTTATTTTTCATTCATTCATTCATTCATTCATTCAATTTGTATCCCGCTCCCATTAGTGTCACAGCACTACTCTGGGCGGGTTACAAGTCATAAAATAGAAAACACAAATGAAAATAGAAATATTAAAACTGATAACAATAACCCTAAAAAAGAAAGAAAGAAAGAAAACCAAATGGCACCGACTAATCTCAGAGCAGATGGAGGAAAAGAGGTGAGAGGAGAGGAGGAAGGGAGAGGGAAAAAAAGGGGGAGGAAGGTGGTCAGCTGGGATTGGTGTGGAAAGCCTCCCTGAAAAGCAATGTCTTTAATTGCTTCTTAAAAGTCCACGGGCAGGAGGCTAGGTGGAGCTCCTCTGGAAGCTGGTTCCGTAAAGTTGGAGCCACCGCAAAGAAGGCCCTACCTCTTGTAGAGGATTTATGGGCCTCTCTCGGGGTGGCCACCCGGGGGAGCCTCGACTGGGATCCAAAGGTTAAGGGGAGATAGAAAGGGGAAATAGAAAGATTAACGTAAATAATAGAAACCGTTGGAACCTGTGAATTTGAGGCCCCAATCCAAGGACTCTTCAGCCCTATTTACAATTTGTTTTAAAAAAAAGGTTATGCAAACACATTATCTCATAATATAGAACTATAATTTATAATTCATGTCCCAGAATAAGATATTTAACACATTTTAACTTATGACTGTCATGACATAGGAGGGTTTTTTTTCCTTAGAATACATTTTTACAATTAAAAATTGATTTAAAATCTGGTTTAAATAATTCTGGTTTTTAATTTTTTTAAAATGAATTTTTGAAACATCCCATATAATTTGATTTTCTATTTGTGTATTAGAACAGGAATGGGCAGCTTCTTCAGCTGAGGGGAGCAGCAGCTGGAGGCTGGACCCACTTGAGCATTGTGCCAGTGCCACCCCCTTCTACATTTTGGCTAGGTATTCCATACAATATAATGTCAGAGATCCACTAAAGATCTTTCTATTGATGTTTTGGAGACATGTCCTAGAGATGTTTCCTTACTCACAGAGCTCTTTGGCACACCTCCTTTTTTCGGTGCTTTGAAAGCTGAGGTGCAAATGCTTCAGAGTCAGCATGCAGCTTGGTGTGTGAACTGCATTTCTTCCTGGCCTCTCCAGTGCTAACAGCTCTAAAGGCTGTCCACCTGGCAAGCTTAGACGTGTTTCTTCCTGAGCAGCTTTTGCCTTTTAGTTCTCAAGGTATCTTCCAAGTGTTTTAATTTCAGAGACTCTCCTCCTTCACTCTTCTGTCCAAAACTTTGAATGAAATACAACATTTGCTTTAGTTCACTTTATGTTTTAGTTCTAACCTGTTACTATAGTAAATATAGCCATCTTTCTGTATTATTATAATACTTCAGTACTGAAGTGATGTTGTTAACTATGAATGCTTTAGCTGAGAAGTTATGAAGCTATGCTTTTCAGTCAGAAAATCCCAAAGTCAAATGTTGCCTCAATCAAGAAACCCACCAGATGGCTATCTTAGTACCAAAACTACAAACTCTCAGCATTAGATCTCTGCCTACAGTAAGAGAAATATTAATAATAACCTGCTTGACAGAATAACGTATATGCATTGATGTATGGCACATGAAAACACCATATAAATGCTTATAATAATGAAAATACTTGTTATAAACTGTCATAGTTTATGTTAGTACAAAGATATATTATCTTTCACTTTAATAACAGGAAATTGTATTGTTGTGTCTTACATTATTAGCCCCTGAGAAATGGAATTTTCCCCTCAACCTAATTTTTAGTAGGATGTAAACGGATTTTTTTTAACTCTGTGGTTGTCATAGTTTATGCTAAAGTGCAATATATTCTCTTGAATCTTAATAACAGGAAATTGTATTCTTTTATGTTCTTTTTCTAGCTTGTGATGAGTGGAAAATTCTTCCTAAGCCTAATCTTCATCAAGATGTGAACAGATTTGGCCACTCTGCAATTGTCAGCAATGGGTAAACACACATTTCTAAAAGCATGATATAGATGGGTGCATGTGTATGCACACATATGTGTGTACACACTTGAAGATATATCTACAATTATTTATTCCTGTGAGCTGATGAAAGTCAGCTGGTGTTTTGAAATTCAACTAGAGACCTCAATTCATATCTTTATTCAAATATGAAGCCCGCCAGCTGAATTTTTGGGCATTTCACTATTACATAGCTCTGACTCTCACTGCATTGTTGTGAAAATTATATAGTTTAGTAGTTAACAGAATCTGTGGATCTGATGCTGTATTATGCATCATCATATTTTTAAAAAATAACACTTAAAATTGAGATGTGATGTCACAATATATTTGGGGACTGTTGTGTTCAGTCACAATTGTTTGCTATAGTATTGTTCAAGAAAATGACAAAACAACAGTGATGTGCATAATTAGCATGCATAAAAATGTTGGGCACTACTTAAAATTTGTACCGACATACTACAAAGTAAAAAAAAAAAGCAAAAGAAAAGTGTGCTGCTTATATACCAACTCATAGCACTTAGAGCACTCCCTGGGCAGTTTACAGTTTAATTATACAGGCTACACATTGCCCCCTGCACGAGCTGGGTACTCAATTACCTGACCTTGGAAGGATGGAAGGCTGAGTCAACCTTGAGCTGGCTACCTGAATCCATTAGGATTGAAATCAGGTCATAAGCAGAGTCTTCACTGCAGTACTGCAGTATAACCACGGCACCACAAGGCTCCATCCATCCCCAAGCTTAGAACTTGGTTGTTTTTTGAAATATTGCATTTGTGTTATTTGCTACATTAAAACATGTTGCTAATTGCATCATAATGAATGCATTAGTAATGTAACATTCAAACATTATTTGGGAGGTTGTGTTTTTACAAAAATACAGTTAAAGATAGAAAACTGCCTCCCCCAAATGTCCCAAATCCTCTCAAATGCCCTCCAAATGTTTTGAAATGACAAGCAAATGTTACTAATTGCATCAAAAAGGTAATGATGCCACAGCTTGTTAAATGATTTCTTAAAGGTAATGTTGCTATTTTAAAAATATAATATGTCACAGGTAATATTATTATGTGTAATATGTTGCTTACGAAGTCTGATTCTGGAGACAGGAGGAGAGTGGCATGGTTTCATTTCAAATTATGCTTTACTTGATTGATTTGATTTAGCTTGTGAGACACTCAGCAGCTTCATTATTGTGTAAAGTCTCTTCTAACAAGGTTGAATTAGTCCTTTCATGCTTTGAAATAATTATAGCCAGTTATCAATCACTACCATGAAAAGAACAAACTCGGTATAATGTATGTCAAAACCATGAATGAATGTCATTTAAAGTCAGGAATAACTTCAGAAAGAGATGTTTGCCTACTACAATGCAAGAGGTAAGTAGTCACTTGGACAGGCAGCATCCTCTTCTTTCAGTGTCTAAACCCAGCATGCCTCTCTTTGCACTTACACATGGAGAGCTCTTCAAACAGCTCTAGCCTGGGCAATACAAATTCTTCTAGTAATGATGCATCCCAGCTCTGTATAGTACTCTGAAATCATTGACCTACATTGAAAAGAAACGGGGTGAGGTTGAGTTCACGTGAAAAAAAGTAGGATTGTTTTCACACCCATTCTTAGCACTACTGTCCATTTTGTTTGGAAGAGCATGTTGTCTTGTATAATCAGATGAGACATACAAAATACCAAGAATAATGTTTTGGACTACTAATTGTAAAAACAACAACAACAACAACAAAACCATGCATCATACATTTCCTGTTATGTAAAAGCAGTAGAGGAACATGTAGACAAATGTTTCTGTTACATATCTGACTCTACATACGTATCTCTGTAGTGCAAATCGTATTGATGTTTGCATAAAGTTCATGTAACTTACCATGGTTAGTTAAAGCTAATTGATGAGATGCTAGAGCATGTTTTGGTCATGTGCCTGGTCACACATCCAATTGCACAACTGAGATAAACTACAGCACCTTGTCAATTAACTGCAAGTTATGCAAACACCAATAGGTTTCTGGCCTATATATGTCTATATCTTTATATCTTTATTTATTTAGCAGGTAAGCCTCAAAACCTCAAAATTATAGTCTTGTTGCTTTAAACAAAAGCTCTAATATTGCATCATTGAAATGGAAAAATGGAGATACACTTAAAGCAATGTTGACAATAATATTGGCTTATTACATGATGAAGGAATTGTCACTCTCGAATTGGCCTTCTCAGCCACACTAGATGCGGTTCCAAGACCTCTATTCAGAGCACGTTACCATAGTCTCTCGAGCCTGAAGGATGCCTACAAGGACATGATGAATGAAATCCAGGTGGACCTTGCTTATGCAACAGGAATGGGGTCTTAGGCAGTGGTAGATTTCTGCTAATTAAAGGCTTCCTTTTATTATTTTAGATGTGTCTGGCTCATACAAAGTTGCATGCAACATGAAATCACAAAAGGAAGCCTTCAATCCGTGACATCCTGCCATTGCTGATGACCTCATTTCCATTGTGCAGACAGATCCTGTCTAACAGGATTTCTTCCTCTATGCAATAAAGTAAAATAAATTCTGTTCATTCTAATTGTAAAGCTAGATGTAAAGTAACTGGGACTTCAGAGTGCCTTAACTCTGGCAGGATCTTGTGGGGTCATGAAGTTAGCTCTTGTAGCCAACTGAATTTAAGAGCAGTAATTGAATGTAGAGAATA
This sequence comes from Intellagama lesueurii, assembly GCA_037013535.1. Classification (NCBI taxonomy): domain Eukaryota; kingdom Metazoa; phylum Chordata; class Lepidosauria; order Squamata; family Agamidae; genus Intellagama; species Intellagama lesueurii. Next base: position 204,024,424 of record JBAJHW010000003.1, on the reverse strand, counting down.
TATACGTAACATAAAAGGAAGGTGGTAAGTCAGAACTACCGCTTTGAGTGGTGCGTATCTCTTGTTTAAAATCATAACATTATTTCATTTTACTCAATAGGTCTATGTATATATTTGGAGGTTTTTCAAGCATTCTGCTGAATGACATTCTTGTGTACAAACCTCCTAACTGTGAAGCATTTAGAGATGAAGAGCTTTGTAAAACAGCTGGACCAGGGTTGAGATGCTTATGGAACAAAAATCACTGTGTATCATGGGAATCAGGACATGCTAATAACATTCTCAGGGCAAAGTGTCCCAGAAAATCAGGTGAGTGGATCCTCACAGCAGCAATACTACAGTAAATATGTTAAACTGAATGCATGAGTGGGAGGATTGTCCTGTCCTGTAAATGCATTCAGCAGAAGGTGTAAGACTGTCTGGGCCAGGCTTTGTACACAAAGTCAGCTTACGCTGGTAGACTTTCTTGAACATCTGCTGAATGCATGCTTAATATATACATGCAGGCTACTTCCAGTAATATGTGCCCATACAAGGTACTTGTAACAATATGTTTCCTTTTTTCCATAAAGGTATTTGTTTGGTCCCTAAAACAAACAATGCAAAATGCAGCAAAATCAGGATAAGGACAATGATACTTTGATAATGAGAACTGATGCTTGAATTTGACTGATTATCATATATTTCATCCAGTTTTCTTCAGTATTTTAATAAGCCAGGTGCCCCTTGGCCACTCTCTCTGAGATTCCAATAGCTGACGGGACTCCACTGACTTTCCTTATTCTCTGGTTTCCTTGACATGAGGAGTGGTAAGTGTACGGCAGTCTCAGTGGAGATCATAGTGGGTAGAAAGGGAATTGAGGAGGCTTTCATCTCCATCCCACCATGAGTGATGCTTCATTTTCAGTTCATAGAGAACAGAGCTTTAAACCAGCTTGTCCTTGTAATATGTATGGTGTGTGCCTGTGCATGTGTGTGTATGTGCATATGTGTGTGCACAGACATGCAATTGCTCCAGCACCCATCTAACAGCAGGTCTGCTGTGCATCCCCTGTTTAACAGGTAATATTTTAAAATATAGTCTTATGAACTTGGATCCAAAGATCTGTAAGTGGTACTCAGTACCACAAGGCTATCTGGGCCCCTTGCTCCCAAATGTAGCATCCTGTGCCTCCTAGCTGTTCCTAAGCATTGGGAGCCTATGGATGGAGTGTATGTTCTGTGCTGTCAAGTCAGAACCAACTTACAGCAATGCTAATAGGGTTTTCAAGGTAAGTGAGATATTAAGGAGTGGTTTTACCAGTTCTACTCCCACAGTGAGTCTCCATGACCAGGTGGGCATTTGAACCCTATTCTTCAGAGTCCTAGTCCATCACTCTGTCTACTAAGCCACACTGGGAATCTATGGCTAGAGAGTGGAATGGAATATGGAAGCTGCAGAAGAGAAAAAGAAACTGAGATTGTGGAATACCTTGCATGAGCAGAAGAGCCAGGAATCTTTTTGGAACCAATCCATTTAAAGTGTAGGATCCTGCATTGTTTTAAAACTGAGTAGAAGAAAATGATTTCTTCTACTATCTTTTCATGAATCATTTTCTTCTTCTTCTTTGGAGTTTTTATATATGTCAGCTACAACAAATCTAGATCATTTATGGTGCTTCTGAATCTGAAAATAAGTGCTTGCCTGAAGTAGTGGTTTTTCTTATTTAAAATGTCAACAATTTTTAACTCTTTTGTACAGGATTATTAATCATCCCTTTCTGAAAAATAATGATTACAGAAACTAGGAAAGCAGGTTTTCCAAACAAAACAGTGTATGACATGTAACTGGTTCAAGCAGTGGTATTTTTGAGAGGAAGGAGGTATTTGTTGGAATGAGAAATTGTAAGGGCTTTTCATGAAAAGATAGTTGAATGAGGAGAAAAACATTTCTTTAGTCATTGAAAAGCTCACAAATAAAAATGAAAAGAGATGAGATCTGAATTGTGGACCAAAGGGTGAAGTGAAATGAAAAGTCTTTCCAAAGTGTAAGAGTAAAAAAGGGATATGGAAAGGCACATAGAAAGGCGATCAGGGCCTTTGTGATAAGAGGAAGAACTTGAAATGGATATGTCAAGAAATGGGAATGTAATAATGGGTTTCAAATATAGGAAAGAGTATGATGAGAAAATTGAAGCAAGAGAAGGTGGTAGAAGTTGAATTTTGCCATAAATTTTGTTCAGGCAGGTGACTTCCCTCCTCACCCACCTCTGTTAACCACTTGGGAATGTTTCACATTTTGTGTCATAGCTTTGCTTGGTAAAGGATGTAAACGGTTGTTTTCTCAGCAAATGCTAGTGATAAATCAAGTTTCTCTATAAACACTTTATTTTGTTCTCCTTCGACCCAAGTAGGTCTCCTTTTAAATACTGAATCAAACTCTAATATTTATTAATCTTTTCATAGGCCATCTACTGATGATGATGATGATTTTTAGCATTGTTTTGCTGCTGCTGAATTCATTCCTACAATGGGTACTCTTAAGTCCATTGACTGCAAAGTCACCTTTTTCTATTCTAAGAGAAGTTATTTTTCACTAGCAGATTGTCGGATGTCCTGCTTCTTTTGTTACAATCTTTGTATAGTGTAGGATATGTGTAGGATGAGATCTATGGTGAACTTTTCACACTTTCTTCATTGCATCTGATGAAATGTCAAAGTACATTTTCTGTTTCCTCCAGTTTCATGGTACAGCTGATACTGAAGAGAGGTTACAATTAACAAATTTAACTCACTCTCCTCTAACTGTGTTAAGACTGGAGCAATCATAAACCTATTGATCTTGATTAAATTCATCACCAGAGCTGAATCCTCAATACCCACATTTAGCAAATGGCTAGCATATTTGATTTAACTGAATAATTTCTCACTCATCTAGCTTTGGGTTTGAGGTGACTGATTGAGCAGTGAAATTGTGTTATCTCTGATCTCTTTAGAGTCTCTTGTGAGAGTTCATTCCACAAAATAAAAACAAGGGAGAGGAGGGAATGAGACTAGTTGCATCGTGTGCAGATTCTCTTGAATATGTATTATTGGCTGAAATCCTGTTTCTTAGCATAGAAAGTGACACTGACTCTGTGGGAATTTGATGAGTCAACTCCTCTTTAATTTCCATTGATTCCATTGCTACTCTGGTAGCAACATTATGATAAATTAATGGACCTACTCTAGTCAGGCCAATACTAGTTGTGGCTTACTTTAGTGTAGTAAGTCACAGTTAAAGTAGGCCTATTTGAATCACACTATAGTACACTAAGGATTTAAACCGTGTTCTAAAATTGTACCTTTCTGTTGCTGAAAGCTTACGTACTGGTGTTCCACCCTCTTTTAAACAAAGAAATTGACTGGCTAAAATTTTAATCAGCTTTATTCAGATCTCTAAGGCTAATCAGTGTATTGTATTGGAAAATAAAGACAACCCACTACTTGGACTCAATTTGAAAACAGATCAACAGATAAAAGTCCTTATGTTGTCTGCTTTGTTATTCTGTTGAGCTTCACAACACTTGTGTAAATTGCTGCTGCCTTTAAATAGAAGGTGTCCTCTAAATGTGCTTCAGAAAGAGGCATATTAATCTATAATATAAGAGAAAAGGCTGTTCTAGTCCTTTGCCCTCCGGAATAAATTGACCTCCCACCCCAGAATAAAGAGGTGAGACGCAGGTGATAACCCCAGCTGGCGAAATATCAAGCCCCCCACGGGCCTGTAAGCCCCCGCTCTTTGGCAGCCCTCAGCCTGGTGGGGGCCCCAATCCATCCTTCCTCCCAGCACTGTAACCTCATGATCTGCAGCGCCTCAAGGTCGGATGTGCTATCACTTCCATTGTGTTCTATGGGCACTCACCAATCCTAGTTCCTTCCGCACTACCCGCTGTGTGACCTAAACAAATAACTCGGCAACCACAACATGTAACAAAAAATAACCCTGTGCCAGTGTGGGATAGGTGAAAAATCCCTGCGACCACCTTGCCAATTCTGGTAGTGGGTCAAAAATTCCTATCCGGCCCCCAACAGGGTGACCAGTCAGACTCACACTGGTTTAAAGGGAGGGTGGGCAGGATGAAAGCCTCAGAAAAGAGGCAGAGCATGTGGGGGAGTGTCCCTTTAAGGATGCTCCCCCTCCTCCCCCCCCCCCCCCGGTAAGGAATGCAAGCTCATGTCTCATGTTATTCCTGGGAGGGAAAGGCAAAGGAGCTCCACTCAGCTACGAGCATCAGCGGAGCCAACATTAGTACCAGATTTACATTAGAAATGACTTCTGCACCAGAGTGCTTTATCTGTTCATAAGTTTTAGAGGTGTCTTTGATTTTGGGGGGGTGGTTGCTGTATGTATATGTTAGAAAAACTAGATATTCTGATTACAAATTAATAATCAATTTATTCAAATATAGGGTTTAGGATGAGAAAATAAAAGATGTGTAAAAACAAGGGCATGGAGACCTGGTAATCTGCAGTGTTCTGGCTGTTTTGTTGACTAGCTTTTGCAATCCAGTTGTATACCCCAAACTTAAAACAGTATTTATGTGGTGTGTAATAAAGCTTAGAACCATGATGCTGGTAGAAAGGGACCCCTTCGAGGGCATACTGACCTTTCATTTATCGTGCAAGCTATTGATAAGTTCAGAGTACACCCAGTACTCACATATCTTACTTCTGCCGTTTCTTATTTTCCATAGTTGTAGTTTTAGAATAGGTAGTCATGTTAGTCTGTGCTAGCATGTCAGGGAAAAACAAACCAAAAATAAAAAATAAAGAAGACAAAAGACATGAGGCACCTTAAAGACTAACTGCTATATTTTTATGTGAGCTTTCGTGGACAAGCCGACTTCTTATTTTCCAGGCCTACTGTTATGCTAAACATTTGGGCCCTGGTGCTATCAGTTTTGCATCAGGAAGATTGGGTTGGGGGAACAGGTCTAAGGCTAGAAATGGTTCACGGGAAGTGTTATGAACTCATGATGAAATATAAAATATCATGCTGTTAATGTGTTTAGCTTTATGTTAAGAAATTTTAATCTTGGAGCGAAGGTCATACTTACGATGGCTAACAGCTGGATATTGTTTCTAGCAGATGCTAAAAAGGATAAAATAAAAATGGATGAATTAAAAATATGACAGCCTTTCTCTCTTATCTTTATGCTTTGCTTTGTCTTTCATTTGTGTTATAGCTGCAGCAGATGACAGATGTTACAGATACGCAGACTGTGCCAGCTGTACTGCCAATACAAATGGCTGTCAATGGTGTGATGACAAGAAGTGCATTTCAGCAAATAGCAACTGCAGTGTGGTGAGTATTTATGAGTATGTGGATGTTTCATTAATGACAGTGCTTTGTAACTATTAGCTTGCTCTTTGGTGCTGTCAAATGTAAATGTGGCATTATAATCAGATGTTTGAAATACACACTAAATTATCTTAATAAATTAATTGCAAAAAACTCTATTATAATTGGAAAGAAAAGTAATGAAGCTCATACAACCACCTTTCTCCCAATTTCCCTCCCCAATCAGGCAGATAGCATAACCTTTGATGAGATTTGTATGGATAGCTCAGTGAATTAGGTATCTGGCTGTGGAGCCAGAGACTGGGAGTTCAATTCCCCACTGTGCATCCCAGAAGAGCCAGCCTGTGTGGCCTTGGGAAAGCTGCACAGTGCCAGGATGCCCTCAAAAGAAGGGAATGGTAAACCACTTCTGAATATTCTTTACATAGAAAACCCTAGAGTCACCATAAGTCAGAACTGACTTAACAGCACAATTATTATTATTAAGGTTCTTTAGAAAGGAAACAAGGCTGTTGGGCTGCCTTCTTCCCCACTTCACCCCGCATTTTCTTTAGAGCCCCTTCTAACATGCTTGGTTATCACACAGTGTAAGGATTCAACATCAAATATTCAGGATTAGAGATGGATATGAATTAAAAAATGAATCACCAAATTCATTCAAATATTGCCAATTCATTGATTCGTATTCATATGAATCCGAGGCCTAAATTATACACACACAAAAAGGGCCCCCCAAGAAAATTACCCTCAGTCACCAAGAGACACCAAAATCACAGAGAAGCTTCTACTGACTCTCTTCTACAATCACTCCAAGTTTGGTGAAGATTGGATTTCCCCAAGCCAGCAGCTAAAGGGCACTTTCCTGGGGGGACCCAATTTGTGGGTGTATAACCCAATCTTCACCAAACTTGGCAGGATTTTATAGGAGAGTCAGTAGAAGCTTCTCTGTGGTTTTGGTGTCTCTTGGTGCCTGGGGGGAGCCTTCCTGGGGAGGTCCTCCTTGTTGGGTGTATGACTTGGATGTCTGAAACCCAAACTTCACCAAACTTGCAGGGCTTGTAGAGGAGAATCATGGGAGGTTTCCCTGCTTGAGCGGCCACTTTATAGGGTTGTAAATTAAAAAATGAATTGACAAATTGATTCATCAATTCATCAGAAAAAAATCATAAATTTGTAATTTGTGAGTTGTTGACCTTGATGAATCAGAATTTTTCTGATTCATGCCCACGTCTATTCAGGATCTTGAATAGAAGAGCATAATAAAAGTTAATAATTACTCCAGTTCATCCCAAAGCATAATTCATTGCAAAGATATCCAGAAGTATCAGTATGTGTGTGCTGATTCTTATGCTTCAAGCATTAAGTATGAGACTGAGCACTGAGAGTAGACATTTTGTTTCAAGCTTATTACACTCAAAATTAGAGATTTGGGGTAGGGGTATAAATATAGTTACATTTATATTCTATTTTCCCTCTTGTGAACAAAAGGTTGCCACCTTCCTTCTCCCCTTTATCCTCACAATAAACCTTTGAGATAGGATTGTGACTGCCTTAAGGCCACTCAGTGAATTTCAGATTTTCCAAGTTCCAGTCCAGTTCACTTGCACTAACCCTAACCAATACTAGCATGAAAGAATGGCTCCAGATTTTATTACAAAAAGGACCTATTGATATGCTGATTTTAATGGATCTATTCTAGGTACAACTAAATGTACATCCAACCCATAGTTATGAAAACAGTGCTGCTGATAATACTCGCAAATTTTCTTGTGAAGCTGAAGTCTTCATTGTCCGTTCCCTTAAAGCAAGTGTCAGATAATTAAGCATTCCCTTCACCATTTTACTGAACTAATGCTAAGAAAAATACCAGCTGCTTAACAAATTTCATGATTAGCTTACAGTAAAAAAAAGTACATTCTCACAAACATGATTGCTCTTATTGAAATTTTTATTTAGATATTTTTTCCTTGCTTTGTATATTTTGTGTTGAACATATAATTGCTTTTAAAAACATGAAGCGGAGATTTTTGCTACCGTTTTATTTTTCTGCTCTGGAAAAGAAAATTCACTTTTCCCCCCACTTCTAACCACCCTGATACATGTTCCTTTGAGAAGAAACATGGAGATTATTATCAAAAGTGATTGACTTTACTTATGTGTTATCGGTGGCAGACAGTAGTGCTTTTGACAGGAGAGTAAAATTACTTGCGATAAGGCAAATCCTTAGAAGCACATCAGAATGCTGTGGGTGTTTTTATAGCTGTGATAAACATTTCTCTTTAAAAGCAAACAAATATTAGGAAAAGCTATATGCGTGCTTCAGTTTTCAAGAAAAAGATTCCAAATACCAGCTTATATGATTTTTCACATGTGACGCTTAGAAAAGTGATGGAAAAAATCTGGATAGGAAATGAACAAGGGAAAGAACTAAAGCAGGAATATTACACTACAAGTATATATCATATAAGGCCTGTTAGGCAAGGACAGTTGGATAATGAACAGAAATTATACTTGGGACTTGTCCGACATCATATATTATCTTTATTGGTAAAGCAATGGAGCTGAAATTCTCAGCAGGTCAGGAATGCAGAAATGCAGGAAACATTGTCAAAATGTAAAGTGTGTTCAAGCACACCCTTCTCAATCATTCTTGTCTGTAGCCTCCTGTTCTGCAGTCATAGGCTTGAATCCATTCTGTCACCTTTACATCAGATTTGGTTCACACAAATCTCCTGCAAGTTTTGTTGTCTCTTTGCATGAGATGTTGCTGACTAGGATGAGTGTGTTACTCTCTTGCTCAATATTCAAAAGAAGGAAGGACTGGGTAGAAACCTCAGTTATTCTGCCAATATGTAAAAGAAATACAAATAATGTTTGGATGGCCCAAATCCTGTTGCTTAGCATAGTTGATCAAACTAAAGTAGGCCACTGAATCAATGGGGATTTGGTGAGTCAACTCCTCCAGAAGTTCCGCTAATTCAAATGGATCTACTTTAACTGCAACTTAGCATGGTAAAGTAAGTCATAGCTAGAGTAGGCCCATTTGAATCAATGGAACTTACAGAGGAACTGCCTCACCAGATTCGTGTTGGTTCAGTGAGTCTACTTTAGTGTGATTTACTATGCTAAGCAACAGGATTTTGGACAGTACATTATCATTTGATCATTTGCCAATTTTATTCATTTTTCCTGCACTCATGATGCACAAAAATGGAAATGCAGGTGAGTTTTCTACACCTGCAATACTGTTCTTGATATTCTTGTTTTAATTGTTGCCATTTTCCTGATGGATTCATACAGCCCAAAGCAATGTCAAGTCAATGTTATTTTTATGAATAAGAAGTTAAAAGACAGACAGACAGACAGACAGATAGATGTCTAATAAAATATTGCTAGATAATAGAAATTTTAAAAAGATACAAGATATGTACAATATAATAGTTTCTTTGTCCCATACTCAACTTTATGGTGCCTTTGAGTGTTGTTTTTGGTAACTTTATTTGGGCAGGTGAAATAAAAAACATGTTATGCAATTAGTGCAGATTTTTGTCATTAAATTGTATATTCTGCATTTTCAGTATTTATTTGAAGATTTTTCAGTTAGAAAAAAAGGTATAAACTAACAACTTTTAATGAGCCAACTTCACATTAAGCACTGATTTCAAACATAACCATAAATTCTCACTGCTTTACTTTGTTTTTAGAGGTATGAGACACCAAATTCATCAAAATATGATTATAATAAAACACACATATTTACAAAAGCATGAACGTGTATACTGGACTGAATATAGCAGATTTTTTTGAGTCAAAATCTTGTTATGTAGTTGTGCCTGTATAGCACAAAGTTACACAAGCAGTTGCAAATTCACACCAAGTAGACATCAGATCCAGCAAGCAGTTCCACAAATACAGAACTTGTGCAAACACTTGTGAAGCTGGTTATACAATCAGACATGCAGTTGCCTGGGACAAATTAATGCAAACTTTCACAGTTGTGATTCTATATTGCACCATGTGCTATAGAGTAGAAGCCATGATTACATATATGTGGGTCCATTGTGCAATTTGGAACAAGGCAGGGAATGGGTGCTTTGTACCTGTTTCTGTAATCAGCTGACTGAAAAGCAGTTCATCCCCTGTTCCAGATATTGCTTGCTTTGTCTTTGTGATATCACATGAACCCACCTCAGTATTTCAGGGTTTGGCCCTGAAATACTACAGCTGACAAACTACTGATCTGTTAATAGAAATTATGCAATGTGCCAATGTGATTAGATTTCCCTTATGGTGAACAGTGATGTTTCATTCTGTGTTCACATGAGCATAAGCAACCTAATTTTAAAAGTGAAACTTGAGAGGAAGCCACAATCACAATCTCAAATTAAGATTGTTTATTCGTTGCTTCCTTGTAAGATATATAGTAGCTGTTACTATATTTATGTATTCATAAAACAGAAATGAGGAGATCATTTCCATGAAATTGCACTCTGGGTGTGCTGACCCCTACAATTTCCCCAAATGCAGGAAATTTGACTGCATAATTTGTGTATTCACAAAACAGAAATGAGGAGATCATTTCCAATGAAGTTGCAAAGGTATCTGAGTTCTTAGTTGCTTTTCTATTTGTCTGGAAAGATCTTATCTTTCTGTGTTGGGTCATGGAATGTATGGCCCTCCAAATGTTATCAGACAGTAACTACCACAAATCCTAGCAGGTCTAGCCAATGGTGAGGGATGATGAGAGTTGAGGTCCCAATTATGTTTTGAGGCCGACCCATTCCCTGACCTTCTTTTGTTTAGTAGGCTAATGCCTCATGTGACAGGATGAAGCAGGAACATATCCTCTTGTAACACAGGAGTACAAAGTGAAACAAAGTGAAACTCTACTCCTTCCTAATTTTTCTCAGTGAAAACAGAGCAGCAGTGAAGTGGACTATATGTTTTCTGATTGAATTATACAGCTTGATTTTAGGTTGAGATATGAACTAATTTTGTGCCTGTTCACAGAGATTTGCCTTCTCAGTGCTCTGGTTAAATTTGTAGATCTTCAGTTAACCATAACTTCCTGTTTCATCTGGTCTGGGAAATTATGGTGATCACATTAGGAACAAGCCAGGATATTCAAGCATGCTTTGAAGTAGGTTTAAGATTGTGGCTTATTCCAAACATGGTAACCATCATTTCCTGGTCCAGAAAAATTGTTAACTATGTTTCAGTGAAGACTTTCAAGCTTAGTGGGATGAACTGAGAAGAAAGAATGGACTGAATGAAAGAACACAGGGCTCACTCAGTTTGTTAAGCCTAGATATGATTATCTAAAGAACATCTCAGACTTTACTAAATAGAAATGTTGAGATTTAGCAAGTTCTGTGCTAAGTGTATAGGTATCTAAGTCATCAAGACACAAAGTGAGATGAAATAACTTGTATAAGATGACCAGGCCTTTTAGGAGGAAAGGTAGCTGTTTAGGAATCTTAGCTTATCAAATAACTTTTTAATAAGCAAACAAAAACATTCACAGCAACTTAAGCAGAAAAAAGTTGTCATTTGTAATGTTGATAAGAAGCAGGGGAGTGCTTAAAATATCTGGAAACTGGCACAAACAAAACAAACCTTGAACTACTTTAATCAGTTGGACCATTATATATGCTTGTCTAGCTCTTAAGGGAATTAACTAATGAACATACTGAGCAATTATTTTTGATAAGTCATGGAGAACAGTGAAGGCACCAGAGAATTTGAAGGAGGGAAAAACCCAAATATGATTTCAGCCGTATCAAACTGAAAATATAAGAGAAGTCACTGCCATGTAACTCTGGCTGGAGTTTACTAAACCAGTGTTGTGTCCAGACAGAATCTTCTTTTATGGCTGGCTTAAAGTGCTGTGGTAACACAGAGTTATGAGAGGAAAGTACTCTAAGATCATCAAATATTATAGTAGCTCTCATTATGGATGCTTGTATTCTTATCTATTTACTAGTCCTGCTATTACCTAACACTGCTATTTTGACTGCCTGCAATCAACATGGGTGATTGACTTTTTCTACCTAGTATAGCAACTTAAATTATGTCCAGAAGTGTTAATATGGAGTCTGCCTAGAGAGTGCCTTATATTTATCTACCCAGGAGCCATGAGTTTCAGATAGGCTTTAATTTCCAAATGCTTCTTACATTTACTACAATGTGAGATGGAAACTTCCTTTGCTTCTTTGTTCTCGGCCAACCCAGTGACTATTTCCTGTTGCAATCCAGCATAAGCAGCATGTCACTTAAGAATTCTGCGTTTGAATATCTACTCTTCCATAACTGGAACAGAATTGGGACACAAAGACTTTAAGTCTGTTTTTACTTGTGGTTGCTCCTCTTTCCCCATCACTCTTCCTCTGTGTGCTTGCCCTTGACTGCCTCCAGGCCTCCAATGCCATCCATATTCAACTTCACCACTTCAGGTGGAACATATTTATCAATAACAGTACTTATTAAACTTACTTGCAGAACAGGAACATTAATAACATGTAAAGAACCCCACTTTTTCCCCTAAACTCGTATTATACCCAGTCTCCTTACTTTTCCTCCCCCTGTCCTTGTCAAACCATCCTTTATTCTTCCAGAACCTGGAAGGCCTGCTCGAGGTAAGCTAAGCAAGCGGTGTCACAGCAGGGATGGTTTATATACCGTATATTTTTGACTGTCTGTAAGGGAGAGCAACCCCACCTTCGCTCTCTTTCTCGTGGAGGTATAGGGTTTGGTAGGCTTTCTCCAGGTGACTGGGTCAGACTGAAGGGTTTGGAAATGAACCCCTTTTCACTACCCACTCTTGCAGTTCCCTTCTCTTTTCTCACCTCTCACTCTCATCCCAAAAGAAAGGTTTATAGGGTTGCCTTGACTGGTGCAGAGTCTCACTACCTCCACCTTGGGCACTCTCAGTGTTACCAGCTCAGGGGTCTTCATGTTCCACATCTTCTGTCACTTTCATGACTTTCATATCAACCTGACAAGCCTCAACTTCTATTTCTTCCATAGTGTCCCTCCAGACCTCATCTTCCTCCCCAGCTTCTGTCTCCCTTCTTTCTCCTTTCTCCTACTTGTCCTTTCCCCTCTCTGGAACCTCCCTCTCTCCATTCTTTTCATCTCTTTTATCCTCTTTCCCTTCTCTTTCCCTAGGTGCCCTCTCTCTTTCTCCCTCTCTGTCTCTTTCCCCACCTTTTCCTTCCCTTCTCTATCTTCTATATGCCTACAGGACAGCTAGATTTGGGGAAATCTTCCATGACCATTTGGAGGTGTGACGTCGTGCCAGCAGAGTGTCCTTGCCCTCTTCTTCACACCCTATCACAGTCTTTTACAATACTTGGAGCAATGAAGGAGTCTAGTGACCGTTAAAGCTTGCACACAGTTTTGTGTATTCCTTCATTCCACCCTTCATGATTGGCCTAATAAAGTAGTACTGAAATACAGATTTTGGACTTTGAGGCTGTCTCTATATTTTACTATTAAAAAGGCATACCCCCTTCCTCCCTTTCAAAGCCCCACCAAAGAAATGCCATTCATCCTCTAGGATGGTTGTGTTGCTTCATGTTAGTGGTATATTATTTTCTGCAAAATAGAAGGGGTTGTATACTTTCACTGAAACAAGATGCCGCTTTTAATGAAAATGGAATTTCACAGTTAAGGATGTAATGAATATTCACATGTTTCTCCTCCTCAACAAAGAAATGTCTCAACACATGGAGATACCTCATCGAAAAAAACCTGTCAACTGCTGTGTGATTTTTCATTCTTTCATGACAGCAAAAAGACCTGTGCTTTTTTCAGAATCAAAACTGTTGTTTGCATGGAAATGTTACACTCTATGCAAAAAATACTTGGCTGGTGCAGAAAAATCCCTTCTATTTTTCAAAAAAGTATTTTGTCCAAAGTATTACTTTTGTCTGCAAAAAGACCACTTTCAATTTTTTTTTTGTCAGCATCCTGAAATGCCAAAAATGTATTTTAAAAATCTCCTAAATCACACACAGGAAGGAGAAAACATTTGAGCATTTTCATTCTCTGCAAGAATGAAATAAGTAAAGATTTGTATCCCTATGATGACATCTTATCACTGTATAAGAAAACAAGGTAATTGAAAAAAGGTCATCATGTTCATATCACTTCATGGAGATAGTTTACATTTCTGACAATTACAAGAAAATTTGGGGAACAGATGTGCCATCTTAATTCTGAATTTAATTCATTTTGTTAGCTTTGACTAGAGTCTCACTGTTCAACAAGGATTACCTGTTGGATTTGCATTTGTAAATGAACAGTGCAAATATAGAGAGGAAAATAATAGAAAGGGAAAAACCAGAGATCTGTTCAAGAAAATTGGAGATATTAAAGGAACATTTTGTGCAAAGATGGACATAATAAAGGACAAAAATGGTAGGGACCTCACAGAAGCAGAAGACATCAAGAAGAGGTGGCAAGAATACACAAAGGAATTATACTCGTACCAGAAAGATCTGGATGTCTCGGACAACCCAGATAGTGTGGTTGCTGACCTTGAGCCAGACATCCTGAAGAGTGAAGTCAAGTGGGCCTTAGAAAGCATGGCTAACAACAAGGCCAGTGGAGGTGATGGCATTCCAGTTGAACTATTTAAAATCTTAAAAGATGACGCTGTTAAGGTGCTACACTCAATATGCCAGCAACTTTGGAAAACTCAGCAGTGGCCAGAGGATTGGAAAAGATCAGTCTACATCCCAATCCAAAAGAAGGGCAGTGCCAAAGAATGCTCCAACTACCGTACAATTGCACTCATTTGACACGCTAGCAAGGTTATGCTCAAAATCCTCCAAGGTAGGCTTCAGCAGTATGTGGACCGAGAACTCCCAGAAGTACAAGCTGGATTTCGAAGTAGCAGAGGAACTAGAGACCAAATTGCTAACATGCGCTGGATTATGGAGAAAGCCCGAGAGTTCCAGAAAAACATCTACTTCTGCTTCATTGACTACGCAAAAGCCTTTGACTGTGGCGACCACAACAAACTATGGCAAGTTCTTAAAGAAATGGGAGTGCCTGACCACCTTATCTATCTCCTGAGAAATCTATATGTGGGACAGGAAGAAAGAGTTAGAACTGGATATGGAACAACTGATTGGTTCAAAATTGGGAAAGGAGTATGACAAGGCTATATATTGTCTCCCTGCTTATTTAACTTCTATGCAGAATACATCATGCGAAAGGCAGGACTGGAGGAATCCCAAGCCGGAATTAAGATTGCCGGAAGAAATATCAACAACCTCAGATATGCAGATGATACCACTCTGATGGCAGAAAGTGAGGAGGAATTAAAGAACCTCTTAATGAGGGTGAAAGAGGAGAGCGCAAAAAATGGTCTGAAGCTCAACATCAAAAAAACTAAGATCATGGCCACTGGTCCCATCATAGTCATCCTTCAGTCTCGAGAGACTATGGTAACGTGCTCTGGACTTTGATGCTGTATGTGAAGCTGGAGTGTCCTCTCCAGAGCACGAAGCCTGGGTAAAATAATATGGAGGATAGGCTGTTACCCAAGCAGCAAATCCCCTTCTCCACATCACTGAAATAGTCCAATGGAAAGGCAAGAGCCAATACAACTGGTTCCAGCGATGTCGCAGGAGTTGCCAGAACGACACGAACTGCCTCCGGGACTCCGGCTCCGGATTTTGGCTCGAGGTTGACTCCTGAAGCCTTTTCCATCAGTGGATATAGCCACAATGCAGTGGAGGTTTGGAATCGGAGTTTTCCTTCTCCTAGATGGGCTGCCTTCCAAGGCTGACGAGCCCCACCTACCCGGCCTGCTCCCTCGCCGCATGGGTGATGGCGGCGCCTCCTCCTCCTCCTCCTCACGGCATGGGGGTTTGAGATCAGAGTTTTCCTTCTCCTAGATGGGCTATGGAGGCAGTGACAGATTTTACTTTCTTGGGCTCCATGATCACTGCAGATGGTGACAACAGCCACAAAATTAAAAGACGCCTGCTTCTTGGGAGGAAAGCGATGACAAACCTAAACAGCATCTTAAAAAGCAGAGACCTCACCTTGCCAACAAAGGTCCGCATAGTCAAAGCTATGGTTTTTCCCGTAGCGATGTATGGAAGTGAGAGCTGGACCATAAAGAAGGCTGACCGCCGAAGAATTGATGCTTTTGAATTGTGGTGCTGGAGGAGACTCTTGAGAGTCCCCTGGACTGCAAAGAGAACAAACCTATCCATTTTGAAGGAAATCAACCCTGAGTGCTCACTGGAAGGACAGATCCTGAAGCTGAGGCTCCAATACTTTGACCATCTCATGAGAAGAGAAGACTCCCTGGAAAAGACCCTGATGTTGGGAAAGTGTGAAGGCAAGAGGAGAAGGGGACGACAGAGGACGAGATGGTTGGACAGTGTCATCGAAGCTACCAACATGAATTTGACCCAACTCTGGGAGGCAGTGGAAGACAGGAGGGCCTGGCGTGTTCTCGTCCATGGGGTCACGAAGAATCGGACACGACTTAATGACTAAAGAACAAAGAGTCTCTCACTGTTCAACAAGGATTACCTGTTGGATTTGCATTTGTAATAGTCTGCTGAAATTTGTCCAGAATGAATGTGTAAATTATATTTAAAGAAAATAGGGGCTGGGAATAAGGGAATATATAACAGAATGCAGATTACATTTATTTTCTTTGTAAATATTGTTAAATAGACATGGATTATTGAAAGTCTGAAAATCACATTGTGAAAAAAAGTGATTAAAAAAAATCTTTCCCTGAACTCTTATTTTCATTTAACATCACTTACTAACATATGGATTCATTTTTGAATGCAGACTGAACTTTTGAGGATTTTGACATTGTGATAATGATGTGTTAACAAGCAATATTATGTGGGGACAGTGTTAAGTGAGCAGATGGTGCTTACTTGCAATTTAAAATTCATTGTAATATACCTCTCAGGCAGCATTGTCAATAATGTATAATGACTGAGCCAAACTAAATGCAAATAGGTATAAAAAGATTCTTTGAAATTTGTCTGTGCATATTTTACAGACTTACCTTCTGTTGCTTTGCAACATTTTGTTCTGGCTAATTTGTTGTGCATATAGTTATGTCAAGTTTCTGTAAAAGAAACGGGTTGTGTTATTATGTGTGCACCTGATTATCTTGCAAAATCTTTCTGCTTGGACATTAAGAATAATGGATTTCTTGCATATTACATTTGAAAATGCCTCCATTGTTCAATAAGAACTCATAGTTCTGTTAGTTCATTCTGTTTTTAATTATACGTTCATACTTATGACTACGATATTTTTTATTTTAATGTATGCACTGAATACTTGACAACATGTGAGTAGTTAGTGTTAGTAATTCTCAGTGTGTGCATGCATCGATAAATTCTTTAGAACATTTAAGGATTTTGATTTGCTAAGAATGAGGCCACAGGGTGGTATCCACTATCTTGGTTGTTCCCAATGTAGTAGGAATAGCCAAACAAACCATGGACCTTCCATTCTGTACTGCACTGTCTGATTTCCAAACTAGGTGCAGTAGCAGTGATCTCCAGTGAGAGAGAAGTCTGGTTCAGACAATTTAAAAAAAAATCTACAGAAGATCTATGGGTTTTTTATCAGGCAGTTCAGATTAACATGCTGCTTCATTCCTGAATTAAGGGGAATTAAGGGGATAAAGAAAGGGGGGAAAGACAGAAGACAAAATATTGTAGCATTTTAAAGGCTAACAGATTTATTACAGTGTGAGTTTTCAGAGGCCCACACTGTAATAAATCTATTAATTTTTCAAATGGAGGAATGTTTTTTTTTCTTTGCCTTCTGCTTGATTTTTGCCAATACGCTGAAACAGACTAACATGACTATTTATTTGGAAAAGGAAGAATTATATTTTATATGAATAAATGAATGTTAATTTGATGTATCAGAGGTGTCCCATTGCTGCATAGACTATTGCATTGTCCTTGAAATAATTTGTATTGGAAAGTCATGCTTTTTAAATTCGAAAATGAGAGAGAATACACAGGTCACTTAATCAGAACCACTCCAACGTCAAGATTCCTTATACATTTCTTCCTTCAACAATGCTGGGGTTAGGGGCACCAGACCCCTGTGTAGTTCAAAATATGTGTGTAACTCTTAAGCCCCATCAAATGTAATGGCAAAGCATAAACAGTAGATTCACACACACACACACACACCACTGCCCCCGACTCATGTCAGCTTCCTGGCATGCCCCAGCAACCTCCCTGGCCACCACATGGAGCTGCCATGATGGGGGGGGAGGGGGGCAGCTGGGCCTCCATCAGACTTGGGGCTGCCACACTGCCAACAACAGGGCTCTAGGTAAGCCTGAGACCCACCTTTATCAGGCCACTTCCTGAAGATGAATAGCAGCACAGTATTTATTGAATATGTTTATATTTGTTTATTGAAATATTATTTTTTATTTAAAAAATATATAAGCAAAACCGTGATATTCAGATCTGTGCAATTCAAGGGAGACATGTACTTTATCTATGCCTCCATAGATAGTCATCTGTTTTTTACCTCAGGAAGAAATTCCACTGTTTTCTTTTGTACATGTTTGGACAGCAGTGGTTTTTTTGTTTGTTTTTGTTTGTTTTTTGTTAAGAGCTATTGTATTTCCCCAATTAATCTTTGTTTTTTCCTGTGCTCAGCGTGGTCAGATCCTTTCAGCTTTTCCTTCAATGTAATGTGTTCTAAACTCTTCAGATCTATTTTTTTCTCATTTAATATCTTCTGCTTTGGTGTGGATGCCTGAACAGAAAATGTAGTAAAGTCTCATTAAATAGGAAGGGTGCACACACATCAAATGTGATGTTTGCCCTGTAAGTGGAAGTCATCTTAACCACCAATGCCAGATCTTTTAAAGGGATATAATGAAATTTTGTACACTTTGATTGTGACGTGTGTGTTGTTCATGTAATAAAAAAGTCATATTATATTTTAAAAGCACAAATATACTTTGGAAATTCCTTCCTTCTTTCCTTTTTCTTTTATGGCTTTAACAACAAAGTAATAATCTAAACATTAAAAATCTAATATACAGTCTAATTTGCAACATAACATAATAATGAAAACAGGAGCAGAAAAAAATACAGCAACGCAACACCAATAAAACATTTACATCTGTAGTAAAACTACAGACTGATGAAAATGGCAGAATAGAATTATATGCTGATGCCTTCTTTCTTTCTTTTTTTTTTAAAAGATGAATAAGTAGACGAGATTATTCTCCCTTTGAAGGGTATTTCAAAACCTAGATATTACTACTGAAAAGGTCCTCTCCACATTTCCAGCTACATCCATCTTAGCAGCTATTGGGCTGTGCAAGAGAATCAGTAGATCAACTTGTCAAGAGAAATTAGGCATTAACATGAGAAATATTAGAAGTCTCAAAGTGGAGAGAAAGAAGTCTATGAACTCTAGAGTTTCTCCTGAAATCCTGAAATATGCTGATTTTTCCTGTTTCCGAGTTCGTGTAAAGTTTGTTTGTTTTAGCTGAAGGAAACTTATCCCTTGCAGAAAATAACCAATCTTTTATTGTTGTTGTACAGTGCAGGATCTGAAAATTTGATCAAGTTCAACCCTACATGTCAGCACTCTTCACCTTTTTTACTAGCATGATACAGAGAGGGCAGGAGCAATCAGTTAAACACATTAATATTACTGTGAGGCAAAAGGAATGCTCTGTAACTGGAGTTGGAATCAGTTGGATATACCCATCTACTTCCATAATTATTTCAGCATTGTGAGAGAGAGGCATGAGAGTACAGGGAGGAATCCTTGGATTTATATGCTCTGTCTCCCAAAGCTTGGGATATCTTTTTTTAATCTATGAAACAATCATCAATTTTGCCCCAATGAAGGACAATTACAATTAGAATGGTCAAGGAAATTAGAAGTTAAAATTGAAAGTTGCAAATGAAAAAACAAATTCAATTATTTAGTCATGGGTGGAGCTGATCATGGTAACCACAGCAGCAGGATGGGGGCACAGGTTTTGCGGTAAATGTAAAAGGCTAAGGCAGAAAGGGAGGATATCAGATTGCTTGGTATCTTTTCAAGCATAACACACAGTCCACGTCTGAAGGATGAGTGGACACCATAAATGTTGCCGGAGATGAGAAGGGGACCAAGAGAAGAGAGATCAGCAACAAGTGCTTGATCGAATAGGTTCTTTCTTCTGTTCTTTGAGGCAGCTTTCTCCAACCTGGAACTTTCCAGATATGTTTGAATACAAATTATAGGATTTGTACTAAAAGCCTTTTGAAAAATACCAGGTTGTGAAAACCACCTACAGAAAAAAGTCAAGCATAAACAACAAAAGCCACTGGGATCAAGAGTGTTAATCATAGTAACATGTCATTTTTTTCTACTTTTCCCGTTTAAAACTAATAATTTAGGCCAGAATCCTGTTGAGAAAAATCATGTACTTAAGGAGAATTGTGTAGTGGTCCCCTCCCCCGCTTCTGGCAGCCTGTCCTTCATGATTATGGTCATTTGTCTAATTTTGCACGCAGTGTATGACAATGTGTGAAAGAGAGAAAACACTTGCATGATTGTTCTTACTTTCTCCCAATAGGATTCTGCCCTCAATGTTTAATTTAACATAATTAATTTAAAAGTTTACCTTCTAATGTAAATGTAAAGTAAATTAGGTTTTGGGATTTTAAATAATTAAAATCTTTATGAATTATGCTCTTTTTACTAGTGTTCGAAGCTATTCCAAATTTCATACCCAAAAACAGGTGTTGTTTACACAACAGAAATTCTGAATTCCTTTATAGATTTTAGGAATTGGATTTTTAGAATTAAAGAATTTCTACTCCCATAATTTGGCAAGAGTCTCCCAGCCTGAATTATGTAAGTAAAAGCCCTCAAACTGGCAAGACGTAGACCTCCTTGCCTTTCCTGCATCATTTCTGTTGAGTTAGCCAGCGGCATTGAAGGATATAAAAGCTTTAAAAAATTTAGAACATCTTTTTTAACTCTAATGAGTTAAAAGGTCCAGACGGTGCATTGATGGTGACATGTCTTGTCCAATGTCTTTCATTATTATCTGATATTATGTGATTTTATCCAAATAATCTGTTTTTATCTTCCTGGTTATTGACTGTAAATGAAAATTTAAAAAGTTTCTATTGAATGGGAAAAAAGACACTCCATCCGAACTCTCCCTCCCATGATCCTTTGTGAGTCACAGGGAATGCTCATGACTCTGACACCGCATTTCTCCCCACTCCACAGAAACAACACGGGAATGGCAGGAAAGTAAGAGGGCTGCTCTACCTCCTGCCAGTAATGAGTTGCCAGAGTAGATCTTGGTCACATGCCTGGTCATGCATTTGATTGCATGATTAAGATGTACCGTGGTAACTCATCAATTTGCAGCAGTTAGTCACTGCAAGTTACACCAATCTTGTGCAAATACCATAGGATTTTGGCCAATCTTTTATAGATGAAAACTTCCTTGGCGCAGAATGTGAGATTTCTCCCTTCAAATATTTCTCCCTTTCAAATGAAAAAATAAATAAAAGTCTTTATATAGTAATGGTTCCCAATTTTTTTCAAGTTGTGACTGCCTTTTATAATAGCCAAGTAACTGGTGATCCTCCCACTATGTTTGCATAAAAAGGCATTTTTCATGGGATAAAGTAATCCCTTCTCAGAATGTAGAGGCTTCTTTCACCTCCACAAAGGGCCTGTTTCTCATACAAATAAATACACATTAACTTTAATATCCTGCTCTGAAAGGTCAAGGAAGAAATTATTTTAAAAGGTCTACAACACAAATAAGGTGACCCATGACACCACAGAAAACACTTTGTGACTGCCAGTTTGGGAAACACTGTTATATAGTCTATTGTGTATTCACTGTATTAACTATAAAATGTGTATCAGTTTCTTTACAGTCTTCTTTAAAACACACAATACCTGGACAAATTTGGAACTGAAAACTGTACATCCACAATCTGCTTGCTAATAAAAACCATGCAGTTACTGCTGCATTTTTAACAGTTTGTATGTGTACTTATGTTCTAGTCTGTGAAAAACTATACCAAATGTCATGTAAGGAATGAACAGATCTGTAACAAGTTGACTAGCTGTAAAAGCTGTTCACTGAACCTCAACTGCCAGTGGGACCAGCGACAGCAAGAATGCCAGGCTCTGCCAGGTAAAAGGGGAAAATATTTTGGGTTCTAATGAACTTTAAGTTAACGTTGTTAAAGAGGAGGACTTTTCACATCAGTCATAGGAATGTAGACATTTCAAATTTCAACACACATAACTGTGACATTATTGACTATAAACAATACGAAAACTATAAATTGAGGAATTTGCATTCTCAGTTTTGATTCAAATACAATTACAATATGCTGCTAGATAATCCTTAATTTATATGTAGTTCTGTAAAGTGTGCATCAGGATGTCACCTAACTACTGATCTGTTAAAACAGTACGTAGTAATAACTAGTAAATTGTAACAAGAACATTATTATTGCTATTACTTGGCAACAACCCATTATGTGCTGTGACCTATGCTGAAAGCTGGCTAGGGAGTTCAATTCCTCACTGTTCATCCCAGAAGAGCCAGCCTGTGTGGCCTGGGTCCAGTTGTGCAGTCCCAGGGTACCCCAAGAAAAAAGGAATGGTAAACTACTTTTCAGTTTTCACTGGCTAGAAAACCCTGAAAAGGGTTGACAGAAGTCAGAATTGACTTGACGGCACACGATATTATTATTATTATTATTATTATTATTATTATTATTATTATTATTATTATTATTATTATTATTATTATTATTATTATTATTAAAAACACCAGGCACAGTCAAAATTATAAAAACATGAACTGGTATTATATAACAGATACAAGTTTTAACTAAAAACCTAAGTATCTGTTAAATATCGGCGCAGTATGTATGCTGTTGCTAATATTCCTTTTGGTGTGATTTCTGAGATCTGCAACTGCTTATAGCACTGTATGAAGTTTCTTGATATTGTTCCCAAAGCCCCAATTACCTCCAGAGACCACTGAAATGTGTTTCTTCCAGAGGCGAGATGTTTCGATTGCTAGGTCTGGACTTTGTTAGTTTTTCCAATTCTTTATTTTCAACTCTGGCATCCCCTGGAATTTAATTTAATTTAATTTAATTTAATTTAATTTAATTATGTATTTATTTAAGTATTATTATTATTATTATTATTATTATTATTATTATTATTATTATTATTATTATTATTATTATTATTATTATTATTATTACCAGCTATGCTGAAAGTATAATGCAGGTAGTATGCCCATTAGTTGAACTATGTTCTGAAAAATTAATTACTAAAACCTACTTCTAAGTCTGATGTTTTTTCTTTCATAATTACATATAAGCTTGTGTAACTCTTTACTAGCTCATCTGTGTGGGGAAGGATGGAATCATGTTGGAGATGCCTGCCTCCGTATAAACTCTACTCGTGAAAATTATGACAATGCCAGACTTTACTGCTATGGCTTAAATGGTATCCTTGCTTCATTAACAACCTCAAAAGAAGTGGAATTTGTTTTGGATGAAATACAGAAGTATACTCTGCAGGTAAATTGAGTTTCTAATTCAGAAATATATATTTTTATTTATTTATTTATTATATTTATATCCCGCCCATCTAGTCGTTCGACTACTCTGTTTATATGTGAATATAAACTGAGGACTAACTTTAAAGAACAATATAAATCTCAGAAGTATTTGTTCTTGTGCCTGTGGAGCCAATTTTCTCTGTAGGATCTGCTGGAGAATAAACCCTTGCTTTTGTTATGCCTTGCTAAGTAGTGTTTATTACTCTCAAGTCCATCTGCTTGTAGTTAGTAAAGTATTTGCTACTTAATTAAGATGTAGATACATAACTGGACATACTTCAATTATTTCAGTTTTACAGATGCTAGTGGACTGAAGCCTATAAAAGTTGACACAGTACTGTAGCCTTTGACACCTGAATGTAATATAATCAGGATTTTTGAGGACACAGTTATTGAGATGACTATTTAAACAGCCATTCTCTAAAACTGCTGCTATTCAATGGTTGTTTAATAATCTAGTATTCAGTGGGCACTTTTATAATGGTGTATTCAAATGTTAAGGTCAGTAACATTATGCAGCACTTTGGGAATATTGTACAATTTCATTCTGCCCTTTTTTTTATCAATGAAGCCCAAATATTGGAGAGGTTAGTGTTTGACATGTATGAACTGTTTTCTTTTTATACGGTATCTTTCTGGTGTCTGAAACACATAGTTAGAGCTCGCTTCCAATTGTGTGTTTATTGTATGATATTTAACAATCAAAATAAATATTTTAATAATTATTAAATTATCCGAAGTATTTATTATAAATCATTTTAAATGCTTTAAACCCTTCCAAACCCTTCTTATTAAAACTCTTCCAAATCCTTTTGTTACACGCCATGGCTTCTGTGCCAATCATTCTAGGCAAGATGATGCTGTTATTCAATAATTATCCACTCAGAGTTCTTTATTCTTTCACTTTTTTCACATGCTTAAAAAGAGAAATGTACACCTCACCATTAAAATGACAGAACTGTTTTTGTACAATCAAAAGAGAATGTTCAAATAGAAGAAAAGACAAAAACAGGAAAAATGGCTCATGTTTCCCCAGGGAATACATTGAACCGAAGCCTGATTAGAATGAATTGCCCAGTTTTAAATTTCTTTAAGTGGTCTTCAAAGACTTAAGCCTTGTTAGGAACTGATCTACTTCAGGCTTGGTGTAATTCTCAAAGGAAAACAGCTGAAGGATAGCTATTTGGGGAGCAGATTCTTAGTTAACTCCATTTATCTGTATGACGCCTTCTAGGTACCAGCAACATGACTCCCTGTGAATATTTCATGAAACAGGTAACAAAGCTGATAATATTTACATATAAGGTACAGATTTGCTGTCATCTGTAATCATGGTGCACAAAGGATATCCATACATATCCTTCCTATCCATTGCAACTGCTCCTGTCATCCAGCTCCACCACAGTTCACTATTCCTGCCTGTGTATCATATACTTTGGAGTTGCTTTTGAAAGGCCTATGCACACTGTACTTCATTTTGTCAGGCACTATAACTACTGACTTTATTTTATTTTATTTGCCAGCTTTTTACCAGAACAGAAACCCAAGGCAGATTATGATGATTATGATGATGGTGGTGATAATAATAATAATAATAATAATAATAATAATAATAATAATAATAATAATAATAATAATAATAATAATAATAATAATAATAATAATAATAATAATAATAATAATGGCAATCAAAACATCTTGCTTGTGAATGAAACATACCTCTGTGGTCCCCATCATCATCAGGGCTTTGGGAATGATATCAAGAAATTTCACACACAAAATAAGCAGAGGCCATTGTAGCTTTGTTGAAATATCTTGGTAAGCCACAGTCAGTTATTTCAGAGGCATGGTCAGATCCATGTATGTCCAGTCCTGAGGATTGACCTCACATATGAAGTTCATATAGAACTGACATCTCATGTCACATCTTGCCATGTATCAATAGTTATATGTGTGTGTGGTTTGCTTTTTTTTTCTTTAAAAATTACCCTCCACAACAGAACCATTTTCATCTAAAAATAGATGATTAGATACATTTACCCATCAAAGCCTCTACCACACACAAAGATATAACTTTATAAATTTAGTACTTATAATAGCCTGGTGGTCAGATTCCAAAAGATCTCCTGTATGGAGAATTAGTGCAGGGAAAGCACCCCAGAGGGAGACCACAGCTGCGATACAAGGTTAGCTACAAGCGGGATCTGAAGGCCTTAGGAATGGACCTCAACAGATGGGAAACCTTGACATCTGAGCGTTCAGCCTGGAGGCAGGCGGTGCATCATGGCCTCTCCCATTTTGAAGAGACACTTGTCCAGCAGGCCAAGGCAAAGAGGCAGTCCCGAAAGCAGCAAAATCAGGGAGCTGGACAGGGGAAAGATTGTATTTGTCTTTAGTGTGGCAGGGATTGTCACTCTCGAATTGGCCTTCTCAGCCACACTAGACGCTGTTCCAAGTCCTCCATTCAGAGCACGTTACCATAGTCTCTCGAGACTGAAGGATGCCTAATCTAATCTAATAGCCTGGGCTCTAGTTCTGACAAAGCTGTTTTGAGGATTTTTTTCCCCCTTCTTCCCCTCCAGCTCTGCAATGAGATTTTGTAAGTGTAATAAAGGTTTCACTTGGTGTAGTGCTCAGAGTGTTAGCTACAGACTCAGTAGATTTGGATTCAAATCTCTTCTTGGCCAGGAAAGCGCACTTCATTTTTGTTTTGTCTCTGTTAACCATGTTGGCACCAACTAACATGGATACCACTTTGAAAAAGGGACATATAGGTTGGACCACAGATTGAAAAGTTACAATAAGAAAATAATTATAGTAAAACAGTTAGAGTCTCCAGTTCCTAAAATCAGCTGCAATTATAGCAGCTTTTTTTTAAAAAAAGTTTTTCTGTTTTTTATAAGTAGCTTGAAACAGTTAAAGAATAAAAAATAATGATCTATACAGAAAAAATCTCATAGCCTATAACCAGGTTAATCAGTTTAGAACTTTCTTTCATCTCTTCAAATAAATAATTAATTATATAAATAAATAATGCTAACTCCTTATATTTGCCACATGTGGTGGTGAATTGGGATGGGTGATAGTCTCAGTTCAGCTTTTTGTTTATTTTTACATATGCACACTGCATACATCTACAAAGGGAAAGGTAGAAAGAAGACCCTCAAATCTAATAATACATCCTGTGTCAACCTGTCACTTTGACAAATTTACTGACTCAAGAAATAGCTGGATTTCCCCCCTGAAACCTTTGCAAGGTGACAACATAGAAAACATACTTTTTTTCAAATGAATTACGGTATGTCTTGAAACTCTAAATTTTCAGTAACCTAGATGTGGTATATAGGGAGCCTAGACAAATAAATGCACTTTAAAGTGATACTGTGGGTTAAATAATCATTTGTTTATCAAAAACTGCTAATGAAAAGTTACAGTGATTTATGCTTTATCTTGTTTCTGATTTTCTCCCCCACAAAAGTAATTTCTCTTTCATTCATATCTATCTCATTCTATTTATTCTGTGTAAATCACTCTGAATATGTTACCTTTTGCCAGAGAAGCTTGTTGAGATTTTCCTTTATATCCCATCATATCCTTCTTCTTTTAGATAGCAATCATCATGATTTAGGACAGCTGATTTCATTTTTTATTACCTCTTCATTTACAAAGATAGTCTAGTAAGGTTCACAAATATAGAAAGTGCAGTTGAGAAATGTCTGTTATCTTAAATATTTGAATTGTTTTAGTCTTAAAATCTTTCAATATTAAACATGGAAGTCTTGTATAGAACACAGATCTGTGGAATTAGTATAAACTATTTTAAAAATAAAAATATAAACTTAAATGTGGCAGGAGAGTTTCTCCAAAAATATTAAAATGCTTTAACTTGGTTCATTGCCTATCAGACAAATACCAAAACATCAACCATCTATGTTGTATAAAAGGGTCAGGAAACGTCTTGGGAGTGGTCATATTGGACACCCCTTAATTCACTATATTGGACAATCATGTGTACTGTTTCCAAGAAGGAGATATATCTGTCAGTGTATGTCTCATCTTTTGGAGAAAAGCAGTTTCTTCCATTGTGCTAAAGAGCTGGGGTGTGGTTTAAAGGTGTTTATGATCAGTCTGTACTTTGGACACAGAAATATCTGATATGGAATGTTGTTTCGCAGGTAATCCCACATATTTATTTATTTAAAAATTAAAAGATACAGAAGTACTCAAATTTTAAATTTAAAAGATACAGAAGTACTCAAAGCAGGTAATAATTAAAGACATGATGGCCAACACCCTCTTACACAGTTGACCCTGTGGAAGGCAAACAGTTAAGTCATGGGGCTTTTGCTGCTAATTGATGAATCTTTGCTTGTGTTTTCAGGTGCACACCAACCCACTAGAATGCAGCATGCCCAAAAATCCAAATGGGGGTTCTTAATCAACAGTGGGAAGCTGCTGTGAGTTACACTGTTTGCTGCCATATTTCTCCCACACACTTTCAGGCTGAGTACTCCTTGAGACACACATATTATCAATGTTAAAAATATGAGACTGTAGGAGGTCTTGGGCTTGGGCAAAAGTTCAAGGGCTGCACTTAAAAAAAATCACTGCCATGGAATGTTGCTGAGTTGTGCCAGTGAGAGCTCTTTGCTGTAGCTGGGGGTGGGGGGACTAATAATCTAACTGGGAAAAGGTGCATTTCTCAAAATGATTGTACCCCGAAATGGCACTTGGTTTGCTCACTCCATCTGCTTTGATCAACTCCAGTTATTATTTAAGACAGTAGGTGGATTTGAAAGCACCATTAAAAAAAAGACAGATGGATTCAATCTAAAAGTGTTACAGGTTAGTGCAGCTACAAAGCAGATCAGCTTATTTTGGACTGATACAGGTATGTATCTATATGGCAGCCTTTCTATGACTGAGGGCTGCATGCAATGCCAAGCTGAAGGTTAAGGGTCACACACAGATACACACATACATGTTTCCCTCCCTGCCTCCTGAAATTAAGGTACAGTTTGCTGGGCTAGAGAAGTAGAATTCTCTTGTTTCCATCAGGGTTGCTGAGATTTCTGTTTTCCAGCTGCTGTTAGCATCAGGGAAAAACAGTTGGGATTGTGGGATTGTGTATCAGTGAGAGGATGAGACTAATACTATTTGTAACCAAGATGGCAGTGGAAGTTGCTCTTTTAATGCTGCTAATGGCAGCGATCAGCAGCTATTTGTTCCCCATTGCTAGACCGATGGTTGAAGTTCTGCAGATTACAAGGACAGTTATGATGATGCACATCAGGGAAAATGGTTGGAGTTCTGCAGATTACAAGGAGAGTGATGATGATGCAAATTGCCTTTGGAGGGCTGCTGTTTTTTGGTCTCCAGATAGGTGTTTCTTAAGATTGCATGACTGGTTCTATGGAAGGGTATCTTCACAGTGAATGCAACATTTGTTTTATGAATTCATAAATAACCTACACTGCAGAAAAATTGAATGATTTTGATATTTGTTGGAGTAATAATGGAAAGCATATTAAGTTAGACAAAGGTATTTTTATATCACGAAAAGGCATTGGGTCGACTGTATCTATTGTAATGGTGCACTTGATGAACTATTACCGTAGAATCTTCTCTGATGGACATTCACTTTCTTATCTGAGAGTGACTTTCTGATGGCGAACTTCACTGAAGAGTTTAATCTTAGGTTCAAATAAGAAATGCTTAAAGTACAGCAGCACCACCCAGGTTTTGTCATTATCTCTTCTGTAGCACTGAAATATTCAGGAAGATATGCTGGACCCCATATTTCCTCATTCATTTCCTCAGAGTCGAAGATACATATCTTATACATTAGTCTTCTAAAGCAAATGTAGAAAAAAAAATCTTGGCAGTCTGAGATGCATTGTCAGACCTCTGTGCTGATTTCCAGATTGCGAGGAAATGGCTACTTCAGCGGTGGTGACTTCTTGCATTGCTTTCCTCCCACCTGTTTTTCCTTTCTCTTGTTCTATGGTAATTTTGTATGCATTCAGCGAATCATATTTTCCCTAGTAGTTTGTGGGCAGCATACTAATGAGCAAAAGATGATCCTGTGTTCATTCTGAATTTCCCACTAGGTTTAGAGTCTGGAAAAAAAACATTGCTGAGTTAATGTTAGGGAATAGAAGTTTTATAGGTTTCAGCAACTTTTAGGAAGACACCATACAAGATCTGAAAATTGTCCTGTGAATGAGTATTCCTTTCACAGATGAGCACATGTTTGGAGAATTCATCATTAATGGACTGAAGCAAGACAGAAGTACAGATGTGAAGGCCGACCCCTCCCCCAAAAGGACAGTGTGATAGTCCAGTTGATTAATGTGTTTCTTTTCCACTCTGCTTTACAGAAAATATCACCTTGGGTGGGCCTACGCAAGATTAACATCTCCTACTGGGGATGGGATGATATGTCTCCTTTTACAAACACCACCTTACAGTGGCTTCCAGGAGAACCAAATGACTCTGGATTCTGCGCCTATCTTGAAAGGGCTGAGGTTGCTGGTCTGAAAGCAAATCCTTGTACAAATGTGGTTGATGGCCTTGTGTGTGAGAAACCTGTTGGTAAGAAAGTTTACTATACTGTAACTATTACCTTAGAACAACTTCCTTTACTACATTTGTTTAGTATTTGCATAATGGACAGAATAGGTGTTAGATAAATTCTAACTGCTGGACTCTGTTAATATTAGGTTAATATTAGAGTGTAATGATTTAACTAGTCTTGGTATAGGATAGAAAGAGTATTCTTCTGAAGAGCAGACCCACATTTCACTGAAAGTTTTAAAATTTATTTTTTTATGTCACACCAGAATATTTTAGTAAAGTCAGGTGTAGCCTGAGAATTTGACCCAGTTTTACACATGGGAGCTCTATTATACCTGTGAAGAGCCACCATTCATTTCATTGAGACTGAAGAAAGAGAACTGTGTACATGTTATTTTATGTTCCCTTCACTTGATTCCAATGAGACAGATCTAAGCTCAAACTAATCTGCTTATTTTATGGGTTGTTCTTTTGATGACAGCTGAAAAGTGCCTTCTGGATAAAATTATTTTGGGACATTATTGTAAATGCATGCACTTTGTTTCAGTGCTGTTTTCCTTACCATCTTTGCATACCCTACTGTTTAGTTGGGAAACAATAGCTAAACTAATGTTGGTGATGGTGCTCACACGATAACATCATGGCAGCCATTTCGTTCTAACCAATTGAATTAAATGGCAATTTGAGCAAATGCAGTAGAGGACTGCAGTGGAAAAGTAGCAAAATGGTGCTGAGAAGAAAGAACATCTGAGGAAGGCATACAACAGAGGGTTACATACAACAGGCATACAACAGAGGGCTACGGAATTGGTCATAGTGATTGGCCTCCCACTAGCATCTCACCTGACCAATTTGCAGCCTTTTTAAAATCAAAAGTGGAGGCCATCCGCCGGGATCTTACCCCCTATTTGAAAACAGTGGATCGAGCAGAGACATCCAGTGCTCCATCTTGACCGATGAGACTTAACCACTTTCAGCCTGTGACGTCAGACATGGTGGACAGAGTGCTTGACCGCTGTCATGCCACCACTTCCTCCCTTGACCCTTGCCCGGCCTGGCTAATCAAAGCAGCCAGGCCTATAACATCTGAATGGGCTACGCAAATAATTAATGGGTCTCTCCAGGAGGGCAAGGTTCCCCTTGCCCTCAAGGAGACACTCATTAGGCCCATTAGGAAGAAACCGAGCTTGGTGGCGGACGATATTGGTAATTATAGGCCCATCGCCAATGTTTCTTTCCTCAGCAAGGTAGTTGAGAGGGTGGTGGCCGATCAGCTGCAGGCTCTTCTGGATGAAACCAATGCCCTGGATCTATTCCAGTCGGGCTTCCGGCCGTGTCACGGCATGGAAATGGCATTGGTCGCCCTGTTTGATGACCTACTGAGGGAGGCCGACAGGGGCAAAATGTCTCTGCTGGTCCTCCTTGATATCTCAGCCGCCTTTGATACCGTCGACCACGGTATTCTCCTGGGGAGGCTCTCCGAGTTGGGAATCGGTGGCCTGGCTCTTGCCTGGCTCCGTTCCTTCTTGGAGGACCGTCCTGAGAGAGTGCAGATTGGAGAGAGTTTCTCAGCCCCGTGGAGCCTCAGTTGTAGGGTTCCGCAGGGCTAGATTATCTCTCCAATGCTGTTTAACATCTATATGAGGCCGCTGGGAGGGGTCATCAGGGGATGTGGGGCTTCGTGTCATCAGTATGCTGATGATACTCAGCTCTACATCTCCTTTTTTCCAACAACAGTGGATGCTGTTTCGTCCATTGAGCGCTGCCTGAGGGCTGTTCAGCAATGGATGCAGGTGAATGGACTGAGGCTGAATCCGGTCAAGACGGAGGTCCTTCGGGTGGGTGTCGCAGACATCAGTGGTCTGGGAAACTCCCTCTCCTTTGCGGGGGTGGATCTTACCACCAAGAGTGAGGTTCACAGTTTGGGTGTACATCTGGACCTGGCGCTCACCATGGAGACCCAGGTGTTTTATCTCTTCTCCAATTAGCTCGGAATGTTGAGTCTTTCACGGGCTTCTTGGTCTGACCTTCAGCTTTATCTCGAACCACGCTGTACCGGTCTTCAGAAAAACACTCTCATAGCACTTAGAAAAACACATTCCAATGTCTCTCAAATCATCTTCACACAGAACCTGTCTAACTCCATCTTACATTTCTCTGACTACATATCCCACACTGCTTCAACTCCATCACACTTACCATATATTTTTCAAATCCACATGTGACAATTTTTGAGTGACGGTTGCTTGTTAACTTTAAAATGATGCTAATGGATGGATCTGCAAGAGAGAACAGTTCCTTATAATGTTTCACGTACATCTTGTGCACATCCCTTTCCTCTCAAATTGTCTCTTCAAACTCACCATGATAGTTTAATTTAGCAGCAGGAGGTATGCCAGCTCCTTGAGTGGAGTTGAACAGAGAACGATTCCTTGACCTCTGATGTCATCTAAGTTCAACTTTCTCTTCCAGTACAAAGCCATTTGTTAAAGTTGTTTTAAGCTTGATAGAAAAGGATAGCCTTTCTTCTGTCATTTTGTGACATGAGGATATTCTTCATTAGAGTATAAAATATCAAAGAAAAACAGAATGAATCCTCTTGTTTTAGGAATGAGAAGACAGAGTTGTTCACCATAACTATAGCTCAATGTGAGGAGAGATCACCTGTAACAATTTCTTCTATGCTGGAGTATAATGGAATTGACACATAAAACCCACAACAGTACAGAAACATTATGCACCTTGCATTATTGAGCTAACAGGAACATAAAAGTGCAGAGACTTAATACACAACAATAATGAAAGGAACTAAAATACATCCATAAATATTTCCATGAAGTGTGTAGTCTATCTGGAATGCTGTCAAATGTAATGTGTAAACTTACTGTTGTTACATATGAGAGTATGAGTCCACTAGGAATCCCTTGTTATGGGATTAACAGCAGGAAAAAAAATACTGCTTAGAAACAACAAAAATGGACTGTAGCCACTTTTTTTCTTTCTTTGGCTCTCCCATGTTAAGAAGAGGTTTGTCACGTATATTATGGGAAAACTGCAGAATATGATATAGAAAACAGAGGTTTTACAAGTAAATTGCTTTCTTATAAATAATGCACATGAAATATAAAACTCATTTACTTAATAAATAACACATTAGCTGTCACTGCTATAGACTGGTGTAGACTATTCTGATTTTAAAAAACCCTCTTAAAACAGGTCCTATAATAATAGGTCATATATTCCTGTTTGCTTTGTGTAGTTGAGAGTTTTCACTGCTAGGTAGCTCCATGGCTCATTCTTCACAGATATAAGTTCTCAAATGAAAATTGTATACCTCTGCTTCTTAGTTGTTACAGGTATGAAGACTTTTGTGCTTTAGTTTCATGGACAATATATGCTACTAAAGAAGACAGAATGCACTCTGCTGTGAAAAATATTCTCTTTACTGTATTAAAAATGTTTCTCTTGTTTTCTCATTGCATTTGTACCAACTGCAAATATATACGCTGGGGGGCAGATGCTCACTTGACAAATTATGCTCTTAGACAAAATGTTCACTGTTTAAGGGAGAATATATCACCAGTGAAGTAAATAACTATTGTTTATGCACTATTTAACAAATGCAGTAGAACCAGAAGGTCATGGATTATTATACCTATTAAAATGTATTCAGTCATGTTGTTTTACAATGTATCTACACTTAGCTAAATTGACGTCTGGACTTTGGATGTCACATACACTAATAACTGAAGTCAAGTAAAATAACTCACAGATTACATCTCCTATTTGCTACATAGAAGAAATTGTATGGCAATAATAATGTGTAAGCATAGCCTGAAAGCATTCCCAAATAGAGGAAAGAGAACAATATCAGTGATGAATCATTGTAATAATGTACTAATAATACTGTAATAATGTAAAGCAACTAGGAAGAAATACTCAGTGTCTATGTTTTTGCTGTTCCTCATTCACCTTTAGTTAGTCCAAATCAAAACGCTAGGCCCTGCAAAAAGCCGTGTTCCTTACGGACAACATGTTCCAACTGCACAAGCAGCGGCATGGAGTGCATGTGGTGCAGCAGCACAAAACGATGTGTTGACTCAAATGCCTACATCATCTCCTTTCCATATGGACAGTGCCTTGAGTGGCAGACTACAACCTGTTCTCGTAAGTATTGGCACAACGTACATATTGTTGAATATAGTGGCTTGTAAAACTACAACAGCTAGAAGTAATAACACACAAGTGGGATATGTTAAGATAAAGATAATGTGCTTCCTAAATGGGAAATGTTACAGAACGAGGCACTATTTTTGTGGTTTCCTGTCATGCATTCATCCATACCATTTTCCAGGATAATAATATTGCACTCCCTCTGCTTCCTGGCTTTTCATCCTTTCCCGACGGTTAGCTGGCTTCCCATGAGCCTTCTTAGCCTTTGTTGTGCTATTTTGAGAAGCTTTCCTAATTCAACCCCCAACAGTTATTTATATTTCTGCCAACCTTGGGCTTTCTCTTTGAGTCTGCTCCTGTGACACCCGGATTGGGCGGGCTACAATTCCCAGCATCCCCAGACAGCGTGCCTATTGGTATACATTAGGAATAGCTTTGGTGATTAAGTCAGGAGAGAGCAGTCCTGGCTACTGTTGTATTGGTCTGGCATTCTACAGGAACAGTGTCAGTAATTTTGTGACTTCAGATTGATTGAGGATGGACTAGGGTCTGATAGGTACTGTGGACTTTTAGTGCTCAGGCTGCTTCCTCACTTGAGGGATGAAACTGAGTTGTACAAATTTAGACTTTGGCAATTGGCAGACAATTTGAAACTCCTGAGTTAAGTATAAAGAGCCTGTTCTTCCTCTTTTGCCTGGTCAGTCATTAGCAACCAGTGAAACCCGTGGCTGACACAGAGAAGTATGTAAGGTTTCTGGTATTATCTGGAAAGAAACAGAGGAAGAGGTGTGCCTACAGCATGGGCTAGTCAATGGCAAAACCTGCTACTTGACCATGAGATTTAATTTAGCTGGTCCTTTTGTCAGTTCAAAACAGGGATGCTTTTTGCCTTCTCCAAATTCCATAATCCATAACATGTTTAGGGCTTTATCTACTAACCTCAGAAGTCACCTTCTTTGGTTGAAATTTTGGTAAAGTTAGTCATTTCCCTGACAAAGCATTGTTGTAAAAACTGTGGGAGAAAAGAACAACAGCATCTTCTAAGATACTAATACAGTGGTGCCTCGCTAGACGATGTTAATCCGTTCCGCAAAGATCGCTGTCTTGCGAAAACATCGTCTAGCGAAGCGCTTTTCCCCATTGGAATGCATTGAAATCTCTTCAATGCGTTCCAACGGAAAACTCGTCGTCTTGCGAAGATCGTCCATAGGGAAACATCGTCTAGCGAGCGCGGGTCCCCATTGGAATGCACTGACAGCTATTGACCGCTAGTAAATGCATTCCAATGGGGAAAACTCATCGTCTAGCGAAAATCGCCCATAGGACACCATCGTTTTGCTAAGCGCATTAGCGATCGCAAAAAGCCATCGTCTAGCGAGTTCCTCATCCTGCGAGGCAATCGTCTAGCGAGGCACCACTGTACTCTGGTGGGGAGACATCTGAATAATTTATGGCTAATAGAGACAAAGCTGCAGATTACATTTTAGCCTTCGTTTTGTGTTTAAGATTCTTGGGATGGTGTTTTATCAAGTTCTATATTTCTGTGCACCAGATTGTACATTGTCCTACTTTTCTTTTCTTTGTTTTTTGAAAGGACAAGTATGTATTTAATTTGGTTGTCATTTGAGGCAGGTCTGTAAAAGTTTATAGTAAGTAAATCTAATGGGATTTGTTGCATGTCAGTTCAATATCATATAGAAAAGGCTTTCTCTGAAATTGTATTTTCTATTAAGTTGGTGCAAAAAAATATATTAAATTTCCTTAAGACATTTTATCAGAACCAAGACATGGAGGATCTTGAATGCAAAACAAACAAGAATATTCCGTGTTTTTTTTTTCTGTGATTACATCTAATTTCTTTTTTTGGAAAAGGTTTATTTTAATTTTTACTGATTTCCACAGAACCTACATAATAAGAGTGGGAGAAATTTGTGTCAGAAGGCAGAATATTCACACAACAAAACATTTGATTAAAGCCTGCTCTGTGACTTTATTTTCAATTTGATAAACCCAACAAGTGTCTAGTATGAAGCACAATGTTCTCATAAACTGTGGTTATAACAGCAGAATACGTTTTTTTATGGTTCAGAAGAATACTTCATTCAATTAAAGAAAAACA
Source organism: Intellagama lesueurii (assembly GCA_037013535.1). Lineage (NCBI taxonomy): Eukaryota > Metazoa > Chordata > Lepidosauria > Squamata > Agamidae > Intellagama > Intellagama lesueurii. The sequence continues at coordinate 203,988,571 of JBAJHW010000003.1, read as the reverse complement.
AAATTATTTTTCATTGCTATTTAAAGTTTTTCATATTTTATTTTATTATTTATTATTCTTATTTATATGTTGTTCTTTCCAAAGAAATCCAGGACAACGTAGAATTTAAAAAAATACATATTACACGCGCAATGATAGAATATTCTACGAGAATATTCTCGTATATAAATGATAAAATGCAACTAAATCTAGCAATATCATTATATATATATATATATATATATATATATATATATATATATACACACACACACACACACACACACACATATATATATACATATACATATATATATATATATATATATACACACACACACACACACATATATATATGTATATGTATGTGTGTATATATGTGTGTGTGTGTGTGTGTGTATAAAAGCATATAAAATGCATGCCCTATAAGTAGCAAAACAGCAATTTTCCAATAAGAATAAAACCCAGCAATATCCATTATAGTAATAATGAATAAAAATCATAAACTACCCTTACTTAAAATGCATATAGGGCCTTATTCTGTTTGTAGTATCATCAGAAGTTTTGGCAAAAGCGATATTGATTGATTGATTGATTGATTGATTGATTGATTGATTGATTGATTTCTGTACCGCTCATCTGGACGAAGGCCACTTTGGGTGGTTTACAACAATGGAAAAAGCAAAAGAATAACACACAATAACAAACATGGCTAGAAATTAAATTTTAAAAAGAGTTAACAAAGCATTTAAATATATTAAAAACAATAAAAAGTAGGTAGCAGTTAAAACAAGTTAGTGGCATATGGAAAAAACAGGAAATAGATTACTGAAATACATTAAAGATGAAATCTCAGAAACATTCTATAGGTCTGTTTCAAGAAGATATTGTTGTCCCAATTCATCACTGACACAGAGTTGTCAATCCCAGCCATTACAAAGAAATCTTAAAATACTGTTTACAGTGTCTCAGTAGTAAGATCAAATAAATAAATATCAAATGAAAGATCATGCATTGGACCAATTGAGTATTTTTGGGGCAGAAAGGCATCCACATATATGTCCATGCTATTACATGTACACCTGTCTTTGTTCCAAGTGTTAACAATTTGGACCTTACAAAAAATAAGAGAAAAGTGAAAAAAAAAACCATCTTTGTACAAACAAAAAATGAGATTCAGAAATAACTGAAAGACTGAAAGGGGGTAGAGATTACTTAATTTATCAAAATACATAGTATGGCACTCCACTAGTTGTGTCGTATAATTCTTTCTAATAAAGGAATAAGGATAACATGGATTTATGTGCAAGCACCAAACCAAAAGTCCTGTAAGAGCCATTCTTTTGCTACAGAGAGCTCTCAAAAAGATAACACTGGATTACAGTCAGTTGTTAAAATGTATAGTAATGATGATGTTACTGTTGTAATGATGTGTCTAATTAAGTCAGCTGCAATCCTTGGAAAATTACACCAAATAAAACATTTTAGTTTTTTCAGGCAGCACAAGACTATGTGGTAGTAAATTATTCAGTTCAAGAACTGGGAATATAAGGGATATGAGGATTGGTGAACAAAGCAAAAACAGGAAATAGGAACTGTATCATCATGCACCAAATCTTCTACTAACTGAAAAATTTAAGAATAAGCTACAGCTTTATGCCCTTTAACTTACAAATTCACAAAAGGCAGAGTTTCTAAAATTATATCGAATCCTCTTTGAAATTGAAATGGCATCAATGAAGTGGACTGAGAATGGTATGAGAGAAGAACATTGTGACTTAAATGTCAACAAATCAATGGGAACTAATCAGTAAAGGAGCCCCTCAAATTAGTTTTCATCTACACAAAGGAAGTGTATTAAAAATACTCCTTAGATGGTATGCTACCCCAGTCAAGATACTAACCAATAGATCTTTTCACTGGAGGGGATGAGAGCAAAATGGGACAGTTCCATGTGTGATGGCTCTGTTTTGTTATAGTGTTATTTTGGAACCAAGTATTTGAGGAAATGAGGAAAATCACAGGACAAAACTGATAAGAGTAAGTCCAAAACATGTTTTTGCTGAACATAAACAATTAACAAATAGGAAATGTAACATTACAGTCAACTTAGTTATAACAAGACAATGAAAAGATAGTTGACTTAACTATAGATCAATTTTATTGAAAAATGAGTTGTTCTCATAAGGTGATATAACTGAAAAGTGAGCATGCTGCCAACGAAGTATAATGTAAATGTTTTCTTCATAGCTTCATTGCTAAATGAGTCAAAACAGCTGCTCCCTCACATGTACCCCAAAATATGGAACACTGGTTGAGCCAGAACATTATAAAACACATCTGTATGACTGACAGGGAAGGTCTTTCTTTAATCTGAGGGAATACTTGGTTGCATGCTTATGAACATATCCCGTGACATGACAATATTCTGCATGAAAGTAAACTTAGAAAATGATAATTGTTACTTTTAAAAATGTTTTTGTGTTACATAATTACTTCTAAAAATTTCTAAAGGGTAGTTTTATTTAATAATACAAAGTGCTATCAAAGACTAGATTCCTAATCTACTAGGTTAAGAATGTGTGTTCAAGAATATTATACTTCATAGATGTATTAGTATTCCAAAGAGCACTTGAGTGTTATGGGAAAAAGAATGGATGACTGCCAAGAAATATACAGTTAGCTTCTTAATTTTCCTTCAGAAGAACTGAATGCCACACTCTACAGTATCAGTAATTTTTAAAATGTATTCATTTAATATCAGGACAGGATGTTACCGTTCTATTGTTTATTGTTTCTGTGCTGTGGTTTGGCATCCCTGCTGATCTAGAGGGTGTTGTGTTCTCTTAATGTCAATAATGGCAAGATAAATTCAGGGTCAACAACAGTTATGTTACCCTAACTAAAATGGCAAGTTGTTCTTTGAATGTGCATTTGAATAACAGTTCTTAAGTTATACCTTCAAAGGATCCCAGGGCTATGCTACTCAATATTATGAAATCATTTCTGCACACTGGCAGACTGTTCCTGGGCAATCCAGGGAGAACTACCCTGTTTCCCTGAAAATAAGACCTAACCCGAAAATAAGCCCTAGTATGATTTTTCAGGATGCTCATAATATAAGCCCTAGCCCCAAAATAAGCCCTAGTTAAGTGAAACCCTGCCCTCCACCATTGTGCAGCAACCAGAAGAAGATGACATGACTGTATTTGAATAAATGTAGATTGTTGTACATGAAAAAAATAAAACATCCCCTGAAAATAAGCCCTAATGTGTTTTTTTGGAGCAAAAATTAATATAAGACCCTGTCTTATTTTCAGGGAAACACAGTATTAAAGGAACAAATGAAAGTGGAAAGCAAAAGTCTATGTAAATACCAACATTTAGCCTTGTAAATTGAATAGTCACAGAGAGTTTAACGTATACTGCCTTTTTCACAAGTATATTGTGCTCAAGGACAGTTAACGTAAAACAGAAGAATGAAAGCACTTTCACTGATCACAATAATCATATAAATATGAAAGTATCTATGACAGTGTAATATTGACAATTCAAGGATTCATGAATAACTCAAAAGAACATAGGAAGGATCTTGCCATTCAGAGACCAAAGTCTTCTTTAATCCAACATTCTTCCCTCCCAATAGTTAACCAGTTGATTCAAGGATACACCCAAAGGTGGACAGGAGAGTTATAGCCTGAACCTTTTTTCAATAAACATACCATTAAGCCATTTAACAATATTTAATGTTGATGCTATCAACATAACACCCACCTCTAGAAATCACTTCAAATTGAGCAATTCATACTAAGAGGCTGAATAATAAAATATTTACTGCAAACCAAAGATAATCTTTCAGAAGCATAATCTTTTTGCTGTTATAATCCTTGCTAAAGTATTGAAGGCAAGGTGACTTCCTTTCCTCTACCAACATGAAAAACAGCTAAGGGCATTAGTCCCTAGTGGTCCCATAAACTTTTATAGCTATGCTATAAAGTTGCCCTCAAAGTTTCTTCTGACAACAGCTCTCTTATGAAGGCTACCAGACCTGGGAACAGCCTATGTTTTATAGTACACAATCTCTCCCTCCACCCACTAACTCCCCTCCCCTCATCTCATCAGTATACATATATGTGCATTTTCAGATTAATTGGCGTTGTTAAGTCTGTGGATCCTAACCTCTTAATATTTAAAATAAACTTACTTCTACAGTCTGCTATTCGTGTTAATATATTCTTCCAAATGCACAGACAATGAGGCTCAGGAAAGTGTTCGATGTATGATACATACTTTTCACAGGAGTAAAGATAAATCAGAAAGGTTCTCCTGACCTATCTGTATAAAAGGCTGCTGTTCAGATGTGGTCATTTACGTATGTCTCCTGGCTTAGTCATTTTTTAAGGGACAATATGGAATGTGTTGACAGAAATGTTGTATGTATGCTATTTCTTCAAAACATATAAGCAATTAATACTGAACTGGAGCATACTCATTTCTTGTATGAGCAAACCAACACAAGTTGACCTTTGCTTAACCAGGACTATTGTTACAGAATTATTTAAAACTGTTTTTAATATTCATTTTATCTATTGATTCTTTTTCATGAAAGCCAGAGTTGAAGTGGGATGAGGGAAAAAGGTAAACATAGCCCTTTAATTCATGTGGAATAATGAGTGGTTGACACTTTTCTGGTGATTGTTTAATGGGCAAATTCTGCCAGAAATTCCTTTCTTTCAAACAGGCCTTTAATGCGTGAAAAATGGCCTTTTGAAGACATAACCCTGTTATTGGCGTCAGCATTCTATTGATTACCTGGTGCTTCAAGCAAGCCTTTGAAATATGATTCTTTTGTTTATTTGGCTTTCATTTTCAGAACAACTTTGTTGTTCAATTGTTGGCAATAATTACTCTTAACTGACAAGCTGAAGTAATACAGATACAAAGGAAGTTGTTAATGTTCAAATGGAATGGCTACTGCATGAAATTCAAAGATCCATCAGTGAACACTCAGGAGGTTTGGAGGTTCACATTTACTTAGAAATGAGACTGAACCTGAAAATATTGGATTTTCCACATTTCTGAAATTATTAGCATAGCAGAGAAAATACTGTATATCCAGTCTTCTTTTTCAACTGCTTGCTTCCTATGAAGCTCTTTTTTAGTGGGCTGCCCATGCTAAGTACAGATGAATGTTACAAAGTTTCTGTTCATGCTTAGTAGAATATGTGTTTGTCAACTTCTGTGTCGATCCTTTAAATGATTCCAAAAGCATGCATCAGGATTCTTCTCCTGGTATGCATATATCTTTCAGAAGAGAGTGCTGAAAAGTAACATCAGAACCAGCCTTTTGTGGTGCATTCAATGGTGATATTTTCTTCTAACAGTTGTAGAAGCCTGAATTATTATTTGATTCTTTTGGTAGGACTTTCTGTACAAATCTTCGAGTAACATTGTTGTAGAATGGCTATTGGTCTAGATCTGTCCCAATTTTGAAAGCAAATGTGACTGGCAGAGGACAGAAATATCCCATCCTAGTATATGCGGGTTAATAACTGGCTTAACCAAATTACCATAGTGGGAAATATGGTTGGTACTTATGCACGAGTACTTAACAAGCACCTATACAGGCATACCTTGGTTTACGAACGCCTCGGTTAACGTACTTTTCGGTTTACGAAGGAAAATCCATTGAAAATAATGCCTCGGCTTACGTTTTTTTTTTCCGCAGTACGAAACAAGTTTTCCCAGGATGCATTGTGCCTGGAGGTTTATAGTGCCGCACCCATTCCTATGGCAATCCGCATTTTGGTTTACGAATTTTTCGTATTACGTAACATCCTGGAGAATGCATTAAATTTGTAAACTGAGGTACGCCTGTATAAATTTCGTTCAAACCAGGTTTTTGCTTACAATGTTATTAAGATGAAGAATTAAAAGATTTATCAAGACAATGAAGTAAATAATTCTTGAAAAAATATTTTCTTAGGGCACCCCATGTTCTTCCAAAGTTAGAACTTTCTGTACAGGTAACCACAAATCAAGTAAAAATAGAAATAATTGTATCCTAATTAACCTATTTCAGACGGTTTCCAAAAATAAGCCAGCAGTTATCAATAACACAGCTTTCAGCTCCCTCTGGTCAATTTCTTTAATCTGGTTCTGCTGCAGGCTTCGTACTGGCTCATCTCTGCAAATCTTCAAGTTCTCTCAGTCTGTCTCTTCCAAGAGTTCTTTATCATGATCACATCTACTTTTTCTATCCTATTTTCTAGTGCACTTATTTCAACCTCATTCTCAATCCTTTAGTCTTTAGAAGGGGACTGTTGTCTTGATGTAGTTTGTATCCTTAATTGTCAATTTCTTAGGCTGTAACACTGATCTTCTTTTGAACTTGTTTCCTGTCTTACATGCTAGATTCTTTTTCTGGACTTCTTTGGATGAATAACATCTGAAACCCCAAAGCAACTACTTTAATCCCAAGAATTCATCACAAAACAGTTGGCAGATTTATTCTTTCACAATCTCTCTATATTGTCAACCTGTCTTAATTTATACTCTACATTATTCTTGTGATTGATTTCTATAACAATATGTTCTGAGAACATGTTATCCTTTAGTGTGTAATTTACTGTGCTCCATTGTCAAATCCATATCCTTTGTTGTTCTAGTGAGTGCACGTAGAGTGACTGAAGTGAAATGATGGTGACTTTGAGCCCTCTTAGCGAATTCCTCATTTTTGACCTGCTTACCCCAGAAAATACTCAGAAATCCTCTGCAGTATGCAGGAGCTCATGAAAGATGCTCAAGGGCTCCTCATCATTGCTAATGTTGCAACTATTTCCTGAGAGGAAAGGTTTTTTTAAAAAAATTAATGGCCTTGACCAGTAACCTAGGACTGTTAAATAACTTGTTTGAGATATAATTTGATTTTAGATATTTGCTAATTTAGTCCCAGGCATGCATATACATGCTCCTTAAAGGAAAGGAAAGGAAAGGAATCCCATGGTCAGTTTTTTTTAAAAAAGTCAGTCTAACTTGGATATCTTTCAAGTAAACAACATTGCACATATGTTTGCTCTGTGTCAAACACCAGAATTCTAATGAACAACTGGATGCAAAAAGTGACACACTCTTTTATGAGCTTTCTGGCATCTGGCCACAAGGCGAATGCATGTCCCAGGGGAAAAGATACAGAGGCAGAAACTATCTATAGAATAAGAACAAACATTTTAGATAAAAACGTACATTATCAATGGGAGAAAAGAAAAGGGAGATACTGTAAGATAAATTTGTATGTTTTAGTTTTTGTATACTCAGTGTTGTTAGCTTTAAGTACTGTCTTTTAAAGATGTAAGCTGCCTTGAGTCATTTTAAGGAGAAAGGTTGAGTATAAATGAATGAATGAATGAATGAATGAATGAATAAGCAATATTGTGTAATAATATTTCTGGAATATGCTCCATCAACTCCTTGAGGCTTGTTCTAATGGCTCAGCTGGAAGATTAGTTGGGACTGAAATTGAATGGCATCCATACATAGGTCTCTTTATTTAAATATATTTTTCACTTTACCTTTCTTTAATCAATGGCCTGGACCAACAAGCTTATTCTTAGTTTTTATAGTGGTATTACATTTCACTCTTGTCATGACAACACTGTTTCAAATGTATTAGCTGAAGTATGCAACACGATTGTAGCATTTAACAGAGGGAATAAAATAAAATAAAAATTAAGTTCCAAATTTGTAGGTACCCGAGGGTAATTCTGTCCAGTGTAATGCACTGATCCACCAAGATTACATGCCTAGACAAATTCTTAATAAGATATTTTTCAGCATGGCTGTATCTGTCAAGAATATTTTTATCCTTTTGCACTCATAAACAGTAGATGATGAAGGAGTGGATAGTATTACTCGTACTCCTTAGGGAAACCAGCTATATCCCTTGGGCTTGAGAATGTATCCTACATTGAAATGTTTATTTACTGTCAAATATGATGATGTCTGAAAAGGAAAGAGAGAGAAAGTTGTTTGTTTATGCTTAGCACTCTTTAGCTTCCTACATATAAAGAAAGTAGTGTGTAGCTGCCATCTCTTCCAGCACCCAAGTTCATTGTTGTTGTTTTAACGTATGCATTGCCCCATAGTGCTTTACCACTCTTTGGCCAATTTACAACATGATTACACAAGGAAGCTGAAGAGTGCTAACCCTCCCAGCAAGCTAAGTACTCATTTTACTGACCCTGGAAGAATGGAAGACTGAGTTAACCCTGAGCTGGCTACCTGAACCCATTGCGATTGAACTCAGGTTGTGAGCAGAGACTTGACTACAGTACTGCAATTTAACCACTATGCTATAGACCTTACTTTTCCTACCTTGTTTTGTCAAGAGTTTCAGACCTGCTATACTTTGTGCAGGTTGAAGGTCAGAATAGGCCATCCATCTCTAATCTTGTTCCAGCCTCTCATCCAGACCTAGAACTTGGAAAAGTTACTTTTGGAACTAAAACTTCTGGAATCCTCCAGCTATTATTGGTTGGGCATGTTAAGTGGAGAAATTGGAAGAGTGAAGTCCAAAATGTAGCTTCTTTACCACCATCCCCCCAGGAAAGACCTGCCATGTTGTGTGAGATTTTCTTGTTTCTCAGCAGCTCTAGCCTAGAGGCTGTTGCGTTTTTTAGGCCTTCATACTGACATCAATAGAGCTTCTGTAATATAATAACTGACTAAGGCTATTTAATACATATCTGATGTGCAATGTTGGGAATAGTTTTAAATAAACATAGGAGACAGAAAGAATTGTGTGCATCATGCCACAGTGGTATGGACTGAAAAAGAAATGGTGGGCATGTTGTTGTTGTGGTATGGACTGAAAAAGAAATGGTGGGCATGTTGTCATTGTCACAGAAAGATCAAGAGTAGAACGATCTCCTTGAAAGAGTGTATGCCATTTAGAGTTAGGTCTCAAAAATTCCTTGGGTGGAGCAGTTTCTGCTTTAAATTGTTCTGTTAAATTTATTTCAACATTTATATCCTGCCTTTCCTCAATGTATAGGGGTGTACATGGTTAGGATTTCCCTTTATTCTCACAACAACCCTGTGTGGTAGGTTATGCCGAGAGGCAATGACTGGCTCAAGCTCACCCAGTGACCATCACATTTGTACTCCTATACCAACAGTCTAAAGTTGGTATAGCCAATGTGATGTAGTGTTTAGACTCTAAACACTACATCACATTGGCTGTCATACTTAATATTTCATATATATTAAGGATATATCTAGTCAGATCAGGAGCGGAATGAAAAACATATTACACATACATCTCAGAATATATTCTAGAGATGCAGTGTAGTGAAAGCTACCATTCAGTGCACATATATAATAATAATCATGTGCTGTCAAGTCAATTCTGACTCATATTGACCCTTTTCCAGTCTTTTCTAGGTAGAGAATACTCAGAAGTGGTTTCCCTTCTTTAGGAGGCATATGTACCTGGAAATGAATCCCAGTGAATACACTAATTTCCAAGTAAACAGAAAGAGAAATAGGATTCTTGAGAAAGCTAATTCTCCCTTATATGTTCAAAATGGTGTCAGTTCCTTATAGCACATTCCTATACAAGTTGGTTGAGAATCAAAGCACACTGAACTCAATGGTATTTCTCTACACAGGCAGGAGCCTAAAATGATGAAGTTGGTTTGAAAATCAAGGGATTTGGCAGATAAGCATACCTTCTTTTAAAATAGGAATTCTGGTTAGCAGAGCTTTCAAAACACATTGTTGCTTCTGATGTTTTTCCATAAAATGAATGTTCAAGATTCTAATGAGATCGCAAAGGCTCCATATAAGTGTTTCTGAGAAAGAACCTGGTTGTTAAAAAAAAAAAAATCTCTTTCACTATCTGTAACTAATCTGGGAACAACTAGCAAGACAAACTACTGGGGGGCCGAAATCAGTTTTTGCAAGAGTATGCTAGAAAATTGAAAATTGCCAAATTATATAGAACTGTTTTCTATTAATATCATACTAACCTTTGTACAGGATAATTGATCTTTTTAAAGACTATTGTTTATAATGTGTGTGTTACAGCTCAAAACTGCTCTGGTTTGAGGACTTGTGGACAATGTCTGGAACACCCAGGTTGTGGATGGTGCAGTGATCCCAGTAATACAGGCAAAGGCCACTGTGTGGAAGGGTCTTCAAGGGGGCCAGTGAAGTTGACTGGGATGCATTCTGCTGAAATGGTTCTTGAGAACAGTCTTTGCCCCAAAGAGAAAAATTATGAATGGTCTTTCATTCAGTGTCCAGGTAGGAACTCCTATGTGTTATTTTTCTTTTTGTCTTGATCTAATAAAGTAGACTGTTAATGACTTGCTTCCAAACATAGTTTTGTGCATCATGATATTCTTGGTTCTTTGTTATTGTAACTTTAAAGCATTATTCAAAATGTTTGTTTTCTAACAAGCACAATTCCAGGCCAACCAAATCAGATACTCAGAATATGTGCAGTGATATTAAATTTGGCTATAGATTACAAAAAATAGGGTTTAACCTGTCACAAAATTAAAGGTGTCCATTATACCTTCCTTTAAAATTGTGTATGGTAATAGGAAATCTGTAATCTCTGACAGGTATAAAATGCAGAATTCACTTACAGATACACTATGGCTTGAGAATAACACAAAACACTGAACTTGTTCACCTACGATTCCTCTTGAAAAAGCTCTGATGTTTCAGGATAGGCGAGTCAAAAGTGTTTGAAAAATCAGCAGATTTCATTAATATATTGAATGCTGAAGAGGTGGGTAAAATCATGATTATCTGTCACTTTGAGACATATAAAAGGAATAAAACAAAGGGAAATAGAAGGCAGAAACAGGTAGCCATTAGGAATAAAGGAAAAAGTAGATGGCCAAAAGTATAGCAGAGATCTATGTGAAAACAATTCAGGCTTATTCAACTATTCTAATTTGGTTCTAACATGACTGGCACCAGTTTGTCAGCTAAACAACAGGCAGCTTTTCATTCCAGAATTAATGAGCTTACATAGTGGTTCTGGAACTTCTTTCTTGATGTATTTACAAATATCATCATGTCTGGCACTCAAAAGATTTAGCATCTTGAGTTCACAATTTTATCTAATTCCCATAACCAAATATTATTGCAGTTAACATTCTGCAGTGGTTTCAGCTCTACAGTTATGTTTTCATTCTATTATTTTTTTAAAAAAGAAAATATAAATTACGTACACTGCATCTTATTCAGGCATTCAGAAAATAAATGGAACATGAAAACACATTAAGAAAACCATTGAAAGTTTCTGTCTTTCCAAACCACAATGAAAGCTCCCTTTAGAACCATTAGCATCAGTAAGCATAAATGTTAAGTATCTCCAAATACCTTTGAAGACAAGTAGGCTTTAACCATGATCCAGAGCACCATAAGGTTGGGCTACTACAAGCAAAGCCACCAAGGCAGAATGACTTGAATTAGGGAGCAATTATTAGCATGTATAAAAGGGACATGGTGGCGCTGCAGGTTAAACCGCAGAAGCCTATGTGCTGCAAAGTCAGAAGACCTGCAGTTCTAAGATCGAATCCACACGACGGAGTGAGCTTCCGTCGCTTGTCCCAGCTCCTGCCAACCTAGCAGTTCAAAAGCATGTAAATGCGAGTAGATAAATAGGTACCACCTCGGTGGGAAGGTAACGGTGTTCCGTGTCTAGTCGCGCTGGCCACGTGACCACGGAAACTGTCTACGGACAAACGCTGGCTCTATGGCTTGGAGACGGGGATGAGCACCATGCCCTAGAGTCAGACACGACTGGACTAAATGTCATGGGGAACCTTTACCTTTACCTATTAGCATGTATAGAATTCTCTTCTCTCTTGCTAAGGTGTTGGAATAAGGAGATTCTGTTAGCACAGAAACAATTAAGGAACAACTGACACAGAGGAGGCATAAACATGTTTGTGTCCTGTGAAAAGTATTGATCCATGTTGGTAACTTGGGGAAGGCAGCAGATAGAGTTGGTCACAACATTCATGTTCCTTTCCTGATACCATTCAAAATGGAGCAATGTGGTGTTCTTCCAATTCGGTTGATGCCACAAGTATAGTTCAAGTATCTGAATAATGTAGCAAATATAGTCCAAGAATCTGATAGGCAACATGGTGTTGCACTGTCATTGTGTTGCTTGGTTGTGGTGTCATGTAGGAAGTAAGAAAAGTACCAAAGAATAAGTGTTAACTGGAGCAGCAAAGAGGCACAAAAGATAGGAATGATTCTGCTTGTCAGGGAATATTTTGGGTGTTCTGAAAGACCCTAGTTTTTATGATGATGATGATGATGATGATGATGATGATGATGATGATGATGATGATGATTATTATTATTATTATTATTATTATTATTATTATTATTTTATCCAGAACGTTTGCTTATGGTTATCATTACAATTAGAGATGGGCATGAATTGCTGGTTTAGCGGTTCAGTGCCCCATCCCCTCCAGCGGGCACCCATTCGGCAGCAACATCCAGAGAAGGAAGGGCAGGGTGCTGCTGCTGAATGGGCTCCCACTGGAGGTAGTGGGATACTGAACTGCAGATCAGCTGTTTGGCCAGGAAATGAACCAAGTCAAACCACCAAACAAGCAGTTTGTGCCCATCTCTAATTACAATCCTAGTAATACTGTTCCAAATCATCAATAATTCAATAATGTTCAGAACACGGCCAAACAGCCCGAAAAACCTACAACAACCATCAGATCCCGGCCGTGAAAGCCTTTGAGAATACATCAATAATTTGTTTTTATTAATTAGATAAATTTACAATGGACCAGATGTTAAATAAATAATAAAACCAGTAAGTCCCAAGATCACTGTTCCCATATTAGTGACAATTATCATTCTCGTTAGATTGCATAGTAATTTTCATTTAATCAACATTGCAAAAAATTATTCAATAAAACAGAAACAGTGGATGCAGAAACAAAATAATTCAGCAGTGCTTCTTGATGTCCATGAATTGGTACTTAGTAGGACATGATCAAAGATTGGAACTAATTAACTATATGTAACATAGTTACCTGTAGGTAGTTATTGTTTTGGGTATGAATAGTGTAACTAAGTTATATTTCAAATGCAGTATAATAAATAGCTAAGAAATTACTGTTTTGATGTAATATATGACTTTTCTAATTATTTTCAAAAGTTAACAATTAAAGGGAATTTTCAGAAGCATCTGATAGGAATATTTCCAGTTTTATACCACAATTCTACTAATCTTCGCAAGGGGCTTTTTTGTTTGTTTGTTATTTCTGAAGTATTTTCAAGGTACAGTATCAAAACTGGCTATTGGGGGAAATGAAGAGTATTTATCTGCATTTTTCCAGCTGCTGCTAAACACAAGAGAAACAACAATGACAGTGATCTGTCTGCTACTAATGCAACAACCACAAATGAAAAAGATAAAACATTGACGCTCTGTATATGAAAACCTTAAATGAAAAGTCAAAGTTTATTTAATTAAAGGAGCACTGATTTGGTTGTTGGGGTAGGAGCAATGAAAAGTTGAACCACAGTCTGTAATTAATTACAGGATTGAGGGAAAGTAAAAGGGGCACTTCCCCAGTCTGGATGATAGTGTATGCAATGTCCAGTTCCGGGTGTGTGTTGGGGGGCAGTGTCATTTTCCCCTAATCTATAAATCTTGCTTTTTGCATACCGTGACTTTTATTCCGTAGAAATCAGCGGGTATTGCATGGACATGAGAATGCCATGATGTGCATAGTCATGTCCTGGGTTCCATTTTTAAAAAAAAACTAATTTATGAGACAGAGGATATGGAATCTGAAATTTATATGTTTACTGGGATTATATGAGAAGGACAAAGTAAGAAGAACTAGAAAGAAGAGGGATTGTCTACTGAGATCTTATGACCAGTGCACCCTAGTTCTGTTCATAAGCTGGCCATTAATTGTCAAGTGGATGTTAGTGTCGCGTTTTGACCCTTTTTGGATCCCACACCTCTGGAACCTATGTGGCGTTGGACCCACTCGTGCCTTGGTCTGTCCACCTAGACTCAGACCTCAGAGCACACCAGGGCAAAACTAAACTCTTTCCTTTCTTCCACTGCTGCCACCAGGAGATCCCTAGATCCCCATAACTCCTTTAGAAAGAATCAGGTCCACTCTTTAATGAAATAGAAAGATCTTTAGTTTATTTGCTTATTTGTTTCAGTATTTTAATATTCAGTTCTATTCCTTCTCCCTTCCAGTCACTGGTCAATCACTTCTCAGATCTCCTACTATATTTTCATCAGTCTAATCACAATCACATAAATCTCTGAACTCTGCTAATCAAACTCCTTCCAAAACTCTGATCTCCCTTCTCCCCCTCAGGCTCTGCCTCTTATACTCTGCCTCTTGGCTCCGCCTCTCAGCAACATAAATATGCATGACCCACTCTAACTAAACCTGAGCCATGACCACATTTAAAGGAGAACGCTACAGACCTCCCCCCTTACTTAGGTTTGTTTGGGAGGGGAAACACATTTTTCCTCCTGAACAAACAGCTGCAATAGCTTAAACTTGTTTTTTTCCTCATAACATTTTACCTTTCACATTTTTACTAAATTTCAACCAAATCCTTACCTTATCATTTAATATACAATACTTTACCTTATCATCTACTAATCAATAATATACCTTACCTTATAATTTTACAGAATTTACAACCATACAGAAATCACGATCATGAACTTTTACATAAATAATTAACTGTGAATTATAGTCCATTTCAGTTTATAATAAAAGTCCTGGTATCATTCATCTAGCCTCCTGGAAAGCACATGTGCGACAACGTTGTGGGCTTTCGAGGCAAGAACTGAGTCTCTGTTGCAAAGGCAAAATTTGCAAAGTCCAAGTCTCTCACTTTTCCGTCGTAGTCTGGCGCACCATGGACTGGTCCGGTTGTGGTCATCTCCTTCAGCTGGACACACCTCTGCTGGTACTCAGGAGTCCCTCTGTTGACCACTGGCTCCTTCCTCCGCACCCTTTTCCGTCGACTGGCGGTCATCAGCCACTCGGTTGTCCACAGGATGTCATCTGCTGGTCGTTTTAGTGTGACGTCATCTTTAAGTCTGGCTCGGGGCTTCACTTGCTCAGCTAGGGAAAGGGTAGGCAGTTCCCTCTTCTCCTCCCGAACATCTTTAGATGCATCCCTCTTTAAGGCATCAGGGCCTTCCTCCTTCTGTATCACATAATTGACATTGTTCAATTTTGTCACTACTTTATAGGGATCCTCCCAAGCTAATTGTAGCTTGTGTCCTCTGACTGGCCTAAGCAAAAGAACTTCATTTTCAGGCCCAAAAGTTCTTTCACGGGCTTTCTTGTCATACCAGGTCTTCTGCTTAGTCTGGGCAGCCCTTAAGTTCTTTCCGGCTATCTCTAGAGACCTTTGCAGGGTGTTTTGCAACCTGTGCATATATTCTACCACTGACTCTGGGTCACTTTCTCTATGGTCTTCCCAGTTCATGCAGAGCAAATCTAAAGGTCCGCGTGTCTCTCGTCCTAGCAGTAACTCAAAAGGACTAAATCCCGTGCTCTCTTGAGGGATGCTCCTATAAGCATATAGTAAGGGTTGTATTTTGCAGTCCCAATCATTTGGGTTCTCTGCTACATACGCCTTAGTCATGCGCACTAAAATGCCATTGAATTTCTCAACTAGCCCGTTGGTCTCTGGATGATATGGAGTCGAATTGATTTGAGTAATTCCACAAGCCTTCCATAACCTTTTGATCAGTTTGGATGTGAAACTCATTCCCAAATTGCTGACTATCTCACTGGCAAATCCCAATCGGCTCATGTAATTGATTAGGGCATCTGCCACGGTGTCAGTTTCCATGTTGCGCAAAGGAATTGCCTCGGGATATCTAGTGGCAAAATCCATTATGGTCAAGATGTATTTATTTCCCCTACGGGTGGCATTAGGTAAGGGACCCACTAGATCGATTCCCAGCCTTTGGAACGGTGTAGAGATGACTGGCAGAGTAATCTGTTTTCCCATAACTGGCCAAAAGTAGTTCTGGCCAACCCGTCTTTTGGTTCTGGTGATCCCCATGTGAGCTCCAAATAAACTGCTATGAGCTTGATTAATGATTTTCTCCCTGTATTTACTAGGGACCACTAATTGCTTTCAGGGTTCCCCTTTTCCTTGGTATGGAGTAGCTAACGTTTCCCTGTACAGAAGGTCTTTGGTTAAGCTAAAGCTCTCAGGGCACTCAGGAGACAGTACAGTGGGACTCCTGGCAGCTTCAAAGCAAACTCCCAAGCTAATGTCCTCCTTCTGCTCCTGGGCAAAATTGTTATTTGTTTTGGGATTCTGTAGTAGCATGAGTTCTGCCTCAGCCCCATCATCAAGCTGGGTTGCCACGGTAACCGCTCCACCTAGGCCTCTCTCTGCTACAGTATCGGTTTGAGCTGCAGAGGGTGAGTTTTGACCCCCCTTTGAGTGGGTAAGCACTAACGCACTCTTGACATGCTCTATTAAATCCCAACCAAGGAGAAAAGCTGCTGGTATTTCATCTGACACAGCTACTTGCCACTTTCCAGACCAATTCTGGTATTCTACTGGTATCTCAGCCACTTTTAAAACCATGGTTTCCTTCCCAATTCCCTTTAAAGACATTTCTTTGCCAGGAATAATGTCATCCTGGGCTACTAGATCGGAATGGACAATGGAGATTTGAGATCCTGTATCTCTTATTGCAATGTACTTCTTTCCTTTCACAACTATTTCTTCACCTGCGTTTCTGAGAAGGGTCTGGTCATTGCTGATATAGAAACAATGGACTACTTGGGCTATAGGAATATCTTCCTCCTCATGGTCAGTAGAAGTGGTGGTGGTTATGGGATCAGGTCTCTGTCTACTATTTTCCTCCCCTGATTCCACTTGCTTGACACAATACACCTTTTTGGTTAGAGAATCATTTCTCTGCAAGTTGGGGTATGGTTGCCTACACTGGAATTGTAAGTGGCCTGGTTGCCCACAGTTAAAACATTTAAAATTCCTTTTGTCATTCTGAGGTACTTTGGCGAACCGTGCCTCAGGGTTTGATGTTTTTGGCGGGCTAGCCCTTGGCAACTTTGGGGAAGTCCCGCCCTGACCTTCTCTCTCAGGATTCCTGCTGAGGTAATTTTTATTAAAAGGCTTTTTATAGTTATTGTCCCAGTTTGGTTTATTTACTCTCAGCTCTGAAAATCTAGGGTTCCTGTAAGCATTAATCAAATCAGTTTGTTCTCCCGCTTCCCATAAATTTTTAGGATTCTTGTCCCTTACTAAATACCGTAGTTCTCCAGGTAATAGGGAGTAAAACTGTTCTAGCCCAATTAAATCCTTCAACTGTTCTAAAGAAGTGATCTCCTCTCTTTCAATCCACTTTTCCAGAGTCTGCGCCAATCTAGCTCCCAACTGAGAGTACGATTCATCTTGCTTTTTAGAGAGAGAGCGAAATTTCCGCCTCAGGTGTTCAGAGTTCAGACAAAATCTTGAATAAACCATCTTTTTATATGCCTCAAAATCTCTTGCCTTCTCGGGATTCATCTGGGCATATATTTCTGCCAGATCTCCGCTAACCTGCGCTCTTAAAACCATCATTCTATCTTCATTTCTGATTTCAAAGTCATTGCAGGTGCGTTCAAAAGCAATGAGGAAGGATTCAGGACAGTCCCCTCTTTTGTACTGGGGAAACTTCTTCAAATCTATCTTTGACAGGATTCCACCTCCCCCAATGTTGTTATTATTAAGGTTATTGTTTAGAGCAGAAATCTCTAGCTGTCTCATCTGTAGTTGAAAATCCATTTCCTTTTGCCTTAATTCTAGTTGTTTAGCTTCTGACTCAGCCTTGATTTCCAGTTCCCTTCTTCTCTCCTCTTGCTCAAATTGTCTGGCCTCCTGCTCAGCTCTTTCTTTGATTTCCAGTTCCCTTTCCTTAAGTTTAAATTCCCTTTCCAGTTTCCATCTCTCAAATTCTTGAGGGCTTAATTCCTTATTTCCCTCCAATTCCTGAGGTAACTCTTCAGACTCAGGACTCCCCCTTGTGGCACGTTTGTGAGGCATCTTTTCTTTCTGGGGTGATTAGAGCAGCATTCAAAAAATTTTAAAAGGACCTGTTTTTCTTATTTTACTTCCAGTTACTGATATAAATTTATTTCAAGCCTTTTCTTTTAGTACTTTCCCTCAGATCTGCTATGACCTGGCTTCTGCCTTATCCACAGCGCTCTCCTATCTCAGAGCCTGGGATTTTACAGTAAGCCCTCTGATCCTCAGATCCTGAGGTAAACTCAGAAATTCCCTCTCAGAGAATTCAAGCCTTTTCCTTAGGTTCTCTCCCTCAGATCTGCTATGACCTGGCTTCTGCCTTATCCACAGCGCTCTCCTATCTCAGAGCCTGGGATTTCACAGCAAGCCCTCTGATCCTCAGATCCTGAGGTAAAACTCAGAAATTTCCTCACAGAGTCGTTCCCTATCTTAGACCCCCCTGATCTGGGTTCTGAGGCCCCGCTACTAAGCTTTTCCCCAAAAGCTCTAGCAGGAACCAAACCTCATTGCCACAGATCCTGTCTAAAAGGTACCCTTGACTCAATAAACTCTTTTATAAAGGCTTCACTGGATTACTTCAATAGGCTTCACTGGATTATTTCAATAGGCTTCACTGGATTACTTCGTTTCCCGCCGCTGGACACCAATGTCGCGATTTGACCCTTTTTGGATCCCACACCTCTGGAACCTATGTGGCGTTGGACCCACTCGTGCCTTGGTCTGTCCACCTAGACTCAGACCTCAGAGCACACCAGGGCAAAACTAAACTCTTTCCTTCCTTCCACTGCTGCCACCAGGA
Organism: Intellagama lesueurii; assembly: GCA_037013535.1. Classification (NCBI taxonomy): domain Eukaryota; kingdom Metazoa; phylum Chordata; class Lepidosauria; order Squamata; family Agamidae; genus Intellagama; species Intellagama lesueurii. Next base: position 203,969,694 of record JBAJHW010000003.1, on the reverse strand, counting down.
GATCCCTAGATCCCCATAACTCCTTTAGAAAGAATCAGGTCCACTCTTTAATGAAATAGAAAGATCTTTAGTTTATTTGCTTATTTGTTTCAGTATTTTAATATTCAGTTCTATTCCTTCTCCCTTCCAGTCACTGGTCAATCATTTCTCAGATCTCCTACTATATTTTCATCAGTCTAATCACAATCACATAAATCTCTGAACTCTGCTAATCAAACTCCTTCCAAAACTCTGATCTCCCTTCTCCCCCTCAGGCTCTGCCTCTTATACTCTGCCTCTTGGCTCCGCCTCTCAGCAACATAAATATGCATGACCCACTCTAACTAAACCTGAGCCATGACCACATTTAAAGGAGAACGCTACAGTTAGGTTTGGACCTGACTGCAGTTTTATGCCAGCCATCTGGCTACTAAGGCCATTCTTGTCCACATACAGCATCTAACCTCTTCTGTATAGGAGCAAATCTTTGTCATTTGTAGCAAAGTTCTGAGTTAGGCAGTACTCTTATTGGATCACTAAAAATTTGCAAGGCACGCTTTAATATTCTCTAGAACTCTTTATTAAGGTGAAGATACTATAAAACCTGGGGCTTAAGCAAAAAAATCCAACAGTTGGGCCGGATGTGATGCCGGTGACTTGTTAAGTCAGATTGCCAGGAAGAAAAGAATCAAGCCTCTTTCTGTCTGCATAATTCTGACTCTTTATATGAATATTCCAGGACTGGATACTGTTTTGTGGCTATCCTTGGAGCATGACTGTATGTTAGAGATAACATATGGTTCAGATGAATGCCTCCAGAAGGCCTTTGACATGGGAGCATTTGATGGTGGCATGAATGAAAGTGTCAAGAAGCACTCTGTTGATGCTTCCATAACTGATAACAGTAGATAATAATTTTCTTCTTTTTTAAAAGCACAACAAAAGAAGAAATATCTTCTGCTTGCTTCCACTGTAAGCACCCATCTGGAAACTATTTGCAACATTTTGTCTGCACAGGAGTTTCAGGTCAAAAGTCTGAATAATTGAATTTTAGAGCTGACACTTAGATCTTTCTGTCCATCTGTCTATTCACATAGAGTTGCATCCACTGAATAAGGGAGGCCAAGCTGCATGTCTTTCACACTGGTCTGTCTTTTTAATTTGCAGCTTTTTCATCTGTGTGGTTGTTTCAGCTGAGCAGTTTCCCTGCATTGGGAGAATGGCATTGTGCCTTCACCCCTGCCCCTGTTCAATGTACAGTATTTCTGAAAATGCATGCAAATTGTAAAAGTAATTGGGATGTTTTCAGTTTTTGGTAGGGTCTTGAACACATTGACAGAGTTTTTGTGTGACCGCTCTACCTAGCTAGTTTATGTAGCCCTTTTATTAATGTGAAGTGGATATGTATGGTTCAATGATATGTTTCCTTGGATCTGGAAAAAAATCTGAGGAACTTGTATGCTTTGTATCAAAAGATATCAGACGCTATTCACAGAATAAACGATGCAAGAAGAGAACAGTTTAGTGCAACTAGAATTGCCAGTTACAGATAGTGTATGCTTTGTGTAATATCTCTTTGGTAATAATTTTTGCACTGGTTTTTATAAATATTAAGACTTTCCAGTTCAGTCTTGTTTGCTGTATCGATTGGAAATGAAAACTCTTTCTCAGATTCCAGATTTTGCTGTATAAGCTTTCCAAGACGACCTTTAAAACAGCAGCACAGGAATATGCTTGACAGCTCTCAAATGAAGGGTTATAAGCGTATCTCTATATGAAGTTAAGCCATACAGAGGTCTTAATTTGGTGGTAAATAGCATCATTACATGGAATGTTTCTTGGAAAAAAATGAATTGCAATAATCAATCAGTAGATTGAATGAATGAGTGAGTGAGTCTTCCATTCCCACATGAATGTTAATGTCACAAATGAAAAATATAGACATTGCACCATTTCCAGAGCTACTGTAACAGATGGCTCATGACTGAGCAGACCCCTTCCCTTGAAATTTTAAGCTGAGGCTTAAGAACCCTCTTTGTTCAATATGTGAATCATCCTGTGTATCCCCAGTTTTTTCTTTGAAAAATGGTCAGCCATTTGATAATAGATTAGACTTGAAGTTTCATAGTTGCCTCCAGAGGAAGATGACTAGCAGGCCATGGACCAAGAAAATTTCTTCTGAAAAATCAGAGTTCTGTCTCTTAATATAAGGGAGCTGGCAAATTTATGCTGCAAATTTAGTTTGAAATGTCAAGTGGTATGGGAGGTGGGTAGCCATGTTAATGTGTTGCAGCAGAACCAGCCACAATGAAGTGGACTGCGGTCCACAAAGGTTTGTGTCAAATAAAACCTTCTTAGTTTCTTAGGCATGCAGGTTTCTTTATGGTTTGAAATGGGTCTCAAAATCCTCAGAAAGTTAGATGCTATTTTTTAATTCATTGCCTGTGTGGAAGTGCTAATATTGGATTCCTTATAATAATTAGAATTAGTGAATTTATTGGAATAATATATTTTCAAGTCACTGATGTTGCTGTGATTGACAGAAGTTACTAATTTTTTATATCAGCCTCCTCCGCCCCCCCCGGCAACTTTCTAACTCTACCGCTCATTCAAATAAGGACTTCAGTTTGGAACTTGGAGATTCTGCTTTTCTAAATAATCTGGCATCACAGATGCACTTTTCCCTGTAGCCTAACAATCTTAGACTGTGATATTAGTCCCTCGGTTAACATTGCTGCATGGAATGCTTCCCAAATAACCAGAACCATGTGTGGAAACAAGGAAGAAAGATAAAGGGTTAAACTAAGGCCACAGTTGAACTGGTGATCATTTATGGGACAATACTGAAAACTAGACATAAGAAGGGATAGAGACATCATACATAGGTAAAGCAGTGCCTCATCCCTGCTTGCTGACATCAGCCTGGCCCTGTCAACCTGGAGTCCTGTGCCTCATCCTTGCTTTGCCTGCAGACACACTCTGCCCATAGTCAGCAGTTGGTGGTGGGATGCAGTTCTTTTTCTTTTAAAAATGAACTTAGCTTAAGCATACCCAAGGATGAAACCAGTTAATATTCTTTGGAATTCCCCTCCAGTCAGTTCTGATTTGATATCTAATCATTTAAATAACTTCTTGTGTTGATTATGAAATATTATTCACAGTTTTTATTGTATTTTTTTAAGAATGATGATCCTTTTGCCCTGTTTCGGTTTCTAAAACAACTAAAACTAAGGTGTGATATTTTTATTATTATTATTACAGCCTGCCAGTGCAATGGACATAGCACCTGTGTCAATGGCAATGTTTGTGAGCAGTGCAAAAATCTGACTACAGGAAAACAGTGTGAAACATGTATGCCAGGATATTATGGAGATCCAACAAATGGAGGCCAGTGCACAGGTGAGTTAAAGCAATATTTCCATTGTGTTCCTCGATGGAATGTGTGGAAAGTATTTCCGAGACACATAGTTTGATAGTTTGATTTAATGGTGGAGAAGAAAACTTACACTTAATCTGATATGACTTGCATTTGCAATCAGTAGTTGGTGTACTGATGAGGAGCAAAACTTGCCCTTGTTAGGTGGTGTCAAGGTTCTCCTTCTTCCAGCGAATCCCCTCAGACCAACCACTGCCCTTCCGGTAAACAGAACGCTGTCCATGATGGATTTTTAGTGTGAACCTGAAGACTGCTTTATTAATATTATTTACAGTGATTGGAGTCACACTGCTGATCACTTTTTGGGCAATTTATTATTGAATATTTTATTCGCATGCTATATAATAAGCAAGGCAAACAGGACTGTGCAAGTTTTGTCTTTCAGTTTCAACTATAAAGAGCAGCATCAGCTTCTTAAACTTATTCAATACTTTCATGATTTTCTTTTAATATTTTCAGCAGCAGACAGCAAAACAGGATCCCAGTTAGCTGTCCAAGTCCAATAAAAATCCCAACCCCTCCAAACACAGCCATGTGTTCTTCAACCCAGTTCTTCAATTTTAGGACACATCCCTGCTGATTAATCCCTATGGTATATGCAGTTCTCTGTTATATTTGTCCAAAGTTCTCAAGACATATCTCAATAAAGTTTGGAACTTCTCTCTCATCATCTTTAGGTTGCATTTTAGTAGAGCAACAGCCCCAAAGGTAGCTATAAGGATTATTAGCATGCCAATAACTGTTATGATCATAGGAACTCCTGAAATGGCTTCATTCAGTACTAGAGATGGGGGTATTTGTATTCGTATATGAATATCCCCGCACAGGTGGAAATAACGAGGGTTTTTGCCGCTGCCGCCGGCTCCGTGGAGGCTTCCTATCGCGCCATTGTCCGCAATCGATTACCCAGTCCTGGCAGGAGGCGGGATGACAAGCCTCTCTGCTAGGTCGGAGAGTGGCTAATCCATTGCGGAGAACAGCGCAATAGGAAGCCTCCGCAGAGCTGGTGGCAGCGGCAAAATTGTGAGTGGACAGTCCGGCCCCATGGGGCTGGACCCTTGTTATTTCCACTTGTGCAGGGATATTCGTATTCGTATACAAATACGAATACCCCCATTTCTATTCAGTACCAAAAATGTATCATGAAATTTCACTTGAATGGACACTCCTATGTACATTAACACAACTCCAGAAATCCAGTAAAGTATGATAGCCAGCCATAAACAAATTCTAATAACCCTCTCCCAATTAGTAACCTCTTTTCCCTTCATTCTGATTTCTATCCTATCCCTCCTAAGACCTCTGGCAAGGATAGATATACCGACATAAATCAGTGCTTCCCATTGTCACAGCTGTCCAATTTATTATCCATTTTGTTCTGGTAATTTTTGCTTACAGTCATGTTGATCTAATAGTTCGTCAAGTGGAAATAATCTATGGTAAACATATCGTCATTTGGTGAATGAAATTGCCATTTGGTGAAAGGGTTGGTGAATTAAGTCAAAAAGCCAGAAATAACTGCAAGTTAATAATTATGCAAAACACTCAAGTGTACCCTGAAAATATAACTGTTGCCAGGAAAATCTGAGTTTTCTTGCTTTTGCACTTCTTTGTTTAGTTTGACTTACATACATACTGACATTCTGAGAAATCTATTACTTAGATACTTGGTTTCTGTTGTATAAATATGTGGCATGCAAAATTTAAAAATGTACACATGCTTGGTAGCACAGAACTGTATAGTGTGAAGTAGTCTTTCTGTAATTTTTTCTGTGGATGCCAGTTATTGGGGCAACAGTACATTACTTCCTCCACTTGTAGAAATGACAACTTTCTACACATATTTTAGAACAAGTATATATTTGCATGGGAGGCTATCTGGGAATCACACATCCAACCGTATTGTAAGTGGAAATTTCAAGATGCTCATACAGAACACATTCCAATTTCCTGAAGTCACTGAAAACATGTAGAATTTTAGATGATGTATTTCTTAAATGACAGTTATGTCTATTAATTTATGCAACCTTTTGACTTCTAAAGGTGTTAATTCCTTAATGGTTTCACCTGGTCTCTTGGCAATGTAAAATGCATTTAGCTTTAGCTTATCAGATGTGTATCTGGGCAAATATTCAAGAGAAAGATTAATTGCCACCCTTATTGACAGTTCCACTTTTTCTTGGTGTTTTATGAAGCCTTAAATAATTCTTAATAGTTGTCTTATTTCCTGAAGTTGACAAAATGTTCTTTTGCTTTCTCTAGTTCCTCTGTGGCATAGTGATATATTAAAGCAGCTTTTATTCTTCAGGGATGCATTAGCTTTCTAACTAAATAAGCATACTGTCACCTTTAGTGAATGATGTACAATGTAATAATAATGAAAATCAATTTGTAAGCACAATAAAATTATACATTTTATTACTTGTTTCTGGAATTCTGGCTACATGATATTCAAGTGAGTTCATTGGAGGCATGATATAAGAAATGACTACTTAAAAGTCCATGTAATTAAAAACAGAAATGAGAGCTAGTTTAAGATATAAGATATTTTCTTACATAACTTTTCAGGGTTGAATATTTAATATTTCAGGAATACATCACTGCAGTCTTAAATTAATCATGAACTTATTCTTCCATGTAGGAATAGGATCACCAAAATTATTTTGGGAACAGAGGGATAAGAAAACCAAGGAATTACATATGTGTACAGAAGAGAGTGTGTGCTTATCCCTACTTATGGTTAAAAAAACAATCATTCATTCATTATAATTGTATTTTGCTGTGCCTCCCAGAAATGCAAGGTGCTACACATTGGCCTAAATCCAGTGAGGGATGTATACTGATGGAATGGCTTCCATCAGCAAACTTGAGAAGGCAATTTGTCTTCTTGAATGCAGTTACCTGTGCACCCTCAGAAACTTCTGTAGAGTGGTGGGAAATCATCCAAAGCCAGTATTCAGTATTCCTATTCCTTCTCTCACACAGGAAGGAAGTTCCTATGCCCTGGATCTAAGCCATTGTTCTTCGCCCATTTTATTCTCAGACCAGCTATGAGAGGTATTTTAGACTAAGAGATAGTGACTGGCCCAAGGTCAGCCAGTCAGTTTCAGGGCTGAAGGGTGATTTGAAGCTCGGTTTCTCTAGTCGGTTTCTCCTGCCAACCTAGCAGTTCGAAAGCATGCAAATGCAAGTAGATAAATAGGTACCACCTCGGTGGGAAGGTAGCGGCGTTCCGTGTCTAGTCGCGCTGGCCACGTGACCACAGAAACTGTCTTCGGACAAACGCTGGCTCTACGGCTTGGAAACGGGGATGAGCACCGCCCCCTAGAGTCGGACATGACTGGACAACTGTCAAGGGGAACCTTTACCTTTTTCTCTAGTTGAAGCTCAACACTCTAACCACCATGCCAAACTAGTTCATGTCTAACCTTGAGATAAGGGTAAATCAAACAGAAATGTTCTAATTCTAACGGGAGCTGCAGGTAGCAAATCTGGTTGTGGCAAGTTCTCAGAGAAAAACACCACACCATAGTGGATGAAAAATAAATGACTACAAATTTAATGTATATAGCTTAATAATTTTGTTCAGCATAGGTTAATAGGTGTTCATTGACTTTCTTACTCACCAGTGATCCATCCTTGGCCCAACTGCTGGGGAAACCAATGGAATAATACTATGTGTGCCACACATGGACTCCCTGTCATTCATGTGGGGAAGGCAGTTGTCTCTGTGTTAGGCAGACCTCAGTTGCTTTCACCCCAGGATCCCTTAACAGAATTCCTGAAATGGGGATAGTGGCAAGTCCCAAGACCTGATGATGGGCAAGCAGGTTGGAGTATTTATATGTTCATGGATACTAGCCATTACATTTCCTGCTTCTGGCTGCTAGATTGCAAACAGGGCCCCAAATGAGTTTCTTGTCATAGCCTCTGTTCAGATATTTACTGGCAATATTACTCATAATTCCATGCAGTGCATTCCACACAGGTGCCTGTACACTAAAATGACCAGATCTGCATTGTCCTGTTTCCTTTTCTAATACTGAAAAAATGCAGAGCCGGGCCCTTTGTGCATATGGCTTCTTTGTTGTGTTGTGTGTCTGGTGAAGATGATTCTGAGTCTGTTCATTCACCACATAAAGCAAATTTTGTTGTTGTTGTTTAGTCGTTAGGTCATGTCCCACTCTTTGTGACCCCATGGACCAGAGCACGCCAGGCCCTCCTGTCTTTCACTGCCTCCTGGAGTTTGGTCAAATTCATGTTGGTAGCTTCAGTGACACTATCCAACCATCCCGTCCTCTGTCGTCCCCTTCTCCTCTTGCCTTCACACTTTCCCAACATCAGGGTCTTTCCCAGGGAGTCTTCTCTTCTCATGAGATGGCCAAAGTATTGGAGCCTCAGCTTCAGGATCTGTCCTTCCAGTGAGCACTCAGGGTTGATTTCCTTCAAAATGGATAGGTTTGTTCTCTTTGCAGTCCAGGGGACTCTCGAGAGTCTCCTCCAGCACCACAATTCAAAAGCATCAATTCTTTGGCGGTCAGCCTTCTTTATGGTCCAGCTCTCACTTCCATACATCGCTACTGGAAAAACCATAGCTTTGATTATGCGGACCTTTGTCGGCAAGGTGATGTCTCTGCTTTTTAAGATGCTGTCTAGGTTTGTCATCGCTTCCATATCACTGCCTCCATATCTTCCCCTTCTATTTGCCAGGAGGTGATGGGACCAGTGGCCATGATCTTAGTTTTTTTGATGTTGAGATTCAGACCATTTTTGGCCCTCTCCTCTTTCACCCTCATTACGAGGTTCTTTAATTCCTCCTCACTTTCTGCCACCAGAGTGGTATCATCTGCATATCTGAGGTTGTTGATATTTCTTCCGGCAATCTTAATTCCGTCTTGGGATTCATCCAGTCCTGCCTTTCGCATGATGTATTCTGCATATAAGTTAAATAAGCAGGGAGATAATATACAGCCTTGTCGTACTCCTTTCCCAAATTTGAACCAATCAGTTGTTCCATATCCAGTTCTAACTGTTGCTTCCGGTCCCACATATAGATTTCTCAGGAGATAGATAAGGTGGTCAGGCACTCCCATTTCTTTAAGAACAATAGTTTGTTGTGGTCCACACAGTCAAAGGCTTTTGCGTAGTCAATGAAGCAGAAGTAGATGTTTTTCTGGAACTCTATGGCTTTCTCCATAATCCAGCGCATGTTAGCAATTTGGTCTCTAGTGCCTCTGCCCCTTCAAAATCCAGCTTGTACTTCTGGGAGTTCTCGGTCCACATACTGCTGAAGCCTACCTTGTAGGATTTTGAACATAACCTTGCTAGCGTGTGAAATGAGTGCAATTGTACGGTAGTTGGAGCATTGTTTTGCACTGCCCTTCTTTGGGATTGGGATGTAGACTGATCTTTTCCAATCCTCTGGCCACTGCTGAGTTTTCCAAACTTGCTGGCATATGGAGTGTAGCACCTTAACAGCGTCATCTTTTAAGATTTTAAATAGTTCAACTGGAATGCCATCACCTCCACTGGCCTTATTGTTAGCTATGGTTTCTAAGGCCCACTTGACTTCACTCTCCAGGATGTGTGGCTCAAGGTCAGCAACCACACTATCTGGGTTGTCCGGGACGTCGAGATCTTTCTGGTATAATTCCTCTGTGTATTCTTGCCACCTCTTCTTGATGTCTTCTGCTTCTGTTAGGTCCCCACCATTTTTGTCCTTTATCATGTCCATCTTTGCACAAAAGGTTCCTTTAATATCTCCAATTTTCTTGAACAGATCTTTGGTTTTTCCCTTTCTATTATTTTCCTCTATTTCTTTGCACTGTTCATTTAAGAAGGCCCTCTTGTCTCTCCTTGCTATTCTTAGGAAGTCAGCATTCAGTTTTCTGTAACTTTCCCTATCTCCCTTGCATTTTGTTTCCCTTCTCTTCTCTGCTATTTGTAAGGCCTCGTTGGACAGCCACTTTGCTTTCTTGCATTTCTTTTTCTTTGGGATGGTTTTTGTTGCTGCCTCCTGTACAATGTTACGAGCCTCCAACCATAGTTGTTCAGGCACTCTGTCCACCAAATCGAGTTCTTTAAATCTGTTCTTCACTTCCACTGTGTATTCATAAGGGATTTGGTTTAGATTATACCTGACTAGCCCAGTGGTTTTTCCTACTTTCTTCAGTTTAAGCTTGAGTTTTGCTATAAGAAGCTGATGCTCAGAGCAACAATCAGCTCCAGGTCTTGTTTTTGCTGACTGTATAGAGTTTCTCCATCTTTGGCTGCAGAGAATATAATCAATCTGATTTCGGTATTGCCCATCTGGTGATGTCCATGTGTAGAGTTGTCTCTTGTGTTGTTGGAAAAGAGTGTTTGTGATGACCAGCTTGTTCTCTTGACAAAACTCTATTAGCCTTTGCCCTGCTTCGTTTTGAACTCCAAGGCCAAACTTACCTGTTGTTCCTTTTATCTCTTGACTCCCTACTTTAGCATTCCAATCCCCTATAATGAGAAGAACATCTTTCTTTGGTGTCAGTTCTAGAAGGTGTTGTAAGTCTTCATAGAATTGGTCAATTTCAGCCTCTTCAGCATCGGTGGTTGGTGCATAAACTTGGATGACTGTGATGTTGAAAGGTCTGCCTTGGATTCGTACTGAAATCATTCTATCATTTTTTAGATTGTATCCCAATACAACTTTTCCCACTCTTTTGTTGACTATGAGGGCTACTCCATTTCTTCTACGGGATTCTTGCCCACAATAGTAGATATGATAATCGTCTGAATTGAATTTGCCCATTCCCGTCCATTTTAGTTCACTGACGCCCAGGATGTCAATGTTTATTCTTGCCATCTCCTGTTTGACCACATCCAGCTTACCAAGGTTCATAGATCTTACATTCCAGGTTCCTATGCAGTATTCTTCTTTGCAGCATCGGACTTTCCTTTCACTTCCAGGTGTGTCCGCAGCTGAGTGTCCTTTCGGCTTTGGCCCAACCACTTCATTAGCTCTGGAGCTACTTGTACTTGTCCTCTGTTGTTCCTCAGTAGCATGTTGGATGCCTTCCAACCTGAGGGGCTCATCTTCCAGCATCATATCTTTTAGCCTTTTGTTTCTGTTCATGGGGTTTTCTTGGCAAAGATACTGGAGTGGCTTGCCAGTTCCTACTCCAGGTGGATAGCGTTTAGTCAGAACTCTCCACTATGACCTGTCCGTCTTGGGTGTCCCTGCACGGCATAGCCCATAGCTTCTCTGAATTACTCAAGCCCCTTCGCCACAACAAGGCAGCAATCCATGAAGCAATCCATAAAGCAAATACTTGCTAGCTAACTTTTTGAAATGAGCACAAGATGATGACACTAATTTTTCTCTTCAATTTTGCCGTACAGTGTATTGTATCATAAGAATGGGGTCATGAGTGTTAGAATAAACACTATAAGTAATACACTACAGTGTAACTGTCATTCAAAGTTTTAATTAGGAAGAAGTTAAAGGTTGTTGACTTTATGTTCTAGTACAATTTTATTCGTACTACTTTCAGGCATGTATCATATGGCTCATTAGCATGAAATAATTATATGCTGAACTTCATATGACTTCCTTATTTGGTTTGGGTTACAATGTTGTACGTTTATCCTGTGAAAGTATGCGACATTAGTTAAGTTCATATTTTATGATAAATGTATGACTCTTTCCAGTGTGTCTTTCTTAATTACATCCCAAGACACCTTGAATATTTATTATAGAAACATGAGATGTATACAACAACAACAACAACAACAACTTAGGCTCTATTTAATTTAATAAGTGTATTCATAAGACCCAGATATAAGGTATAGCTGTTTTCTAAACAAGCCATTGTCATGGACTACAAAACAAGGTTAAAATTGCATAAGCCATTTTTCCTGTAAGAGTAAGAAAAGTTCAGGGGAGGCCATATATACGTGAGCCGCAGATGTCAGCCCTAAATTAGTGCTCCAACAGACAACCTAGTGTCCAGAGAATGGTACAATTTATTCTACTCAGCGAAGGCATGGGTGGGCAGGCTTATGTTCATGAACAGCAATTTCCTTCATCACACAGCACCTTTTCTTCTGAACAGAATATTTAAAAGCAGTTTGTGCTGTGACATGGGCCTGTTAGTGATATTCATTGGGCAATGTAGAAATAAAAAAGAAAGGCAAAGTAAAAACAAAACAAAACAACCATTTGGCTATTCTCAAGTTCTTCAGTATACTTGTAATTGGATCATGGCCATGAAATCCTAAAGGAGATAATTCTGTGGGAATTGTTGAGCTGATGCCTGTATAATTTTTTTAAAAAAAGGAATGCGTGCTGCTTCTATACTGCCCCATAGTGCTTAAAGCACTCTCTGGGCAGTTTACAAGTTAATTATGCAGGCTACGCTCCCCCCCCCCCCCCGGTGAGCTGGGTATTCATTTTACCGACCTCGGAAGGATAGAAGGCTGAGTCAACCTTGAGCCAGCTACCTGGGATTGAACCCCAGGCCATGAGCACAGTTTTGGCTGCAGGACAGCAGTTTAACCACTGCACCACAAGACTTATCTGAGGCTCATCATTCTGAATGTTATTTTCACTTGGCAAAGAATGTTGACTGTTAACATACAGCTTTTAGGTACCTGCAGAGCTTAGCATGCAATACAAACAGCCTAAATTGGTAAACATTTTAGTTAGAGGGTCCCTAACCCTAACCTAATAGATTAGGTCCAGTGCTAGTGATTGAAAATAGAACAGATAGCTTACTAAACAACTTTACCTGAGAGTATAAGGATGTTTTCTATAACAACTGCAAAGTGGTTCTGTAGAAATAGAAAACAAATGATTTTCAAAAATTATGACGTCAGTGTTATTTGTTGTGTTGTTCTGAGGAATTCGAAGAAAGCACACATTTATTGGAAGCCTTTTTCTTAACAGGAATGTAAAACTTTTCTTGTTTAGTTCTTGCTGGTTGGAAACAAAAAAATTCAAAAGTTCTCTCCCTTCTTAGTGAGGTTATGACTGAGTTTGTACACACTTTGCATTTCAGGACTTCTTTGAAAGATTTGTGGAAGGAATTTTTGGCAAAATTCAAGGCTTTCGGTGGGCAGACACCATATTTTTCTTTGTGTGCTTGTGCTAATGCTGCTGCTAAAAAAAAAGGCATGGTCTCACAGCTGTTGACTTTTGGGGGATGGTTAGGATATCTCAAAGTGTTAGTTTCCAACTGTACATATGTTACATTCTTTGTTCGTAGGTTCTGTTTTCAGAGGGTAGCTATCATAATTAGAAGTTAAAGAGCCAATATGATGGTGCATGCAGCTGTATAACAGACTGTGGGAACTTGATTCCGAGAGGATCTGAATCTTTTAATATATTCAGAAGTTTTAGATGCTTTATGGCTTCATGGATGTGAGTGTTACTGGCCAGATTTGGGTTTCGGTTTTCCGGCAAGGAATCAGGAATAGACGCAACAGCTGAACCAAAGGTCCGATTTTATTTTAAAGAGCAAAGAGCAAGAAAGGTCAGCTGGGACTTCCCTTAAAGCAGAGAAGACCCAAAACATATAGTGTACATACATTTTATAATGATACAGTCAAAGAGCCATAAAATGCTATGATTCTATTGGTCAATTGTACCCCAACTTTGGATCTAGTCCCTCATTGGGTAATTGATGCCAACTACGCTAATCTATTGGTTACATGTAGATATGCACATTGTGCCGCCATCTCTCCTTGACCTGGGCCCTGGATGCGCCTGAAAGTCTGGGGACAAGAGTATCCATTTCCCTTATCTATTGGTATGTTTATGTGTTTTCTTCCTGGGCCCTGCTATATGGCCTTCAATACTGTGAATCACTTGTGAATGTTACTTGCTGGCTTCCTCCTACAAGCATTCCGATGGTGGGCCATCTGTTACATGAAAAAGGTGGATAGGCAGAGAAGAAGGGTTACATTGTTATTCTATGTCAGCCATAAATACTTTTGAGCTAGGTGTGAATGTTTCAGGGTTAGGTCTTTTGAGGCCTGGTCTTTCTCTCAATGTATTGTCAGTTCTAAAATGTAGTTTCATCTTTTCTCGGTATCATGAGGACAGCTGGAGAAGAGTATCTTAGTTGGATAGTTGAAACGGAGAACTCACAGAAAAGTTCTTCCCTAGATGTCGAGCTGGATAAACGCATTGGCAAAGCAGCTACCATGTTCTCTAGACTCACAAAGAGAGTATGGCTTAATAAGAAGCTGACGGCATATACCAAGATCCAGGTCTATAGAGCCTGTGTCCTGAGCACACTCCTGTACTGCAGTGAGTCCTGGACCCTTTGTGCATGGCAGAAGAGGAAGCTGAACACGTTTCATATGCATTGAATGTTATTCCAAATATTTAATTTGATTTGGTAGTACCATATTTTTCTGTTTATAAGAAAACCCACCCACCCCACTTTTCTAACTCAAAAATTAAGAAAACTTAGCTTTGAGTATTCAGCTTCTGGGCTCAGAATGCTCGGACATTACAAGTCCCTTTGTTCTCTCCTCAGCTTACTTCCGTGTATAAGACGCCCCTCAATTTTTAGTGTAATGATTTTAGGAAAATGTAGCATCTTATACACGGAAAAATATGGTAGCAGTGTTTAGCATATGGTATTTAGAGAGTACAGTAACTTTATGGAGGTAGCATATACCAGGGATGTTGGAAAATCTTTGGGCCTGAGTCCCAAGTCTGAGTCTGAGTCTTTGGTACCAAGTCCCAAGCCCCAGGTGCCTATTTAAAAAAGGATTTTTTTCCCAGAAAAAAAGGGAGGATGGGTTCCAAGTCATGAGTTGAGTCCAAATCATTGAAACAACAACAACAACAACCCCTGAGTTGAGTCTGAATTGAGTCACCAGTGCAACTTAAGTCCAACTTGACAGCGAGTCCTATGCCTCAAGTCCTCATCTTTGGCATAAACTATGGAAATAATAACTGTACTGTGTCAAGAATTTATTAATTTTTAGTCGTCTTGAAGAGTCATGCATAATATTATACCATTTCCTTGCTTGACTATTTTTTCAGTTTTCACTAAGAAATATTTGATTAGCAAAGTTAAACTTCTATACTAATTTACAAGGCAGCAATCCATGAAGGGGGTTGAATTTCTTAGTTGTTTGCAAAAAGGAAACAAAACAATAAAAGGAATAAAAATGAATGTCATTCATTCCAAAGACACTTATGGAGATTTACAGAAAAATGTGATGAAATCTAGGTGTAAATGGACTGTGGAAGCAGGTCCCCTAACTCACTGGTTTGTGGTCATATGATAGCAATCGAGGACAGAAATGGCAAACTGCTATCTTAAAAAGTAGAAGACACTCTTGTATAAGATCTAGTGATGTCTCACAGCCTTTTGATATCAAACAGGAATCAAGGGGGAAAAATACTCTTCTCCTGACAACAAGATTTGTCTGTGTGAGATTCCACCCCCTCCCCAAGATATCTTACAGGTTATCTCACAGGATTTCTCTGAAGTTTCATGGTAATTTTTTTGAAAATTACTATTCCTGTGCAGAATGGCATATTTCCTGTGAAATGTATCCTGGAAACACCAAGTTGTGTACACTTGTTATCATTTCTGTGCAGAATGGAATCTTTCTTGCACAAGTTTCAGCAGAAACGGCATTAAGCTGTAATAGTTTTCTATGCAGAATACCGGGCAAAAAGTTGAAAGGGAAATGAAAGCAGAGACAGGTTTTTCTGGAAGCCAGGACATCTTGGTGATGCACGCCAAGGTCTTACTGGAAGACTGCAGGAAGCATGACATTTTGCAGGTATTCATCACATCCTTGATGAGATTTTCTGCAGCCAACCAAGCAGGAATAAGATTGGTCAGGTGCAGGCAATTCTTTAAATGGAGGACTGGAGAAAGGCAATTTTATTCTCTCAATCCTGGGAGCATAAAAATGCTCCCTTGACGAGCTCTGGGTTTGTTCTTCACTGAAGTTCTGGTTGGCACTTTTGAGGGAAATAGGGCCTATGTCCCTGCATTTCCTATCTTCAGAGATGTCTTGAGAAATTCTGGGTTAAGGGATCTGGTGGTTTGTGGTATCCTGTTCCTGTCACTGAAGTTGGCAAATCCCCCCAAGATTTTTAAAAATTTTCAAGCTTCTACCCTCATTGTAAAGAAACTTTTGTCTAGCCAGTTGGGGTGGGGATCTCCAGTTTAAGTATAGTCAGAAGCATACAGTGATACAGAGTTTGTTAACATTTTCTTGTTCTGAAGTGAAGATTGGGTTTAGAAAGTTCCAATTTGCATTGATTTCTTTGACTATTGCCTCAGATATTAATAGATCAATGTAATATGCTGACCTTAATCACAGTGACTTAACATTTATTAATGCCTCTTAAGAGAGAATTGAAACACTAATTGAAAAATATTTTAAAATCACCCATATGTTTCCATTTGAGTGTCAAAATCCAAACTAAACAAAAAGGATCTCATGTACTGAAATAGCGTTGGAACAGAATTTCCATTTTCAGCTTTATTCCCACTTTTCATGAGTAGGAAAGTAGGAAAGCAACCTCTGCATTTTAAATTCAATTGCTTAAAAAGTGTGCTTTATGAAAATGTTTGTGGTTATTCTGCTGTCAGCATAAGGAACTGTATTTTTTTAAAGCTGAGTCAGCAGCCCAGAAGCAATCACACTACAAGCATATTATTAAATAAATGTTATATGAGTGGTAATTTTCCTACATGGATTTTCTTTAGTAAATTATTTTGTCTTCAAAGACTCTTTCTGCTCTTTTTGCAATTTCCATATTGTATATACTGATATTCATGTATTTATTTGACCCAAATAGTACTGAAATGTATATTTTAAAAATGTAATGCATACTTGAGGTGTTAATCTTTTTTGCTGCCTTAAAAATGTTTCTTCACAGTTTGCATTTAAAATACAGAATTGTCAATAGCAAGTTTTTTTTTAAACTGCGGAGGGACGTGGTGGCGCTGCGGAGGGACGTGGTGGCGCTGCGGGTTAAACCGCTGAAGCCTCTGTGCTGCAAGGTCAGAAGACCTGCAGTCGTAAGATCGAATCCACGCGATGGAGTGAGCCCCCGTTGCTTGTCCCAGCTCCCGCCAACCTAGCATGCAAAATGCAAAAAATGCGAGTAGATAAATAGGTACCACCTCGGTGGGAAGGTAAACGGCGTTCCGTGTCTAGTCACGCTGGCCACGTGACCACGGAGGATTGTCTGCGGACAAACACTAGCTCTATGGGTTGGAAACAGAGATGAGCACTGCCGCCTAGAGTCGGACACGACTGGACAAATTGTTAAGGGGAACCTTTACCTTTTTTATACAGTAGCCATTGCCCGCCCAGCCCAGAACAACGAAACAGACACAGTATATGGGGTAACTAGGGCCACAACTTTATTAACCTATTTAACTTGAACTTCCCCATCCACAAAGGGGCCTACCATAGTGCAAACAGGTCTGTAACCGTAGTCAACCTTGACCTCAGCCTCAGGAGTTCCTATTTCGAAAGCGTGTTGTTCTCCCATCCAGCATGCCTTCAGTCCTCCAATAGCCGGAGTACCCCAAGGCTGTAGTCCACCTGAATCTCTTGATCCTAAGTGTCCATTGTCCCCTGGGGTCCCCTGCCTACCCTCCCCACAGCTAAACCTCTGCTAATGCCCCCTTTGAACTCCACTGCACCTGTTCTTTTGCAGTACCCGCCACAGCATAGGGGTTACCAAGTATGCCCCTTGCCCCCCACCAAGCCAAAAATTTCAGCCCTAAGGCCCCCTTGCAGATTCCCTAGGAAAATGTCTAACCCCATATCTGACAGGCGCACATCATCCGCCCTGTATAACCAAGGCTGGCTAACTTTAATGTCAGGATGTGTTATAATTGACCCTAGGCCGTCCCGAACAGCCCTGCCAACCTCTCTGTTGACTTCTCTCCGGGCCTGATCAATATGCCTAGGGTCACGCCCAGTGCTCCAGACCAGTTGTGGAATGATGGGTGATCAAACAGTGCACGTTGTAGGGCACTGTGCCACAAAGATTCTCAGGTCAGCAATGACCTGCAATATCAAAGACTTGCCCAGCCTCTGGGCCAAGTCATTGCCTTCTAAATGTACCACCAATATGTCAGGGGGCACATCCGGAGTACCCTGGGACACCAACAAACCCATCCCAGAGCATGCCTCTCCATCCCCTCCACTCCATTACTGCCCAAGCTCCAAGGCCCAAATTCCGACCCCACTGGTCCAGCTGGCATGCTTGGCTGCCCAAAACATATAACTGTGGCCACACAACAGAAATTGAACCTGTGGCATCAGCACCTCAGGACCTGCAATGATAGAACACAATGAAAGCACAGCAGCACCTAAAACTGCAGCAAAGGGCGCACATAGGAGCGATATCTATGGGATGACCACCTCCCCACTCTCTTGATGTTCTCAATTCCATATCCTAGGGCAGCTGTCGTAGATGCAGCATCTATACGAAAGGAATGAGTACCAAATCGCCACCCCCATGACTTGGCCTTGCGAAATGCTTGAGAAGTTACTTTCCAAAATTGGTATCTCCAGTGGCAACCCATCCTTATGCCGCAAAAATCCTCCATCCTGGTCTCCCCCGAGTTGCAGATATTACTGGGTGGCTTTCACTGGGCAGATGTCTTGAATGGAACACTGACCTCATGCCATGACCTGCCCCTTCCCCCACTAATCTATTTTCGACTTCCATAAGCAAATGACAATCTGCTCATCTGACACCACTACCTCCTTCCTCTGCAAAGAGGATAGTGATGTATCTGTCTTTGCTGCCACCACTAACTCACTTACTCACTAACTCACTAACCCACTCCTCTGCCCATAACCATAAGGCCCCTACTATGGGAAATAACTCTAAGAAGGTAAGATCCTTCGTGACTCCCTTCTCTTGCCATTCAGGCGGCCATGCACCTGCACACCATCTTCTCCAGAAATAGATACCATAACCCAGCAATCCTGTTGTGTTGGTCTGGACTCTGACCTTAATCATAGTTCTTCCCTCTAAAAGAAAATCCCATTGAAACCCTCGAGGAATCATTACCGGACTCTCAGATCCTCCTTCATCCCAAAGGACTGTCTCCTTTGCCACTCAAAGCATTGCCTTTTACAAGGCTTATTAAGGCCCTTCATGGCATCACACAGCCGTCGTAAGAAGGTTCTGCCCGGGGCAATGAACTTACAGGCAAAATTAAGGTGACTAGCCACCTCCTGCAACTCCTTTAAGGTAATCTTAGCCTGTGTAAGCATCCTTTGAAGCCTTAATTTCAGGTCCCCCAACTTTTCTTCTGGCAATCGACAGGATTGCTGAATGTTATCCAGCTCAATCTCCAAAAAGGTTAAAACTTGGCTAGGTCTCTCCATTTTTTCCTCCACCAATGGTACACCCAGGTCACCTGCTAGTTCTTGGAATGCCACCATGAGGCACATGTATTGTGAAGTACCGAGTACTCCACAAAACAAAAAACCATCCAAATAATAACTACCTGCGCGCGCCCTACCTGGCGCTTAAGTGCCTATTCCAAAAAGGAGCTAAATTGCTCAAAGGCTGGGCAGGATACCGAGCAACCCATAGGCAGGTTCCTATCCACATAATAGTTGCCTTCAAAGGCAAAGCCAAGAAGATCACAGTAATCAGGATGGACCAGGAGAAGACGGAAGGCAGATTTAGTGTTGCACTTCACCAGCTCTGCCCCAGCCCCACAGTGCTGCACCATATGCACTGCTGCATTGAACAATGTGTATCGCACGCTGCACAGCTCTTGCCAGATCCTGTCATTAACTGAATTCCCCGCTGGGAACAACAGATGGTGAATTAGTCTAAATTTACTAGATATCTTTTTAGGCACCACTTCCAGTGGCAACACCCGGAGATGCGCCACTGGTAGAGCCGAAAAAGGGCTCAACACACTGCCTTCTAACACTTCCTTACGGAGTTTGCCTGAACTAAGTCTTCCTGTCCCTTAACTGATTTTAAATTGTCCGACCAAGTAGCTATCCTGTCTCCTATGGCCGGGATATAAAAATCAAACCTCAAGAACTTGGCAGCTGCCCTGTTTAATCCTCCAACCACCACTCTAATATTGGCACCTTAATTGGACTGGGTCCCTTTCTGATTATTGGATGAGCTGGGGTGTGGTTTGTGACTGCCTCCCAGTTCCCTTTCCCCAGCTCCTCCCAACCGACTTCTTGGGCATGCCACTGATGCATGAGGTGCACTTCTTTATCCTTCTTCTCCTCCTCAACCTTTCTATTCAGCAACTCAAACACATCTATGTGTTTACCTTTCAAAATCTTCTCCACAGTGGTTGGCAGGACGCGATTCCTCAGTGGCAGGGACTGGTCTCCATCCAGAAGGGTGGAGTGGGAGACTGAGTTATAACCCATATCAGGGATAGGTAGCTGAGCTACTTTAGCACCTGGCTCTATATTAGCCTGAGGGATGGCCATGGAGGCCGGGGCTATACTAGTAGTTCCCCTGCAATTGTGTGTACCCCAGCCTGTGTTGCCTGCAGAGGTAAGGTTGTAGGGACTGGCACCGTCTGGCTCCCAGTACCCCATGGCCAAGCACCCACGGGCTGTGTCGTTCCCAGTGTAATGGTACCCTCACCTGGTTGACTCCGACATGATGTCACCAAGGGCACACTAGTTGAGTTGAGCTCCCTCTGCCCTGGCAAGCCAGAGCTGGGCCCTTTCACAGCACCTCGCTGCACCGTGTCTGCTTCCGGGACTGATACCATCTGCCCCACATTGCTCTTCACTTGCATCTGACTGCTGGTTGATGTCATCTGGGGCCCACCTGGCCACTGCACTGTCTCCGGTATATCCAGCTGCTGCATCGAAGGAGTAGCCACTGTGGAATATGCCCCCGAAGGGTTGGATCATTCCCCTTCTAAAAGATCAATACGGGAGAGCATAATGTCACCCATTCTTTTAAGTTTGGCCATCTTATGAGCCTTTGACTTCCTGCACAACCTCTGCACCACAGGAGAGCCATTAGCTTCCCTGGCCTGCACTCTCTCCCTTTCTAATACACTAAGCTTCTCCCACATGGTCCTTTAGTCAGAATATTCCTTCTCATCTGATGAAGATAGAACCGGGGGGGGGGGGGGGCTGTGTTTTGCAGGCTGTATCTTTCTTTCCCCCCTATTATCCTCCAGACAGGAAGTATGAACTGGCTGCCTACCATTATAGTAATATCTGATGCCAAGGTCCCTTTATCTATCTATCTGTCTGTCTGTCTGTCTGTCTGTCTGTCTGTCTGTCTGTCTGTCTGTCTGTCTGTCTGTCTGTCTGTCTGTCTATCTATCTATCTATCTATCTATCTATCTATCTATCTATCTATCTATCTATCTATCTATCTATCTATCTATCATCTATCCCTACTTCCTCACTCTGATTCACCTTATTTCTCCCACTCTTCTTCCCCTTTGTTTGTTTGTTTAACCTAATTACTTTCCCTATTTCCTTAGTTATGCTACCCGTGCCACCCCCTGTCCCGATACAGGCCCTACTGCCTTTGCAACAGGGGAATACGACAAGGTGGGGGGGTTTGCCCACTATACCCCCTTATCCCAGGGTCCACTCCTCCTGCTTTCTGGGGTCTTGGACTCAGACCCCTACCTCCCTTGAGCTGGCAACCCCACCCCCTTTAGTCTCAAACACCCTTGCTCTTTTTAAAAAAACTTTTTATTTTCTCTCTCTCTCTTTTTTATTAATATGAAACCCCGCTTTTCTATTGTAAGGCCTGTGGGCCCAGGCCCAGACTTCCCACCCTGGGTCCCCCTAACCACAGGGCTGTGCCGATGCACAGCCCAACTCCACCGCCACTGCCGCTCCCGGGTGCAGTGCGAGTCATGCGGTTAAAAGTGAAGCCGCTCAAGGCTTGCACAGCACCGTCTCCCTCAGATGAAGCTGGACAAGAGAGGGCGATCCAGGCTGGGGCGGCCTTCTTAAAGGCTCCTAGGCCCAGCCTGCTTGCCTGAGATGACACAGGTGCCTGCGTCTCTCTTGTCCATTCGGGCGGGCAGAGGAGCCCTGCCCAGGCAGCTGCCACACCTCATGAAGAGGTCCTTGTACTTGTGGAAGTCTTCTACTACAATTTCTCATGGTGTGTTCAGTTAAACCTTTATTTTCATTGAAAGATTTTGAGGTGTGCAAAGAAATATGTGAGGAGGAGAGAAAGCAAGTTTCCCATTGCATGAGTTGAAGTTCTCATATAGGATGGAGTCCAAAGTGCAGATCACATTACCTGTAGAACATGATATTGAAGTAAATAGTCAACTGATTTTTTTTCTTGTTTTGAAGGACATCAAAATGTTAGTATCTTTTCTTCTCAGTGTTCAACAGATTTCATAACACCTTCTATTACTTGTTGCCTTGAAGAGGGTTTTTAGCAGAAACCTTTTCCCTCCCACAAGGAATGAAGACACTGCAGACAGTGTTGGAATTGAAAATGGGCACAGTTTCAGTGCAGCGAAGAAGTTAGCCAAGCTAACAAAAACCGTGGTGGGTGGGGACTTACATTTCATGTAGAGGATTACAACCCTAATGTCTAAATCATCATAGTGTGAGCAAGTTGTCTGTATAACAGCTTGAATCAAGACCCATTGTGGAACAGGCCAAAATGGGTTAGTCACCAGACCTGATTTAGCTGCAAGTGTAAGGAGTTTGTCCAGCCAAATCCCCACTGCTCTGCCTCTTGGAGGTGGATTTTCCTCAGCTGATTCCACAAGCTGGAAGCCTTGAGGTACTTGCTAGGCTCCACACCATAATCCTCTCCTTCCAAACCAGGCTGCCAGATGTGCCAAAGATGCAGTCAATTAATCGAATTAAACCCAATTAAAATTAACATCCAAATTAAAGTAATGCTGAAGGAAACCAAGTATATAAATTAGAAGCCAATTAACCAGATTAGTTATGATATAGAAAATTAAATACCAATTAGCTGAAATGGAGTAAAGATAAAACCAATTTGACTAAAGTGTGTCGTCTACCACTTAGGCAGCACAAAGTAGGTGAAAAAGAGGTGCAATAACTGCATACCCCCAAAATTGCTAATTTTGGGGGTATGCAAATGAAAAAGAAAGATTCCCCCCCCCCCCAGATAATTTCTACTAATGCACAATGCTGGTACCTAATTTGGGGAAAGTCTGTGTACATCTTGCCAGTGCAAATGGGAAAATAATCCATACTATGCTAACACTGGGGGGAAAAAGCAACAAAGGTAACTGGAAATGCATGTTTTACAGGAAATAGGGTGTGGGGAGAGAAGGAAGGAAGGAAAGAAAGATGAGGGGGGAAGGCAACTGGCATCCCTCCTTTGTTTTATTCCTTATCTATAATATTTAACTGATTATTTTTAATGCTTTATATAGTGACTTTCTTCATATTAATTACCTTTATACAATACATTGCTCATTGCACCAGCTTGAATTGTACAAATGCACTCCTGACCACTGTTGAGACCTGAGGATCCAGGCACAGAGATGAATCTAGGAGCACACAATTAACCAAGAGCCTTTGTTTTGTCTGGATTAAGATTCAGCTTGTTCACTCTCACCCAGTCCTTTACTGACTCCAGAATCGGGTTTAGCCTTGAAGCATCTTCTTCAGATTTAGATGGGAGGGATAGTGTTGGGTGTCATCAATCTATTGGTGGCACCAAACTCTAGAACTCCAGACAACCTCTCCCAGCAGTTTTATATATATGTTAAATAATGTATGACACAAGACAGAACTCTTAGGGACACCATAAACTAACAGTCAAGGACTCAAACAGGAGTCCTTCAACACCGCCTTCTGGGATCGGCCCTCCAGGAAGAACTGGAACCACTGTAGGACAGTGTCACCATGCCTGATTCCACATAGGTGATCCAAAAGGATAGCATGAGTCCTTTTGGATTGCCTGTGGTCAAAGCTGCTGCATGGTCCAGAATAACTAACATTGGCATACTCTCCAGTTGTCAGAGTAAGTCATCCACTAAGGTGACAAAAGCTGTTTCTGTCCCAAAACCAAGCCTGAAGACAGACTGAAATGCATCAAGATAATCCATTTCATCCAGGAATCTCTGGAGCAGGGAGGCTACCATTCATGCAAGTACCTTGCCCAAAATGGGATATTAGTGACCAGCTGGTAGTTATCCAGTGTGGTGGGGTTCAAGGAGGGCTTTTTCAACAATGGTCTTACTACAGTCTCTTTTCAGCAGACTGGGATCCTGCTCTCTTGAAGAAGATTATTCATCACTGCCTTTCCTCACTGTACATGACACTCTGGCTTCTTTAATGAATTAGGATGGGTAAGGGTCCAACATGCAAATGCTGACCTTCACCCTACCCAGAATCCTGTCCACATTCCTAAACTGAACAAGTTGAAATGTATCCATTATAATGGGACAACCATGAGCCAAAGTTGCATCCAATGGAAGTGCCTCAGTTACATCATCCAAATCAGAGTAGATCTGAGTGATTTTTTTTTTGCAAAGTGCTGTTCAAATTGTTTATTAATTGTTCACAGTTACTTAATAAACATACAAGACATGATTGAAATTCCTGAGGCACCATGCAGGCATAAAGGGAGTCTAAGCCATACAGTTCCAGAAGACAAGAAAATTGGGACACATGTCAGGTGGAAAGATGAGCTAACTAGTGCAATGACCCTATTTTCTCTATGGCTATAGATTTTGATTAGAGATGGGCATGAACTGCCATTTTGGCAGTTCATGCCGGTTTGTTTCTGGGCTGAACAGGTGTTTGCTGCTTCCCAGCCCCACCTCTGGCAGGCATCCACTCAGGACAGTGCCCTGGCTTCCCTGCCTTGCCTCCTCCAGGCACTACCAGAGTGGGTGCCTGCCAGAGGAGGTGGGGCTGGGAAGCAGCAAACAACTGTTCAGCCCAGAAACAAACCAGCATGAACTGCCAAAATGGCAGTTCATAACCCATCCCTAATTTTGATCCTACAGAACTTTATATTAGAGGTAGCCTTGAGAAGACATGTGACATACTGCATCAGATGAACAGCATATATGAAAACACAAAAAGCCCAGTCTTATTTCTGAGGAGGAAAAGGAGAATCATAGGCTCTAGCTCTTTTTTCAGAGTGCTGCTATTATTATTATTATTATTATTATTATTATTATTATTATTATTATTATTATTATTATTATTATTATTATTATTATTATTTTTATTTATTTATTTATTTATTTATTTATTTATTTATTTATTTATTTATTTATTTATTTATTTGATTTATATCCCACCCATCTGGTATATTCTACCACTCTGGGCGGCTGAACAAGGAAGTGCTGCTTCCTTGTTCAACTCTTTCCTGCTTACAACATGTGGTGCTGCCAACCTGGCTGGGAATACAGTGGCCAGAATCCTATTGGTGTTCACATAAAGTTTGTGTAGCTTGCTAATTATCACTAACTGATGGGCAAGCTCCAGTCATGCACCTGACTATACAACTGAGAATCATCCTGGCACTTTATTCATTTAGTTACAATGAGCTGTGGCAAGTTACACAGACCTTACATGAAAACTAGTAGGATTCAAGCCAGTTTGTTAACAAACGAAGATAATAATCAATGAAGATCACCTTGAGATCTCATAAAAAATATCTACTAGTGCAGTCACGTCCATTTGTTGATAGCATTTTACTGGTCTTGAATTTGTATCTTCCTTCTGTTCAGGTAGGACAAATTCTGTCCAGATGTGATTGGCTGTATATTCTTGGTGAAATTTTAATGTTCCTGTACATACGGCAAAGCCAAGACTAAAGCTGGCTGCTGAGGCTTTGTGGTCTTTGGGTAATGTCTATGCTTTCTCATCAGAAAGCCTGACTTCAAGGTAATGGCTGGAATCCTATTGGAAATTGATGCCACGTAGGTGTAATTATGTAAATCGTAGTGACAAATAGCCATTGATGGGTTCCCACTCACATTCTTACTATGTGCCAGGTAGCACTGGAATAGCTCCCCATAGCTCCCCAATAGGATTCTGACCAGTTATCATATAAGTACAACTGTATGGATTTCAATATCTCATTCTGCTATTTTATTTTTTAAATGTAATAAAATAATCTCCATCTTACTCCCCAAACTACAAATATGCAGTGTATTTAATTGTTCTTGTCCTTTTAAACAGCTACTGTACTATTTTAGGTTCTTTATTTATTGGACTGTCTTATCATTTGCTATAAAATCGGGCAGTTGAGTTTTAGGTTGTGGTAAATTAAACAGTACATATTGCTTATATTAATAGCTTGTTATTTCTTGTGTATTTGTCAAGGGCTGACAAGTGGAAAAAATAAACAGAGACTTGCAAACATAATGAAGTATAATATGTTTCTCACTAAATGTGCAATGAAAACATGCCATTTCTGTTCTTTTAATTTTAAGTTAACACAAAAGAATATTTGTACTGATGCCATTTGAAGGGCTTTTGATACAATTTAGTGTTAGACATACCCAGTCAATATGCAGTGTTTTGTTAGTAATTTACACTATTCTGAAAGCTATTTGTTTACAGAGCTGGCAGAAATATAGCTGCTGGTCAAAGCTGCAACAAATACTCATTTCAGCAAGCACAGATACTTGTCTGCCGCAAAAGATACTGTTGGATTATTGAACTGATGACTATCAAATGTATGGGTTGTCAAGAGGAAAACAGGGATCTGAACTGAAGAAGTGAATGATGTCACTATGCACATTTCATTTATAAAATGCAATGTCAAGGCAATTGTTAGAATTTGATCCTCTCAGAATTTTCACCATCTTCGTATAAGCATGTGCAACTTTTGGTTCTAAGAGAATTCACTTCATTTTGTAAAACTGAAGAGTATATACAGAAAGAGAGAGAGAGAGAGAGAGAGAGAGAGAAATGCAGGTCAGTATATTAATTCTACATAGCTACTGTCTGGTCCTGTGGATTAGTCATCCACCCAATCAGATTTCATCCACTTATTACTGGTAACATTGATTGCCTATAAAATTCTTTTGATTAAGGCAAAAAATAAAAAATAAAATAAAAATGGTCCCAAGTTCCAGAGGAAAGTGAAGAATTAATTCCAACAGATTCTTTACTAAACTAAGCAGGTCTGCTCAAATCATGTTCTTAATTCAAATTACTATATTTTCTTGCTTTTCAAGTAATGAGTGTTTCTTATTACCATATGAAGTCAAGATGATCAAGTCATTTTTTTTATTTAAAAAAAGTCTATTGAACATTCCTTAATGCAAGAATTTTGTTTGTTCCAGCATAAAATGAGACAAGGCACAGTGAAGTACCAAGGGAGATAGAAATTTGGTGGATAGTATACTACCCTTTGTTTAAGTTGAAATAGCCTTCCCTTCAAGCATGACACCTGTGGCTCCACCCCATTGTTTCCATTACTTTTAATGCAACATTACTTTTAAAATAAGGAACACAAGCAACAGCATTTCAAAGTAGACTTCCACTGGTGGAGTAACGGAATCCAGTAGAACTGGAAGGTAGGCACTCCCTCCTCCAGTGGAACCGCCTCCCAAAATAGTTGGAGATGGAAATTATCTGGAACAGATTTCCAAGTATCTCTGGGAGCTGCAGAGATGAAGTGAGAGGAAGACATTTCTCAATGTTCTACCAGTGAAACTTTTGATTCAGTTCAGAATATTAATTGGATAGCCAGCAGTTAAACAATTAAATGATTCAAACCTATTACTCACTGTTCCTTGCCATTAGTGTTCAAATTAATGCATCCTACAGAATTCCTAGAAGAAACCAAAATTCAGTTTTCAACCACCTTCTGGGAAAAGCAGGTCCCCATGTTCAGGGGAAGTACTCATTATGAAAATACAACAAATTGTTATCAGTTGCTGACATTTTTGTACCAGGGAAGTGAGAGAGCTATTTGTTATTGTTATGTATGTATAGTTGGAACCAACATACAGCAACTTTTTCAAGGTTAATGATATATTTAAGAAGTGGTTTTACCAGTTCTACACCCACAGTGAATTTCCATGGCTGAGCAAGGATTCAAACCCAGGCCTTCTGAGTCCATCACTTTATTCACTCCACCACACTGGGTTTGCCAGAAGGGTATTTTATTTATTTATTTATTTATTTATTTATTTATTTATTTATTTATTTATTTATTTATTTATTTCATTTATACCCCGCCTATCTGGTCAATTGTGACCACTCTAGGCGGCTAGATTTATTTATCAGGTGCCAAAATAATTGTACAGGGCTTCATAGTATAGACCTTAACATTGTGGTGGTTGAGATTTGTTGATCTGCCTCAGGTAACAAGTTGACTTGGGGTTCCAAGAGAGCAAGAAATTTCTTGCTCTCTTGGAACCTCACCTTACATCCCCAATTTGTCTGTGATATCTTGATAGAACAATGGGCAGAGGGAGTCCCTTTGTCTTGGCCCCAGTACCTAGTAATGTTATACCATCTGATCAGCCATCAGTGATACTTTGGTAGTGTACATATTGTATAGAGGTCCAGAACATGCTAAAAGGTAAGGGGTTCCCCCTTGTAATGGAACATCACAGTTGTAAAAACTGTTGTAATACTCTGAGGTGATAGATTCCCCCCCCCCCGGTGAAATAATGGCCAAAAGGATTAAAGCATTTTTTTTAAAAAATGAGACCATATAGTAAAATAGGATTTTATTTTATTTTGATGGAGGGGCCCAATACTGAAAAGATTCTGGAACCCAAGGGAAATAATTATTAAATGGAATGGAATGCTGGTGTCAGTTTCAGTTTGCTGCAGTAAAGGAGGAAAGAAGCTTGTGGGATTTTCTGCTGCAGGTTTTTTTCATGAATGAAAGAGCATGCATGAAGAACCAAATAGTTGTACAGTAGTGCCTTGACTGACGAACGCCCTGATGTACGAACATTTCGACTTACGAACAGCTCTGTTTGCAAAATTTTGCTTTGACTTGCGAACGGAGCTTTGACTTACGAACAAAAAAAAAGCTTGGAAAGTGGGAAATGGACTTTGGACTGCCTGGTACTGCCTGGTACTGCCTGGTACTGTAATTTTAAAATGTAAAAATTGGTTTAAAAGTAGCTTGGTTTGGTTTAAAGCTGCTTGGTTTTAAAGGTGTTCTGTTTAAAAGGTGTTCGTTCCCTCCCTCTCTCATTTCCTGCCCTTTTTTTAACCTAAGTCATCTTAGGTTAAAAAAAATATTTCTCCCCCTAGTGGTAGAGGACGGATTAACCGGTTTTGACTTACAAACAGCGCCTCGACATAAGAACAAAAAACAGCCGGAACGGATTAATCGGTTTTCAATGCATTCCTATGGGAAATGCTGATTTGACTTACGAACGTTTTGACTTACGAACATCTTCTGGGACAGATTAAGTTCGTAAGTCAAGGCACCACTGTACATTGGGGTAAATGTAGGAGGCCACTTGTCACTAGGCAGCAAGGATCAAAGAAATGGATTGAAATGGTGGATGGAAAATTGCTTCCCCAGTGAAATAATCAGGTATGTGGTTGTTGCTGCTTTTCTGACATCACTGGGAAAAGTTGAAGGCATCAAGAAAAAAAGAAATCTGGATTGATTCAATAAATGGAGCCATGGCCTTGAATTGCAAGAACTGAGCAGAGCTGTTAATGACAGGACCTTTTGAAAATCACTCATTTATAAGGTCACCTTAAGTTGGAGGTAACTTGACAGCATATGGCACAGCATATTGGGGTTTTTTTAAAGGAGAAAGACAGGGTAAAAAATATTTTAAATAAACAAACGTAAGAAAGCTACAGAAATCTTTACAATGTGTTCATGGGGGAGGCTCATGACTTGGACATTTGATTATCAAGGGTAACACTCTCACTTATAAATCTCTTGTAGGAGTAATATACTTTCTGATATACTACTCTGAAAGGATATGCATGGGTAATGAAAAATATCAGTAATAACCGGATAGCCTTGCTTTGCTTCTGTTTTCACAGAAAATCAGTGCACGTTTTGAATGTCGTGTGCTCATTGTTATCAAAACTCTTCTAGCTTATGATTGATACTGAACTCACTATAGAGAAATGTGGACATGTGCTTTACTCGGGAGATATAAAGCTGATGCTGCCAATAGATTTTTCAGATCATGCATAATTCAGTGGACTCTAATAATAACACTAATATTACTTATAAGGAGACATTCCTTTTCATCAGGCATATGCTCTCAGTCATTACATGTTCAAGTCAAGCCCTGAATATTTCCATACAATTTTTTTTTGCAGCCATTTTCAACCTTTTTCTTTTTTTTTGGCCACAACCATAAACACAATATGAAAGAAATACAGGCTGAATTAGGATTGTGTAAATTATATAACAAACCTTTAAGGTGGTGTGTGAATGATTGTTTCCAATTTGTGGCCTCCTTCAAATATGGCAGGGCCCCCGAGTGGGACATATGACCCCCGTTGAGAATGGCTGGTTTAAAGCAGTAGCTCCCAACCTTGGACTGCAATTCCAGAAACCTTCCCCACCAGCTGTGCTGGTTGGGGTTTCTGGGAATTGCAGTTCAAGAACACTTGAGTTACCCATGGTTGGGAATCACTGATTTGAAGTGATATCAACTGCTTCCTCGAACTACTGAAGATGTTTACTTCCTGTATGATAGTGGTCAGTAGTACTTCCTCTGAGCCATGCCAATCTTTAGTTCCATTGGTTTTTGCGTGTGTTGCTTTATTTTTAGTGCCATTTTATTTTTGAAATAGCCTTGAATGTTAATCTTTTGGGGCTTTGATACCCTTTGTTTTCTCCACATAAAATATCAATCCCAGGATAGAGGATGAGTGACTCCCTGGTTTCAGTAAAACAATGGACTAAACAGATTTGCTTCTGCTCACAAACAGAATATAGCTCTATTCTTGGACATTTTATGAGTAGAAGCTTGCAGCTTCTTTGTTGGGGAATCTGCCTACAGTATTGCTCTCTTTTGCCAATTTTGTAGAGTTTTTCAGATTCAGCTTTCAAATATGCGATTATTATCAAGGTGTGCATGTTGTAAATGTCTGAATGGATGTAATGGAGGATTGCTCAGATTCAGCATTCAAAATATGTTGTCACGTGGAATTTGGTCCATATCTCTCTTTTTAAAACAATACTACTGCGATACAACTCAGTTTCTTGATTAACAGTACATTAGAACTGCATGATACAAAACAAAATATAAGATGGAAAGGAAAAAAAACAACAACAACAACCCAAACCAGAGAACTTGAAACTTTAATTCCTAAGATTCTAATTCTAGTAGCTAGACTATCTACAGTGGCTGTTCTAATGGTGTTGAAAGTATCAGAATCAGAAAGTTGGGCCTTAATTTATTCATTAATTCATTATTATATGGTCACAGACCGAGCTATAAATTCAATGAATAGTACCAGCTAAAATCTATTGTTGTGTAAAATGCATTGTTTTAATGGATCTGCTCAAGATGGGGCTAGCAACTGGATGTGGCCTTGGTATTCCCAGTATCTCCAAGTAATATATTAACTGATAGTTTAGCATAGTAAGTTAGAGTAGGCCCATTTGAACTGATGGAGATATTGACTCACTAATCCCCACTGATTCAGTGGGCTGGCTCTAGTGTGATTTACTACACTAAGTAACCGGTTTTTGGACAATATATATATATTATTTTGTGATATTTAATGTAAAGTCACACTGGAATAAGAATCCATGGGAATTTGTCAGTAATCTTTCAGGTATCTGTTTTGGTTAGGTGTAGTCTACTTTCCTCAAAATAAATTCAGCCATGCATTTTCTGTATAATGGTGCAAAACAAAAATAAACCCAAAACATTGAGAATCGTGACTTCTTAAAACATGGCTCCTGAAAACCTCCAGAACACTGCAGGAGGTAGTACATCGGGATGTATGGGAAAGAACAGGGAACAAAGGCCTTTCACCTCTTCTGTTAGTGGGAGCCTCTACTGGGTAGAGGGTGGTTCCATTCACAGAACAGCATTTTAGAATCCAAGCCATAGTTATCAGTCCACTCTCTGCATACATTTGTTAGTACTGATACTTTAAAATATAGTTGTTAAATCTGTTTCTTCTTTGATTTGTAGCTTGCACGTGCAGTGGACATGCAAATATTTGCCACATGCAAACAGGAAAATGCTTCTGTACAACTAAAGGGATCAAAGGAGACCAGTGTCAACTGTAAGTACAAACAAACCCAGCCTTCAATATTTTAAAAGTAAGTTGTAGTATAAATAATCCAGTAAACTGAGGTTTTGGTGGAAAGACTCCTGGGTAGATTTAACTAATAATTTAACCACTTCTGTGTCCATCTGTATAAAGGATTTAGTTCAAGACATACAGTTCTAGTAAACTGCCATCTAGAAATGTTGACAGTAAACTTCATCCTTTCCTTTTCTTTGTCATTAGAATATACAATTTATTGTCAGAAATACCCTGTGTAAAACACTCAGTGATTATGTTTTTGAAAATCTGAAAACATTTTCAGTCAGGTAATTCTTCAGGACTTTCCTGGTATAATTAGATATTGAAACTAGTTGACTGTACTCTTCTGGTACAACTAGCACTGCCGAATCATGGGAGCTTTTATAGTGTAGAACTGTAAATAAACTCAAATACACAACATCTCAGAAGTCTGCTATATTGGTATTAAACAACCCTTTTTTGCTTTCTACTCCACATAAATCTCTGTACTGCAATTGTCATTATGGTTTTGAGCAAATACGTGTATTCTGCAGCCTTAATTGGATTAAACCAAGGCAGTCACTACAGTGAGCCATATCTAATGAATTGATATTCCAACTGAGAATATTAATATCTCTGTGTATTTTCAAGGGTACATCATACATCAAATTGATGTTCAAAATTTTGAGGAACGTATGCCAGTATTGTTGATTTTTGGGGGGAGGGGGTTAAATCTGTTACACTACTTTCTGCTCTTCTACCATTTGAACTAAGAACTATATACAGTACATACTGAGATACTGGTAAACTGTAGCTGAGGTTATAAATTGTTTTTCCACTTGTTGGGCAGACTGTAGTGCAATCTCAGCAATGAGCCTATAAATCTGTGATTACTAAAGTGAGGATTTCTATGAAAATTTCAGACTTTAGCTGTTCACTGTGTAAGTTAGATTTATATTCCTGTCAAGAATCCTATTGATTATAAAGGCATAGCTGCAGAGCTGAAAGTTGCTCCTCCCATCCTTCCCTGTCTACCAGTTTATGATGTGCAATGAAAACCATGCCATGAGAGTAAGGGATTTTTAGAAATCAGTGTGACTGTATAAAACGCATGATTTTAAAGTGGAAGAAGCTATAGAAGTCTAAGGAGAGAAAAAAACACCCTTCTCCTTTTCAGGGTAGCCATACTTTCAATTCAGAAATTGCTGATATTCATTTTTGATTCATATATAGTGTATGTGAATCTAAATAAGAGCTAAAAACTGCGTGTTGTAAGCCGCCTAGAGTGGTCACAATTGACCAGATAGGCGGGGTATAAATGAAATAAATAAATAAATAAATAAAATAAATAAAACTTGAGAATAATGGTAAACAATGTTTAACTATTGTACAGTTTCTAACAGATCTGTCTAAATCACTAACACTCTAATTTCTGCAGAACATTATGATTAGCACACAATATCTTTTGACATAGATAGAAAATTTGCATTGGGAGAACTTTGACCAGTAGCCTGGATGTGGGTGTTTTCTATTGGCCCACAAGATGTTGATCAGTTATTGGTGATAAGAAGTTATTTAAAAGCATTAAGTGGAACTGAGTCATGGTTTTCAGGCAGGGAAGCTGTTGCATGGAAAGAAATTGTGATTTGCAGCTAGGAAAGCTGTTATATTGTGGCTTGCACTTTAGTAGATCACTAAAAGTAATCTCTGTTCTGTATGTTTGGTGGGTAAATGCAACCAGAAAGTAAATATTGTAAGTGGTCTCAACCATTTTTGCCTTTTTTTGGGGTGTGTGTGTGTTTGGTTTTCTCTGTTATTATCACCAGTTTGACATTTGCTCCTGTTTGCAAGGTGCTTTTGCAGCAGAACAGCGGCCCCAGTTGTCATTTGTCAATCGTCCATCAAACTGTGGTTTCAGATACCTTAAAAAAAATGCAGGTCCCAAAGAAACTCAGTTTATGGAAAGGCTGATGTGTTTGCGACTTCTCATTTGATTTCAATTTTCCTTCATGTGGTAATGAAAACATTTTGAAAAAAAGGAAAAAGAACCATATGTTTGGTGTCATCAGAAAAAGCACCTGCCCAGAGTTTCCTGGGGAGCATTGTGTTCCTAGGAAATCACTCCTTGTGACTGTTTCCAGATCATATTGCCTTTGTGTATTTCACCATCACACAGAACCATATTCTAACTTTTGCTGCACGGGGGATGCTAGAATTTCTAACTGACTTTGCTACCAAGCATAACTTATTGTAATAGGTGTAGACAATATTTTCTTGTTTTTAAAAAAATCTTATTACAAGCCCCGATACAAACTCGGAATATGTTGTTGATGTGGGCCCCTTTCCCCTCCTGTGCACAAGACATTGCTAGTTTAATTTCTCATATAAAATATATTTTTTGTAATCCCATAGGAAGTTCACAGTTTTACTGATTTCAGTGGCATATTGTCCCTATGCTTACAGATAAATTTGATTCCTCTTGGTCTCTTGTTTTGTGCTGAAGTTCAGGTCAGGCACAAAGAGGTGCAGAGATGGCAATGATACTGCAATAAACTACAAAAAGTGCTGCCCCCCCCTCCCTGCTGTTTTTGTACCAGCAGGCAAAGAGCCTTCTTTTCAGGCAGGTTATTAACATGTGAACTGTTGCTCAGGAAGAAATTTAAAGGGACTTGTCTTTTTATACTTTTAAATGTATTTTAAAATTGTTTTAAAGAGGTTGTGTTTAATATCTTATAATAGTTAATGTATGTAATTGGAATAGTGTAACTTATTGGCTGATACTCTGTTGTGTAATTCTGCAAGCACAACGATGATGATATCATTATCAATGGTAAATTGCCACTGATTAAAGTCTGTCTTTGCCAGTTTTGGGATGTATGTGACTTCAGTGATTTGCCTTTAATTAGCAGTGATGATACCATCATCACTCTTGTGTATGGGAAGTTGCGCAACAGGATTTCAGCCACGATATTGTGTTTTTAAATACTTTGTAAGCCTTGGATCCCTCTACAGGGAGAAAGGCATGGTAAATAAATACATAAATATGTAAATCCAAATCCCACGAGGAAGGAATAGGATTACAGCTTGAGACTGATAAACAAAAAGTCAAAGAATACCTTATTATTTTGAATGAGTTCAAATCCTTGGGGCTGAATAAACTGCATCCAAAGATATTGAAGGAACTGGCTGAAGAGATCTCTGAACCAGTGTCTATTATTTTCTTGAAATCATGGAGGAAGAGTGAAGTGTCGGATGGTTGGAGGAGGGCTAATGTTGTCCCTATCTTCAAAAAGGGCAAAAAGAAGGAACCAGGGAGCTACTGACCGGTCATTCTGACATCAATCCCAAGGAAAATTCTGTAGCAGATTATAAAGCAGTCATTCTGCAAGCACCTTGAAAACAATGCAGTAATAACCAGAAGCCAACATGGATTTGTCAAGAACAATCTTGCCAGACCAATCTCATTGTAGTTTTTGATCCAGTAACCTCCCTGGTAGACAGCAGGAATGCTGTAGATGTACTATATCTTTACTTCAGCAAAGCCTTTGACAAAGTACCCCATGATATTCTGATTAGCAAACTAACTAGGTGTGGGCTGGATAGACAACTGTCCGGCGGATACACCCGTGGTTACAAAATCGTACTCGGAGTCTGTTTATGAATGGCTCCTTCTCAAACTGGGAGAAAGTTATAAGTGGAGTATCACAAGGCCCAGTCCTGGGCCCAGTTCTCTTCAACATTTTTATTAATCACTTGGATGAGGGGATACAGGGAATACTTATCATATATGCAGATGACATAGAATTGGGTGGAATAGCTAATACCTTGGAAGACAGGAACAAAATTTAAAAAAATCTTGATAGGCCTGAGCACTGGGCTGAAAACAACAGAATGAAATTTAACAGGAATAAGTGAAAAGTTCTACATGTCGGAGGAAAAACAAATGCGCAGTTACAAGATGGGGGATACTTGGCTCAGTAATAATATGAGTGAGAAGGATCTTGGAGTTCTTATAGATCTCAAGCTGAATATGAGCCAACAGTGTGATGTGGCTGCAAAAAAGGCAAATTTTATTTTAGGATGCACTAACAGAAGTATATTCTGAAAATCCTGTCCCCCTCTATTCAGCACTGGTTAGGCCTCATCTAAAGTACTGTGTCCAGTTCTGGACACCACACTTTAAGAAGGATGCCAACAAACTGGGACTAGTTTGGAGAAAGGCAACAAGGATGATCAGGGGACTGAAAACCAAGCCCTATGAGGAAAGACTGAAAGAACTGGCATGTTTAGCCTTGAGAAAAGAAGACTGAGGGGGGATATTTCAAATTCTTGAAAGGTAGTCATGCAGTAGCAATTAGAGAAATTGCTCAGTGAAATAAGTGACAAGTCAATATAAGATGGTGTGTGTGTGTGTGTGTGGAAATAACCAAGAAGTAAGGAGAATGAAATAGGAAAATAATAGGAAAGTAATTTTTTTTGTTTTTCAGCTAGGCAGAGAGTAAGATTACAAAACTGCTTTGACACAGTGTTTTTTAATCAAAATACTCCAGAAAGATCTCCCATTAGTCATTAAACATGCATTCCTTGGGATGTAAGACACTCACTCTTGGGATGCCAGTTCTAGGAGCTGAACATGATTCCAAAGCCTGTAAATCAATTGCTTAGCAACAAAGGAACTGCTGCGAATTGAAGTCACATGAGAATGCATGCTCATGATGGAAACAGGTATAACAGTAGCTGAGGAGGGTGCATAGAGAGTGAACTGCCATCAGAAGGCAAAGAGCAAATTTGGAATTTTAGAACAGAGACATAAAGCAACTAATGTGATTTGTTTAGCTTGTTCATTTGTTAACTATTCAAAACTGCCTTCAACAGCTGAGTCTCTCAGATGCTGTTAATATTTCTTTTCTTATTCTCTCTTTTCTTTTTTGTATCATTTTTTTATTGCCACATTGTCTTATGTATTGTTTTGGGGTGTTTGTGGGCTTTTTAAGTTTTAACTTGTAAACTGCCCAGAATAGCGCTCACACTAATGAGGCAGTATATAAATTAAATAAACAAACAAACTTGAAATGGCATTCACAGTAGAAATTGTGAGGAAAGAGAGACTAATGCACAGACTGGAAATTACAACTGAGTCTGGTACTTAGATGATGCTAACCAGCTCAGCTGCTGAGTAGTGACCTGAAAAGAGCATGATAGACGTGGAGGACATAATTGTTACCCATCACCACAAACATGGCCTTTAACACTTCCCAGCTGTAAGATTCTTCCAGTTATGCAAAGTGCACAAGGTACTTTAAAGAATCCCTTTCGCTCCATCAGCAGTGGGTAACTTTAAGTTCTGAGACTGAATGCAACTTGCCTGGGGTCTCATTATTGCTCTGTGCAATTTCCCAGATGACTGTGCATCTAATCCTATAACAATAGTGTTTTTCCAGTTTTTTAACACGCTCCATTCTAAAAAATCTTTTTCTAAAACAAAAGAGCTAAAACCTAAAATAGGCTAGTATTTTGGGTCCTCCTTTTCCATTTTTCCCTATCCAGTACTCAAAAGATGCCCCTGAGATATTCTCTGAATTTCTTTTGCTCCTAAGGCTGTTCTAAAAGAATATTTGGAAGGTTAGTGGGTTTCAATGCTTTTTAAAAGGGTCTTTCTTGAAGACTTGCTACCTGGTGATGGTTGCTGGAATGTATGATGTCTCCCTCCAGGCAGGGGATGAGCTATCAGAAAAGCAATCACCTTGGACCTGTGTGAGTGACCTTGCACTCTTTAGAGTAAAATACCTGAAGTACTGGAGCAGCACATTGTTTGCATCTCTCTGCAGTGGAGTTGTCAGATCATGCTGCAGTTCAGTCAATCATGAATGACTAAGGGATGTTTCATATGTATGTGTACTTTTCTTGACCCATCATTTTGATTCTCAGTGTTCAGTCATTCTCTGCTGAAGGTATTTTCTATCAAAAAGTAGTCTGGGCTTTCATCTGGTGATACCTGTGGTGAATGATCTGTGATGGTCAGTCAAAACTAGGAAGGATATGTCTATACTGTATGTAGAGCACCTCCTAAAGAAGGAAATGGTAAACCACTTCTGAGTACTGTATACTGAAAAGACCCTGGGAAGGGTAGCCATAATTTGGAATGGACTTATTTATTTAAAATATTGTTACCCTACTTTTCTCCTTAAAAGGACCCAAGGTGGTCTACATAATTAAATAGACAATATTTAAAGGCTAAAATCAGTTAAGTATACAAATATTTAAAAGAATTAAACAAGTATTAAAAACAGTGAGTAAAGTCAATACTAAAAGTACAACATGTTGTGGTGATAATGATGATGAACTAATCCTGTAATTTGGTGGGATAGCATCTTTTTCTGAATTATCTTCTGTTTAAACAATGGTGATACTACTCCAGTAGAAACTTTTTTCCCCCCAAAAAAACTTGCAGATGTTTTCTCTAATGATTGTCAGGGTTGTGCATGAATTAAATGGGGAATGTCTAGGTTCAGGACTCCACCTAACTTAACCTACCTGGCAGGGATAATGAATGGACTTGGACTTCATTAGAGGGAGAATGAGAAAAAAGAAATGCAAGGGGAAAATTATAAACTGATTTTAAATAAAAATAAAAATGAATGTAATATGCAAATGTAGCAAGTGGCAATAGTGACTGGATATTTAATCACTGGGGTCCTATTGGTGTTTATTACACGACTTGCTGCTGCTAATTGCAGATAATTGATGAGGTGACCGGGGCATTTTGGTTTTACAGCTGGGTACATGACCAGGGCTCCTTCATGGATTGCTGCCTTGTCGTGGCGAAGGGGCTTGAGTAATTCAGAGAAGCTATGGGCTATGCCGTGCAGGGACACCGAAGACGGACAGGTCATAGTGGAGAGTTCTGACTAAACACGATCCACCTGCAGCAGGAACTGGCAAGCCACTCCAGTATCTTTGCCAAGAAAACCCCATGAACAGAAACAAAAGGCTAAAAGATACGACGCTGGAAGATGAGCCCCTCAGGTCGGAAGGCGTCCAACATGCTACTGAGGAACAACGGAGGACAAGTACAAGTAGCTCCAGAGCTAATGAAGTGGTTGGGCCAAAGCCGAAAGGACGCTCAGCTGCGGACGCGCCTGGAAGTGAAAGGAAAGTCCGATGCTGCAAAGAAAAATACTGCATAGGAACCTGGAATGTAAGATCTATGAACCTTGGTAAGTTGGATGTGGTCAAAAAGGAGATGGCAAGAATAAACATTGACATCCTGAGCGTCAGTTAACTAAAATGGACGAGAATGGGCAAATTCAATTCACACGATTACCATATCTACTATTGTGGGTAAGAATCCCGTAGAAGAAATGGAGTAGCCCTCATAGTCAACAAAAGAGTGGGAAAAGCTGTACTGGGATACAATCTAAAAAATGATAGAATGATTTCAATACAAATCCAAGGTAGACCTTTCAACATCACAGTCATCCAGGTTTATGCACCAACCACCGATGCTGAAGAGGCTGAAATTGACCAATTCTATGAAGACTTACAACACCTTCTAGAACTGACACCAAAGAAAGATGTTCTTCTCATTATAGGGGACTGGAATGCTAAAGTAGGGAGTCAAGAGATAAAAGGAACAACAGGTAAGTTTGGCCTTGGAGTTCAAAACGAAGCAGGGCAAAGACTAATAGAGTTTTGTCAAGAGAACAAGCTGGTCATCACAAACACTCTTTTCCAAGTGGCTGTCCAACGAGGCCTTACAAATAGCAGAGAAGAGAAGGGAAACAAAATGCAAGGGAGATAGGGAAAGTTACAGAAAATGGAATGCAGACTTCCAAAGAAGAGCAAGGAGAGACAAGAGGGCCTTCTTAAACGAACAGTGCAAAGAAATAGAGGAAAATAATAGAAAGGGAAAAGCCAGAGATCTGTTCAAGAAAATTGGAGATATTAAAGGAACGTTTTGTGCAAAGATGGACATGATAAAGGACAAAAATGGGAGGGACCTCACAGAAGCAGAAGACATCAAGAAGAGGTGGCAAGAATACACAGAGGAATTATACCAGAAAGATCTGGACCTCCCGGACAACCCAGATAGTGTGGTTGCTGACCTTGAGCGAGACATCCTGGAGAGTGAAGTCAAGTGGGCCTTAGAAAGCATGGCTAACAACAAGGCCAGTGGAGGTGATGGCATTCCAGTTGAACTATTTAAAACCTTAAAAGACGACGCTGTTAAGGTGTTACACTCAATGTGCCAGCAAGTTTGGAAAACTCAGCAGTGGCCAGAGGATTGGAAAAGATCAGTCTACATCCCAATCCCAAAGAAGGGCAGTGCCAAAGAATGCTCCAACTACCGTACAATTGCACTCATTTCACATGCTAGCAAGGTTATGCTCAAAATCCTACAAGGTAGGCTTCAGCAGTATGTGGACCGAGAACTCCCAGAAGTACAAGCTGGATTTCGAACGGGCAGAGGAACTAGAGACCAAATTGCTAACATGCACTGGATTATGGAGAAAGCGAGAGAGTTCCAGAGAAACATCTACTTCTGCTTCATTGACTATGCAAAAGCCTTTGACTGTGTCGACCACAACATACTATGGCAAGTCCTCAAAGAAATGGGAGTGCCTGACCACCTTATCTATCTCCTGAGAAATCTATATGTGGGACCGGAAGCAACAGTTAGAACTGGATATGGAACAACTGATTGGTTCAAATTTGGGAAAGGAGTACGACAAGGCTGTATATTGTCTCCCTGCCTATTTAACTTATATTCAGAATACATCATGCGAAAGGCAGGACTGGATGAATCCCAAGACGGAATTAAGATTGCCGGAAGAAATATCAACAACCTCAGATATGCAGATGATACCACTCTGGTGGCAGAAAGTGAGGAGGAATTAAAGAACCTCTTAATGAGGGTGAAAGAGGAGAGCGCAAAAAATGGTCTGAAGCTCAACATCAAAAAAACTAAGATCATGGCCACTGATCCCATCACCTCCTGGCAAATAGAAGGGGAAGATATGGAGGCAGTGACAGATTTTACTTTCTTGGGCTCCATGATCACTGCAGATGGTGACAGCAGCCACGAAATTAAAAGACGCTTGCTTCTTGGGAGGAAAGCGATGACAAACCTAGACAGCATCTTAAAAAGCAGAGACATCACCTTGCCGACAAAGGTCCGCATAGTCAAAGTTATGGTTTTTCCAGTAGCGATGTATGGAAGGGAGAGCCGGACCATAAAGAAGGCTGACCGCTGAAGAATTGATGCTTTTGAATTGTGGTGCTGGAGGAGACTCTTGAGAGTCCCCTGGACTGCAAAGAAAACAAACCTATCCATTTTGAAGGAAATTAACCCTGAGTGCTCACTGGAAGGACAGATCCTGAAGCTGAGGCTCCAATACTTTGGCCATCTCATGAGAAGAGAAGACTCCCTGGAAAAGACCCTGATGTTGGGAAAGTGTGAAGGCAAGAGGAGAAGGGGACGACAGAGGACGAGATGGTTGGACAGTGTCATCGAAGCTACCAACATGAATTTGACCCAACACTGGGAGGCAGTGGAAGACAGGAGGGCCTGGCGTGTTCTGGTCCATCGGGTCACGAAGAGTCGGACACAACTTAACGGCTAAACAACAACAACAACATGACCAGGGAGGTGAGTGAGATATGCCCCACCACCTCCTTAATTAACTGCAGTGAGCAAGTTCTGCAAACCTTATCTGGTTCTGGACAATAAATATATTTAGAAAATATTAATGACGAGTCATATAATATGACTCAGAGTTTACCCTTCAGAGGTCTGAATCATATACAGTTCTGAATGCCAGTTTCTGCGAAACAAATGGCTAAAAGTAGTTATTTAATTTAAGCATCTATATACTGCCTTTCAGGTTTTCAAACTTGCTTGGTGGTTTATAAAATGTAAAATGGTACTGTCCCAAATAAAGGTATGTTTGTGTCTTATCACAAGAGGTGAAGTATTTTTTTCGAATTGTAAGTAGATTCATACCTTTCAAGCCATCATACTTGTCGATAAAATAGATTAAGATAAATTGAACATTTTTAATAAAACCTTAAGAACAATCAGTCAGGCTGAAGAAGTGAATCAACTCCTCCATAGATTCAAATGGGCCTCCTCTAACTGCAACTTATTTTGGTATAGTATATCAGAGTTAGAGTTAGGCCATTTTGAATAAATGGAAATTACAGGAGAGTTGACTCACTAAAACCCCATTGATTGAATGGACCTACTTGACTGCAATTTACTACAATAAACAACAGGATTTTAACCAATATTCCTGTATATTGGACTGCTTAACTGAATATGCTGAAGTTTGAACATACTTATTGCTGTACTTCCTTTTTTAAAAAAACTTTAGAACAATTTGAGGTTTCTTATTTTTGCAAAAGTATAGGCTTGGCTTAACCATGGCGAGGGGGAACTCTTCAGATTCCTTTTTGTATGGTTATTTCTGTTGAAAGTAAATGCACTGAGGTAGATCAATGGGATTTGATTAGCGGTAAATAAACACTGTTATGAGGTTTTCACAGGTTGTATTGCTGTACTGTATAAATGATGCATCATCATTTTGGTTTGTTTCCCAGTGAAAGTTAGCTTGGATCAATAAAGAATTTCATTAGCTGCTTTTGTTTAAAGGAGGGCAGAAAGCATGTTGCTATGGGGGGAAATGTACTTTGACCTGTTCCGTTCTTATTGTTCATATCTGTTCCTCTGCAAGAATGTAATTCAGTGAACTGTGGACTATACAGTACTTAAACTTTTCCAACAATACATTCATCCTGCTGTTTCATAGTTAATCAATAAGGAGTATAAATTGGTGTTCAGTAAAGCCTTTTGTTGAGCTGGTATGTTGTTCTAAACAATTAAAGAACACTAGTTATTGCTTATTTGAATGACTGTTTTTCTGGCAATTGGAGGTGGTTTCAAAATTGTAAGTATTACTGAAATAATAATTTGAAGGAAACAGTTTCTGTTGGTGATTTGAAAGGCTGAATCATTCTCAATAATTGCTATAAATAGCAAATACATTTTTCCCTGTAATTAATCTTTAAAAAAACCCAATAATACAAAATCCTAGAGCAAAGCTTAGAGTATGTAGTAAAAAAAAAATCTGAGATAGAAGGTTTGGGAAGTCCTTTGCTTGTAATCTTGGGATGCAATACAAGAAGACATGTTTTTTTTAATATGGTCATTTTTACTCTGTGCGTACATGTGCGCACAATGGAGCCAAGTACTAAATAAATGAAGACTCAACTTTTTGTTTAGCGTTAGTTCTGTGTTGACCACTAGATGAATTTGTGGTTCATAATAAAAATATGCTTGCTCAAGGAGCTTTCGTTTAGTAGCTGCCTATGGTTTGTATCTGATTTTTATTTGGATATTATTCACTTGTTGTGATTCTCATATTCAGAATGGAAGTTGTTTTGTAGATCAGAAATACAAATTAGGACCTAGTGCAATAGAGATTAGTACCTCAAACTGGGCAAATATAGTGGGTGGGGAAAAGCAGAGTTTGAGGGGAAAACTGCTCATGCATGGATGGCTTCAGAGTAGAGATGGGGGTATTCGTATTTGTATACGAATATCCCCCCACAGGTGCAGATAACGAGGGTCCAGCCACTTGGGGCCAGACCGACCACTCACGATTCCGCCGATGTCCCGAGTTCTGTGGTCCCTTCCTATCTCTCCGTTGTTCGCGATGGATTAGCCACTCTTCGACCTGGCAGAGAGGCTTGTCATCCTGCCTTCTGCCAGGAGTGGCTAATCCATCACGAGCAATGGAGCGATAGGAAGGGAGTCCACGGCAGCGGCGGAATTGTGTTTGGTCTGGCCCCAGGGGGCCGGACCCTCGTTATCTGCACCTGTCAGGGGATATTTGTATCCGAATACGAATACCCTCATCTCTACTTCAGAGAGTCTTTCTTAAAAGACTTTCTTAAGAAAATTTTTCTTAAAAGAAGTTTCAAAGATCTATTAAAGTTTAAAAATAATATATTCCAGGCACTTGTAGCTTGAAAGTCAGGTAGGTTAATAGGGGGAGGTTCCTGGAGGACAAGAGAAATTGCATCATGTGCAGACTCTGAGCATGGGACCGGGAAGAACAAAGAAAGAATAAATTATTCTGGAAAGATACATGATAGAAGAAAAAAATGGCAGGAGAGATTGAAGTGAGAAAAGGAATGAAAATAGAATCAAGTGGGGCAAGTGAGGCTATAGAGGAACTTAACTGATAATAGCAGGTTGGGCAGGCAAGATGTAGGATATGTAAAACATTTATCACTGTATTGCAAAAATAGTACATTCAAGGGCATGAAATACCCTCAGCATTGTTTTTTCCCCAGTAGCTCCTTAATGTTAGTTTTGTCCACTGTCAGGCTTTTTGCTATTCCTCTGTGCCATTTTAAATTGTCACTCACTGGCTGAAATCCAGTAGTAAGTCACAACTAGAATAAGGCTATTGAATCAGTGGAACTTA
The DNA here is from genome assembly GCA_037013535.1 of Intellagama lesueurii. NCBI lineage: Eukaryota > Metazoa > Chordata > Lepidosauria > Squamata > Agamidae > Intellagama > Intellagama lesueurii. The sequence continues at coordinate 203,925,609 of JBAJHW010000003.1, read as the reverse complement.
CAGAGGTGTTGACTCACCAAATCCCCACTGATTCAGTGGGCCTACTCTAGTTGCAACTCACTACGCCAGTTAATATTATTGCAGTTACACTGTAGCATGAAGTAGGGCTACTTTTCCTCGGAAAAACTGAAACGGTCCTTTCCATATCTGTCACTGCAGGAAGAATGACCCAAACTGTTGGAAATACACTGGGGTATGTGTGTAAGTGTATTGTGGGTAAATGTTCATATAAACATGCCCCTGTTTTATCAAAACATCAGTAATATTTGAAATAGATCAATAGAAAAATGAAGTAGAAGGTATATGAACTGAGAAAAGATTAAGTTAAGGATAGTTGGTTTGGAAGAGATGAGGTGGGGTTTTTTAAAAATATAAAACAAGGAAGAGACTAGATTTTTTTTTATAACCAGCCTTTTTAAACATGATGCCTAGGAGCTGACATCTCAGAAGACAGTGGCTGAAGCGCTGTTGCTTAATGTAGTAGGTTACAACTAGAGTAGGGGAATTGACTCACCAAAGTCCAACTGATTCAGTAGGTCTACTCTAAAGTGATTTATTACATGAAGCAAAAGGATTTCAGATATCAGGTTTCATTTCACAACTTAGTTTTGCAGCAGACCCTTGCTTCCATATTCTCAGGGCATGTCCTGAGACAAATTTGCTTTCTGTTGTAGCTCAACAGAAATCTTGATATAAATGAAGTAGGAAATCTGGTTTCCTTCATCCATCCTTTGTGTGGCCTGCACAGACCAATCTAACTCCATGATTCCTGGCATACTACATATCAGGCTGCAGTTCAAGCCCTGCAATTTATGGTTATGGATGTTTGAGACACTTTTTCAGCACAGCACGGCCCTCATCTTTCCCAAATGTAGTACTGATATACTACGGAACATTTTGAAAATATACCAGCAAAACAATGTGAATTGCTCTTTGAGGGTTAGATCTGTATTAAAATTCCATAGAATTAATTCAGGAAAGCATTTAGTCTTCTGGATTTATTTGATCATTTTCTTTTTTTCTTGCTTCTTGTTTCTCTAGTACTGTCTGCTTTCAGAGATGCCTTAGATAAAAGAGAAACTGACAAATGATGGCTGTAAAAATGTATCCTTTGTGCAGCTTGGAAGATTAGTTACTTCAGTTTGCTGAATAAAAGAAAGAAAAACAGAGGAACTAGACATATACCTTAACAGTTCTACAAATTTATTGTTCTCTGCTGTCATTCAGGCAAGAGCAAATGTGGCCCCACAGGCGGCCACTGTGTGAATCCATTCCTTCAGGGGTCCAATGATTCAGAACCTGTGTAATTACCCAGTACACAGTAGAAAATAATTTGCTAATCATCCCACATGACAACAGCTTTGATACTGAATAAGGGCTATTTCTGCTAACTCTGTTATATTTATATAAGTAAAAATCATTTCAAATAACCTATTTTTCTTCCTTATCTTTAGAGCTGATAAGAACTGAAAACAATTGTTCTGGTTTCTGTATTCTGCAAGGGTTTTTAAGAGCCTCTGCTTAATAACACAGCATTACTTTCTATTTGTAGGGCTTATTTTTCTTTTGTAAACTGCTTTGTGAAACATGGTAGAATGATTTTCTAAATTCTCCTCTTGGAATCAGTGATTAGAATTGCCTTTGTATTTGACATTGGAAAACCGCATCTTGTGTTCTGCCTTTTCTCCTCATCTATTCAGTGACCTTAAGTCAGTCTCTCCCTCTCTCTCTCCCCAATGCAAATTACATTAACATAGCTGATGTTTGTGCATATTCTCCTTTCAGCTATTTTGTGCCTTTCAGTTGACTTATATTTCTTAGATACCCCATTTTTGCTTTGACAATTTCATCTTCTTAATGTCAGTATTCTTGGGAATGCTGACCAGACTCTTACAGCAAGCTGGTTTGGGCATCATGATATACCACAATTTATTGTAATGGAAATGAGCTATCCAGTTTTTTTTATTACTATTAAATGCAGCTTTTAGTTTTAGCCAAACTTGATGAATGGTGGTTAGACTTTTATTTATTAAAGCATCTTCCTGCTTAAAAAGCCTCTTAAATTGCCTGCACCAGAATTTTCTAAAACAGGCATTGACTGGGTTCTGTTGTTTCTTTGTTTTTGACACCACAGCTATTCCAATGGACAAAAGGTTAGCATTAAAATTTGGTTTAGTGTACACTTTTTGAAACCTCTCAGAATTCCATTGTCCCCCAACCATGGGTGCAATCTACTGACAACCAGAGTATGTTACTTCTGCTTCTTGGTGTTGTTACTGAAAATCAGCAGGGAATATTTTTCATCCAAATACTTTACATTGGCTAAGGGGGGAGGGGAAGAGTACCCCAGTGGCAAAAACCAATAGATCTGTTGCATTAATTTCCATCTGTCCAGATTTTGTCTGTGAATCATGGACTGTGAGGTCCCACATACTAATCTGTAACTTGTGGACTTGTTTTATACATACAGAACACACCTCCAGCCTGCTAAGTCCTGTTTTAGTTGTTTATTTTCAGGGTTTGAAAAAGAAGAGTGAGGATGGGACAACTTATTTGTGTTCTAGTTTGTAACTTTCTAAAATATGCAATATTAAATTTGAAGCAAGAAGAATATTTTGTCCTTCTGAAAAAATGAACTGCCATTGAATGCTGCTACACATTATATTCAAAACAGCAAAAGAAAATAGTCTTTGCCCTAAAACCCAATTTTGTAAACAGTCATTAATCTGGAAGAATTTAAAACACAAGCTTAAGTGCTTGCTATTGAAACTAGACCCAACCAAAGTTTGTTGCTATGACACTAGATTATTCAGCAAACATTAAATAATGATAGAGTGGATTCTCTGGAATGTTTCTACAGACAGCTTGCCAAGAGAGTTCTCATTTTCCCAGAAGCATTTTTGTTAGTACTCAACTACTGATTTTCATATGGAACAGTATTTCATTTTTCACATGGCAGTCTGCCTTCCAAGCTTCAAATTGCATTTGAGTTGACATTAAAGCAAAGTGCAATTCTCATTGGTTTGTTATCTTTGCACACCATGGTTTTCAATTTTTTTAAATAAAAAACCCCCTAACATTTGGGATAAAAAAAAGAAATATGCACATGCAGTGGGCCTTTTCTGTACTAAATCTTGCCCCCACCCCCCACCCCAGTTCCACTACAGTCCTTCATACTGGCCATTTCTATATTCCTGGAGATTGGGCAGTCTTTCAAAGCAGAATTTAGTGTAAAATGAAGAGCTATAGTTGGAAAGAAAAGGTCTGTGAATGGAAATGATTTCCATTCTCTTGCAGAGCTATTTGTATCTCAGCTCTGGAATGAAGAAAAGAAAGGGGATTCTTTTTAAAAGATCAGAGCAATGCAACTGAGCTGCAAACAACCAAAACTGTATTATTGATGTCATTTTGACATTGCGTTGTTGTTTTCTGTAACCAATAAACTGACAATTTTATGATTTTCTTGTAGTTAAAAAGGAGCAAGAACACAGAAGAATGCTGAAGTGCTTAGAAACTAAAATGGTTGTCAAAATGTTGGACTCATATTGTTATGGCTTCGGTCTTGTTTTGATGTTGGCATGCAGAATTAATTTAATTCAAACAAAGATGAAAATCTGTGTCATTTGAGCCTGCTATACTGTTCTGGCTTGAATTAAGAAGTTTTGAATGAATGCAGTGAAGGAGAAGGGAGGAAGCATAAGATGGCCAACACTAACATAATTCAGACATCAAGGCCACAAGGAAAATAGAATTCTGAATGTATTTATTGTACAGCCAGATACACATCCAACTAGTCAGTAAGACATTTAGAGTGATTATTCTGAATCATACCTTACTTTAAATTGCTTATTTTTCTAAAATTTCACCATCCAGAGTAGTGCTGTGCACTCATGGGGTGGTGTATAAATGAAACAAACAAACAAACAAACAAACAAACAAACAAATTGTAAAAAAAAAAAATCAGATTACCCCGCCAGTTGACTCAGGTGTATAATATTAGAACTCCAAAGATGGAAAGGACCCTGTGGATCATTGAGTCCAGCCACTGTCAAGGAGGCACAGCGAGGAATTTAACTCCCAACCAGACGGCTCCACAGCCAGATACCTAAACCACCTCAGCAGTTCAAAATCTGTTATTATAACATTAGATCTAAAGTGCTTTAAAACATTTGACCTCTCAATATGGTTTGAATGTGTGTGTTCTCTATGATCTGAGAGACTGTGAGTTATACCAGATCTTCAAAATAACCTTGTGGTATTTTATTGATTTTGTTGTACAAAGTTAAAAATGCTCTGTAACAAGTCTACAGTGTGAACATTCCTCATATATTATTTTTAATTAATTAAAACAATTAATTATTTTAATTAATTAATTAAACAATATATTAATTTTTCTGTAGAGAAATGTGGAGTAGGGATCGGAAGCTGTTGCAGTAGTGCAGTAGTGGTGCAATTTATTGAGAGATAGAAGGCCATTACATAGGAAAAGAAGAAATACGAAAGAATCAGCTGCGAGTGGAAAGACATATTTCAAACATTACCTGTACTACCAGGAAAAAAAGACAGAAGTAAAGTTTAGTAAACAGAAGCAGCCCATGTCGCAATGGTTAAACTGCAGTACTGCAGTTGAGCCTCTGTTCACAGCCTGAGTTTGATCCTGACGGGTTCAGGTAGCCAGATCAAGGTTGACTCAGCCTTCCATCCTTCCAAGTTCAGTAAAATGAGTACCTAGCTTCCTTGGGGGCAAAGCGTTCCTTGCATAATTATGTTGTACACTGCCCAGAGAGTGCTGTAGCACTATGGGGCAGTATAGAAGTTGATACAACAACATATGGTTTATAGATGCCACTCCAATGTATCTTGATAGATCTGATGCTCAGGCTATGAGATCTACCAGAACCAATTGACCTATTCTTTAAAACTGTCAGGGCTTTTTTCATGCACAAAATGTAGTTTCAAGAGGATTTTTATTTGTATTTGTGGTTCATATAATACAAGAATTCATTTACTTTAAATGACTTAAAAGGTGGCTGATAATGTGAAAAGTGAAATGAACAGTCTGTGCTCTTGTAGGACTGTCCATCTTTGTCACCTGTAGACTCATTTCCTACTTTTACCAAAGATACTTGATGTGGACTCCATTACTCCAATATTTCCAAGATTAAGGAGATGATTGTAGAACATGAGGTGCATTTTCCTGACATATTTGATGAAGGTGCCAATATTATGATAAGGGGGTACTTAGATATGTTAGCATGACACTATACAGCTTTGGCCCCACCAGGAATTTTTCTATGGATGCCCTGGATCTGGGCCAGATCAAAGACTGGCTATTGAGAGTATCTAACAAGAAGGAACTCCTTCACTGCAGGTGGAGCATGTCATCATCTTCTGCCTCCCTTCTCTCCCCATTTTTTTTTTTTTTGCTAATGGCAATTCGTTATAGTTGTTGATTTCAGCCCAACGTAGGAAGCTAGTGCAGCATGCTGAAGATGTGGAATAGATGGGGGAGCAGCCCCAGCTTTAACCTCTACCTATTCAGCCAGGCTTCCTCAAGTACAAGTTTGTATGCAAGTAAGTTCTGTGCAGGTTTGCTGTTGATTATGCATGGAGCGGAAGCGCCTTTCCCACGTGACTAAAAAGGTGCACTCTCTTAAACAGACTAGAGATTTAGTCAGTTCCAGCTAAAAATCTGAGAGCTGATGGCATGATTTTGGCCTCTGCACCTAGGATTTCCAGTGTATAGATAACCTTTATATTTATGTGGAAGACAGAGCTGGTGCCGATATCTTGGCTTCATACAGAGAAATGGGAAAGGGACAGAGATTTATTTGTTTGTTTATATATTTAACTTATATGCTGCCCACACTACCCAAAGGTCTCTGGGCGGCTTACAACAATTTGAAGGCGGATTACAATAATTTGTAAGACCTTTCCAGTGTCATCCAGACTATCCTAGAGGCTTTACTGAATGAACATTTGAAGCTAGGTTGTTGCTGCTGCAATCCCACTTTTTCTCTCTCTATATATTCAGCATATGCTATTCATTATCTGAAAAGGACTTTGCAAGCTGACTCATTCCACATCTTATTTTGTTAAACAGGGGGAAATGTTTGAATAGTTATGCATTTATAACTTTTGAATTGTGGGTTTAGTTCGAGTTGACATTCTGATAATTAAAAAGTCTTTATTCTTATACAGTGACAAACTCTGTGCACTTACTGAAACATGATTAAGGTTATTTTGTAATAGAAAGTAGAAAATTAAATTGTCATTTCCTATATTCTTTGCCATTAATTATAGAAATTAGAGGGTACAAATGATATTGTTCCTTAAATTTCTTAAAAACTGGAGACTTATTTGTGCATACTTCTTTTATGAAAATGTATTTTTATTCTAAAATAAAAATCCTGGAAAGATTAGAAGTGGAAGGGGGTTAGAAACAATCATATGGAAGTGTCTGCAGAAACTTTTGCTCTGTCAACTTCTGTGTGCAGAAAATAAGACATTTTTTTCCTAAAAATTGAATTATTTTTTTATCTTCAAACTGTGTTGAACAATTGTAACAAAAATAATAACATCCAGACAGCTTCCAATTAAAGGCGATGCAAACATTTAATGGAGTGAAATTCATAATGATTGGAAACGCTGAGTGTTTTGTAAAACCAACATTAAACATTGCTTTGTTTAAATTACTGGTGCTGTTTTGGGATGGCAGTATGCAACTTTTTTCAGAGCTAATTTCTTTAAAGTAGGGGTGGTAAGGTGTGGCCTTTGGGAGCATCACAAGATCCCCAAGAAAGAAAAGTTTTTTTAAAAAATTAAAATTGGTCATTTTTGGTTAATTTTCCCTCCAGAAGTGGTGATTTATACTTCAGGGTCTATTGCCTACTCCCCCGCACAAAGGAAATGCCCATTCAGAGATTTTTTGTTTACTTTTTTAAAAAACCAAACAAACCAACCTCTGAAAACAGCAATGTTCAGGTTTCCAACAGCCCAGTCAGGTGCATGGGAGTGCATATTTGGTCCACAGACCTCTGAGATCGCTTGCCCCCTTTTAAAAGGCTTCATAACATTCTAACTTTTAATACCTGAACTTCTATTGATCACAAATTTTAAAATTCCAGTTTTTTCAGTATTATCCTATATAGTATTTGTGACATGTTTAGAGATGGGCATGAGTTGGAAAAATGGCGATTGTTTCAATTCGTGATTCATCAAGATCAACAAATGTATGAATTTTTCTGATGAATCGACAAATCAATTCATCAATTCATTTTACTTTAAAACCCATTAAAATGTCCCCCAGGTACCTAGAGACACCAAAATATCAGAGAAGCTTCCCCTGACTCTCCTCTACAAGCCCTGCAAGTTCGGTGAAGTTTGGGTTTCGAATGTCTGAGTTATACACCCACAAATTTGGTGCCCTCGGGAAGGATCCCTTTAGCAGCTGGTCTGGGGGAAACCCATTCTTCACCAAACCTGGAGGGCTTGTAGAGGAGAGTCAGGGGAAGCTTCTCTGAGATTTTGGTGTCTCTAGGGGCCTGTGGGGGCATTTTATAGCCCAATGAATTGATTAATAAAAATCACTAAAAATGCATTGATTCATATTTGTTGGGGGTATCTATTCAGATGAATACTAATTGATGAATTAGCAATTTTTGATTAATTCTGCAATTCATTTTTTAATTTGTGCCCATCTCTAGTCATGTTTATTATTTTGTCATCACCAAAAGTCTTGTGGGGCATGGCTTTTACTCACCAGTAAAAACATATGTTGCATGCAGAGAGTTTTCACGTTCAGTCTTTCAAAGTTCCAATTAAAAAAGTAAGTTAGGAGGTGAAGTGAAATTTCTCTGTTGGAAACCCAGGCAGGATTTTTTCATTCAGAGGAGACCAATACGGGATCACGCTGGACAATAACCCAGCTTAAGGGCAGATCTGTATCATCTGTATCAGGAAGCAAGAGGAGGAGAAAGGAATTTGTTGTATTAAACAAGTTCTGATGAATTCTTCTTAATCACCAAGGCTGCCTCCCTAGAAAAGCTTTCCCAAAATAGCAAAGTTCTGGGTGAGCTGCACCATAGTAGATACTTATGGCTGATGGCAAAGATTTGAAATAAATAGGATTCAGCCTATTTACATTATGTATCCCACACTACCATTGGCTCTTGAAGGCCGAAATATTTTTGTGAGTGATCGTTTTATTGTAAAAGGTTTCAGAGGCAACAGCCATGTGGGTGTAAGTGTGTTTATCATGGGATGCAAAGCTTTGCTCATTTTGTTGTTGTGAATGAAAATGGGAAGTTTCAAGTTTTATTCCCAGTGGATGAGATTCTGAGAGGTATGTTCCTGTTTTTTGTGCACTTTCCTGTGAAGAAATAACAGAAATGCTTCATGTGCAAAAAGAGTGTATTTTGCACAAAAAAGTATTTTGCACCAAACATGTATTTTGTGCAAACAATATTGGGGTGGGGTTTTTTGTTTGTTTGTTTTGCTAATATTGCAATAGTGAAAAAAAAACTCACAGGGACTGATCATTTTTTTTGACTAGGTGTCTCAATGTGTCAAAACATCTTTTTTTGTTTTTTGTTTCGGTCAAGAGAAAGGAAACGTGTGACTGTGCATCACATCCTTATCTCTTTCCTTATATGAGAATTTCCTGAATCTCTCTACATCTTGGTCCAAACCTGATGTTAATTCCACAAAGCAACTCTCCGCAATCCCCTAATTATGTGGAAATCTATCTGATAATCATATTTGCCCTCCAAATAGATAAAATAATGGAAAACAGTATTAAATGCAGATTTAAAACCAGCAGATAGTAATACTGCCTTGGAAACTAAGGGAAACATTTCATGCTTTAAAAAGCTGGGTGGTGGGGGCACAAAAACTACATCCAGGTAGCTGTCAATTGAATCTTCCTGGTATTCTACAAATAAGTGTTTCTAAGTGGGATCCTGCTGCCAAGAAGACTCCCCCCCCCCTTCATTCTTAGTCATCATCACCCAACATTTTCCAAGGCTGTGTTATAGCAGGCAAAATGAGAAGGCTGAGCTCCCAGCCTCCATAGCTAAGCTTCTGGCTCAAAATAAGCCATGTTCATGTTTCTTTCTAATGAGGTAACCCTGTGAGACATTGCAAAGCAGAGCCTCCTATTTTCTGTAGGCTACTGCATACTTTCTGTAGCAGTACCTGAAGGATTGATTTTTATTACTTGCAAATTAGCTTCCCCAGCAGCCAGTTTAGAAATCTTTATATTGCAGCATTTAGATTCTCTAATTTTCACTTGCTGGAGAAGAGGAAATTTCAACGTCAAGTGGAAACATTATATAATAGTAATGCTAAAGTGCCTCATCATGAAGTGTAGCTATTATGGACTATGCAGGGAGGAAGATATACAGAATCAAATGAAAGACAATAATATGCTAAAAAAAAAAAAAGGGAAGCTATCTCCAAAGCAATACTTAAAAGTTTCTTGGTAATTTTTTTTTCAGAGCTTACTTAAAATTCACTATAGGAGTGTACATACATTGAGAAAATAGTTGGGTGCCATTTTAAACATATTTATTATTGTTTACATCTTTGAAGCCTCATACAAATATTTCATTTCAAATCTGTGTTCTGTGCCTTTTTGCTGTTTGTTTGGTGTGCCTGGAACAAGATATTCTGACTCATTTCATTTTAAATTTTTAATTATACAATTTAGAAACTGCTAGAAAACATTATCAAACTGTGTTTGATATTTGGCCTCCAGACATACATTAATTCTTATTTTACCAACCTCTGTGTATATGTAGGGCAAAAATAGTGCATTCATGCAGCACTTTGCCAAATAGCTGCTTTTATGGTTGTAGCATTGTGTGTAGTAAATACCTGCATAGTATCCTCGCTGCATTATTTGTGTATCCCTCTTGTGGTGATGGCTTTCTACAGTATTATTACAATAAACGATTATGAGCTGTTGTTGTTTTCCTTATGGCTGGCTACTTCAACATGGCTGCCTCTGGCTATGACTTGAAGTATTAGCACAGACTCCATGCTATGGAGGGATAGAGTGTTAGTTACCTGCTGTGTTCCCTTCAGACAGGAAGCACAAAGTTACCCCCCCACACACACACACACACTGAAAGCCATTACCTTATCATTCTAGCATCCGACCTCTGGCATCACAGAAGGCAAAAGGAAGATGGGGAAGGACATTGTATGGGTGAAGCTGTGGGAGGTCTGTTTAGTGTCCAAAGCCTATTCAGGCTTCCATCATGCTCCCAACCTGGAGGAAAATTTAATAAATGTTTCTGTTGCTAACAACAGGAGGAAGATAGCATTATTAAGGAAAAAAGAGAGGACAGGAGGGCCAAATAACTTATGATGTCAATTCCCTTGGCCTCATTGAGTACAGGCAGTACATATTTATTTAGTTACTTTAAATATTTATAAGATGCTTCTCTGAAAATGAAGTTCACCTAAGGTAGCAAACAAAGCACTAATTTGTTTTTATACAGTGAATAAGTCTATTGTTGTAGCCATAGATCATAACATGTTAAAACTGAAACATAAAATTAGTACAGAAAATACAAATAAAACTATAAAATAAGATATGCAAAATACCTAATAGTGGTTTCAACTCCAATGAAAATCACCAAATATTGCAGCTAAGGCTAATAATACAATTTGCCAAAAATAATAATCTAGATATGGTTTCATAAAGAGGACAGTGCAGGACATAATATTTGAGATCCTCCACTTGTGCTCTTTCTTACTTGATAACATAACTTGATATGTGCTCCATAAGAATTTAGCTTAATCTGTCCTGAAGCTAGGCTTATGGTGTTACATGAAAACACAAATACCTTCCATAAAGATGCACTAGTAAGGCTGACCCTGGATCCATTTCAGTTGGGCTTCAGGCTGCACCATGGCACGGAGATGGCATTGGTCGCCCTGCTGGATGACCTACTTAGGGAGGCCGACGGGGACAAAATGTCCTTGTTGGTTCTCCTTGATATCTCAGCTGCCTTTGATACCGTCGACCACGGTATCCTCCTGGAAAGGCTCTCCGAGTTGGGGATCGGTGGCCTTGCTCTTGCTTAGCTCCGGTCCTTCTTGGAGAGTTGGCTCCAGAGAGTTCAGCTTGGGGAGAATGTATCGGCCCCGTGGTACCTCAATTGCAGGGTATTGCAGGGTTCGATCATCTCCCCAATGCTGTTTAACATATATATGAGGCCGCTGGGGGGGGGGGGTGTCATCTGGGGATGTGGAGCTTTGTGTCACCAATATGCTGATGACACCCAGCTCTACATTTCCTTTGTTCCATCTGCAGTGGATGCCGTTCCGTACCTTGAGTGCTGCCTGGAGACCGTCCTACAATGGATGCAGTTGAATGGACTGAGGTTGATCCCGGACAAGACGGAGGTCTTGCGGGTAGGCACTCCTGATATTAGTGGTTTGGGGAACTCCCTCTTTTTTGGGGGAGCGACTCTCACCGCAAAGAATGTGGTTCGCAGTCTGGGGGTCCATCTTGACCTGGTGCTTACCATGGAGACCCAGGTAGCGTTCGTGGTTCAGTCCATCCACTTACATCTTTGGCGGATCGCCCAGCTACATCCCTATCTAGACGCGGGGGCACTCACCATGCTGGTCCATGCGCTCATAGTCTCAAGAATAGACTACTGTAATGCTCTATACGTGGGGCTTCCTTTGAGACTGATGCGAAAGCTTCAAATGGTCCCGAATACGGCGGCCAGCCTATTAACTGGGGTGAAAAGATTCCACCATATTTCCTCCACCCTGGCCACCTTGTACTGGCTACCTTTTCGCTTCCACATCAATTTCAAGGTGTTGACTATTACATACAGAGCCCTAAACAGTTTAGGCCCTCGATACTTGGCAGAACGCCTTCTTCTGCCTAGTTCTGCCTGCATCATCCATTCCAGTCAGGCCGGGTGGCTGAGGGGCCTAATGCCGAGAGAGGTCCGAAGGGAAAAAACTAAAAATCGGGCCTTCTCGGCAGTGGCCCCTGATCTCTGGAACAACTTACCTGTAGAGATCCGCCTGGCCCCCTCGCTGAGGGCCTTTAAGACCAATCTGAAGACATGGCTATATAGGCAGGCCTTCCCTACAGCCATCACCTAGCCTATCTTTCTTTTTTCCTTTTCCCTTTTTTTTCCCCATCTTGGATTCTGCTGTTAATTTGGGTCTTATTCTTAGTACATTTATACTTTTATAGTTTATTTTTTATATTTTGTGTAAACCGCCCACAGTAGACATGTTCTAGATGGGTGGTATATAAGTTTAATAAAATAAATAAATAAAATAAATAAATGGGAGAAATTTACTTTTCTCAAACTGGGAGTACCGCAGAGATAATACTGAATCAAACCAGCATCTTGATCGGCACTCTACTTCAGGAATCAGCCACTGATCTTTTTTATGGCCTGAGACTTAATATCCTTCAATAAGAACAAAGATTTCAATCACTTTTTGTTCGTTTTGTTTGTGCTTATTGTATATGTATAGGTAAGTTAGTTGGCTGCATGATAGTATGAATGGGTTGATTGACAAGTGTTGAGTGAGTTAGAACCCTTGTGACAGTTGGAGAAGTGGGAGACAATCTGCCTCACTGGAACTAGGAAATGATTATCTGCTTTCTCAATCCAGATTGGTGGCTGGAAAGTTGAGGGGGGTGGTATAAAAGAGCACTCTGAGTGCTTAGTTCAGATAGGATTAGGAACATGATATCAATAGTCAGTTGGAATTTTAGTTTGATTTCTTAGGATTGTAAACTGTAGATACATAAGACTTAAGTTAGGAATCATAGAATCACAGAGTTGGAAGAGACCACAGGGGCCATCGAGTCCAACCCCCTGCCATGCAGGAACTCCATCAAAGCACTCCCAAAAGATGGCCATCCAGCCTCTGCTTAAAAACCTCCAAAGAAGGAGACTCCACCACACTCCGAGGCAGCATATTCCACTGCCGACCCGCTCTGACTGTCAGGAAGTTCTTCCTGAGATTCAAGTGGAATCTCTTTTCCTGTACTGTAGTTTGAAACCATTGCTCCTTGTCCTAGTGTCTGGAGCCGTGGAAAACAAACCTGTCCCTTCCTCGACATGACATCCCTTCAAATATTTAAACATGGCTATCATGTTCCCTCTTAACCTTCTTTTTGTAAGGCTAAACATTCCCAGCTCCCTAAGCTGCTCCTCATAGGACATGGCTTCCAGACCTTTGACCATTTTGGTTGCCCTCCTCTGGACACGTTCCAGGTTGTCAACATCCTTCTTGAACTGAAGTGCCCAGAACTGGACACAATACTCCAGGTGAGGTCTGACCAAAGCAGAATAGAGTGGTACTATCACTTCCCTTGATCTAGACACTATACTCCTATTGATGCAACCAAGAATTGCATTGGCTTTCTTGGCAGCCGCATCACACTGCTGACTCATGTTCAGTTTGTGGTCTACCAAGACTCCTATATCCCTTTCACAGGTACTGTTGTCTAGCCAGGTGTCTTCCATCCTATATTTGTGCAGTTCATTTTTTCTGTCTAGGTGTAGGACCTTACAAGAATGAATATGAAATAAAGAAGATACTAGTTGTAAAAAGATAAAGGTTATGTTAGATATGTAGGAAGACTGCATGGTATATCTGTGACCTGTTTGTATTATTACTATTCAGTCACTATTACTTATTATGTTACAAAATAAAAATGCCCTTTGTTTTATACAACAAGCATCTCTTTATTTCTTCATGACAGTTATCAAGTAAGAAGGAACCACACTAGCTGCTTGACCATTGTTAAGTAAGGAAAGAAAAGTACAGTTTCTTAAAAAAAAAAAGGTGTCTGGTGATGGCAGCATTACCAAAGGGTCAGGCTGAAAGAGAATCCTTCTGCACACAGGGTTGAAGTGGGAGATGAAGAAGGGGCCCAGGAGTCCCAAGGCTGTAGACAGCAGTGTAGAGTAGTGTGATGGCTGTTTGGCTGAGTAGTAGAAGGGACAAATGCGTGGACAGGAGCCGTGTGTAAGGTGACAACCCAGCTCAGAAAAGCTTTGGGGTGTCACAGAATACATTTGCAAGATACGGAGCAGCTGTGTTTGTCTAGTGGTTCTCTTCCCACTAGTGCCAATAACAGGATTTAACCATTAATGAACAAGCATCTTAAATATCTCACCAGTGTTAGTATCTGCAACCAAGCAAGCGCGTTCTCATTCCATCCCCATACTTTGGTCTCATATGGAAGCTGCATTATTGATTTGCCTTGGAATATTTTAAGTGCAGGAGCTATTTGGCTGTCCCATAGAAAAGAAGAAATTAACCCAATGATCCATTGGGCAGATGGAAGAGAGCTGCATTCAGATGTTCCTTCCAAGAGAAAAACTGTTGGAATGGGATACCCAAGTATTGGAACAAGAGGTGTTTTTTTTTTGTTTGCTGTATGTTAACTGCTGCCATGTGCTGCCTCTGTAGGTCAATATAACCTTGTAATAACTGGAAGACTCAGAAATCAAAATTTCAATAATATTTGAAAATAATACCAGTATACAAAAAAACTTTTCTTGTGCTATTTATTCAATAAACAGCATAATGAAATACAATTTAATTTAGTTTAAATTAAAAAAACTCTCTAAAATACATGTGTTTTCAAAGCCATTGAAGCTAAAAAGGCCAACTGTACATCACAGAGAAGGGAGCACTAAAAGATAGGATACACTATTTAAAAGGTCCTGTTCTTATCCCCAGATAATTTTAAACATATAAAAAACTCTCTAATTCTAATGTTTCTCCAAGTTAGTCTGCTTTAGCATGTACAACAAATACAGAACAAGACAAAAGCAAAAGTATTGTGGCTCATTAAAGAGTAAGTAATTTATTTCATTGTGAGTGTTCATGGATTATAATCCATTTCCTCAGACACGTGGAGTGAAATATTTAGCTACAGATTTACAATATATACAAGTATACATTGTTGGGACAAGCACTGAGTGAAAATGGACAATTAATTATGTGCCGTCAAGTAGATGTCAATTTATGGTGCTCTTTCCAGGGTCGTCCAGGTATTCAGAAGTGTAGGTGATCACGGAGCAAAAGGAAAACTAATGATGGGGGTGATCACAGAACAATAGGAAGGCAATTGTAAAGAAGTTGACAAGCAGATGTCCGAGCCAGCGGAGCCTAAAGGCAACGCCTTGAGAACTCTTTTATTAACTTAGCAAGGGTTACATCGTATGTTGTGAGAATTCAGATAGGATACTGGTTACCTAATCACCACTAGGATTGGCCGGAGAAAGCCTTTGAACCTATGATCTAACTCTAAGGGAAAAGGCAGAATGAGAGGTCACCCCGCCCGTCAGGAGCCGCTGCTCTCTGCCAGGAGAGTTTGCTCTTCACTGTAACAGATAAAAACTAACGGCCTTGGGCAGAAGCTTCCCACACAGAAGTATTTTACCAGTCCTTTCTTCTGGTGTTGCCCTGGGACTGTACAGCTTGCCCAAAGCCACAAAGGTGGCAGGGTATGAACAGGTGCAGAAGATGACGTTTTAAGGTGACAATAGCTATGTACACATGAGCAATAAATTTTGAAAGTGTTGATTGCATAAAGATCCATGAACTCATATTTTAAAGATATTGCATAGAGCATGAGATCTTATCACCAGAAGACATTAAGCTCTTTTTACATTTTTTTTCTGTTGTCTTTTAGCAATGATCTTATTCTGGTTAAAATGCACATTATTTAACAGGGTTTTTTCTAACCCAAATCTACCTCTTGCTCCAGTGCTAATGTTTGTATTCCAGAGAATAAAAGGGTTGTTTGTATGATTACCTACTTGTAGGCATGAAGCAAGGATATATTTCTTCTCTATTGGATTGTGGCATTGTGAGGGGATTGCAGCCAGTGCTCCTGGTGAGTTGTCTGCCCTCACCTCACAGCACCCTTAGTGCATGGGTGGAGCCACTGCTATGGGCCCACAGGAAGGCAGGGAGGACAGTCCAGGTGTCCCTAGGGAGTGGGATGAGAGGGAACAGCTGGTCAGAGGGGAAGGGACATGCCAGCAGCTTTAAAGGAGCACAAGGGTGAAGCACTGGGATCCTCTGAGTCTGGGTTGGCTGTGGAGGAGAGACTTGGGGGTCTGCAGTGGAAGAGTGGGAGCCCATTCTCTACCTGTCTGGAGAATTGACTGGGGAGAAGGATGATGGCCCTTGGCAAGAGTTTCTGAGCTGTTTCCCAGCAGGTAGGGGCAGAGGCTGGCGAAGAACTAAGTACCCTAGTCCCAAGATAGTCCACAGCCCCATCAACTTTGTGGTGCCCAAGATGCCTGGCAGCACCCAACTCCACTCAGCTGAGGTGATACAAGCATCAGCATGAGAGGAGGCGGCTTGCTGAAGAGTGGGAGGAGAGCTGAAGCCTGCCAGCTGCCTCTGTGAGCCCTCATTGAAATGCTTCAAGCCCAGTTCTGAATGGGGCTTATTTATTACAAGGACTACCTCAGTGATGGGAACTGCAACTAGTACAGAACTAATTGTTTCCAAGGGACTAGGGTGAGAAACTCTTTCTACTGGTGTACAGGAGGCAGTGATGGGGAACCACATGCAAAGCAACTTGTTCAATAAAAAGCCATCTAACCAGCAGCCTGGAGTTGATAGAATTATTGATAGGAGACCCCAAGGCTGCTGGCTTCAGTGATGCTCACAGGACTATATTTTGACCTTCCAACAAGAACTAAGAGAGGAGTTAGAGAATAACTATTAATAGCCAGCCAACAGAAGGGTAATGACTTTGATAGATTGAGTATTATTGGAAGAAACTGCAGCTTTGAGTTAACATTTTGAAAGTGCTCTTAGACTCAGAAATGGACTTTTGGTATCATGCCAGAGCAGTAGCAATAATTAATTAGTGCCATTTAAAGTAAATGATCTAAGCATTTAATTTGTCATCAGATATTAGTCACATACAAGTTACAGTAAACTTACAGAAGAGGAGGGGGTTCAACTTTCCTTGTCCCTTGAAGTGGGAGGGAAGTGGTGATAAAGGAAAGTGGGCAGAGGTGTCTGCCAATCAAAAGCAATCCAGCAGAAGCGAAGAAACTGCTTGAATGTAAACAAAAGTCCCTTTAACCAAAAGTAAAGCCAAATTGGTGGGGACAGGATCCACTAAGAAGACATCTCTGACATGTTGGTTTCTTTCTTTCTTTCTTTCTTTCTTTCTTTCTTTCTTTCTTTCTTTCTTTCTTTCTTTCTTTCTTTCTTTCTTTCTTTCTTTCTTTCTTTCTTTCTTTCTTTCTAGAAAGTGTAAGGATTCATTATACATATTTTTAGAGTAGCTGTATAGTGTTGTAATCAAAGATAGCAAAATAAAAATGGGTATGATTGTGGTTCACTCTTGCAATGAGTTGAGCAGCAAATTGATTTTGCCATATGAAATATGTATGCTTTAATCATAAGCGTTGATATTACTGTATAAAGGAACAAAAAGGACCACGTATAATGGCTTTAAAGTCGTTTGTCTAGCATAGCCCTACTAATGGGCTTATCCGTGGGTTTCTTGGTTTTGTGGCAGTCATCACTTGCTATTATGCTGGATTTTTTTTGTTCCCAATTTTTAAAGTAAACAAAGGAGGTATTTGAAATCAGAAAAAAAAGGAATAGACAGGAAGTGAAAAATAGTATAAATTCTGTGAAAGAAGCAGACTGTGCTATACCATCAATATTAAATACCATAAATATTAATGGTACTCATTATTTTGAAATAAAATATCTGTCACTTCTATTTATGTGAATGGGAATGAGTAAAATCAGCTATGTAGAGGCACAGTGACAATAGATTAACCATCTCAACTGTATGCATTCCCATGTTTATCCAGGATGTTTCTAAGTGGAGGTTGGGTGACAATGGCCTTCCAGATGTTTTTTTTTTTCATGGAAATTCCCATAGTCTGCCTCTTTTGTCTGTTGGCATGGGTAGGTAGGGGGTGTAAGCCATAAGCATCTGGACGGCCATGGTAGCCCACCCCTTTTCTAAACCTTTGAAGGAAGCCAAGATTGACTGAAATCTTGTTGAGTCACTGTTTCTATAACTCAACATTACTCAAGTGGTAGCAGTTATAGTGCCAAGACACAAGTACTATTCACAAGGCACTTCTTTAGGTGTAACATGTAATCCGTCACAAAGGGACCCATGTGGCCAATTGTGCAATTGACTCAGACAATCCCTGTTGCCTAGGCATCATGCCTGGCAAAGTTATGCCTGTTTAACTTTATGTTATGCAACGATATACAGAATTTTGGCCATCAGGTTTACACCAGAGAACCAGAGATAGGAAAAACTACTATTTTGGACATTAGCCCCCCCCAATCCCCCACCCAAACTAGACCCACATCACTCATAAAGGACATTGTGTCCCTTTTGAAGAGACATTGCTGATGTAAAACAGAGACATAGCACCTCTTCTTTGTTGACATTTGCATTCCTTAATGGCAGTCCATCATGGGCTGCATGCTGGCAATATTCAGATGTGCAGGGCCAAAATCCAGCAGTAGATATGGCCAGAGGCCCTTTCTCTTTCTGTTACTCCCTCTTTCTCTCTCTCTCTTCATCATCCCTTCCTTTCACTGACAACAGAGATGCCTGCTTGCTTGTGAAGTGACGCCAGATTCCATAATTTAGAAAAAAGGAAAGAGATAAAATGAAAAAAATGAAGAGAAGCAAAGCTACTTTATAACTCTCTGGTAAATACCCATTTGTTATTTCTTCTTCTCTTTCTTTTTCCCACAGTTGTGACTCTGAAAACAGATACCTTGGTAATCCACTCAGGGGAACATGTTACTGTGAGTATTTCTAAATTTTATATAATCCTCTGATGTTGCCCATTAAATAATCTGCAGCATGTTCATGCTTCACGTTTAACTGATGCTGCATGTCATCTAATAATGCATGTCATCTAATAATTTCTTAGTTAATGAAAGTATAGAGTGCTATATCTGAAAACAAGACATATCTGTGTTTGTTTTTAAAATTAATAAATGGTGGAACATATTACAAGACAATGTATAAGATTACACACAGCACTTAATAGACAGGAGAAGGGATGTAACTGTTGAATGTATGAGAGTTTATATTCAGCGGTTCAAGCATAATATAATTAAAAAAAACTTGTATGGATGGTATTCTCCTTTGTGCTTGTCAGTAGTTGAAATAATATTCATTTGGTCAAGGTAAAAACTTGAAGAACGTTACTGTATGACATATATGTAGAATAAACAGTGCTTGAAACGTTTGTACTTGGTATAGACTTGTGCTTGACAGAACTTTAATGGTTTCATATTATCTTCCTTATCAAACATAGTAAAAGATCAGATCAACAGTACAAGCAGACTCATAAGAGACAACTGTAACAAACATCTCTTAACAGACAACTACCAGAATAATAACGGTCTCTTCTCTGTTTTATCTATCTGGCAATTAAACCTCCTAACATCCATTGGCTAATGCCAGGCATAATTTGATTGTTTACATAAGTTCCAATATGCATACAACTCAATCATTCTTGTACATATAATGTATATACATGCTCGGTTGCACAGTTACATATTTCAACTGTAACAAATATTCAGCATTTTTTTTCAATCCCAGTGATTTTTGACATTTTCTCCTAGTGAGGAATTCCTCCATGACCACAATGAGATTTCTTGGAGCAGCAGTAGGACAAATGTTGACCACTGTTTTCTTCTGCTTTTGTTTTTTACCTTCGCATGAATTTTCTGTCCAAATTCCTGAGCAATCTTGCCTGCTTGTGCCTTTCTCTTTGTTACACTTGTAAATTTCACCTTTTGTGTTAGTCAGTTCATGGGACTGAACCTATCTGTTTGAAACTGACTAGTGTAAGGGTCTGAAATTGATAACAGCAACAAAAAGAGATTACAAAAATCATAGGGAGATTAACACATAAAAAGTATGACTTGCTTGGTCGTTAAAAGTTTACAGTCAGGATGCTAAACTTCTCTCCAGTGGCTTTTCCCTTTTGGATCTAAAACTTCAAGCTTGTGCCACACTTAAAAATATTTTGAAAACATTGTCTATTTAGATGGAGGACTATTTGATGAGAATAGTCTTTATTTGCATATATATTAAAGTAGTATCGTGTTTCCTTAAACTTGTCTGTGGCTTTGAATTCTTGCTAAACTGTATAGATAAGCTTTGTGTAAGCCAGACGCTGGCTGTTTTCCTGTTCCTCACAACCCAAAAATAAAGGAGAAGCATGTTAATTAGCCACCGTTTGCTGCTATGGTTGATGTCATTCCTGCTACACCAGGGAGTTGTGCAGCAGGAGAGTTGCTTCTTTCTGACTAACCAATATAACAGAATGGTTGTGAGGATTAAGTTAACAGCTCGTGTACACTGTTCTGAAACTACTGGGAGAGGTGAAAATAACAAGTAACAAGAAGACTCCGTATCTTAGCCCTTTACTCCCAATTCCCTGTGAAATAAATTCATATGATTCCATGCATACATGTAATAGAACTGGGAGTTCATGTTTGTTTACTGCTACCTAGGACACCATACCAGATTTATAAAATAATAATATTATTTTAAATTTCTAGATGTTCCTTTTCTTTGTTATATAACATGAGTGGTTGTTATTGACAGATTGATATCAGTAATGTTGATTTCACTTAAAAGTTTGATACACAATTCAAATAGGGGGGTGGAATTCACATACAGATAAATCTGTGCACCTATGTAAAGAATGCTAATTAAGTGAAGTTTAATGAATCAGACCAACAATGTGTATTATTTTATGTAGCTGCATAGTTGCCTATAAAACATTTGAAAAATGGCAGTAGTAAAATCTAATAATACAAACAGAACAGCCAAAATGTTATTGCTGGTCCCAGCTGGAATTTTTACTCTTTCATAGTGAAGATATGTTGTAGATAAATATGGCAGTTTTTGTATACATTTATATTCTGTAGTTTTGCTTTGTTAATTAGATGGCTGTTGTGTTCATAAAGTGCTTGAACTGCAGTGGAAAGGTACATTGAGCTTAATGCAGGCACACCTTAGTGGTGGAATTCTCAGAATAGATGTCATTCATTTAATAGGGAACTGCTTTGTTTTGAAGTATTTAAGGACTGCAGGATACTTAGATTCTTTGTTTCTATTTCAACACTGAAATGAGAATTCACTTATAATTCAGTCATCTGAAACATTCACAGCTGTTCTAGGATGTGTAGGACACATTGTGTGTCCTATAAGGAACTGTCTGGAAAAAAAGAAATAAAACTGGAAATTATATCTGTATGGTACAATTATGAAATTTATCCATGAATAATTTTTCAATATGATTATATGAGCGAACATGTTCTACCCAATTATTTTACATTGTATCCTAATAGGCTTCCTCGGAAGATAATGACATTTGTACAGGCACATTCCCACTTCTATAGTGAAAAAAGTGGGGTAGAAATCACAGACAGACAGATCTCACTGGGCTTTCCCCCTTTGATTTTAATGGTGAATTGATCTGTGATTGCAGTAACTTTTGTGAACAAGAGTACCTGGCCCCTAAGATTCAGACTACAACTGTGAAGAAAGCAGATATAGTATAGACTAGGAGGCAAGGCCAGATACCAGTCTAGTGACTTCTATCAGGAATGAGTTGCTCAAACAGAAGACATGTGAGACAGTAGAAATCTGGTGCCTGAAATATAGATACACTGTGGGAAACTTGACAGTGTCTTATAACAGTAGGCCATATTCCCCAGTGTCATCTAAAGTGTGTTGAAATAGCCTACTTTAATGTAAAGTGAAGGTGATACTACCTTCCTGATTGATTTAAAAGCAGCAACAAGGGGTGTATAGGAAATAGTGGTGGCTGAGATTACTGGGACAGAAGATGGGATCAACAGAAACAGAATAAAGAGATTGCCACAGACAGAATGAAATACATGTATTTTTCTACACAGTGTCAGGAAAAACTTGGTTTTTTGCACCAACATCAACACCACTGAAAGTAACAAAGAAAAGGAGAGAAAGTTGTTTGAAGCAACTCACATGGTTTTATGCCAGGATAAAATGTATGTAGCTTTTACCATCCTCTTAGCCACATATTCCTTTGATAAGACACACTGCTGCTTGAACAAGGAGACTGGTGTCTATGTCCTAGAAAAAAAAGGGGGGGGATTATGAAAAAGTCTACTGTAGTGGAAAGGTGTGGTCCTATACATGATTATGTTAAAGTCATTGAAACAAGTTGGACTGACTTTTGAATAAAATTTATACAACTGCAAAGCAAAAGCAAAAACCAAAACAAAAGAGAGAATTCTAGCACAGACCAACAAGTACCCATCTTTTCTAGCTTCCTGTTCAGATGTGAGTGTAAGAAGCAGTAAAGTGCCAAAATCCATTTTATGCAAGATTGATCAGACGTTAGAAGGAACCAATTAGGAGTAAGCATGGATAGTGAATTTAAGCATCCAAAATACACTTCTCTTAATGTGACCACCTCATTCAGATTAAAAAAGAGAGACTTTAGTGGACCAATTTAGTCAGGTTCATTGTACTGCAAGTTCTCTTTCTTCTTCTCAAGTAGCATTGAGTATAAGAATACTTACTGTTTCCTTGATAAGAAGATCTGCTTGCAATCCTTTAGCATATTTACTCACTTAATATCACTGTATTCAATGGGATTTATTCTCAGGTAAGTGTGGTGCATTGCATTGAAGCCTTGGTGTCCTAACACATGGGTGGCTTGGCCTGGTGAGAACATTGTTAAATAATTTTCTTTTGTGTGTGAATATGCTTAAAGACTAAGAAATGTATTTTATTTTCATATATTTTACTTTTAAGAGCTTTGATATTTTAAGAAATATCCACTCTGCTTTTTGAATATGCCTTATGTTTTGCCTTTATATCTTTTAAATGTACTTCTGTTTACAACTTTTCATAAATGTAAGAATTTTTGATGACAGTCATGCCTACTGCTTTTCACAAACTGCAAGACTGGTTTTCTGTTTAAACATTTCTTCTTACAGGTTTCATAGCTGTAAGACTGATTTCTGGGCAACTGTGTTGTTAATACTTTTGGCTTCCTTTTCTTCATCATCTTCTTATGGAACGTAGAAGCTTTGTAGGTGAATAAAGCTTATGGAAATAGGGAAGCAGGTGTTGAACAATTTTTCTGCTTGGAAAAGGTAGAACAAAAAAGATGTGGATGTCTAGAATCAGTGTACCCTCTAACTTTCAGCTCCGTTGGGCGAGGCTGCACCTCTCTCACGCACAACTTTGCTCCTACGCACGCACGCGACTCCCACCCCTGCGCATGCAGGGTTCTGTTTGTGACTGGAACGTAATGCAATCGCTTCATGGAGGGGGAAGACAGCTGCGTGTAGGAAGGCAGAGGCACACACACACAGTTTAGAAGGAACCTTGTCTAGAATACTTCACTATGAGTGAAAACAATGGTTTGAATGACTCATACCTTGATGCCCAGGTAAACTTTGATATGACTGACATGATTATCTGGGTCACACTGGAATCGACCCTTTCAGGGATAAATGTCAGTTGTAATGGACCACCACAGAATCAAACTACTAAAGAGCGATATAAAATTTTATAGTGTTCTGATGTTATTGTTCGAGTGTCATACAGAGTGTGACACAGGCCTGTAATCTGAGCATATTTACCCCACCCTACTCCTATTTCTCTCTGCTGTGGTCCCAGCAGCCACCACTCCTTCTTTGGGTCTACCTAAATACTCAGTTAAACATCTTGAAATTCATACCAGGAAGAGGACAGGTTATATGGCATCCCAGGGTGGGAGGGAGTCAAGTAAGTTATTACTGAGTTCAGGGTAGTCCTTTACTTTACCCTTGCTGAGCTGTTTTGCAGTGGGTCATGCTCAGGAATAATTTTAAAGTTAAGTAACACCGTTTGTTTTCTACTTATTTGCTCATATTACCATGGTGGTGAGTGGAATTTCTTCAATAGTGTCCCTTCTGCCTCAGTAATCCAGTAACATTTAATAGAACCTAGTGGGCTGCTTATGAATTTCTAATTAATATGACAAAATAAAAATCCATTCAGACTTAGTATGAGCAATGAAACAGAAGACAAAGTGTGTTGTGCTGGTTCCTTATCAGATCTCTCAATTTCAGCTCCATTCAGCTTAATGTAGGACCATACCTACCATTTTGTAGTTCAGTTGCCTAATCTTAATGGCAGAAGGTTAGAAAGCATGCTTGGTTTCTATAGCAGTAATTCTTTTTGAGTTAAAACCAGTAATGAGAGTAGAGTAGATACTGTCCGCACCCCTACCCCCTGCAAATATATATATTTAGATTTTTTAAGTTGGAAGAATAAGAGTCTTACTGGAAGTTTTACAAATCACAGTTCTGCATCAAATTTTGTGGGAGTAGATTGTGTTTTCATCTATGTGTTTCTTCCATGCAGAGCCAAGCATTCTGGACTTTCTGGAACAGTCATTATTGTTGTTGTTGTTGTTTAGTCGTTAAGTCGTGTCCGACTCTTCGTGACCCCATGGACCAGAGCACGCCAGGCCCTCCTGTCTTCTACTGCCTCCCGGAGTTTAGTCAAATTCATGTTGGTATTTCGATGATACTGTCCAACCATCTCGTCCTCTGTCGTCCCCTTCTCCTCTTGCCTTCACACTTTCCAACATCAGTCATTAGAACAAGATAAATAATTGAACTGTCCCTTCCAATGCTACTGGCTCTGAAAGTGACTGATTCCAGATATTATTTGCAGAAAAGTATAATTATACAAAGCAATAAGCCCATGCTATTCAAAATAGAATTGAAACTGCTAGAGACTAGGTGTCCCCCTCCATCTGTTTCTTTCAGCTAGTCTGTTCTTAGGTCAGCCTTTCCACAAAAAGCCACAAAAGTTTTAATCAGCATTGCGTTATGTTTAGAAAGAATTACGTTCTTATTAACAAGTTAAATTTTTCCACTAAATTCATAATGAAAATTGCTGTTAGCATTATTGATGAGTTCCTTTGATCGATTTTTGTTTGTACTTCATCTCTTAGATGCTTCTAACCTTTGTTATATTAAAAGAGCCAATTTGATATTTGACTCCTAAACACTCATGCAGATTTTCATTTGTATCTTACTTGCAGTCACAGAGTTGTTTCAAAAAGCTTTGGAAATCGGCAGTATACACCATGGCAGCCATTTTGCTTAACATCTGCAAATACTTTGAGCCTTCTTTATGGTTTATCATATGTGTGAATATGTAGAAACACATCAGCAAAGGTATCAGGCTGTTATTTTCTTTGTTTTGTGCAGGCCATGGACTATTCTTACAATACCATGGGTGGGGGAATGGAAGGAATTAGAATGCCATTATTTTTGTTCTTGTTGTTTAGTCGTTAAGTCGTGTCCGACTCTTCGTGACCCCATGGACCAGAGCACGCCAGGCCCTCCTGTCCTCCACTGCCTCCCGGAGTTGGGTCAAATTCGTGTTGGTAGCTTCAGTGACACTGTCCAACCATCTCGTCCTCTGTCGTCCCCTTCTCCTCTTGCCTTCACATTTTCCCAACATCAGGGTCTTTTCCAGGGAGTCTTCTCTTCTCATGAGATGGCTAAAGTATTGGAGCCTCAGCTTCAGGATCTGTCCTTCCAGTGAGCACTCAGGGTTGATTTCTTTCAAAATGGATAGGTTTGTTCTCTTTGCAGTCCAGGGGACTCTCAAGAGTCTCCTCCAGCACCACAATTCAAAAGCATCAATTCTTCGACGGTCAGCCTTCTTTATGGTCCAGCTCTCACTTCCATACATCGCTACTGGAAAAACCATAGCTTTGACTATGCGGACCTTTGTCGGCAAGGTGATGTCTCTGCTTTTTAAGATGCTGTCTAGGTTTGTCATCGCTTTCCTCCCAAGAAGCAGGTGTCTTTTAATTTTGTGGCTGCTGTCACCATCTGCAGTGATCATGGAGCCCAGGAAAGTAAAATCTGTCACTGCCTCCATATCTTCCCCTTCTATTTGCCAGGAGGTGATGGGACCAGTGACCATGATCTTAGTTTTTTTGATGTTGAGTTTCAGACCATTTTTGGTGCTCTCCTCTTTCACCCTCATTAAGAGGTTCTTTAATTCCTCCTCACTTTCTGCCATCAGAGTGGTATCATCTGCATATCTGAGGTTGTTGATATTTCTTCTGGCAATCTTAATTCCGGCTTGGGATTCCTCCAGTCCTGCCTTTCGCATGATGTATTCTGCATATAAGTTAAATAAGCAGGGGGACAATATACAGCCTTGTCGTACTCCTTTCCCAATTTTGAACCAATCAGTTGTTCCATATCCAGTTCTAACTGTTGCTTCCTGTCCCACATATAGATTTCTCAGGAGGTAGATAATGTGGTCAGGCACTCCCATTTCTTTAAGAACTTGCCATAGTATGTTGTGGTCCACACAGTCAAAGGCTTTTGTGTAGTGAATGAAGCAGAAGTAGATGTTTTTCTGGAATTCTCTGGCTTTCTCCATAATCCAGCGCATGTTAGCAATTTGGTCTCTAGTTCCTCTGCCCCTTCGAAATCCAGCTTGTACTTCTGGAAGTTCTCGGTCCACATACTGCTGAAGCCTACCTTGTAGGATTTTGAGCATAACCTTGCTAGCGTGTGAAATGAGTGCAATTGTACGGTAGTTGGAGCATTCTTTGGCACTGCCCTTCTTTGGGATTGGGATGTAGACTGATCTTTTCCAATCCTCTGGCCACTGCTGAGTTTTCCAAACTTGCTGGCATATTGAGTGTAGCACCTTAACAGCGTCATCTTTTAAGATTTTAAATAGTTCCACTGGAATGCCATCACCTCCACTGGCCTTGTTGTTAGCCATGCTTTCTAAGGCCCACTTGACTTCACTCTCCAGGATGTCTGGCTCAAGGTCAGCAACCACACTATCTGGGTTGTCCGGGACATCCAAATCTTTCTGGTATAATTCCTCTGTGTATTCTTGCCACCTCTTCTTGATGTCTTCTGCTTCTGTGAGGTCCCTACCATTTTTGTCCTTTATCATGTCCATCTTTGCACAAAATGTTCCTTTAATATCTCCAATTTTCTTGGACACATCTCTGGTTTTTCCCTTTCTATTCTTTTCCTCTATTTCTTTGCACTGTTCATTTAAGAAGGCCCTCTTGTCTCTCCTTGCTATTCTTTGGAAGTCTGCATTCCATTTTCTGTAACTTTCCCTATCTCCCTTGCATTTTGTTTCCCTTCTCTTCTCTGCTATTTGTAAGGCCTCGTTGGACAGCCACTTGGCTTTCTTGCATTTC
The DNA here is from genome assembly GCA_037013535.1 of Intellagama lesueurii. Lineage (NCBI taxonomy): Eukaryota > Metazoa > Chordata > Lepidosauria > Squamata > Agamidae > Intellagama > Intellagama lesueurii. The sequence continues at coordinate 203,898,319 of JBAJHW010000003.1, read as the reverse complement.
CTTTTGTTTGGGATGGTTTTTGTTGCTGCCTCCTGTACAATGTTACGAGCCTCCATCCATAGTTCTTCAGGCACTCTGTCCACCAAATCGAGTTCCTTAAATCTGTTCTTCACTTCCACTGTGTATTCATAAGGGATTTGGTTTAGATTATACCTGGCTAGCCCAATGGTTTTTCCTACTTTCTTCAGTTTAAGCTTGAATTTTGCTATAAGAAGCTGATGATCAGAGCCACAATCAGCTCCAGGTCTTGTTTTTGCTGACTGTATAGAGCTTCTCCATCTTTGGCTGCAGAGAATATAATCAATCTGATTTCGGTATTGCCCATCTGGTGATGTCCATGTGTAGAGTCACCTCTTGTGTTGTTGGAAAAGAGTGTTTGTGATGACCGGCTTGTTCTCTTGACAAAACTCTATTAGCCTTTGCCCTGCTTCGTTTTGAACTCCAAGGCCAAACTTACCTGTTGTTCCTTTTATCTCTTGACTTCCTACTTTAGCATTCCAATCCCCTATAATGAGAAGAACATCTTTCTTTGGTGTCAGTTCTAGAAGGTGTTGTAAGTCTTCATAGAATTGGTCAATTTCAGCCTCTTCAGCATCGGTGGTTGGTGCATAAACTTGGATTACTGTGATGTTGAAAGGTCTGCCTTGGATTTGTATTGAAATCATTCTATTATTTTTGAGATTATATCCCAGTACAGCTTTTCCCACTCTTTTGTTGACTATGAGGGCTACTCCATTTCTTCTACGGGATTCTTGCCCACAATAGTAGATATGGTAATCGTGTGAATTGAATTTGCCCATTCCCGTCCATTTTAGTTCACTGATGCCCAGGATGTCAATGTTTATTCTTGCCATCTCCTGTTTGACCACATCCAACTTACCAAGGTTCATAGATCTTACATTCCAGGTTCCTATGCAGTATTCTTCTTTGCAGCATCGGACTTTCCTTTCACTTCCAGGCGCGTCCACAGCTGAGTGTCCTTTCGGCTTTGGCCCAACCACTTCATTAGCTCTGGAGCTACTTGTACTTGTCCTCCGCTCTTCCTCAGTAGCATGTTGGATGCCTTCCGACCTGAGGGGCTCATCTTCCAGCGTCATATCTTTTAGCCTTTTGTTTCTGTTCATGGGGTTTTCTTGGCAAAGATACTGGAGTGGCTTGCCAGTTCCTGCTCCAGGTGGATCGCTTTTAGTCAGAACTCTCCACTATGACCTGTCCATCTTGGGTGTCCCTGCACGGCATAGCCCATAGCTTCTCTGAATTACTCAAGCCCCTTCGCCACGACAAGGCAGCAATCCATGAAGGGGATTATTAGTTGAGGAGATAATGAATAGGAATACATTCATTGTAAATTCTCAACTGTTCTAACACGTTTGACTTCACAGTTTGTGAAATATTTGTGTATACATGACTGGATAGATGCATGTGGAGTGGTTTTATATTACTTCTGATCAGTTTTTTTTTTTCTTCTCAGTGAGGAGACAGCATTGCTCCTAATGAGAAATGAAAGGGAATGAAATACACACAACAAAATATTTGTTTATAGAATTGATGGATAAGTAATTGCTATGTGAAAACATCATATTGGAGACATTTATAAGGGTGAATTTTCCAACATTGTAGAAAAGTATAATTAATGAGATTCAATTTAAAGCTGTAAATCTTAAGTGGAATAATAGGAAGAACATTGTTAGGAAATTTAGTGAGTTGGTGTGAAGAATTCTTGGTGGGAGACACAGATCTCATAATCAGTTGTACTTAGGACTGTTTATTTTTCCACAAAGTGAAATGCTCATATTTCACTACAAAATATGTATGCTATATAGGAATGTGTGTTTCACATATATCTATTTGTCTAAATCTAAATTCAAGTCATTCTTGAAAGTATAATGTATTTCAAGAATATCACTTCAACAAAATTATAGTATATCATGTAGATATTATTAATTGCATGCTTCTTCTATAATTTTATTCTGAAAACCTGTCTTCCAGGCTATGATCCTTCAAGCAGCTTGTGAGAGGGCTAGTTGGCCCACCACTTCCCCTGTTGTGGCAAATTGACAGGGAATCTGATCTCTGTCCAATATGGCACATGGAAACAGTGTTAGCTACAGATGCTGTGCTGAAAAACAGTTCTGGCCTAAGCAGTTAGGGTTCTGGTCTTACTGCCCGGGGTTACTCAAAGACTATAGGGATCGCAAAATTTAAACATAGAGTTGTCAGTACATTGCTTCTTCACATGGAGGATAATGGTATTCTTCATAACAAGTTTGTTTTTCTGTCTATATTTATGACATATGAATATAATAGGAATAGCAGGTTATTTTTTTTTTAAAAAAGCAGATCTTCCAATAGCATAAATGCCCTATCGGATCTTCTCTGCAAAAGCCAAACAGAAATATTTCAGCCAATTGGTTACTTTAATGGTTTGTTACACTGCAGTCAATAGGGCCTCCAGACTTTCAGTACTGATGAAGGTGAAGAAAAAGAGCATCCAGTGAAAAAGAAGAAATAGTTTCAATATGATTTGGGCAGTATAATTTATGCAGGGAAACCAAGCACTTCCTAACCCTTAAATAGAGTGTATTACATGATACTGCCTGTGATGTAAGTTCTTAATAAGCAGATACATATAATCTGTTTCCCCACCCATTTCTCCAACTGCATATCTGTCAGTTTCAACTGCACAATTCCCCCCACCAACTGCATGCTTTAAAACACCCTCAGGAATATGAGGATGAGTATTTGGATTTATTATTACCAGATGAGTATTTTGAAATAAAAATCAGTGGCTGCGTTATAAATAGTCAATTTTTCATCTGCATAAATAACCCCTTTCAAAACTTTGATAGTTCTATAATGAAAATATATGTTCCTCTTGGTTAACATGGTGACTAAAGATCTGTTGTATACTGAAGACTATTTATATATTCTAAGAAATTGAAAATAGTTTATTGTTATTGTGATAGTCTGGTGTACATGTCACTAGGGATAGGATTTTTGGATTTTTTGGACTGCAGTTCCTGTAATTCTCCATTCTGGGGCTTCTACCTGACAAATACCTTTGTTGTTTAGTCGTTTAGTCGTGTCCGACTCTTCGTGACCCCATGGACCAGAGCCCGCCAGGCCCTCCTGTCTTCCACTGCCTCCCGAAGTTGGGTCAAATTCATGTTGGTTGCTTCGATGACACTGTCCAACCATCTCATCCTCTGTCGTCCCCTTCTCCTCTTGCCTTCACACTTTCCCAACATCAGGGTCTTTTCCAGGGAGTCTTCTCTTCTCATGAGATGGCCAAAGTATTGGAGCCTCAGCTTCAGGATCTGTCCTTCCAGTGAACACTCAGGGTTGATTTCCTTCAAAATGGATAGGTTTGTTCTCCTTGCAGTCCAGGGGACTCTCAAGAGTCTCCTCCAGCACCACAATTCAAAAGCATCAATTCTTCGGCGGTCAGCCTTCTTTATGGTCCAGCTCTCACTTCCATAAATCACTACTGAAAAAACCATAGCTTTGACTATGCGGACCTTTGTCGGCAAGGTGATGTCTCTGCTTTTTAAGATGCTGTCTAGGTTTCTCATCGCTTTCCTCCCAAGAAGCAGGCGTCTTTTAATATCGTGGCTGCTGTCACCATCTGCAGTGATCGTGGAGCCCAGGAAGGTAAACTCTGTCACTGCCTCCATATCTTCCCCTTCTATTTGCCAGGAGGTGATGGGGCCCGTGGCCATGATCTTCGTTTTTTTGATGTTGAGACAAATACCTTACAGACACCTAAATATGGCTCACCTGGGAGAAAGGCCTAAACTGGAAGGCCTAGCTCTGCCCAAGCTTCCTGTTCTTGGCCCAGTTCTAGCTGTGAGCTTTCTTTCTGCACAGGAAGCTAGGTTGACCCAGACGTCAAAACTTTCCAGTTTAGACCTTTCTCTTAGAATAGAGAATTATGGGATTTGTAGTCCAAAAAATCCAAAAATCTTATCTCTACATGCCACTGCTTAATAAAGTTAATTGAAGTAGTATTCAGTATTAGCTTTATAGTAGGGATGGAAGTACGAAAGTGTACTACAAGAGTGTATTACTATGGCAGAATGAATGCTATTCATTTTTCTCCATTACATTGAGTGCTACAGACACAAACTAAATATTCTTCAGTGCCTGTATAAAATGTATGCTACATCCACATTGCATATCTCAATCCATTTTGTTTTAAGCCAACATTAATTTAGTGAACATGTTGATTTGGCACATAAACATGAGTTCCAAGTACAGACAAATTATAGTTTTATGAGCAAGTTCAGCTGCAAATGTAGAATTGGTCACAGTGCATTTGCTTTTCCTTTGTTTTAAATGATGGCTCTTGAGGAAGCCTGCATAAATGAGGCATCCAAATTTTTGGATTAATGCCTTATCTATCAGCATCTACAGCTTGTATGGTTTCAGAATCTGGACTCCTGCGTATAAGTGAATAAAATGCAGAAACATATAGTTTTTAATGGATGGAGTCAAATTGGTTGGATATGATGGAACCATTATGGTTTTAACAATTCATATTTATACTGAACGTTAAGACTGCAACATCATCAATTGTCACATTTCAGGAAAAATGTTCAAGTTATAATTATTAAGGAAACTAACTAAAAACAGGACATTCTTGTGAGTAAGAAAGGAGAACAGAAGGAATAATATGTTACCATGACATATGATGTATTGGACACCTTTTCTACAAATATAGTATCTATGACAAAATAAATAGTTGGCAATTTCGAAACAAGGTCAATGTTTTTTTCAGATGCATTTCTTTGCTGTCACCTCTCAGAAGTGTAGACTTCACCCCAACTACTGACAATTTAGATTTGCAAATATATTTGTAGTTCAAACTGTGACCTGCTAAACTCTATATCTGATTAAGAAACAAAAAACTGTGTGACCTTGGTCAAGTTATCCCTGGACAAAGCAAATATTTCTCTGGAGTCATAGTCATGGTCTTGTAAATATTATTCCTGGCTATAGCCAAGAGCCTGCAGGGGAAGAAGAGGATGCCCAGATGTTAGCCATTAAAGAGGTCATAGTGAAAACCAGTTGGTAGTGGGTACAGTCATACTGGAGCAGCAGGGCCTTGAATAACTCCAAGAGAACAACTTGCTACAATAAAGTCTTTAGCTTACATGGACTTTTATTTCTTGTGCTGGTTAAGCATAGCTACTTAACCTAGGCCATACCTCACATGAGGTAGGTGTGTTTAAAAAGCAACTAATAAAGTGTAGAATTTTTTACTCCATCGTTCTTCAGCTAAGACCATCTGGGTATGATGTTACCTTTCTGCCAGATGGGAGAAAAATCTTGTGGCAAGAGTAAGTGTTCCTCAGGGGATTCTGGCCTAGAGGGTATTCTCCCAAGCTACTTTAGCTCAGAGATACATTTCAAAGGGTTCTGGATTTCTGCATCCTATAATGATTGCAGATCTATGTCTGGGGTTTATGCTAGCAAACCCCAGGGCTTTGTGTTTCCTTCCATTCTAAATCTGTACCCTGGCCATTGCTCAAAGCTGGAGGCGTGACTGTATTTCCAAAACTAGGTGAGATGAAATATCTACAACCTTGTTGTGAAAGTGAGTGAGTAGTATATTGTAGTTTTGATCTTTGTGTTTGTGCAGAAGATAAAGGTGTGGGTCACATTCTCTGTTCCTCAATTGTTTTGTTGCTATTCTAAACATTTCTTCTTGTTGTGTGCAGTCAAGTCACTTCTGAATTACCATGTCCCTAATAGTATGTGAGATATTTAAGATAGTTAGTTAAGAAGTGGCTTAACTATTGCCATCCCCCGGTGAATTTCTGTGGCCAAGCAGGGTTGTAACCCAGGTCTCTTGAGCCCTAGTCTGTCACTCTATCCACTACGCCATACTCACTATTTTATGTCACATTACTTGGCTTATTGGAAATGATATTTTTAAAAAATAAGAAGAATCATTTTGGATCGCACTACTGTCACGGCTAGTAATGTATATTATGCAAAATGGCAGTGGCTGCTGCTTTATTGCACAGACAGTTAAAAAGCATTGGAGCAGTTGCTTACATCTTTTTTTAACAATCAGCCAATTGTTTTGTGGTTGATGTGTATGTGTGTGTGCTTTGCTTCTTCAAGAGAAAGGGTAGTAGCTTTATTATCTACACAAGGCATGAGCAAATTACAGATTGCTTCTTGAGAAAAAATAGTGCTTTTTAAAATTCACTTTTCACTTAGAGGTGAGGAATCTCATGGACCTTGAAATTTTCTTATCAAAATATCTCATCTAACTGAGAATGTATAAATTGAAAAGAATGTAGTGAGGGTTTTTTTTTAACACAGATGCAAGAGTGAGCAATACCTTTTATTCCACCACTGAAAAGCCCCCATATTTTTCTGCACTGAAGTGGGATTTTCTCCACAAAAGCTTGCAACTTATTTGACTTTTAGTGGTCAAATAAAAGGTATTACCTACTCTTACATTTGAGTAATCTTTGGAGCCCACACAGCCTTCTCCTTATACTTTCTAAGTATTTAAATATCCTTACCACTGATAACCCCAGCCTCCATGAAACTCTTAAATTCCCTCTATAAAGCTGTCCAAATTGGCAGCCATCCCTACATCTTGTGGTACAAAATGCCATGGTTTAACTATGTGCTGAGTGAAGAAGTACTTTTTATTTTGTCTCAATTGCTCCCCACACCCTTCTGCTTCAATGGCTGTTCACTGATAATTCCTTTAGTTGCATTTCCTTCTGGGAGGGGGTTGTAGGAGAGCTAAAGGTACAAGAATCATATTACAGATTCAACTTCATGACAGTTTTCCAAAACAGCACTAAGTTTCTAAAGAACTTGTTTCTTTTAAATTGGTCCCATGTTGAGTAATATGCGTGTATCACCCAGTAAAACAGGTAGTTTTTGAAAGTTAATGTATATGGAAGGCTCTTTCCCTGGCCACCAGGAGAAGAATAATAAGGAGGTGGCTAGGCACTGTGCTTTGTGCAATGATTCATGGCTAAGATTTGATGGGGCAGTGGAAGGCAGTAAACTTGTTCAACCTTGGGGTACATATTTGGGGAAAACCAAAGAGAATGTATTGCAGATACTGGAATATATAAGGGCACATTCAATTCAGGATGATCTTGGTAACACTCCTGATCATGGCAGTAGATCATCTGATTATTTCCCCCTAGTAAGTTGAGGTGTTTGGTTCAATTAAGATATTTCAATGTTACAGAGTCTCATATAATTGCTACAGGAATACTTTTTTACACTCCTTAAAGATTGTATTATTCTCTTTTCAAATGTGCATGTCGCACAGAAAACATGTATGTAATTATGTATATTTAAATACAACATTAAGGAAGTCGAACAATACTTGATTTTCCATAAAGAATAGTGGAAAAGATAGTCAAGCACTAGATGGCAGCCTTACTATACTTAAATAACCAGTTAAACTCCAAGAATGTTTGGCTGATATTATTTTAGAAAACAAATGAAAGTAACACTAATATGTGTTAGCAGAAATCAGTTTTAATAAATGGAATTGCAATTTCAAATCAAGAACAGAGCAAAATAAAAATGGTAAGTTCCAAATGTAGAAACTCAGTACAGCTAACCTGAGTGAAATGAGAGATACAGACTGGCAATTTGATTTTCTGTTACTGCCTTTTTATTGCTAGTTTTCTTTTGGGACACCATTTGTTTAAACTAAATACCTACTGTAATTGTAAAGCTGTCATGCTTGACTTAGAGTAATGAGTTCCAGCAATTATGTTTGACACTAATTGACTTTGCAGATTGAGGCTATTTTTATTACTCTTAAATGTAATAGTGATGATCACCACAAACTGTCATTGTACTTTCAATATTTGGTAATTTAGGAATAAAAGCTGTCTAAAAATCTCTCTAATATTTTAAGGTGGCTAGTGGAACAAATTGCATCTTGAATTAGAATTCCATTGCAGTGTGTGAGAAATAATAGAAATAGCATATAGTTTACCCGCAAAATATGGTATAACATAATGAAGATACCGGACATAAAATAGTTGGGGCTTCCAGAGAATTGTAAATAACATTTGCAAATAATGCATAATGGGATGTTGTTACTCTGCTGAAAGTCTAAAATATTATTCTAGCTCACATATTTGCCTGAAAGCACTCTAGAACTGTTGTGTCATTCGGACTGATGTGTACAAAATCAGTTTCTCTGCTGGAAGGGTAGACTGTGCCAGATCTCTGGGAAAATAAGCTACCTCCTGCTCCAAAGTTACTGGGGCAGTGAGGATACTAGTAAAGGCCTGTGTATGCATCAACACATTGATTCCATCTTTTTCAGGATACAGTGGTGCCTCGACTTACGAACGTCCCTACTTATGACCATTTCAAGTTATGACCAGCTCCGGCCACAAAATTTTGCTTCTACTTGCGACCGGAGCTTCCACTTACGAACAGAAAAAGGCAGGGGGAAAAGGCGGGAAATTCAAATTTCTAACTGTAGGTGGCAAAAGTGGCTGCTTCTTTGTAGCTCTTTCGCCCCAGCAGTTAGAGATCGTCGGAGGCTTGGGACTGCCTCCTTCTGCTTCTGAGTGAGCGGGTGTGTGTGTGTTTGCAGGGAGGCTTCGGGCTGCCTGGTAAGGTAAGGTGCTGTTTTTCTGCTTTTTAAAAACTGTTCTGGGTGTTTTTGCAGCGTGGTTTTGAGCTGGGGGAGGTTATGTTTCTGTGCTGTGATGGGTCTTGGGGGGTTTGTTTGGTTTTTGGTTCCCCCCCCCATTTCTGATGGGTCTTGGGGTTTTTTGTTGCTTTTTGGAGTATTTTTTTCCCATTTCCGATGGGTCTTGGGGGTTTGTTTGTTTTTTGGTTTCTCCCCCCCCCCCATTTCCGATGGGTCTTGGGGGGTTTGGTTGCTTTTGGGTTTTTTTCCCCCCATTTCCGATGGGTCTTGGGGGGTTTGTTTTTTGGCTTTCCCCCCCCATTTCCGATGGGTCTTGGAGGGTTTGGTTGCTTTTGGGGTTCCCCCCCATTTCTGATGGGTCTTGGGGGGTTTGTTTGGTTTTTTGGCTTTTTCCCCTCCATTTCCGATGGGTCTTGGGGGGTTTGGTTGCTTTTTGGGGTTTTTTCCCCCATTTCCCGATGGGTCCTGCATGCTTCCCTTGCTTTTTTCCTTTGTTTTCTTTGCATTTCCGACCTGCTCCCCTTTGTTCTCTGTGCATTTCTGATCTGCTCCGTTTGTTTTCTGTGCATTTCCAATGGGTCTTGCACGCTTGATTGCTTTTCCCTCCCCCCCCCCCCCCTTCGGCCAGAAGGGATAATCGCGTTTCCAATGAGTCTTGCAGTGATTTTATTTTATTTTTTTTGGTGATTTTTTTCTTCGGCCGGAACGGATTAATTGCATTTCAATGCATTCCTATGGGAAATGGTGCTTCGACTTACGACCCATTTCAAGTTACGTCCATCTTCTGGAATGGATTATGGTCGTAAATCGAGGCACCACTGTAATCCCTTTCTCTTCATGCCAATTTCATGAAAGAAATAGAAAAGGAAGGTCATCTTCTTTATGTTCTGCTTCTTCATTTCTGGAGATACCTGAGTTGGGATAGATTGCTGGACCAGATGGGCTTCAATCTCACCCAGCAAAATGCCTTTCATAGCCTCAGAGTCATTATACTCCCTTGCATTATCACTGTGTCTTGAATATATGTAGCTCATTTGCTTGGTAGTATGCTTTATATGCTTCTGGGTCAACATTCATAGGCTTGCTTTACACAAATAATTCTTTTGCTCCATATATTCCTGATTAAATTTTTGCAGTGTGAATGTCATTTTTTTCCTGTTGGATAACTCAGAAGACAGTGTGATGCAGTGTGAAACAGGGTAGATGTACAAATCTACATTGTAGATACTGGTGGAAGTTTTATCTATTTTAGTCTCAGATACTGTATTTAATCAAATTTTTATCTAGCTCACAAAGGTGTTGAGGCAATGATAAATTAACTTCAACTGAAATCCAAATAAAAATTTGATCTTACCATATTTATCATTTTACACTGGCATTTTGGTGTTTCTGTTCTTAACAAATAATGAGAATCAATTCTATGTTTTCAGTAGAACCATAACATCCAATTATGCACATAGAATCAATTTGACAGCAAGCTAAATGTACATGAAAGGAACTGCAGAGTTGGAAGAGACCCTATGGATCATCGAGTCCCAGCCCCGTCAAGGAGGCACAGTGAGAAATCAAATGTCCAGCCTCTGGCTCCACAGCCAGATACCTCAACCACTGAACTATCCAGCAGTTTAGAGCTTTGGTGCTTATATTTTGTCATAGTTCCAACCATTCCACCCGTCTTGTCACTATACAATTATCTGGTAGTTAAGGAAAAAAACTCCAAAGATGTTATGTGCCATCAAGTCACTTCTGATATATGGTGACTAGAGATTGGCATGAACCATTGGTTCAGTGATTTGTGCTGGTTTGTCCTTCAGATGAACAGATGTTTGGCAGTTCCCAGCTCCGCCTCTTCCAGTGGTACCAACTCAGAGACAGTGCCCTGGTTTCCCTGCCTCACCTCCTCTGAGTGCTTCCTCTGAGTGGGCGCTCGCCGAAGGAGGTGGGGTTGGGAACTGCTGAATACTTGTTAATCTGAAGAATGAATTGGAATATATCTGTGAAGATTCTCCATCATCCAGGTGAGGTTATCTGGAAGTTGAGTCATGGCAACTGGACTTCTTTCTTATTAGGTTGAAACATTTCGCTACTCATCCAGTCTGAGGAGAGATGGTAGGATATCCCTGACATATCCTCTACATTGATATCACTTCTCCCTGGTCTGAACAGGCTCACTAGAAGGACAAAGGACTGGGGGTGAATGAAAATCCCACTTTTGCAGTACTTCTGCACCCATTGTAATGGGTTGTTAACTGTCGTTAGCAGTGGTCTTTCTGGTGGGTGTGGTCCTAATCTTTCTGGGGATGGATGAAAGGGCAGCATGATAAATAGGAGACAGATTGTATCTAAGGCCTCCACCCCTGCTGAGGGATTTTCTATACGCATGTATGGCCTCCTGACCTCTCTCTCAAACCACCTATCTTCTCAGTCCAAAATGAGTACATCTTGGTCATTCAAATGAGTCTCCTTTGTCCTTCAGATGAAGGAACACTGCTGATTGTGATCCTGAGCCATTGCCCCCTCCTGTGCTGGGCCATTCTGTTTACTGACTCCTCAGATTCTCCTCAGACTGAAGAAGCTACTTGGATGAGTAGTGAAACGTTTCAACCTATTAAGAAAGAAGTCCAGGTGCCATGACTCAACTTCCAAATAAACTGGCATGAGCTGCCAAACTGGCAGTTCATGCCCATCTCTAGTTAAGGGCTTCCAGAATGTCATATCATTAACAACTCTGCTCAGATCTTGCAAACCAACAGCATCTCATGCTAGGTTGTTCTTTCTTCCTACCTGCCCCCCTTCTTAGTAATATTGTCTTTTCCAGTAAGTTCTGCTCAGGTCTTGCAAACTAGCAACAGTGGCTTCCTCTTTTGAAACACTTTGCCTCATCTTCCTCTATTCCTACTGCCCTCCCCTCTTTCCCAGCAACATGGTCTTTTCTGGTCAATTCTGTATTCTCATATGTGCATGGTAGGGTAGCCTCAGTTTACTGATGTTTGTACTAGTGAGAGTTCAGGCTTGATTTGATTGAGCACCCCACTTTTCTGCCTTTCTGGCTTTCTGAGGTGTTTATCAGGTTCTCCTCCAACATCACATTTCAAATGAGTTGATTTTTGTCCCTGCCTTTCTTCATTTTCTTTCTCTCTCACATAGTATGCATGATTTTGACTTTGCTTTCCAGTGACATTCTTTTCTAACTCCAACCTCTCCTGCCCTTAATTTATATGAGAGGTTATAGAGTGAGTTTGTTTCTCCATTGTATGTGTTGCACTTACTCACACCTTTGCTTCAACCATTTCTTAAATCCCCAAAAGACCCTTCAAAATATTTTGGGCACAAGAGTGACTACAGCCACATCCCAGCTGTTCTATTGCTAGCAGAAAAAAGGATGCCAAGCAAAGGGACATATTTTGGAAAACATGCACACAATATGTCTGTAGAGCTTTTGTTCCAATATAGCTTTTCTTCTTCAGCTTGCCTAACTCAAAAAAAAAACAAAAAAAAAAACAAAAGGATTTGAAATTGGAACATAGCTTTCCAGTCTGCATTTGACGAAGCAGGCAATGGGCAATGTTAGTTTAACCGAGAGGTCAAAGGGTGTGCCTATTTCTACACTGTATGAGTTGTACCTACTCACACATTTGTTTCACCATTTCAATTAAGTCCAAAAGAACCCTTCAAAATATTTTGGCACAGAGGGACTATGGCCACATCCAAGTTGTTCTCGCTTCTGTCTTCTCCCAGTAACCATAGTGCAGATCATATGCTCATCTTCTGGAATCCTCTACCACTGGGTAATTCTATATCAGGAAAATTTCTGATTGGATTTGTGTGTCATGTATGTATGTGTAAACTTCCATTTTAAAAAGCCAGGGAATTCAATTTTTTCAAAAACCCTCCAATTTATGAATGTGGAATATTGTGCTTTTGTATCCACGATTCACAAATGGAGGAAAGGGGTCTGATATTGCTGCACAATGTCATGTCCATGTTCCCAGCAGGAAAAAAGAATGCCAAGCTTTACATAGCAAAAAGCAGCCGGAGTTTTGACACCAATGGCAGCGGTCAGGATGGTCTACAGGCAACGTTTCCCCTCTAATTTTCTACCAGCACTGAGTGGAAACCCTGCCCTGCACACACAACGTTCTGGCCATGACTGGAAACAAATGAACGCTAACACTAACTGTGGGTGCATGGCACCAATACAGCACTGCGCAGTTCCTCAGCTTAGAGGGAACATTACCTACAAGATACATATCCAGTACTTTCCAAGTGCAAGCATATCCAGATTAAAACCAACAATCAAAGAATAAAAACAAAAAATGTTGTGGCCTCTTAAAAACTGTTATATTTCAATGTGAGGTTTTGTGGATACATCTACTTCTTTAGACATATTTATCTACAAAAGCTCACATTGAAATATAGCAATCTTTAAGAGACCACAACATTTTTGTTTTCTATTCTTTGCTTTTTGTTTTTGTCTGGATATCTTTAATCCAGTATCTTTGAAACACTAGAGAGTTCTAATCAAGGTACTGGAGTTGGTTGAGTGAACAATATGGTACAAAATCCGCTTTTGAAATGATTGTTTAAAAGTTTGACTTCTAGGAGCTGTCCAAAGTTGGACAGTATTTGTTTATTGCAATATGTTTACTTCTCTGGAGGCTTAGATTTGACTTCAGAATATATTTCCCCCCCCCCCCCTGGACATTTATGGGCTCCAGGAAAACATTTAGAAGGCTAAATGTTAAGGCATATTTTACAGGAATTTGACTAGAACAATGTGTTCATTCCCTATAGAATAAAAGCACAACACTCCCATTAACCTTCTGTAGAGTCATGTGTGCTCATCAGAAAGAGAATAGCTGTTTAAAAATTCAGTGAGTATGCTGGAATTAAATGGTTGGTTAGATTTTATTTTCTTCCTTAGACATTGCTTTTCCCTACCAACATGCAGAGTTGATGTTTCCTGGCTCTATCAATGTTGGGCTTCCTACAGGCAGCTAAATTTGTTCTGAAGGGCTAAAAGATTGTTTTATTTTTAACCACTTTTTAGACAATGTCTAGGCCTGCTTTTAAATAATGTTTTTAATCCAGTTTTAAGTGCTTCTAGTTGTTAATAATTTTAATCTACTGTAAATGGTTTTGGGAATCCTGCTGGGGAAAAAAGGTGATAACAAATGTTTTAAACAAACAAACAAATGAATGAACAAATGAACAGTGCTCTTGATTATCCAACAGAATGCTCCATTTTTGAAGCACTGCTGTGTGAATAGCCAATAAAAAAATCTACCATCCAATAAACCGCTAATGTGTCTGCCATCTGTAACCAACTGCTAAAACTATTTGAATGAAGTGCTTCCTTGAGAGTGACCCCAACCAGACTTTAATGACTGTGAAGTGGGTAAAAATCCTTCTGCTCTGGTGTAAATACTGTTTAATACTCAGTTTGATATAATTTATTACAGAAGGCATTAAGTGAAAGAAAAACATTCCATTTCTATATAGATGTGCCTAATGAATTTTTGAGTACAAACCATATTTGTGAGGGGATGAAGAAATCTGTGAAAACATTACTTTTTATCTGATAAGGCTGGTAAGAGTGTAATTATTTTAAATAATAAAAAATTAGAAGATTTGAACAGCACAGAATGGTGTCTGTATCTATCTATCTATCTATCTATCTATCTATCTATCTATCTATCTATCTATCTATCTATCTATCTATCTATCTATCTATCTATCTGCTGCCAGCTCTTCATTAAAATCTGTCACCTGGTTAAGAAAGCCATCTATGTGGAATGTGAAAGCTACTCATTTAATAAAATCTATTACATGGTATGACCAATGATTACTGTGGTGCCTCGACTTATGAACTTAATTGGTTCAGGAAGATGGTCGTTACTCGAAATGGTCGTAAGTCGAAGCACCATTTCCCATAGGAATGCATTGAAATTCAATTAATCCGTTCCGGCCGAAGAAAAAAATCACCAAAAAAAAAATCACTGCAAGACCGGTCGGAAAGGCGATTAATCCCTTCCAGCCGAAGGGGGGGGGGAAGCAATCAACTGTGCAAGACCCATTGCAAATGCAAAGAAAACAAACAAAAAGCAATCAAGAGTGCAAGACCTAATTCAAAGAAAACAAACCAAAAACCAATCAACCGTGCAAGACTCATTGCAAATGGAAACAAGACAAAGCAAAAAACAATCAAGCAGATCGTGCAAGATTGGAAATGGGGGGGGGGAGAACTAAAAAGCAAACAAACTCCCCAAGACCCATCGGAAATGGGGGGAAAAAATCCAAAAAGCAAGGAAACGCCCCAAGACCCATTGGAAATGGGGGGGGGGAATCCAAAAAGCAACCAAACCCCCCAAGACCCATTAGAAATGGGGGGGGAAAGATCCAAAAAGCAAGGAAAACCCCCCAAGACCCATCACAGCACAGAAACATAACCCTCCCCAGCCCAAAACCACGCTGCAAAAACATCCAGAAGAGTTTTTAAAAAGCAGAAAACAGCACCTTACCTTAACAGGCAGTTCCAAGCCTCCCTGCAAACACACACACGCTCAGATCGCACACTCTCTAACTGCCGGGGCGAAAGAGCTACAAAGAAGCAGCCACTTTCACCACCTACAGTTAGCAATTTGAATTTCCTGCCTTTTCCCCCTGCCTTTTTCTGTTCGTAAGTAGAAGCTCCGGTTGCAAGTGGAAGCAAAATTTTGCGGCCGGAGCTGGTCGTAACTCGAAATGGTCGTAAGTAGGGACATTCGTAAGTCGAGGCACCACTGTACTTTGTGCATGACAAGCATCCTCTTAATTGTGTAACTGGGAGAATAAGAAATATCTGAAAGTGAAGATGACTCTTACATTATAATGCTGATGTATCAGTAAAAGTGCCAGATATTGAACCATGGTTACTTTACTATGTTCCATTGATACATCATGGTATAAGGAAGTATTGTGAAAAGTATTGTGTTAGAAGATGAAATGTATTTATTTATGGCTACATTGTATGAAATGTCTTGAATATTGAAGGAGATTCCAAAATTGTTTTCGTTTCAAAGACCAGAATATTTGCTAGAAGATCTTAATGTCGAGAAAATCACAGATGCTTTTCCTATCTTCCCTCAGACTCATCCACTTCCATTCCAAAAATCTATTGTATAATACTTGAGATGAGTGTGAATATGATGAAAATCCAGTAGTGTTACTTACACCATCCAAGACTGATGTCCTCAGCTGTAATGATTTTTCATAAACTAGAAATTTCTGATTCTCTTTCATCAAGGAGAAGCTGTTGGGGGCTGCAGGATGAGAGAAGTCTTCAATTTCCAATAATTGCCCCTGGCAGTAAAATTATCCCCACGTTGGTGACTTTTGGAAATTAAAAACTCCACCCCCCTCCACATCTACAGCCCACAATAACTTCCTCTTGATGAAAAGGATTCTAAGGGAGCCTTAGGACCCTCAGTTGGGGAACTGGAAATTTTAAATTTACAAAACACCACCACAGTTGATATTATTAGCATTTCTCGGTGTAAGTTCTGTTACTGGGTTTCAGCCAATATCTTTATTGCAATTGTTGTGATCTTTTACTCCAATTATATAATTAGTTAGACCACTTGGGAAACAAGTACAGGCTGGGCCAGGAATTTAGTCTTATAATGGAGAGAAATTACAGTGTATAGTCACATCCAGAAACTTGTATGATTCCTTTAATTCCTTCCCGAATCCTATCTGCCTCAGAAAAGTTCAGACATAGTCCTGTGCTATGCCTTCTCATTAGTTAAAGTGAATTGCCTGCCTCTGACAAATGCCAGGACACCCTTCTCACTTTGAGGGCCCCTCAGACTCAAGCTTTCAGGCCTGGCAAGCTATTTGGAGAGCATCATGCTGTTTAGCACAACTGGTTTTTCCCTTCACAGTCGACAGGAGAAGCTTCAGCTCTGGAAATGAGCAAAATGTGGGTGACAGTAATGGAAAGGGTGGAGTGCAGATGGTAGCAATAAGAGAATGAAAGCAGGGAGGGTAAGTGGTGGCAAAGATGGTGGCAAGGGATTTACTCCTGAACATTCTAGATAAGGTCCTTTATTTTTTCAGTATTAAGCTCCTGGTATCGAAGTATTTTACCAAAATGACTAGATTTAATGACACAAATGTGATGCTGCCCTTGCTGTTGTAAAATGGGTATCATGGAGATGTTAGGAAAATAATGACCAAAATCCTCTTGCATAGCTATGCTAATGGCACAGTCTTTGGAGGTAAATTGCCCCAAGAAATCAATGTGAACATTATGAGTTGCATCCTGAATCACACAATTTGCCTCCATTTATATCATTTGTATTATGCCAGTGTAACTAGGCAAGAGGATTTGGGCCAATGTTTGTCGGGTTTAAGATAATTAGAATTTATATTCAGCTAATGCTTAGCATCTCACTTTAATTTGGTTACAACCAATGAAGACCTCTTTTTAAAAAGTAATTTGTTTTTCATGTACACCTTATGTAAACTCTCAGTAGTTTTATGTTTATGGATATATAAACAGTGTTAGTTTTGATTAAACTCTTGTGATAGGACTTTACACTGGCTGGTTAACCGACAGAAATATTGTGGTAATAAAATATATCTGTGTAAACAGGTTTTAACTTGGATCAGAGGTTTTTGCAGTTTATTTCTTTAACCTATATTTCTGTTGCTTAATTCAAGTTTTAATATTTTATCATACTAAAAAAACCCCTTAAACTGTCAATAAATTGCTTTTCAGAATTACTAAGGAAGGATCTTTATAAGTTCAATTGTTTTTACAAATGACTAAAACTCTTCCATGAGTCATATGTTTGACCTGCTTGTTGTTTTAAAAGGTATGAAAGGTCCTTGACACGTAAGCTCCTGAGGAAACCATCTCACACTGAAATCTGATGGGCAAAATTACAGACCTAGAAAATCTTGGAAATGTGTGAATTCCATTGAGCCTTCTCAAACTGTGACGGTGTATAGGTGTGGAAATCTAAAACACACTGCATTACAGTAATGCAATACCTCAGTGGCTAACACTACTGGCTAGATCCAGCTAAAGATATATTAGAAGGAAAGAAAATAGCAGAAAGAAAATGAGAGAGTTTAGTTGAAATAAGATGGCATTGCAATATATATATTTATTGAAAAATGCCAAATTGAAATTCATAGGATTGCTACTAAATTTCTGGATGGGGACTTATAAGAGACTCTGCCCCATGTAAATTAGAAAGGCCCCATTGTTCCTGCTTCTCTGGCTATATGGTTATATCCTGCTCTTTGAAATAGAAGCCATATTCTGTCCCTATAGAGTCAATTTTCTACTGCAAAACTAAAGCTGCTGACAGAACATTTCAAAGATAACTATGCTCTGTTGAGATCTCACTCCTCTTTCTTACTGTATTGGTCTTTCTTGACACTCTGTGAGTTGTGCTATGATGTTACCATCTGTGACCTTGCTGTTGCCGTGTACATTTTACATTTTTCATACCCCCCCCTTACAAAATTCTTGTTTCCTTACATAGACCTCACTACATGTGGTGGGTATGGCATTTTTTTCCGTGAAACCATGGGTGCCCCATTGGAATTTGAACTGAGATGAGCAGTATGACAGCTTGACCCTATGTGCTCTTCCTCGTAGCATACATGGTCTGTGGGACAGAAAGTGGAATCTATTGTGTGATAGGTTGATGTTCCTCCTGTCACAGTATGTTGATGTTTCCCTTGCTAGGGTATTATTGGTTCATATTGTTGTGACTTCTGTATTGTGATATGATTCCTCGGAACTCTGTGAGAGTTGCTGATGGTAGTGTTGTGTTGCCTATTCTTGCTGGAATTGTTGTGCTTTTCATATTAGTGTCGAGGAGCTTATATTTTTATAAGTCCTGTTAAGCCCTTTATGGATCTAGATTTGGAGCACTTTTCTTTATATTCATATTATATTTGACTTTGATAACATAATCTAAAATAGACAGTTTTAGGCTATTATTTTGAAATGCTTGTAGAAGATCTTGTACAGATCTCTGTAAGTTCATCCCATATGTGCAAAGTCGCTTGTTATAATCAGAGTTTATCTAACATTGTAGTTCTGTGAAGTATATTAATTTTACTGTGTGCTATGGAGAGATGATACCATTCTCACAAACTGTATTGCCCTATCGAAGCAGCAAATCTACTGATAATTAGGATACAGTGGTGCCTCGCAAGACGATGTTAATCCGTTCCAGACAAATCGCTGTCATGCGAAAACATCGTCTTGCGAAACCAAATTTCCCATAGGAATGCATTGGAATTTAATTAATGTGTTCCGATGGGAAAGAAAAGCACAGAAACTTAAAAAAAAATTAAAAGAAAGTCACTTACCAGGTACTGTAGACTGAGCCCGGCTTCTCATAGTGCCTGGTAGCAGCGAAACATCCAGAAAAGAGCACCAAACAGCTAAAAGCCGGCAGGCAGCAGGCAGCCGGCAGCCATTTTGTGCTCTTCTCCGCTCCTTCCCCCCCTCCCCTCTCCCGACCAACAGCTGATAGGAGGCTTCTGAGGCTTCTGCGGGCTTTCCCAGCAGGGAAATAGGCAGTGGAAAAGCACCCCAGAGGCTTCTGGAAGTGGGGCTTTGCCAAGGGGTGAGGGGGTGGGGGTGGGGTGGCAGGGGCAGGCCTGCCACCCCCCCCCCACACCACCCCTACTGCAAAGCGCTGCTTTCAGAGGCTTGCCGGGTGCATTTCCACTGCATGTTTACCTGCTGAAGAAGCCCCGGCAGCCATTTTGTCCTCTTCTCCGCTCCTTCCCCCTCCCCTCTCCCGACGAACAGCTGATGGGTGGGCTAAAAAGAGGCTTTCTCTGCCCTGAAAATTCAGGGGGAAAAGCTGGAAATAAAAAAATTCCGCTTTTCCCCTGCGCCCCGGGAGGCTTCTGAAAGGGGTGGGGGGGTCACGAGAGAGGCCCCCAAACATCGTCCAGCGAAAAGCGCCCATAGGAAATTGTTTTGCGAAGCGCAACAGCGATCGCAAAAACTCATCGTCTAGCGGATTCGTCGTTTAACGAGGCAATCGTCTAGCGAGGCACCACTGTATTTGGAATATTTTTATGAAAATCATTTTCCTTAGAGCTTGGTACTGAACAATTTAAATATGGTTGAGCTAAATATAGGAGATATTTATTTATTTATTTATGAAATACATGATATTTATTCAAGCTGATTTTCTAATACTTTTGTCATGACTTGATCATTTTTCTCCTTCCAATGGTTTGTAGTATGGAAACTGATTAGAAGTAGAGATGGGGGGATTTGTATACAAATATCCCCCCCAGGTGGAAATAACGAGTGTCCGGCCCCATGGGGCTGGACTCTCCACTCACCATTCCGCCACGGACGCACGCTCGACGGAGCCTTCCTATTGCGCCATTGTCCACAATGGATTATCCACTTTGCGACCTGGCAGAGAGGTTTGTCATCCTGCCTCCTGCCAGGAGTGGCTAATCCATTGCGGACAATGGCGCGATAGGAAGGCTCCGCTGAACGCGTGTCTGCGGCGGAATGGTGAGTGGACAGTCCGGCCTCATGGGACCGGACCCTCGTTATTTCCACCTGTGGGGGGGATATTCGTATACGAATACCCTCATCTCTAATTGGAAGTAGATCTGTGTGGTCCAAGCAAAGATATAAACTTGTACCAGAAACTGTGTATATATCCTTCTTGGCTTTGCAATCCTGTGAACACCATAATTTTAATGCAATATCTGAGTCCTTATGCTTCTCTGTTTCCATCATGGTATTCTGTGAGTTGTAGACTCTAGGAATGTATGTTCCTAACTTTTTTAATGGGACCTAATGTGGTAGCATCTATCTTAGCAGGATCATATGATCAGTTAATTAACATAACAACCTTCTTTTGCCCATGATACAGAGAACAATGCATGTTGGTAAAGTCTTAAAGCAACCGTACTACACCCACAATGGTATGCAACTGAAATGCCAAATAAATAAAATAGAAATGTATTGCTACAATAGAATCAAAGGACTATGCTTTTTCAATTTTTTGTGCACTTGTGTGATTTAATTAAATACCATAATATAATGCATGGTGGTATCATGATGATAACAATGTTTACATGTAGCTTAAAATAATTCACAGGTTTATTTTTTTCAGTGTTGGAATACAACGATAGAGAGTTCCTTAGTGCCATGTTTAATATGCTGAAAGAGTATATAGTTTAGTAGTGTGGGCAGTAGGGTTCTTTCATCTAGGTAAAAGAAAATTATGCAATATGCTTACATTAATTGTAGTTTTCAGTTTTGTACACTCTTTGAGATTCTCCTAATATTTAAATATTTGTCTAATATTAAAACTATTACACTTCGTGACTTATTAATCTTAAAAGGACTTCTGCTAGTACCATAAATAGGAACATGTTTGACCTAACAGTGCGACTTTGACTCAAATATATGCTGCTTTTATGGGGTTGGACACAAGCCTGTCATGTTGGCAGAACATTTGTCTGCTGTCTCATTACAGATATTTAGTATAAGAGTAATCTGCCAACAGAACTGCTATGATATGCTGGTAGACAAGCAAAAATAGAGATGGAGAAGAGGCCAGTTAGGATAGGAGAGGAGGTGGATTGTTCCACATCCGTATCTCCTCCAGCCAATGGACACTGACACAATAGTCAAACAAAGTTAGGCTAGGATGCAATTTGTCCTAACCAATTTCCAGTATCTGTAGGCTGGAAGAAACTTTGATTCAACACAGCTTCAGCTGGCTTTGTGTCAACTCAGCTGGCCCTTAGCTATTTTGACTAGTTAGGACTGGACTGTTCATGCTGCTGTATTCCATGATATGACATGAGTAGTCAAGCATGAGAGAAGAGGAATGAGTAAATCAACACAGCACCATGGAAAAGGAAATAAATTTGTGGGTCAGATGAATCATATCATTAATCAGAGTATATTGATTGTGTTAGAATGTTGCTAATCTTATATTATAATCTGAAGAAAAAATTAAATGCATGTTCAATGTAAGAGCATTTGCTCATTTTTAAACATTTTGTTCACAGATAGCTTACTGATTGACTATCAGTTTACCTTCAGTTTATTACAAGAAGATGATCGCCATCACACTGCCATAAACTTCATTGCAAATCCTGAACAGGTGAGATGGTAGAAGTGACTGTGTGTTATGTGATTATTTCCTTTATTAGGTTTCCTTTAGTTTTGGTTCTTTGGTAATCTGTTTCTATGAACTGAAAGGTGCCAGGTAGGAGTGATATAAATAGAGCTTGCAATGCAGGGAGATATGGGCTCTTGTTTTTCTTCAGGCTGAAGATAATAGATTAGTTGAGAACCTAGGTTTTGAAATTTTTGCTCCCAATCATGTTTACCTTAGGTTGTTGTTGTTTAGTCGTTAAGTTGTGTCCCACTCTTCGTGACCCCATGGACCAGAGCACGCCAGGCCCGCCTGTCTTCCACTGCCTCCTGGAGTTTGGTCAAATTCATGTTGGTAGCTTCAATGACACTGTCCAACCATCTCGTCCTCTGTCGTCCCCTTCTCCTCTTGCTTTCACTCTTTCCCAACATCAGGGTCTTTTCCAGGGAGATTTCTCTTCTCATGAGATGGCCAAAGTATTGGAGCCTCAGCTTCAGGATCTGTCCTTCCAGTGAGCACTCCGGGTTGATTTCCTTCAAAATGGATAGGTTTGTTCTCTTTGCAGTCCAGGGGACTCTCAAGAGTCTCCTCCAGCACCACAATTCAAAAGCATCAATTCTTCGGCGGTCAGCCTTCTTTATGGTCCAGCTCTCACTTCCATACATCGCTACTGGAAAAACCATAGCTTTGACTATCCGGACCTTTGTCGGCAAGGTGATGTCTCTGCTTTTTAAGATGCTGTCTAGGTTTGTCATCGCTTTCCTCCCAGAAGCAGGCGTCTTTTAATTTCTACCTTAGGTAGCATCATACTTACTGATGTCTACTCTACTGCACTGTTCTCTTGTAGATTGCTGGCTGTCTATCCCTTGGAATGCATGTCTGCAAAGGAACTATTACAATAGTTGCTCATTTCTGTGCAGGGTTGATTTCTCTGTAGTCATCTAAATTTGCAGTCAGTCCCTTTCTGTGTACAAAGACGGAGCCAGTATGTTTGTTTTCTGTGGCATTGGCATTGGTTGATATACCTCTCTATGTGTGAAAGAGGGAGACCAAATAGTGATATTGGGTGGGTGAAGCTTGTTGAAGATCATGATATGAAGCATATCTCTCAGAGGAGAACTGGCCTTTCATATAACTGTGTCTAAAAGGAACTCTGGGATGAGAGGAGCAAGTTTTTGTGTCATGTTTACTCTTGACTCGTTCTTAATTCCAAATAATAATAGCAAAAAATATTTTGCTATTTTTTCACTTGACTTTAGTAGGTATTTCTTGGAATCTTATGGTACCAAAAAATCTTGTTCCTTTTCATACTACTGTACTTTCCCTAACAATACATACATTTTTAATGTTTATCTAAGGTGCCATGTAAGAAACAGTCATAAAACAACCAGGATATTAAGTCTCAGGAGGTGTGCTTTGTCTGCTTTGTGTGGCTTTACTACTGAAACTTAGAAAAATGGCTGTTGTCATGAATGCCACAGTTACTGTTACTGTGGTTGAGAAATCTTCAGGCTGCTAATTCTTCATCCTCCCCCTAAATTTATGAGTATTCAATAATCCTCTGTAGAGAATTAAATTAAAATTATTCCTCATGCATCAAAGATGCTGCTATAAAAATATCCGGCTGCAATACCTTAACTTGAACGTAACATGTCTGTGGGTTCAGTTGTTGAGAACTCATATCTGTTCTGCAGCAATTCTCATTTCTCAATAGTTTGAACTTAAAACACACACACATTTTAGTAACAATGTAGATACTTTTTGTAGAATAGTTTGTATGGATGGCCAAGCTTTTGTTTCCCTGAAACATGTAGCTTGTAGCATTCTTCCTCACTTTTATTCCATGAGTCCACCTGATGAGTCTACAATTGAAACATGAAATCCTGCTTCAATGAATAGCTAATGAACTTTGCAATAACAACACAATAGAAACATACTATTTGATCTGTGTTGACCTGCAACTTCCATGATTGTGAACATTGACTGATAGTGAGGCGTGATGAGAGGCATTAAAATCTGGAGACCCACTCCTATTCATAGCATATTTATATTGGACAGAATCCTTTTGGGATTTTACTCCAGAGGAAAAGAAATTGCATACGTTGTGGCAATAAATTACAACTAATTAACAAGATGCCAGTTGTGTGCCTGGTTGTCTGCCAGTTATGTGACCAAGCACGAAGTCAACCATTTGATTGGCACATGGTTAATTGGCTGCAATTTGCAGCCACAACTTGTGGTATTTTATTATGTATTATTATGCTGAATTTGCTTTTATATTTGTAGTTATGTTTTTATTATCTTGCTCTATGTTGTTAACTGCCCAGAGTGGCCTCCGGCTAAATGGGCAGTATATAAATGAAATGAATAAATAAATAAATAAATAAATAAACTTATGTGATTGTAGAGTAAACTTATGTGATTGTGGAGCAAATTTATGTGATTGCAGAGTAAAATCCCAACAGGATTCTGAGCTCGGTATTTCTCTTAGATTTGCAAGCTGCCTTATGAACATGGTTGCCTTAATCCTTGTAGCAAACATATAAGGTAGACTATCTTGATGTTACAGTTTGAAAGCTGAGGCATATTGCTGTCGAAGACCCATGCTCCAAGCTGATACTTAAAGAGAGGAGTTGTTATTCAACACACCATGCTGTCCTCTGAGGTGTTAATGTCCTGTCCTTTAAAGTGATCCAGTTGCATATTCTTATGTATGTGTTGAGAGAACCACACACTTAGCTGTACTGCATAGATATTAGAATATGCACCGGGCTATAATTTCGGGTTATTGACCATGTTGATTATGCAACATGTGCTCCCAGGTTGCTTTTACTAGTTAAATACTACTTTTCCTCCTTCCATATTTGGTACCAGACAAGCCCTCATTGCTCACCAGAGCAGTTTTTCTGGGTTTTGTCCATCACCAATACTCTCTGAGATCAGCTGGGTATCCTTTTAAAATCAGTATTGGATCCTTTTCAGAGACATATGCAGAAATAACTTACATTTCTAGCTATCGCGGAGAGAGTTGTTGAAATTCATAGTCCAGTGCTACAGATCATGTCCAAGATATTTAGGATCAGGGACTGGGTGGAGTTGCTGACTGGGATAAAGCCATTGCTATAAAAAGTATATTTATTCATGGTTTCCCTTTAAAATTTTTAGTCAAACAAAAATTTGGATATATCGATTAATGCATCAAACAACTTTAACCTGAATATCACCTGGTCTATTGGCAATACAGGTAAGAAAAACCAATACTGATTTTTCTGTTTTTCCATATTATCTCAAGTACTGATAGTTTAACTATATTTACATGATTGCCTTCTTTGTTTCTTATTAGTAAAGCTTAATAAAATGTATTCTTTTCCCATTCTCATTATACTATTATTAATGATATTACTTAAAACTCAGATAATTTGCAATCTGAATAAAGGTTCATTAACATGTTAACTTTCTTCTCTATTCAATTAAAATTACTTGGATAGCAAAACCTTGTATGCGCTTTAAAATTTTAGAATGGCAGTATTATGAACACAATGATTTTAATTAAGATAAATTACTTTCTTAACTACTGCAGAGGCTGAGTTTTTAATTTCTTTGTTTCTGTGTTCAAGCTAGGAATTTAATTATTAACCTTAACATTGATATCAAACAATAAAATCCTTCTGTTGTGTGCTGATAAAAAAACCCAGCTTATCTTTCATCCCCCCCCCCCCCTTGAAAAAACTTGTGAACCCAACTTCTGTATTGGCTTTTAATAAAATTCTGTGTTTAGAAAGTTTCTTTGAATTGGTTCTGTTGACTTTCTGAGAATATATCCAAGGAGAACACCATTGATTGAATTTTAATTAATTATGCAGAATGAAAAGAACAGGACGTACTTCACACTTTATGAAATAGATCTGTTTCTCCAAGTGTCAATTTATGTTTATCCCCAGTGAATGCCACAGTATTTGAAAGAGAAAATGTACATTTGCAACCATATCATGGGCACATATCCAAGATGCACCTGTGTGTTCCTGTGTTTAATACACATGCTGTTCCCTTCCAAACAGTTGGTACAGGGCTTTTTTGTTTTGGTTTGGTTTTTTGCCACAAGATATGTACCACTTGCCTACAAATCAAATATGTACTGTATATCATGTGAAAATGTCCCAAACACATGTTGAGACCAAAGTCAAAGGCAGTAAGTGACTGGAACAGGAAGACACCCCCAAAATTCATGATGGAAAGCCTAGAATTCATTATGTTACACATGCACACAATTTTTCTTAACTCCTTGTTGCTCTGAGATCTAGGCTGGCATCATATGATGTTTATATTGTTCATGCTTGAACATAATGCAGCACAGGTAATGCCATCACCTATAACATTGCTTCTGAAAATATGCAATGATTGGCAACATTCCTTTGTTCTTTTAATGAATAGTTTCAAAGGCCAAAACCAGAAGAAAAGTAAAAAGCAAAGAAGACAAAAATGTTGCGGCACCTTAAAGATTAACTGCAATATTTTAATGTGGACAAGTCCACTTCCTCAGACATAAGAGTTTTAATGACTAGCATTTACTTGGTATCTTCTCTCATTACATTTTGGGCTGAAATATATTCAGGGACATTTTGAAGATATTTTTCTTTTTCACTTGTTATGACATCTTTTAATTTTTGTAGATAGATTTTTTCTTTAACAAGAAACTTAAATTCATGGGAAAGTAATGAGTTACATAATAAGCAACACAATTTCTCTTCCAGGCTAAGAATACTTTCTGTAAGGTGCTGAATGACTTTCAAAGAAACCCCACACACATTACTATTCCTAGAAATTCCTTTTGGTATATGTAAGCTTTTGTTTCATTTCTCCAGTTCAGCAATTCAGATCATGCTGAATAGCAGGAGAGTCTCATGTCTTGCAAATGAGTTGTTTATCTGGCTTAATATTAAATTTCTTATGAACAGTATACTACAGCAATATTTTATAATCATTTTTCCACACTTGATTAACTGATGCAATTTTGGTATAAATTACATGTAGACATTTTATTGGTTGCATTAGTGGGATAAAGTTGCTATAAACCCAAAATTGTTCTATGTATGATTTAGGAATCATTAATATTCTTCAGAAGTGAGCATATAGTAGGAGTATATATGTATAATATATACACAGTCACATTTTATATTTGTAGTGCTATTTTTTCTATCTTTCAAAGAACTTGGGTTTACATGTTTACATATCATTCCTCTTTATGTTTCCACATTAATTTCTAAGATCAATTACCTGATTTGTTTGAACAGCAAAGTACACAGAGAAGAACTCTGTGGTTAGATTTCCTCCTTTGGAGTGGGTGGAGCTTTGGGGACTTTATATTTCCATATATTCATGAATATATTTATACATGTTTTATAATTTTTAATTTAAAAATTGGTTTTATTGTTTTGACTCACCCTTGGTGCTGGGTAGAGTGGCCACAAATCAAAATTCATGTGCAAAACTGATCTATAGTTGGTTGTTTTTACATATTTTCATAGCTGGAACAATATCTGGAGAAGAGATTCCTGTGGTTTCAAGGGCTAATATCAAGGAATACAGAGACAGTTTTTCCTGTGAAAAGTTCAACTTCAGGAGCAACCCGAATATTACTTTTTATGTATATGTCAGCAACTTTTCATGGCCAATCAAAATACAGGTTAGTATAAATAAGAGTCTTGAGACTTATATTTTTTTCCTTCATGTCTGCTACACATTCAAAACTGGGGATTCTACCATTGCTAGTGCCTTGCAGTGTTCCTTTCAGCCTTAAGCATGTGTGGTTCATCATTTTCAAATGCTTGCCAAACCTCACTATGAATTCCTCCACCTAAATAGCAAAATAAGGTCCTGGGTTGTTACTGAGGAAAAAACAAATCTGCATGCTTTCTGCACATTTATAAAAACAGTGACTAGTTTTCTGAAAACTGTTTGATTTAATGAGGCCTGATTGCTGAAAGGAAAAAAAGTTTATTCTTGTACAGTATAAAAATTAGAGATGATTTTTCTCTCATTTTCTGTGCTTCGAGGCTTCTGTAATGTTTAATGCAATATGGGCTAGTTCCTACTGTGTTGTAAAAACCCCTAATCTATCTCCTACTGGTGCCTTATGTGAAAACTTGGAAAATATTTTTCTTTCTTTCCTTCTTTCTTTCCTTTCTTTCTTTCTTTCTTTCTTTCTTTCTTTCTTTCTTTCTTTCTTTCTTTCTTTCTATCTATCTATCTATCTATCTATCTATCTATCTATCTATCTATCTATCTATCTATCTATCTGCTCACAAATTTCAGTAATGTACGGTTGAGACAGTTTAACACAAATACTATGGGTCACATAGGCTTACCTTTTTAAGAATAGAAGGGGTTATTTTTTTTGTTGGGGATGAATGGGAATCATGATTCAATATAGGTGTCCTCCTGAGGAAAGGGAAAAGGTGGTAATTTTTGCTGATTCTTCCTCCTTGCAGTCTCCATTTCTGCTTATGTTGTTCTGGAAGGTTCCTCTTGAGGCAGTTTGTGTCTCCCTCTGTGTGTGTGTGTGTGTGTGTGTGTGTGTGTGAGAGAGAGAGAGTGAGTGTGAATATGTTTAATAACCCACAAAGGGCTGCAGAGAAAAGGAGTGTTCTGCGAAACATGTCACTGCAACCTCTTCTGTCTCACAGGAGAAGAATTGTGTTAAGTGCAAGTCTAAATTAAACCCACTATTTAAATCCTTAACATTATAAGGACTGAGAGTGCAGTTCTCAAATGTGTATATACAAAGAGAGAGAGAGAGAGAGAGAGAGAGAGAGAGAAATGTACACTAGATTGAATGAGATGGAAGTGCCAGGCATAGGACAGTTTTCATTTTTATGCACATTTAATTAATATGGATATGTTTGCAGACCAGCCTTCTAATAGAAAAATAAACCAAAGAATGAGGTAATGAGCTGCCACAAAACATTGCTACCATGTGTAGACCACATCTACATTACTTTCTGTGGCAGCTCTCTTCATATGCCACCAGCATATCATAGAAAGCGCACAGACTCAGGGAATGATTGAATATGGTTTCTGTGTTTATGTAAAAATGATTAATAAAATAAATGGGTAATGATAAAAGGCATCATAGGTACAGGGAAGTGTTGAGTGTGCAAAAATGGAAAAGGTTTATCTGTGCTAGATAAACTTTAATAATACCCCCTGTAACCATATACCAACAATGAAGCATTAATAAGTTAACAATTATTTTGTGTATATTAAATATGAGAAGCTTACTAGGAAGTAAGCTACTGTTTTATGTAAAGATTTGTATATATTTAGAATATATCACATAATTATATGTATCGGGTGTCTGTTTTCCTCTTTATGAAAGCAGTAATCACAGTGAGTTTCCCAATAGCTTTTTACTTGGCAACTAAGACTAAAATGTGACATCAGTAATGAATTAAAAATTTAAACTAACTAAAATGGCAGAGAAAAGTCAAGTATGTATCCCCTACTGTTTCTTAGGCAAGGTACTTTGGATTTGTACAAATACAACAATGCAATAAAATTCAACATGTATTGGTCTTAATTCTTTCTGCACTGTTGAACACAACATAAAAATGATTGTTTCAGACATTAGTGGTTCAAAGCTATTTCAGAATGGCTTCTTTGGGAGAAAGAACTTCCTGGCAAGGTTTTTTTTCAACTAGCAATATGGCAGAGTCCTCTGTTGTTTGCCCTGAGGTTCCAATATAATGTTTTACACTGCATGACATATGTACACATTATGCCATAACTCTATGAGACTTTCTTGTCTGAAAAGAGTACAGTAGGAAAAAAATGTTCTTCCTCCTTCAAACAACATGTTTAAGTGATAGGGCTGTTGAAGAAAACAGACTCAGACCAGGTAGCAATGGAATCCATCCAGTTCTTTTCTGGTGGCATGATTTTCACCTGTGAATTTCAAGACAGACCATGTCAGGCCCATGTCTATCAAGTGGAATTGGAAACGTACCTTATGTAGAATTCTTTGCTCATTTTTAGCATGTGGAAATGACAGATGGGAAAGAAACCATTAAAACAAATTGATCTTGAGAATTTTCTCATTGGTACCAGTAAGGTAACTGAGGAATGCCACGGGAAAATATGTCCGGTACGATAGAACTTGTGCCCAAATGGCATTTCAGTGACTAAATTTAATTTGTGACTTGTTTGCATGATGTTCACCATACTTTTCATTTGTATGCATGGCAAAACTAGGATGAATTCTCTTTTGAAAATCGACTGGGGAAGTGCCATGCACCTCAACAAAGACTTTGTAGCTCCAAGTGTCCTTGGCAAATGGACTCCCAACTGAATATTTTGTAGGGTGGAGCCTTTCATTTTGGCCTGGAAAAGCCTGTGCAGGTAGCAATGACATAATGTGATCTGAACAATTACAGTTCCAGGGAAATATATTCAAATGAAAGTACATGCAGAAGAGAAGGATTTTTTAAAAAATTCAAATTCTCAAAACTTTAGGAGAAGGTAGGTGCCACAGATTAATCACTAAAGGAGCATTTAAGTTTTTTCATATACTAAGAAGAACTGCTTGCTTTTTTATGTGAACAAATAAATATGCACATACAATCAAGAGGCTACACATAGAGCTGCTCGCAGGAACATAAGAGATGTAATAATAGTGATTTACTGTTCAAGGATCAATTTTCAAAACACTTTTAATGGCTTTTGGGGCAGTTGGTAGTAGGGATATTTTGGCTTTGTGTGAAGACTATAATTCTTGAAATATCAATTGGGCATCAGTAACACCATGGCAGGGCACATTAATTTTCTAAAACTGCTTTGAATATATCATTGCAGTAAATGTAAGATCTGTTTTCAAATAAGAATGGAAATGGAATTCAAATAAAAATAGATCATAGAGTCATCGGGATGATTCTTTAGTCTTAATATGGCTCTTAAAGAGTTAAGCATTGGTTTCATGTATGAGACAACCTGTAATGGACTCAATGGAATTGATTCAAGGTACATTTTCATTGAATTATTATTAATTGATGCTATTTTAAACTTGTGCCAGTGTGGTGCAATGGCGCAGTGTTACATTAAGACACATGATATTTAGGCTGAAATACCCATGCAGCCACAGACATTCACGGAGGTTGGCAGTGGTAACTTCTTGAACATCTCACATACTTTGAAAACCCTGAAAGGACTGACATAAATGGGACATTACAACTATGTTTCTCAACTTGTTGCAATACAGCAGGAGTGGACAACATGTAGGACATTTTTACAGCATTTGTGGTTCCCCCAACTCCACCATGTGGTCCAATTACAATATTTTTGTTTTGAAAAAGAGAGCATTTCCCCCAGAAGGTCTCATTGTGCCCTTTAAGGGGTGTGGGGAAAAAAAACTTTCCCTTGTTTTAAGAGTTGCCCAGCATCCCTGGGGCCTCTGTGTTCCCCTTTAAAAAAATAAAATAAAATTGACCATTAGAACAAGTGGTGTTTTTTTCCCCAGTATACCCCCCAAAAAAACATTTTTACTTAGACCCATTTGGAAGTTATAAAACATTGTTGTGGCCTTTACAAAAAAAATCAATTTAACATGCAAATTGCTGCTTTGGTTGTGCTCTTGAACACCTCTCTCTTGGAAGTATGTTCCCTGGTCTGCTGACAAATCTGCAAAATGGTCCTTGGGCCCTCTGAGATCACCCGTTCATGCAGTAGAGCTGTATATATTTTGTTCTTCAGTTTAAAATAATGAAAAAGTAGACTAGAGACAGTGAGGAATATAGGGATCGCTTTTGAATATTTAAAGTTTTAAAATGAGTTTTTCAACTTTTTTCTGTCCCTGAAAGATAAGAAACCCAAGCAGAGCAGTGATGTCTCCTTGTAAAATCTCTGACTGGTCCTCAATATGATCCTCTCTATCTTAACACACTAATTGGCATTTCCTTCCTATGCTCCATCTTGTTTCTAATCTCACAGGTAGATGTATGACAGTAACATCCGCCTAGGACAGTGTTCTATTTTACAGAGGCTAGTCCTGTACTCAAGATCCTGCTGTACTTAAGAAGCCAGACTTAGGTCAATATCCTGGCTGAGGAAAGAATGGTATGTTCAATGTATGATTCCTCTTTTGAACACCGCTTACAGAAGGTGGATCTATTAACCACTTCCACAACTGTGAAGTGACACTGTTTGCAACAGGGCAGCCTCTGGAGACTGCTGAAGTCATCTGAAGATTCTGTTCTTCACTATAGTGCAACATATTGTATTTTTGTTTAGATTTTAATATTTTTCCTATATTAGCTTATGAACAGATTCTGCATAGCTGTATTTTTTCTGTCCTTTTGTTTCCTGTTTTTGTGTGTGTGTGTGGCTTAAGTTAATCAACCCTTCAAAGACATCCTAACCATGCCTTTTTATACGTATATGCCTCATACTTATTTTAACGGCATGAGACAGATTATACATGCAGTTCCAGACCATAAAGGAGACAAATAGCCAGTATTTTCTGGCTTGTTTGGATTTTTTTAGAATAAAAATTTTGAATTTTGTCTGCAATACCTTGAATTCAGTACTACATGACATGTTAATATTACCAGTAGTAAGTTGCAACTAGAGTAGCTCCATTGAATGAGTGGGGATTTGGTAGTCTATTTATCCATAAACTGCATTGATTCAATGGACTTTAGTTGTGACTATTGGGTTTTAGCCTCTGTATGATAACAGAGTTTTAAGTAATGGCCTATTAAAAACATTTTCCATTACAATTGCTGATATGCTTATTTTAATTTTGCCATTATACTAATGGAAAATTCAGTCTTGACTGGCAGTGTCCTGCTTCCAGGTGGTCTTGGCAGGTTGGTGCATAAAACAAGCCTGGCCAGGGGAGTCCAGAATCAGGGTAAAACAATGTAGAGGTCTAGAAAACTGAACCTACTGGAGATTCAAAGGCAAAGTGCAAGAGCAGTCCGGAGTCGAGCTAATCTAACTGTATCAGAAAACAAACAGAGAACCTGGGAAGTGTAATGAAGCACTGAAGAAGTCAGATAAAGCAAGGAATTAGCAGCAGGGGATAAGGATATGTGGCAAGTAAGGTCTGGAGCAAGAAGAGATGTTATTTCCAACACAATGCCGAGTTCCAAACTCAGGTGTATAAATCTGAGCTGTGGGAACCCTGCCCAGAGCTTTGTGGGAGACATTTAGGCATCTGGGAACAGAATTCAGCTAGAGAATTGAACCCATTGGACTCCCTGATAGGAAGGAGATCTCTTCTTCAATGAGACATCCTCTTCTCAAGGAAGCTTTTTCTGAGAAATCTTTCACTCCAGCTGAGCACTTTGCATAGTTGCTTCTAGCTGAGTATGTGCCTTTATGCTGCAGTGCTGTTCTCAGGCTTTTTTTTTTTTTTTTTTTTTTTTGACTCAGTCATTGGTCATCCTCTGGAAGTCCAGAGTCTGCAGGCAATTCCTTTCTCAACAGGAAGGACACTAAAACAATCATAGTGCCAGCATATGAAATAGCATTCCCGAACACTTTAAAGTCCAGATATAAAGGGATTTGGTTTACTAAACTCAACTGGCTGTGAATCAGAAGAACTATGGGATTAAACTGAACCAGAACAACTATGGAATGAAACTCTATATATTATCAGGAAAGAATGCAAAACAGATTTCTGTAGTCAAAAGAGGACTCCATAAATAAAGTGACAAAAGCCAGATGTTCAAGCTGGATTCAGAAAAAAGAAGAGACAACAGAGATCATATTGCATAGATACATAAGCCATTGAAATGTACCAAGAAGGATTTGGGGGAAAAACAATTTTTGCTTTATAGATTACAGTGAAATCTCTGTACTTTTGAAAAGATATGGATCATTCCAAAAGAAATGGATGTGCCACAATATTTGGTTGCCCTACAGTAACAGAAAATTGGAAGGAAAGTGATGAAAGAACTGGAAAAGATCCTTATGTGTAATGACACATAAAGATCCCAAAGCTAATGACACTGGAGACCAAAGCCAAGATTGTGTGCATACAGTATTTGCAATTACTGAACATGGACAATGAAGAAAGCTTATGGGGAAAAGTCAACACATTTGAAATGAGGTGCTGTGTCTTACATCAAATCAAGCTTGAACTCTCACTAGAAGCTACTCATTGGAGGCTATTGAACGGTATATAAGCAGCACACTTTATTGTACTTTGGAGACATTATGAGAAGGGAAGACTCACTGGAAATAACAAAAATAGTAAGGAAAGTGGAAGGTAGTAGTAAAAGAGGAAGGGATAACATGGGATGGATTTATTCAGTAAGGATAGTTAGCAAGACCTGAGCAAGGATGTTAATGGTAAAAATCTTTTTTGTTGTTGTTGTTTAGTTGTTAAGTCGTGTCCGACTCTTCGTGACCCCATGGACCAGAGCATGCCAGGCCCTCCTGTCTTCCACTGCCTGGTGGAATTTGGTCAAATTCATGTTGGCAGCTTCAATGACACAGTCCAACCATCTTGTCCTCTGTCGTCCCCTTCTCCTCTTGCCTTCACTCTTTCCCAACATCAGGGTCTTTTCCAGGGAGATTTCTCTTCTCATGAGATGGCCAAAGTATTGGAGCCTCAGCTTCAGGATCTGTCCTTCCAGTGAGCACTCAGGGTTGATTTCCTTTAGAATGGATAGGTTTGATCTCCTTGCAGTCCAGGGGACTCTCAAGAGTCTCCTCCAGGACCACAATTCAAAAGCATCAATTCTTCAGCGGTCAGCCTTCTTTATGGTCCAGCTCTCACTTCCATACATCACTACTGGAAAAACCATAGCTTTGACTATGCAGACCTTTGTCGGCAAGGTGATGTTAAGATGCTCTCTAGGTTTGTCATCGCTTTCCTCCCAAGAAGCAGGCGTCTTTTAATTTTGTGGCTGCTGTCACCATCTGCAGTGATCATGGAGCTCAAGAAAGTAAAATCTGTCATGGCCTCCATATCTTCCCCTTCTATTTACCAGGAGGTGATGGGATCAGTGGCCATGATCTTAGTTTTTTTGATGTTGAGCTTCAGACCATTTTTTGCGCTCTCCTCTTTCACCCTCATTAAGAGGTTCTTTAATTCCTCCTCACTTTCTGCCACCAGAGTGGTAGCATCTGCATATCTGAGGTTGTTGATATTTCTTCTGGCAATCTTAATTCCAGCTTGGGATTCATCCAGTCCTGCCTTTCACATGATGTATTCTGAATATAGTTAAATAAGCAGGGAGACAATATACAGCCTTGTCGTACTCCTTTCCCAATTTTGAACCAATCAGTTGTTCCATATACAGTTCTGACTGTTGCTTTCTGCCCCACATATAGATTTCTCAGGAGGTAGATAAGGTGGTCAGGCACTCCCATTTCTTTAAGAACTTGCCATAGTTTGTTGTGGTCCAAACAGTCAAAGACTTCTGCGTAGTCAATGAAGCAGAAGTAGATGTTTTTCTGGAATTCTCTGGCTTTCTCCATAATCCAGCGCATGTTAGCAATTTGGTCTCTAGTTCCTCTGCCCCTTCGAAGTCCAGCTTGTACTTCTGGGAGGTCTCGGTCCAGATACTGCTGAAGCCTACCGTGTAGGATTTTGAGCATATCCTTGTTAGCGTGTGAAATGAGTGCAACTGTACGGTAGTTGGAGCATTCTTTGGCACTGCCCTTCTTTGGGATTGGGATATAGACTCATCTTTTCCAATCCTCTGGCCACTGCTGAGTTTTCCAAACTTGCTGGCATATGGAGTGTAGCAGCTTAACAGCGTCATTTTTTAAGATTTTAAATAGTTCAACTGGAATGCCATCACCTCCACTGGCCTTGTTGTTAGCCATGCTTTCTAAGGCCCACTTGACTTCACTCTCCAGGATGTCTGGCTCCAGGTCAGCAACCACACTATCTGGGTTGTCCGGGACATCCAGATCTTTCTGGTATAATTCCTCTGTGTATTCTTGCCACCTCTTCTTGATGTCTTCTGCTTCTGTGAGGTCCCTCCCATTTTTGTCCTTTATCATGTCCATCTTTGCACAAAATGTTCCTTTAATATCTCCTATTTTCTTGAACAGATCTTTGGTTTTTCCCTTTCTATTATTTTCCTCTATTTCTTTGCACTGTTCATTTAAGAAGGCCCTCTTGTCTCTCCTTGCTATTCTTTGGAAGTCTGCATTCAATTTTCTGTAACTTTCCCTATCTCCCTTGCATTTTGTTTCCCTTCTCTTCTTTGCTATTTGTAAGGCCTCATTGGACAGCCACTTTGCTTTCTTGCATTTCCTTTTCTTTGGGATGGTTTTCGTTCCTGCCTCCTGTACAATGTTATGAGTCTCCATCCATAGTTCTTCAGGCACTCTGTCCACCAAATCGAGTTCCTTAAATCTGTTCTTCACTTCCACTGTGTATTCATAAGGGATTTGGTTTAGATTATACCTGACTAGCCCAGTGGTTTTTCCTACTTTCTTCACTTTAAGCTTGAGTTTTGCTATAAGAAGCTGATGCTCAGAGCCACAACCAGCTCCAGGTCTTGTTTTTGCTGACTGTATAGAACTTCTCCATCTTTGGCTGCAGAGAACATAATCAATCTGATTTCGGTATTGCCCATCTGGTGATGTCCATGTGTACAGTCGCCTCTTGTGTTGTTGGAAAATGTTTGTGATGACCAGCTTGTTCTCTTGAGAAAACTCTATTAGCCTTTGCCCTGCTTCGTTTTGAACTCCAAGGCCAAATTTACCTGTTGTTCCTTTTATCTCTTGACTCCCTACTTTAGCATTCCAGTCCCCTATAACGACAAGAACATCTTTCTTTGGTGTCAGTTCTAGAAGGTGTTGTAAGTCTTCATAGAATTGGTCAATTTCAGCCTCTTCAGCTTCAGTGGTTGGTGCATAAACTTGGATGACTGTGATGTTGAAAGGTCTGCCTTGGATTCGTATTGAAATCATTCTATCATTTTTGAGATTGTATCCCAGTACAGCTTTTCCCACTCTTTTGTTGACTATGAGGGCTACTCCATTTCTTCTACGGGATTCTTGCCCACAACAGTAGATATGATAATCGTCTGAATTGAATTCGCCCATTCCCATCCATTTTAGTTCACTGACGCCCAGGATGTCAATGTTTATTCTTGCCATCTCCTGTTTGACCACATCCAGCTTACCAAGGTTCATAGATATTACATTCCAGGTTCCTATGCAGTATTTTTCTTTGCAGCATTGGACTTTCCTTTCACTTCCAGGGGCGTCCGTAGCTGAGCGTCCTTTTGGCTTTGGCCCAACCACTTCATTAGCTCTGGAGCTACTTGTACTTGTCCTCCGCTCTTCCTCAGTAACATGTTGGACGCCTGGATGAAATCCTGGCATTTGGAAAGTAAAACCTATCTGGGAAACTGTGTATAAGGTTTCTCTTTTTTTCATTTTCGTTTCCCCAGCCGGCTGAATCACTTAGCTGGAACTACATTATTTCACAGTACCAGAGGCTGGAGTTCTGCAACTTCAGTTTGTGTCCAACTAAGCCATTATCTACCTTAAAGTATTAATTTATTACATGCCGTCAATCTGATTCTGATTTATAGCAAACCTTTCCAGGGATTTCTAGGTATAGAATATAGAGTATTCAGATGTAGTTTAGTATTAACTTCTTCTGGGAGTGCTCTGGAACCATGTAGTTTGTCCAAGACCACATGGGCTGGCTCTTCCCTACAAGGCACAGTGGAGAATCAAACCCTTCACTCCTGGCTCTGCAGCCAGGTATGCCAGATCTCTGAACTATCCAACCAGCAATTTTTTAAGTCCAGGTGCAAAATTCTAAATAACTAAAATAAGAACCAATTGTATGGGGAGAGAGCACTAAACATTTCATGTTTAAAAAAACAAGCCAAAATACCTAATTAAGAGATAATTAGTCTCCAGTCACACACTGTTTTAATTTGTATATCATTTGAATGCCTGAGATAAGTAACTCATGTTACAATTGCATACCCCATTCCCAAGACAGGAACCACTGGTAATTTGTAGAACACAATAGAGATATGTAGAGATTGCCTTTCAGATAAAAGTGTATCTCCATGATGTTTTATACACAGGCATTGAGATTTGCTTCTGCAGTTTTTTATTTCCTGTATTTAGATAATTAAGAATGTTGTACTTAATAATCAAAAGTAAATTTTGGGCAAATATATGTTTGGCTTTTTTCCTGCTAGGAAAAACAAAGTGCTTGACTGGTGCTTAAATATGTGGTATATCCAGAACGTATCTGTAATTTTAAGAAGAAATGTTAAAAGGGCAAAATACAGTTTTAAGTTCTAAATGGTGGTAGACAGTTTGAACGTAGTTTGATAAGTCAATTCCTATGTAACTGTTCTAGCTGGGACTAACACTTGAATTTAGCCCTAATACAATTATGTGTTATGTGAAACAGGATTAATCTCAAGAAGCAAACACCATAACCCTGTGATCCTACTACTCCCACCTCCACTTTCCTATCTAGCTGCAAAACCCCACAGTTTTGTCTCATATCATCCATGCACTGTAGTGTCTCTGTACAGTTAGTACACATCTAATGGGCAA
Source organism: Intellagama lesueurii (assembly GCA_037013535.1). NCBI lineage: Eukaryota > Metazoa > Chordata > Lepidosauria > Squamata > Agamidae > Intellagama > Intellagama lesueurii. The sequence continues at coordinate 203,859,946 of JBAJHW010000003.1, read as the reverse complement.
TACCTTTATTAGATTGCTAAAATCTCATGAACAGGTAAGCTGTCAGGTTCTGCAGGATTCCTCATCAGGCTGGTAATTACAGAGTTGAAGAGGGGAGAAGTACAGAAGAAAGAGTTGTTGCTAAAATCATCATGGCCAGATATTGTATCTGGGCTCTCTTGTTTAAAGTAAGTTCCAAAATGGGTTTGAAACCTTGTAAAATCAACTTGAGGTTTCAGGTTTCACTTCAGGCAATGCAGAGTTCATTGTATTCCCAGTCTTGGTAGACCATGGATGCCAATCACTCAGGAGCACTCCCTCCCATTGCCTCTATGGGAGCACATGACTCCTTTTTTGGCTGGGAACAGAGGCACACAGAAACATAGCAAACCACATACCAGACATTCAAGACATTTCATTCCCTAGCCAAGAAGATTCTATACATAAAAATTATTGCCCCGTTTTTATTATGGGAACCCTAGGGTAGTGGCCGGGTTTTCTGTGGATGAACCTCTATAACTAGATCACCCATTTCTGCCTCCTAGGTTAATCCCATAAGGACTCAGAATCAGTGTGGAGCAGCCTTACCCAAACTGGTATCCTTCAGTTTGATTTTGGCCATACTGGCTAGGGCTGATGGAGTTGTAATACAAAAGCAGCCTGAAGCATCTGGATTGGAGAAAGCAGCCAGAAGTAGAATGCATCACCTGCTCAATGGTTAGGGTGAAACATTCTACTTCTGGCTGTAAATAAAGAAATAAAAAGCACCCAGTTTCAGTTTAGAGAATAAAACAGGAATAGAAATCCTATTAATAAAGCAGCCAAAGAACTTGAACCTATAGCTGTGTTTGTTTTGTAGAACACAATATCAGGTCAAAGAACTTCAGCTACTGGGTAGTAAAAAAACATATAGTATACCTCTCTGGAATATTATTGGAAGATTCCCAGCAGGAAAATTGTGCATGTTGATAGTATATAAGAAACAGAAAAATGTGATATATTATGCAAATGAGTTTAATGAAATCTTAGTGCTTGTTCTCTCAGTAGTTCATTGGATGAACCTATTGGTATTAATGTATTAATTAATGTGAGGCTGTTACGTCTGACTGCTTAGTTCAAATGTGACCTTCATGTTGCAAAGGTGGTGAAGCTCAATAACACCTTAGAAAGGTTGCTACTCATTTTCTTGAGAGAAAATGGCCACAAACAATACAAGATGCTTTTTCTGATCCTACACAATTCATTTACTAGGGAGGGTTCAAGTGGTTAATCTTTTGTGCATCAGTGGAAATATATTTCCTCCCTCAACACTCGGCTTTCTCCCGTAGCCGTTTGTAAGAGGGAAATGCAACTTAATGCATATTGTGCCTGTAATAACCTCCCTAAGCTGATTAAGCACTTTCTGTAAAATGATTACACTGATTTTTCCAACCTAATGAAAGTTCATTTATATTCATAGGCATTTTCCTTAAAAAAACAAACAAACCAGTTTTGAAAATACTTTAAAATTGTATTGGTCTATGCCAGGGAGCTGCCGGGGGGGGGGGGGTCAATTGCAGTGGTATTACTAGCAACACTTACTTCTATTGTAAGTTGAAAAGGCATCCTGGAGGACTGAAAAAGAGATCAGCTGATGCTACCAACCACCCCCCAACCTGGCCCCACCTTGCGATGGAGCATGAATGATCTGTTCTTCCCCTGAACTTTGTATATGGTTACACATAAATGAGAATTAGAAGAAAAATATGGAAATATTTATATAACTTGGCATAATTGATTTCTTAGCCTTTGTTTTATGTTGTTTTTCTTATAAGTCCTTCAGTAAACATTCTGATTGCCAAATATGAATTTTCCGTAAAGTTGCAGATGACCCCATTGCAATTGTAGCACTAAGAGGGCAGTTGGGAGGCTTTAACTCCAACTACAGATTCCATATGGATTTTTCATAGTATTTTCTTTAAGGGGGGGGGGGGGTCAGTTCTTTTTAATTTGTTCTTTATCAACTGTAGTGGGGTACATGGTTCAAGTATCTTTGTTGTTTAATCCCAATCTGAATTCTCACTCATCCCTTGCGATGGAATTTTAATAGTGCACCAGTATTTAAGATCCTGATGAGGTCAACAACATAATAGATATAGGAGTGTCTAAGTTATGAATGTTCATTATGTAACATGTATACAAAACAGTGTACCATATAAAGATAAAGTAAGTGTAATTGTTATAAAATTAATGAGACACAAATTAATTGCAACTAATGAGACATCAGGTGGACTTAAACACCAGTAACTTTCTCTGAGTTTGTGTTTGGCAGAGCATATAGATGTAAACAAAGTATGAAATATAAGTGTATGTTCTTGCTTTATGTGACTTTTGCTGATTCATCAGCAGTGCCAATTTTGGTACCATTCTGACTGGAAGATGGATCTAGCCAGAGTGACTCATATCTTCCCAGTTAGGCTACTCCAACATACTGTTCATGGGCTGTCTTTGAAGAATGTTTGAAAACTTCGGATCATTGCAGAATGCCACCATCATGCTGCTTAGTGTACGCCATGTGGATCATGTTGTACTGGTCATATGACAATTGTGCTAGAGCCCAATTTTCTTCTGCTTCCAGTTCTAGGAGTTAGGTCTTGCCTAAACAGCTTGGGGCCAGAATATCTAAAAGACTGTCTGCTTATATGAGCTTACCCACACTTTATAGTCCTTTGAGATTGTCATTCTTTGTGTCAACACTCTTGTAGGCTATGTTGGTGGGAACATAGTCCTTTTTCTGTGGCTCTAGCCCATCTGTAGAACTCACCTGTTGAATTAGATAGGCATCATCATTGCTCACTCTCCAACAAGCAGTGAAGTCATGTAGGGTTTACTCAGTTTGTTCATTTTTTAGAGGTCTTAATTATAGATGTCAACTGTTAAATAGCAACATACAAATAATGTGACATGTAAATTGCTTGCCATTTCTGCCCACATATTTCAGTAGTATGACTTTGATTGGGGGGGCTATTGATTCACATTTTTGCAGTAACGTGTGTTAGACATTCAAAGCATCTCTGTTTCTAACACATTTCTCTTCCAAATCATCATATAGAATAGCAAAACAAGAGAAATTAAATGAATACTATTTTTTGTCTTCAACAAGAAAATAAGCATTTGAGCCACACAAAAGTATAACAGATAGAAGTCAAACATTGATAGTTTTGCCAAAGAGTGTATATTATGCTGGTTGGATCAATGGAATTCAGGTTCAGATCCTTGCTTAGTACAATAGATGTAAGTTGTTTCAGCTCTGAACCTCTAAAGGCTTATTGACTCAATTCTTTTGGTTGAAATACTGTATTCTTCCCCTTACACATGTACATGGTCATGTTCTCCCCCTTCCTCCCATTGAATTGCTACCAGCACAGTTTACAAGATCATACTTTCTAACATTATCTAACTTTTTCAAAACTTTTTGTTGTTTTAACCTTGCAGTCTTTTAAACATTTGTAAAGATTGCTATACAGTGAACAGAAGATCTAAATTAAATGCTAATGAATTTTCTTTTGTAAAACTTATTAACTTTTCTAGTTAACACTGATTACAAGACAAGGGAAAAAATCAGGCAATTAGAAACTAGTGTAATATAAAAATATTGTGAGCATGCTTCACAAATGTTAATTCAGTTGAATCTGTAAATGACTTTCATATAACTTTGCTGCAATTGGCTCCATATTACTCATGTGTTTCCTAAATTCCAGAATAAAAATTATATATAGGCTGTTAAATTAAGCTAGGCTCAATCCAATTCATAAGAGGTACAGCAGCCACGTGGGGTGTGACTCCCATGGGTTATAACAGGGCACATACGTACTTAGCTGTGTACCTGTATTCCTTGGGAACTGTGGAACTGTGGAGAGGAAAGGTTAGATAGGAATATTGGATGTGAGGACTCGAGTTTCTTATATGATGTAGTACAGGGCACACACACACGTGTGCACGCACACACACACAGACACAGAGAGAGAGAGAGAACACAGGTGGGGGAGTGAGGTGAGGGTTAGAATAATCACACAGATGAGTCCTGACTGAAATTTGGCTGCAATATAATGGTGTGGTATGCTATAGGGCAAGGATCCAGCTATTGGGAAATGCAACTGACATATCCTCCTTCCAGCCTACATGCCAGGAGAACACTGGAAAGGTCAAGGGTGTTGAGCACAGCACCAAGCACACAAGCCTCTTTCATCAACTGGCTTAGAAGCAAGCATGCCATCCCAAAGCTAGATTGAAGCCTTGTAGCCCACTTCCAGGATCTTTTATAGGAGGTTCACATTTTGTGATGCTAATTGACAAGGTGCTGTGCATCCAGTGAGCCATGCATCTGGCACCCTGTCAGTTATCCCGAATTAACTGCCATAATTTTACTTCCAGATGTGCAGAAAAAGGGATTTTGGCCACTGTTGCTTATGAAAAATTAAAGAAAAATCTATGCCAGGTCAAAGAGCTGAGCAACAAGAATTCCTTCTTGGTTCCATCATTTACGGGGTTCACAGCAGCGTGAACATAAAGAGTTGGAAGAGAGTGAGCAGGAAAGCTGATAAAGTGTGAATAGCCAAAGTTATGTTAGTCTTGATAAAATGCTCTAGAAGTGAACCACTCCCTTGTACAGCCCACTCACTGAACCAACCAACTAACACAAGGAAGTGCTGTTCTTAGCCAAGTGAAACAACAGTCATGCTTTTTGTGAAGGGTGTGAGACATTATCATAGTACTTACTAGTGATATCAACTGATGAGTGCCAACAGAAGTAGAATTGGTGTCAGGTTGTTGAGAATGGAAGATCAGTATGTTTGAGTAACCCAAGGTTTGTAGAAGTGCAACAATTGTTTTAAGTAACCTAATGAGGAGTGGTTAATAAATGAATGAATGAACAAATGAATGGAATGAATGCAACTGCTGTAAATTCAGTATCAGATGGACAATAAAAGTTCAGAATTAGGAATAGGGTGGTGGTGGATGGAGTAGATTAGCCTACTTGAGCACCTAACACAGTTTGTAGTGTGGCTGCCTAGAGCCCTGAAAAGGAATACTTCTGCTAGTCGAGTTGATACACAGCAGGTCCTGTTTGTACATTTATTTATGTATCTAGATGCTTCTGTGTGCCTCTAATGTGCAGAGAAATCTCATAATTTTCCTTTTTACTTCAGTAAAAGGTAGTTTTGTAGGCTATGTGAATAAACACATTGTGAGTGGAGAGTTTATATGTGTCATTATATATGATTGCTTAATGATTGACACATCTTTTCTGTTTTGTATGTTGACCATGAAATGTTTCAGTGGTTAAATCAATTTTGAGTCTCACTTTCTCATTCTGGCTTAATAATGATGATGTAAAATTGCATAGATATTTTGCAAATTGAATATTTAACGGGTATCTTGCTGGTTTGAGCTGAAAACAAACATAATTAGATTGAACAGCCTTCTAATTTCATTATGTACATGTTAATACTGTTGTAGCAAACTACTGAACAGCACACAAGGGCTTAATGCAATTTATTATCACACTGAAGAGAGCTAAAGTTTCAGAATCACTATATCATGAACTCAATCAAAAAGCTCTTCCTTATTTCTCCCCATTATATCATGGGGAGTAGCACTTTTATTTCTGGAATAATTTTGTTAGGTTTCTAATAGGGACTCACTTGCACTGTATGCTCTACATCATTATTAAAGGTAGATTTCTCTTAATCAGCTGTCATATTATACAATTTGTAACATGTCTATTGGTTGTGATTTTCAAAGCCACTAAAGGGATTTAGGCAATCTTTATCCATTAACTTTAACAAGGAACAGAGTTTCAAATACCCTTAGATGACATTGGAAATCTCATTCCTATTTAATGTGTACTTAGTGTGGTCAATTTTATGTGTGAATGGAGATTGTTTTGAAATAATGAAAATCTGTCTGTAATTTCCAGAGAAAGAGGGAGGTTAAAAATGTTATACCCATAGTAAACAGAACAGTATCACTTCCTTGTAAGACTTTTGGTTATGTTATGGGGAAAAAAACCAATGTTAGTCACAGTAAGATGTACAAGAATTTTTAAAATTCAGTTACAAAAAAATTAAAATGTTTAATTAAAAATTTTTAAAATTTTAAAAAATGTGATAGAGAGATTCAGGTATATGTTAACAAAACTCTGTGAGCACCTGCAGTCTACAGAGCTCTTAGACTGAACACCAGAAATAAGAGGTTGAATCGTCTACATATTAATCACCTTCCAGAATATCATATGACTCATGGCACAGCATGCTAAAGGTAGTAATCAGCCCCCATTAGGTTTGTGGTGTCTCTGTGTACACTGGAGGCAGATGTATGGCACAGGAAAAAAATTCAAGATGGTTATCAACTCACTGGCAATATAGAATGCTTCTATGATGCATAATGCAAGTGCATTAGGCCATGGTCCTAGGCACATTTACCCAGATGTAAGCAATGAAAATTCTTTTTAACTAAAAGTATTTAGGGGAATTTTTTGACTTTAGAAATTATCAGTTTCTCTGCTTGCTTGTTTTGGTTGCATGTATGCATTCAAGTAATTATTGGCAGGAGATAATGGCAGGAGATTACAACCAGGCTGTTACAGATAAAGAAGGGTAAACTGCTGATTCTCAGTTCCTCTTTTCAGGTTGCACTCTAATCAAGGAAGCCATGGTGACAAAGAAGTAAAAATTCCAGCCCCAGATGTTTGCTTTTTTGATTCCAAGCCAATTGTAGGAAAACATCACTCATTTAAGATCAGGTTCCAAATGAACTTGCTCGCTTGGATTGTATTACAGAGACATAGTTGACGGTGGTGTGTGTGCTTGCTTACACCCCATTTTGTCAGCTAGGTTTCTCTGTACTTCAGTAGGATAGGGCAGTGGTCCCCAACCTTGGGCCTCCAGATGTTTTTGGACTTCAACTCCCAGAAATCCTGGCCAGCAGAGGTGGTGGTGAAGGCTTCTGGGAGTTGTAGTCCAAGAACATCTGGAGGCCCAAAGTTGGGGACCACTGGGATAGGGCACCGGGGGGGGGGTGTGGGGAGTGGAGTCAGTCCAGTCTATAAAACTCAGTCTCACTAACTAGAGGCTCTATTCAGTGGTTTTCCAAATGTGAATTCATGCTTCTATGGCTGCAGGACTAGGTTTCTGTTGGTGAGCCAAACTCCCTGCTGCCCAACACTCTCCCTTCTTGGGCTAGCTAAGACAACCATTGGTTTGGGATTAGAGTATCTCAAGCTTATTGTTTTGGAGGATTCATCTTTCAGTTTAGGTAACAGAAAGGCTACAATGAGTATGTCACAATTAGTATCTGATGGCATGCACATGTCAGGACAGTGGGAATCTTGCCATACAGTTATGAAAATGGTGTAACTTTTGGAAGTGAATTGCTGCTATAAGTAAGAAATTTCCAGATATTTTCTGTTGCATGCTGAGTCACACAACAACTCAGTGTGCAAAAGATAATGCCTACAGAGATTTCTTAACATGGCAATTCACATGTAAAAGTTATGGTGTTTGCATAAGTGCATAACAGGTTTTCAGCCAATATAGTCCTGATTTGATGGTGATGGTGGTGGTGGTGGTGATGATGATGATGATGATGATGATGATGATGATGATGATGATAATAATAATAATAATAATAATAATAATAATAATAATAATAATAATAATAATAATAATAATAATAATAAAAGTGGCTCACTTGCGAGCAGATCACTATCTGCTCAGTTTTAGAAGAATGGCTGATATGGACTTCTGTGCTGCCCATACTACATAGTGGGATAGAAATGAAATAAAGAAACAAATATCTGATTGGCATCCAGTGTTTTCGAACTGAAACATCTGAAATTTACACAGCTGTCTATTATGCAAAATCTTAAACCTGTATTCCATTTGAATATCATATATAAATTATTTGGTTAATTACCACAATGTTATCTGAAGTCATTATACTTTGTGTGGGTCAAATATTATTTTTTTGGATCACTAAAGATAAAAAAATAGTGACTTCTAATTTCAGCCTAGTTGCCCTTTTGCTGTTTTGGATGCTGAATTGAAACAGAAATGTGTTAAAAATACAGATGCTTTGATTCCCTAAGCCAAGGTGGAGTTAAATCTTCAATCATATTGACAATCAAAAACACATCAAAGTCATGCTCATGAACTGTGTGGGCAGAAATGGCAAGCACTTTAAATGGCACATAATTTGTATGTTGCTATTTCATACTGGACTTGGAAAGTGCACTTAATGATGATATTTTGTAAGTCCTGATTGGAACATTGTGTAGTATTTTTTCTGACCTTTTAGTGAGATTTACAGTACATTACATATCAGATGGCATACTCTCAGTTTTTCTGCCTTTTTGCACAGCTGGAGTGACCTTGGTTTTTTATGTATACCAAATGGCAGGCTATTGGGTGGGTGGGTGAGGGTTAACTGCAAAACCTCCTTCTATTACTAGAGATAATATTTTATTAACCCTTGACCACCGATAAGTGTGACAAATCAAACTCTTCTATTTTCCTCCAAGAACCTGGGATAGTGTTTGGCTAATACATGTACTAATCTGATAAGCTTTATCTTTATGTAATTCCTGTCAATAAAATGTAATCATAACACAAATGTCACAGAGCCGGATTATGAGTTATCTTGCATGGAATATTTTGCAGCATTTATTCTGGATGAACATGTTTGCTTTTGCTTTGATCTACAACTTTAGAAGCCCTGGCCAGCACAGCTAGTGAAGGCTTCTGGGAGTTTTATTCCAAGAACATCTGGGGGCCTAATGTTGGGAACTACTGAATTAGAATCTTAGAACTGCAGAACTGGAAGGGACCTTATGGATTATCGTGTCCATCACCTGTAAAAAAAAGCACAGTGGAGAATCAAACTCCCAACCTCTGACTCCGCAGCCATAGACCTAACCACTGAACTATCCAGCAATTAATAAACACCAAAATCTGCCACCATTCCGTTGTTTTCATTCATATATACTGGAACTGTGTAAAAAAAAAGCCTCCTTCTGAGGAAAAACTTGAGGTGTTATTTTCTGTTATAGTTCATAACTTGCTCCTTCCTTTAAGAAATATATAATTACTTGCAAAGTACAACAAATACATCACAACTATCTCATTGCCCCAAGCCAAACATTTTGCTGGACAATAAGTAAATAGCTAACAAAATTGAGTCCCTTAAGCAAGAAATATTTGTTATCCTTGGAAACAATGTAAAAACTTGACAAAAATATCAAATTATACAATCCTGTGTTTATAGATATTATAAGATCTTTGAGCTTCCCAAAGGCAGTATTTCTCATCATGTAATATAAGGCTCCACATAGCGATTTTTAATTTTTAATGAATATTATAAAATAAAATCCTTCCAAAATCTCCCAAGCAAAACTTAAGCTTCCAGTGTGCAGCATCAACATGGGTATAGACAATATTTTTCAAATAATTCTCTATATGGAATACACAGTGGCATGTGTTAAAATTCATAGCTTAGTATTTATTCATTTTACCAGAGGTTAAATGAAAGCAATGGGTAATATGTTATGATAAAAGTATATTGGTTTACCAGAATTGTTCTTTACTTCAGAACATCTTGTTACTACCAAATAAATGCCTGGGAGAAATTGCTCTTGTTTCATCGGAGAAAGAAATGTAAGCTGAAATCCCATTGAATAAATTATGCCACATAAGGCTGGTGACATCACAAGCCCATGGTGATTTTTCAGGGGGAAAAAATTCTGATTTCTTCCCAGAAGTTCCAGAGCTCTGGTGGAATATCTTTAACCATCAGGAAGTAGTAATATTCAGTAATTAAATATTTTCCCCTCCCCTCCTGCGTCTTCCAATGGATTCCCAGTGATAAAAAAGTTCCCATGGAAGCCTCAGATCCTTCCGGAGGGAGAAATCAGAAATATTTTATTTCTGGGAAATTGCCATGTTTGATGATGTTATCAGCCTTATGTGGTATAACTTAAAGCTACAGGATTTCAGCCATCAGATTTAAAGGTGTATTTTGTAGGCTTTTGTATGATTTCGATTTTTCTACCTTATTACATAAAAATTAAATAGGTTTCTAAGAGCAATTTTGTTCTCAGTGGTGTTTATCTTATTCAGGAAATAAATATCTAAAAAAGAAAACATAGAATAGACATGTTTGCTGAAGACATGAAATAACTCAGAAAGAAGGACCAACTCCAAGAAGAGCTGTCTGAACTGAGTGGTTCCACAGCAGAATAGAAGATGAGATTCAGTGTAACTGGAAAGTTATTGTTATTAGGACAAAAACAAACTTAAGCACATTTACAAATGGAATTTGAATTGACTATGTAGACTGACCATGGACCTCATCTTCAAACCGCAGTGCAAAGCTTAGTTGCAGGAAAGAGACTGAGAACAAATTATTCTCATGCCATTATAAATATCTCTTTTGCAGACTTTAATGCTATGTGTTGTTTTAGGTGCCTTATATATAAAGGATGGCACAGAGCTCAGAAAGATACAGAAGAAGAAAAATGAGCTTAGGTTGAGCAACAAAAACAATATTAGCAATGTTATTTGTTCTCAGCATATTAAAAAAAAATAGAGAGCTCAATCTAGATTTTCTCAATTACAGATAATACAGTAGATCCGTTCCATGATCTACATACAGTAAATGCCTGAACCACAGATAGTAGCTGTCGCGCACCCCCAGTGTCCCTAGTTTGTTTCCCTCAAACCCAGGTCCCACCTTTGGGCACGACGTTCTTAATTCTCCATACACCAACTGCCACCAGTGGATCTTTATCCACACTTTACCAATAATGTTGTCTGGACACGTGTTGTCAAATATAACTGATTATTTATTGTTTAGTTGTAGAATCACATAAGTATTTTAATAGATGTTGTATTGTGTTGTACTCATTACTTGGACATTAGACACGCTTCTTTATTGGTAGTACTTTTCATATAAATCACTGTGAATCACTGGAATACTATTATATGACTATCTATTTATTTCACTTCTATCTTGTATCTATTCTTTAATTCATACACCAACTATACCACACCAACTTTCCAAGCTCTCACATAAAAAACTCTCCAAAACCTCCTATCTCTTGCTCTCTCAGTTTCCAACTGTCTCCCTGACCCCGCCCTCCTGTCCTCTCACCGGCTCCAGCTCTAGAGCTATACATGACGGACAGGTGGGACATGGGCATTCCGCCACATACCTCCCCCCTTGGAAAGTTTGTTTCATGGGGTAAAACTTATGGTAGTTTACCCTCATGAACAACGTAGGCTTTTTCTTAACAATATTTCTAACATTTTTTTCAATGCAATTCTCATTTACACATTTGCAATGTATACTTACTCTATACTTACTCTTTTACTTAGTTGAAAGCATATTATTCTTATTACTTTATATTCAAATAACATTAATCAACATTTTTCTTACTTACAAACCACTTCAGTCACTTTTATTCTTACTTATCATTAGTTCATCTATAAATTGCATTTTTATTTATTTCATATACATATACTCTTAGAATATTTATTTAGAACAATTTTAATACCATTACAAGTTACATTTTCTTTGTTTCCATCAGTCATTCTTCTGGTCTTCTTGATAAGGCGTCGGCCACTACATTTTGATTCCCTTTTACGCTCCGGATCTCGAAATCAAAGTCTTGTAATAGTAGGGCCCATCTCATTAATTTATTGTTATTCGCCCTAATTGTCCTCAACCACAGCAGTGGGGAATGGTCGGTACATGGAACAAAATGTCTTCCCCATATGTACGGTCCGAGCTTCCGCAAAGACCATACAATCGCCAGACACTCACGGTATATGATGGACAGGTGTCTCTCGCCAGCCAGCAGCTTCTTGCTCAGGAACGTCACCGGATGAAGGTCCCCGTTGTCATCCTCCTGGCTCAGCCCGGCTCGCAGTCCGATGTGGGATGCCTCTGTGTAGACGGTGCTCCCTCGCTGGAAATCTGGTTCTCTCAGGGCAGGACCGGTCATCAGCGCAGTCTCCAACCTCTCGAAGGTCTCTTCACAGTTGCTCGACCACAGGATCTCGTCAGCTTTTCTTTTATGGGTTAGGTCCAATAAAGGGGTGGCTATTTCACTAAAATTTTGGATAAATCGTCTATAATAGCCAACTAACCCTAAGAAAGATCTGATTTTTTTCTTTGTTGTTGGTCTAGGCCAGTTTCTGATGATTTCCATCTTTGATTCTAGGGGTCTGATTATGCCTCCCCCTACCATATGGCCTAAGTATTTTATTTCCGAGTTACCCAGTTGGCATTTACTAGCCTTTACTGTTAACCTTGTCTCCTTTAGCCTCTGTAGTACTCTCTCAATATGGTACAGGTGATCGGCCCACATTTGGCTATAGATTCCTATGTCATCAATATATGCCACCGTAAATTCCCTAAGCCCTTGTAAAGTTTGGTCCATTAGCCTTTGAAAGGTAGCCGGTGAATTCCGCAACCCAAATGGCAAGACACGGAATTCATATAATCTGAAAGGGCTGCAGAATGCAGTCTTTTCCTGGTCTTTGGGGTCTAGCCTTGCTTGCCAGAAACCTTTAGTCAGGTCTAGACTTGATATGAACTGACATCGCCCAATTGTCTCGATCAAATCATCTAGTCTAGGCATCGGGTATGCATCAGGCTTGGTGACATGATTTAATTTCCTATAATCTACGCAGAACCGTATACTGCCATCTGGTTTATCTACCAATACTATCGGGGCTGACCATGGGCTAGATGAAGGTATAATGATTTTTTCCTTCAACATCTCATCCAGTTCTTGGCGAACCTTGGTTACATATGGCCCTGTGACTCTGTATGGAGTGACAGCTTGAGGGGGTGCATCTCCAGTATCAATTTTGTGCACCACTCCCTTTGCTACACCTGGCTTATTGGAGAAGACCTGCTTGTATTTTATTAGCAAGGCTCTTGCTTCCAGTTTCCGCTCTGGGTTTAGTGTGTCACAGATCTTTACATCTTCTGGGTTATATTGGGGTTCGCCTCGCCCTTCCCAATATGGCAATTCATGTTTCTCATTGTCAGCTTCTTTTATGGCATATAGGACAATATTTTCTTTTCTATGGTACGGTTTAATCATGTTTACATGTACTACTCTTCGACCTTCCTCTCCTTCCTCCTGAATTATGTAATTCACCTCACTCATCTTGGAGATTATTCTAAAAGGACCTGCCCAATTTAACTGCAGTTTGTTCCCCTTAATAGGTTTCAGCATCAGGACTTCATCTCCAAGACTGAATGATCTTTCTCTGGCCTTTTTGTCATACCATAGCTTCTGTTTGCCTTGCTGCCTCAGCAAGTTTTCTGAAGCTAACTTCAGCGATTGCTGCAAGGAGTTCATCAGGGTATCTAGGTACTGGATCACAGTTTCAGGATCTTGTTCCCTCTGCTCTTCCCAATTTAGTCTTAGTAGATCAAGGGGTCCCTGCACTTTTCTCCCAAATAACAATTCAAAAGGACTGAATCCAGTGCTTTCCTGGGGTACAGACCTATACGCGTATAATAAGGGTTGTAATCTCTGATCCCAATCATTGGGATTTGCTGCTGTATATGCCCTGATCATTCGCATTAGGGTTCCATTAAATTTCTCCACCAACCCGTTTGTTTGTGGATGATATGGGGAAGATGTTATATGATTTATGCCACAAAGTTGCCATAGCCTTTTCATTAATCTGGATGTAAAAGATGTTCCCAAATCCGTGACAATTTCAGAAGCAAATCCCATGCGACACATATAACTCACTAAGGCATTTGCTATAGTTTCAGTCTCTATATTTCTTAATGGAACTGCTTCTGGATATCTAGTGGCATAATCTATTATAGTTAAGATGAATCTGTTTCCCCTTCTGGTTACTTTAGGCAAGGGTCCCACAATGTCCATGCCAATGCGTTGAAATGGGGTTGATATTATTGGTAGAGGGCACAGCTTAGCTTTAGTTTTATCATTGCCCGTACCCTGCCTTTGACATACATCACAGCTTTGACAGTATGCTTTTATTTGCTTCCCCATTCCTGGCCAGTAGAAATTCTGAGCTATTCTCTGCTTTGTGCGTGTGATTCCTAAATGAGCAGCAAAGGTGTCTTTGTCCTTTCTCCAAAATCCTTTCCCTGTATTTCAAAGGGATTACCAGTTGTTTGTGAACATTTTCCCCTCCCCTCTGAGGCTTAATTAAGACCTTTCGGTATAACAGGTCTTTCTCCACACAGAACTCTTCAGGGCTTTCAGGGGTTAGTGTTCCTTCTCTGGCTGACTCAAAGCATTGTTGTAGCGTAGAATCTTGTCTTTGCTCTTGTTTAAAAGCATTTTCCTGAGGATTTCTTATGACTACCACCTCAGCTGTTATATTTTCTTCCTCTCCTCCTATAATTTCATTAGGGATCTCACAATTTTCTTCAGGTTTTGCTCTTTTTTCTATCTGGGAGCGAGTAGTGATTAAAACACTCTTTACATGCTCAGATAGATCTAATCCAATCAAACATGGAGCAGGAATTTGATTCGTGAGGGCTACCTTCCACACTCCAGTCCACCCTTGATATTTCATTGGTATTTGAGCCATAGGTAGAGTAATTAATTCTTTCCCAATCCCTTTTATGGTTATGTATTCATTTCTTACTATATTTTTCTGAGGGATAATATCAGGATGACACAAAGTCACCTGTGAGCAGGAGTCTCTTACTGCTAGATATTTTGTATTATTTATATAAATGGGTTCCCCAGAACACCGAAACAATTCTTGGTTATTTTCAATATAAAAGCATTGGACAATGTTGGCTAATGGCAGCTGTTTTTCCTGGCCCTCTGCCACCTCTGTTTCAGCGCCACTTTCAATTGCCTCAACTGTCTTTCCCTGCTGTTGTACATAGTACACTTTCCTGGGTACATTTCCACCTCCTTTCTGTGGAACCTCTTTATTCTTTAAGGTTTGGCATTGGGAAATGAAGTGCCCTGGATTCCCACAGCCATAACACAATTTTGGACCCCTTTGTTCAAAGAGAGGGGACTTTTCTCCCTTCCCTTCAAAGCTTTGTTTCATCTGTTGATTCTGCTCTGAGGGTTTGCTTCTAAAATGGCCTCCAGTATTCTGATAGTTCTTGTGGTAATCTCTGGGTTCTTTTCTTCTTTCCTCCCAGCTGTTACCTCCAAGTTTTACCTCAGAATATTTTGGGTTTCGTATTTGTGAGATAAAATCAGCTTCTTCACTCGCCTGTCGAACCGATCTGGGCTTTTTATCCCTGACCAAATACCTTAGTTCTCCTGGTAGAACTGAATAGAATTGTTCTAGCCCTATAATATCTTTCATTTCTTCTAAAGTCTCAACTTTAGCGTGTTCTAGCCACTTCTCCAAGTATTTGACCAGATTGGCTCCCAATTGATAATATGATTCCTCAGGTTTTCTTTTCAATGTTCTAAATTTCTGTCTGAGGTGCTCAGCATTGATCCCATACCTCGCGTAAACCAACTTCCTGAAGGCTTCATAGTCTCTTGCTTGATCTGGGGCCATTTGAGAATAAATCTCATTTAATTCTCCACTTATTTGAGACCTGAGAATAATCATTCTCTCCTCAGCTTTCACTTTATAGTCCCAGCATGTTCTCTCGAAAGCAATGAGGAATGCCTCAGCGCAATCACCCTTTCTGAATTGAGGGAATTTCTTTAAGTCAGCTTTTGATAAATTCCTCTCCTCAGTATTTGAATTATTATTATTATTATTCTGTGCTGATAATTCTAATCGTCTCATTTCTAGTTGGTATTCCATCTGTCTCTTTTCTAGTTCCATCTCTCTTTCTTTGGCCTCAGAATCAGCCCTGAGCTGTAAAGCTTTTTCCTCAGCCTTAAGCTGTAACTCTTGTAATTGAAATTCCCTTTCCAATTTCCACTTCTGAAACTCTTGGGAGGTTAAAGCAGCTTCTCCCCTTGAGGTACTATCCTCCTGAGCATCATCATATTGCTCAGCTAATTCAGGGCTTTCCTCTGCGTGAGGTAAACCTTGTTCATCAGATACCTCCATTGTTAACCGTTTCCCCCTCTTAGAAGGCATGGTTTATTTGTCTTTCTCTGGATAAGTTGGTTGGTTTATTAGAGGCAAATAGACAAGCCTCAATTTAAAAACACTTTTTCCTTTTCTGTGTTAGAGAGAGAGAGTGAGATACAGTAGCCTTCTGCTGCAGCAGCAGACAGATGGTTACTTTATTTCTTTCTTTAGGCACCTAGCCTTCTCTGGTTCTGAAACACTGTTTCTTCCAGTCTCCAGACACCCAGCTTTTTCCTTTAATATTTATATTATTCCAGCCACCACTTAGATTTTGTCCCCTCAGCTTCCTTGGACCTTGGCTTCCTTTTTATTCCCTTCTGCGCTCCTCTTTCAGAGCTAGGGATCTAAAGTTAGCCCTCTTGGTCTTTCCCTAAGCTTGAGGTAAATTTTAAACACTAAATTCTCCTCAGAGTCTCTTCCTGCCTTAGTCTTTCCACGATCAGGAGTCCCTTCCAAGCTATCCACACAGAGCTTTTAGGGTTCCCCACTCCTTCTCATTGGACTAACAGGTCCCTCAGACTCAGAGAATTTCTGTTCTCTTTTCTTTGGCTCACTGGAATTTATTTATTTCATATCCCACCGCTGATGCCACCACTTATGTCGCGCACCCCCAGTGTCCCTAGTTTGTTTCCCTCAAACCCAGGTCCCACCTTTGGGCACGACGTTCTTAATTCTCCATACACCAACTGCCACCAGTGGATCTTTATCCACACTTTACCAATAATGTTGTCTGGACACGTGTTGTCAAATATAACTGATTATTTATTGTTTAGTTGTAGAATCACATAAGTATTTTAATAGATGTTGTATTGTGTTGTACTCATTACTTGGACATTAGACACGCTTCTTTATTGGTAGTACTTTTCATATAAATCACTGTGAATCACTGGAATACTATTATATGACTATCTATTTATTTCACTTCTATCTTGTATCTATTCTTTAATTCATACACCAACTATACCACACCAACTTTCCAAGCTCTCACATAAAAAACTCTCCAAAACCTCCTATCTCTTGCTCTCTCAGTTTCCAACTGTCTCCCTGACCCCGCCCTCCTGTCCTCTCACCGGCTCCAGCTCTAGAGCTATACATGACGGACAGGTGGGACATGGGCATTCCGCCACAGTAGCATACCCTATATACAACATACAAGGGAGTGGGACAGTGGTCACAAGGAATCAGGACAAAGGCCACAAGGCCTGCCACCTTATATATTATATATAGGACTACAGTAAACCACAGATGACTGAAACCATGGATACCAATCCCGCAGAAATGGGAGTCCTACTGTATATGTATTTAAAGAAAACGTAGTGAGTTAGGTACCTGATTGTAGAGCCAGAGGCTGGCAGTTTGATTCCTTCCCCACCCACCCCCAACCATATAGTCTCAGGGTGCCCCCAGAAGAATGGGATGGTAAATCAGTTCTGAGTAATTTGTACCTAGGAAACCCTAGTAAGGATCACTCTAAGTAGGAATTGACTTGATGGCACATACTGATTATGAATGTTAAAAGACAAGAAGCTGCAAATCTCTCTGGTCTTTCAACAGAGTTAATGATTTGTTGTAGTGGCTTTCAGGAATGGTCAAGAAAATTCCTTTGACCATCTGTAACAGGACAGTTCTTGCTTTCTTCAAAAAGTTAGCCATGTTGGTCTGTTTTAACATGCATAACAAGAATAACAACAAAATAATTGTGGCATCTTTTCATAGACACTTACTATTAAACGAAATTGTCTGGAAAAACACCTGTACTGGCCACAAATCAACTTCAGAGCCAACATCTTCCTGTTGCTTTATGTAGAACCTCTGGGATGCTAGGATCAGACCCAGATAACCAACCCTTCCTGGCATATATCTATCTTAACCTGGCAGTTTTTTTATCCTTACGTACCTATTGTCATATGCATAAAGTTAAATTGTTATTTGGGTTGGAGTTAGTGTGAGATGAAGTAGGAATGTCAAGAAAAAGTGTCTTGATGCTTTGAGACATTCTGTCAGAAAAGTTCTAAACTGTTGTGGGTTTTTTCATACCCATGCACGAGAATGAAAAGATCAGTTATTTCTTTTACTATTAGCAGTGGCAGTAGCATAAAATTGTATTTTGCACAAAAACATTGCCTTCTCAGCAAAATACAATGTTTTTGTCAAAATATTCTTTGAAATATTTGCAATAAAAGGCATAAAGAAAAAACTCTTGTAAAGGGTATGAAGGCTACAAGGCAGATGGACATGCCAACATATACGGAATTATAATGCAGCATTTTATGCCTTAAAATAGCATGGTTCATAACATTTAATATAATAGGTAACACTGTAAATGCTGCAAATGTATCACAATTATTTATTCTGTATGCTTGGCACATCACAAATCTCATACTGTAGCAATGCAGCTTCGGCTGCTTCGAACTCCAGTTTGCCAGAGGAGGTACTCAGGTTTATTGCAAACTTGTATCTTTGCTTGTCTGAGTTTAAGTGCTAGTAGATTGGTTGTTTGAAGTGATAAAAATCTTTCTTGAGAGAAAGAAAGCAGTCTTCTTGTCAAGTTGTTCCTACAGTTAATTGGGGTAGGTTTCTCAGGTCCTTGCCTCACCTCCATTTCTCTGTGCACACTCTGCAACATTTATCAGGTGATATTAGATACAAATGCTTTATGCTGTGTAAAAGGGTAGTTCATCATCATGAACTAATGCATGAACATGGCAAGCAAACACCTTCAATGGATTCAGGGACTTGGAATTTCCCACTAAATCATTCTAGAATTCTTGTATTTCTTTATATTCCAAGAAATTGTAGTTATACTTTTATATCTCGTATATACTTTATTTCTTTGTCATAGCTAGGTTCAGTATATGTGTGATAAGATGCTACATTTAGCATAGGCTTGATAAGATGCTACAGCTTGGCCTCAGTCAAACAGAAACATTTAGAAGAGCCTCGCGGTGCAGTGGTTAAACTGCTGTACTGCAGACAAAACTACCGTATTTTTCCATTTATAACACGCCCCCTCCCAATTTTCTAACCCAAAATTAAGAAAACTTAGCTTTGAGGATTCAGCCTCTGAGCTCAGAACGTTGGACATTTTGTCTCTGTTGAATCTTGAGCCTACAGGCTCCACCTCCAAGGAGATGTGTTCCAATTGGTTTGTTCAGGATCAGCTGACGTCAGTTCCATAAGTCTCGTGATTGGAGGAAGCTAAGTCTCCTGACTGTAGGAAGCTAAGCCTCATGGCTGAAGGAAGTCTGTTTACAGAGGTCATTTTCTTCTCTCCTCAACTATCTCAGCTTACTTCCGTGTAAAGGATACCCCTCAATTTTTAGGGTAATGATTTTAGGAAAAAGTAGCATCTTATAGACGGAAAAATACAGTATGCTCACAACCCAGAGTTCAATCCCAGGTAGCCGGCTCAAGATTCAGTCAGCCTTCCATCCTTCCGAGGTTGGAAAAATGAGTACCAACCTCACTGGGGTGGTGGGCCAATGTGCAACCTGCATAATTAACTTGTAAACTGCCCAGAGAGTGCTTTAAGCATTATGGTGTGGTATATAAACAGTACACTTTGCTTTTTTTGCTTTTTTAGATGGTATGTTTCAGTATTAGATGCTGACATCCTTTATCAATACCCTATGAACCTCATTCCTCCAGAGGCCAAGGTCTATATAAATGCCTCCCAGCCCCATTTAGGCAGTGTATTTGTACTAATAATTGGTGTGAGGCTAGGACACAGCAGGATTTGCCAGTCGTACTCACTAAAATAGCTGAGAGAGATGTTATAACATAGTGGTGAGTAATCGTAGCTTTCCAAGTGTTTTTGACTCTAGCCATTATAACCAAGGGGAAGGGAATATGAGAGATATAATACAAGGATACCTGAAGGGCTAAAGTCGCTTACTCTGTTATGAAGAATCTCTGTCCAGGTTTTTGGGTCAGAGATTTTCCCAAGAAGCTGGGCCTTCTCTGTGGTGGCCACCTCTTTATAGAATGCTCTACCTTTGGAGGTGCACCAGGCCTCTTCCCTCCTAATGTTCACCAAGTTTAAAAAAAACTCTGCTTTTTGGGGAGGCATTTCAGGTTATCCTCCATTCGTAATTGTTGGTCACTTAGTCTTATTTTGACCATTATATTCTGTAGTTGGTATCTTATCCATTGCTGCCATCTTGATTTTTAGGTATGTTGTCATTTTATATTATATTTCTTTATTTTATTTTATTGGATTGTGTGTGAGTTGGCTGTTTTCTTTATGTTTATTTTATTGCTGGAGACTGCCCAGAGTCGTGGCAAGGCCACTAGATGGTGCATTATAAAAATGTAGGAAAGAAAGAAAGAAAGAAAGAAAGAACATTAGTCATCAGAATATAGGCATGTTTTGTCTGAATGTTCACTAAGAAAATTCATTCCTTCTGAGAAGTTCCAAATCAAGCTGAGGAAAATTTAATCATCAATAACTCTCTCAGGGACCAGTGTGTGTGCAAGTATATATCGTGAAGAGAGGTATTCATATGGAATAATTCCATGGGACTACAGATGAAAATCATGGATTATGGTACAGCCTTCCTCAGAATTTCAAAGTACTTTTGAAAAGATTGTTTTAAGCATGTTTCATAGCTACACATTGCCTTGAAGTCGTGTTGAAACTGGGTTTCAGATAAATCCCTAAAATGTGCAGAGGGAGCTGTTCAAAACTGGGGTCTGCCTTGTATAAATGTATTTTTGTACTGTATCTCATATGATTGATAATTGTTGTCAGGCATGAAGGCACAATTACAGGGACTGATTGGAGGGCTCCTCCCATATTCCTTCTGTGTTCTTTTCAAGTTTCAGTTCTCTCTCCAAAAATTCAACATTCTATCTCAACTTTATCTTAAATTACTTTTTTTAATTTTATTTTTTTTAATTTCCAAAACAAATACAAGAATACAAAATACTTACTAATACAATCTAAAACACAGTGCACCCCCATACCCACGGGACCCTTTGGAGCAATACTTTTATTACAAACCTCCTTTCCAAAATTGTATTGATTGTTGCTTTCCTTTCACTAATACAAATGCAATAAATCTACCCCAAATAGCATAAAAATATTTAAACTTATTTCCCCTCTTTTCATCTTAAGTTCAGTAGTCAATTTATCATTTAACGCAATGTCCCAAACTTTATTATACCAATCTTCTAATTTAATATCATTTTTATCTTTCCAGAATCTAGCTATTAATATTCTAGCACTTGTCATAGAATTAGAAATCAATTCCTTTGAGCAATAATCAAGTTCTATCTTATCAAAAATTGACAGCAAAGCAATTTTAGAATTAAGTTCGATATATTTTCCAAATATATCACATATTTCCTTAAAAATCAATTTCCAAAATTTCTGAATCAATTTACACTCCCACCACATATGATAATACGTGCCAATTTCTTCATCACATTTCCAGCAGGCCTTAGAATAGTCTGAATTTATTATGTTCAATTTCACCGGAGCCATATACCACCTTAAACTAATTTTAATTTTTTTTCCTTTATTCTTACCGACATTAATCTTAAAACTCTCATCTTCCAAATTTTTGTCCAATCCTCTGTTTTAATTTCTGTCTTTAAATCATGTTCCCAAATTGATTTCAAACCTTCTATTTCAGTCTCTTTTTCCTCTTGTTCCAAAATTAGGTTATAAATTCTACTTACTACTCCCTTCCTCAAAGCATCTTTCTGCATGTCTTCATGTGATGATAGAAATTGTTCATACTTAGTACATTCTCTTAAATTACTGTATGTCCAGAATCTTATTTCTTTGCTGTGGCAGCACATTTGGGTACAAAAAGGGGATTAGTTTCCAGGGATCCAGGTGGAATTTCTTTCAGGCATGACTTTTCTTTGAATGCTACAGTATGTATTAGAAAAAGTGCAAAGCTCCACTGGTTTCCCTCTAGAGACCTTACTGTACAAAGAACTAGCAACCTGTGTCTTTTGGTCATGGAGGGGAGCCTGAAAAGCAGCAGCAGCTTATCCCTCCCCCACTCCAGATTCACAAGTCACTCTTGCTGTTAGCTATTTGGATAGCACAAGAGGATGCTCTTTTTGGCACTGGTTAGACCTTATCTTGAGTACTGTATCCAATTCTGGAAACCTCACTTTAAGAAAAAGGTAGACAAACTTGAAGAAATTTAGTGGAGGGCAACAAGGATGATCAGGGGACTGGAAACCAACCCTTATGAGAATTTAGATTAGGCATCCTTCAGTCTCGAGAGACTATGATAACGTGCTCTGTATGGAGGACTTGGAACAGCATCTAGTGTGGCTGAGAAGGCCTTATGAGAAAAGACTTAAAGAACTGGGCATGTTTTGAGAAAAGTAGATTGAGAGGAGATATGATAGCACTCTTCAAATACTTGAAAGATTGTGATACAGAGAGATGCAGGATCTGTTCTCAATCATCCTGGAATGCAGGATATCTAATAATGGGCTCAGGTTACAGGAAGCAAGATTTAGGTTGAATATCAGGAAAAACTTCCTAACTGAGTAGGACAGCAATGGACCAATTACTTCTGGAGGCAGTGAGCACTCCAATGCTGGAGTGCATTCAAATTAGACAACCGTCAGATATAGTTTGATTTGGATTCCTGCATAGGACACAGGGGTTGGACTTGGTGGTCTTATATGCCCCTTATATGCCCCTTCCAACTCCATTATTCTATGATTCTTTGCTATATGTCAACACAAGCTTGGTTACTCATGAGCACATTAATGTACTAGTGCCATAGTGACACATAAAAAACCCATATTAGAAACATTAAAAAAATGGGCTAAATCACATAAATTATGATAAATTGGAGTTTAATATGTAACTATTCAGTTTGAGTGTGGAAATACACATCACACTATCTGTTTTGGAGGAAACCCCCACTACTATCTCTTATTTGATCAGTGACATCTTATTAAGGTACTTGTACCGACATATAAGTTATTCTTAATGACAAATTGCTGGTGAAACATTGGGATGCAGATCCTCAGTCGTTTTGCTTCTGTGTGCAAGAATGAGAAACTGTGGGGTTTTTTCTCCTTGCCTGCCAAACTGAGATATTGTATTTTGTATTTGCTTGAACTTTTTTTTTTTTTTTTTGCAAATTGCTGCCTTGTTACCAAACTTGGGTTCCCATGCTGCCTGGGTGAGGTTACATCTGCTTGCCTGCTGCCTCTGCATCTGTTTCTGCTACTACTCCTTTACGGTGATCACATATGATCTCTCCCTCCGTCCCTCATTCTCTCTTTCTCTCCCTACAGCTACATCAACTACATCACATAGCTCAGCACTGCTAACCACAAAGCAGAAAGGAAGGGGTGCAGATCAGATCATTCCCCCTCCAAACTAGTGATCCTGTCAACCTGTCCCTTTATACTGCTTTTGCCTTGTTCTTAAGTTTGCACAAAACATCAGCAGTCAGTGCCAATGTGTTGAGATAGCCTGTCTCATCAAGAACAAGTAACTTTGTGGTCATTCTTCATATCCCTGATGTAAGTATGCTGAGAACAGAAACAACCTGACAGATGAGGATGGGAGTTGATGATATACATATTTCACAGACCCATAGTCTCAGTGATATGATATCTGGTTTGGGACCATGGTTTCCCTTTCAGTGTTCATATGCCCCTTGCAATATGAAGATTCTTCATCATACCTTGAACAAATGCACAGACTCTGAGTAGTTAATGCACTAGTAACTTCAGCGATTGAAAGGTCACATTGAACTATACTGTGTACTCTACAGTAACAAACTCATCAATGTTTATATATCACAGTAGAAAATGAATTATATTAAATTTGTTCTAAATTACAGTGTTCTATGTAAATTGGATTTGGTAATTGCCTGTGGTCAACTGGCAACTTATGCCATAATTTAAATATGTTTTAGATATGGGAATCATACTTGAAATCATTCATTTGACAAATTCAATTTCCAGACTTGGAAAAAGGAAAAGGTGTTTATTAATGATGATCACACTTAAAACTGATTTGTCATTCCCCTCTCAATTATTAATAATTACATATATCGTTAGAGAGCCAGTGTGATGTACTGGATGGAGTGATGGACTAGGACTCAGGAGACCTGGGTACAAATCATGTGCCCATGGAAACTTGGGGGGGGGGGGTAGTTACTATTTAAACCATAAGTATCTCACATAATTGAAACTCTGTTATGACAATCATGTGTTGTCAAGTTAATTCTGACTTATGGCAACCCTTTTCAGGGCTTTCCAGATGGAAAGTACTCAGAAGTGATTTACCGTTCCCTTCTTCTGGGGGCATTCTGGGGCTGACTGTGCAGCTTGCTCAAGGCCACACACACTGGTTCTGCCCACAGGAGGCAAACGGTCACTGTAAATCAGATGCTTTTGTCCACCCCATGTACATAAAATCACCTCACATTAATATTCCAGTAGCCCACCTGCGCTGCCCTCGCCCCTCCCTCTCCTTGCCTAGCCACTGTTTCTGTGGGCCTCACATCTCTACCCAGCCAGCCCCACTGCCCTTCTTTTCTCTCCTCGCCACTACCTCTGTGTACCTCCTTACTTTGTCCAGCAGCCAAATGGCTCTTCCCCCCCCCCTTCCCACTGCTGTGCATGTCCTTTTGCCCACCCAGCCCAGCCAGTCTTTCCTGCCCTTCTTGCTTGCCACCATGCATGTCTGCAGGTGTGTCTTTGCCCAGCCAACCCTGCTGAGTGGGGAAAACAGAACCAAAAGAATCCCAACAAGTCGGCCCTTTTTGTAGCAAACAGAAAGTGTGCTCCACAGAAGAACAAAAAGCAGAAGAGGCAAACCACCCCCACCCCCAAATCATGAACCAAAGAGAAAGGAAAGTTTCCACTGTGCACATTCATTTTCATTACAATCCAGTGAGAGGCCAGAAGCACACAGAAACTGACTTTCATGTATGTCTCCCTAACTGAGAAGAATTATATGTACTGCTAGGACAAAATCTTGATGTATAAAATAAAATAAAATAAGAATTAAGTCCCTTCCTGTTTAGGAAGGGGAGCGGGAAGATGAGTTTTCATTCTTTGTTTTGCTTTTAGTACATGTCACATTTTGGAAAGGTAGTGTTACTCAATGCTAAGTTTACATTATAGAGCACTTTGCTGTATGATAAACCAGAAAACCCCCATATTCAGGTAGTCCTACTGATAGCATAAGTACATGTGTGACTAATAGTTTATCTTAATAAATATTTATTTATAAATAATAAATTAATAAATATTTATCTTAATAAATACATATTTGGGAATTATTACAGTATTACTCTAGTAGCGATATTAACAAGGTTTGTTCCAGAAAAATCCAAAACAGACCTTATTTTACTACAAAATATGATTCAAAGACATTGTGAGGTAACCTAAACCCATATGAGGAATGGGCATGTATGTTTGCAAAGTAAACTCTGTGTCTGTGTGTGTGTGTATGTGTGTAGGTGTGGAAGTTTTCCCTTTGGCTCTTTCTACCTGAAAAATAAAAGATGTACCAGTTTTTTTTAATTGCACATATGTATATGGCTTATAGTCAACGTTCTGTTTTTTTTTCCATTTGTGTATATACACTATGTTTTTTTCCCAGGAAGCAAAATTTGAAAATACGAAAAAAGTCAACAAAAATATCAATAGAACACGGGCCGATATAAAGCATATCGTTTTTATTTCAGAAAGTCTGTCCAGTGCATCAACAAAGAAGATGTACAGAAATAATCTATGTGTGGAATTGTATCCCTACAATTTGCAAATGATTTGGTTTCATTAGGATAGTTTCAGTAATATGATACCTGATTAGACCTGAAGCAGACAAGTTTGGTCTGGGCCCTGTTTCCTATCCCTGCAACCCATCAGAGACTGTAGCTAGACCAAAAATACAGAAAAAATAATAACAAGAATGTTAATCTACATGTGACTGGAAGTCTATTTCCAGTCTGGTACTTTTTTTTTTTTTTACATTAGAAAGGTGCAGATTCATCCCTCCCTACCTTTGCTTAAAATGGTAAATTGCCCTTCTTGAAGGTTCTTAGTTTAAAAACATTGATGAGGTCAAGGGTTCTGAGATGGGCTCATGGGCTGGAATAATGGCCTGGGGAGGGCACATGCTGCCCCTAGGCTGTGATTCGCACCCCTGTTATAGCTAGAATGATTTCTTTCCCCCTGAGAAGGTGGATGATTTCCAAACAAGCATTTTGACATGTAAGTATTTAATAGCTAAATAGTACATTTCAGAATTTCTGGAAGATTGAGAGTGCATATATTTGTTTGGAAGAATATTTGAAATACAATAGGATCCCTGTATCCTTGGCGTCAATATCTGCAGTTTCAGGTATCCATGGTTTACCTCAGTCCTATATGCAACCTAAAAGGATGCGGGCCTTGTGCCATTGGCCCGTTACCCCTTGTGGCTGTTGGCCTGCTTCCTTGTATGGTGTATGTAGGGTTTGCTCCTATCTGCAGTTTAGGCATTTGCGGTAGATGTTGGAACAGATCTTCCATAGATATGGGGATCCTGCTTTAAAGTCAAATGTTATGGCAAAATAAAGATGTTTATCCAGAGGGTGCAAAAAGTAACAAGTACAGGGTGATTTATGCAAACAGTTTTAAGTAGGCTCTGCAACCAGAAGATAATGAATTTAAAATGCTTAATATAGTGGGGGGATTCCACCATGCATAATCCCTACTGTGTAATTCCTGGATACTCCAAGGACCTTTTCCCATCCCCAAGTATCTTTGCCTCCCAGGATTGGCCCAAGATATTTTGGTGCCTTAGGTGGAGAAGCAAATGGCACCCATTTAAATCACATGTATAACACCCAAAGCCAGAGTCTCAAGGTATTTTGCTGCATGAGGCAGAAATCCTAGTCTCCTTTCTCCATTTCTAGAAGTTGAAAGAAATGTAACACTAACAAATAGAAGAACTAACATTTGTTGCCGGAAATCTGCAGCTTGGGCAGGTTTATCTCTGTGTTTAAAGTTATATCTGATACTGTAGTTGGCAAGCTCTTTATACATATCCCTGGAAGTAGAGTTTTTGTTTGGGAAAACAGCAAATGCTTTCCTTAAACAGAACAGCAGCTTGTAAACAGAATATATTCTAGCAGCATTTCATTTTGTTTTTGTTTTTTTTCAAATCTCATACCATAAAGAGACAGTTAAAGACTGAATACAAATCCCCTTTAGTTACAAAGAGGGAGGTTCTGATCTTGTTGAAGTACTGGCAATACACTTTTGGAATGTCAATAGGACTCTTGTACATGTCTGTGAAACATTATGAAGTGTTATATTGCCCTTCCTTGAACTGCAGCGCGGATGTTCTGGCATCTTTCAATCAAAGATTATGTTCAAGTGGACATCTCAGGTTTCCAGATTTTTAAATTAATGAATCTGGTATTTCCTCCCAGGGGCTGCCTTAGATATTCCTACCTCTTTGTGAATTTAAGAATGTACAAAAATCCCATGGGTTTGAAATAAAACAATAATGTAATGTACTTACAATATGTAAACATATGTAAAGTGTTTCCTCTTGCATCCTCCCTCATTTAACCATGTTGCTTTGCTGTGGAGCTTTTGCCCAGTATTGCAGCAAAGATACAGACACATGAACTAGTGTTAGAATATCTCTGTCCAGTTGCTAGCCCCACGGTCTACACAGTGTCGCGTAATCGACAGAATGACAGAACAGGACTCAGAGGAGCTAGGTTCAAATCTGATGGCACTTGTAAAACCACTTCTTAAATATCTCATTTACCTTGAAAGCCCTGTTAGGGTCACTGTATGTTGGTTCTAGTTCAGCAGTACATAACACAGATGCTCAGTCCCAGCTAGAGTAGACTCAGTGAATGAACTGTTAAATGGTGAGTCAACATTTATGCACATCCTGTTAATTCCATGGGTCTAGTCTTATTGGGCCTATCAGCTGGAATCAGGCTAATGACTTTTGCTGTTACTGAGAACATAACTGTGATCCTTGAAAGTAAGTACTGTATGATAATCTCCTCACTGCAGGAATGAGGTTCCCTGAATCATCCACACATTGATTCTTCCGGCAAAAGAGTGTAATTAACTACATGGCCAAATTAAATTGTTCCACAAACTTGTTCCTTCATAAAATGTAAGGCAAGACTATATTTTAGAACTGGTGTCAATAATTGATGTTGCTTGTCACATAGGTCTTTCTGAAGATGATAGCTAACTCTTTAGCAATCTTGAAGGTGTGACTGTCCTATCATTTCCCATTCCTTTAATTCCTTCTTACAGTCATAGCTGAATTCCTGTTGCATGGCTATGCAGGCATAACTCAGCTTTATGCCTGCAGTGCTGTTCACAGAATCACACAATAGATAACACCATTGCATGATCTGTGTTGTCTGGCTGTAATGCCTGGCAAAATTATACCTAAATAACTTCACATCATGTGGTGACAAACTGGATTTCAGCCATAGAAAGAGATCAACCCAGCTTTGCCCTTCCATGGCTATTCTCAGGTTGAACACCTTTCCCCTTGGTTATAGGTCACAGACTTCAATCTCCCAAATGTATCTGTGTTTTCTTGTTAAATAGTATCATGATTTTTGTTTGCTCAAATCTGTAATAACCTTCTATACATTTCATTCATTGTTTTAGCAATGGAGTTTTGCTTCCTCTCCTCCTCCCTGCAACTTCCTGTGCCCCAACATTTCTTCTACAATCTCTCAAAATAGATTTGCAGGGTGGTGGAGAAATTTATTCTACCAGCTATACCTATTCTGCACTGTTGGATGTAACCCTCTGTTCTAGATTCTGTATAGACATTTTTCCATAGACGTATTGGCTGGAAATAATCCTTTTAGGGAAAGAATGTAACTTAACTATGCAACCAAACTAAATTCTTCTTTCTATAAACCTGTTTACTGTAAGGTTTAGAAACAGAATCAATTACGCATGCTGATGCAACACCAGTGGCATAATCTTCAGCAGTGAATTGTCACTAGTTACAAAGTTGGTTTAGGCATTTTATTTTATTTATTTATTTATTATATTTTTATCCCGTCCTTCTAGACAATGTCTACTCAGGGCGGCTTACAATAAAATTATTCATAAAACAGTTAAAACAACAATTAAATTGACAATAATAGTTGTGTGATGTCATGTCCGATATAAAATGCCTGTTCTGACTTCTCAGTGTGTTTCAGTTCATCACTGAGTAACTCTACCAACATTATGCCAGTAGAAATATGCAATAGGATTCCAGGCAACAAATGTAAAAGAAAAAAGAGCAATCCCTACTGTATCCAAGAGAACTTGCTTAATTTGCTCCAGCTCTTTAAATTTGGCTGTGATTTTTTGTTTGTGGGGTACACCTCCTGCATGCCCTCTTGTACAGTAGTGACAGAAACTAGTCCTCCAGTGTGCCTTGAGTACTGAACTGATATACTGATGCTAATGGGAGTTTCTCAGTTCTTTTCATAGTCTAACGACAATTGATCCCCAATGGGTGTCGTATACCTTACTAATACTCCCTATCAATCATAGGCTACAAGAAACACTTCAGTTTACATGGCCTTGAATCAGATGATCCGATTCTGTTCAGCTGGGTGGAATATGCAGGGAACCACCCTTGAAGGTGTAGTAATGTTGGGGCAAGGAAAGGGTGAATTTATCTTCTGTTAGACATAGCAGAGAGGAATTAGACAGTAAACCTCATTGGCAAAATTACATTTTTAAAATTTACCCTGTCCACCCCCTTAAGAGTTTATGCTATATAATTTTGTTCTGAGGCAGTCTCTTTCTTCATAGATCAGACATGGGTCACATCATTATTTTTCTAGGCCCCATTGGCCCAAGGAGCATCGCCGAAGCAACAGGAATAATGAAAAAAAAAAGTGATTTTACATAAAACATGTTGAGGGTTCCAAAATGCCCCAGAAAGCCAAAAACAACAACTAAAAATTAATATCTAGAGAATTCTGCTTTTGATTTTAAAATCTTGAAGGGTGTTTTCTCCCCATTTCCTGGCCAGGTGGAGAAAATTAAATGCTGGGGGGAGGAATTGAGCCATGGGCCCACCAAAGTTGCCCATCTCTAATACAGATGATCTGGGGCCTTCAGGCCTTCCTGAGATTTTAAATTTGAACAAACCTGTTCAGAATTATCCTAAAATCAAAAAAGATTTGCTTGTAGGTTCTTACAAAATCCAAATGCAGATTTTTAATACTCAAGGGTGGTTTGTTTTGTGCTAGTAAACAAGCTGATAATATTCAAGGACTATTAATCTTCCCAACATGTGCAGTGGCATAGATTTATTATACTGTTTATTTTCACTGGCTCTATTTCTTAATAAGCTAATGCAACCTAGTAGTAAATCTGCCAATCATAGGTCAGGACATTCTTTTAAAATCAATTATTCCCAGATGGCTCATAGTGGTATTTGAACACCAGATGGAAAAATGTTTGTGCAAACCGTTCATAGAAGCAGAGTTCTGGGTTAGTCAATTCTTTTATTGAATCAGTGAAACATTACAAATAAGGTAGTTTACAAGTTCTGCAGAACTTTCACCAGGCAAAGAAGAAGTTGGAATTTAAACAGGAAATTACCAAACTGGTCCAGATGGGGTCACCATGTCTCATACAATTGGATTGTCAGGAAGACAAAATGGAGTTGGCCATGATTCTGTCATGATGATTTCAACAGAACTCAGAAGTATGCCTTATATATACTTTTTAATGATTCAAAAATGGTATTGCATGATCCAGAACTTTGCTTCTTTAAATGGATTACATGTCTATTTCTTGTATCTGCTTTTCACATAAAGTAAATTTACATGAAGCAAACTTACATTCTCTGGAAATTCATCTTAAACTGAAAGTGTGATTTAACATGTATTTTTAAGTAGATTGCAAAATTGTTAGAATAAAACATAATTGTGGAAACAAAATATATGATACTGCATACTGCCTATATTTTATCCATCGGGCCCACTGATTATGGAATAAAGAGCACCTTTGGGACAACATCTGGTTGAAGAAAATGTGTTTTTTAATGGAATGTAGCAACTTAGGTGTGGTTTCCTTTTGCATGTTCATCACACCTTGACTATGGTTCATCTGCTGATTGGTGTGGAGAAATGAGAACAAAAGATAGAGAGGGAGTTTTCACGTCACTTCCCATACAGTAGTTTTCAGTTGAGCTAATTTATGCTTTTTAACTATTGAGTAATGAAGGAATGCAAGCTCAAATGATGTACATACAAATCTAGATTACTCATTAGAATTATACCAAGCTACTGGATTGGCTGCAGAAGATGCACAGTTCTCCTTTTATACACTGCTCTCCAAAGCATACTCCCTTGTATACAGCTTGAGCATCTTAAAATAAACCTCTGTGTCTGAGAACCATGTTTTTATAGAAAGTCTTTAAACAGAATTAGCACTTTTATTATATAGTGTTCTTCCTCTGCCTTATTAGGCTTGTAATATATAATAATGATCACAACAGTCTCATTTGATTTACTAGCAGAATATGGTAATCATGATCTTCCTTCCTTTCTTTCTTAAAATACACCTACTGTACTAATCCGCTTAAAATGCCCTAGGTGTGACAAGAAGGAGAAAGACTGTGAGTACATCTGTCTTTCATGGTATTATCAACAACTGATAAGAAACATGGAGACACTGCAAGAATACGCTTCTGTCCTGGCTTGGAAAAACTTGCTTCGGGTGTTTGAAAAAGTCCAGAGGAAATGGGTGCAACACAAAGACCACAAAATGTAATTTCTATAGTAGACTGCTAGAAGCAAATCTTTTGGGATATGATAGGCTGGGCCTCCATGTAATCTGTTACTCCAGACTGCTTTCGATTTGTCGGTTAAGACCTGAAACTCTGCAAATAATCTCATGAATATGTTAATCCAAGAACGAGCACTACAGCAAGTAGAATTTTTTATTTATTTATCCCTATAGTTCCTGTAGTTTTATAGAATTCTGTGATTCATAAAAATAACATTTGGAAAATTGCTCTCTTTATATCTAGGAAAACACTACTCTTTTCTTGGCATCTCAGCAGTGACAGGCAGATTTTGCATATAGAATTTTGATTGACTTGATATTCAATAAAAAAATAAGAAAACTATAACATATTGTGTAGCTTTCTAAGTTTATCAGCCAGCCTTTTTCAAGCTCTAAGCAAGCTCAGGCAATCTGATTTTTAAATGAGCAAGTTGTATGGCTGCTGGAAAATCACAAGTGATTGTTACCACTTTTATTAGGTCAGAGCAGCAAGCCACATATTTAATAACAGTACTGCTCTGGTAAGCCTAGACATTCTGTATTTATCCACTGTGCCAGCAAGGATAAACATTTTCAGCTTTCCACTGCACTTTAAGCACTATATTTTATGGAACATTTATAACAACTATTTTTATGAATCACAGAATGCTTTAAATACCATAGTGGGCTGTCGTACATTAAGACTATGCCTCAATCTGCTTCATAATAGTTTTTCTAAAGTGATTAGCAATTAAGTTTTGTTTATTTATTAAATTCATATGCTGCCTTTTTGCAAACAAATGGTACCCAAGTAGGATAACAGTAGTGCCTCAGTTGTTCAGACATCAGAGGACTGCAGACCTGGGATTCTCTGATTTGGCTGCTACTATTGCAGCTGTTTCTCAAGGTCTTAGTAAACTAAGTATCTGTGTCATGATTTTTAGTAATACATTAAAAAGTTTAGTTGCAAATTAGTAAGTTAATTTTATATAATGAATTACAAAGAATTTTTGTCCTCAATCTTAAGGAATGAACAGTATTTTATGAAATACAATTATATCACTTAGAAATAATTTTTTAAAAGTGAAATCCTTTTTTACTTAATATTCTAATCAAGGATATATGACTTATTTAATTAAATAAGGATGGGGCTTTGTTTTGATTTTACTTATTTATTTTGAACATTTATATTCCACCTATATCCTATAATTTCAGGGTAGAGTACAGCAATGAAAATAATGTAAGAACAATTCAGTATTTCAAATCAAAAACATTTGAAACATTAAAAACATAATCTGCAGCCTGCTACTTCAATCCCAAAGGCCTTGGTGAATAACCATGTTTTAATTTGGCACTGAATGAGGTTAATGTCAGCACCAGTCAAGCCTTCAAGGGGGGAGCATTCCATAACTTGGATGGTACAGATGAGAAAGCCATTTTCCATGTTTCTATAGTGGATAATTCCCTGTAGTGATACATAACAGATGATTCTCTGTTGAAATATATGGAGAAGACCTGCATCCCAGCAATTCTTAGTAATGTGGCAGGTGTACATAGGGAGAGGCATTCCCTCAGGTATCCAGGTTCCAAGCCATGTAAGGCATATAGGTTATTATCAACACCTTGAATTTGTTCCAAAAGAATATTGACAGCCACTGCAATTCTTTTAGGACCTGTTACATATCTTTGAAAGATGCTTCTGATATCAGTCCAGCTGCCAGATATATTGTACTCACTGCAACATCTTCAACAACAGCCTTATGTACTGTAGCCACATTGTCCCTGTCCCAAAATGGTGGTGGGCCAGATGAAGATGGCCCCAGACACTGCAATCTACTGTGCTCACTTCACTTCAGTTTCAAGTGATTAAGACAGGTCAAGAAGTATGCCAAGGCTACATGCCTCCTGCTTTAGAGGGAATGCAATCCCATCCAGAACAAGTTGTCTGTCTAACTTCTGGATGTGGGATCCATCGACCCACAAAGCCTCCATCTTGTCAGCATTCAACTTTAGTTTATTGGCCCTGTCCCTCATTGAGCCAATTGCAGCCTCTAAACTGATTCAGCACGTGCATGGCCTCAGCAGGCAACCCAACTCTAAAACTTCAAATTACCTTTCTTAGGAACTTTATATAGATGTTGAACATCATGAAGGACAGAATAGATCCCCATGGTATCCAACAACTTAGTTGCCTTGGGGCTGAACAGAAATCCTCCAGTGCCAGTCTCTGGAAGTGGTCCTGCAAGTAGAAATAGAACCACAGCAAAACAGTGCCTCTTATTCCCATTCCATGGAGCCAGTCCAATATCAGTGGTATCAAAAGCCACTGAAATCCAGCAGGATCAAAAGGGTAGCATTTCTCCTGCCCTTACTCTGGAGTGGTTCATCAGTCAGGATGACCAATGCTGTTTCAGTGTCAAGCCCTGCCCTGAAACCAAACTGAAATTGGTCCATTTGTTTCCTTGAAGAACATCAGAAACTGTCCAGCCATCACAAATTTAAGCAACATACCCCCAAAGGGTATATTTGCAATAGTTCTTAGAAACCTCTAGTTCCAGAAAGC
Organism: Intellagama lesueurii; assembly: GCA_037013535.1. Taxonomy (NCBI): domain Eukaryota; kingdom Metazoa; phylum Chordata; class Lepidosauria; order Squamata; family Agamidae; genus Intellagama; species Intellagama lesueurii. The sequence continues at coordinate 203,825,539 of JBAJHW010000003.1, read as the reverse complement.
CCCTCTTCAGGAGAGGATGCATCACTGTTTCTTTCAATGCAACAGCCACTATTCCTTTAGATAATGAGGTATTTACTATTCCTGGACCACCTAATCAACCATCTTCTGCTAGATCTTTATTCAGTGAAATAAATTAATAATACATTTCATTCAAACAATAATAATAAAATATTAAATATGCAAATTGTTCATTTGGCCACACTCTTCTCATTTTAGTCATGTTGTCTTGAAAGCAGAGGCTTTGAGTTATAGACCAGTTTAGACTCAACAAAGTGGTCTACCCTGGCCTACATGGATAGACGTTTTAGTTGATTAATGGAACTATGGAAGACAGTGAAGTCAGTGTGCTCCCCTGATAGCATGTGTGCCTGATCCACATTCAGAACAATGAAGCAAAGTTTAAGTGTAATTTACAGGAACATGCGTGGGGTAGGAGAGGAGAGAGAGAAGACAACCCTGTTGACCCAAGATTGTAGCCATTATCACAAATTCATTTTACTGTATGTGTCTGCCTCATTATCTTTCTGTCTGTGTGTCTTCTTGTAAATCCTATTTAAATTCTGTATTTTCCCCATCACTATGTTAATTTTTCCTTTTGTTCCACCTATTAATGACTTAATGAATAGATGTCTTAAATTTTTCCATTATGCAACATCATTATTGTTTATTATCAGAATTGTGCACATGCTAGGCTCCATTTTATGCAGTGGTGCTGCATTCATATAAAAATGTTCCGTTTTACTAGCAATAGCTGTATTTCAGTGCTAGGCAGTCATTTTACCATGTGTGCGTAAGCTAGACAAGATATAATGATGTCTCCATGCTGTATAATTTTGCATCTTTAATTCCAATGTCTGTTAATTTGGGATTGAACAAACAAGTTTTTAGTTGTTGATCAAATGCTACAGGAGCTAAGCATTACAGTTTACAGAGAAAATAGAAATTACTTGTTACAATTCCTTCACTCTATCTTCCATTTCCAGGCACAATTCAGTCTGTGGTTTGTGACATGTAAATCCAGACTACCTGAACCACTGACCTATCCAGTAGTTCTTGAGGGAGGGTATCTCCTCATATGGGCCTCTCTAGGTTTTAAAATAGTTAGGAGAGACACTTCTTTTGATCCTGCCAGCCTCAGAGGTACATCTGGTGAGAACACAAGAGGATGATTTTTCAATACCTGCTCCTACTCTGTAGAATTCTCTTCTGAGAGAGGGTGTGCTGGCCCTTCGCTGTTGTCTTTCCACCAGCAGGCAAATACCTGTCTGTTCAGTCTGGCTATTGGAAACTGAGCCAGCTAGCTGACGAGGATGTGTCTTTCAGCAGAGAATGCTGTACTTTCTTCTGATGTGCTTTTAGGGAGTTTTATGTTATTTAAACATAGTAATATGTTTGATTGAGTTTTGTTATTATAACTTATTGCAGTTCCTTATGATCTTAGGGTCTTTAAAATATTTTTTTAAATGTAGTTTTTTAAAAAATCATCAGATATTTGATGGTCTCATTTTCATTTATTTTAGCATCATAAACATGATTATTAATACTACTGATGCAAGAATCTTTTGTAGCTGACCAAATTTTAATAGAAAACCAACCTTCCCTCTACTAGTTAACTTTGGATCGAATCTTCCTCTGGATCCATTCTTACCAATGGCATTGTCTTGTCTTCTAGGAGACAGTATAACACTGAAATGCAAGAGAACAACTAAATTGTTTTTTTCACTGAACTGCAATAATTTAGCTGACACAAAAATAGCCAAGAACAGGAGAGAAACAAACAGAGGTTAGAATAATAGAGCGAAAATAAGAGTGAAAGCCATATTTTTGCTTGATGTCCTCTGTGAGATATAGACAACAATCAATGTAAGGTCGTAAGATATAAGTTGTTAGGCAGCAAATTGCACACAAGGCCAGAATGCTTCAAAGTTCATGATGGCTGAAGATATTGGAATAAGAGTACATTAAGCAGGAGCACAAAGGCTTTGGGGATGAGAACAAATCAGTTTTTTCTAATATGCGTGAAAACAACTTGCATTGACCTGTGTGGCTCTGATGATCTTGAGAAATGGTAGGCTGCACAACATAGACATCTGCAGCCATTTTTCTTTTTTGCAACCAGCAGTGTTTTACAACTTATATTATAGCTTCACAGTAGTGCAACTATGTTATTGTGCTACAGAGCAAATCAACATTCTATAAGGCAATTCTAAAAATGGGGCCAGGCCAAACAAAAAATATAACTTTGAAACTGGACTTCAGACCAGCACCAAATTTGGCAAAGATGTAGCAGACAGTCTGCTGTTGCTCTATGCCAAAATTGGGAGTTTTTGAATTATGATATTTTAAAAAGCTAAACTGCCCCCCATGCAGAAACAAGTGACTTTAAACAAATGTAAGAGACTTTAAACAGATTTAAAACAGATAAAATAAACTGAAGAGACCAAATTTGCTTACCTTGAAAGAGAATGGTTGGCCCCACTTACTCTTATTTAATTTGGAAATCTAGACTGCAGAATATTCAGAATATTTCTGTATTACAATAGCACAGAACAGTTATTTTTGTCCCAGGCCTAAGTGCTTTCAGTAAAAATTCTCTCAAGATTTCTGAGGCAAGGCTTCTGACACCAGTCTTCAAAGAGAAGATATGCTCCAGGTCTGGGGCAATCTGAACTTTTGACCCTGTCAGTCAAGACCCAATAGCTAACTCTCAGGAGGAAAACAGGCTTTGTCTTTGGGAAAGGAATTCTGTGTCCAGTTATAAAAATATTTTTAAAAATAAAAAATATTTTATAAAAATATTTTAAAGGATATTTTTAAAAGAATAGAAAACAAATATTCAGAATCTCACTCATTTAAGCTGTGCACTTACTGTTTCTCTCTCTCTCTCTCTCTCTCTCTCTGTGTGTGTGTGTGTGTGTGTGTGTGTGTATTTTTGCTTGGTGGCTGGGGATGGTCTTACCTGATGTTAGTAGAGCTTTGGTGCCTATTATTTTTATTGTTTTACTTTGTGTTCTGTGAGCCACCCAGATATATATATATCTGATTATAGTTTAAACCATTTCACCTGTCTTGTCACTATACAGTTGTCTGGTAATTAAGAAAAAAGCTCCAAAGATATTATGTGCCATCAAGTCACTTGTGATGTGTGGTGACTACATGAATTACTGACCTCCAGGATGTCATATTATTAAAAGCTCTACTGAGATCTTGTAAGCCAATATCATCTCATGCTGTCTTCCTGCTGCTTCCCTCCTTCTTAGCAAAATTGTCTTTCCCAGTAAGTTTTGCTCAGGTCTTGCAAACTAGCAACTGTGGCTTGCTCTTTTGAGACAATCTGACTCATATTAGGTCTTCCTCTCTTCCTACTGCCTATCACCACCTTCCCCAGCAATTTTCTAGTCAGATCTGTATTTTTGTTATATGGTCAGATAGCTACAGTTGACTCATTTAGCTGTAGTGAGAGTTCAGGCTTGACTTGATTGAGTACCTACTTTTCTGCCTTTCTGGCTGTCTGTGGTATTTATAACGTTCTCCTCCAACATCACATTTCAAATGATTTGAGCTTTGTCCCTGCCTTTCTTCATTTTCTTTTTTTTCACATAGTATGCATGATTTTGTCCTTGGCTTCCAGTGACAACCTTTTCTAACTCCAACCTCTCCTGCCCTTAATTTATATGAGAGGTTATAGAGTGAGTTTGTTTCTCCATTGTATGTGTTGCACTTACCTTTGCTTCACCATTTCTTAAATCCCCAAAACACCCTTCAAAATATTTTGGCACAGAGTGACTACAGCCACATCCCAGCTGTTCTATTGCTAGCAGAAAAAAGAATGCCAAGCTTTACATAGGAAAAGGCAGCCTGAATGTTGACACCACCAATGACAGCAGTCAAGATGGTCTACAGGTACCCACTTGTGCTCACTGCCATTCAAAAAGTGATTCCATACAACGGAAAACCTTCAATAAATTTGTACAATTTCCCTTTAAAACCATGTAGGTTAATGGTGATCCTTGCATTCTAAGACAGATGTATTTTGACTGGCAACCAAATATTAAGGGAACAGAAGTTATGTAACCTGTAAAGAAGAGATGCATTTTTTATGGTAGCCTCTCACTTGTTACTCGTATTTTTATCTCAGCTCATAATATTACTTCCCTTTCAAATAATGGGTTTGTTGTTCTTATTAGCTATTTCATACACCACATCTCATTTTAGGTGCAAAATAGGGAGATTGTCATTTGTTCCTCTTAATGAAAAGGTTGGGAAGGACCACAGGGACATTCTTCCTCCATTAGCTGTCTTGTCTCTTGTACTAAATAGACTAGAAAGTTGTATCAATCAAAAAGGCTGTTTTCTTTTTGCTCAGCAAATGAGAGCAAAGGATTGACAATGAAATGAGTTAATTTTTACTCTCCATCAGTAGGAAACTCTTCTACAACACAACACGCATTTGGGCTCTGTGGGAGTGCATAATTTATCCGGAAAGAAATTCAATTACAATTTTGATGATACTGTAAGAAGTAATAATTTTATAGAGTTTAAGTATCCATATCAGCATTCTCCAGGCAGTTTTAGTTTGCATTATGCCTGACCGTATCATATTAAAAATGTCACTAGAGTTCTGTGATTATTAGTAAAAGGTAAAGGTAAAGGTTCCCCTTGACATTTAGTCCAGTCGTGTCTGATTCTAGGGCGCGGTGCTCATCCCCGTTTCCAAGCCATAGAAGCCAGCGTTTGTCCGAAGACAGTTTCTGTGGTCACGTGGCCAGCGCGACTAGACACAGAACGCCGTTACCTTCCCACCAAGGTGGTACCTATCTATCTACTCGCATTTTTACATGCTTTCGAACTGCTAGGTTGGCAGGAGCTGGGACAAGTGACGGGAGCTCACTCCATCGCGTGGATTCGATCTTACGACTGCTGGTCTTCCGACCTTACAGCACAGAGGCTTCTGCGGTTTAACCCGCAGCGCCACCACGTCCCTTTTAATTGATTATTAGACTCTCTCCTAAACTTTTCCTGCACTTTTTAAACATTTTTCCATTTGTAATTTATTAATTTATTAAGAATGAAAGAATGTAATTAACGAATGTGGAAGAAACCATGTTCTAGTCTCATAATAACACTGGCAGAAACACAATTTTAAGTGAAGGGAAAATAAAATAAAAACATCATTATCTTGAAGTAGTGAATTTAATCTTACTTTATTTTAGAAGATAGTTTTGGTCATTTTGTGGGTTTTGGTAGTAACAGTGCTTATCTCATTCACAATCTCTGCAGATCTGCCTCATTCTATCATTTTGGTTTGCAATCAGGTTATAACCAGTTCCCACCTGCATTGTTGTTTCGAAGTTCAACAGGAATTTATCTCAAAATAGCCACCCAGTATTCTTTTGATAAACTAACATTTATAAAATGTCCTCATATTTCATAATGGATAAATTGATACTAATAGATAAATGTTTGACTCTTCATGGCCTGAAAGCTTTAAGTGGCTAACAGCTCTTGTATATAGATATACATTATTGTGAGGCACATGAGAGTTGTTTTGAGAGAAAACAGAACTTATATACTACTTTTATAAATTTTAGTTGTGGCTTTCTATAGTACCCAGAGGTAAACACAACAAACATGTTACAGAAATTCTGAACTAGAATGATTTCCTTTTTTAAAAATTTAATTTGATTTATATGCCACTCTTTCTTGTAACAGTCTGTGTGTAGAAGGTGGCTGCCTGAACATTGGTGTGTTCTGCATCTATAGAGGCTTTCCATCTAATTTTAAAGTATTTTTTTCCAAATTGTATGGAGAACCTCCACAGATAACAGAAGCTTCATTTTCTCCCCAGCACATATTTTCATTAAACTACTGCAACATGTGTGCTGTTAAATTATTTTAGTGCAATTTTCTTCTTTCAAGCTGCATTATGTAATCCAGTACCCAAAGTGCCATGCTTCAAAACAGTAATTTGTGCCTTGCTTTATTTCTTTTGCCCTGTTCAGATGCTACAGAAGCAAATAAAATACATCACAGAAAATATGCATTTCTGTAGTTATTTCTGAGCTGTTTTAGTATTCAAAACAAACTGCAAATGTTGCTAAAATAAAATAAAATGATACACACCGAGTCCGGTGCTATTCTGAATCATTTTGATCTTCCATCTCCTAGTTATTGCAGAAATTCTTAAGACATTGTAGATAGACAGTTTGATGATGGGAGTGCTGTTTTGTTTGTTTGTTTTTAAATCAATTTCAGTTGCAAAAGTGCATTTTTGTTGTTGAATATTTTCTTTTGTTCTTCATATAGGTATCTTGTCACACTAGTGAGAAAGGTAGGAAGAGAGCAGTTGAATGGAAGTTGGTATTTTAGTTCAATCAGGAAAATACAGATAACCAAATCTAAACAGAACAGCCAACCATAGTTTGCTTTAACCATAGCTATTGAACAAGCCAGTATCTGACTTGCACATAATCATGCTGGTGACATTGATTCATTAAATTTATTAGATGCCTTTGTCTAAGAAAGTCATATTATCTGAACACTCTTAAAATATACAAATGTGAAAAATGAAAACAGTGAAAACAAAGGTGTACACAGATCCTCTCTCACTCAGATTCTTATTGTGTGCTTGAGGGGAGATTGCTGCACGTGAGACTTGCAAGTATATATCTGTCAACATGAAAGAACGCAGAGCAAGCCATTTGTTACTATGGCCATGAATAGACTGCCATTTAGCACATCACCCATCTCACTACATTGCAATATATTTGTATTTGAAGAACAGCTGGCTGGATAGCTCAGAGGTTGGGAGTTCAATTAACCTCTGGGCCTCTAGAGAGAGAAGCCAGCCTGTGTTGCCATGGGCAAGCTACACAATCCCGGAGCACCCCAAGGAAAATAAGTGTTAACCACTTCTGAGTATTCTATACATAGGAAACCCTGAAAAAGGTCACCATAAGTCAGAATTGACTTGGCAGCATAACATTATTATTTTATTTGAACTCAGTATTGTACCCACGGTTTCATGACAGCACTGAAACAGAAATGCTATCCATGAAGCATATCACTAGGGCATTGCACAATTGGTTGCATTGAAGACACACAGCTGATTGTGCAATTGAATTGTGCAATTCCTTACTGCCATGCATAATGCTTATCATATTCATCATGAAAATGTACACATTCCCTGCATGAAAAAGATTTTGTCCAATATTTGCCTTACTTATTTATTCATTCAGTGTACCTTCTTTATCCCAGGACTACGATCCAAAACAGCTTTCAAAGTAGCTAAAAAGAGGTATCATTAAAACACAGTAAATGACAAAATTACAAAAAAATAAAATATAATTAAATCTTTATATTATTTAAACACAATTACAACTAAAAGACTTTAAAACATTTTAGTTAAAATCTTTAAAAATAATTTACATTAAAAATTAAACACTTACTATTGTTTCTCCCCCACCATCAATAGATAACTTTCTGTTCCAAAAGTTTTGTAGTTTTCCAAGACAAACACATCACTATATCATTGCTCTTTTTCTTTGGCTGTTTGAAGATGTAATGCATGGAATATTGTTGCATCCTCTGAGATTTTCTGTTATTCTCAACCAAGCACAATCCTAAAGCTCCTTCCATCTCTGTACATCAAGAATATATTTCACTCATTGTGGCAGAAGTTCCACTGCACCTATCTCCTATGGTGTCACTCATTTCTTGAGGGAGGGTGGAAGGCTACATCTAGTCATACAATATATGGAGTCACAGATAAAAGGGTCACAGTTGTGCACAGATGTGTGGACACTCTGGATGCTGAATTTTTATTCCATGTATGTATTCAGGGGGCACAATCCAAATTGTCATCTATATGCCTATAGTTGCTACAGGCTACCAACAGGAAGATTTTGTTGTTTAGTCGTTAAGTCGTGTCCGACAGGAAGATTACCTACTCCTAGTTGTGCTGGTTAGAACTGATGTCAACTGCAATCCAGAAACATCTGGAAGACCACATGTTGCCCACCCTGATGTAGATAGTGGATTGAGGCAGGCCTCTGATATTTAGAGTTTAGCTCATTCAAAATGCAGCAGCCAATTTTGAAATTAGAACTACATACTGGGACAGTGTCATAATGTGTGTCTGTTCTGTGCCGTCAACTGATTTATCATGACCCTAATAGGGCTTTCAAGGTAAGTGAGATATTTAAGGAATGGTTTTACCAGTACCGCTCCCCCAGTGAGTTTCCATGGCCAAGAGGGGATTCGAACCTTGTTCTCCTAGTCCCAGTCCATCACTCTATCCACTATACCACACTGGGAATCCACATAGTGTCATCCTACTGGTGAACAATTGTACATTTCCAAATAAATATTTCAGAATAAACAAATATGCAAACAATGATGTTTACTAGTAAAATTGCATCATTTAGTCCATACAGAGACATTTAACTAATTTAGAATAGTAATGTTTGCATAATTATGGCATTATCATAGCAGTATAGTGCTTGGTATCACTTAGAGCAGTGGTTCTTAACCTTGGGTAACCCAGGTGTTCTTGGACTGCAATTCCCAGAAGCCTTCACCACCAGCTATGCTGGTTGGGGCTTCTGGGATTTGCAGTCCAAGAACACCTGGGTTACCCAAGGTTAAGAACCACTGAAGGAGGATCACATTGTCTGTATTTGAAAAATAGATTATCAAAAATATGAAAAATACAATTCCTAAAAGGTTATGGGCAGCAGCATTTCTATTTGCTATATATTATATATTTGTCTAATAATTCTGATACCAGGAAGTATGAGGTAACTGCATATATCCTTAATGGCTGAAACCCAGTAGTAAGATGCAGCTAGAGCAGGCCCACTGAATGAGGAGAATTGGTGAGTCAACATCTGTGTAAATTTCATTGATGCTACAGGCCTATTCTTGTTGTGACTTACTGCAGGATTTCACCCTGCATTATACAAACCTAAAGGGATAAACTTTTTTTTGACACATGTACATGTAGCCATTGGAGATACAAAATATGAAGATAGCCCATAACAGCAGCTGAAGCTGGCCATTACTACACCAGGCATAGTTACATATTTATACCATACAGTGGCTGAAATCCTGTTGCTTATCATAGTAGGTTGCACTAGAGTATTTGCATTGAATCCATAGGGATTTGGTAAATCAACTCTTCTGTAAGTTCTATTAATTCTAATTGGCCTACTCTACTTGTGACTTACTACACTAAAGGAAGCCACAATGGAGCAGGCCCATTTGAATCAATAGAACTGACAGAGTTGACTCACCAAATCCCCGCTGATACTGAGCAGCAGGATTTCAGTCTACTATGTTACTCCTGCCTCTGCCATTACCAAGTAGTTCTTACCATTCAGAATGCCAGCTGATTAAGAGTCACATGCACAACTGCTATGTGCCTTAGTGTATTTTCCTGGATGATGATCTTACAAGTTTAAATATGTTAAACAACAGACCATACTTCCTTATGTCTGGAGTGAACCTTCTGAACAAGGTGTTCCATTTAATGTCTACAAATATTTGTGTATGCATGTGTGATACACAGTACCTATGCAGCAGTTATTCATTAGTTGTTAATTTGTTTTTGTTGTGATTTGACAATCATGTATTTATCCAATTTGGAAATAAATGAGATACAGGGGAAAATATTTATGACAATCATTTGTAATCAGCAGACCTGAGGTTATTGATTGCAATAGCTTTTCTTGAGAGTAATTGTGTAATGAGGTACAACTAAAATGAATACTGACACTGTAAGTGAAAATAATTACCATTATGAATAATATAAAGCCTTCTTCAACAAATTGTGTTTTATTGGTGCCATTATAGGAACAACTCTGTTGGAAATTGCTTCTAGTTTCCCTTCTGTACTAGATTGTTCCTGGTAAAACCAGTGCTTTGAAAAAAAACAGTGGTTTAAGTCCTACAGCCTGAACATATGATTTATACCATGAGTTCAATTAGCACAAAGTGGTTTCTTCTAACTAATAGAAGACCTTAGGTGGGGGTGGTCTTCATAATTTCATTTATGATACATTAATTTATTTCCTTGCTTGACTTGCCCTGTAAGATTGTGTTGCATATGACAGCAAACTGTGGAAATGGAAGTTATTAAGAAAAACATTTTGGCTGAAATCCTATTATTTTTTTCTCCCCATGAACAGTGGTGCAATCATGGATGTCATGGTAGCTAATTGAGGCTAATTAACAAGGTGCAGATTATAAAGTCAAGTCTTGCTGCCTGGTTGCTCACCTCCTTGAATGACTAGCATGCAACTAGGCACATGAGTGTTATCTTGTTAGGCACCACAACATCTGTGACTGTGGGGGGGGGGGGGAAGCTAGCAAGATTTTGGACATTTAGTGCTTATCATAATCAGGACCCTTCTGCAGGAAAATACCACCAAAATAAAGTGCACAAGTAATTGAAATATTTACACACATGATTGGCATCTTGAAAAGCCAAAAATATGCTAGCAAATATGCCACTGTAGGAAGTCCAAGGGGTATATATAAATGCCTGGAATTAGAATAGTTGGTTGTAATTCACAGGGACAAGGGAGTGTAGCTCTGGTAAAGTTCTCAGAGACTATCAGCTTTAAGTGGAAATGTGCTTCTGTAAGCAGTTTATTGAGGTCTTATGTGCAAGGTTTTTTGATAGTATAACTATTGAAAATTCTGCATATAAACTGCAAAACAGTGAACAAGATTGACTCCAGGGATATAATTATCTGATGCAGATTTTAAAAAAAAACACAACCTGAAATATGTTCTGAAGGTGGATGCTTTGCAAACAGAAGGACAGTGAAGATTATTCCACCCTTTTCTAAACAGCTAGGTCTCATGTAACTGTGAACAATTTTGATAGCCAAGATTATCCTTACCAATTATCACTCCAAAAATTATTAATGTCAATCATCTGTATAACCCATTCCTTCAGTGAAGTAGTAGAATTTCCTGAAGATGGGCTGATATATGCAAATCAGTCTGAAAGGGGAACATACATGGAACAAATTCACTTGTACCTATGGGTTTGATTTCTCACTTAGCCTTTCACAGGTGTGTAGTCCCTAGATGGATTGTGCCGTTAGATTTAAATGCTTTGCAAGCTTCTTGCTCCTCGTTTAAAACAGAAAATCGTCAAATGATACATATTTGGAATTGCTGAATTATTTATTCTACTTAATTCATAGTTCATCGTCAGATTAAGAATTTTAATTAAACCTCTTGAAATGTGTTCCATATACTTGGGCCAGAACTGTTCTTTTCCTGCTGCAAATGTAAACCCCCCACCTTCCCGCATCCCTGAATGATTTTGTTGCACTTTTCCTGTTCTGTTTTCTGGGTTCTCTCTAAAATGTCTTCCCAATCTATTTTCTAAAGTACCTATTATTTCTATTGTGAGTTAAACGTATTGAATCTGACTTAGATTTGTATTTAGCATCCCTTCAGCTCTGACTGAGCTTCAGGTGCTCAGGGAGAATGCCTGATGGGACCATCTCCTCTGAGCAGGTAGGATCAGGTTTATTCAAGTTAGATCAGGTCAGGTCAAGTGTCCCTAAGGAAAGTTTGGAGAAGTTAGGAGGAGTATGGATGACTCCCAATGGATCTTCCTGGCTGGAACTTTCTCCACTCCAAGTGTAGTTACAGAACTGGGTTTTCTTAGCAAACAGGAAGCGATATGAAGCTTTGCACAGGCTGGCAAGTCCTGGTTCCTCTTGCCCTTAAGGAAACACTCATTAGGCTCATTAGAAAGAAACTGAGCTTGGCGGCGGACAGCATTGGCAATTATAGGCCTGTCGCCAATGTTTCTTTCCTTAGCAAGGTAGTTGAGACCTGGTGCCAGGGTCTGCTTGCCTTCACCTTCCTTTTTCTTTCTTTTCATTTCTTTTTCTTTTAAAGGCTCTGTGCTGTAGCGCTAGGACAGTTAGGTGACTGAACAGAGACGGGGGGGGGGAGGAAATTGGCATTGAGAAAGTTTAAAGGCAAGCAAGCCTTAGGAAGGAAGGAAGGAAGGAAGGAAGGAAGGAAGGAAGGAAGGAAGGAAGGAAGGAAGGAAGGAAGGAAGAGGGGATCAAGTCAACAGGTACCAGGTGTGGAGAGGAGAGGATTCGAATGGTTAACAAGTTGCATACAAGTCTAAGTGTTAATTTCTTTCCCTGTCTCAGCTGATTCCTTTGTGGTTCACTGAAGCCAATCAACCTGAGGAAACCTGACTTACTGGGTGTGACCTCACAGCAGATTTATTCACATTTTTCCTGCTGTGTAGTCACACCCTGACTTGGTTATACTTCTTGACTTTGACTATTCTGATTTAATTTAACTGATTGCACAGAGCACCTTTTCTTAAAATAATCTTTTTTTCCCCTCCCAGATCGCCTTTTCACAACACAATACCATCATGGACCTGGTGCAATTTTTTGTTACATTCTTCAGGTAATATTTCCAGACTCAATAAATCTACAATATATGACACATGTTATAACAAAAGGTGAATGTTCTAACCATTTTAAAACTATTTCATAAAAAAATTATAGAATTCAAAAATCTATTATGGATTTTAAAATCTATTTATAAACCTCTTATTTTTATATCTATTATTTTAACATTTGTTATAGAAATCATATTGTGCATGATTCTCCTGCATGCAATCTACATGTCCTGAAGTGACACAAAATGTTGTGATCAGTGATTAGCTGTATTTGTATTGAATGTTTTCCTACTATATTTAAGGTTCAATTTTTTTTCCAGCACAATTTGCTACCCAGTTATTGGTGGAACATTTGATTGTAGTCATTTAAATTCTATTTTGTTGGTCACAGTTCACTCCTGAAACAGGAGAGATGATTTCTTTCCTTTTAAATCATTGGTCAAAATCCTATTAGTTACTGCCGAGAGCATAAAGCAAATGGTATAACCTTTCATGATGAATTGCAGGAAGTCATGAAGTCAGTATAGACATTAACTGTTGTATGCTGAGTTGTGCAGTTCAGCACACAACATATAATGCCTATGCTGACTTCATAAATTGCAGTAAATTCACCATCAAACATTACGTTCTTTGTATTACACCAGCATAAAATGGCAACAGCATAAAATGGCCGGGTGGATTTATATGGGAAAATGGAGAAGCACCAAATATAGTTGTAATTGTAGACGTCTTTACCATATCTCTATACCACATAATTTCTTCATGCTACCTCTGGATTACATATTTGAAAAGAATTTGCTTTATATTATTATCTTTTTTAACAATTGATTTATTGAATATATTGTGTAATACTCTACCTTGCTCCTTTCCCATGTGTGTTCATCCTGCCCTTTTCCAATATTTTTAGAGTGCATTATATTACACGTATGCTTTTTGGACTCCAGTTTTATGCCCCAGTACAATCACATGAGACCATCTGCCTTTTTTTTTTTTTTTTTTTTTTTTTGCATTTTTTGCACATATTAATAGGATGGGGGGGGGAAATCTACAAATACTCCAGTTTACATCTGATTTTTTTTTAAAAAAGACTCAATTTTCTTTTATCAATCATGGGACATTTATAAATGTCACACAGCAATCAAGTTCATGCACAGTTGTCTGCAAGTAAGCTTCTCTGAAAATTACGATATGTGTTTCTGACCAGACATGTACATGAGTGCATTGTTAAGTGGTGTTTATAGTATTCATTGGGTAAATCTCTAATATTTTATTCCATGGGGAAAATCCTTTCAGCAAATGGCTTCTGTCTTTTGACTTTCCTATTTTGACCCAGTTAATACATTGATGGAACTAGAAAGGTGTCTATAATTCTTACTAGACTGATTCTGGGCAAAGTACATAGAGAGTTAGATTCCATTTTTTTTGAGTCTCTGAAAACAAAGACGGGTTACGTGTATTATTAAAGTTTTTGCAAGAGTGATATAAATAAGTTTTGGGACAGTTTATAAATTGACTTAATGTGAGCATCAAACAGAGCCACTTCCTGTTTTTTTTAAAGCAAAATGGAAACACAAGTATGTTTGTTAGCTTGACCATAAACATGTCCTTGGAGAGCCTTAGTGCACCAAGGCTTCACTCCTATTGTTCACACTCCTTTTTCTAACAAGAAGCTCGGTGGGAATTAGTTAACAATTTTGCCTTCAAATACTAAGAGAGGCTGCCTCCCTCAGGTACAGTGCTTCCTGTGAGGCCAAGACATTCTGCAGCTGTGTATTAATGGTTCCCAAGGAGTACCTTTTTATATTAGATTATTTTATTATTTGCAAAAAAGATATCGTATTGTTCTGCATCCTGTGTACTTTTCCTCTGTTCTTCTTTACAGTTTTTAGCAAATTATAGTCAAAGAACTCTTAGAATTTCCAGGTGCTTTATCTTACATATGTTTTTCACTCCATTTATTTGTTTCTTTGACTGGTAACCTATCCCCTCTGTTCTCAAGTTAAAAACAAACATTAGATTATCTAAACCAGGGGGACTCATTCCAGACAGATTTTTAAATTGAGCATTTCAGCCTTGCAGTGCAGAATGTGAACTTGTTGGAATGCACAGTTGGGCAGAATCGTTAATAAATTTAGGCGAAAGAGAGAGAGAAATTTTGCTGTAGGCAATGTTGTCATTGTATGTTAGGGGTAAATGATAAGCTGTCTGCTGTCTCAAATTACCCTTTGCCTTCCTTTCAAATTTGGTAGGAATGGATTGTATGAAATGAGTGAGACTGAAGAAACGAGCAACCTATTTACAGGTGGAAAAAAATATTGCAGGCTCTTAACCTGCATTGTAATAGGAAAAGGACATAGGTACCTTATTCTAGATTCTGTAGATCGGAACATATTAGACTTTATTGATTATCACAGAATCAAATGAAACACCATTCCCAAGTTTGTTATAAGAATGTTAATCAAGTAGATCAGTAAAACCATGTAAGTAAAACATTTCACAAAAGATTATCTTTCGTTTTAGACTAATAACCTTGTTATAGATTTCTAGAAACTTTTTTTATGCTCCCACTTATCCATGAACACATATGAAGATTGGTGAAATTCTGTGCAAAAGAATAGCAATGCCGTAAAATTTAAGAAACTGGTTGCTCTCTCTGAAAACTGGAAATCTGAACTTCTACTGTATTGCTAGTTGTAGATGAATTTAGTGATTCAAATCCCATGCCCTTAATTCATGTGGCAAATCATTACTAAATATTGACTGAAATCCTGTTCAGGTTGGCATAACATAAAGTTACATATGCACAAGTATGCTGGGCCTTACACCCAGGCAACCAGCATTGTTCAGTCAATCATATGGTTCACATCACAGTTGTACAATGGGTTGCACAGTTGTCCAACATCCCTACGTAAGTGCTTTGTGGATATTTTTCTGTCCTGCTGCAATTTTTTTATTGCTTACTTTACTTTATTGGATTTTTACCCCGCCCCCCTAGACAAAGTCTACTCGGGGCGGCTTACAAATATCATAAAAACATCATTATATAACAAAATCATAAAACATCATAATTTTTAAACAATTAGATTAGATCAGTACCAAGATGGGAGTGATTATAAAACAAAGAATAGATATCAGTTATTGACTGAAGGGAAGGCCTGCCTAAAGAGCCAAGTTTTTAAATGGCTTTTAAAAACACCCAGCGAGGGTGCCAGTCGGATCTCTGTTGGGAGACTATTCCATAGCCGAGGGGCCACTGCCGAGAAGGCCCGGTTTCTTGTTCTTTCTTTCCGGGCCTCTCTCGGCGTTAGGCCCCTCAGCCATCCCTCCTGGCTATGCCGAGTGATTCGGGTAGATCTAGGTGGGAGAAGACGATCTGCCAAGTATCGAGGTCCCAAACCGTTTAGGGCTTTGTACGTCATCATTAACACTTTGAAGTCAACGCGGAAACGAATGGGCAGCCAATGCAAGGCAGCCAGAGTGGGAGAGATATGCCGATATTTTCTCACCCCACTAAGAAGTCTGGCTGCCGCATACTGCACCATTTGAAGTTTCCGCATCAATCTCAAAGGTAGCCCCACATAGAGCGCATTACAGTGGTCTAATCTCGAGATTACGAGCGCATGGACAAGAGTAGTGAGGGCCCCACCATCAAGATAGGTTCGCAGCTGGGCAATCCGCCATAGATGGAAATAGGCGGAGCGGGCCACGGACGCCACCTGGATCCATGGTAAGCGCCGGGTCCAGATGTATCCCCAAGCTGCGAACCCCACTCTTTGCTGTGAGAGTCGTCCCCCCAAAAGAAAGGGAGTCACCCAATCCGCTAATGGAGGGACCACCCACCCTCAGGACCTCCGTCTTGTCCGGGTTCAGCCTCAACCCATTCAGCTGCATCCATTGCAGTACAGCCTCCAGACAGCGCTGAAGGGACAGAACGGCATCCACTGAAGTAGGTGAAAAGGAGATGTAGAGCTGCGTGTCATCAGCGTACTGGTGGCACGATGCCCCACACCCCCTGATGACCCCACCCAGAGGCCTCATATAGATATTAAACAGCGTTGGGGAGATGATCGACCCCTGCGGAACCCCACAATTGAGACTCCACGGGGCCGAAACACTCTCCCCAAGCTGTACTCTCTGAGGGCGGTCCTCCAAGAAGGATCGGAGCCAGGCAAGCGCCAGGCCACCGATTCCCAACTCGGAGAGCCTCCCCAGGAGGATACCGTGGTCGACGGTATCAAAGGCGGCTGAGATATCGAGGAGGACCAACAAGGACATATTGCCCCTGTCGGCCTCCCTCAACAGGTCATCCAACAGTGCGACCAGTGCCGTTTCTGTGCCATAACGCGGCCTGAAGCCCGACTGAAATGGGTCCAGGGCGTTGGTTTCGTCCAAAAGTGTCTGAAGCTGGTCTGCCACCACCCTCTCCACCACTTTGCTAAGGAAAGAAACATTGGCGACGGGCCTATAATTTCCAATACCATCCGCCGCCAAATTTGGTTTCTTCCTAAACCAAAGAATTGCTTCCACAGATTCTCTTTATGCATGTATAGCTGCACGACAGGGTTTTAGCCACTGTATCAGTAAGAAACAGCTGTTTGTATATTTAACCCTAACTATGCAAAAGGTGGAATTTCCTAAAATTTCCTGGGAATTGTTTTTATATTATTGGAAAACATGTTTTCTTTTGATCCTCACCATTTCTGTGTTTTTACTGGTTTATGTAATTATTCTTTTCAGGCCACTTCTTATGACTCTGTTTCACTTATGCCCCTTTTCTGACAGTTTTAGTCCTTGTACTCTTGGATTATTTAACTGCTTTGTTTGTTTAATACTTAACAAATAAATATATGCTCCCACTGTACTATTCACTTTTGTAGATTTTTCAGGCAGCCTTTGATTCCATTTCCCCACCCTACCTTTCGCATGAACATAGATTGTAGGTTATCATGAAGTATTCTTAACTTTGGTATATGTGTCAGTATTAGAGATGGGCACAAATTTAAAAAATGAATCATAAAATTCATTCAAAAATCTCTAATTCATCAATACATATTTGTATGAATCAATGCCCCCAATGAATATGAATCAATGAATTTTAGTGATTTTTGATTCATCAATTCATTTGACTATAAAATGGCCCTCCAGGCACCTAGAGACACCAAAATTGCAGGGCATCTTCCTCTGACTCTCCTCTCCTCTATAATCTCTCCAGTTTTTGAAGATTGAATTTCAGATGTTCATGTTATAAACCTACAAAGAGCCCCCCCTGGACAGTTCCCCCCAGGCACTTAGAGACACCAAAAGCACAGAGAAACTTCCCATGGCTGTCCTCTACAATACTTCGAACTTTGATGAAGATTGGCTTTCCCCAAGTTAGCTGCCAAAGTGCACTTTCCTGCGGGGAGAACACTTTGTGGGTGTTTAACGTGGATGTTTGAAACCCTATCTTCACCAAACTTGGAGAGATTGTAGAGGATCATCGGTAGAATCTTCTCTATAATTTTGGTGTCTCTAGGATCCTGGGGAAAACTTGCATGGGGGAGAACGCCTTGTGGGTGTATAACTTGGACATCCAAACCGCAAACTTCACCAATCTTGCAGGGCTTGTATAGGGGGACATTTCTTGGAATATTTGGTGTCTCCAGGTGCTTGGGGGCACATTATAGGGTTTCAAATTTAAAAAATGAATTGATGAACCAATTCATTAGAAAAAAATGTAAATTTGTAATTTGTGATTTGTTGACCTTGACGAATCACAAATCAAAATGAATCACCATTTTTCTCATTCATGCCCATCTCTAGTTAGTATAATGGGGTTGTATCTCTGAAGTCATCCCTGTTAATAAGGGAGTGCATAAGAAATACGTATAGGATTTCTCCTATTATATTTGTATCTTAGTAATACTGTCCCCTGCCCCTGATCAGGTTGGATTTTTTCCCCATCTTATGTCAAAACCAGGCTTCCCCGTATCTTATTATAGGCTGATGATATCATTCTTCTTTCATACACAAAGGACGTGATGTGTAGACTCCTGGGAGCCCTAGGCTTATGTTGGGTCAAATAACTCCTACAAGTTAATTATTCTGAAAATAAAACAGCGGTATTTGGAAAAACAAGGTAAGCATTCTGATAGGAGCTGGATAATCAGGAACTGGAGCCAGTTGACTCCTATAAATATCTAGGCATGACACTGAAAATATTTGAAGTTCGGTCCACTCATTTGAAAGCCAATGTATTAACAGCTAATGCCTTTTTAGCTATTTGGCTGGACCAGGTGGCAAGTTAATTAATGGTGCCCCTTCCTGAGCTTTGTAGGCTAATCTGTTAGCCCAGCTACTGTATGTGGCCCCTACATGAGCACCTTCAGATATAGCAGTTCTGGATTCAGAACATCTTAAGTTTCTGACAAGAGCTGTGGGTGTTCCTTGATCTACCCAATAACAGTTATTCATATGTAGATAGCCTGACGGCCTGTGGGAACTTTAGTCCAGGAAGCAGTCATCTGCCACTGGCTTAAAATTATTTTCCAAAAGGCTTTTTTCTCAATTATAATGATATTTGAGGACATAGACTACTGGAATCTGCCAAACTGTTTTTGAACTGGACTTTTAATTGATCACAAGGAGCTATAACTAGCTATAAGCTAGTGCTTGTTATAAGGCTAACTCCCACTCCATGGCTAATTGCTTCCCTTCAGAAGTTGGGTAAAATCTGTCTTTCATACACCTACATGGTCTTAAGGGGCTGCTGACTAAATGAAGGACTGCAAAATAGGACAGGGGCTACATGCTACCCTCATGTTGCCCACCTCTTCTTTTGGCCCAGAGAAGAGGCATTGGGTTGGCATAATATCCTCCTGATATACAGTTATAAATTCAGATTTTGCCCAATTTTGGCAAGCAGGATCAAACCCCAGATATAGACACTTGTTGGTTTCCAGTGACATTGAGTGAAAGTTATGAAGACTGGGATGTAAACCTGAGTAGGGTAGCCTTCAATCTGAGCCAAACAAAAATTCAGACCCTAATTCACAGAATTTAATCTATTATCCCAATCTGGAGAACATCTGGGAAATGGCTGGTGATTTGTAACAGTTGACTGTTATTACTGTCTTTCACTTGAGAAACTAAAGATTTCAAGTATTTTACCAAGCCCCACAGATACATACAACTACTAATATTCCATTTCTGTCCACCATCATTCTTTCGGCACCAACTCTAATTTTATAAGGTTGTATATTAACTTTTGGAGGATGGCTGGTAAATCTTAGAATGTCTTAACACTATTTTTTTCAAATTGGAACCAGTAGTGTACAGGATATTGGGGTTTCTCCCCACTCAATCTTTTTTGAGGGATTGGCATGAACATTTTTGCTTTTGAACTGAATTTCAGTCCTCATGATCTCACTACAACTCAGGCATGACTTTAATGTCCATATAGATGTCTAGTTTAGAATGCCAGGACTTCATGGTTTTCTGATTACATTTTGTATTCATAATCAGTTTACGTGAAAACACCCTGTAATCAGACACTAAAGGACAGTTTGGGAAAAGACAGCAGGGGTAAGAAAATACAAAGGCAAGATTTTAAAGGAAACTATGGCTGCAGTCTATCTGTTACTTACTAAGGGCAGTCCTGATGTAGTATCCTAGATACCAGTGAGACTTTGCTGGAATATAGTGGGACTTTGCTTGAAAAGTGATCAGTGAATGATAACCAACCAGCCTGATTTTATTATAATATCCAGTAGTAAGTAGCAGTGTAGACAGCTACACCTGTCTCTGGAGGCACTGATAGAGAGCAGTAGAGTTGATCCCTTCCATGGAAACCACACCATGGCCTGTATATGAGGAATTCTAGCATCCATGATTCTGGTAGGTCTGAAAAGCCTAGGATATTATATCTACGAATGTCTGTGGATTCCCTTTCCTCCAGCACTAAGATACAAACTCCCTTATACATTGTGCCATGAGAGAGATTGAAGTAGTTGCTGAACGAAAGGGCATGTAATACTATGCTATTTGTAGAGGTGATTCTGGTGCAGTAAAATTGGGAGTACAATGGTTGCCTTGTGTGTTCCACAAGCAGGGTATGGGGTCATATCCTTGGCCACTAAGGCAGCCAGGTAGATGAAAATCACATCAAAATACTTCCTCCCCCCTTTAAGTGTTTTCCTGTCATATTATTATTTCCTGTCCTCTGTGTATAGACATTAATGTTATCCTGGAGGAGGGAGCTGGAGCAGGAACACACAAAATGCAGCATGTGAAGAAAAGGTGGCCCATTTCTTTTCACATCCAGCCCTTTTGTTGGGAAGCTGCTGCACATGCAAGCTTCTTGAAGCATTTACGTGAAATAGAATAGACACTCATGCATCCAGTCACACATTATATTTTAAAGCAACTTCACTTCTTGGAAGAAATATAAAATATCTCAGCCATGAAGGTCATGTATTCCCTTTCCTTCAGTATAGGTAGATAGCACTATGAAATACAAAAGTCTTTTCCATGAGTCACAGAAAAAGAATCACACTTAATGGGTCAGATGTTTTATTTATTCTATGAAGATCCTATTTCCATTTTTCAAAAAAAGAAAACCCCCACAAAACACTATAACTATAAATCTTTTTTTTAAATTTCTTTGAAATAGATGAAAGATGGGACCGCAGAGTTACTGGAGTTCAAATCTAGAACTTTATTAGGCCGTATATAATAAGATCTTTACAGAGGATTTGCTTTCATTTGACAGCATGTTGTAAAATTGCAAGAGCTTTGTCAGTGTACATTAAGTACATGCTGTCAATTAAGCTTTTTTTTGTGGCATTTGATGCATCCGTCTTCTCACATAGAACTAAATGCCAACATACAGAATTTTAATAATTCTGGCCTTCTTGAATATACTTTTCTGTCTTTGTGTAATTGCCAGGTTACAGATTCTGGCAAAAAAAGATGTATCAAATCCATGTGAATTTCTGAATCTTACAGTTTCTCTGTTTGGCCTTGCCATTTTCACTGGACTCCAATGGAATTGGTGCCACTGAAATCTAGAAAATGATTTCAGAAGTAGTATGAAGAAAACTAATTTGTGCTAAGATAACAGCACTTTTCATTTCTAGTCTGCTGTCACATTATCTTTTAGTCCTAAAATACCACACATACCTAAGGGAACATGGTCAGTGGGCCATATTAATTAAATATGGTGGAGGATTAATTAGATAAATATATAGAAAGACAGGCAAGCAAACCATGGCACTTGATATGATTTGAATCAATTAGTTGGTTTGTGTAAAGACTTTGCCATAGAGCGGAATGACTCTATAGTTAAAACAGAGAAGATGTTCAGCATTCTCACATTAAAAGCCACGAGCTATTTCATTCCCTGTGAAATCAATACATTTTCCTCTAGCATTATGAAAAATTGGTGTGAAAGTTCTTTTCGATGTATACAAGTACTCCAGCTTTCCAAAAAATGGATTTAAAATTGATGGATTATAATTTATAATAGTTCTTAAATTATAACTGGAGAAACTGGGATCTTTCAAACAGTTATTTTTTTAAAAAAAATTAAGATATATTTAAATTGTCATTGAGGAAATTACAGTGGTATGAAAATTCAGTTCTGCTACTAACATATACCCTTTATTGGTGGTGAAAATTCATTGTTGAATTTCAAGATTAACAGATATCTCAGTAGATATGTGAGAGCTGGTCATTTCCAGTCCACTGACCTTAGAACAGGAAGGTGCAGAAAAAGCTTGGCACTGCATTCAACTCCTTGTATGATATATTGCTTATATAATGGAGGAATTTACTAAACTGGTACAACATCATACCTTTTTCTAGGCATACATGTGAAGTACATAATTTGGAAACCAGTATTTAAAAAAAAAATCTGGACATTCAGTTACTGATATGTTTGAGACTATTTAGGCAATTGACATCAAAGCTAGACAAACTATTCAGGCAATTAACGTCAAAGCTGGACAAACATTTATCCAGAGATAAAAACCATTATACAGTTTTGCGTATTATACTTGAGTATGATGCAACCTTCATGCACCATTGTTTACCTGAGTCTTTCAACTCCACTCTTCTTTCACTACCACTACTATGGCTAGAAGTAAAGGCTATCAGTTATTAAGGACAGAAGCACTGGGCTGAAGACATAATAGATTGCTTTGACTCACCCAAGTGACAAAATAGCCTGTACAAGCAGAGAAATGGCACAGAATCCTATGCCCTGCCTTTTTCACAGCAAAGACCATGGTAAAAGGTACGTAGATAGGCCCAACTTGACTAAACAGTGATGTTTAGCTGAGTTGCCATAGGCTATTGTCTGTTTTACTTAAGTTAATATATTGATAAGATCAAGTTACTTGCAATTATTGTCTTTGAATGGTGGATAAGTACATCATTCGTAATGATCTTTCTTTGCTAGAAGAGAGTTAGCAGAAGTAAATACAATTGCTATGTATAATTTGTGGAGAGAAAGCTAAGATAAGTTAGTGGTACTGTTCACATAAGTTCACCCAACAGATATAGAAAGACATGTCTTCTATGCAGAACAACACTTCTCTTTGTGTAGTAAGTTTGAAATGATCTCAAGTTATATTACTTAATTTAAATAATCCACTTTAGAAGCAAAACTGCACATTACCATTTAAATGACTTTTGATTCCACTTGCATTTTGATAGTTTATTTTAGATTATATAACCTATGTTTAGATGTAGCTTACATGCCTTCCTAAAAGGTTGTGCTATGATTCCTGTAAAGGAGAAGAAGAAATTGAGTGAATTTTTCAGAGAAGCTCTACTTAAGAATCAGTGTTCCGGCATATTGATTATCTCACAGGAGTATGAAAAATCAGGTGCAGAGCAATGAAGAAACTATCTTCTCTGGCATGGGTGATAATATTTGCTCTGATTGATTAAAGGTAGGCAAAGTATAAAAATCTTAGTGGCAGCTTAGCAAGTAAGAGTCACTTCAGTGTTGTCAGAAGCAGATTGGCACATACATTTTGTCAATTAATGCATTATTTCATTGCTTTAGAATGAAGCTTTGTGGATGTCATGAAGAGGAAGAGAGACATGTACACCACATTGAATGTACTAGAGAAACTCATACGCATGCTTTGTGAATCATGTTTGAAAGGAATGGACACAAACATGGAAATTAATCACTAGTATTAATTATTGATGAGCAAAAAGATCACATCTACATAATTATTCTAGTAGTCTCAGGAATTTATTTATTTATTTATTTATTCGATTTTTATCCCGCCCTTTTAGACAAAGTCTACTCAGGGCGGGTTCCATAAACATTAAATATAAAAACACTAGAACATTAATAATACTCAAGATGGAGAAAAAACAAAATTATAATAAAATCAAATCAAATATTGACAGGAGGGAAGGCCTGCCTGAAGAGCCAAGTTTTTAATTGGCTCTTAAAAACACCCAGCGAGTGAGCCAGGCGGATCTCTGATGGAAGGTTATTCCAAAGCCGAGGGGCCACTGCCGAGAAGGCCCGGTTTCTTGTTCTTTCTTTCCGGGCCTCTCTCGGCGTTAGGCCCCTCAGCCATCCCTCCTGGCTACGACGGGTGATTCGGGTAGAACTAGGTGGGAGAAGGCGATCTGCCAGGTATCGAGGAACACACAGAGATCTTGATCTTACATGTTCCTGACTCTTTCCCCAAACAGAGACTTTGTCAAAATTTACTTAATTCAGATATGAATATGCTACCTTATAGTGTTCATATACATATATTATTAATCAAGTGTTATTTCCCTGAGAGTTTATTCTCCAACTGGAAATGTTAAATGAGATTTTGGATATATGGAGTTAATGTTAAATCTGACCACAATGAATGGGCATTTTTTTTAAAGTATCAAGTTTGATCCTACATGTCATTCATATGTGCATGTGCACTCACATCTGTAGATGTGTACTCAATTTGCATGGGGACATTGTGGTCCTTTGCAGAGGTCTGGTGTGCACACTGCTGGTTGTGTACTGTGCCTAGACAAGTGAAGAAGTTAACTCACCAACAGATATAAAAGTTAGGTTCAAGACATTTGGCCAGAACCCTGTTGAATTCATGCAGAGTTAAATAGGAAATCATGCAAGCAAGCCTGCCTGGACTGCTGGTTGGCCATCATGCTCCTCAGCTTCATAGGGTCTGGGAAACAGTTGCACACCTAGTTATGTGCTTGATCACTTGAGGGATTTATTTTTTATTTTTTTTATTTTTAAATTTACCCTGCCTTTCTCCTTAAAAAGGACCCAAGGTGACTTGCATCACTAAAAGACAACATTTGAAAGCTAAGAGTAATAAATATTAAAAATATTTTAAAGGAAATGAATGCCCCACTAAAACAGTAAACAAAATCAACACCAAAAACACATTTAAAGCAACAAGGTCTAACAATCCATTAAAAATCCCTCTTAGACCACGAGTAACTAAGGGAAGCCTAAGTTTTGGCAAACCAGAAGGGAAAACCTGCCATGTGATTAAACTTAGGTGCAATTTCAGCCACTAGGACTTTGGCCATTGTATCACACGTTTGTTTATATCTAGTATTAGCACTGGATGAACAGATGATGCTGATAATAGTGGTAAGATAAGAAATTGTTTTGGAGAGTAATAAAGCAGTACTTCTCCTAGGTTCCTGACTAACCCAAGGAAACAGTCAAAGATTGGCAGGGGGAAGGGAACTGAGGAAGATGCAGAGGAGGGAACTGGATAAGTGTTGGATAGTCTTTGCACAAGATTCCACAAAAGCTCAACAAGATTCTACTCATCCTACTGGATTGAAGACAACACATAAACAGTTACACTGCTTATTTTCTGCTGTGAGTCATAGAGTGCAATCTTGAGTGAAACACTAAACATCTATGACATCTATGATACAAGCACTGATGTGAATTGTGCAGCACGGAGATCTCCTAGCTGTCCCAGAGAATTAACCATGCTCCCAGCAGGACTGGGCAGCACCATAAAAACAGCTACTTTGACAACTATGGATGCATCATGGGATATGAAGCTCTATCTAGATATAAAAAGGATAGATTTGTCTTGCTATGGAAGGTGCCACAGTAGTGCAAGCAAAGAAACCAGACTCTGATCTACAGTAACCCTAAGCATGGATTCAGAGCCAAAGAGAGCTGATGGCTAAGGTCACATCACAAGAAACAGGCAGATTGTCAGGTAAACCTTAAGACATTATTAGAGCCACACAAGCTCTTGAAACCACAAAACAGAGTACCTATTTGGAAAGACAGACCTGCCTTAGGTTTCTGGCACTTTCAGTTTGGGCTGGCTGGTTTGACAAAAGCCTGATTTCCATGCATAGTCAGGAAGAACAAAAAGAGGCAATGGAGATGCCTAGCAAGCGCTTTACTCTCCAGATCCCTATCCCACCAAAGCTTTAGCTCACCCAATTTGTAGATCACCTTATGGGTTGCTCATCTAAAGTGGTAAATTAGATAGCAAGAAGGCATTTGGATTTATCTGGAGTTCCCATTGTTACCCTCTTCAGATGAAGGGAACACCAGTTGATTAAGTTATAATGGAGAACATGTAGTTCATGAACTTCAGTTACACTCAGAGCAGATAACTAGACTACTACTATCAGCATCTTTTTTCTTTAAACTGTGTTCATTTTAACAACATTGGCCAGCTTGAAAAAATGATCTGCATCTTTCCCTTTATGCCTTATATATAATAAGAGAGGAGGAAAAGCAATGTTATGTGAGGTACTATCACTGTGTTCTTTTCCTGGAAGTTTGGCCTTGAGCCTCGTGTGTCTGTAGAATTTTGTAAGGTATTTGAGATGATAAACAGCACGAATTACCACTAACGTGCTACCAAATGACAGTTTTGTGAGAACCTCAGCTGTATCACACTTGAAAAGTTTAATGTTGATGCCTTTGTCAGCTCACTTTTTTCATTCCATCACTCCACAGACACTGAGGGCTGACTTGTTTCTTTGCAGTACAGCCCACAGATTTTTAATTTTAGCAGAACTCAATAAACGAATTGATGGACCTAACTGTTCCACTTGTGCCATGCAAGATATGCATTGGTGAGATCCCTGCATGATTTGTTCATACTGAATATGATGCTAATCCCCCCCCCCCCCCGGATTCCTGGATCAGAATTAAATTCATTGAAGTTTCACATTAAAAAGCTGCAAGTCTGGTAACTCTAATGTTCTGAGAAAAAGCAACATAATCAATCAGCCCCCCCCCTTTTTTTTTTTTGGGCTTGCTGAGCTTTGAGATTTTTCTGTTCCTGTTACATTGCAAATCACATATATTGTGAACATAATTGGATTGTGGTCATCATTGTGTGTTTGATCCATAGTATTTTCAGTGTTCTTCGTTTTATTTACTTACTTTAAGCGTGCATGCACACACATGCACAAGCAGCTATTCAAGTATAGAATCTTCTAAGCAGTTTATGAAACATTTTTAGTAATGCAATGATGATACATATTCGGTAAAATTGTTTCACTACAAAAAAACTCCCTTAAAAACCTGTCAATCCCATTCTAAAATCCCAAATCAGATATTTTATCTATTACCAAAATTGCAACGGTAATGCTGTCATATAAGCTTCCTTTACAAATGAGTTCTAAATGAGTGGAACCATGAAAGAAAACCTAGTCTCAGATGCCTCAGGGTTTTACAGAAGGGCATCTAATACTCAGACTAATTTATGTGGAAAGTGGCAGTCTGTGACATATCCTATTCTTAAGCTTCTTAAATATTTAAAATCCAGTACTTGGAAGCTGTTTCAAGGCTGTTGAGCTGTGTCCCATATGCCTGGTTCCAGATAATAATTAGCTGCAGCATTCTGAACATACTGTGGTTTCTGGACCCTCTTCAGTGGGAGCCTCATACAAAGTATGCAGGTGTAAAAAGAGGACATAACCAGAACATGAACATCTGTGACTATGCTACCTTTGCTTGCAGATGATATAACTAGGACAGCAGCCCAAAGCCGCCTTGGGTTCTTTTTAAGGAGAAAGGCCAGATAAAAATATTTTAAATAAAATAAATAAATAAAAAATAACACTTTAAAGTAATATTACAAATAACAGCATTGCCTATACCATGTTACTTTTTGCAGTTTCTACTAACTTATGGTGACCCTATGAATTAGTGAACTCCAAAAGGTCCTACCATTAACAGCCCTGCACAGGTCTTGCTGACTCAAGATGTATCTTCCTTCATTGATTTAATCCACCTCTTTTACTGCTGCCTTCAAATTTTCCCAGCAATATTGTCTTTTTCCAGTGAGTTTTGTCTTCTTGTGAGGTATTCAAACTATGATAGCCTTGGATTAGTAAATGTTGCTTCTAGAGAAAGTTCAGGGCTGGTTTAATCTAGAATCCATTTATCTCTCTTTCTTGTATTTGCAAATCTCTTTCAACACCACTTTCTAAATGAATCAACTATTTTCCTGTCAGCTTTCTTCACTGCTTTCATATCTATACGTAGCAATCAGGAATACCACAGTATGCATGATCTTGGCCTTGGTTTCTGGTAACACATCCTTACATTTAAGGATATTTTCGGTATAGCTGTACTTCCAAGGCTCAGTCTTCTGGTTTCTTTTCTACCCACTCAATTGATAGAAAATACAAAAATATACTGTAATTTTCTCATCATTTTGACTATTTCCTATTCCCTTCCCCCGGGTTCAAGAGATCCCTAGTGATCCCTTTTATTGTTTCGGAGCTGAAAAATGGGGAGGGAACTCTTTGATGCCTGAAAATCACCACTATATTATTTCTATCTTCTCTTTATGTTATCATGATCAGAAAACATGTTTCCTTGTTGATCTTTCCACATCCCTGATCTTAGTTTAAATTTGCCTTTGATTTTGTGGATCTTGTGGAAGGGTTCACTTTTTTGCCCCCATCTGTTCTCTTCTGATTTTTGCACTGATTAAGTGGAAGCTCCCCAAAGATATACAGGAATCCATATGAATCCAGATTTGATTTCTTAGGAGAGAGGAGAATGCAGAAAGCATTCCCAAGAAATGATCTGACTGTGATAAGGAAGCTATAAGAAACTCTTAGATTACCATCTTTATCCACAGCTGAGAAAAGTTGCTTTTGTAAACTACAGTTCCCATCATACCCTACCTAGCATATCAACCAGAGATGATTGCTGTGGCATTCTGGGAGTTGTGGTATATAAAAAAGTAATTTTGTACTGGTCTCTTTCCTTTCACATTGAAAACACCAGATCTAGAATATGATGTCCAGCATATGCTGGATGAAATGACTTGATGAGAAAACCCCATGATTGTTATGGTAGTCACGATGTCCTGAGCTGTTCCTGACAGTGAATGTTGAATTCCCTGGGAACCATCATTTGCATATGGTCGTTTAGAACTTTTTTCTTCCCTTGGAGATGCCGTGTCGGTTAGAGAATGATGCTATCTTTTTGCTTGATTGCAAGCCAAACATTATATAGAAATTAGTGAAATTAATAAATTCTTGGAAAGGAAGTACTTCAGAATGAGTAATGTGTTGCTTCTGATTAGTGTGCAATAAATGTTATTACCAAAGCTGTTCAAAATTAAAATAGGCCCTCTGTCAATATTTTATCAGCAGGCAGAACTCTACTTTGAGCCAAATGGAGCACTGATCTCAAATTAACCTCCATCTTTGATATGCACAGAGTGGGTATTTAAAATTCTGTTTCCAAAACCCATGCAAACTGATACTTGGAAGTGGATAGTGGTCACTTTTGTTTATGAAGTTATATTGTTTTACTTTAATGATTTCATTCAATCATACATGCATTTTATGGCTGAATGAAACAAATTAAAGCTTCAAAGTACTGCACTCTAGCAATCAGTTTATAGGGATTCTTCAAATAGCATACTTCGTAGCTATCTTACATATACTAAGAATGCAGGCTACCTGTGAAAATGTAAGAAACTTAAAAGCATCTTAATATTCCCTAACACTTGAGAAGCCATAGGTTTAAGTTGGCCCTGTGCTGTATTTTTCATCAGCATTGCAATCACTCTCTTTCATTTTTCTGCTTTAAAACATGAGAGGTTCTCTATCTTAACAGTTTGACTGTGTTGAAAGGAGAGGTACTGACCACCTGTTTATAGTCTCGTTCCACATCAGGACCTGGATGAGATTTTAGCTTATGAAGAGCAGGTGCATGAAATCTGATCCACCAAGGAGGAGGAGACTTGTAAGCAGCTGAAAATGGTTTAAGAATTAATTTATTTCATTGGCTATTTTAGCAGGAGCATCTTTCCTCAGCCAGGAATGAGGTAACAAAGTTTTGTGCCTGGGATTTTGTCTTCCAGTACTTTGCACATTACCCATGACATGATCCCTTTCCGAACTTAAGGAGCTGTAATTCATTCAATTTGCTCCTGTCACCAAACCATGTCTCTATATAGTCTCAGCTCTGGATAATAGAAGTATAAAACAAAGGAAATAAATCAAGTTCATTTGTGAGGCAAAACAGAAACTTGTATGCAACTTACAAGTATGCTTGGAGTTCCAGGTTGTTCTTTTTCACAGTAACAGTAGACCAGACTGTGTCCTTCTTTTATCATAATATATTGCTTTGTCATGTATTAATTTATTGATTCAATCCTTCTAAAAACATCCATTTTATGAATGGGAGATATTGCTTCTGTATCTGCTATTCAAAACACCAGAAAATGGCCTGACATTGTCTTGCAGTACCATGCCTGCGTTGCCAGCAGGAAAACAGTTAGCAAGTTTTACATGTTGATGATAACAATGTCAGCAGTCACAATGGTTTAAAGCAGCCATTCTCAACTTTTTTTTTTTTTGGTCACGGCCATAAACACAGTATGAAAGAAATACAGGACAAATCAGTTGCATAATGGACCTTATAAGGTGTTGTGTGAAGAATTGTTTCCAGTCTGTAGTCCTCTTCAAATGTACCAGGGCTCCCCAGGGGGCTATATGGCCCCCATTGAGAATGGCGGGATCCCTTCTAAAGCTCACTATCATTCACAAAGAGACCTCAAGTAATGGAAAATCCCAGAATCTAACTACTTTTTATAACCATTTGTCACCCAAACACAAAGCAATTGTCATGGTTGTTTTTCTTGCCAGGAAGAACTGTCAAGGCGCCCCTCTACCACAACAGACACTTACGCCTGTGCTAAGACTGAAATCCCAGTCTACCATTTTCCCAAGATGTAAGGCTCATTCACCTCCGTATTGGTCTGAAGTTTGGGCAATGGTTATGAAATACTTCAGTGAGCATGTTCAGCCACACTTTATGAAAATGTTTGTATGTAAAACAAGCATTTTTAATATCCTGTGTCTTCTAAAACAGAGGTCCCCAACCTCCGGTCTGCAGCCTGGTGCCGGTCCGTGGCCTGAGCCGGACTGGACCGCAAAGACAGACCTCCCGCCCCACCCCCCGCACGCACTCACCTCCGCACAGCCTGTTTGCGCCTGCGCGCCCACTCCAGCGTGCCCATGCGAGTGCTGCGCAGCTGTTTGCGCATGCACGCAAGTGCGAGCGCGCCCACACAAGCACAGTGCCACCGTTTGCACGTGCGCACGAGCGCCGCACTGCCGTTTGCGCATGCGCACGAGCGCGCACTCATTTGTGTGAGAGAGTGCGCTTGTTCGCGCATGCGCGCGAGTGCGGGGGGTGCCCTGCCTTCCCCAGCCAGTCCGTGGGGTGAAAAAGGTTGGGGACCCCTGTTCTAAATGACAAGATGTATCAAACTGAAATAAAGAAAAGCGTGTAGCAGGAATCATTTCTTTTTGAGTACCGAGTGATTGGCAATTGAAAAATAGTTGCCAAATGTTCTACAAGCCGACAAAAAAAGGAGATTAAGTGAAATGGTTTTTAAAATCAGATATTTGAAAGTACATTTCCAACCTTCTCCAAATTTGGCACAGATCAAGCCCATATTGTCTACAGTTACTGTACCTAATATGGTCCTGATTCAAAGTTCTAATACATTGTTTGGATTGCCCCCTCCTATGAAAATTGGCTTATGGGATGCAATATCAGGGGCGCACCTCTAATAATATTGATGTAAGTATTCAAAAGAGTCTTGAACTGTGGCTAAAGAATAACATATTTGAGACTAGCTAGCGAATTTATTAAGACTTCAATCTGATTTTGTAAGAGTTTTTTCTCAAACTATCAATGTTTACAAATATTTTAAAGCAAATAAACTGAGACAAATTATCATATTGCTTCAATTTAATTTCCTCTTTGAGTAACATTAATATCAATATTGTTTATAAATACAGATAAGTATAAGCTTTTTATAGTCTGAAATGTCTATCCATATAGATAAACTTTAATATTAACATTTTCAAAGAGGTAGCTTTGTTAGTCTGTTTCAGTCTGTATTGTAATGTGTGTTTTTGTGGATTATAATCCACTTCATACAAAAGAAAAATCTAAGGTACTTGTAAAATTATAAATAAGCATTAGAAATGAGCAAACAAATAGTTTATATTCCCTTATATTTAAAAATATAAAGACACTTGAGTTTGCATTAATATTTTACATGACTTTTTAAAAATTTATATTGAACATTCCTCATTTGTTTAAAAAATGCTATGATTGTGTATGCAAAGAAATATTTTAAATTATAATATTTGAACATAGATACTCATTATGTTGCAATGGGATTTATGACAGCTGACATTCATTTAAGAGCTCAGAAAAAATTGTGTTGTCTGATGGGAAATACAGTAATGAACAAAATTCATATCTCATGGTCTTTCTCACTACAATTCCAGACCTGAATTTATTGTCTTTGTAGCATATTATAAAGTGCTTTGAATGCATATCGAGCAGTGGTTCCCAACCTTGGGTCCCCAGATGTTCTTGAACTAAACCTCCCAGAAGCCCTCACCATTGATAGAGAGAAAAGGGAAACCCATGACTGAATATTGCTGCTATTGATTAAGAAATGACAGCAACAAAATGTTGAGTAATACACTGTTTGTTGTCATTTTATATGTTGAAGGGTGTATTTGCAGGTCTGGATTATTCCTATGAGATATACAGAATGTTGTTGATCTCTCTTGAAATCATTAGGAGTTTCAACACAGATTTCAGTGAGAAATACGTTGTAGACATACTGTTCACTTGTATAACTACCAGATAAAATAGCTTGCCAGCTACGTGATATGGCTTTCATTTGCATATATTTAATAATCTTCTCTTTCTTCATCACTGTAATTGTAATGATATCTCAACCCCCTCTTGATGCACCATATTTAATGTCAGTAAATTTTCAGAATGGTTGGGCATATGGGATGAGTTTAAAACATGCAGTATCACATCTATCCAGAGAACTGTAGAAGTGTTGTTGATAAAAACACAGAGAAAGGAAAGCATCAATGAGAATTGAGTACTCAACCCCCATTGCCAAAGATAATATATGCTTTTATGTTTTACAAGCTCTACAGTGGTATTACTGTGTTTAGTTTGTTCTGATGTCCTGTTCCGATAGCATAGTCAGTTCAATCCAAGGTCAAACAGGAGTAGACAAGAACTCAGTCCTTGAAAAGGTCAATCCAGAGGCAAAGTCAGGGATGCAGTAAAGTCAAAGGCCAAGTCCCATTGCAACATAATCAGCATTGCTGTTTCAATGGAACAAGTTCTACAGCCCAGGTCAAAACACTCTGTTTTCAACCAGCTAGCACATCAATATTAATTCAATGATAATTCCATGGCAACTGCTACACAGTTTAAGTTCTTACACAGCAAGGTAATCACGACAAGTCAGGAATGCAAGTTTGGCTGATAGAGCTCAAGCAGGGGTAACTGATTTTTTAAAAACTGAAGTCTAATCTGGAATTGAGGCATTTTTAGTTTTGCCCCTCCCAGGGCTCCACTGTATGCCCTTCAACATGAGGAGGAGATCCTTCTCTCAAGGAGACCCCATACTTCCAAGAAGTCCTCTCTTGCAGATGGGCACTTTGGTAGACCACCTCCACACTTGCTTGAGCATTCATTGTGGGCCTCTGTCTTGTGAGGAAGTGCTGCCTTCTCCTCTGACTCCATACCTGTGCTCTCTATCTCTGGAGGTGGGGAATCTGCCGCTGCCTCCTTCAAGGGTCCAGGGTATTCAGAGACAACAGCTTATTTATCTTATTTTTATTGATTTATTTAATTTCTACACTGCTTTTCTCACTGAAGAAGGAAGCAAGGCAGCATTATTGGACAACATATTGAAGACAAGGTCTGATATTTTTCCACTGGGAACAAGGTCCTTTTTCAATAGAAATGTTGAGTACTGATGAGAGCACCCACCTACTGGCATAAGCACTGTTTTGGAAAGATGCACTCATTTATGGTAGTAATCTAGGATCAGCTGCTATTAATAAGGCTTTCATGTCAAATGGGCACTAATAGTACTTTCAAAACCAGAATGTTCTTAATATTTTAATAATGGGTACAGAAGATGTGTCCAGCTTGCATTCCTTCTAAGAAAGCTTACCACCTAGGTTTCTAGAGGTTTTAGCTTCATAAAATATTAAAATAAAGGATGTTAATGGTTTTGGCAAGCGATATATGTTTCCACAGGAATAGAAAAACAAGTGGTTCCTGTGAAATCCACATTTTTTGGATGGACATTAATCAGCCATATTTAAAAAGCAAGCTATACTATTTTTATTTTGATTAATTTCATAAGGAAAAGAAACAAAAAAGAGCTAAGAAATAAAGTAATTCAACTGAGATCCAAATAAGATATAATCTATTTAATCAAAACCCAAGTGGTTGTACTTTCCTCACTGGCTCCCCTTTCCACAAACAGAAAGCCCTGTTGGTTAGAACAGGGCTGCTTCCAGCTCTTGCAGTTGTAAGATAGAGCTCATGCAGAAAGGTAAGCCCATGGAGGCATGACACTCAGTGATTGTCAACAGGATTCTGCCACCCTGAGAGGGTATGCTGCACTACATACTTTCTGCTGACATATTTACAGTTCTTATGTACCATAGTCCACCAGGGAAGAAAATCAAGAATGACAATGTTAGAGTGCTACTAAAAGTTTCTAACCAGTTTGTAGAGATTAGAAGATGCAGGTAAAAAACAACTCTTACCTAGGTGCCAGTTCCTATCATGCAAGCTACACAGAAATGAAAAAATTCTAATACCCCAGGTTTGTTTGCCTGCTCCCCACCACCAGTCTCATAAATTCAAATGTTATGGAAACTGGTTTTGCTGAAATGCTATTTTTTACAGAAGTATAACAGAATAATATTATTTTAAATGCTGTTTGCAGCATTTCACACAGTGCACTGAAGGAAGCTAGCACTGCTTGATTTACCAGTCCAAGCCATCTACAAAATTAATATGTTCATCATCTAAAACCTTGAATGCTGTGAAACCACAGGAATTCAAAAGCATAAAAGCCACAGGGAGCCCCAAGCAGTAATCTATTGTTTCCTTAAAATAAATAATATTTCTCTACCTTTTGAAATATTTCAATGAAGCGAGTCAAGATGTGAGATGGTAATAGTCTAAAAGTCTACCCCATATAAATATACGATGATTCCCCCAATAAAACTGGGTGATGCTCTGTAGTAGCCATTTACAAGTGAGACAATTGAATTGAGTGGTACTGGCAAGTTCCCTCCCACCTCAAGGCTTGCCTTATAAGTTGGTTTGTTTATTCCCAAGCTTTCTTGCAGCAAAATGTTCTGAGATAGCATGGAAAAGCCAAGCTTTAGGGAACTTGCTCCTGTGACCAATCAGCTTGCCCGATTTCCAAACAAACCTGTGCTTAAGAAAAGAATGGTGGCAGCAGTCTCTAGTCTCTGGAACAAGCTCCCCCCCCCCCGAGATTCATCTGGCCCCCTCGCTGAGCATTTTCAAAAACCAACTCAAGACCTGGTTATATAGACAGGCCTTCCCTCCGGGCACTACGTAACTTTCTCTTTTTCTTTATCTTTATCTACTTTGTTCTGTGTAAATGCTATAAATTGTTATCTGATATTAATTGTTTTTATTCTGCGTTCTGTGAGCCGCCCAGAGTAGACTATGTCTAAATGGGTGGCATATAAGCTCAATAAATAAATAAATAAATAAATAAATAAATAAATAAAGCAGGGGTAAGGGTTTGTACAGACATGAAAGGCTTCAGATATTCGGAAGGCTCACTTCCTGTCAGAGTGTGTGACTTTGTAATTACTTCTGCCTCCATGTCTCTCAGGTCAATTCAGACAAAGCAAAGTACACCTCCATGCCTAGTATGACTTTGTCTTTTATGGAAGTCAGGACTGTGTGTGAAAGGCTGCCTTGGCCTCTTTCTAAATGTGGCTTTCATATGGAGGGTGGTTAAGGCCAGGTGTGATTTTAAAAACCATAAGGATGGAGATGAGGGACCTTGAAGATGCCCATTCAAACTGAGGAGCTCCTAGAAGAGCAGACTGTGTGGGCATAATGTTACTTACAGTCTTCCCCAGCTGGGTGAAGTATACTGTAATTCTCTTAAACTCTAACAATTACTTCTCATTTAAAATTTGTATACAAAGTGCAAATCAATGTCCTCTTTCTGGGTGATGATGGGTTGTTGTTGTTGTTGTTTTTTTGGTGACATGAAAGTGGCCATCCTGTCCACGCTGGCTGGTGAGGAATTGAATACAGCCTAGGCCCAGGTTTTAGATGTTGCTTGGGTTTACCTGCAATGTTATAATAGTACATTCTGAAATATGGGTGCTTGTAACAAGAGTTTCAATAGCCATGCCCCATAGGAAGGTCCAAACATCCCAATACTTTTCATTTTCAGCACATCTTTTTTTCCAAGCTCTTCAAGATTAAGAGCTTGAAGAAAAGCTTTCTTTCTTTCTTTCTTTCTTTCTTTCTTTCTTTCTTTCTTTCTTTCTTTCTTTCTTTCTTTCTTTCTTTCTTTTGTTTTGCAACAGAGATAGCTCACAACAAATATTTCTAGTGGGAATATCTATCCCCCTCCTGAACTGTTGTGAGTATTTCAGCTAAACTCAAAGGGAAAAAGGAAGTGTGAGGAAAATGGCAGATGCCAGAATGGCTCCTGCTAATGAAAAAGAGAAGCCACTGTGATTTTGCAGTCCCTGACTATTCTACAGCACTATTCAGCTAATAGTGCAGGAAAGATTTATCAACATACAGGACTTCAGTTTCCAATTCCAAATTCACTCTCTTTACTAGAAGTTTTGTTTCAGCACACTGTGGGCATAATGAAGCTGTAATGCAATTATTATGCACTTGCAAGTGAATTGGCTAGCAGGCCAGCAGTCAGAAGTGATTTTTGGACTTAATTATTACGGGGGACTTAGGACAGATGATGTCAAAGTAAGGAATGGGACCCACAGGTTTATGGGGAACTAAGGCACAATTCTGTAGCCTAAAAGTTTGATGAGGTTGTGGCATTCGCCCTTGTGGCCTCTGCTTGTCTTTCCATCACAAAGGCTCACATCGCGTTTTCCTCTCGCTGCCACCAGTGGATTACCTCAATCCACAATATAAATGACGTTTGTCTGAACACTTGACTTGTGAACAGAAACAGAACTTATTTATTGAAGTGAAGCAGATTGAATAATAACAGAGGGTTCTCAGATAAACATTATACACAAGCAAATCATCAACAGTTCTCTCAGTACATACTTCTTTTCTCTAGCTATATCATTACCACCTTCTCTACCTATTTTCCTAACCAGCTCTATCTCTCAGTATCTGTTCCCTCTCTCTCTGACTAACCAGCCCTATCTGACTCCTCCTTCTCCCACCAAACCTCATGTAGCTGCTGACTCCGCCTCTCCAGTCCTCTCACAGGTCCATGCAAATCAGCTCATGACTATGAAGGGCATGAGTGACATGGGCGATCGTCACATTCCTCCCCCCCTAAGAAAAAGTTTGTTTCATGAGGGAAAACCTTACAGTTTACCCTTATGAACAACGGAACATACAGGGAACATTACATACAAAACACCATCATAATAATACGCTTACCAGTTATGTCCTAAATCATATACCATATTTCAACATATAACACATTCTATTTACCATATACTTATACATACCTTATACTAGTTTTCTCTCTATTACCATGTTTACTAGATCAAACTTATTACTTTAAACATTTAAAACAATCCATACAATTATAAACATTTGCATTATTCGCATTAAGACAGATTACATTACCTCTACTCACCATTATTATTTCCCATCACTATACACCTCTCAGTTCATCAGCATTCACCGAGACATTGCATTTTAATTGCATTTCATAACTAGTGCACAAACAGAACATTTAATACAACATTACACTCTTTTATCTGTCCATTAGTCATTTGACCTTCGAGACCAGGTGTCAGCAACCATATTCTGAGTCCTTTTTATGCTGCGGATCTCAAAGTCAAAGTCTTGCAGGTTCAGTGTCCATCTTGCAAGCTTACTGTTAGCGTCTTTCATAGTTTGTAGCCACACCAGAGGGAAAGGGTCAGTACAAAGGATGAACTTCCTCCCCCAAATGTAAGGCTTCAGTCTTTGCAGCGTCCAAACAGTCAATAGGCACGCCCTCTCGATGGCAGACCAATGTCTCTCACCAGGTTGGAATCTCCTGTTGATCAGAGTCACAGGGTGCAGATGCCCGCTGTCATCCGCTTGGCACAGCACCACTCCAAGTCCGGCGCTCGATGCATCCACACAGATTGTGAACTCCCGGTTGTAGTCCGGCACAACAAAGGCAGATCTTGAAGTCCGCGCTCTCTTCTGTCGAGTGGCAGTCATCGGGCACTCTGAAGTCCACTGGATGTCCTCGGCTCGCCTCTTCCGGGTTAAGTCTGTTCTCTCACTGAATAGAGGCTTAATTTTCTCAGCTGTGGGAAGGTTAGGCAGTTTCTTCCCCTTCTCCAGCACAGCTATGACTGTGTTCTTCCTTGAGATCTTATTGCCTATGCCCTCCTCCTCACCAACAAATTCACCCCCAGGTGTTTTTGTTGCAAAGTTTTCCATATGTGGGGGACCACTATCACAGGTCACTTCAAGATTCTAAGGCGAGTTTCTTTTAGGTGCCATCTCAAACACTTGGCTTATGTCAGATGTATTGAGATTTTCAACATATGGTTCTATTCCTTTAATCTCTGGTTTCTCAGGTAGGGGTTTGTTCTGCAAGATTCTCAGGACTTTTGCAGCTGCATGGGGAGCCTTCTTAATACTAGTCCCTTCAACTTTCCAGTGCTGCTGCAACAGATCCACAGGTCCTGACCATGCCAACAGCAATTCCCTCCCCTCTATGGGTCTCAGCCTCAGCACTTTGTCCTCAGTATAGAATGCTCTTTCCTGGGCCTTTTCCTCACACAAACCTTTCTCCTTTCCATGAGTACCCCCCAAGCTTGGCTCTGCTACTTCTAAGGACTTTTCCCTATATTTTACAGGGACAATTAATTGTTTGTGATGTCCATCTCCACTCCTATGAGGTGTTGATAAAACCTCTCTATATATCAGGTTTTTATCAGTTATAAACCTCTCTGGGTGTTCAGGGGTCAGTGGAAGGGGATTCTCATTAGCTTTTGTAATACAATCATTTAAAGTACTATCTTCCTTCTGCTCATCAATACAGGAAGTATTATTAGGATTCTCCAATTTGACCACTTCAGCCATTTCTACTATCTCAGGGTTTTCCTCTAGACTGAGGCATCGTTCAGGATTTTCAGGGGTCAGCGGAATTTCCTTAACTTGCGCAAAGCATTCATTTAAGGTAGGGTCTTCCTTTTGTTCTTTGATGAAAGATAGATTCTTAGGGTTTCTCAGAATAACCAGATCAGCTGTCTCTCTCACTTCTCTTACTTCAGGAAGATTTCCATCATTTTCCTCAGTGGCTTCAATTTGCCTTCCCTGAGAGCGGGTTGTCACAAAAATACTCTGCACATGCTCAGCTAAATCCACACCTATTAAACATAGGGCAGGAATATGATCAGATATGGCCACCTTCCAAATTCCTGACCATCCCTTATATATCATTGGTATTTTTGCCATGGGCAACATCACTATTTCAGAACCAATCCCTTTAATAGAAATATTTTCATGGTCTAACATATTTTCCTTGGGGACTATATCAGGGTGACATACTGTAACTTGTGAACAAGAATCTTTGAGCGCTAGATACTTATTATTATCAACATAGATAACATCTCCTGAGCTACGTAGAATAAGATTCTGGTTACTTTCTATCAGAAAGCACTGAATAACCCTGGCCTCAGGGAGACCTTGGCTCTCTGACCCTTCTATTACTTGTGTTGCTATGGCAACAGCTCCACGGCTAGCTTCAACTGCTGTATTAGTTGTTTTATTATGCTGTACACAAAACACCTTCTTAGGGGGACTAGAATCTCCACCTTTATGCTGATTACAATCCCTAGTCTTTTGAGTCTCACACTGAGCCCAAAAATGACCTTTCTCCCCACACGTATAACACCGTTTACTGGCCTTGGGTTCAAAACAAAGGGCCTTATTAACCTTTCCCTCAGAGCTATTAAGTTTCAGATGACTGTGCTCTGGAGATGAGGGTCTGTCTCTAAAATGGCTTCCAGTAGCTTGGGTACTTCTGAGGTAATCTCTACTGGGTGGGGCCCCTCTCCTCCTGTCGTCCCACACTTTTCTACCAATTTTTACCTCAGAAAATCGAGGATCTCTGATTTCACTAATGGAATCAGCGTATTCAGATGCCTGTAATACATTTTTAGGATTTTTGTCCTTGACCAAATAACGCAATGCCCCTGGCAACACTGAATAAAATTGTTCTAAACCAATCATATTTTTCATTTGGTCTAGAGAAGTGACATTTTCACGTTCCATCCATTTGTCCAAACATTGAATCAATTTAGCCCCTAATTGGGCATAAGATTCTTCAGGCTTTTTGGTAAGGGCACAAAATTTTCTTCTAAGGTGTTCTGCATTTATGCCAAATCTAGAATATACCATCTTTCTATATGCCTCAAAATCTCTAGCTTGCTCCAGAGGCATCTGAGAATAAAGCTCAGCTAAATCTCCACTTGTTTGTGATCTCAACACTATCATCCTTTCATCATCCTTAATCTCAAAGTCCCAGCATGCTCTCTCAAATGAAATGAGATAAGATTCAGGGCAATCTCCTTTCCTATATTGGGGAAATTTCTTTAGATCGATCTTTGAGAGATTTCCCTCACTAGAGTTGTTGTTATTGTTATTTTGAGAAGCTAATTCTAATTGTTTCATCTGTATTTGAAATTCCATTTCTCTTTGTCTTAATTCCATTTCTCTTTGTCTATTTTCTTGCTCAAATACCATTTGCCTGGCCTCAGCCCTCTCCTTTTCTCTGGCCCTTTCTTTCTCCATTTCAAAATCTATTTCCTTTTGTCTGGCCTTTTCTTTCTCCATAATCTCTAATTCCTTGAGCTGTAGCTCCTGGGCTTTCTCTTCAGCCCTGGCTTTGATTTCTAGTTCCTTAGCTTTCTCCTCAGCCCTGGCTTTTTCCAATTCTAATTGGTTTTTCATAGCTAGCTCCTTCAATTTAAATTCTTGTTCTAGTTTCCATTTTTCAAAATCTGGGGAGTTTAGAACACTTTCTCTCTCTGAGGCACCCTCATCAGTCTCCTCCTGTTCCATTGGAGCTAAAGGGTCTCCATTTCCCTCCACTTCCTGAGGTAAACTTTGTGCCTCTTGAGGATCAATTTCCTCCATTACTGGCTTTTTAGTTCTTTTGGGTGGCATAAGTATGTACTTTCTTAATAAAAGGGACTGATTTCTATTGCTGAGTTAGTCAGGCCTCTTTTTAAAACACTTTTACTGCTGTTTTCTTTTTCCAGTATTTTTCTGGGGTACTATGTAGCTCTCACTCGGCAGCTAAAGATGGCTACACTTACTCTGGCCTCACACACAAGCCACGATGTTTCTTGGTCTGAGACAACCTTCTTGCCACCAGACACAAAACAAATTCTATTTTCAAGCCTCTGCTTTTTTATTTTCCTATCACCTCAGATCCGCTCTGACCCTGGCTTCCACTTTTTATCCACCAGTGCTCCCTTATCTCTCAGAGCCTTGGATTTCAAGCTAGCCACTGGGTCTCTCAAATCCTGAGGTAAACAAAAAAGAATTTTCCTTTAGAGTCGGTTTCCTATCTTTAGTTCCCCCAGATCTGCGTTCAGAAGCCCCGCCACTAAGCTTTTCCACAAAAGCTCTAGCAGGTCACCCACTTCTTCACCACAGACCTCTGACTAAAAGGTACCCACGACTCCAGAAAATTCACTTTTAAACGTTGGCTTTACTGCATTATTTTATATCCCACCGCTGCCACCAATTGTGGCGTTCGCCCTTGTGGCCTCTGCTTGTCTTTCCATCACAAAGGCTCACGTCGCATTTTCCTCTCACTGCCACCAGTGGATTACCTCAATCCACAATATAAATGACATTTGTCTGAACACTTGACTTGTGAACAGAAACAGAACTTATTTATTGAAGTGAAGCAGATTGAATAATAACAGAGGTTTCTCAGATAAACATGATACACAAGCAAATCATCAACAGTTCTCTCAGTACATACTTCTTTTCTCTAGCTATATCATTACCACCTTCTCTACCTATTTTCCTAACCAGCTCTATCTCTCAGTATCTGTTCCCTCTCTCTCTGACTAACCAGCCCTATCTGACTCCTCCTTCTCCCGCCAAACCTCATGTAGCTGCTGACTCCACCTCTCCAGTCCTCTCATAGGTTCATGCAAATCAGCTCATGAATATGAAGGGCATGAGTGACATGGGCGATCGTCACAGAGGTATCTTGGAGTTTAGAGGAAATCTATGTATTTGTTTGTTTTGAATATGTTCTCACCTACAGAACTTGGGGTGTTGTTACTATTGTTCTTTTTAAAATAATGTATTAGGTATTACTTTTAGAAATGTAGTATTAGATATTATTTTAGAAAGATAGTTCAGCAGTCATTGCACAAGTAATGTTATTAATATATTATTAACAAGGTGTTGTTTTGTCATTTTTACACTATAATACTTATACTTTAACAATAAAAACATGCAACAAGATGCCGAAATCCCAGGTAACATCCCCAAAACATGTTTCAGAAGTAATGTGTCACTAATATTTATTGCAAGTCTTGTTAAATAATGTTGCAAGAGGTCTGTAGTGAACACCCTGCCTTCCCATATATGTAAATGTGTTAGCCTGCACCAATGGGAGTTGTTGGGAGGCGGAGCCAGAGTGAAACTAGAAGGGAGGGGGAGTTAGAGTGAGACAGAGTTGGAGTTAGACAGAGGCTTGACAGTTGGAGAGTTAACTGTGAAGTGGGAAGTTAGACTGTGGAGAGTTAAAGGTGGCAGTTGAGAGTGAGGATGTTAAAGAAAGCTAAATAAGGAATAAGTTATTAAGAAGCCAATAAATGCCTTAACGTCTTTTAACAATTTATTCAAATGAACTGTAATCAATAAACCTGTTTTATGTTGAAAGTCACACAGCATATGGACCTCAATCTTTCTGAGTAAATTGTGTTGGTAAGGACCAACTGGTGGCAGCGTGAAGTAAAAAGGGAACGTGGCTCGTGTGCCTTGGGTTAGTGAAACAACCTGGGGGCACGCAGGAAAGAGGGTCTCCTCACAAGGTCATTATATGACTTCATAAAAATAACGTTATTGTTTATATTACC
Organism: Intellagama lesueurii; assembly: GCA_037013535.1. Classification (NCBI taxonomy): domain Eukaryota; kingdom Metazoa; phylum Chordata; class Lepidosauria; order Squamata; family Agamidae; genus Intellagama; species Intellagama lesueurii. The sequence goes on along the minus strand of JBAJHW010000003.1, from coordinate 203,782,410 downwards.
TCTCCTGCCCCACTGCCAAACAGGGCTGAGATGTGTACATGGCTTAGAAGTAACATGTTATGTCTAAGCTCTGTAGACATCCCAGCCCTAGTCAGTCTTTACCTCCCAAGTTAATGTCAACATACTTAGCATGGAACTACTAGTCTTCTCCTCTCTGTTGTTGCTAACTGAACACGGAAAGCAGTGTGTCTGAAGAGGTGAGACCCCTGCTCTTGTCTGAGTTCTATAGGCAAATACAAACCCTGTTTCCCACAGCAGTAGGAGCGTCACCTCTTCAGAGACATTGCTTTGCATTGTAGAAAAAGCAGTGACAGCTGAAAGGGCTCGTTGCTGCTTTCTAGCTTTGTTGGTAACAACTGGATGGGACCAGCTGAGTAGGGCTCCTCTCTTTAAAAGTCCATTCTTAATTTTGGAAATATTTCTGGATTTCATCACAGTTCTGGATATCCCTGTGACAAACCATAGATAGAAGAATATGTTATGTATTATATGACATCAAGTTGTGTCTAACTTATACCACCCCTAATAGGGCTTTCAAGGTAAGTGAGATATTTAAGGAGCAGTTTTACATAGCTCAATGAGTTAGGAATCTGCCTGTGGAGCCAGAAATAGAGAGTTTGGTTCCCCATTATGGATCGCAGAAGAACTAGCCTATGTAGCCTTGGGCAAGGTGCACAGTCCTAGGATGTCCCCAGAATAAGGGAATGGTAAACCTCTTCTCTATTCTCTTTATCTAGAAAACTCTGAAAAAGGGTTGTCATACGTTAGAACTGACTTGATAGCACACAATTATTATATTTACCATTTACACAGACATATCCACAATTTTCCATGGCCAAATGGAGATTCAAATGCAGATCTCCTGAGAACTAGTCTATCTACTATACCGTACTAGAGAGTAATTTTTTAAAATTTTACACCTGAAATTACTGTTCCAGTTCCTGGGAGATGAGGTCTGCTGTTATCTATCTATCTATCTATCTATCTATCTATCTATCTATCTATCTATCTATCTATCTATCTATCTATCTATCTATCTATCTATCTATCTATCTATCTATCTATCTATCTATCTATCTATCTATCTGTCTGTCTGTCTGTCTGTCTGTCTGTCTGTCTGTCTGTCTGTCTGTCTGTCTGTCTCCTTGAATATTGCCTTGAAATGTCAATGTGTATTCAGTGCAGTGGTTTGGCTTTTATCAGGGATTCATTCTTGAAGACGCTTCCTCACCTTTGACTTCACTGTGAAATGTCTGATTTATTACTGTTTCAAACTGTTTTTGGCAGTTTGTAGCGATGGAAAAGCAGTGTAGAAAATCTCGAAATAAATAAATACACATTTTACTTTGTTGTTGACCACTATATTTGAGAAAATTATACCTTCTGGATATGCACATTCTGGACAACTGGTATCTTCTAGATTGAAACATCCTGGGTAACCGAGCTCTGTTATCAGATACCAGAGAGATAAGAGTTGGTACTGTTTGTTTTTGTGGGAATATTGGCTTCTGTATGTTACGAGACTAGTTCGTAGACTAGTTCTTTCAGCCTTATTGCCTTCATGCCATCAAAATATCACTGGTTTTCAGAAAGAGTTGTGTAAAACACCATGGTGTCTAATCCATTTTTCATGTTTTGTGATTGCAGTTGTTTCTTGTCATTGCTGTTGGTGGCTGCCGTCGTGTGGAAAATCAAACAAACCTGCTGGGCTTCTCGACGGAGAGAGGTATCAGTAACACTGGGGATTCCTATGATAGCTTTTGTTCTGCTTTCTGTCTCTGAGAGAATTCAGCACTGCAGGTGAAATGCAACTTGCTTGTCACACCTGGGAAATTAGGCAAATTCTTTTCACATACATCTCTTTCCTTTATGTTATGGCAGACCAGGTTGTTCCCATTTCTTTGCTTGGGGAAAGATTGTCAGTTTGCTATAAATTAGACCTGTGGAAAATGGTGTTGCTTCTGTTTTCTCCCGAACATTCCCTCCTTTTGAATTATAAATTAAACATAAACCTTTTAAAAATATGGCTGCTAGGTGGCAATTTTTAAAATGTATGCATGTCAAATAAGCTATAAAATTTCCAGTAATATATTTCTCTTAATCTTTTCCCATGTTTGTGCTCTGCCCTGCTCTACCCTAACTGTTCTTTCTCCTTTCAGATTCCACAAATATCACTAATTGGTTTAGGATGTTTTCGAAGTTTGGGGATAGGAGCAGGCTTTAATCTGGGGTGGGGGGAGTAATTTCCTTGAATACTTTGGAAACAGAGTTGCCGGCTGTGTTAGTTCTAGGTAGCCAGAAGCCCTCTCAGGAAGGAGGGAATTTTCTCAGCTTTCTAAATTGTCCCCAGTACTGTTTCCTCACAGATTTGCCCACAACCTCTGATAGTAGTCTTTAAAATCATGGTGGAAAAAGCGAGAAAGAACTAGGTTTCTGACAATGAGAAAGGCTGGTTTCTAGTTAGAGTTGCTTGGGAACTGCAGCTATAAATGTGTGTTCCATCCCTGCTTTGCCTTCCTGAACTTCCATGTACATGTTTGTTTGTTGTGGTGGAAGCACAAAAGAGAGAGAGAGAGAGAGAGAGAGAGAACTACACATTAAAGAAAATGCTTTCTCTTGGACCTATTCCTTTGTAGTGCCCAGGCCATGGCATAAATTTGAGTGCATTTTAATTACAGGTATGAATCGCAACCTCTTGCTTTTGGTGAAAACCTGAAGAAAATGCCTCTTTTCTCTGTATGCCCCAAAACCTTACAGGGTTTATTTGGTGGCCTTTTTGTTCTCTGGGTAAAATGCCAGTCTGTCTGCAGTTATTACAATTCCTGTGCAAAATAGCATATTTCCTGTACAAGATTACCATGAGGAGGCATTGAATTGTGGAGAATTTGGCACTTTTCTTGTGCAAAAGAGAAAAAAAAACAAAATTGGGAAAAAGAGAATCAAGATTTTGTTTTCATGTTCCACTGAAAGATGTCTCTGAGGCAGAGGAAATGTCTCAGCAAGAAGTCTCTGCTTGGAAAATCATAAAGGGATGAGAAATATTTCGAATATCCTAACATCCCTAGTTTTAATTGCCACATACAATTGATGCACTGCATAGTTTAAAACAATTTGGTTTTCTTCACATTTTGTAGGCATAAGAATAATTCTACAAAGACTTATCACTTTAAGGTTGTTTCATGTTATCTAGAATACTTGAGTGTAATAGCTGGGTGAAAATCATGTCATATACTTCTCTTTACGTGTTTATAAGCAGACTATTACCTAATTTCTTATTGTATTCTGTTAATTCTCTTATGGTACTTATACAATGAATAAAGAAAGAACAATTGTAATATTGCTATAGCATTTGCATACACAATAGAGTGCATTGATTTGGTCTTCCTCACATGTGTATCACTTAACCCAGGAAAGAATAAATGGAAAGGATCATGTGTATCTCCTAAAGCAACCATTCTTAGTTGACAAATTAATTTTTTTAAGAATGGGCCGGATTATTGTCTCCTTCAAGACAGGGGCAAATATCGGTCCTGTAAGGAGAAGTTCACAATCTGAATGGCCCATTCAACCATCACCGCCCTGCCTGATTTTAAGAGCCAGAAGGGGCATGGGTCTAATTGGGAGGTGGTGGCCTTAGAGCGTGTAAGTACCTTGTCCACATCATCAGGCGGCACAGGCTGAAACTGATCCAGTAAAACCGGACAGTTTTATTGGATCGGTTTCAGCCCTGTATGCTGCCCTGCCGCCATCTTCAACCGCCCTCCTCTACTGTTCTGGATACTAATCCACTGCATAACTTTAGGTGTGACTGAGCTTCAGTTTATGCATCACAATCCAATTCATCTCTGATCACAGACATGTGTTTATGAATAACATCTTATCCATACATGGATTTTATGAAAAAAAGAAAAGAAAACTAGAGCAGGAAAAATTACATCAGATTCCTACCTCTAGGAGTTTCAAAAAACGGCTGGAAAATTTAGGAATAAAATTATGAACCCCAAGGAATAACTTCCAAGGGGAGGAGCAATAGTCTTCAAGCTCCATCTTTTGCCACCTGCCCTCTGGATAGAGACAGAAAAAAATCATGTTGCCCTGAATCCAGAAATGTAACCCAGAACAATACCATGGTTGGTCATATTAAAATCCATTGAAAAATGCAGGATACTTAAAATAGTTCCTTTCATTTTCCCAGTCAAAGTCATTCACCAAGGTAATTTCTGTCCCAAAACTGAATCTTAACTAGATTAAATACACCTGGAAAACAATCTTATTTTGAGTTTCATTTAGTGTTATACTATCGAGGAGCAGTAGCAGAAACATTTTCCTTTCTTCTTAACAACAAGTAGAGTAGATCTGTATCATCTGTGGAGCTGTTTCATCACCCAAACAGGGTACTACTATAATTTTGGGGGCATTGCACATTAGCATGGGTGAGACAGAACTCTTAAAGTATTATGGCTATCTATAGCATTGTATATACTCTTGAGTGTTGGGAAGGTAAATGCATGACTGCACGTCCTTGTAAAAATGCTTCTAAGATGTTAGATTAGCTATGTAAAGTGGCTTTTAAAAAAAATTCCACTTAATAGAATGTTTTTATAGGATTTTTTAAATGCAGTGTGCATTTAGTTTTGCAGGCTTTGCCCTATTTTTTCTTTAATCAGAACTGATGGAATAGAAATATTTATTTAAGCTAAAAGTGTACTCTTGTTTTGAATGCTATGGACACATACACCTACAAATATTACATCTGTTTTTTGTTATTTTGATGTCTTTGTGTAATTTCAAAATTCTCTTGGCAGCCTTTATTTTAATATCAAGGTTATTGTAGTTGTTAAGTGCCATTTCCATTCTGGCTCCTTAACACATATTCTTAAAATGCCCACATGAGACTGAAATAAATTTATTTATCTTACTACCTATTCACGTAACCATATCAACTTCATCTCTATGGCGACTCCATTAACAACATAGAAACTTGGTTATATAGGTTATATTAATAAACATAGAGAATACAGGAACATCAGTAAGCAAGGTCCTTATGAAGTATAGTGATTACAGTTTCATTTGTAAGTTATTATTGGTATAAAAGGTGTTAATACTCTTAAGTATTTTAAGAATAGTTGGTAAACTATTCTATGTATAATGTCAGAAAATTAATGTGCTGCAAAATGTATATATTAGAGGAAGAAGGAGCTTGTAAAATTACTTTTCAGATAGGTGGCTGCTTGGCCTATAATCTGGTCCACATCCCATAAAAAGAAGAAAAAAGCCTCCAGCCTTTATAGAATCAGAGATAACAAGCACAACATGCAGTAATCAGCCTTATGTCATGTCGGATGAGAGGGAAGGGAAGGAATTTCCCAAATTACTGTGTACCTTACTAAATTCCTATTTTCACAGGGGGTTGGACTTTTAACTTTGCAGTCCCTTACAACTTCACAATTCTGTGAGGCATGCCTATAATTCAGGAGCTGAAATACTGTTTTGTACTTACACCTCTGGAAGGGTAATGATGTCACTGATAGGGGATGATTTTCAGTGATTAAAAATGTCCTACATTTGTCTTGTGGCTTTTCCAACTCCCTTATACGTAGTCCCATTCATTGTATGGGAGCTGAGGGACAGAAAGAGTAGGTCTTTTATTGCCAAAATCTGCCACTGCTGGGTGATATTACTGGCTGAAGGGGATTGCCAGTAATTGAAGGCTTCCTCCTCCCATTCCATGATAATGGGGATTACATGGGAGTTAGAAAAGCCATGGGAGAGAAGTAGGAAGTTTTTAATTACCAAAAATTGTCCCCCACCTGTGCCATCCTCAATCTTATGCAGGTTTAATTATGCAACAGGATGTCAGCCTATGCCTTCCAGAAATGCCTGGGATCTTAGCTAGATTCTCCCCTGAGAAAAAGAACAGTCGGCTTAAATAAGACAGGAGGAATTGAGGGACAAAGAGCATAATATTGTTAGACGTTTCTGCTTGCTGTTATTAGTATTGTTATTGACCTATTTGTCCCTGCACTCTTCCTGCAAATAAGATGGCACTGCACCCATTTCCTCTGCCATTCTCATGGTCCTATAGGGAATTTATTTTTATTTTTTTTTGGTCTTTATTTTAGCCATCAATAAAAATTGACGGTCGTGACAACTAACACAAAGTGACAAAGTAACCATTTCTTTATATATATGTGCCAGTAAGGCACATGGCTATTTTATATGTTTCCCTTTCTGCATTTTATTCTTTATTCTGTTAGTCTTAGAGGTCCTACAATACTGTTTTGTTTTGCTTTGTTTTGCTTTTGATGGTTTGCAAAATTAGAAATATTGATGATCAGTACATTTTATTTCCATTACTATGTAGGAAGCTGCTATATGCAGGTGGCAATTTCTCTCCAGTGATACTTGTAGTGCCTTATAGGTTGAATGTCGGTATTCCTTTATGGCTGCTGGTATGTGAGAGGTTAGGATAAAAGATAAAACAAAACTTTGATACACTTTGGTACTGTCTATATGTGACCTCTAGAACATCTATAGCTCATTGGACTGGAACAACTGAGTGTGGAGTCAGGGGTTGAGAGTTTGAATCCCCATTGTGCCTCCTGAGAGATGGTCCAGTCAAGATAACCTGGAATGTGTGTGTCTGACATGCCCATCAAATTATGTTGTCTTGTGCAAGTTCTATGGTTTTAGAGTGCCACTAGAGGGAGGGACCGGTAAACCATTTCTGAGCACGTCATACCTAAAAAAAACCTGGAAGGGTTTACATAAGTTGGCACAACATGATGGTGCCTAATTAAATGTTATACAACCTATATAAGGCTATATAGTTTATTCCATATAACTAGGATAAAAATGTAGAAATATTTACTTATAGGAAACTAAATAACCACTTCAGTCTATGTTTTAATTTTCTTCTTCTTAAATTATACATCTCTAACTCATTGTAATTTATAACCTTCCTGTAATTTCTGCAGTAATTTAGTATTGACTTCAGAACAGTAATAGTGTAATTTTTCCATTATCTTAATTGCTTTAATTATGTCATTTTATAAAACTATACCAAATTGGGGGGGGGGGGGGAATCATATTCCAGTGTCCTGGGGAAAGTCTTTTCTTCCAAGAAAATATTGGAATCCTATTTCTGTATGTTCACAGCAAACTTTTGGAAACTAAACATTTTGCTCCTCCTGTCCCAAGGTTTCCACAGGTCCCAAACAATCCTTTTCATCACTTGTGGGGCCCACAGGACTGGAAGGGGAAGTCTTTAATTACTGAAAATAGCCATCACCAGGATATCAGCAACAGCCTTACACCATGGTACTTACATGAACAAGATTTCAGCCATTATTTAACTGTGGGGTATTTATTCTAAATTTCAAGTTTGCTATACTGTTGCTCATTAAACTTTGCACAAAACTTTGCACATTCATTGTCAGATGAATATAGCACGAGGCACAGTTAGATAAATAATGTTTGTCTTTTGTTCATTAATGTGGGGCAAAATGTTTGATTTCATCCTTTTGTAGCTGCATAGAATTAGAATACAATGTGGATTCTACCTCTACTGTTGCTGCATCAATGTAGTGCTGTGCTATGATATCCAGTCTACTCGGCCAAAAGCCTGGAAATGTCCTTGATACAATTATATTCTGGAACATTTGAGCAGCAATTTTTGGAAGATACATCTGATCCCCAAACTCTTATGTTCTTGGAGTCTAGTCGTAGATAACCCCTTCACTGTTATTCACATGACACTTTCACATCATTTAGAATATCATTTAATATATAAGAACAGAAAGTGACCTTGTTGATAGTCTTTGAGAGACTCAGTGTTGGCTTCTTAGATCTGCAGCCTAAGAAGTTACCATAAGTGAATTGTCCCTAATTTTGGTGCATGTAAAGATGTCTGTGCTGTTTTCAGTAATTTAGACTTGGAAGAGAACTTCTGTTCACCCAGGGAAGACTTTTTCCGTCTAGCTTCTCCTTATATTCTCCTGCCAGGAGGTGGGTTGTCACAAAGATGGTGTAGTGCCCTTTTTTGACTCAGGATATGGGATACTAGGGAAATAAGGGTTTTTGTTGTTGCTGCTGCTGCTGAAACTGATCTAAATATTGCATTTAAGACAGTAAGGGTTTTGGTAAAATGTTAAATCCATGAAATTATCTCTAAGTAACTGGCTTAATGGTTATTATGTTTAAATCTTTCTTTTTTTAAAAAAATCCTGGGTCTTTCATCTGACTCATAAGAGGTTTACCATAATGAAATATAATCCAAGTAATTGAATTACACTAAGAATAAACTAATTATAGTGCTGTGCTATTGAAACCATTAAAATAGTCCTAAATAATCTGTTTAAATATGTGCTTAAAAACAGTGTTTTCTTACATGTTCTGTCATATTCACTGCATAGCAGTAGAAATGGGCTCTGACACATTTCAGGTGGAAACCAGCTCTATGGTGTTGGGGCTACAGGCTTGTCCCAAGTGCCCTTCACATGCACAATGTATGGAAAAATAATGCTAAACCTTCGGTATCATTCAGGACTGAATCAGTTTTTTCAAGTGACATTGTTATAGTCCTGTATTCAGTGTGTGTGTGTTTTATAATACAGCTCTGCAAAATTCCATGCTAGCAAGTTCTCCTCGCCTATGACAGCATCTGTTATAGGAGGGTAATATCCCACTTAAGGCAGAATTTCTGAAGGGAATCTTTGCTTTGCTTCATTATTTGTTCTGCAGTGAGCATAGTTTAGCACATTCAAGCTCAGGTAATGTGAGCTAACATAAACAAAGCCTGTTATGTTTGTTTTCAACAGGTAATTAATAATTTACATATAACCTTTGGCTTCCTTTCATCTACTGCTATTGACATAAGTCACATAACATCATGCTGTATGTGAACAGAATGCTTTGAAATGCAAAATCTAATTAAAATTAATGTAATCGTGTTTTTAAGACACTGATGTATCAGCAAAAAATGCCATAGGGAATATGGTGAATATTTGAACAGACCATTATTTTTACCCATGCTTATACACATATCACGTATGAAACATGCTTCAATTCTTTGTGTTAGAATTTATCTGACTATTCCATATGACAAACAACTAGACCACAACCTCAGTTATTTTACACAGTTTTATCTGTCCAGGGATATATCATATTAACAAAAAAGAAATGCTTCTAAGCATTTTGTGTCATTTGCCTTTGCTAAAATCTGTGCCAGTGATTTGATTAACTGTTGTGTCCAAGTAGTTTGAAATCTTGTAAGGATGGCTCCTGCTGTAGTTGAAATTAAATCCCATTGTTCCACAAATTTCAAGGTACCTAAATTCAAGGAATTAACACCAACATTTCATGCATGTGTATTTGGAAGTAAGCCATCTTTTGTTCATAGGAACCTGCTCTGTAGTAAATGTCTTAGCTTAATCTGGATCCAAACTAAATTTCTTCCTCTTTGATATACCTTTTTGGACATTACTGTTTTTGGACTGCTAGGCAAGACTTCTAATTCTCATTTACAAAGGACCCCCTTTCTAAGTGTGAAGTCCACCCTTAGCTGAGGCAGTGTGAAAGGGAAGATTGGCTCTTTGCCTGAGTTTGAGATAGGGAGAAGGAAATCCAAGGGCAGGTGAAACCTTTATTAATATACGTGCACTGCCAAGTCAATTCTGTCTTACAGCAACCCTTTTCAGGTTTTTTTAAGCAGAGAATACTCACAAGGGGTTTGCCATTCCCTTTTTCTGGGGGCATCTTGGGACTGTGCTGCTTGCCCAAGGCCACACAGGCTGAGTATTCTGAGATGCACAGCGGGGAATTGAACTCCCAACCTCTGGCTCTATAGCCATAGACCTAACTCACTGAGCTATCCAGCCAGCACTTATTAAACCACTATTGTTTTTAAAATTTAAAAACGTACTAGCTTTTGACTTATGCTAGTCTTCATCAGGCTGTGCACCAATATATTGTGGATAGTACAGAAAAAATATGAAAATCCTCAAAGTCATGGCAGATATCTGTGACATGTCTGTATCTTAAATATGAGTTACAAAAAGCAAGCTGCAAAAAAAGAGTCAAGAATGTAAATTTCAAATTCTACCCCTGGAGCTTGTTGGCTGGATTCTCTCTCTCAAGTCATCCAATAGGAGACTGACATCAAACAATATTCCGCATTTCCCCCTCCTGCATCGCCTTCTTTTGAATTAGTTTTGGAGCTGATATAGACCAAAGAAAGGTGCAGAGAGTATAAAGAAGCTCGCTCCTGAAGAAGGCTTCGCCAAAACACGTTGAGCCAGAGCTTTTTAATGACTCATTTAAAGAAATACAGAATAAAGAGCTTGATTCTATTTTCTACATCCTGAGACTTCATCTCTCATTTATAATCTGGATCACCTTCTTTTGAAACACAAATTTCCTATATGTCTCTTATTTAACAGCCTTTTAGCAGACATTTTGATCTTGAGTGAGAGCTTCCCAATTGACATGGCTTATATCAAATTTTAGTAATAATTACTAACCAGAACTAAAGGCTAGTAATTATTTTACATAATTAAGCAATTACTTCCTTAATTAAAAATTAAAAAATTTAATAATAAAGCCACAATACATTAAGCAGGCTCTTGATTTGTGATAAAGGAAAAAAATGAAATAAGATGCTCAGAGAGGATGAGAGACACTTGTCCACTATCTGTGGAATAATTTCCCTGGTATTCTGTTCCCCATTCAAAGTAAGCGTCCCAAGCTGTCATGCCACATTCTGTCTACCTTCAAAGGAGAACAGTCTAGTTTATGAGTTATTTTTATTTAAGCTATGCATAACTAATCTACCTCATCAGGTCTTGAAACAGAACAGCTTTGAAATGTAAAGGCCCTCCTCATTAATGGCAACTTTACAATCTGCTGCAATTGGGCATTGATATACCCGCTGCAAAAGTTGAGGCAAATAATTAGCCTGAAGTTCAGCTTCTTGTTTTTATTAAAGAGACTTTAAAGTGGTGGTATTAGAAGTGAACACTCTCTTGTTTATAGTTCTCATATGCATAAATGTGGACTTTGATGTTGAATATTATAGTTAGGCTTTTAGAAAAACTCATATATTTATTAGGAAGTAGCAAGACGTAGGTCAAAATCATGATTCTGGTTTAAGTAGGCTTAAGTTGGATGCATGGAGGTGCTTGGACCCAAGTAGCTGCCTCACTGATCTGCATGTCCAGCAATATTATGTGCTTGCATGGTTTTGTTTGTGGTTTTCTTTTTAAGAGCCTTCCCTCATATTGCATGGCATGAGACTCCACTGGAAATTATTTGATAACCATCTGTCCACCAAAAGGAAAAGGTAAGCCACTTGAGCCCTGATGAAAGCAACTCTTTGGATCCTGAACAATATCTCTTGACCTTTTAAATGATCATTGCATGCTTTGTGTGCTTTCCTTTTTCAAGTATCATAAAGTTGTTTTCAAATCATTGTTCAGATCCAAATTGGGACTAGTAAGAGATCATATAATCATCAAATGGTGAACATACATGGTGTCAGGGAAGAGGATCACAGAGTCAAACCCTGTTTCCCTGACTTGCAGGCATTCATTATGCCTCATGGATGATCACACTACTGTATAGTTATTCCTCACTTGATTCTCGGCAGCACACCTAAAGAGCAACAACTGGTCCCTCCCCTCTTTGTCATTGCCTTCTTCACTTGGAGAGTGACTTGTCTGAAAGGCACAAAGTCCTGCTCCCCTATAGGCTCTACATGCAAGAAAAACCCTGGACATCTTTATACTTGGAAAGATTTCCATTTTCTTATTTGTCTCTGATCTAGTGAGAGATCCAACTGAGACCATTGATCTCTTGAAATATCAGTGCATAAAACAAAAAACCCACACACGTACTAACAAACAAACCACAAAACAAAACCAGAGAGAGAGAGAGAATTAGTAGCAAATATTGCAATTACAGTATTCTATATAATGGCACATTATTTTTCCAAGAATCTATTACATTGTCACTACTATGGTCAGCTACATTTGCTTAATATGGTTGCCAAGATAAATTAACTGTACTTTTTCCTGCATATAATTAATATTTTACATATAACCTTTTGGCTTTTCTTTTATCATAAAGTATTGATATATAAAATCAGACTGTATGTAGAAAGAATGCTTTGAAATGCAAACTTTAATTAAAATGGATGCAGTGTTATTTCAGGACTGTTGAAAGATACTGTTGGGAATATCATGAATATTTGAACAGACCATTTTTTAAAATCTATGTTATTCAATTTATATACAAGGCAATTGTGAAAAATGAGCTTGTACCTTTGGTTAGAACCTCTGAGTATAGTGAGCTAGACTGAGAAAAGTATCAACTGAAACACATGCAATCAAGAGAATGAAACCTTTTTTTTTAGAAATGTGTGTTTTGTTTGAATGTGATTATTTAGAATGAAGTGATGAATTAAAACAGATACTGCATGGGATATTCAGCCCTACAGAAGCTTTATCTAAAGTAGCACAAGAGTGACTTCTGTTGTTGCTGTAGGTGAATCCCAGCCTGTTCATCATGAATCGAAATAAAGCAGACAGTCTCAGCTCCCATTCATATTTTCTTGCTATGGGTATTGGCAATATTCTCATCCTCACGTCTACAGCTCAGATGTTGACAGAGCGAAAAGCAAGAATTTGGCCATTCCATAGTATGTTAGTTGCCATGACATCATGAAGCTAAACAAGGTTTTAGAGATATTGATTAGTACAACAGTATGTTGTAATTGGAGTGATATTGGGTGTAGTTGTCTGTATGCATCAAGCAGACAGCAAGTGGAGATTGGTTATCTGAGCAGCTAAGTTGGCAGCTTGGTAATGAATTGCTCGGACTGAGGACAGAAGGAGTGGGTACTTTTTATGTTTTGCCCCCTTCTGTCCTCCGATTGCTCTGGTGGCACTCCAACGTGGCACGGAAAAGGTCTGCAGCTTCTTCTTATAGCAAGGAGTTAAGCCATGGACCTGGTAATAAAATAACAGGCTGAGTGTTTCTTGATCAGTGAATTTCAAGGGTGACTGAGGATTTCTACCAAGGTATCTTTGTTATTTGTCTAGCCTACTAATCACTACACCTCACACTTTGCAGAATACTGTAAGATCAGTTCAGTTGTCATTCAGTTTTCAATCACACAGCAAGTGCTTTAAACCTGCCCTTATTCTTCAGCATTTTCAAATCTGAAGCAAACATTTAAATACCCTCAAATGATTTAAATAATCTGAATTATTCATTTAAGCATAGTATATCAACTCCAATTAGTCAGTTTCCACTATTAACTGCCTTGGGATTGAATAAAACCCAAAGAGAGGAAGTTGGGAAGCATTTAGACCTGCTATCTGTTATTAACCTACATTGGTGGTTCCCAGTCTGTACTCACAACAGTCTATCATGTGATCCATGGAGGGTTGGACTGATTGGTCAATGGCACCCTAATCTGTAGGAGGAATGGAAAGTATAAACCAATCAGACACAGAAGGAGGAAAAAGGTCACTTTGTTTCACATTCTGTATCGTGACAACTGCAATATATTCACGATTGAGCATAATTGTTAGAAATAGCTTCATTTTAAATAATCCATACTATACAAGTATGAATCTCTTCAATATGTTGCAACATGTTTAAAATGGTCTGCATGTATATGATTTGTAAAATCATTTTTGTGTTGAAGTAAAGAAAAAGCCTGGGAACCATTGTCTTAATTTTTTTGTGTGTGTGATTTTTCTCATTAAGGAGCATCATGGCACAGTGGTTAAACTGCTGTACTTCAGCCAAAACTGTGCTCATGACCCGGGGTTCAATCCCAGGTAGCCGGCTCAAGGTTGACTCAGCCTTCTATCCTTCCAAGGTCGGTAAAATGAGTACCCAGCTTGCTGGGGGGGGGGGCAATCTGTACCCTGCATAATTAACTTGTAAACTGCCCAGAGAGTGCTTGAAGCACTATGGGGTGGTATATAAGCAGCACACTTTGCTTTTAAAAAAATAATAATTCTTGCAGCTTCCTACAGGGAGAAAGGCAGGGTAGAAATAAAACAACAAACAAATGTTATTGTGCTAACTCCATACACTAAATTAGAATATTAACACTCAAAATTAGTGATAACACTGTCATAACAAGTTTTGGTGGACAAAGAAGGGATTAATTCTAAGGGGCCAAGCACTATTGCACTTACTAAACTTTCACAAGCAAAAATATATGACATCTCTCATTTCACAATATCATTCTGATCCTAAGCAGATCTACTCAGAAGTACATTATACTGATTTCAGTGGGCAGAATTGCATTCACAATTCTACGCATAATCACTGCATGGGCAGAACACTCCTTTGGTGATCTCTAGCTTGTCGTTATGCAAGCCAGATGTCAACCCATTGAAAGCAACAGGCTTTTCCACTTGCACAGTGGGTTAATAAATTCCATCTTGCCCAAGCAGCTGGTGAAGAGGAACCACTTCTCTGTGGGTTCCAGAGAAAACATCATACCACTCAATTCATTTATTGCATTCAGGATTTCAACATTAACTTACATCATAATTTAACAGACTGTTGCATACACATGAAGTTATGTTTTGTTTTTGTTTTTGGCTTTATTTTACACTTGTGTCTTGGATTTCATTTGCTAGTTCACTGATAATTTGCATAGCATGAAGAGATTGTTTTGGCACTTTCAGCAATCATCTTGAGTTTTTGCCATCCTGCATCATTTGACATAATTTGTAGTCTTGACCATTTCCCTGCCCATCCCTAATCCCAAATTGTTTAAGGGAGGGTTTATTAGCCTCTTTTATGCCTAACACCTGTTTTCTGTTGTTTAACCATGGACTAATCTCTAAGACATATTAGCAAGGATCTTGGTCCAAGCTCTTTAGAAGTCCAAAATCAGTTGATTTGACACACCTGTAGAGATGTAAAATATCTGTCCACATCTCTCTCTCTCTCTCTCTCTCTCTATTGTCCATGTCCATTGGAGCCAAGTGAATCTTTCTGAAGCCTCACTATAGTGCAGAGGATATTTTGTGGGTACTGCTTCGGGGAAAGGAAGGTCCGATTCTTCCCATAACTTCTTCCTGAAAAATGGCATCTTCCACCATATAATAAGCCTTTTATATAAAACACTGCTTTGGGATGTGCCTTCCCTCACTGCTGACATGTGGCTCACAACCTTCTTGCCCAAGATTTATTTGGGCCTTGTTTCCCCACTACTGCTGATGGTCATTTGGCTGGTACATTTCTTACAGTCTTCTGTCCAGTCTTGCCACTGCTTCCAGAAAGCCGCCTTAACTTTCTGCAAAAGAGGCACAAGGTGCCAGAAAGGGGGTGAACCACTTGCTCATAAATAATTTAATGTATTCAGCTTGAGAAACAAGTTCCACCTGGCAATGAAGAAAATGACTTGGTTGGATGTTGGGCTCTGTTCCATGATCCTCTGTGAGTGAGAGTAGGGGCAAAGGAAAACAAGTAGTTTTCTGTTTGAGCTTATGGTCACCTTCACTTTATAGGAAAAAAGGCAATTCCTTAATAGCCTTTGTTCTTTTGATGTCATTGGTCAAATTTGTCTTTAGTTTCATTTCCATTTGTGGTGCTGAACATATTAAAATACATCCCATTACTGCAAGTGCAGTTTTCTTTTCGAAGATAGATATTTGTTAAATATGAGCTGAAGGTGCCTTTGATGTTGAATGGCTGGCATTTACGATAACAATAAAATAACTTGTATAAGTGTGGGTACACATAATCATGGCTGGCAGCAGTTTATTGTTATACATAGTGTGTGTCCTGCATATTTAATACAAATTTCTGCAAAGATAATATGACTAAAGTTATGTGGAACTAATGATATGATAAGGAAGTGGGTATTTTTCATACAATTTAGAGATTTGCATTAATACTGGGTTTGCAGTCAGGGGAAAACACCATTTGAAGGAACAAAAATAGCTTCAGGTTTTATTTTATTTTTTAGCAAGGTTAATGCACAGTTCTTCTGTTCAGAAATCCTATAAACATGATTTTAGGGGTGTCCCTTACTTTGTCTTCTGTTTGCTATAAAGATTTGATCTTAAAAAGTACATTGTAAGCTCTTTGAAATACAGAGTTAGCTTTACTTTATAATGCGCTAAAGGGATTGATGGCTTTGTATAAATAATAAATAACATACATTATAATACCAACCCAACTGAAGCTTGGTTCTAAGAATACAGCTGAAGTTTCTTTTTTTGTACAACATCACAGGCAAAAAATTGAGAACATTTATTTTGAATGTACAGCCTGGAAAAATTACTTTTTGGATAACAGCTCCTATAAACCCCTTGCCAATATGGTAACTTTTACATATAGCAGATTTCTGTTCACCAGTGATTGGGGTAGTGATTGTTTATTTATTTATTTATTTATCTATTTATTTAATTTATATCCCGCCCATCTAGACCGAAGTCTACTCTGGGCGGCTGTTGTATAGTAAATAACTTTATAGGTAAAGGTAAAGGTTCCCCTTGACAATTTGTCCAGTCGTGTCCGACTCTAGGGGGCGGTGCTCATCTCCGTTTCCAACCCATAGAGCTAGCGTTTTGTCCGAAGACAATCTTCCGTGGTCACGTGGCCAGCGCGACTAGACACGGAACGCCGTTACCTTCCCACCGTGGTGGTACCTATTTATCTACTCACATTTTGCATTTTGCATGCTTTCGAACCGCTAGGTTGGCGGGAGCTGGGACAAG
The DNA here is from genome assembly GCA_037013535.1 of Intellagama lesueurii. Classification (NCBI taxonomy): domain Eukaryota; kingdom Metazoa; phylum Chordata; class Lepidosauria; order Squamata; family Agamidae; genus Intellagama; species Intellagama lesueurii. The sequence goes on along the minus strand of JBAJHW010000003.1, from coordinate 203,765,659 downwards.
CGACGGGGGCTCACTCCGTCGTGTGGATTCGATCTTACGACTGCAGGTCTTCTGACCTTGCAGCACAGAGGCTTCTGCGGTTTAACCCGCAGCGCCACCACGTCCCTCAAATAGCTTTATAATTGATAGTAAATAAAAGAAGAAATAGTTCTTCCTAGACATATCCCCCCCCCAATACTATCCAAGTAGACCTGTCTTGCAGGTGCAATGTGCTACCATTCTGTGTATGATAAATAGCTTGTTAGTAAGTCCAGCCCAATAATAACTGAAATCAAGAAAGGATTTTCTTGAACAGAAATTCTCTGTAAAGGCATGCACCAATGATATAGTGTTTCAGAATATATCATACTTATCTTTATTTATTTTATTTGTAGTCCACCCCTCCAAACAAAGGATAGAGGAATGCAGTCCTATCTGGACAAATTATTTTATTTATGTGTATCACCCAGCCACTGTGTGATATTGCATTCATTGTCATGTTGTTTTAGCATGTTTTAATTGATTTATTAATTTTGCACAGTACTTGGGAATTTTGGAGTGTCCATTTGTTATAAAGTAAACAAATGGGATTAAAACACAGTTTCCACAGAACATTTCATATGCCACTATTTTATCCAGCAGTGTCTTTCTGTATTTCCAAGAGCCTTCTGTAATATTTTTCGAAAAGTTGAGCAAAGGTCTGTTCAGCAAAGGTCATTTTTAATGCTGCCTGAAAGCTTCCTGTTTGCCCACTTTGCCATTTGCTTTCTGTTATTTGAGTGTAGTGTATTAGTGGTAAATAACCTCTGATTTTCCTCCTTAAATATCTTCCCTAAATTTCCCCAACATCAGTTTTGCGTTCTACATGGTATGGAAGAGCTATTTATAACACATTTTTACCATTTCAAGAAGAAACAAGAATGAGAGAGAGAAAAAAAAGACAATAATTAAAGCCACCTCACTATAGGAAGAGAAATGGGCAGCTGGGCATTTTGCCCACTGAAGACACAAATCAAAAGCTGCAACAAAAACCAGTGCAGTGGGTTAAATTAGAATTGAGTAATAGCTCCGTTTTAAAAAAGGTCTCAAAAAGTTTGGTTTGTTTATTTATGTGAGCCACTCTAGACGGTTTCTCTAACCAAAATTCTCCAAAACTACAGGCAAAACAGAAACAAAATCCAAAACAGCAATTAAAATATCACTCAGGGGGGAAAAGACAACACTAAGCCCTGAAAACTTACAATAATAAAAAGCCCTATTGTCAACCCCTGAAAGCCTGATGAATGCCAATGTTTCTTTACCCTAGTGATGGAAATTCTTACTTGGTCTTATGTGAGAACAAGAAATATCAAATGTTTTCTGCTCACCTGTGAGAAGGCAGGATTTGGGAGGTGGTCCCCAACAAGAGGTTTCTTATTTGAGATAACATTTTTTACAGAAATGGAGAGATCAGTTTTTGTAATATAATATCTGCAATTTTAGAAGCATTGCATGAGTAATTTTTGTGGTTTTGATCTGCCGGCTACTCCTTTTGCCTTTGCTCTCTGTGTGTACCTTCAGAAAGCAAAAAAGCAAAACAAAAAACAAAACAAAACCCTAAACACCCTGAACACAGACATGTTTCACAAAATGTGAAAAACTTGTTGAAAGAAGTGCTCATCATCTTGTTCTTCTGCTGGAGACAGGATCACCACTAGCAGTTTTGATACCTGGTGCAAGGAGCATCGCCTCCCTTCCACTCTGCTCCAGATGCCATGGTGATGAGACTCCATCAAGAAAAAGGAGGAAGATAATGTGGTGCTCCCTCCCAAAGAAAAAGAAACTTTACACTTTCAAATAAAGCCAAGGGGACAACATGTAACCACATTTGTCCTCTGCCCTACCAGACAACTAAGGAGCTGCAGCTGCTGCACGCAGTCCCTGTGCTCCCAAGGAGGAGGAAAAGATTGTTGCAGTGTCAGGGGAGCCAACTGAGGAGGAGTAGGAAGAAAACATCCTGTCCTTTGCCATAAGCAATTCTCTTCCAAAAGGCATGATTCTGAATGTCCTTAAACCCAGGCCCCCAGGAGGAATGACCAGAGAAGCTGTGTGCACAGGCCTCCCAACTGTAATGCTACAAAACTTCAAATTTACCCAATGAAATTGACCACCAGAAAGGATCACTTCTGGAGGGATGGAAGACAATGTGTCCTAAGCTCTGGAATCAGCAAGGGGCCTCCTCGTACCACTGACTGTTTAGATTTCCTTTTCTCTAGTTGCCTTCTCCAGCTATTGCAAACCTCTACAGCTTTAACCACCTCAGACCTTCTAATTCTTTGCCCTCCCACTTTCTAAATTCAGTAATGTTCCTAAGTTTAGAATAGGAATCCTGCTCCCTACCCTTCTAGCTGTTCCTCCTCGCCACTTTTCCCAGCCACAACATCCGTTTCCTCATCAGGTTTCCTCTCCTCAACTGAGCTACCTACAGAAGCCTCCTTCAAGGCAGGCCCATTCAAACAAACAAACCAAGAACCCCTTTCCCATCCCATTCCTTGCCTCCTCCTCCTCCTCCTCCCAAACTCCAGCTGGACACCACCTTCTTTCTCTCTCCCTGCCCTGGTTATTCTTTTTTACTTCAAATTTATTATGTCTCTGTTGGAGAAGAACACCGAGGATGACCCTAACATGCAAGAAACCAGCAAGGAAGAATAATTGTCCATCATTGCAGACCCTGAATCTTCAGGGAATCCAGAGCCTGTGGATAACAAGTGTGCAGGAGCCAAGTAAGGGGAGGAGGTGTGAACCCACCCATAGAGAAAGCTGAAGGCACAGGCCCATCTTGAGTTCCAAGGCAGAAAAGGATTCCTCAGGGGAAGTGGTCTCCTGAGGAGGAAACTTTTTCTTCCAGGTGTGAAAGCCCTGTTTGACTTCATGGAAATACAGGATGCTCAGATACTTTGGGTTTCAGTTAAAGTCTAAAAACCAATAGATGAAGTATAAACATCATGAAATGTTGCGTATTTTATACTAGCATTTCTTAATGCTCTGGGAGAATTTAGTTTTCTGCAATAGTTTTTTGAACTAAGACAGGAAAAAAGTGCATTGCTAATCAGATCTTGGGATTGTTATTTATGAGCAGCATTAATTTTACAGTCTCTGTGAGCCATGGTTTTATTAATGTTTTTAATTTAGAAAGCTGTTTCTGTCATTATTGGTATAGTTGGTCTAATGGTAAAACAGCACAGAAATAGGAGAGGCAATCTGTAATATATGGCTTAAATAAGGAAAACAAATGTAGTGGATTAATATGAGTATCAAGTACAGCCAGCGAGTTTAAATATTCTTTCTTCAAGCTGAGACAATCGTTGGGGAATAAGAGTGAAGCTAGGTAACCTGATTCTTTTAAAGAACCCTTAGGAATAATACACATAATGTAACAGGCCCTTGTCTTTCAACAGTTATACTTTTAGTAGAAACTGTTTCAGTGTTTAAAATACTGACTTGCATTGCCTTCAGGTGTTCCTGTGTCAATGCAAGTAATGTACAGCACATAGGAAACAGGACAAGAAATTTGTCCCTTGATGACATGTAGCAAGTCAGCACTTGGCAAGTTGATATGTATTAAAGTAGCAAGTGTTGCCAAATGACATTATGTTGGACTTTGACCCAAAAGATGTAAACTGTAAATCTTTCATCCACTGGGAAATATCTCATAGTACTATAAAAGAAAGGGGTTGGAATCCATGTGGTCCTAGCACCCGGTCTGAAGACAAGGGTGATGAATGCCTTTATTAGACCACTAAAAAATCACAAACATAAACTAACTTTTGACTTCACTTAACCATTACAGAGCTGGGGAAGTTCAGAAAAAGAAGGTGCTAGACCTCAGATTTTACCTCCACCAGTATGGATTCCATTGCCACTCCCAATCTTGTTAAACATCCCAATCCATACCACCAGAGATGAAATCTGAAACCTATACCTCTGACCTGAAACTGCGTTCTCCATTGTCCGTGGTTTAAACAAGGAAACCTGGCCCACACATTGGACAATGGACTTTGGACATTTTTTGGTTCCTTCAGCATCATCCCCAGCTTTGTGGCTGGAGCAATCACAAACCAGAATGGTATTTTTAGACCATCCCTGGCACTACTGAATTTATTTAATTTGCTGATTCTAAAAATGTATCTGACAAAGATCTAATCACATTTAACTGCAGTGAACCTGGAAATCACTAAAAGGGTGAAAGAAGCTGCTCCTTTCTCCAAATGCATGGTAGAAAAAGGTTTACAAAGCAGCGCTTGCAGAAAAACTGACTCATCAACTCAGATTAACACAAGGTCAAACAAGAACAAATATTTTAAATATGTTTAATGCAATTTCATCTCATATGCCAGAAATAACATTGACCAAGAGAAATGCCTGCTGCAACTGTATAAAAATATATGGACTATATCTCTCTGAACAGCATATTCTTATGTACTTAATTTTAAATATAGTTTTAGAACCAAAACCTTACTCCTCTGCTTCTTTATACCTACACAGTTTTTGTTTTTTTCCTATGCCTTTCATGTTGTAACCTATTAACTTTAATATGTCAGGAATAACTTTTTTTTTAAAGTAAAATTTACCAAGTATTCTACACTTCACTGCAAAGCTAGATGGCATTTTATGTGAATTCTCCCAGGACCAGTGTCAACCATGCAAAAGCTGCCAGATCCCATGTAACCAGCAGGCCCTCTAGTGGCATGTGCACCATCCCCATTAATTTTTTCCAGGTAACTAGACTTAGATACCTTTCAAATTTCAAACAGCACCCCAATCTGCTGTTAAATGTCCTCAACAAATCTCTTTAAAAATAAGATTCTGATTTACTTTTATTTCCACACACACACACACCATCAATTTACAGCCTCTCGTGTAAAAGAGATGACACAGTTCCTTAGCTTAGGGCTAGGAAGTTGACCTTGTAGAGTGTTTCAAATGTCTTTTTTCCCACCCAGATTATTTTGAAGGGTGTAGTTATGATGCAGAATATAGAGTCAAAACAATGGGTTCTCACTGGTTGCAATAGCAGTGCTCCAGACAACATGTGAATGTTGTCTGGAGCACACATTTGTAACGTCATAGACAGCTGTGTTCTCATTTTTGTACTGTTATGATTTGAAGTAGCATATTGTTCATTGTGTTCTGTAAAGGCAGACAAAACAGCCCTTTTTCCCCAAAGGTAAAGAAATCCCAATATTCTTCTTTTTTATATATTATTTCTGACTATGCAATTTGATGCAAGAGTTCTTTGCATCCAGTGTTTTTTCTGCAGAATCCTGGAAGACTTAACTTTAATTTGTTCTGCATATGCCTGTTCTGTATCACTTATGTCGGAGAGTCTGATTTTACATTTTGTTTGTGCATTTCAGTGCTAAACATTAGGAGTTATGTGTGTTACACATTTATGTGTTCACTGCTTTGAAACATATTGTGACATCAAATACTCAGTCTTCAGCTTTAAATTGACATTTCCCTTTTGATGACAAATAGGATTAGCCTGTGTCAGAATGCAACTTGGGAGGCTTCTGCCAGTTTAACTCAAAAGCTGCCTATTAAATAGTATAATATAAAAACATCTTGAGAAAAAGCTGTAGAATGTAGAATTGCCCCTTGAGGCTGGACTATGGGAGTGTATTATTTGTGTACGTATATCTTTGAAGATTGGAGGGTTCTCTTTGTGTTGGTTTGTCAGACCACATTATGCTGGTGTTGTGCCAATGGCTTCTGGGAAATACGGTTATCTTATTCCCTCTACATACTATGTATAATATGGTAACAATTGTTAAAGAAGTTACTTCTCTTCCTCTTCTCTGAAAGTATGCTATACTCAAAGATTAACACCTTCTAATTTTACATGGCTTTTAGTGACAAAACTTAAGACAGCATGGGGAATTTCTTGGTCTACAGGTGACAATTAATTTGGAAATATTAGTTTTCTAAGCATTATTAGCTCACTTAAACTTGTAAAATGAAATGGAAATGCACATTCAAAATGGGCAGTGTACTGTTTGCCAGACTTCAGGTAAACCCAAAGAAGATATGGTATTGACTCTGAACGTATAGGAGGAGCAACTCATGGCACCAAGCTTTGTACCCACCCCAATTTTATCAGCCACTTTATGTGTATGTTGGGAACTATGTTTAGATACCTGCCAGATGTTTTGATTGCAGATCCTCTGAGCCCCAATTAAAATAACCAATGGTAAGGGACCATGGGCGAGTCAAAGCCACCAGTTTGGAGAAGGCTGGCATTGCAAATGTGAGTAAGTAAGGGGGTAGAACCAACCTCTTGTATTCCCTTTGCTTTTACTGCACATGCTCACTCTGCATGTTTAGAACACTATACATAGGGCTTGACAGTATTTTGTTCACATGCTCTTCCAAGTCATAGTTGGCTGCCTACTATAATAGCTGTTTTGTATCAAATTATTTCTGCATAGCCACTTGCAGATTCTGCTTCTCATCCAGAGTGCAAGTTAAAGCTGTCATAACTTTAGAAAGAGAGAGAGAGAGAGAGGAAGAGAGATATCAGACCCTCTAACTAGACAAAAAACATTCTTTCTATTATATTGCCACAAAAAAAATTAACTCAGGAAGAAAGCATTGCAATAAAACAGTGTATTGCACACCATATTGGAAGGATGTTCAAAATGATTATTTGTACTTCAGCCTTGTACTTCTGTTATATAGTATTGCACGTGCCTCGAACAAGAAGTAAATGAAAGAAGCCCTTTACATCATCTCTTGTAAAGTTTTAAATTTTATGAGAAATCTGTGCAAGAGAAACAATCTTACACAGCAGATGAACTCTGAATTATAAACAGCTCCAAGGGCAGGCTTTCCCCCCTTCCCCCTTTGCCCTTTATTTTCGGTGATGATAAAGTGAAAGGGGGGGGATCCATTTTACACCCTTGCTACAAAGTTAACAAAGCATTATATCGCCACCTGGCCATCTGTTCAGCTAAAATGGTTGTTATTATCTGGGATGTTGCTCTGGCTGTTTTCAGACTTGATATGCATGTTTATTCCATTATACAAAGACACCTTGCTTGGCTCTGGTTGAGCTTGAGATTCTGTTCAAGAGTGTTTACTCCTCACTAAATGCACTTTTGCTCCATTCCTCACAAAGCATGGGGAAATAGAGAGCTTCTGCATGAAGCAACTATTTACAATTCAAATGAATGTGCTTGTTTTCTGCTTGGTTAAGAGCCTTGCCCATTAAACCTATTACTTTTTCCACAACACCAATATTGAATGGGCCAAGCTTTAAGTGGTTTTATTTTTCTATTAACCAGACTGTGTGAGTTGGCAGCAAAAGATCTCTTTCCGACACTAACACTCCTCTCTCTTGTCACCACGTTGGAAAAGTGATGCATGATATTTTAGGTAGCATTGAATATTTCATTGTTGCAACATGAAACCATATAAAGTTCATCACTACATAACCTTGATTTTATAACGGTGTAAACACTAGTCTCATTTAAATGTTTTAATTAATCCTGTCATAAAAAAACAGAAAGTGTTTTATTTGTTTGTTGTGCACTTCAGTGGGATGTTTATGAGATAGGCAGGTTTCCAGTGGCACACTGTCACAGTATTTTTGAGCAATTAAAAAACGTCTTGTGTGCCTTGATGAAAGGACGAAACTGAATTCATGGTTCAAATTTATAGACGGAGATGCAGTCTTTTTCTTCTGCTCTATTAGACCTGAGCTACATTGTGACACATGTAAACAAACCAACTCCCCCGCATCTCCTTTCAACATCTCATAAGCCAGTATGCGTCAGCCCCATGTCCTCTTTGGCCCTACCTGCAAGGAAGATCCAAGCAAGGATCACATCACATACTAAATGACTGTTCTTAGAATCCTTTCTGTGTCTGAGAATCCTTCATGGTCAAGGCAAATGCTTAAAATCCTCCTTCAGGGCTTCTCACTCACTGCAGAAAGATCAATCAGTGGGCACAGAGAAATTGCAGAAGGGACTGACAGTACACTCTTGGCATAGGATATAGTCTCAAAATGTCTGGCATGTCTTTATGTGTTAAAACTTGACTGAGATTTCTCAAGTAGGAGAAGAGATGCTGAATTCCAAAAGTTTTTTAGAAATAGTGTTAGTGAACTGCTTTGCAACAGATTTTGTTTTTAGAGTGACCCTGGCAATTTCTGTTTGTCTACTGACATTCATCCAGCTGCCTTCCTCTTTGCCTTGCTAATGCTATTGCTGTGCCATGACTCTAAGGCTAATCCTGCAGGCATGTGTGTCTTAAGACCTTTTTGTTAAACCTTTGGAGAAGAAGAGGAACACTGTGTCATGAGAGGTACCAAACTGTGGTAAAGATTAAGTGTGTACAAGTATGCATTACACAGCAGCGAATCTGCATTTTATGGCCACCTTTCAAAACTGTGAAGTCCAAACTTGAAGATTTATGACACATTGACCATGTTTGTAGAGAGCTTTCAATGCATCGTTACAGGTGCTCTCTGCCCATCTATATAGGGTAGAAGTAGAGCATATTTCCATAACACCACTCCACACCATGTACATGATCATCATACCAGAATGGTGTTTTGCACTAATGGGGCAGTATATAAATGCATTGAATGAATGAATGAATGAATGAATGAATGAATTGAATGAATGAATGAATGAACATCTGCAGATATCCTGCTGTTGAGACACAGCTACATTCAATTTTGGATTTCTCAGCATTTTTTGGTTTGTTGTTGTTTTTATTCTTTGTTATTTTGGAGGGAAATCAGTGCCTCCTGGATGTAAACAATGAACTGATTCAAAGTGAAGAAAAGATTTACATCCGTAGTCATTACAAATCAGCAAGATGATCAGGACTTTTGTAGCCTCAGCTGAAATGATGATAGTGAGCTATGAAGCAATCTTCTACTATTACAGAGATTATTTTGCCCTTTTGTTAAAAATGGGAAATATCAAGAGGTCATTAGGGTTGGCCTGTTGAGCACATGGACTTCCTGTTAACATTAAACTTAACATCGTTGAACTTTGTCGCACCCATGATACATTGGGCAGAGCCTTAGGCTTTGATGAACAAAAGTTAGCATACCCATAAACCTCAAGGGAACATTAAATGATGTGAGGAGTTTAAATTACCTGAAAATCTTTGCATTGGCAGGGTGAATAGCCACAAACACCTTAAGATAACTGTGCCAACCATCAGCTTGCAAAATCCTCTGATTTATGCCATTTTAATTTTCTTCTTGTTTTAGACTTGAATGTTTTGGGGATTCCAATTTGTTTTTTTCTTATGTGAAAATATTTAAGGCCAATGCTCATGGGTTGTTATTTTTCCAAGGTGACTAGCGCATATATTCAGGGATGGCTAGAAGAGAGCAACATGCCAATGGCGTGACTTGAGGCACACAGCCTTTTAATAGAAATCTAAACTTAGTATTTGTCTTCAGAGAAGTTTTCTGTTTTAATGAATAGTCATGTAATTTATTTTCTGGCTGCTTAGCAGTGATTACAAATGTGACCTAGTTTAATATATTTATGCTCCTCAATGGTTATTTAAAGCTTTCCTGAATTTTAAAGATGATGTCTGCTTACTCAGCTTCTTAGGAATATAAGAGAGAGAGTACTCTGTGTGTATATAGTTTCCTGCTTTGAAATCTCTTGGGCCAAAGCAATTGAAAAGGCACAGCATCTGAGAAGCTGTAAGAAGCAAAAAGAATTCACAGATGGTTTTGTTTTAAGTTCCTTTGACACGCACTGCTTTGGAGCAAATGTGTTTGTTTAACATGTATAATTTTTGTGGAAATCCTTATAATAGATTCATTTGAAGTAACTACTGATGAGAGACAGAGCCTTGAACTACCAATGAGAAAGGTCAGGACAACGTGGTCAATAACTGTGCATTCATGCTGCCGCTTGAGGCGGTGTACCCTCTGTATAGCCATTGTTTATCAGCTAGCGGTATGGGATGGATGGGATTGTATTTGACACATTGTATTTGATTGTATTGGAGCTTGGTCGGGAGGCTTTAGCTCAGAAACTTATTTCACTAATGCAAAATGCACAATCCAGAATGCAGCAAGTAAAAAAGAAAAAACAGGAAAATGAGTTTAGTTTTGCCACTCTTAAATTGGAGAGCTATTGGCTGTGGCAGCTCTTAGATAACCACTCTGGATGGTAAAAAGTCTGATTGTTAAATGATTACAATCATTTATTGCCATGGGCCATAAAAATTAAAAGGGTCTAAGTACTGTTTTCTGACAGAGATGTAGAGGCTAATTTTACATAAATGCATATCAACACGATTAGCTGGCTTACTCAGCCACGTGAATTGCACTTTTGTTCTTCTGTTCAACAAGCTTGTATGCTAAAAGTCATTCTGTGGTTATTGTGATCTCAGTCACTCTCTCACAGATATAGCAAGTTCCATCTCTGACTCACTTTTTTTTCATCCATTGGATTTACTTGTGAGTGTTCCTGATTTTCTATGCCCCCACTTCTGGATTTTTCATTGTTCAATCATGGTGATATCCCATAAATACAAAATAAAATAAAGCCAAGATTGGAGCCTTTGTGTTTTATTTTTGAGCTGATATCACAGTGACAAAGTATTATCACCTTTTGTTTGAGAATAATAAGTATTTTTCATAATTGAAAATTCCAGAGATACATTTTTATATTCCATTTCTGTTGGCCATTATGTACTGTATACCAATCAATTTAGTGTAGTCATCAAGAAGAATTTCTATTCATAAGCAACTTTCAACAAAGAGTTCTTTATCAAGTTTTAAATTAAAGATCAAGGCTCATGTGATAACTACTATATTGATGGTGAACACCAGAAAATGGCCAAAAGCACAATAATAAATCCTTTTGTTTTTATTTGTTTTTGTTATATGATAAAGTATTTTTGTCTGTTTATATGAATCAGTAAAGTAGAAGAAGTATCAGAATTAGTGTCTTTGTTGTTTTCGAAGGTTACAAATACTTTAATATACTATATTGCAACAAGAGAAGCTTTTGGACAGATTAGCTGAGCTTTCTTTGGGAGTCAGCAACAGAAATGGTCGTAATTCTAGATATTAGCCATCCTGCATATGGAATTGTGAACATGGAATTTTTTTAGAAAAAACACATGTGTGTGTTTGTGTTTTAAGCAGTAAACCTACCAGTGCTACAGTTTCTTTAAATAAATTTGTGATGGGATCACACATGGAATACTACTGTGTTCTAGTTGTCACATCTTAAAAAGAAGTTTGAGGAGCTAAAAAAGGTAGAAAAGAGGGCAACCCAATTGTTATGGAGACTAGAATAATTATCACTTGGGAGAAAAGATTATAGCATTAGAGGCTTTTTATAGAAACGCAAGAAAAGGGAACCATATTAGAGATTTATTAAATTATACAAGAATGCAAATAAGAGCCAGTGTGGTATAGTAGATGGAATGTTGGATTAGGACTCATGAAATATGGGTTCAGATCTCACCATGGAAACTCGCTAGGAAATAGTATTGGCAAAACCAGTCCTTAAATAGCTCACATACCTTGAAAACTCTACTAGGGTCATTATCAGTTGGATGTGACTTGATAGCACTTATACATTTACATGTGCACAAATACTACCGCTATTAATTCAATCAAGGATTTAATAACCATTAAAGTGTTTACAATTTAATTTCCATTCTAATTTAATTTCATCTGGCTGAACCTAGTTGCTTTTGTGGAAAATATTAAATGCACTATAATTCCTTTTGTTCTCTGCCGCATAGGACGCTTGTAATCATATCATCTTTACATTGTTTAAAAGTCTTACTTAGAAATATTTATTAGTTGGAGTGAAATTAGGGACTGTGGCAAGATTGACAACAAAAATGGCCCACTTGAAAATCCTGTTGTTGTTTTTAACACACTAAGGGATGAGAGCAAAATTGTCTAAAAAAGGTCTGAGAGAGAACTGTACAGCATGTGAAAAAGTTAAATGAGGAACTAAAAATACAAATATTGTTCATACTCAAATGCCTGGTTGACACTGTTCACTATGGCATATTCTGTTCTTCTCTTGGTGTCGCTCTGCTTGTCCCTAACGGCTGTCAGACAGAAAGCTCGAGGGATCCAATAAGACATCAGACTGCTAAGACTGGAAGTCAAAAAAAAAAAAAAAAAAAAAAAGCCAAGGCACTTTACCTGCTACAGTTCTATTTCCCTCTTGTGAATTTGATGTCATAGAACTCCCTAGTGCAAACATAGTTTCTCTGGACTTCATAGCAGGTTTGGACAGTCAAAAGACTTTATGGGGAAAAAAATAGGTGTGATTTTATGGTTGCTGCTTTTGTAGTGTGAAAGTACCAAGTCTCTTCTACAACACGGTTGTTAGGCCAAAGTTTTTTCAGTATCAGTAATGCCCTGACATAAGTGAGTGCAAAAATGACATGGAGTTGTGGAGAGATACAGTACAACCCTGAGTGGGAATAATTCATGGTCACGGTGTTATTACCAACTCAGTTTGAACAGTTATTTTTTTAAAATATTGTCTGTTTTTATATATTCAGTGCAAAGTGGCCCATATAATGCGGAGTCAGTAAAATGTCTGGGGAATGGTGGCTTGCTTACATAAAACTGTGGTATGTGGCTTATTTACAAATATTGAAGGCAAAACAGTGGTCCACAGGCAGGAAACATTAGGTGTACATTCCAGTTTGAAAAAAAGAAGATGCCGAAGAGTATACTGACTTTAGTACCATTGCATTGGTTTGCTATGTAAGCAAAGTGGTATTCAAGATTTTACAACAAAGGCTTTTACCATATATGGAGTGAGAAATGCCCAATGTTCAAGATGGATTCAAAAAAGGAAGAGGCACTAGAGATCGTATTGCAAATGTATGTTGGCAACTGAAGCATACCAAAGAATTTCAGAAAAGGATGAGTTTGTGACTTATAGATCAGAAAAAACTTTGTGTGAATCATGAAAGCTATGGATTTTTCCTTATAGAAATGGGTGTACACAGTGATTATCCTAATGCACAACGTGTGCTCTGAAAAAAGCTTAGTGTTAAGACAGAACACAGAATGGCAAAAGTATCAGACAAGGATGTATTTTATCTCATCTGCTCAATCTGTACACAGAACACATTCTATGGAAAGCTGGATTAGATTCAGATGAAAGAGGAATGAAAATCAATGAATGAAACACTAATAATTGAAGATGCTCAGATGATACCATGTTACTGTCATAAAACTACAATAATTTACAACAACTCCTGATGAAGATTAAAGAAGGAAGTGCGAAAGCTGGATTAAGAAGGCAAAAATTGTGACTATGGAGAAATTAGATAACTTTGAATGTTGGCCATGAAAGAATTGAAATTGTTAAAAGATGAAAATAAGCATATATTTACACAAAAGAATGTGTACTTTGCGTGAAGCCTTTGTTTTTTTGCACAGAATGCAAAGGGTGGGGTTGTTTGACAGACTACATGGGGGTTTGCTCAAAAACAACATTTGTGATTTTTTTGAGGGGAAAGTCCACAAATGCACAAAACCCGTTATAATCTCACCCAGTGGGAGAAAACGTTTGAAATGTTTTGGCAAGAACAAAACAAGAAATGATTTATAACCATTGGCCAATATTCTAACACACATATATAGGTCTTGACTTACCATTTAGCAATTGATTCAGTGGGTCTACTCGTAGTTAGAATTAACAAAAGGATACTAGCCTTAGTTACTAGTGACTTCAAGCCCTGCATGAAAATAAATATTTGCAACATGGCAAATTAACTTTAGCACTCCTGGTCCATAGCTGTAATATCACCTCTATTGTTTGTACAAAATTTAGGAGTTAGTAGTAGCTCAGCTGCTCACATTTATCCTTAGACAGAAACACACCTGGCCACTATTCTTAAAACTCTGTTAGTGTCCTTGTTGAACTTATATTATCCTCTTTGTAGATTGAAGAGGGTGGCACTTGTCTGCCTTGAATGAGTTCATGATCCACAGGAAGCTTTCTGAAGTGCACAGAATTAAGAACCTCGTAGAGTGGAAGAGTTTAAATTGACCCGGTTATCATTGTAGCATTCTTCAGTTTAAGCCGCAAGGACAAAGCTGTTGAGTTCTCTGCTTGTCACATGTAAAGCTCAAAAAACATGAGCTCATACACTGGAAACCCCATTGTAGTATTCACCAAATCTGTATGCTGAGTAGCCTGTGTACTTCAATTTATAAAGTGTGTAGGTTACCTAAAATGAATAGAAAACATTTATAAAACATTCAATCTGTGCATTTAAGTCTGCTTTTTTTAAATAGTACTTGCTGAAGCCTAAGTTTAACATGTATTCTAGTCTCACTAGATAGCTCAGTGAGTTAGGTATCTAGCTGCAAAGGCAGAGGTTCAGAGTTGGATTCCCTGCTGTGCATCCCAGAAGAGCCCGCCTGTGTGGTCTTCGGCAAACTGCACAGTCCCAGGGCACCTCCAGAAGAAAGAAATGGTAAACCACTTCTGAGTATTCAATACCTAGAAAGCCCTAATAAGGGTTGCCATATATCAGAATTGAAAAAGATACCAGCATGACAGTAGCTTTAATGGGGGCTATTAAGGGTCACTCAAAGTGATTAGGAAGCCAGGAGTGGAAACCTTAATAGTGGTCTTTAAGAGTTATCAAAAGTCATTGGGGGTGACAAGTATGGCGATGGATAAGAAGATTAAAACTTCTAAGCCCAGCTGCAGGGAAATCACAATGGAGGATGTCATCATATGCATAATACTGGAGCCAGATCAAGTGATAAATCATGGCTACTTCTTAAAATATTTTTTTTAAATTTTCTTTGGTTTCCCTTAAAAGAAAGTTCACATGTGGGCAGTTTCTTGACTGGCCCTTCAGACAAACTAAAGAAAATTCTATATAAAGAAAGAAGTTATATATATAATGTGTGTGTGTTTGCGGCACCTCAGTGATAGTCTACTCTTAAAAGAAATTTCATTTTCCCTGTCCCTCTGCTGAGGAGCAGAGTAAAAGGTAAAGTTTCCCCTTGACATTTAGTCCAGTCGTGTCCGACTCTAGGGCGCGGTGCTCATCCCCGTCTCCAAGCTGTAGAGCCAGCGTTTGTCCATAGACAGTTTCCGTGGTCACGTGGCCAGCGCGACTAGACACGGAACGCCGTTACCTTCCCACCGTGGTGGTACCTATTTATCTACTCGCATTTACATGCTTTCGAACTGCTAGGTTAAATTTGCCAATATCCTAAAGTGTCTTGCTTATTAAACCACTTCCTGATATCAGAAGGAGCCAGACCAAATAGGGTCACTTGAACTCCAGTATGAGGTTTGGATGTGAAGAATGCCCTAAATGGCAGATTGAACCTCCATTCAATCCCAAAAGACCCTATTTAGCCAACACCAGCCTGCTCCACAAGAGCCAGTATACATAAGCCCTCAGTTACCTTAAACACGTCCACAGACTGAAAATTCCCCCTCTCGTGTCCTATAAAAAGGTCTCAACATCTCATCCCAAGTCTTATGGGGTACAGTGCAACGGAAGGAAGAACAGTTCAAATTGGACAGACCTCCACCTAACACTGAACAAATTTCTATCCTACTGTACATGCACCAGCATCCCATGCTATCTGGTTCAGGAACACCTTCCAGATCAATTCTTTTTAATTGTTTTCATGTGAGGAGGGATTTGCAAGAATTTTTTTCTCCCATGAAGTACATCAGGCTACTACAAGCCATTGCATTTAGGGTTGGACAGAGCAGTTTATATCCAATGTGTTTACTCCCAAATCTCTTCTGAATTCTGCTTTTTTTTTTAACAACACTTCCATTAACCTTGAATTTAAAGTATATAATTTTTAAGTGTTCAACTGTGACCCCCATGGGTCAGTCCAGAATGATTGATGACAAAGAAAATTTATATCAAAACAGGTTTTATTAAACTAGAAGATTCTTTAACAAATCCAACATTGACCAAACTAGAATCATGTCCCTTCATCCTCAAGGCAAGTCAGCTCTTTGGCAATTGTCAGCAACATAAGGCAAGCTTCCCTCATTCTTTCTTAATGGCAAGACAGCTGTGCTCTGGACTGGGGATGCTATTGTGGTTGAGCCTTTTGCTTTTCCTCTTTTATTCTCTTCTGGATCTCCCCTGGATAAGCTGCTGATGCTCCCCCCCCCCCCCGGGTGGTTGTTCTTACCAGGATTCATCTCTTAAGTGTCAACTGTTCCTTGGCATGTTTCTCTTGAGCTCAGTGGTGCTTTTCCCACCTCTCCTTCTCCCCAATATGATGCCTTGTGAGGGGGGTTGGTGTTAAGGTGTCTTCCCACTGCCTCCTTGGGGAAATACAGTTGTGCATGTATTTCAATCCAGGGATCCTCCTTGTAAACGTATTCTGGTTCTTCTGGGTCCTCTGTTTTAAATTATATACTCATTCCCCCTGCTCATCTACTGTGTCTTCTCAAACATCTTCCTCTACTTCTACCTTCCCAGAGAAGTTACCTTCCCCTCTTCTCCCTTCTTCAACTTTTCCATTTTCTTCTGTTGTAGTTCTCTAGCCTCTATCTTTTCCAACTCCATTTTTATATCCTTCATCCCCAAGATTCTTTCCCAGGCTTTCTTCCTTTTCTGGGCTTCCTTATCCTCCTTTTGCATTGATTTTAATGCTCCCTCTAGTTCAAGTCCAGTATTTCAACTCTCTTCTGTTTTCTCTGGGAAACTACATTCTGTCAGTTTTTCTCCCAGGTTTATGGGGGATCTGCTTGTTTGGAACTCTACTTTCCCTGGAGAGTGATGCAACAGCCTGCTGACAGGGGCTGTATGCCCGGCCTTCTTGTTTACACCTATTCTCTCTCAAAAAAATGTAAAACCTATCTCAAGCCAAACTTGATGGATGTGAAACTTAATGGAAAGATGAGTTCTGATCCATATGCTTGTTTGGAAATAGACTGTGTTATAGTCCCCCAGATAAAAATGGGAGAAGGCCATCATTGCTGCTTCTGGCAGCTCTTGGACCACTTCCACACTATTTTTCCTTCCATGGTAAAGGCACCAGGTGGCACTCTCCTGATGAGTCTTCTGTTAGACTCGGGCATGGAATCACCAAGAACCACCATCACTTTGCCACAGCAGAACAATTCTAAAAGAACTGTTTTCAGATGGGTTTTCCCACCATGGTGGCACTTCAAGAGCACAGAAGCACACTCAGCCATTAGAGCAAGGTCCCCAGATGTTCTTGGACTACAGCTCCCAGAAGCCTTCACCACTAGCTAGCAAGGACTTCTTGGAATTCCAGTCCAAGAACATCTAGGGCCCCAAGACTGTGAATCACTGGTGTAGAGTATCACTGGTATAGAGTATAGTAATTGTTTTACGATTGCACTAAAATGAAACTCTCATAATACACATAGGAAGAGCCCTGCTGGATCAGGCCAAGGGCCCATCTAGTCCAGCTTCCTGTATCTCACAGTAGCCCCACCAGATGCCTCTGGGAGCACACGAGACAACTAGATACCTGTCTCCTGATACCACTCCCCTGCATCTGGCATTTTGAGGTACCTTCCTTTTAAGCCTGGAGATTATATATCCCCATCATGGCTTGTAACCTGCGATGGACCTTTCCTCCAGGAACCTGTCCAATCCCCCTTTAAAGGCATCTAGGCCAGATGCCATCACCACATCATGTGGCAAAGAGTTCCACAGACTAACAACACGCTGGGTAAAGAAATATTTTCTTTTGTCTGTTCTCACTGTCCCAACACTCAATTTGAGTGGATGTCCCCTGATTCTGGTATTGCATGAGAGGGGAAAGAGCTTCCCTCTATCCCTAACTTTATCCATTCCCTGCATAATTTTATACATCTCAATCATGTCCTCCCTCAGGCGCCTTTTCTCTACCTGTTGCATATGATTCTTATGGGCTGAATCCAATTGTTAATCCCAGACATTGTTCACCTATTGAATGACTGGGACTTGCATGTGTGCTGACTTACCAAAGTCCCACTGATTTAATGGATCTACTCTAGTTAAGGGCAGCAATTGGATTTAGTCCTATAGCTGTAATCATAAGGCAAGAGTATTCCTGTGCACAGGTCTCTGATTCAGTTTGGATGCCAATTTGTCTTCTCATATTGGACTCAATTTGACCCAGCATTGTCTAGGCTCTCTCTGTGAATCAGCCAGACCCCACTGCAATGTTTGGAATATCTGGAACTCTCCCACTTGCTTGAATGGGAACATGCAAATGGCTGTAACTTTGGTGTGGTTTTGCACTGTGTCATGAAACTTGATGACATGGTAGATGTAAACACGGAAGATTCATTATAGAATGAGATCTGAGATGGTGTCCATACTGCTTTGCAGACATGCCCCTTTTTAGGGCATGCCAAATTGTAGACATGCCACTTTTTAAGTTTGTGGGCCAGCCACCTTCAAAATCTGCATGTCCCCCACCTCCCAAACACACTTTATTTGAAAAGTTGAAAGGTGCTGGTTAGTGCAGGAATGGGAATCCTTTCTATTGGAGGTTAGGTCAGAGGGGGGATTTCTGCTCAAGAACAGAGTGGAAGTGCAATATACCATGTCCTACACTTCCCCTCTTCCATTGCCATGAGAATAAATTGGTAGCCAGTGGGTCACAAACAGAACCTAGCAATTACATCTTGGCAGGATGTGGAATGAAGGAAGCTGACTGCCAATAATGTTTCCTAATCTATATTTCTATTTTTGGTCTGATCGTAATGTCACTTGTACTTGGAATGTGTGCTTGCCATCTTCAGAATTTTGTGCAAGGCTGCAGTTCCCCACAGTAACGTGCCTGGCTGCAAGAGAAACACATCAAGCTACTTAACTTAAATAAGCACTCAGAACCCACATAAGAGCAGAAATCCCCAATATATGAACACACATACTTAGCTTTAAAAGAAAACCAATGGTGCGGGGCGGTGGGAGGAGAGCAAACACGATCTGCCCACCTAAAATGAATGTGAAGAAGTGTAGAAGAGAGTATAAACCCCAGGTGATCTTACCTCAGGAACCCTCTCCACAATCTATGTGACTGGAGAGTGCAGAGGTTGTTCTTGGTCTTCATTGGGAGGGGGAGTCCGCTTTTGTTTTCATCACCTGCCTTATGCTTTTGTGACTTTCTGTTTCCCTTGCCCATTTTTCTGGTGTGATATGGGACTGTCTTGATATTCGCTGGAACTAATTTAGAACTGTTCACTTCAATTTGGGGCATCCTCAAATTATTGCCCTGGTTTAACCAGGATCTTCGAGCGATGAAGCGAATGAGGAGAAGGCTAGAGCATAGATGGAGGAAGAACCCGACGGAACATAATTGGATAGCTGTTAAGGTCGCAACTAACCTTTACCTGAATAAGGTAAAGGCTGCATGTCGATCATTCTTCGCTAACCGGATAAGCGAAGCGTCAAACCAGCAGGCGGAGCTATTCCGTATAGTGCGCGACCTATCCGGAATTGGTCCGGGAGATGGGCCTCCCCCTAGTTTCTCACCGGACCAATTTGCAGCATTTTTAAAATCTAAAGTGGAGGCCATCCGCCGGGAGCTCTCTCCTTTTTTGAATACAGTGAGTCGAGCAGAGATGTCCAGCGCTCCGTCTTGCCCGGTAACTTTTGACTCCTTTCAGCCTGTGATGCCTGACACTGTGGACAAGGTGCTTGATCGATGTCGAGCTACCACCTCCTCCCTTGACCCTTGCCCGGCCTGGCTAATCAAAGCAGCCAGGCCGAAAACAACAGAATGGGCCACAGTAATAATAAACGGGTCTTTCTTGAGGGCAGGTTTCCGCCTGCCCTCAAGGAGACACTCATTAGGCCCATTAGAAAGAAACTTAATATGGCGGCGGACGAGATTGGCAATTATAGGCCCGTCGCCAATGTTTCTTTCATGAACAAAGTGGTCGAGAGGGTGGTCGCCGATCAGCTTCAGGCCCACTTGGATGAAACAGATGCCCTGGATCCATTCCAGTCGGGCTTCAGGCCGCGCCACGGTACAGAGACGGCATTGGTCGCCCTGTATGATGACCTGTTGAGGGAGGCCGACAGGGGCAAAGTGTCTCTGTTGGTCCTCTTCGACATCTCGGCGGCCTTCGATACCGTTGACCACAGTATCCTCCTGGGGAGGCTCTCCGAGTTGGGAATTGGTGGCTCGGCACTTGCCTGGCTCCGTTCCTTCTTGGAGGACCGTCCCCAGAGAGTACAGCTTGGGGAGAATGTTTCGACCCCGTGGAATGCCAATTGTGGGGTTCCACAGGGGTCGATTATCTCCCCAATGCTGTTTAACATCTACATGAGGCCGCTGGGTGGCGTCATCAGGGGGTGCGGAGCATCGTGTCATCAGTACGTGGATGACACCCAGCTCTACATCTCCTTTTCACCAACTGCAGGTGATGCCGTCCTGTCCCTTTGGCGCTGCCTGGGGACCGTACTGCAATGGATGCAGGAAAATGGGCTGAGGCTGAATCCGGACAAGACGGAAGTCCTGAGGGTGGGAGCCCCCGTGGCTGGTGGCCTGGGTGACTCTCTCTCGTTCGGGGGGTGACCCTGGCTGCGAAGAGTGGGGTCCGCAGCTTGGGCGTATACTTGGACCCGACACTCACCATGGAAACGCAGGTGGCGTCGGTAGTCCGCACTGCCTTTTTCCACCTTTGGCGGATAGCCCGGCTGCGGCCCTACCTTGACACGGGGCGCTCACTACCTTGGTGCATGCGCTCGTAATCTCAAGATTAGACCATTGTAACGCGCTCTACGTGGGGCTGCCTTTGAGGCTGATGCGGAAACTTCAGATGGTGCAGAATGCAGCGGCCAGACTCCTTACTGGAGTGAGAAAACACCAGCACATTTCTCCTATTCTGGCCATGCTGCACTGGCTGCCCATTCGTTTCCGCATTGACTTCAAAGTTCTAATGCTTACCTATAAGGCCCTAAACGGTTTGGGACCTCAATACCTGGCGGAACGCCTGCTCCCACCGAGATCTACCCGGATCACCCGCGTGAGTCAGGAGGTGAGGTTGAGGAGCCTAACGCCGAGGGAGGCCCGGAGGGAAAAGACACGAAACCGGGCCTTCTCGGCGGTGGCTCCTCGCCTCTGGAATAACCTTCCTCCGGAGATTCGCGAGGCCCCTACGCTGGGTACATTTAAAATCCAACTAAAAACATGGATGTACATCCAGGCCTTCCCTCCTGTCAGCACTTAACTCTTTTTCTTTTGCTATTTATCATTTATTATATTTTTTCACTGTTTTTATTATTGATTATGTCAATGGCTCTGTGTTATTGTAATGAATATATGTTTGTTGGTAGCCGCCCAGAGTGGTAGAATATACCAGATGGGCGGGATATAAATCAAATAAATAAATAAATAAAATAAAAATTGTTTTAATCCAGCATCTGGCATTTCTCCAAAGCTGGTCCACAAGCTTACACAAATGCTTAGAAATATCATTGGTTATGCTGGAAGTTTTAATCCAATGAAGTAATGTTTCCAAGTTTTGTGCTAGATAGATTCCCCACCCCCACTCCCAATCAATGGACTGGTCTGTTGCCAACTTTGTGCTCATTAGCAGGCAGAATTTGTTTGCAGATTTCAAAAAGCAAAGAATGCTTATTATAAGCAAAGGCAACCTGTAGTCAAAGCAAATTTCTGGTACATGTTCCCCTGGTTTGGTCCCTGAGACACATTTAGCTATAAGGTATAAATATCTAAACAAAGGATATAAAATATGATCTACCGGAATATTAACTGTAGTGTTTTTACCAGGTATAGCTGTAGTTATATTTCCTGCATAACCATTAGAAACTGTTACTATGTTAAAGTATTTTATTATGAAAGTAAGTAGCGGCAGCCCTTTGTAATGGGTGATTTAAAAGGGGGAAAATATTTCCAGTTTCTTTGAAGGTCGGTAGTAACTAGCACAACTGATGCATAGGAAGTCTGTCACTGGGTCTAGTTGTGTGGTTGTGTCTGGGGACAAAAGAAAAAACAAAAGTAGCAAAGTTACATTTTATGCTAACTTTGGAGTGTTTGATGTGGGTCACATAGGCGTTCAGTGTAGCACCAAGGGGACAGTCAAAAGAGCTGCAGAATGCTTAGCAGCAAATTCAGAAAAACTGAAATGTCCCTTTCTTAGCAGCTATCCCCCTTTAGCCTTTCACTTCCTCTTGAATTACTATGCGAGTGACACTGATATAATTTGATTACTGGCTGAAGCCACTTATGCCTCAGTATTGTTGTCTAAGGCATACTGGATATGGGTATTCTTTTAACTTACTAGCTCAGCCCTGATCCCAGTAATTGTGGCCTTCTGATGCTATGTGACAGAAATAATTGAGTCCTGGAGTATGTCTCAAATATGTAAGTATATAAACTTGCCTAAGACGTTTCATTTTCATTAACATCTTATCTTCCTTGCTTTTAGTCCTGGCCTGTTTTGCTTTGAACATATTTGACAAACTTTATGCTTTTCTATAACCATTGTGATGAATTTGCTAGAAAACTTTAATGTGGTGTTCTAGCAACTGCAGATAGATGCTGCAGCAGTTTAAGGATTTTTTATTTTTTTCAAAAAGGGAAATGTGTACCAAGGGCAAAGAACAAAATCTGCATATTTGAATCAAATGGGTAAGTAGGCACTGCCATCTCCATTAAATTAATCGCATAGCTGCCAAAGCTAGAAATAGGAGGTGTAGACTTAAATTAACATGTCTCTGAAAATTATCCATATCTGGACCCTCCTGTCAAAGGGGTTCATTAACTAATTCTCTTATCACTTTCTCATTTGAAGATACAGTTCTAAAATACTCTAAAAGAACATTCTGTTCTTTCAAACAATAATGGTCAGGAATAAAATATGGACATTTAGTGAATGAAAATCTAATTTATGACAGAGTGACTTGGAGTGCTGTTGTGCCATACCCAGCGTTCCTCATATGCAATTATTGTGCAAATATTTATTGCTACAGCAAATAACCTTTGTCATGAATTCTCTTAGGATAATGATTATTTAACATGGCAAGACTACACATGTAAATAAATAACATTTATTTACATGTTATGCATGTCAATGTACAGGCATAACATGTAAATAAATTAATGAAGTTTTGTAGGGAAGGAATTATATCTAACATTTATCTTGATCTTACATTACAACAATTGGAGGTATTCACCTGTATGTCTTATATATATATATCATTTTCTCTCTGCTTTCTTTTTAGCAACATGTGAGGATGTGGGCACAACATCCTCTTTTCAGGTAAATCTGAGAATTGTGATTGTGTCCAGCCTTTCCATTGAAGCTGTCAGAAGAAGTGTCACAGTGTCTAGAGATGCACACTATAACTGTCATAGTTGGTTACAGTTCAGTGATGCATGGTGAAGTGTAAGGGACACACAGCCTGCCCAGTTAACACTATAAATTCAGTGATGATATTTCACAATTACATCTTGTTCAAGGTCAACATAAAGAACTTGATATTTACTAGTTCACTGTCAAACGGACACATTCTTGACCGTTCTGCATAATCTTCCTTAAGATGTTAAGAGTAAGTACATAGAGTAATATGTAGGGGAAGATTAAAAACATGTAGAGTTAAAACAAGAATTTGTTTGATTCTCTTTTTTCTGGGTGAACTGATTTATTACTTTGAAGTTGGGTTTTGGTTTTGGTGTTGGGTGTGTGCCGGCAATTCCTATAGCACCGTGTATTTGGCGTTGTAAGAGAGAGAGAGCGCAGGACTTTGCTGTTCAGAAAAGATGTATTCTGAGCAGAAATTATAACAATCCTGCACTGCTTAGTGTTCCTGTCCCTCTCCAAGGGAGTCCTGTACAAAAAATGATGGTATTACATGCAGGAATTAGCTCACTCAGTGTAGTATTTTATCTGCCTTTTCCAGGTGAATCTTGTGCCGGAAAAATGCCACTGTGCAGATGTTATAATAATCATGCATAGCTTCATACTTCTTCCAGAAAAAAAATGACCATGACACTTGTGAGAAATACTGCAAGATTTCAAGAGTGATTTATTTGTGGAGCAGGAAGGAGATCATGTAATGAGAAATATTGTAGCAAGGAGAAAAGAATGAGTCCCCTCCTGGTTTCTCTCCAAGAGTAAGAGGTTGTGAGAATGACATCCCTGATCCCGTGGGGGAGAGGCAAAGGCAACCTGGTGCATTTCATACTGCAGGGTGTTCAGAAGAGCTGGTCTTTATGAAAGTCCTAACACAATAGACACCTCAGCCTTTGTCAGACATTCAACCGAATGCATAAACAAAACTATACCTGTGAGAGATGTGACGATTTGCTGAAATTATAGCAGATCTATTAAAGATAATCAACAATTCCTAATCTTTGAAATCATTATATGCCTTCCCCATACAAAAGATTATTAAAACAGGAACAGAAGACAAAAGTATTACTGTCAGTTGAAGCCTGGAACCTGTATATGTCCTTACTGGGGCAAGTTTGAAATGAAATTGAAGTCCTTTTGCTTGTCATGGCTCTCTTGGTCAAAGCAAAGATTAGAGAAGCTATGGATTGTAATGCTCTTGGACAAAAGTTTATTATTAACCTACATTTGAATAGCCCAAATATGTCACAGGCAATTCGTGATTATTACTGAAACAATGCATTAGTGTTGGCAGTCACTTTGAAAAATGATTTGTAAGTAATAGTTTCATTTACTATCACTTAAAAGTCTGTGCCTCAAGGAGACATGACCTGACAAAACTGTATGCTTTATTAGGAGACATGGGAATTATCCCAAAGACTTTCAAGTCACTTATCTATTGTGCAAAACCATTGTGTGGCAAAGAATATTAATAAAGAACTCTTATCCACTTCTTATGGTGAGTGTTCCTGATACTTGCCCCTTAACAGATTTACTCAAACTTAAAGAATGTGTGTTCTGAGATTGAACGTTGACAATAATACCAGAATTATCTGGGCTTATAAAATGCAAATCTTAGGTATGAAAGGTTCAAGGGTTCTTCAGTCTAAAGCATGGCAGAATTACCTGCAAAGAAATAATATGTTAACAACATTTAGATAACAGATTTCATTCATTTTCTTTGGGGAAACTACAGATCTTTACTTGGCTGTTTTTCCATTGTGTCAGCAGATATAATTTTGCTTCTCAGCTGGTCTGTGACATCTATCTAAACTTTAGATTCTAAAGTTGTAAACGGGTCTGTCTTGTTTATCATTCCTTATAGAAGCACATCCAATTGGCTGGATACCTATCAGTCTCCGAGAGAAACAAGGCAGCCCAAAATAAAAGTAATGGTTATACTTGGAGTACCTAAGTATCCGTAAATTAAGAGACACTGAGAAAGAAAACCAAAAACCAAAAACAGCCCAACAAGGAAAAGTGGTCCTCCTGAACTTACAAGATGTTAATGATGGTAGTTCAGCTTACATAGTTTTTTGAAAATCTAAAACAATTCACCTGTTTGCATAGAAATAGTTCCAATTCATACTTTATTAAGTCATGAACTCTGTTGCTACTTTTTTTATATATGAGAGAAAGTAAGACCGTTGAAGTAGTATTTTATATTAGTTTGTAGTTGATCCTCTCCTACCTGAGGCTGGATGTCATCATGGCTACTTTGGCTTTGTCAGCCCTAAGCAATGATATAGTTTTGCATGTAAACAATCTCCAGGGTTAATCAGCCCAAAAGTTCTTCTTGTCCTAATATGTTATCCCACCTGTTTTCCCATTTATTTATTTTATTATTTCTTTTTTTCTTGAATGATCAGCTGTAACAATTTGTATCATTTGTTTCTCACTACTTGATCAAAGTATTTTAGCTTCCTGGTTTTTTATTTCTTGGTCTTTATTAATTTGCCTGACTATTTCTTTGCTTACTTCCTTGATCCAAGAAATTCTTAGCATCCTATGATAAATTTGTCTTTCAAATGCTTCTGTCTTTGTTATAGGTACCTGTTAACTATAACAAAATCATGTTGTATAGCAGCATTAAGAATACTTAGCACCAGAAATTATTTGTATGCATTTATTTATGTTATTTATATGCTGCCTATAAAGGGGAAATACACGTTCTCGAAGCAGATTTTAAGTTTTTGTAGTATATTAGATTATTCATCCTGAAGAAATTGTTTCGGGCCATATCTATTCTGATTTGTGTTGCATGAGTTTGTGAGTCTACCCACCAGAAAGACCACTGTTAATGACTGTTAACGACCCATAACTATGGGTGGAGAAGGACTGTAGAAGTGGGATTTTCACTCACTCCCCCCATCCTTTGTCTATCTAACGAGCCTATTCAGACCAGGGGGAAGTGAAACCAACATGGAGGATATATCAGGGGTCTCCTGCCAACTCTCCTCAGACTGAAGAAGCTACTTGGATGAGTAGCGAAACGTTTCAACCTAATAAGAAAGAAGTCCAGTTGCCATGACTCAACTTCCAGATTACCCTGTGGCTTTAATCCATAACAAAACTATTTTTTTCTGGCAGGAATTTTGTAGACTTTTAAGACAACCTACAAGCCCAGTCACAGCAGCCACTGTTCAAAACAGATAAAATCTCTAGTTAGGATCTTCACTGAAGAACAACCTTTCCCCCCGAACAATTTGAATAATGATGGAAGTGCTTCTAAGTGCATTTTCTGTTATCTCTTTAAGTTCTGAAACCATTCTGAGAAAAATAGATAATAAGGAGTGGTGTGGAACAGAGATGGGGAATTTCTAAAACAAATGTCATAGTCTTGCATAGATATTTATGTCTGCTTTTAATGAGATTTGTTACTTAGGAAGTTTTTCACTTCCTCAGATGTGTTCATGAAGGCAATTCCAATGACAGAACTGCATTACTGTTGTGTTGTTCTGGATACAACTAAACAATGAAATAAGTTTAATAAAGTGGAACTGATTGGGTCAGATATTTGTATACCTCTGTTGATATTGTTTAATTGTCCATGAGATTGAGTTGTTAAATAAGCACACTGATATAAACTGAGGCACATAAACATGCAAAGTAATAAGAGAAGGAAAAAAAGAATGGTTTATAATATTTGGCTCTTAATTATGGTGGTTCAGAAAACATTATTTCAAAACTTAATTTCATCTTTGTTTTGCAGGAATGCCCAGTAAGACTTGTTTTCCAACACAAGCATTTCACGTCCTCTCCTGTAGTGTGATTTATAGCCTGTTTCAAAAGCAAAAATTTATAAATTGTGTTGTATCCAAATAAAAATCTAAAATTAGTTCAGGCACATTTGCCCAGTCATTAACTTCCCTTACATCTCTGCTCTAAGTTGTTGCTGCTGCTGTTGTTTTTGAAAGAAATGTATATCCTGGTTTTCCCCTCCAGCATGGAGACACCCGTATAACACACATATGAACATGTACGAAGAAGTAACAACCAATTAAACAAAAGCAAGTCCATTAAATTAAGTTGGGGCCAGTATGTTGTAATTTTTTACAACATGACTTGGGGATGGTTTTACCTTGATGGACTACTTTTGCTGAGACATCTCACTGCTTAAGAGGAGGAATTGGGTCTTTCGTAAGTGTGCTCTACAACTGAATATCATAAACAAAATGTATTGTTGTAGAAAGGGAAGTAATGTGTATTGCACAGATTATGCTGTGTGAACCCCGGAATTGGTTAGTATGGGAGTTATTATTCCTGTTAAAAAAGTCTAAAACCATTCCTTGTCCAATAATTCATAAAAATATTTCATCAAGTATGATGTGACAAGTTGATTAGAACAAGATAGGGCTACTCCTTTGCAAAAATTAATATCTTACTGTTAGGAAATAAAGCAAGAGATATGGCTTAATGAAGGTGAATGGTAAGCAGGGAGTAGTTTGAATGCCATGAGTTTGTTTGCTCCACATCATTTAGAGTTGGGGAGGGGGAGCAGGAGGGGAGTTACTGGTGTAGTATGTGCCAGAAAAGATACATAGATAGCTTTTAAAAGGACAGTTCAGCGCATAGCTGTAGTATCTGGTATCTGTAAAACCAAACCCCAGAACAGTTTGCTTAATGGCGTGAGCATCAGTATGAGGAATACAAGGAATATGAACCTTGAGCGTATATCTAGGTCAGTTTCTTTAGTTAGAAGGAAAGATATCTATGCATTTGTCATTCAATCATTCCTATCTCTGCACTCATTGGCTGGAGCACTAGAACCTTGGAGCAGGCTTTCTTTTCAATAAGAAATTAGATAGAATGCCATGCATTTTATGTTTTTTTCCTCTATAGATATAGATAACAAGTGAATAAACTGAAACATGATCCAGACAAGACAGGTACTTCTTGTCAATCAAAAACCAGATCAAGGAATAGGGTTGCAGCCTGTGTTGGATGGGGTTACACTCCCTCTAAAAATACAGACACGCAGCTTGGGGGTATTCCTGAATTCATCTCTGAGCCTGGATTCCCAGGTTTCAGCAGTAGCCAGGAGTGTCTTTGCACTGTTAAAACTAGTGTACCAGCTGTGCCTGTTTCTTGAGAGGTCTGATCTGGCCACGATGACACATGCCCTAGGTACATCTCAGCTGGATTACTGTAACACGCTCTACATGGGGCAGCCTTTGGAAAGTGTTCAGAAACTCCAAAGGGTCCAGAATGCCACAGCCAGATTGTTAACTCGGTCTGGTTACAGGGAACATATAACTCCCCTGTTACAGCAGCTCCACTGGCTGCCAATCCATTTCTGGGCACAAGTGTTGGTTTTAACCTATAAAGGTCTAAACAGATTGTGTCCAAGCTATCTAAAAGACTGCATCTCCCTCTATGAGCCTGTCCAGGCATTAAGATCATAAAGGGAGGCCTTTCTCTCAGTCCCACCACACTCACAGGTGTACTTGTTGGGGACATGGGAGATGGCCTTCTCTGTTGCTGCTCCCAGAGTCTGGAACTCCCTCTCATGGGAAGCTAGGCTGGCCCCATCTTTGCTGTCCTTCCACAGGCAGGCAATGGCCTTTCTCTCCAGGCAGGGTTTTCCTTAATGACTGGTGGTCTAAGAGGAGTTTTAAATGGATTGTTGTGCTCTGTTGTTTTAAATGTGTTTTAATATTGATTTGATTTACCATTTTAATATAATACTTGTTTAATTCCTTTTTAATATTTGTACACTTACTGTTTTTAGCTTTTAAATACTGTTTTTATGCTGTAAGCCACCTTGGGTCCTTTTAAGGAGAAAGGCAGGATAAAAATATTTTAAACAAACAAACAAACAGGGATAGCATCTTTTTTAAAAAAATGTAAGAATGCTGACTGTTCCATACAAGGAATTTTCTTGAGAATGTCCAGCCACTACATCTCAACCCCACTGGCTATGACCTTGGGTAATTTTATTTATATAAATGAAATTATAGAGAGAAGGAGAAAGAAGGAAATAAAGAACCCGCTCATATATATCCAAGACCATATTTCAATCATGAAAGATAATTTGGCATTCTGCTACTTATAGGTGTGTAAGAATTCTCCTCCATTACACAACCAGCCATTGCTCTTTCACGTTTTCTGCAAATCATCATTATCATCATAAATCTTGGACAAGAATAAATTATATGGGAGTACATGCACACACTCCCCTGGAATGTAAAATCCACATAGACTGCAAATGAAACATAATTTAGACAATATTCCGTTCAGATATTCCATTTCCTCTTCACCACAAATGAGTTACAGCTAAGTGATGAAATATCACATTGGAAATACTATGCAGGGGAAGGGGAAAATAGGGGCCTTACCTCTTTAATGTTCCCTTTTTGGTTGTTCATCATCACTGTGTGCACTGCCAGCCCTGCCACTGGTGGTGCTGGCGGCCACTGGATGCCCTCTAATAACTTAATGGGTTCCAGGTTGCAAGGATTACCAGTAACAGTCTTTATTCCACGAACATAATCTGATACAGGAGCCGTGGCTTCAACCTCCTCCACAAGCTTCTTGGTAGGTTGAGTTTTCTGCATTGATGCCCCAGGTGGTGTCCTTTCAAGGAGAGCCCTAAGTTAACTTCACTGGAGACCTTGAGAGTCCTTGCCCTCAGACACAGGAGGAGAGGATGAGTCCAGACCCCAGGCACAGTCCTTTCAATGATGGGCAGTAGAGATGGGGACAAATCAAACAAATGGTGATTCATTTTGATCCATTATTCGTCAAGGTTAACAGATCAACGAATACAAATATACGAATATTCTTCGACGAATCGACAAATTGATCTGTTGATTTGTCTGCATTTTAAATGGCTATAACACTGGCCCCCAGCCACCTAGAGACACCATATTTGCAGGAAAGCTTCCTCGGACGCTTTCCTACAACTCCCGAAGGTTTGGTGAACATTGGATCACGGACCCCCAAGTTGTATAGTCACAAAGAGGACCACCCCAGGAAAGCTCCCCCCAGGTACTTAGAGACTCCAGAATCACAATAGCTGTGGTATTGGGTGGCTGTGTGTGTGTGTGTGGCTGTCTTTCTGCCGCCGATCAGCTGGTAGGCAGAATGGTATTTTGTTTTGTTTTGTTTTTAATACGAAGGACGAATAAAAATGGGTAAATATTCATCCCTTCGTATTCGTGGGGGTCTCTGGAACCCACAAATACGGATCTACGAATATTTAACGAACCGGCTATATTCATCAGAAAAAGCGATCCGTTTTTATATTCGTCCCCATCTCTAATGGGCAGTATAACTGGGTGTGGGGTACCTGAGTGGGCTCCTCTTTTCCTCCTGTAGTCTCCTCTGCTTTTCATGCTGGCGCTTGCCTCACCAGTGCCACAACCGTGTCAGAATGAGTGTTGCTGCCTCCATTGGCTGGTGCAGATGCCAAGGTCATGTCAGTGGCAATGGTTCTTCACATGGAACATGTACAGGGGCTCCTCATCCATGGATCCTTCCTCTGCCAAACATTCGGGTTTCAGAGACTTCCTCCCAGGAATTGTCCTCCTATCTGCCTTCTACTTCCCCAGAAGCATAAAACAGGGGATCCCAAGGCTCCACTGTTTCTCCTCATGTCTCAGCCTCCCCTGAGGTTTCCATGCCTCTTTTTGTTTCTCCTGAATCCCTGAAGTACTTTCGTTCCTCCTCCTTAATTTCCTCCACTAATTCGTCCTCCATTGCCTGCCGGTGCCTCCCATTAGCTGACTCTTCCACAGACACCTATTATCCCTCCCCTTTTCTACCAGGGACCTGAGAACCAAGAGTTCTTCTGAGCCAGTGGTTCCCAACCTTGGGTCCCCAGATGTTCTTGGACTACAACTCCCAGAAATGGGGCTCTGGGATGAGGGCAGATGGCCCACCCAGGGTGTCAGTGGGTAGCCAATCACAATTACCTAGCAGTTTTGATTGTATTCAGATATTGCACTGTGGGATATCACAGAGCAAGTTAGGTGATCAACTCTTTCCTTTAAATGCATGTCTTAATAAAATGCTTCCTGATTTAATCAAACCACTGTTTGAAATTATGTCCAAACTAGCAAATTGCTTTGAACAAGTTTTTTCACCCTGAATGGTAAGCCAGGGTATGATCCTGTTTGGTGGGTCTACTCAAACCTTAGTTTGCAGCTTTGGTAATAGTTTCATCATAGTAGGAAATGTGATATTACACCAAGCAGAAAAGGTAGAGAGGGACTGCATAAATGTATGTCTTGTTCCAGATCTTCCAAACCACATTTCAAAAGACTAGGAGTGTAACATTTGAATGCTTCCTCTGTCTTTCTTTTGCTTTCAACAGGCCCTTAATGGTGGGTGAGGCAAAATGCTTGGCATCCATATTTAAGCTCCAAACAATCCACTGAAGACTTAAAGTAGCTAAGGTTTGTTTTCTCTCAGAATTGTAGTGGCTCCATCTTAGTGGACTCAGTCTTCACCAACTCACATGCCTCACCATGCTGTTTCGTGCTTAAGCCAAGCACAAGTTACTCAGACCCAAGCCCCATATTTTGAGTCATCTCACTCCATCCAGCTTTTTTTTTTTTAATTTTCACTGACACTTACTGTCTTTAAAGCAGAGTGGGTTTCCCCCCCCCCCCTTTCTTTCAGGAGAAGAAATATACTGTTGATGTGATGCCACCTCTTTGTGTGTTTTACCTCATCTAGAGTGTTATCAACCATAAAAGGTAGCAATTGGAGATAAAATTCTTTTACTGCCACCCTTTCACCTACCCCTCCGAATACTTTCTGAAGAGGTCAGGCCTGCCTCTGTGCTTTGTTGTTGAAGTCAGAATGCTGAGTATAGAACTGTATGTGCTGTGTTATTGTCGTACAGTTCTTGAACTTAAGGAAAAAAGAAATGCTTCCTTTTCTTTAATATACTAGGGATGCTGAACTATGTGATTGTATAATGCTATACACAATGTGTGAGCAGAGAAAGGTCCTTCTCATTAAGTACAACTGATCAGGTGAGACTCCTCTCAGAGTAAGCGTGACTAACTATAAAACTAGATACCTTTGGTGGCTGAGCAGCTTATGTAAAGTCTGAAACAGATTTCAACTAGTGTGCACATTTCACATAACTCATGGGGTTTCACAAAGTACTATAGCATTAGAGTCTTTTATCAACAAATACTTTATGTTTCGTTTTATAACTTCTGCTAATAATAGGAAGCGAGGCTGAAAATCTCTGATGATTGCCATTGTGTG
Source organism: Intellagama lesueurii (assembly GCA_037013535.1). Lineage (NCBI taxonomy): Eukaryota > Metazoa > Chordata > Lepidosauria > Squamata > Agamidae > Intellagama > Intellagama lesueurii. The sequence goes on along the minus strand of JBAJHW010000003.1, from coordinate 203,733,053 downwards.
GCAAACTTCGAACATTGAGTTTCTCTGCCTATAATCTTTAGCAGTTCTCAGGCACTATGCACTCATCTTCCTTCTTTATATTGCCATGTCTTTGCATACACCCGGAACATCACATGGAACCATTATAAGTTTATCTGATTGGGTTTCTCATGGCTTTATTGTTCTTCCAAAAAATCTGCTGGCTACTGAATTGTTGTAATTGAATTGTTGTGTATTACTGGATGGAGATTCTTACTTTATTGGCTTGCGTTGATACAAATATATTATTAGCTGAAATCTTGTTGCTAGCATAGTAAATCACAACTTGAGTAGGCACATTAAATCAATTGGGATTTGGTGAATCAATGCTCTATAAGTTCCATTAACCCAATGGTGCTATTCTAGTTGTGACTTACCATGTTAAGCAACAGGATTTCAGCTAATGTATTTCCAGTCAAAGCTTCTGGACTGTCCCGGATAAGAGACTGGCCTATGAATTAGGCATCTCCCTCTCCCAGTTCAATTCTTACCTTGATCATGTATTCACTGAGTCCTCTTAGACTGCCCTTTGTCTCACAGTCCAGTATGAAATATAGAGAATGATATTGCTCACCTTACAATTTCAGTGGATGACAAACAGCCCTCTGATCATTTTTGGGTTCCTAAGCCCTTGCCACCTATAATAACATGGCAGCGTGTGAAAATTGTTGGGTAAAAAATCTCTAGCTACACTGTGGAAAAAGGTTTAGGGACCTACAGAGCAAAATGAGCTTTAAGTCCCCCCAAAGTAGACCACCCCCTTTTGCTAGTTCTCCTCAACTGGTACTTCCCGTCTCAATAATTCACTCTGAGACACTGGGTAAGAGAAACAATAAAAAGTTTCATTTATTCACAGTTTTGAATAGATCAAAAACAGCATATTGTAGAAAAATAATGACTGGTTACATGAACAGAGCTTAAACTGACTCATAGTTTGCTTACTGACTGCTACCATTGCTAACTGAGCACTCATTCCTGACTGGAAAAAAAAAAGTGGGAAAAGGACTCTTTGAGTTGAGAGATGTGGTTCTCTTAAAAATCTGAGGTAGAGAGGAAACAATTGGTTATTGCTGGATTGATTGACAGTCATCCTGGTCCAGATGGGTCGTTCCCAGCCAAAACCTCTTACAAGCAGCAAAGGTTGCTAAATTCCAACAATAACCTGGGAGGATGGTGTTTCACTTAAGATCTCACTACCTTAAGTTCAAGAATACATAAGATCTGTTATTGCTAATGACTAATCTTTTCAAATTGGGCAGCTTTCTATAGGCATGCGTAGGCATCCCGTCAACAAGGGAAAGGCCATCATCCAAGATGGTCTGAAGACTGCTACTGGTATGATTGACTATAGGGGAACTGTAGGCTAAATAAACCATATTCTGTTGTTACCTATTCCACATTTGATGAGAGAGTTCATAAATAGTCCTATTGATCTATATTTTTAATTGTTTGGATGTATTTTGCATTCTGATAAATGCCATATTTAAAACTTTAAGTCAAGATTCTGTCCATGTCACAGAGCTCAGCTGCAGCATGACAGTGTTCTCTGTCATGTGTTCCAGTTGGAAACTAGAGACATGCGATATGAGTAGTTGTCTCATGCGTTCCAGCATAAGGATGATGAATGGAATGCATGAACATAAGTGCATACATAAGTGTGAGACAGAATAAGTTGTTGATGCAATCCGGTGCATGTTGATGCACAAGTTTATTTCAATGTTGCTTGCAGCTGTACAAACATTCACAGCTTGCTTTATATTCAGCGTCACACCCACTTGTTCTATAAGCATTTAGTGAAAGGAGGAGAAAAATCCATATTCATTTTCAATGTCTAGCCTTGTTCCTGGAACCTGAAAACAAAGAATGGCCTTGAATGCTTTTTACTGTGCTCAGAGTGGCCAATGCCATTATCCTCACTTTGTTGAAAGCCCCATTCAGCTAGCCCTCCCAAACTTGGAATAGTCAGCCTGATGTTCCGGCACTAAAACTTGGTCATTTTGTATATGGATTAGTGTTTTGTTGTTTTACATTAGACACCAAATTATAATGCTGTAGTGTTGCATGTACTTTTCTATTTCTCATTTACAGCAAGGGAGTAATCGGAAAAGAGAGTGTCTTTGAGCAGAATGTTTCCTCCTTACCACTTAGGAAACAAAACTAGACCCTTGTTGCCTGTGTGTGCACGCGTGCATGTGTGTGTGTGTTTGTGTGTCTGTCTGTCTGTGTATGTGTGTCCTGCAGACACACATACACACTCACAAACAGACAAACTGGATGTTCTTCCTTGCTGGGAATGCTAAAAGAAACAGAAGATTGGGAAGAGTCCAATGAGAGAAAGATGTGTTCACTTCACAGTCTCACTTATCTGTTTCTTCCTCTTGTATAGAAAAAAGGCATGCTATCTGGGCAGGTGGTTCAGATTCAGCCTGTAAGTTTCTCCTGCTGATCCTTAAATTAATACATTTTTTGAAGTGTGAAACAACTAAGTAGAGATCGTTATTAGCTTTGGAAGCAACAGACACCAAAGCCTGTTTCATTAAATGTAGTACATTTTCTTCCTCACCTCACCTAGTCTGTATATAAATGCTTTCTTGAACAGTAACTGTGTGATATAATTTAAATTGTGATTAGCTTCATCTCATTTGAGCTGCAATAGGAGCTCACGGTCATATTGTTTTGAGGGGAGGTAGGCAATAACTGACACAGAAATGCTGTATAAAATATTACATCATTTTTAGTCCTTCACTGAGTTGTGAATTGAGGCTGGCGTAAAAAATAATTATCTTGTGATGAGGTAAAGTGTGAGAATAAAAGGCATGCCCCCAGGTCCTCTGTCAAATAAATTTTAGAGACTACAAGTTTCTACATAACTGTGTTGATTAGATTTTTGATGTTAAACTGTTTCCTGGCAAATATATAAGTTCAAGTAATAATGGAAGCTTGACATCTGACATTTCACAATTTATGTTGTCTGTCCCATAAAGGATGACAACAGTGTTCGGGAATTAATGAAAAAAAAATCTAGCTAATAGATATAAAGAACAGCCCTCACAAGAGCTACACTGTGATTTAATAAGGGATTTGGTCCTGTATAGTAAATAAGCCATTGAAATGGATTGACTGAAGAGTATTTTTGTCCAGAGCAGCAGAGGAAGGGGAGCTGTAACTGGTAACTACTGGCTGTGAGGCTGCAGAGGGGTTGGGTAAACAACAATCATAAGAAGGGAGAGCTGGTGGGAGGCAATAGGATTAGAAGTGTAGAAGTAAATACAAAACACCAAAAATTAGAAGGGCAGTTTATTGGCGGTGTGGCAGCAAAGCAGAGCCATACAAGACTAGGTATGGCTCTGCTTTGGTGTGTTACAGCAGCCATTCTCAATGGCAGCCATATGGCCCCCTGGGGGCCCCTGGCACATTTGAAAAGGGCCACAGACTGGAAACAGTTCTTCACACACCAGCTTATAAAGTCTGTTATACAACTTACGTATACAATCCTGATTTGTCCTGCGTTTATATCATATTGTGTTTATGGCTGTGGCTAAAAAAAAGGTTGAAAATGGATAAGTTACAGGATCCTTTTATATCCTTTCAGATAAACCCAGCACACAGTTAAACAATTGCTTTGACACAAACTCCTGCAAAGTCAGATGTTTGTGCAACAGCTTTTTCTCAATTATCTTTTCCTTTCTTATCTGCACTCATGACTTGCTCTCTCTTATCCATTACCTCCCTTTTCGTAACTGCTTACATGACTTGCTCACTTGAATGAAATGGCTCCTTTGGGCTTCCACAGAAGAGATGGGAAGAGGAATAGTCTGGACAGAATGGAGGAAGAGGGGAAGACAAACAGGAAAAGTTGAAAAGAGAGGAACTAATGGACAAACATCAGCGATGTCAGTGACCAGGAACTACTGAGATGGGGAAGGCTTAAGCTGAAATACAGCAAAGCTATATATTACTTCAGATATAAGAGTTGAGCTTTTAAGAAACCATAAATAGCAGCCAAGGAGAGGACCATTGTCTGAAAGCACCTTTTAATCATAGTTAAGTTTACTTACAGTTGAGTTGATCCACTGAAATTAATAAGTAAGTCGTAATTAAGATCCATTCATTTCAGTACTTTGCACTAGTTGGGACTAATACTGGATTTGACTCTGTAGAGAGACACATTTAAAACAATGGAACTTAAGTTAGTTGTGGGTCTACTGTGTAGGTCTACTGTAATTAATTAAAGTGTGATTAATTAAATTAAATCAGTGGGTCTACAGTATGATTGACTAAGTCTCAATCTATGCCAAACATTTAAAGCAAAATCACTAAGTCTAGTCACAAAGTGTTAATCAACAGCAATAGGCATCCAGCTGCAGCCTACACAAACATAAAATTGATAGAAAAATCAGTAGGTTTTAGCTCATATTGTATTCTATTTGCAATAATGTTTCAATGTAGTAAACAATTGCCTATGTATTCATTTATATTTTTTATAACCATATCTACCAAAATCCGAAACTGATCCAGTGCATATCAGACTTGATATTTGAAACATGTTCCTTTGTAAGGGGTGTATGCATGATGAATTTAAATCATTTATTGGACATTAGTTAAGCTGACATGAATATATTTTATTCACAGAATTACCCTCCACAATTATGAGTATATTGAGCCTAAGATAACTCTCTAAATCTATTGGTAATAATGAAAGATTAAATTGTACTATAAAATGTCATAAAACCTCAGGATAGAGTGCAAAAGGAATCAAATTATAATGGGAATGCAAGTTCTTTTCTTTTTTAAAGTAATCCTAACGCACATCATTGTATAGAAGAACTCTGGCATAGGCAGGTTTTCCTTAGCGATATCCTCATGGTGATATGATCAAGGTCTTTAGTTCATTTCTTTAGTTCATTTCTGTGAACTAAAGACTTTGTCCCACAAAACATAACAGCTCAGAAAGCAGAAACGGTGTGATTTGTAGGAGAAGAATAAAAAGACCAGAAGGCAAGAGAGTAACGAAAAGGAAGGATGCAAAGGGTGGAAGAAGGCAGAATGAGGGAGAAAGGCTGAAAGAACTGGAGGAAGATTCAGGGTGGATGAAGGGAGAAAGGAGAAATTATGTTTGAAGGGAAGTGAAAGGAAGTGAGGAATGTGGGAGAGAAAGGGGGAAAAGGAGAAATTATGTAAATGTGCCTGAGGCAACTGTTGTGTGCCTCCTTCTGCTTCTGCTTCTCTGTAAATGTTTCATTCAAAGTTGCAAAGGAGCTTCTGAAGCCAGAGTTAGACAGAGATGAAGTTGTAGAGTGAGTGTCAGGGAATAAGCACCATGTTTTACTGATGGAGGGGGAAAGTTGAGTTGCTGATCCCAGTTATGCTACAGCACCTCCCTCCACAGACAGTAATTCCCTTGCAGCTTCCTCCTGGTTTGGAAGACCGCTCACACGTTGATGCTCACATGTGCCTCTCATTGCCTCAGAAAAATTCATTTTATTATTTTATTTTATTTTTATTCTGGTGCAAGTGTGAATGTGAACTGCCAAATTTACCCAGGCAAAAGTGAAAAATTCTCCTCAGTCTCCCTTTCATCTATGTTGCTGAGTGGAAACTACCTTCATCTGGAATGGTTTGACTGGATTGCTTTCCATCTTAAACTTAATTTAAGAAGCTTTGCTGGAGATATTAAGGTGAAGCTTTATTCCTTTATACATTTTAAACCTTGAAATCAGCCTTCCTTGTCTCTTAAAGATTCCAGCAATCCTTCATTGCACTTAGTGGAGGTAGAATGGTTTGTTCTGGATCTGCCTTGGACGGAAGCACCTTCCTCTATATTTTTATTATTTAATTACTTTTTAAAGAAGATACATAAAAAAATCATGTCATATTTGGCCCTAGCTTTAGCTGGATAGCTTAGTAGTTTAGATACCTAGCTGAGTAGCCAGAGGTTGAGAGTTCAATCGCCCACTGTGCCTTCTGTGAGTACAGCCAGCCTGTGTAAGCCTGGGCAAGCTGCAGTTCCAGAGTGCCCCCAGAAGAAAGGAATGGTAAACCATTTCTGAGAAAGGTCACCATAAGTCAGAATTGACTTCATAGCACATGATGACGATGACGATTCCTCTTTCTTGTCAGCAGTTTTCCTCCCTGACCCTACTTTGTAACTCATACATACAACTATACCTACTTCTATACCGTGCAGGTTATTCATTCTTACAGCCATACCAAGAAGACAGGTCAAAACGGTGTAAAAGGCAAGGATGAGGAAGAGGACATAAATGGGAAGGAACATGGAAGATGACATCAAACTAACAGCTACACAGATTCTTCTTTATCTAGATCAATCAACAAGAACTCTGAGAAAATTTCTATGTTTTTTTGCCCATTTCCCTCCAGGTGTATGGCTTCCCCACCCCTCATTAACAACTCCATGAGGTTTTCTATGCAATGTGAAGTGTGTTAGGGGATTTCCAGTTCTGTAAAATAATACATTAAGCCACAAAGGCTGTCCTTAGGACCCACAATCCATGCCAGTTCCCAGTGTGCCATATCACTGGCAGATATCCCAGCAGTAGTTTATGTTCTGGGAAGTCAGGAGCTGTTTCAAATGCAAAGTTAATCCACTTCTTTGTTTCTTGTCAAAAGGGGGCAATGAATGGGCATGGCCAAGTGTGTGAATTAAAGTCCCTCTCTGTTTGGAGCATCTCCAGCACTTGTTATGTTCTTGCATGTCCAGTCAATAGAGTCTGTCTTGCCTTCCTCTAAAATGTAAAATACTTAAAGAAAGGGGAATTGAGACTTTTATTTTGGCATGCATTATCCCCATGTGCTGGATTTTTTGTAGGATTAGAAACAATTTGACTGACATGTACATTAACCTGATCTTGTTAGAAATTTGATTCAGATCTACTTATGACATTTTGCAATGTCTTGAGAACACTACCCACCCACCTATTCCATGGCTAGTGGTTAAGAATTATTTATTATTGCTAGTTACATTCATATCCCACATTTCCTCCAATGCAAGATTGTGTACATATGTTACATCCTCATGACAACCCTGTGAAGTCAGGCAGGCAGAGATTGAAAGAAACTGTAAAAAGGTTCCTGGGGAGAATTTTTTTTTTTTAACAAGACCAGAGCTTGGGGTCTGAAAGAAGTAGGAAAGGTCTAGGGCAAGTTACAGGAGGTCCCGACGTGACATTACATGGTTTTGGACCTAAAATCTGAGAGAATTGGATGCTGCTGACCTGGAACAGTATTCATGCATATAAGACCAAACACCTGTAAAAATACACTTTCATCATCAGAATATCGTTAGCTGTTCTACAAAAAAATATTTGTAGATAATTGAGACATCTCTGTTAATCACTATTTAATTCTGAAGTCAGGGGGAAGATGAGGGGAAAAATTACAGTATAGCATGCATAACTTGTACAGTAGCCAAGGTGGCTTAAGTTTATTTGAAACATCAGCTGTCTGTGTAATTAGAATACTTACAGTTAACAAGGTTCTGGCTCAAATCATTTTGTATTTGGCCTGTGTATTGTTTAGGCATCTGTCTTTGAATCAGATGACTTAGTTTTACAGTATGTTCTCTTTATGTTTGGCATATTTTGTTTCCAGGCCACTTATATGTGAAAATCAGTGTTCTATGTTTTTTTAAAAAAAACTTGCTATGACTTTAAGAAGCTGAATAGTGTTTTTCTACATAAAAGGTATAGGCATGTTTTTCATTGAAGAATACATTGTAGAACATCATCTTTTTGTTTTTAAATCTCAAATTGTTTAGAATTGTTTCTTGTATCTATTTCTCTATCTGTAATATTTTTATTTGTATGCACAAATGTGTCCTATCCTGTTTCTGCATCTGTTTGGGATTTTTAAAAAAATGTGTGCATTCTTGTCTAATGCATGTGCATTTTCCCCAAAATATTAATTTTGGCAATCATTTTCTCTAATATGTGCCTTTTAAAAACCAATTTACCCTAAAATAAGGCCCATTCTGAACTAAGATGTATATAGTAAAGTTTTAAAAAGTGAAAAAAATCAAAGCATAATTGTGTTCTGGTTTGCATATTAATTAGAGAAGTGCAAGTGAGTTGTTCTGTGTTAAAACATGAACACATTTCTCTCCATTCCTAATTGCAGATGTTTTGAATTTTCTGTTGGAATTGACCATCCATGAACATTTATTTCATAAAGTGGACAATAACATGGGAAATAAACATCCTCCTAATAGCATAATCTAAAGAGCAAAAAGTAGTACAGTGCAGGATTATGGACTGATTTATTTGTCAAAAACTAGTTCCTCTGCCTTTAAACAGCGCAGCTATGAATAGCACATATTCAATTAAAAGTGCTTATTTATCAAAGGGACCACAGCCGCTTTGCTTTCCTTCTTTGGATCACATAAGCTGTTTACATAAGCTGTTTTCAATATTTTGCTTAATACTGTAACTAGGGTGGAGCAACTGGGACTTTGCCTCAGGACACCAAAATTTAGAGGGCATTGCAATCCAGGGGCAAATGCACTAGTGAATGTTAGGAAAATAAACTGCAGTCCTTCCCAGACCGATTCCTTTCTTTAAAAAGCATGAGCCACATTCTTCTCCTTTTTCATGGGGTGGAAGGGTCAGTCCCATGATTCAGGGTGGAGCAAGTGGGAGATGGTGCCACTTGCTCTGGGTTCCAAAATGGCTGATTACACCTCTGATATTCAGCTTCATCAAACCTTAGCACTGCCAACAAGCACTGAGGAATTTGAAGCTTTCTGCAGAGTCTTCGAACTTCCATCTGCAGGGTCTGAGGGCTCTGCACCAATTGTCTGGATTCTCAGACCTTCTTCCTGCTATTTCCTAAAGCCATAGGAGCTGAGAAGACAGGACATCAGGATGGCTTTACCTTTCATGTGAGATTATTTGGGAGCAGAGAAGAGCGTCCATAAGCAGATCTTCCAGTCCCACCTGACTTCCACAAGAGGGGGAGAAGAATGCTGAGAGGACACGTTTCTATTAATAGTCACTGATCTCCTATTACACTTTTCCCCTATTCCATATTCATCTATTTTCCCAAGACCATGTTGGAGTTATGGCAACCTCAAATGCTGCTTTTAGTAGGCTCGCCTGGGATGGACCTTCCTAGGCTGGGGTGACTGTCAATCTATGCAGCAATAACTAAGCCCTGCCTCTGAATTCAAAGAGAGCCCTACCTCTCTGGTCAGTTCTTTTCCCTCTCTTGTGTCTGTTGGAAGCAGTGTAGTCTGTTGAGGCCTGTTGCTGAAAGCAGTGAGTCATGTTTGTCAGTCAGTTGTTTGATCTGTTCAACTATAAGTAATGAAATCTTTTGTTCTTTCTCCCACTAATGTCTCAGAATGAGTTATTTAGACTGTAAGTGCCAATAGACAAGAAAAAGGGGTGAACTTAATCTGGGGAACTTGAAGCTTTTCTGCTTTTTGAATCCCTTCTGCTGCGCAGCTGGAGGAATTTAACCATAATTTAAAACTCTGCAACAGACCATAAGATGGGCCAGGAGGAATAACCACCATAGCTGTTGTCTCCAGTGCAAATTATAACCTTTCACTTCCCTTCTCTCAGAGTTTCCAGTGGACTGGACTTCAAACTATTCTTCCTGGGAGTGAAACTAAGAACCCATCCATAGTCTCTATAGTGCTGTAGTAACTATATTTAGGCTCACATTCACCATAACACTATGGAAATTTGCTGTGATTTTTCCCCCTCTTCTTCTTATGTCATCTCAATGCCATACACTGAATGAAGTATAAAGGAAGAAAATAGCCAAAAATGCTAATTCCCTGGACAGGCAATTGTACTGTCTCACTCCCAGTTGGGCTTCAGCTACTCTTTATGGAATTTAAAAGGAGAAGATTCCCAAATATGATCCTATTTATAGAGCTGATTGACTCTCCTGATGTGTTCCCATCCCATAAGTTACACTTTTTTTTCTGTAAGTGTGATTTTCTGAACATTATATTGTGCACCAGTGAGTGCACTGGAAATAGAACAGAGATATTTTCCTGAAAATTGACTGCATCCTCTATTCTCTGCTTCCCTTAATGCCATCTGTGTAGGATAATATTTGATCAGTGGAGCACTACGAAAGTAAATGATATGGTGAGGGTAAAGGAGGGTCATTAAGTGACCACTTAGTGCAGGTCTGCTGAAATGCATCGTACTGCATTGACTATATTGAGAAGCTCTTGAATCATATCTCCTCAGATATTTAGGGTAAGGTACTATGATGAAAAAATATTTATATTAAAAAGTCACTGTTCCTTCCTGCTGGTTTATTTAACATTTTAAGCCATACTCAATAAATCCATATTTCTGATATGCACTATGTCATAATTATCATGAAGTTTTATTATCTTTGCCAAATTATCCTTGCAGTTCTCTGACTGACTTCAGCTGGACAGATTTTTCATTTCATGCTACACAAAAAAGCAATTCATTAGCCCTTCTAATGACACTTGAATTTGATCAACCATATTAAGCAGTGACCTATTTGCAGTATGGTTCAGGGGCTTCACAATACCTGTATCTGGACTGAGATGGTCCTGTGCAATTCTGACTCCTATGCTCTCTGTCTTACGGCAGCTAAAATTTAAACTGGAAGAATGAGTTTTATTGAGGACCGGCTAGTAAGCAAATAATATGCAGAAAATCCACGCACTTATACGTCTATTAAGCCCAATATAGCCACTTTCCACACATTCAGGAGTTGTTAACCATATCATATTCTAAGTCTAGCCATCATCCATTGCTTTAGTAATTTGCTAAGTTGGAATTTGGAATTCTTACGCTAGCACTTTGCTGTAAAGAGTTTTAGAAGAGGTGGCCATGTTAGTCTGTGCTAGCATATTGGGCATAAACAAAGGGAAATAAAACATAAAGAAGACAAAAACGTGGCATGTTAAAGAATAACTGCTATATTTTGATGTGGTCATTCGTGGACAAGTCCACTTCCTCCGACATAAGAGTGGGACTTCATGACAAATATTTATACATTTATACATGGCCCTGAATCAGAGATTGTATTTGGGCATTTGCTGTAAAGAATTTCTCTTTGCGGTTGCAACCAATCAATCAATTAATGTTGTTGGCTTTTATTATGTATAAAAGAAAGGTCTAACTTATTTTGAGGTGCCTGTTATTTTTGGAGCAGGTGTTATATGTGCTCTCAGATTCCTGTAATTTGTAGCCCTACATGTCACCAAGCAAACAACTGAACAGTTGTAAAGAAACTAGAACAAAATAAAATGGTTAAAAAATTGGAAAAAACTAAAACAAAGTTGCCAGTGGCTAGATCAAGGACCTGGAAAAATGTGTAATGTGGATACTGAAGAACAGGTAAAGAGAATGTAGAACTAAAGCAATAACTGGAACATATAATTAGAACTGTACAGCTTGGGAAGAGGAGAAGCAGGCAGACTAGGAAGTTTGGGAATTGAAGATGTAGGAGCAAAAGGGAAATACTCGTAGGAATGGTAGGTTTAAACCCTGACAGATATAGTGTCTTCTGCTGTCTCTCTCTCTCTACCATTTTGATCTTAGAACTGGAAACTCCAAAAATGATGGAGGATGTGAAGAAATTCACATTGGTCCCAAGTAAACAGCCAGTTCTTTGGCTACTGGTTTCTAGTTACTGTAATTATTTTACAATAGCATCTTTGTTCTGTTCTTTGTTGGGCTTTTCAGTATGTTAGTAGCTTTTGAGTTTTTGCTTTCTGCCAGTAGAGAATCTCCTAAGGTTTATTTGTTTTTCTGTTGAAGGAGGGTCTTTGGTGTTGTGTTGCTGTGATGCCTGTCTTGATTCTCCATCTCTTTTTATGAAAAGATTGCGGGGTGGTGGTGGTTATGTGTTTGTATGATTTTTGTAACTTTGCCTCTGGCAAAGATTGCCTCATCAGCATCCATTTAATACCAGCAGGATAGAGATACTGCTTTGTATATTTGGCTCTCCAAAATGCTGCTTATAGGTTTTGCAGTTTTTATGCATTTTTTTCCTTCCTGTTCTTGGAATATATCATACCACACTATCTATTTCTTCATTAACTAAGGTGGGCAAATATAGCTCTTTATGGAGTGCTGACCTAGGACTTGGGAATATTTTGGGACAGGTATTCCCATTATTTTTATATGGATTAGTACAGTGGTGCCTCGACTTACGAACTTAATCCGTTCCGGAAGATGGGCGTAAGTCGAAATGGTCGTAAATCGAAGCACCATTTCCCATTGAAATACATTGAAATGCAATTAATCCGTTCCAGCCGAAGAAAAAAAATCACCAAAAAAAAATATCACTGCAAGACCCATTGGAAACGCGATTAATCCCTTCCGGCCGAAGGGGGAGGAAAAAAAGAAAAGCAAGCAGAGCATGCAAGACAGATGGAATTGGGGGAAAAGCAATGCAAAAAGCAAATGAAGCATGCAAGACAGATAGGAAATGGGGAAAAAGCAATGCAAAAAGCAAACGAAGCATGCAAGACAGATCGGAAATGGGGAAAAAGCAATGCAAAAAGCAAACGAAGCATGCAAGACAGATCAGAAATGGGGAAAAAGCAAAGCACCAACAAACAAACCCCCAAGACCCATCGGAAATGGGGGAAAAACACTCCAAAAAAACAACCAAACCCCCCAAGACCCATCGGAAATGGGGGGGGACCAAAAAACAAACAAACCCCCCCAAGGCCCATCACAGCACAGAAACATAACCCCCCCAGCCCAAAACCACGCTGCAAAAACACCCAGAACAGTTTTTAAAAAGCAGAAAACAGCACCTTACCTTACCAGGCAGCCTTCTCCGATCACACACTCTAACTGATGGGGCGAAAGAGCTACAAAGAAGCAGCCTTGTCGCCACCTACAGTTAGAAATTTGAATTTCCCACCTTTTTCCCTTGCTTTTTTCTGTTCGTAAGTGGAAGCTCCGGTCTCAAGTAGAAGCAAAATTTTGCGGCTGGAGCTGGTCATAACTCGAAATGGTCGTAAGTAGGGACATTCGTAAGTCGAGGCACCACTGTATAAGCTTTCTTGAAATAAAGCAGTTTTAAAGGCATGGCATTAATCTATAAAATCGTAAATAAACAAACCACTGGTGCTTGTTAAAGATTTTCCGTAGTGCTATGCTTTTTGAAAAGTATTTTTAATTGTTTCCAATTGTGCCTTTGACCTAATTCAGTTTTAATCTTTGATCTTGTTGTGTTTGAACTCTAGTTTTTATTCAATATTGCGGTAAATTGCCTTGCATCCCATTTTTGGAAGAAAAGGAGGATGAAAGTCCAATAAATAAACAAATATTCTGATGCCACTTTTTCTTTGTTTTTAATTACATATTATCCAGTTTACTCTGGCTTATAGCAACCCTTTCCAGAGTTTTCTTGGTACAGAGTGGTTTATCATACCCTTCTTGTGGCGGCACCCTGGGACTATGCAACTTGCTGAAAACCGCAAGTATCTCTTCTTCTGGAGGCACAGTGAGGTGTCACATTCCTGACCCTAGTAGCCAGCTCATTGAGCTATCTTATCCAGTTTTCCTTTTTAAGCTAACCTTTAAACAGAAAAACCTCTCTCATATGAGCCCATCAAAACTTACAATGTTTATTACAGGTCCTGTTATATCTTTTACCACTAAGAAAGCCTACAGGAGAGGAACCGCTTCTGTAGCAATAGTCAAGTGTAGTATTGCTTCTGGAAGAAGATGAGTGCTCCTTTTTTTCCCCCAATTTCAGAAAAAATAACTAGTGGTCAGCTAGTAGTGTCCTTATTTGCCACTATGCTATTCCCTACCTCACATTAGTCTGGATGTAATGTTGGCAGGCATCACGTGCTGGGACTGTGTCATCAAGACCAGCCCATTTACAAGTATGGGGCTGTCATTAAAAAGTTTGTAAATCAAGGCTTATATTCTGTCCAATAAGCCTTATCAAACAGGGAGCAGGCAGAAGCATGGTTATTGGTCGGTCTGAGTCACAGGGAATTTGCTGAGGTTTGGGCAAGCAGAAATGGTGTTTGACAACTATCAGTTCAGATAGTTGTCTTCCACACTCAGCCAACTGACAGGGCAGAGTTTATCACTGTCAGCGTGCTTTTCCCAAGCACCCAGCTGTTTCCACTTAGTCATCAGGACCCTGTTTGATTGTGAGATGATGTCTTTGTTTCCGTACCAATAGCCAGAGCTGTTGGTGTTCCTTTGGGCAGATGCCCATGTATCTGCCCTTTACATGAATTCCAATTCACTGCCTCAAGCAGTTTGGTTCATCTTGCCTCTTGGCATGGCTGCTTTTGACTGTCAAGGACACAAAACTTTCAGTTGTTCATTATTTGAAAACCTTACCACTAGGTGATCTTCACTGATGAGGACAACTTGCAAACATGAACATGGTTACGGCAACTACCTGGCTGAGGACGTTAGTTTAGGTGGAACTTGAACACACTGTAAATTGTGTAACTTACATCATGCTCCTGGGTTCTTGTCTTTTCTAGGCTTCACAGCTGAAGCTGCCATCCTGCCACTTGGAGGAAGCCTCAATGTACTCGCAGAAATACTTAGATTATGCATGAAACAAACATGCATAAAATTACACTGTGCAGGTCACATCTGTGGTGTGTGAGACAGAATTACACTCACCTAAATGCTCCAGAGCTGCTGAATTTCCTTCAACACAATTGCTTCTTTTATTCTTTACAGGGAAATCTCTGCAAATAGAAGAGAATCTGAGTTCTGAGGAGCTGGCTTTCAGGGATTCCCCAAGGAAACGTTGGGCTTACATGTCTGGTTTTCCATATGGTGTCTGGGATGTTCAGGAGTTTGATCATGGTGTGGATATTGAATAAGAGCTGTTTCCTTGGCCTCACTCCAAAATAATTGTGCAGACATCATTTGCCATCACATAGCCCTGGAATAAAGGGAAGGTGATTCTGTCACTTAATGGAGACCTTGGGCTCATTGTCTGAATAGTGCAGTGTGTGCTATTAAAATGCAGCATTAGTTCTTTCTTTCTTTCTTTTTTAATTGGCCTTCAGAGGAAAATTATACCTTGTCCTATTATATTTCTGGTAGTACAGAAAAAGTAAAACACAATGTTGTGGTGTGATTATGTATTCTATAGAGTTTGTGCAGAATCAAAGTATAAGGAAGATAGATGTCCAATAATTAATCCATGGTCCTCCCTGCAACTTCTCATTTTCTCTACAGTGGAAGATTGTTCCCTTTACCAAAGAACACAATCTGCAGAAGAAACAGTGTGAAGTGCATGTGTGAATAGTGCATAGCTTTCTGGGAAGGAAAGCCACAAAAGTACGATAGCTGATACCTTGCGATAAAATATATTTCATTTTACATTATTTAAAATAAGTAAAATGTAGGGAAGAATTTTACAGCCCATATAATACACTTTACTCATATAATATGTACTTAAGGGGGCTGCTGACATTCAGAATGCAGATTGCTTGATTTTCTAAACTTTATCTGTGGTAGCTTTCACATAACACCTTTATTCTTGGCATTACTTACATCCTTTGGTAGATCTGAAAGATTTCCCCCACTGTGCTTTCCAACAGAAATTATGAAAACGTCCATTGAAACGTATACAGTAGGTGTGGGTATTGAGCACCCAGCCCTGCATCTTTACTCCATCTTTCAAAAGTCTTCAGAAATTAGAACTGGAATATAGCAGCCGGAACAGTGGTGGGTGCTCATATACAAGATTGTATTTCACCACTTCTGAAGAGATTGAATTTGTTATAAGTCTGTTTCTGGGTACTGTTTAAATTGTTGATGAAGTAAGCATTAAATGTTATAGATCCAGGATACCATTGGGACTTCCTAGAGCTGGAAGTATTGCCACAAAAGAGAAGCCCTTTTTAGTGGCCACAGCTACATTTTGGAACTGTTTGTCCCAATAGGTTATCTTCCCAATAATATTTTTCCATGTGGCAAAAATCTTCCATCTTAGACAGGCATTTGCCACACTGGCTTAATCACTATTGACAGATTTTTTGGTTTTTTATTATATTCTTCTGTAATTTTATTATAACTGAGATAATTTTACATTGTCTTATCACTGTTGGTGGCTGCTGTGGGGATATTACAAGGGGAAGATAACTAGCTGTTTAAATAAATAAATAAATAAATATCTGTCATAACAACTGAATGGATCAATAAATGCTACTTTTCAACTCTGTCTTAATTAAAATCTCTTCAACTTAACTAGTAAGGCAAAAACCCAAAGATGTGATGGGCACACCCAAAATATGTGGATAGGGGGGAAATGTGGTTGATTGTGTGAGGATTCTACTGCTCTAGTTCCCACTTTGAACAAAGAAACAATGATTGAGTTTTAATAGTGACCTATCTCCATTTTGGTGGTAGCTGTGGTGACTAAAAATCCCAAAGAGAACTCTTGTTATATAGGGTAGATGGGTGGAAAAGTCTATTAATTATATTTATTAATTGTTGACCTGACTATAATTTTACCCTGTGTATATTTAGAGAAATACCAAGTTGAGAATTCCAAGAGGGGGGTGAACCATCAGCAGCTCCCACACAAGAAAAATAATTGATGTTGTATTAGGTAGGCCAGATGCCTGCTAAAATAGATTTATGGTGTAAACTTCCTGGCACAAAAAATACTGCAATTTTCCACATTAGGTTCCTTAAGAATGACTGTGTATACATTTCTGACTCTGTTTTTGAGTGGGTTTACATATGCCAAAGTATCCTCCACATGTTAAACATGTATCCCCTCTTTCTTTCATTTTTTGAATCTCATGTCATTAAGCAGCAACAAGGCATAAATTACTCAAATGTATCCATAAATTTATGTTGACTTTACTGCCTTTCTAGGTGACGTATTTAAAACCTCACTAATTAAATGAAGAGCTGTTGGATTTGTTCGCCTTTTAAAGTAGCAGCACTTATAAGTGAAGCATGTGTTTCATGAAATTAAATGCCTTTTCTAGTACTGTTAGATGCTGCGTATTTCAAGACTAGTATCATTGTCCCGAAACTTCTTGTAAATAAGAAAAGCCAAAATGCATTCAGTGTGGATTTTCCTCTAGCTGCTCTTCTTCCTTATCTAGATCAGGGAAGAGGGAAATGTGGTCTTCCAGATGTCATCCATTGTTGTCATGCAGCTCCTGTCAGCACTAGGCAAGCATTAGCTCCTTTACAACAATCTTCAAAAGGAGATCTTGAGTATTCCTCATTTGCACAGAGCAATTAGGAGAGATGTTGACCTGCCTGGAACCACACAGTGAGTCTATGGCAGAGCATTGTTTCCCATATCTTAGTGGGTGAGTGGACAGGGAGGCTGTCCCAGGTTGATCCTGGTTTATTCAAAGTTTCATATGGCAGTTTTATTGCTGTTGTTGTACACATGAACTGTTTAATTATTCTGGGCAGTTTTGGTGGGAAGAGTCCACACTGCACCTCAAAGTGCTATGATTCTCAACAGGATGCTCTGTAGTTAACATTGCCCTCTTACCTGCCTCTTTTTTTCCTAAATTTTGGTAAGTGACATAACACTGAATTGATATAACAACTTGTTAAACTGCAGTGCTTATCTGGCATAATGTAATGCCAGTAAGTGCGAACATTGTCCTCATGTGAGTGCTTCTTTTCTCTCCAATTTTAATTTTTTTTTCTTGTATAGCACTATATCAGATTAGTATTGCAGTTTTGCAAACAGTTATGTCAATGCAATACTATGCCACTTGTAGATTTATTTATTTTTTAAGATGCCCCATCATCAGTGTCAACCTAGGACACACCTCCCTGCCTCCTTTGGACTAATATAGGCAATCAATCACACATGCCAGAAACCAAAAGAAAGTGATGCAAGTAGAATCACTACAAAAAATGCTAGCCACTGCTCATAGAGCAAAAAGCAACAAATGCCCATGAAAAAAACTTACTTGTGATTTGGACTTACTTGTGATTAACTCTACAGAAAATACATTGAATCATGTCAGCTTTGCCACAAAACATGGGATAAACTGTAGTGCAGTAGCATCCTGAGTCTAACCACCTTTTTGCTTATAGATTCCAGGAAGCTAGCACTGATGTACAGTACCTTTCCTTTCCTGAAAGAACTAGAAAATGTATGCTAATTTAATTAGCATTTGCTCTACTTGCTCTTGATTGGTAGACTGTGTCAGTACTTAAAACTCTTGATTTTCGTATACAACTTTATCTTTTGTCATTAGGCTACTATGACTCTATTATTCCTCAATAGTTTGATTTTTGGAAAACTTACTAGGTTTGGGTTTGTTTTGCTTTATAAATCTTGATGTCTGGCTTTGAGGCCCAGTTGCCATGCCAAAAAAGGAGCTTTCCCCACCTTTGATCAGGTGATATAGACTAAGTCCTCAGCTTCTCTCTGTTTTCCCTTTTTGTGGCTAAAAGGAAGATCGTGATGGGAACATTTCCTAATGGCAGCTAGCTGCAGAATATGAGGTGTCCTACTTGTATAATCTTGCTACAATGTCTGGAATACTGGGTGCACTTGGATCAATAGGCTGACATGTTTTTTCTGAGTGTAAATGATAGATTAAGAAACATTTTTCTGAATGAGAGATGGTGTGAAGAAAACAACCCTTGTATTTGACTTTAGCAAGTAGCAGTATAAAATCATAAATATTTTTAGAAAACATTTGTAAACAGAAACATCTAAGGATACTATTAAGGTACTTACTATCTCAGCTATCCGACAGAACAATATGATGCAGCTGGTTCTGGTTTGCTGTTTATCTGTTTTCTATTTTCAGGGCTGTTGTTATACCAGAATGAAACAATCTGATCATTGGCTTGTGTCAATAACATGCAGTAGTAGGTTCAAAGTGTGAAATTATTTATTCATGCTTAGTTAAATTTAACTGCAACATGAAATAAGTGATTACCTGTTTTGGAGATAATTTCATAATCAGCCCTTTGAAGGTCGTTTCAAATACTGTGCTAATTAATGTTTTATTTCCAGCCTTCCTTAATTATTCTTGCCAGATGGTGCTTTATTTATGTTATTGCTTAGAATTTCCAGCTGAGGCTGTTTGATTGTGGAAGAAAAATATGCGACGGCATCATAAGATAACTGTAATTGAATTGTTAGGTATGTTCGAACATTTGAGCCTTCTGTCCCTGCTTTAGCCACATCTGGGAAATAAGTTTGTTAACAAAGTGCTTTGGCACCTTCTACAGCATCTGTGGTGATATATAGAAATGAGCAGCATAAATGCCATATAAAAAGGAGCAAACCTACAGAACAATCCTTATGCATGTCTGTCCTCAGGGTTAGGTATGATAGGACCAGGAAGACAGAATGTTGGGCTGGGACTGGTTCAAATCCATTTTAGCTATGGCGTTCAGTGTGTGGCCTTTGGCCAGTCAGTATCTCTCAGCCTAATCTACCTCTCAGGGTAGAGAGTGCAGCCTTCAGATTCCTGAAAGACTTTCAGGATCAAATTAGAACAAGTAAGTACAGGAGTCCAGGAGTCATCACTTTCAAAAACAAATCCTGGGTATTTTACAAAGCTCTTCTCCATTAAACTATTTCAACTGCTGAAGAAATAAGAAACTACTCAAGTGAATGCAAGAACAGGTGATACCTTTATTGGACCACTAAAAAACAAAACAAAACAAAAAACAAGCAATGAACTTTCAATGATAATTCATCTTCCTCAGGCTGTGCACCAAGTTCTTATGGGTAGTTCCAAAAATATGTGCTTTTATTAAAGTCCCAAAGTCTCATGGCTGTTGCTGGGGCCAGGCTTAGCTTAGCTTCTTAAATAGAGATAGTTGCTGTCTGCATTTGTATTGTTTTGGGGACCACATGGCTTTTTCTTTATTTTTTTTTCTACTCATATGAAGATAATGGCATTGCTTTATGATAAAGCAAAAATAAATGATTGTTGTAGGTTGTTCGGGCTGTTTGGCCGTGTTCTGAAGGTTTTTCTTCTTAACGTTTCACCAGTCTCTGTGGCTGGCCAGCCACAGACTGGCAAAACGTTAGGAAGAAAAACCTTCAGAACACGGCCAAACAGCCTGAAAAACCTACAACAACCATCGGATCTCGGCCATGAAAGCCTTCGAAAATACACACAAAAAATATTGCTTACAACATACTGATACTATATATGTCTCCTCTATAATTGTTTCATGCATTCATTCTGTTATATGCTCTATAAACTTCATCCACAATCAGACTCTTTGCATCAGGTTATTTCTGCTTTCTTTCAGTTAGTCACAGAGAATCATAAAACCATAGAATAATGGAGTTGGAAGGAGTCTATAACTGCTGAATAGCTCAGTGCTTTAGGTATCTGGCTGGGGAGCCAGAGGTTGGAAGTTCAATTCCCCACTGTGCCTCCTTGACAGGGGCTGAACTTAATGATACATAGGGTCTCCTCCAGATCTGCAGTTTGAAGATGATGACGATGATGGTGATGATGGTGATGATTATAAGGCCATCAAGTCCAACTTCCTGCTCAGTTAAGGAATTCAAATCAAAGTATATCTGACAGATGGTTGTCTAATATTCTCTTGAATGCCTTTTGAGGTAACTGGTTCCATTGTTGTACTGCTATAACAAAGTTTTTCCTGAAATTCAAATGAAATCTGGCTTCCTGTAACTTAAGCCATTATTGCATGTCCTGCACTCTGGAATGACTGAGAACAGATTGTGCCCCTCCACTATATGACAGTCTTTCAAGTATTTGAAAGTACTATCATATCTCCCCTCAGTCTTTTTTTCTCAAGGCTAAACATGCCCAGTTCTTTCAATCTTTCCTCATAGAGCATGGTTTCCAGTCTGCTGATCATCCTTGTTGCCCTCCTTGAACTTGCTCCAATTTGTCATTAATCCACATGAGGCCTAACCAGTGCTAAATAGAAGGGAACTGGTACTTTACAGAATTTGGAGACTATACTTCTGTTAATGCAGCCCAAAATACCATTTGACTTCGCAACATTACCATTACTTTAAATTAATTATTACAAACAATAATTAATTTTTAAAAGATTATGGTTTTCTGAAAATCCTGGATAATGTAGGTTTATCATTTAGCACTGCCACCTGGTATGGATAATCTGTAGCTTTTTCTTTATATAGGCAGTCCTCACCTAATGACTGAGTTCCCTTCTTACCTCTAGTTTGTTAATTGAACTGGTCGATAAGCAAAGAGCAATAATATTGTATTAAGGAGTAATAAATCACATACTGTTGAGATGAGGCGTGGCGGAGACGCCAGCATGAATTTATGAGGGTCATAAAAGGTTGTAAATCCAAGTGGTCGTTAAACAAGTAGGTTGTTAAGTGAGGAGTGCCTATATTTCTAGCAAAAAGCAAACTATGCTGCTTATATACCACCCCATAGGGCTTCAATCTCTTTCTGGGTGGTTTACAATTTAATTATGCAGGCTACACAAAATATGTACAAAAATATGAATACACAAAACATATATATTGCTTAAGATATTACTGATGAAAGATATTATAGACATTTTTGTAAGGCTAGCCCATATAAACTGTCAAGCCTTGACTGTGATCCAAGCGCATAAAAGGGTATGCAGGTAAGAAACATCAATCTTATTGGATGAAATCTGTTTTTTTTTTCATTTCCTAAGAAATGGTCGGCACACTTAATGTTTATAGTGCCAATAACTGAAGCAGTGAAGTGGAGGGAAGAGAAACTGAATCTAGGTTACCTTTGCACACCACTATCCTTCAATTTTCTAAGCATACTTTTCTTCTAACTTGTGAAAATCTCAGCTGAGAGGGAACTTCACTCTACTGGAATAATAAAAACTAGGTTACCCCACTATCTGTACTGGATATTGGAAGCTCTTGGGGGAAAGGGGCAGCTTTAGCACCAAGTAAATCCCCTTTAAAACAAGGTGCACGTTCAGTTTACATTTTGTTTAGACATGGGACATATTTCTGTGAGGTTCCTAGGAAGGCAATTTCAATTGTGACCAAGGCACACAGAAAGCCATGTATTGATTATTTCTGCTTCACGTGTTTTAATTTACTGTTTTTGCTCAACAATGATGTTCTCAGTAATTTTTCATGATGCAGGAAGGCAGAAAGAAGATCAGACAAGGAAACATTTTGTGTAATATATTCAGACATACGAGAATGAGTTAGGTTAAAAGAGGAGGACTGTTGAGCTTAAATGAGTGTGCTTTCTGTCAAAGAAATGCTCTAACTTGTACTCTGTTTAAACCATAACTTCATTTCATTGAAAAAACAAACTCTTAGAGCTCATTTATTATACTTTATCCTTTCAGAAAAAGAGGGTAGAAACATCTTCCTCTTTTAAAAGTAAGATATACCTTTCAGAGGAATTATCTATAAGTTTGTTTACTTGTTCTATTGATATGTCACTTCCATTAGGCAAAAAACTATGTGAAGTACATGTTTTTGACCACAAATATTTCATTCATTTTTGCCACCTGCAATAGTCATTAACTGGGACTTTTCAGAGTATGGACATACTGCAGTATTAACACAAGTCCGCTTATGACATGTCCCTGGTGCAAAATCAGGATGTTGCCTTGTATGAAACAACCATTATAGTTAGTGTCAAATGGAGATTTTTCACTGGTGTCTTCTGGGTTTTGATTAATTCAGTCTATTGTGATTATGTGCGTGAGTGTGAGGTTTTTTGTCCATGTTTTGGCTAACTCTTTATTAAACCATAATGAATAGGCATTATCTGAATTTCTCAATGTGAAATGGATGCTAGACCATTGGGGACCTATAGGGCCAACGCCTTACATCAGCTGCTAGACTTCTCCATTCATATTTAAATTATTAGGATGAAAAAGCAATTTAGACAATGAACAATGTGATCCCAATTTCCATCATATTTGCATCTTTGAGGCACTGGCTAGAAATGTAGGTGGAGAATACAAAGAATTAGCAACAATGAATGGAAAAGGAGAATTTTCATGTTTTCTGGACATGTATTTATTTCTATTGTGTTTGGATTCTTGAAGCACGTTGCTAGGAGAAAAGGATTTGTGTTCTTTTGGAAGGTCCCCACTTTTTCTCTTAGTTTCATTGTGATTGTGGTGTTTGGTAATTTCTGATGCACTGTGAAAACCATATGGTAACTCCTTCTCATTTGTCTGGTCCTTCATCTGGGTCCATTGTTGATGAACAGATTCTGTCTTGCTTTCCCTCTCTGCCATGCCTGTCATGGCTTCATTCCTTGTCAGGGTCTTGACAAGAAAGTCTCCATCTGGTGCTTTTCCCTGTTCAGTTTGCTACTGAGAGCAGATGACCAGCTGCAAATAGGAGAAAGGAAATAAAGAAAATGAACTGTCCTCTGATTTTAATATGTATAAGAGTGGCAGGTTGGTCTGGAGATAGTCTCTTGCCACAACACAGCGTCCAAGTGTGACGCACCAGAGTAAAAGTGCTAATTTATCAAGCTGATTAAGCTAGGCATCATTATGCCCTTCAAAATTATATAAAGTCACTGTTGATAAGAGTTGTTATATGCAAACATGGATATTACTTTTGCTAAGGAGATATTAATATCTGTCAGAATAATTTAGTATCCTTCTGTAAATTGTCTTGCAAACAGTGTAGCATTTTCGAACAATTTCTGCAATTATTTTCACAGAAGTAAAGGAGTTCCCTAAACAAAAGGTTAGGTGAAATATATTTATTTTTAGCCATACTCTTCAGTTTCTGCTACCGGTTTGGCGTTATATGTCTTTTTCACAATGTACAAAATCAGTGGTAGTGTTCTGGCCTTGCTTGCATTGCATGATATATTACTCAAGATGGGCAAAATATTATCCAATCAACAACACTCATGGGGATTCTAGTGTTGAGTTGTAGCTGGGTTTATATTTGTACCCACATTCCCTGCTATTTGAGTTATATTTATCCTAGCTTTGTCTCTCTCCCCCCATCATCATTCCTCTTCTTTAGCAGGCTTTTTCTTCAATATGTATTTTGAAAGGGTCAGATCATTCATCATCCTCAATTATAGAGATATAATTCATTGCATTTGGTGTAGGTTAAAATCCAGATGCCTGGAAAATTCCTACACTGACCAATAATTGTAGGTCCCAGAACACTTTCTGTTTTTAATACAGGAGTGATGTGTTTGTTCCCTATTGAATTATTTGCAGACAATGCATAGCCAATCAAAGTTGTTAGACAGGTGGTTAGCAGAATGAGACACAATCAGGGAGACACAAAGCAATATAAACACAGCAACAACTGTTTATTTAGAAGCCTACAACATTTCCGTGATATTTTGAAAGAAAGAGCACTGTTTTATTAAAGGGCCAGAACAGTTCACAGTTGAACTGTGCTAGAAAACCAGTCAAATCAGTTTCTGGGTACACATTGTGCAATAGAATCTACAGTATCGATTGATCCTGTTTTATAGTGCGATTCCATGTGATTTGAAATATAACTTGTTGTTGCATTTTAGGACATGTGCCCATGAATGAACATTAAATGTAAAATTTCAGCATTCCAGAGTTTTCCTATTGAGTGAATAACCACAGTTCTAGGATTAAAGTGCTCCTTTCCCCAGTCTATTTACAGACTCATTTCTCACTCTGTGCACTGGATTTTATAATCCCAGATTTCCTCGTCCTCCTCCTGCATAAAGTTGCTAAGCTTGATTGCTCCTGGCTTGATAAATTCCATATGCTTTGACAGTAGAGAGATTTAAGCTCTCCCTCTCCCTCTCTCTCTGTGTCTCTCTCTCACTCACTCACTCACACACACACACACACAGAGAGAGAGAGAGAGAGAGAGAGAGAGAGAGAGAGAGAGAGCCTTTTTGTGTGTCTTTCAATCCTGTCAGCAAGGAAAGAAAATAGGAGGGCTTTACATTATTTCTTCTGGTCTGCTATCAAAGTTAGTTAAAGATCTACTTTTCGAAACATGAGCTTTCCTTTCTTATGAACTCAACTTCCTTTAGTAGGGTCTTGAAGCAGGTGTTTTCCCATTAAATGTTACAGCCAAAATGATTTTATGCCAATTGCTTCTCAAGTAGCACAAATACAGTTTTTTTGTATATTGTGTGTCCTTGTCACGCTCACACTCCTCTGACTTGCTTCTTTTAACCAGCAAGTCTGTGGATAAAATGGCAGAGAAGAATATGTCACTCCCATTGACCCAGGGTCCTTGCAGAGGAAGGACTAGGGGAACCTGACCCTAAGAGGGGGAGATTTCTGTCCCCAAATCAGAGGCCATCTCTCAGCCTGGGATTTAGCACCAGCAGTTAAAAACACAGGCATGGCTTGGGACTCTCCAGAGGAGTGACCACTTGCAAGAAAAAACTACTCATATGTAAGGTATCTGCATAAGCAAATCCCTCCTTATACGTAGGATGTTGATAAAGTTCCTGCTCCCAAGCTTTTAGAAACCTTTATTAACCTACATTCTGGGCAAAGATAGGTGCTGGAAACATGTATCATCTTCATTTTAGCCATTATTAACTCCTTCCTTGGATTTGTGCTAGACCCCTGGTTGTCTGTCTAACATTGACTTCTAATAACTCTTACCAAGATTTATTCTATTCTTTTCTATTCGGTTCTTTTCTTTTCTTTTCTGTTCTGTTTGTATATTGCTGCATTAGTGAAAACCCACCACTCTGGGTGGTTTATAGAGTAAGATATAAAACACCCGAACTCCCTGCCACCTTCATACAGTACAATCACACAGTCAATATGTTGTTGCAACCAACTCAAATAAGAAAGGTGTTTTGTTTTTTTAAAAGCCTACATTTAAAAATTGATATTAACAACCGCGCAGAGTGGCCTTGGCTGCCAGATGGGCGGTATACAAAGAAAGAAAGAAAGAAAGAAAGAAAGAAAGAAAGAAAGAAAGAAAGAAAGAAAGAAAGAAAGAAAGAAAGAAAGAACATCTGGTGATACGTTCTGAAACGCTGAACGTAAACTTGGATGTTTACGCAGGCCTTCCCTCCAGTGAACACTTGATTTCTTTTTTCTTTTTATTTCTCTATTCCTTTTCCCTTCTCCATCTTGAATTATTTGTCTATTGATGTTATATTTTATATTTTTATATATTTTTTATATTTTGTTATGTATGTTATGCGTGTTGGAAGCCACCTAGAGTGGTCGTCTGACCAGATAGGCGGGGTAAAAATTGTACAATAAATAAATAAATAAATAAATAAATAAATAAATAAATAAATAAATAAATAAATAAATAAAGAGCCTCGTGGCGCAGTGGTTAAACTGCTGTGCTGCAGCCAAAACTATGCTCACGACTCGGGGTTCAATCCCAGGTAGCCGGCTCAAGGTTGACTCAGCCTTCTATCCTTCCGAGGTTGGTAAAATGAGTACCCAGCTCGCTGGGGGGGCAATGTGTAGCCTGCATAATTAACTTGTAAACCGCCCAGAGAGTGCTTGAAGCACTATGGGGCGGTATATAAGCAGCACGCTTTGCTTTTGCTTAATAAAGCTCTGCCTTTACTATTTTTCTAAATATCAGGAGGGACAGAGCCTGGCACACCTCAGTTGGAAGATCATCCCACAAAATGGGCACCACCACTGAAAAGGCCCAGTTCCTCATTGTCACCTTTTTAGCGTCTTTCAGTGTGGTAACCTTTATTGGGATGAGTGTGTGAAATGGGTAGCTGTTTTCTGGGATACCTGTTCTGTCAGGTATCGAGGTCTTAAACCATTAAGGGTTTTATAGGTCATAACCAGCACCTCGAATTGATCACAGAAATTGACAGTGAGTCAACGATTGTACTCTCTGATTGTATCTTGCTGGTTTAGATCTTGGACTGCCTTGTGATTGTGGCATGAGTTGAATCTAACTTGATCACCAATTTCCTAGCATAATCCTCAGACAGACACTAGACACTATAGTATACTATTATATACTTAGAGAAACACATGGAGTTGCCTTATTCTGGGTGAGACTATTGGTTCATCTAGCTGAAGACTGTCCTACACTGACAGGCAGCCGTACTCCATAGTCTTTTGTTGCCTTCTGCAGGTCTATTTGAAGATGCCATGAACCTTACTATATTTTTTAATATGTAATACTTATATTCACTGGGCAATGACTGTTCTGCCTAAGAACATGAGGCTAAATGGCGATTGAGTTCATCTTTTAGATTTTATCAAATTTTGTTCTGTTTCCTTAAGACAATAATCAATAAGAAAATAAAATGCAGACAATAGGAAAAGCAACAGATCTGTTTCAAAATGTGTTACCAAAGTGTCAAGAGAGTAAAGCCATTCTGTTAGGAGGACTGGACTGATAAATCCAAATGGACATTTCCAGAGAGGAAGCTCCACAGCTGTGATGCCACCAAGGTTTCCACCTGCTGGCCCTGTGAAGTTGGGACTATCTTATGGATGTTCAGTGAAGCTCTCATTGCCTTGAGAAGACAATATGGAAGAAAGCAGTCCTTCAGTTTACCCTGTTTCCAGAACAATGAACAATTTACATATTTGGAGTTAATACTACAGTACTTTGAATTCTGCCTGGGATCAGTTAGGAGTCTGATGAAGGTCTTATTTTTTAGCACTAGATGATAAACTCTGTTCAAAGAATACCAGTTAATAATTGGCACCACATTCTGTACTAACTGAAGTTTTTGATCAGTCTTCAGAGATAGCTTCATGCGGCTTACATCAGTATGGGAGAAACAATGTCTTGGGCATTTGTCATTTTTTTATTGTTACAGATGGGTATCCCTTATAACTTTCCATTTGTTATCAATAATAGGATGCATATTATAGATGGATGAATCAGTTTTGCATTCTCCCACAATATTATATTTTACATCACACATTCTTACAATTATTGAAAATGATGTATATTGAAATAGGTCTGTTTCTTCTTGTATTCCAGCAAAATCTTAGTTCTAGATACTTCTAGATATAACATGGTATATCAGTGGTATAACAGTTGTAGCTGTAACATGGTATATTAGTGTTGGGATCTCCCACCTCTTTTAGACTTAGAAGCAGCATTCCTAGGTTGCAAAATGGACTGAAACTATTTGGGAAGAGGGAAATTAACTCTCTTGCCTTTTCTCTTTTCCAGGTTGAATCCCTCCTCCACATACATGTAAGGGTATTTGGTGGTAAATTCATTGAGCTAATAGCCCAGGAGGAAACAGTTATCAAATAATAATGAAAAACAAAAGATCACCCATGTAGATACACAGCTTTTTATGTTTGATTTAGTTCTGCAGGAAAATCCAAAGTAAATTCAGAAGTAAACTTAGCAGTTGTAGATTTTTAAAGGTATCAGTGAGCCCAAGAAGGCTGGAAGGCTACAAGACAGGAAAAAATTAGGCGGGATAAAAGTCTTTTGATCTTCCAGACATACAAATAAATATATTAGCATATATAAAATTACTGCAGTCCAAAATCATTTCTCTCATTCCATAGCAAACCTGATTACAGGCATCTTGGTTTTTGGTAAGTGCAAAAAAACTCAAATCTCAGTTATCATGTTGTTAAATCAGGCTGCTGCTAGCATTTAGATGACTACATTTTAAAACAAACCTGCTGTGGAAGAAGAATAATGCTCTGCTCTTATGGTTTAACGAATTGGGTTTTTTTAGAACAGTAGTTGAGGCTCTTTTATATGCTAACCACATTTTCTGTCTTGAAAGGATTCATAAAAGGTGAATTGAAAAAGGTACACAAGAGACATATTGATTATCTGAAATAACAGCAAACACAATAGGATTTATGGATAGTAAAAGTTGGGGTGGGGAGGGTTAGTATATAATCTTTCTATTCCTTCTGCTCCATCACTAAACAAACTATTTCAGTTGACACTAGTAATCAACACTTTCTGCTTTTTAAAGTTTTAGGTTAAAATTTGTATCTGTTATATAATACCAGTCAATGTTTTTATACTTTTGATTGACTGTGTTTCAACTAGAGATGGGGACAACTCACAATTTTGGTGAGTTGTCCCGCTTCGTGAGTCGTCAAAAGTTGACAACTCACGAAGCACAAAGTTGCCCCCATGAAGCGACGAATAACGAAGTTATTCATCAATTTGTGGGGGGTTATTTAAAAAACACCCCCCCACTGCCACCACCACCACCCCTTCTGCCACCGCCACCCCCCCCTCTGCGCCGCCGATGCCCCCCTCCACCCCACCAACACTCCCTTACCATAATCGCTGCCGCCGCCGCTGAGGACTCCATCTGGCCTCTGCAGCCACGGCGTGTAAAAAGGGAAACTGGCTGCCCCTTGCAAAGATGGCAGCTGCGGCTTCATTTAGGGTAGCGAAGCTGCAGCTGCCATCTTTGCAAAGGACAGCCTGGTTTCCCTTAGCCTGCCTTAAGGGAATCCAGGCTGCCCTTTGCAAAGATGGCAGCTGCAGCTTCCCTACCCTAAATGGAGCCGCAGCCACCATCTTTGCAAAGGGTAGCCTGTCTCCCTTTTTACACGCTGTGGCTGCGGAGGCCAGATGGAGACCGCGGTGGCGGCATTGGCGATTATGGTAAGAGGGTGTTGGCAGGGGTGGGGGAGCTAAGGTAGGGAGAGGAAGGCAGTGGGGGATAGGCTGTGGGGGTGGCTGTGGGGGTGGGTGGCTGCCTATCGGCCCACCAATCAGTTGATCGGCGGCCGGTAGGCAGAATGGGTTTTTTTAAAATTTACGAAGGACGAATAAAAATGGGGAAATATTCATCGATCCTTATTCGTCGGGACTTAAAATTTGACAAATATGGATCAATGAATATTTAACGAATCGGCTATTTTCTTCGAAAAAGCTGATCCAATTTTATATTCGTCCCCATCTCTAGTTTCAACCAATCATTTTTAATGGACATATGGCATCTGAATTTCTTAATCAATATTGGGTTATACTTATTGGTTAGTAAAATATCTGTCATGACATGTTGGTATAATTTTGGGAATATGAAATATGGGGTTCCTAATGAGATGACTTTTACCCTTTACCCATAGGAGCTACTAAACCCATTGTGCACTTAAGTTTTT
Organism: Intellagama lesueurii; assembly: GCA_037013535.1. Taxonomy (NCBI): domain Eukaryota; kingdom Metazoa; phylum Chordata; class Lepidosauria; order Squamata; family Agamidae; genus Intellagama; species Intellagama lesueurii. The sequence continues at coordinate 203,703,051 of JBAJHW010000003.1, read as the reverse complement.
ATAAACTCTTGTGTGTTATGTACAGTAAAATGTATCTAAGTTTTCAAGTACTCATTCGTTGGTAGATGGGGAATTTACTATTACTTGTTACATAGAGATATACTGCTGTAAATATCACTAACATCACAATGTATTCTCTAGGAATGATAGGTTTCCACCCAATTTGATTGCATTATTATTGCTTTCCTGGCTTTGCTGCATTTTATATTCACCTATCTTTTATATTCACCTGTCTTTGTCATACTTTCTATATTTGGAGAAAGTAGACTGGATAAGGTAAGTCCATGGTAAGAGCTAGGTAGAAATCTTTCTCTCTCTGTCTGGTAGAAAGGGTTAGAACTTTATTAATATTTCATTTTCATAAATAACACAGAGCTATGTACAATATTTCCTCCCTGGTTCACCAAAGTCATTTAAAGCATTCTTCTTCTGGCAACTGTAATTAAAACTGCTTTATGCACTGTTGAGTCATTGGTCAATATCCAAGGGCGCATCCATTTGAATCACTTGCAAAACCATCGATTTTCACCTGGAGATGGGTGGGAATAATTCTGTCTCTCATTGGAGATATGAAGAATGCCTCCTTTTACCCAAGAAAGCAGGCAAGCAGATCGAAATATGATTTGCCTGAGTCTTCCTTCATTGTCTCTAACGGGAATTCAGTCATAATGCTCCATGCAGGCCTCATCTGCCCCTTATGTGATCAGCTATTCAGATGGACTGTGAGGAGAGCTTTTCCCTTGTTTCCATTGTTGCTATTTATGCACTGTTGGCAGCAACAAGCAAACAGTGGTCCCAACTGAAATCACAGAGATACAGAAGTGTGCTGAGAGGTGTGTGTGCGCTAGTGTTCATGTACCTACACATGTCTGTTGTGCCCCATTTGACACTGGGTGTAGCCCTCAGGCAGCAAAGGTTGTGTACCCTTGGTACAAGCCCTTCATGCTTTTTGATTATTTAGTGCTTGTTTTCTATAATAAACTATCTTTTGCTGAGTAACATAAACAGTGAGGCTGGGTAGTTAATGAGTCTGGAAGAACATCTGTTAAAAAGACCTTGATTACCATATATTTGCAGGGAAATGAGAACATAAGGAAAGACAGCAGCTGATAAAGGGACTGTTTGGCTTAAGCAAATAAATAATGCAGTCCAGGCCATGAGATGGGCTTTTCAATTGGAAACTAATAACCACTGCTGTTTTCCCCCCAGTGGTTAACACCAAATGCTAATTAGATGTCCTCTCCAATTGTTTTGTCCTGTTTTCTTGCCAACACAAATCATTACTGTTGGTGAAAGCCCTTCTTAATACTCCTAAAGATGCAACTCTGTATGTATTATCTGATGAGCAACAAATGTTTCCTTTACATTATAGTGCAGCTATGTTATTGTGCAGCAGAGCAAATCAACATTCTGCAAGGCAATTCTAAAAGTGGAGGAAACGCAAACAAAAAAAAATGTAACAAACACAAAAGAGCATTTGTTTGTTTTGAAGCACACATATTTGCCACAGAACTAAATGTTTCTCTGACTAAATTTATCGTGCGAAGATTGATTCTTTCTTGGGTTCTTGAATAATATATCTTTGCTGTACTCTCTATTTCTATAGCCTTGCTGATAATATGTGGGCTCCTATGTAAAGGCAGATTCCTCTAGTGGCAATTCTTCCAATTAAGTAATTGGAATTCAAATTCACTAAATTGGAGAACTCAGAATTATGAATTAGAAACAGAAGTAATAGGGAAACAGACAAACAAACAAACAAACAAAAAACAGCCATTCTTCCAATACACCAAGGATCATCCCCATCTGTATGCTTATATGCCATCAGGTACCATGATCCCTGAGTGAATGTTAACAAGCTAATAACAGAGACAAAGGCTGGAGTATTCAGATATTTGCCCCAATAAGTTCCCCTGTGCCATTAAACCAAGATTATATGTGCATGTTGTATGCTTTTGGTCATAAAGTGTCAATATAAATATATGTGACTGCAGATTCCCCCCCCTTTTTTTTTTTTTTAACATTTTGCCATTATACTTGTATCTGTTACTGGGCAACCTCAGGGAAAATACATTCTGCTTGATTGGTATATATTCTGGAGGAAACAACCATATGCTTTATGTCATTAACTGTAGAGCTGTATCACTTGATGAATCAATGCCTCAAATTCTGGCACCAGTTTCTCTCCCTTCTGTCACCTTTGGTTTTATCTTCGGTGAACTGGTATATGATTTTTAGCCAGGCCTTCTGTTTGCAGGCAGCATATTTAATTAAATTCCTTCAACATTTTTACCAAACCCACACTTTTGGAGTACATGTGAGGACGAGCAAGCAAAACATAGCTCATGCTTTGGTTAAGTTTGTGTGGACATATATGCCTATGTATTAGGAAGTAAAACAGCTATAAAACTGAAGCTGCTGTGTTAGTGTTCCTGGTTACTAAACACTTTTTCAACAGCAAGTGAGAAATTACTTCATATTTCATTTAATTTTTTGTTGTTGTTGTTCATATCCTCCTCAGTCCTTGTCTGCTAGGGCAGGACATTTTAGTCTGTGAAAGTCATATTTGGTTGCACAATCTACACAAAACTAGATGCTTAGTGAAGCTGTTCTTTGGCATTGTCAGCAGAAAAATTATAAATAGATTATTTCCCAGATTTAGCTATTTACCATGGACAATGTTTTTCCCCCTACCAATATAATAATAATAAAATTAAGTTAGGATAAAAACAACCCCCCACCCCCCCAAAAATATATTGCTTTTTGAAATTGGATTACTTTTTATCTTGGTCAGTGTAGCATACTGGGACAAAAGATGTCCTATGCTAGTTTCAGCAAACCATGTTTGGCACAATAAAATAAAAATGACATGCTTTAGACATCAGTAGGTTGGGTTAAACTCTCCTAAGGGCAGTCAGGTCAATTCTGAGCTTATCTACATTTACATTTGCCCCCAATAAGCTCTGTTCTAAATTGATTTGATTTAAAATTATGTGACTATTTGAAATGCTGTTTGCATTCCCACCTGGAAGATGGCTGGCAACAGCAGTCCCTGTGTGGGGTTGTGTGTTTGGTTCTCTTCCCAACCCCTTAAAAAAAAAGCATAGAGACAAGTTGATAATAAATAACAAATGAGATATATCCCAGGGTGCATTCTGGTTGGGATGTGCTTCTCCCCCAACCCTTTTCTCCCTCTAACCCTTCCCTTTATGCCCCTTCAGAATCTCTCTCTCTCTCTCTCTCTCTCTCTCTCTCTCACACACACACACACACACACACACACACACACACACACACACACACAAACATCTCCTGCCTAAGGAGCCTGGAGAAAGTGCTTGGCTTCCCTTTTCCCATTGGCTGTCTGACTCCTCCCCTTCTCTCTGCCTCCCAAAAACCAGCCTCTCCCACTGCCTCTAACTGGTTATTCCAAGGAGCAATTTGCAGCGACAAGGGTATAAATATGCAGAAATGAATAAAATAAATCGAGTTTAACATGCATACTATTTTAAACAATCCTCTAGTGGAACAGCATTTTAGCTCACACTCCATCTATAAAACACAATTTCCTGGCAAGGTAATCTGGGCTTGCATTTGCGTAATGAAGACAATCTTTTAAATGTCAATTCATTTGAACATAAATGCGTTTCAAAAACCAGCTCTTTTACCAGTGTAATCACGATCTCTGACATGGCACACCTTCCAGGTTTGGGGCGGTATAAAGTAGTCAGAAGTGATTTACCTGTCCCTCCCTCTGGTGGTGCTCTTGGGCCATGCTACTTACCCAAGGCTGCTCTGGCTGTTCTGCTCATAGGGCAGGGCAAAGTGAAGAATTAAACTCCTAACTAGAGATGGGCATTAAACAAACTATGAACCAAAGTACCCAATCAACTGGGTTGGTTCATAACTCAGGATCCTGTTTTGCTGAAGCGAAATGAAATGCCAAACTTTTTACCTTTTTGCTTTGGCAAACCTAGATTGCCCACCCACTCCCTTCCTGATCAACTGGGCGGTGGGCGCATGCAAGGAGCCAGGTGGCTGCCTTGGTGCATGAACCTGATGGCCAACTCATTGCCAGGAAAGCCCAGAGGGTGCATGCTGGCTGGCTTCTCCACCATCACCATCACCTCCCCAGAGGAGCCGGGTTGCAGCCTCTGCACAAGAGCCCTCAGACCATGCTTTGGCCATGTTTGGCCAAGGCCTAAGGGGGGAACCTGGAGAGAATTCATTATGAACAAGAAAAAAATGAATGACTTCTCTTCAGTTCACACAAATTAATGTCAAAAATAGTTATTTGATCATATATGAAGTGATTATATGTGTTTTTATAATATATGTTCACAACTGTCATGATCCTTATTTCCTTAATTATGTACTTTTTGCATGAAATGTTTATATTATAATGTAGGTGTCCCAGGATTACAGGAAAAGTATAGAATCATTTGGAATAAATCTTCTGTGGACTTACCTGAGAGCAACTCCTGTTCAGTGCGGTACAGCTACTAGACAATAAGGCTTTGCTATTACATATATACAAAAATAAATAACAGCCATAGCCAGGATCCAATGATGTACTTTCACTGGATCCCACCAGAAACAGGGATCCCACCCCTCCTTCTGCAGCCTCCAATGTCCCTGAAAAACATGCTATGAAGGGCAAGTTTTTAACACTGTCAAGAACTACAGAGAAAGGACAGAAGAAAGTCTTGATTCCACTGGAATTGGACTGGAAATGGACACCAAATACACAATCAGATCTTGTCCCATATTGGAAAGAAATAGGATATTGGAATTACAATGCATCATTGGATTTACAGACTCAAGACGTTGGTAAAACTGAGATTTGTTGAGAGGGAGTCTGTTTTCAGACAAGCGTCTGAGCCTTCATGGTAGCCATTTATATCTTTTTCAATGTGTATTAAAGTCAATGTGCGCACAATGGTCTGACCATTCTTTTTGCCCATGCCCTTGTTTGTTTGTTTTTCCAGTATAACTAGTAGTGTGTGTTTTTTCTCAGGGAAACCCTAGACTACACACATATTTACAAAACTTGTATGATTACAGATACGCCTTTATCATATTGTGGTAAAGATATCAAGCAAGGGAGAAATTCATCTCTAACAAATATTTAAAAATAGTTGCCTTTAATCATGTTGGTTGCAGGACTTTAATGAAAAAATCTTAAAATAATTTAAAGAAGTAAATGAAGTCTTGTGTGATATGTTGCAGCCTTCTTAGATAAGCCTTGAAAAAAATAGTTGAATATGTCTTTTTTTTCCCTGCTTGCTTTGCTATTTGCAGAAACTCTTTCTGTTCTGTCATAAGGAGAGATCTGCATGAAAAATATGATACCAGAATGATAAATCCACATAGATTTTATAGGTTAAATCCAAGAGCAGACATATTTGCTGTCATTGCCTCACTGCTCTTTCCTCAGGTTTCAGGTTGCATTGGAGTGGGAGCTATGCTTCTCACGATCTAGTTTTATACAATCACTTATCCAGAGATAACACCTCAATTCCAGTCTTTCGTATACTTACCTCATTGAGAGGCAAATTTGAAGCAGCAGAGACATGCAAGAAATGATCAAGTGAGCCTAGTTAATCAAGGGTTCTTTCACAATAATGGATTTCCTGTCTAGCTAAACAACCATACACTGAAGTTGCTGATTCAGGACAACAGTGACTGATAAAGCAACACTGGTGTCCCTAAAACTGTGCATAAATTATTTGGAGAAGGAAAATGTAAAGATTGCCTTGCAGATCAGCCCAGGAGTCCCTCCAAGTGGCAGCCCACCAGGTGCTTCTAATGACTGGCAAGCAAGGTGCGGTGGTTGTAGCCAAACATATAAGTTTGCTGCCAGTATATGGGACTCAGACCTTTTATTACAACCTCCACACCTTGGTGATAACCATCACACCACAGTTTGACTGAGCTCAGGAGTGGGACTGTGCACCTTTCCAGATGTTGTTGGATTTCAATTCCTCATCAAACGTGGGAGTTGTAGTTCAACAGCATCTGGAAACTTACAAGTTTCTTACATCTATTTTGATTTATAGCTGATAGACCTATACTCTATGGATTTCTTCTGCCCTTACAGAAGTTATTTTCTTTCTACTAGTGCATCAGTAGGGAATGTAAACTCTTGTATAGCTAGATATTTCTAAAATTTTGCACTGGAGGTGACTGGAAATTCACTTCTGATTACACTGAAAACAAGGTGCAAGGGGACAATGTGTCTTCTTTTACAGTAAATGGAAACCATTCTTCCTTTGAGTTTGCAGGAGCTTGAGTTTCTTTGCTTTCAGGGGGAAAAATCTATGATGGTCTAACTACCTTCACAGGTATGTTTGGTTGGAAAATCGGAGAGGGCCTTCTTGGTCGCTGCTCCCAGGCTCCGGAACTCCCTCCTACTCGGAGGCTGTCCCCATCTTTGCTGTCCTTCTGCAAGTAGACAAAGATCTTTCTCTTCAGGCAGGCTTTCCCTTAGTGACTATTTGAAAGAGGCTTTTAAATGGATTGTTATGAATGGTTTGAATGTGTTTTTGGTGTTGGTTTTGTCTACCATTTTTAGTGTGGTATTTGTTTGATTATTTTTAAATATTTGTATACTTAATGTTTTTAGCCTTTAAATGCTGTCTTTTACTGATGTAAGTCACCTTGGGTTCTTTCTAAGGAGAAAGGTGAGGAAAAAAAAACATTTTAAATAAATAAATAATAAACCTCTGCAATCTGGAGCTATTAAAAAGGGTGGGGACTGCTTGGTCCTTATCCTGGACTAATGAATGGATGTCAGCGCAGTAGTGATCATCTTGAAGTTCAGCATGCCTTTATGTTGCACAAAGGTCATGTTAATGTGACAGAAATAGGTGGAGGAAGCATAGTGCTGGCAGATAGGAGGGCCCACACGAGGACAATTCCTTTTACTGTTAAAAGGGTCCCAGTAATTTTGGCACCTGAGGCTTTGCTGTCCTATTGTTTTACATTTTTGCACCCTCTAAATCTCAGCCTGGGTCAAGGTTTCAATTGCCCATCCCTAGTTAACCGCTCTGATCTCAGGTTTAGCCTCTAGTATTTGATTCCCATGGCAACAGACAATATGAAAGTCCTGCAACCAAGAACACCACCAGTCTCATTAGACCAGGAATGGAGGACATGTGGTTGTTCAGATATTGGCCTACAACACCCAGCATGTCTCACTGTTTCATTATTGGCTATGCTGTTGAAGGCCGATCAGAATGACAGTTCAACAATATTGCCAATCCAGTGCAGTAAACAGTACTAGCTAGCTGGACAAATAGTCTGATCTTGTGTTAGGCAGCTTCCTACGTTTCCTGTGGTATTAAATGGGGGATAGAGAAGGTACACGTGACCCATGCTAAAGGTGTTGTAATTTACCCTGGAATCAGCTATACCAGCATGAGCATACATGTCTCATATGTATGGGCTTGTAGCTGATAATATATCATGGGAGGATAGGCTGCCCCAGTTGTCTTGCGCAAAAGGTGTCTGCCACTGTGCAGCTGATCAAGCATTTCTATATGCCATTGTAAGGTAAGCACATCTGTGTGATCAGGACAAGCAAAATAAGCTTTCCTTTGTTCTGTCTTTGTTCATTGAGGACTCAGAGGTTAGAGAGAAGGCAGGGAAAGGGAAAGAGTGTGCAGAGACACTCTCCTCCGTCCATATCTTTTATACCTTTATGATGATAAGTCAACCTGTGTGCCAAAGCCTGTGTACAATGGCATAGGTACAATTTGCAAACATTTTAAACAGGGAGTTTTGTTCTTCCAAAGTGCTGGAAGGAACTAGAATGAAAGAGAATTACATTCTAGGCATTCACTGGGTAAAGCAACTACATGCCATGCTGTAAGGCATGGTTCTCCCCCCCCCTTTTTTTTTTTTTTTTTTTACTGGCATGTAACTCACATTTTGACTTCTCAAATATTACTTTGAGAAATCACTGGTATTTGCTTTCATTTAATGAATTAGCTCAAACTTTGCTCCTGTTCCAAACAAAAGAAAATCCAGAAATCAATGTAAGCCAAAGAACAAAGATGATAGCTGCTATTTATTTATTTTTTCCCAATCAGGCCACTGAAATGTGCTTCTTGTCAGCATCTAAATATTTCAGTTGTTCCCAGTAAATCACAGGAGCAGAAATGGGAACAAGTCAAAATTATAATAATTGCTGGAGTTTGAACAGTACAGTTTGTAGAGCTAACCAAAGAATCAGCTTTTTTATTTCTTTCAAGCTGTTTTATTACTGTTAAACCAAGTATTAGGCGTGTGATTGATTGTGTGGTGATGAACATGTGAGTCTTTGCACAAAGTGAAAGCAGCTGTTTCTGCAGCTTTCATATTTCCAGCATGTGAATTTTCCTGCAGGAACATTTGCCTAAGTAGTATATATCAAAGAAGCATTCCAGAATATTCATGGCAATAAAGTATGCATTTTGAATAATAAATACAGAATGTAACAACTTATGTATGAGTTTTTCTCTAATCCACACACACAATTGCTAAAGACTGAAGTTTGGCTCATTCTCATGCCCTGTTGCTTGCAAGCGTCACCCCATCATCAGATGTGTTGAGGCATTGTGGATTCTCAAGAGGAAGGACCATGGTATTGAAGCCAGAGTACAGATGCAGAGCTCTGGATCCTACCAGAGCATTAACAGGATGAGCAGCAGCAAAAGTTGGTTCAACTTAATTTTTCCTTATGGGATGAACAATTACATTTGTCCCATGGTGAAGTTAGAGGTAATTAGTTACCCACAGAAGAAGAGATGAAAAATGTGTAGATGCCTGAGGATATGATTTCACTTAAGACACTTAATTGGGAGCAAACACAACTGAACTTAGTAGCTCCTACTTCTGACCAGAAACGTCTAGCGCCTGCTGCTGCTTCCAATTAACTTACCACCCCATTTGAAAATAATTTCATTGTAGTTTACAGTAAAGAAAACTAAATGTATATAAGCTAAAGATCAGAACTGTTGCTCAGATATTTGTCAAAACACATTGTGCTTGTTCTATTTTATTACGAAATTGACGTTGTGGAACTGCCTGATTTCTGTTGTATTTATTGGCCATGTACCACAGGGTGATTTTTTATACTACTTTCATTTTCCTCTACTGGGTCTCTCCTTAACCAATCCTGTCTGGATATTTTCCTCAGCAAGGAGCTCTCCCCAATCCAGAAACCAGATTAATTCCTTTAAATTAGGCACTGATTGATTGAATCTCAAACGTAGGAAGCAGTCATCATGTCAGGGGTGGGTAACCTTCAAAAACCCAAGAGCTGCCCATGGCCACCGCTAGACTTTGGAGGGCTCCATCTGCTCCTGTTACCTCCGTACCACATGGTTTTTTTTCTTACAAAAAATAGGGAGTACTGACCTCTACTGGCCAAAATGTTTTTTTTTTAAAAAAAAAAGAATTGAGGGTGTGGGGCCTTTGAGAGCTACTGGGAGGTCCTTAAAGCATGTGAGAATTGTTTCCATATTCTCAAGAGCAAAATTTCTGAGGGAAAAAATGGCTAAATATATTGGGTTTTGGTGTCCCCCATTGGTGCTAGAGGGTTGCATTTTGGTCCCTGATGGCCACATGTAGCCACAAGTCACATGTTGTACACTCCTGTATTAGGCAAGCAGCTGGGCTCTACTGTTTTGTTAGCTATCTCACTGTTGCCTTAAAGACCAGGTTTGCTGTACACAATATATTTTAACATTAAGCTCCTGCATTATAATATCTCCTTTTCTTGTAAATAAAATAGCTACCAGCCCTCAAAGTATTTCCCAATTACTAATAAGATTAAGATGAAATACGAAATTAACACATATTACTTTCTCTGCTAGTGCTGTTCCAAGAAACAAGGGTGCTTTTTTAAAAAGTAGATAGCAGTTTTCTACATGGTAGGGAAATCAGAAATATATTTTATCTACTGGATGCCTCACTTATTTTCTGAGGTTCATCAGAACACTTCATTTAACTTTAACCTAATTGTGTTCTACTAATATTTTTCAGATTCCCAGTGTGGTATAATGGATAGAGTGATGGACTAGGACTCTGGTCCCCCCCTAGGGGTCCCCAACCTTTTTCACCCTGCGGACCGGCTGGGGAAGGCGGGCACCCCCCGCGCTCGTGTGCATGTGCGAATGAGTGCTCTCGCGCGCGTGAACGAGCACACGTATGCACAAACAGCAGTGCGGTGCTTGTGCGGGCGCGCTCACTTGTGCGCATGCACAAACGGTGGCGGGGCACTCATACGGGCACGCTGGAGCGTGCGCTCATGCGCAAATCAGCTGTGCGGGGTGACTGTGTGCGGGGGTGGAGCGGGAGGTCTGTCTCCACAGCCTGGTCCGGCTCAGGCCACGAACCGGCGCTGGGCTGTAGACCGGGGGTTGGGGACCTCTGCTCTAGAAGACAGGGTTTGAATCCCCATGTGGCCATGGAAATTCACTGTGGGAGTGGAACTGGTAAAACTACTTCTTAAATATCTCACTTACCTTGAAAGCCCTATTAGGGTCAGTATAAGCCAAAAGGACGCTCAGCTGCGGACGCGCCTGGAAGTGAAAGGAAAGTCCGATTCTGCAAAGAAAAATACTGCATAGGAACCTGGAATGTAAGATCTATGAACCTGGGTAAGCTGGATGTGGTCAAACAGGAGATGGCAAGAATAAACATTGACATCCTGGGCGTCAGTGAACTAAAATGGACAGGAATGGGCGAATTCAATTCAGACGATTATCATATCTACTATTGTGGGCAAGAATCCTGTAGAAGAAATGGAGTAGCCCTCATAGTCAACAAAAGAGTGGGAAAAGCTGTACTGGGATACAGTCTCAAAAATGATAGAATGATTTCAATACGAATCCAGGGCAGACCTTTCAACATCACAGTAATCCAGGTTTATGTACCAACCACCGATGCTGAAGAGGCTGAAATTGACCAATTCTATGAAGACTTACAACACCTTCTAGAACTGACACCAAAGAAAGATGTTCTTGTCATTATAGGGGACTGGAATGCTAAAGTAGGGAGTCAAGAGATAAAACGAACAACAGGTAAGTTTGGCCTTGGAGTTCAAAACGAAGCAGAGCAAAGGCTAATAGAGTTCTGTCAAGAGAACAAGCTGGTCATCACAAACACTCTTTTCCAACAACACAAGAGGCGACTCTACACATGGAAATCACTAGATGGGCAATACCGAAAGCAGATTGATTATGTTCTCCGCAGCCAAAGATGGAGAAGCTCTATACAGTCAGCAAAAACAAGACCTGGAGCTGATTGTGGCTCTGATCATCAGCTTCTTATAGCAAAGCTCAAGCTTAAACTGAAGAAAGTAGGAAAAACCACTGGGCTAGTCAGGTATAATCTAAACCAAATCCCTTATGAATACACAGTGGAAGTGAAGAACAGATTTAAGGAAGTAGACAGAGTGCCTGTAGAACTATGGATGGAGGCTCGTAACATTGTATAGGAGGCAGCAACAAAAACCATCCCAAAGAAAAGGAAATGCAAGAAAGCCAAGTGGCTGTCCAACGAGACCTTACAAATAGCAGAGAAGAGAAGGGAAACAAAATGCAAGGGAGATAGGGAAAGTTACAGAAAATTGAATGCAGACCTCCAAAGAATAGAAAGGAGAGACAAGAGGGCCTTCTTAATTGAACAGTGCAAAGAAATAGAGGAAAATGATAGAAAGGGAAAAACCAGAGATCTGTTCAAGAAAATTGGAGATATTAAAGGAACCTTTTGTGCAAAGATGGACATGATAAAGGACAAAAATGGTAGGGACCTCACAGAAGCAGAAGACATCAAGAAAAGGTGGCAAGAATACACAGAGGAATTATACCAGAAAGATCTGGATGTCCCGGACAACCCAGATAGTGTGGTTGCTGACCTTGAGCCAGACATCCTGGAGAGTGAAGTCAAGTGGGCCTTAGAAAGCATGGCTAACAACAAGGCCAGTGGAGGTGATGGCATTCCAGTGGAACTATTTAAAATCTTAAAAGATGACGCTGTTAAGGTGCTACACTCAATATGCCAGCAAGTTTGGAAAACTCAGCAGTGGCCAGAGGATTGGAAAAGATCAGTCTACATCCCAATCCCAAAGAAGGGCAGTGCCAAAGAATGCTCGAACTACTGTACAATTGCACTCATTTCACACGCTAGCAAGGTTATGCTCAAAATCCTACAAGGCAGGCTTCAGCAGTATGTGGACCGAGAACTGCCAGAAGTACAAGCTGGATTTCGAAGGGGCAGAGGAACTAGAGACCAAATTGCTAACATGCGCTGGATTATGGAGAAAGCCAGAGAGTTCCACAAAAACATCTACTTCTGCTTCATTGACTACGCAAAAGCCTTTGACTGTGTGGACCACAACAAACTATGGCAAGTTCTTAAAGTAATGGGAGTGCCTGACCACCTTATCTATCTCCTGAGAAATCTATATGTGGGTCAGGAAGCAACAGTTAGAACTGGATATGGAACAACTGATTGGTTCAAAATTGGGAAAGGAGTACGACAAGGCTGTATATTGTCTCCCTGCTTATTTAAATTATATGCAGAATACATCATGCGAAAGGCTGGACTGGATGAATCCCAAGCCGGAATTAAGATTGCCGGAAGAAATATCAACAACCTCAGAAACTAAGATCATGGCCACTGGTCCCATCACCTCCTGGCAAATAGAAGGGGAAGATCTGGAGGCAGTGACAGATTTTACTTTCTTGGGCTCCATGATCACTGCAGATGGTGACAGCAGCCACGAAATTAAAAGGCGCCTGCTTCTTGGGAGGAAAGCGATGACAAACCTATACAACATCTTAAAAAGCAGAGACATCACCTTGCCGACAAAGGTCCGCATAGTCAAAGCTATGGTTTTTCCAGTAGCGATGTATGGAAGTGAGAGCTGGACCATAAAGAAGGCTGACCGCCGAAGAATTGATGCTTTTGAATTGTGGTGCTGGAGGAGACTCTTGAGAGTCCCCTGGACTGCAAGGAGAACAAACCTATCCATCCTAAAGGAAATCAACCCTGAGTGCTCACTGGAAGGACAGATCCTGAAGCTGAGGCTCCAATACTTTGGCCATCTCATGAGAAGAGAAGACTCCCTGGAAAAGACCCTGATGTTGGGAAAGTGTGAAGGCAAGAGGAGAAGGGGACGGCAGAGGACGAGATGGTTGGACGGTGTCATTGAAGCTACCAACATGAATTTGACCAAACTCCGGGAGGCAGTAGAAGACAGGAGGGCCTGGCGTGCTCTGGTCCATGGGGTCACGAAGAGTCGGACATGACTTAATGACTAAACAACAAAAATAAGTTGGTTCTGACTTGATGGCACAGAACACACACACAATATTTTTCAAATTAGTTAAACCAGATTGCATGTAGAAATAAAATGAGCAAGACCTTGACACTTCTAGGCAGGAATTGGAATGTATCGCCTTTTAATATTCTTGTGACTATAGAAATAACTTTGAAAGTTAGTAATTATAAGTAGCAATGTGTAATAGAATCAACAAGTCATCTAGTTTTATGACTTTAATTTGCAAGTCAAGCTAAAACTCTAAAATCCTTCCTAACCCAATCTGACAGGTCAGTATGGTTTCTTTTCAAAAGAACCACCTTTGCACAGTTGGCCTAGCGTGCGGTTTGTTTCTGCTAGGATTTAGTTGAGAACTACGCAGAAGCCTAGTAAAATAACCTTCCAAAAAAGGGTGGATGTTGCCTTTTAAAGGAGATTGAATAATGATGAAATCTTCCTATGGTTCAATATATTATGCATTTTTTCACAGTGCTTAAAGTGGCTGCTATTACAGCATATTAAAATGCTTGCAGCAAATACCAAATTATAGTCAATTGAGTTACATTGACAGCTTTTAGTTATATATTGATCAGTAAAAGTAAGTCTAAAATGATTTCCAACAAGTCACGTCACTTTGCAGCACAGAGTGGCCATGTCTGATAAGGAGTTTACTTTCAGGTCTTCAAATGCAGCAGCCGGTTCCCTGACTGATACAGGCTATATATAAAACATCATTTGTAGGACACAAACGAGAGGATTGATAAAAAGATGTTTATCATTCCAGTACCTTAAATGAGGATAAAGGCTATCTGATCAAGAGGACTTAAGGAACTAATTATGGCTGGAGATTTTGATCCGAAAGGAAACTGCTTTTGAAAAGGGGTATAATTCTTGTTCGGTGAAGCTATGGAGCTTCCCTTTGACTCTGTCATTGCTACCATTCTGTACTTGGCTGTCCTTTCTGTTGTAAATTAGAATAGATGAAAGCTGTCTAGTTGAGCCCATGATGGAGGCTAATTTGATGTGATATAATTGATGAACTCTAAATTGTTCCACTTTTCCCTTTTGAAGCAGTCTGACTGGGAACTTAAAAACCACTTTGATTTACACTGCCATGATGCTGGTGAGCATCTGAATGAAGACAGACATTAATGTTTATATCATTCCTCCATAATTTGTCTTTGTACATTAAATATTGTGGCAACCAGAAGAATAGCACCTTGTTTGCAATTAATCACATCCACTAAAGCATAGAATTCAAAGAAACTAGAACTGTTTTTTAACCTCACGAATTACTTGTTCAGGCAATGTTCCTGTGTCACTTGGATTGAATTGTATAATGCACGGCCGTTTGGGAAGCATTTGTGTGTTATGTTACTTTCCTAGTTTATTGCCTGATAACCTGAACAAGTGAACATTTCTCATCGCTGTTCATTGTATGTTGCTGCCTTAGAGCCCATGAAACAGTTACATAACAATATGAACCAAGCTTGGAAGAGTGGTTATTGCTTAAACTGGCGTGAGCGATCTTACACTTGCTATCACACTCAAAATATACTTGTGGTTGAAGAAAATAGGATTTTCCTATCTGAGTAGTAAAGTTAGATTATGATTCTTTCGCTGAAATCTCATAACCAGAATAAGGCAGTATTGATGCTGGAGGGGGAAGCCATCTAGCAATACCAGTGCTTGAGCTAGCCATGGACTCAATCTATGAGTTTTTTTTTAATGGATCAGCTGTAGCAGTAAAGTATCAATTTATATCTTGTGTTGCTTCCAAATGAATTCAAGGAAGTATGCATGGCCATCCTCTTCCCTACTTCATCCTCGCAACAATTCCATGAAATAAATCAGGTTGAGAAGAGAGAGAGTGGCTGGCAGAAGGACACCCAGTGAGTGTCATGGTTGTGTAAGGAATAAAGCTGAGATCTTCCAGTGAGGAGGATGACTGTCCCACTCCTAATATTTTCTAACAGAAGTATATTTTGAGTGTAATGGCAAATGTAAGATTATTCATACTTGTCCTGTAGTTTGGGCCCACTCTAACCCAGGAACTGGCAAATCAGCTTTCTATAATGTTAACCTTCAGCTCCCATCAGCCCTTGCTAGCATAATCATTGGTAAGGAATGCTGGGAGTTGCAGTCCAACAAGCAAATGAAAAACAATATTTTGTCCACTCCTGTTCTAATCGGAACACAATTTTGTGTCTTTTCAAGTCTCAGCACTTGGAAAGTTTCATTTTCCAACATTCCTGTACATTAATGCTGAAATAATTGTAATCATAGCTGTTCAGAAAATGTGTGAGCGTTTGTGTGTGTCTCTGTGTGGTGCATACATACATGGACCCACGCAGGAACACACACAATTATTGCGATGGTGGGACTGAATTTCTGCTTATTGTAACCTTACGTAGACATTACTTACTCAGCTGTGTACAGATCATGTGGTCAGAGCCTCTGCTCATCAGGATGGGATCTACAGGCATGGGTCTGATTCTCCTTCTGTGAGTGCACTACACACAACTGTGCCTGTTTCCATTGTGGAGAAGGCACAGCTTGCTCTCTTCTGGGGTGCTTCAGTCCAGTCTTAAATTACATATAACCGAAACAGAGCACAAGATTATTTACATTTCTCTGTGTAGTGTTGATTCAAAACTGTCTTATGTGTTCTGAAATTACACAAGAATTACAGCATTCTCTTGTACTTATTATTGTACTTGGGCAAATGCCAGAAGATAACCTGCAGCAATATCTTGAGAGTGGTGATTGGGAATCATGTCCCCTTCCCATCACTTCCTCTTTCAGTTTACACACATATAAGAATGCTGCTGTGTAAGTTTTTTATGTCCCTTCTGTTCCAAACAGAAAATAGTCTCACTAGCTAATAGCAAAATAATCAAATTTTGCTGAATAGGGTTTTTTAATGTCCTTGATTAAGAAGAAAAGATAAGTGCATGAGTCAGGTGGGGCTGCTGGAAGATTTAAGTACCTCTTGAGGAACCTGTAACATGATTATCATAACAGACTGCATAAAATGCCCAGCATGAACTCCAGTCTGCTAAAGTGAGGAGGATAACTGGATTAGTCCTCATTTAGCACTACACTTAAGTGAGAAGAAGCCAGAGCTCTGTGGGAAAGAACTGAATCCTGAGCTTTATATTGATTGCTCTTCCCCAATAATCTTTCTTAGACAGATGAATTCTTAGGGGAATAATAGTCTGTTGAGGCATTGATCATGATGTACAGTAACAAAAACCTCCTGTCATAAATTTCTTTCACACCATCAGCAGTTATATAATTTCTGTTCTAAGTGTCTGTCCTATTCTTAATAACCTTCCAAAATGAATGGCCTAACTTTGTTCAATGCCAGAGATCAATTATCAAATCTTCCAATTATTTTGAAAACAAAGCAGCTGTTGGGGACTGGGAATTGGATGAAGGAGGCGCCATTTTTTCAGGGCCAATCTCTCCCCTAACGCCCCTCCCTCCACACACTGAGTATGAACCAGGCTGGTTAAAATAAAAAGAAAGACAGATACAGGTAATTGCACTTTTTCCTAACAAGACAAATAGCACAGCAGAGGGCACTGAGGGGGGATGTAGGGGAAAAATTTAATTTTTATTTGAAATCTAATGTATAAAATATCCATTTTTTGTACTATTGCTCTAGACCAACAAGACAGCCCTGCTTTGATTTTAATTTTTTTTAAAAAAGAAGGGAGATTCAGTTACAGCTTCCATGACCCTTCTAATTAGCTCCTGATAATGAAAGTAGTCTGCAATTACTTTGGAAGAGTTTTGTTATAGGTTTCTAATGCCCTCTAAAACTAGCCCAAGTTCTTGACTCTTCGGCTGCCACCTTTTATGAATGTGTATTGTATGGAATTCTGCTATCTTTATGCTGCCCATTGATGCAAATTTGGCCTTCCCATATTGCAGTATGTGCCAGACATGTCCTCCATGAGCAGCAGCATTCAAGATACTGTACCCACACGCTACTGGTTCTAGAATGCTCTTGCCTGTAAACAGAATTAAGTTGTTGTCTTAGGCAGCAGATGCTGAGAGGTAGAGTCATGCTTCTGGAGAAGAGGAATGGGTGCCATGTAGCTTAGCTTACTCTCCCTAAACTAGCTGCTGCCTTCTTATGTAGTGGAGCTACAAGTGTTGAACAATTACCAGTCCAGTTCTGGCATGGAATGCAGATACAGTGGGAAGAGGTTCCATCTTATTGCTTCCCTTAGACTGCCAAGTGTCTGCTCAGGGCTAGCTTAGTCTTGATGATAGATGGAGCAGATTCAGCCAACCATCTGATGGTGGACTTCATCATGAACATTCAGATGACCTCAAATTTTTCTTAAATAATTTTGATGTCTACTGCACATTATTTATATCCACAGCATACTTTTGTTCCACTTTGTAGTGTAAACACATAGGAACAATATTTTTTCATTTCAGAAATGACAGCATAGCTGTCATTCTTCACACTACAAGAGTAGGTGATACCTTTATATACCACTGGAAAAAATAATCATACAATATGTGAGCTTTTGTAGATCAGGACCACTTCATCAGGCATGTACCAGTGTGAAGAACGTAAAGTCCAAAAGTTCATGAGAAGAGAGATTTGCAGGAAAGTTAATGGACTTTACATCTAAAAGTAGCTTTCCTGGCAAAATTAAATTTTCATTTAAGTTCTTCACACTGGTACATGCCTGATGAAGTGGTTCTGATCTACAAAAGCTTGCATATTGTATGATGATTTTTTTAAAGTAGGGTCTATAAAGGTATTGCCTACTTTTGCATTTGTATTTTGTATTGACCATACAACTCCCTTATATTTCAATGGAATTCTTCACACTGTAGATAGAATATGTTGGAAAGCCAAAATTTAATTTGGAGCTTTATGTAGTACTAAGACAGAGCTGCTAGCAGTAGACTTGTATTTTGTTCTTTTAAGAGCAACATAGGGTACACTAAATGTTCCTCGGATCTAGCTACAAACTGACCTTTTCAATGATCATCCTTATTTTCTTTTTGATTTGTTCTGTGGGAAATTGCAAGTACCTGGTATTTGGTTTCCAAAAAAAAAATACACATCACATCGACCTTTTGGTACCATTTGGAGAGGGTAAGAGTGGGAGTATGAAAGGGAGTGAAGGACAAGCATACACTGTATTTTAAGTGTATCGTAGTTTCTGCTGCTTGGATTATGCTTTGTTTAAATAATCCTTTATATAGTTTTGTATAAAGACAGGGCACAAAGTACACAAAGCTCTTCACATGTCTCCCCTGTGGCAAACTGTAGCAAACTTCTCAGATAATGCACCCTAGTTCCTTGTGCAGAAAGAATTTTTAAAAGGAGGCACACACAAAAAAGGGGTCATTCCACAGGGTTTGAATAGCTTTGTATAATTTTTGAATGTGACACTGGTACACCTCTAAGTAATTTGGCAAATGTTAAATTGCTTTAAAACTAAGATCAGAAATAAATCATTGTGTATCTGCATACTGGGAGAATTTTAAAGTCATTGATCTACAAGCTTCACACACCCAGGACTCATTCAGATGCAATGGTAAACCATAGCTCAGTGTCATTTTTTTTTAAAAAAATCCAGTAATCTTCACTGAAGAAGTCCAGAAGCTTTTTTTTTTAAAAAAAGATAAGTAGTTCAAAATGGCCAGTTCCAAAGTGGCTTATTTCAACTAACCATTGTTTAGTGGAACCCTACATTTCAGAGTTTAGATAAGAACTGCAAATAACCTAAAACAGAAATGGAGACTTTTAGTCTGCTTATGATGACAATATAAGTGGAGAGAAGAAAGAGAAAGCATGAAGGCCCAAGGATCACTGAGACTTATTTCTATAATGCTGAATCATGATTTAGTGTTACATCTGAAAGCAGCCAGATTGGCATGTTCAGGCATCAGGATAAGCCAGAATTTCTAGCCCGTTATGAATGAGGCAGTGTCCTGAGGAATGGTGTCCATTTGCTTCCACTGTAAGTGGGAACAATTAAACAAACCACAGATCTTCTGTCCATGGTCTGCTTTTCATGGCAGTTGAACCTGTCAATCTGGTTTATCTCTTCTCCAACAAGCCTTAGAGATAAGCCACATTGGTGTTTCTGTTGCTTTGTTTCTCTGGGAGAGAAGAGATAAGGCACAAATTCAGATGTCACAATAAACAAACTACACATGAATGTCCTCGGAACACTGGTTTATTGTAACCTAGTAACTTATCCATCTTTTCTTATTTTCTGTGTAAGTGGCAAACTGCATCCCTTCTGAGCTAAGCAGTAGACCTACTTGAAATAATTTTCAGCATGAACAATTATATGAGCAGATCTGAAAAAGAAAACAGTTGCTGTTTTGTGCATATTTAAAATAGTTAAGACAATGGCCAAGCCTAGATGTATTTCACTTAATTATGGATATGTATGTATGTATGTATGTATGCGTATAATCTGTGTTCTTAAATTAAGATTTTACTTATACAAATGTGGAATAAGTGCAGAAATGTTTAATCTGTGACAAAGCTGGGAGACCTGTGAGTTCTTCCCACATATCAGATTTCATAAATGGAAATCATTTTTGTGTGGCTAATATACAGTATATATATGAAATAGACATACATGCATTTATTACATACATTATGGTTTACATTTTTTTTAACATGGAAGTTAGTGTTGTGCATGGGTCACTGATTAGGTTCCAAGGCTGGCTGGGCACATTGGATCTGCCCCCATCCAGTTTCGTCAGGGCTTGAAATCAGAATCAGTTCAAAAATTCAGATTATCATTCCTTTTACTGACCTTGCACTGAAAAACCAAAATAGCTATAACTTCCCATTTCCTCCCTTATATATGTGAAATTAGAGGCTTTATAGAATCTAAAGCAGAAGTAAACTTAATGAATATCAGGAGGATATATTGTTTATGTTTGTTGTTAACCACTCAAAGTAGTGCATGGCACTAAGTTCGGCAGTATACACATGTATGTAATACATACATACATACATACATACATACATACATACATACATACATACATACATACATACATACATACATACATACATTTTGTGACTGGGCTGTGTGAATGTGATAATATACATAGGGTCATAAAGATTTATATTTCTCCTATACAATTGCCTGTTTGTTTCAGTAGATTGATTCTCTGTTGCCTTGCCTCTCTCTCTTTCTCCCTCTCCCTCTTTCTCTTTTTAGTGGTTTTGAAGGGTTCTGTAGGGTTTAAATTAGACTAGTGCTAGAAAACATGAACAGGAAAATCTCAAATGAATGAATCTGTAAGAGGCTTTCCCTTTTGTGTTAAACAAAAGGACCAGCATGCAGAAAACAAAAACAAAAACAAAATGATAGAGTCATTTGGGGGGGGGGGGGAATCCAAAATAAAAGAAATATGAAAATTTTGTCCTTACACATATCTAATAATTTCTACCTAGACTATGAATAGTTTTGCTTTTTAGAGTGGGCAAATAAATACAGTGGACCCTCGACTTACGGAATTAATCCGTATTGGAACGGTGGCTGCAGGTCAAAAAGTCTGTAGGTTGAGGCTCCATTGACCTACAATGCATTGAAAACCGATTAATCCGTAACCGGCCGTTTTTGGTCTATTTTGTTTGATTTTCCGGTCTGTAGGTCGATTCTCCGGCCACAAGTCGAACCTAAATTTTGCGGCCAGAGAAGTCTGTAACTCGAAAAGTCTGTAGGTCGAGCCGTCTGTAAGTCGAGGGTCCACTGTATAGGATTTTAAATATAGGATTAAAAAATATATTATGACCAATAAAGAAAAGTCCTATTTTAAACCTAAGCCTTTCTCAGTTCCTTAGTTGTCCAAATACTCTGCAAATCAGTCTACTGAGATGTTGGCAAATAATTCACAGTATAGATGCTGGCACCTCTTAATAACAACTCAAGTTGAAAACGAAGGCAAGTTCTCATGCAGAAAAATCCATTGTCTCCAACTTTGCAATAACATGAAGATAAACTCCTTCCTTCCTTCCTTCCTTCCTTCCTTCCTTCCTTCCTTCCTTCCTTCCTTCCTTCCTTCTTGGTAACCTCTTTTGAAATAACATTTGAAATAGAACTGATGTTCTGATGAGGCATCTGTCATGTCAGGAATTGTTTTTGGAAAGTGTTCAAAGATTGCATACAACGCCTTCTGAAGTAATAAGAACTTGACAGTAGTTTTCTGACAATGTTATAAACATCTTTACTGAAGTGGGACTATTTATGCAATTTCAGAAATGCACTGTGATGGCAGCAATATGTGTTAATTACTATGCAGCAGGAATAAGGTATAGCTTCTGTGAAACAATGAAAATCTATAATTAAGTATTCTCACCACTGCATCAGGATTTATCGGAATTTACTCTGAAAGTTCCGTGCATCAGTAATTAGACAAAATGTCTGTGAACCCACAGTTTTTCACCCAAGTAAGAGTACATCAGCATTTTTGATGTTGCTAGATTATATCTGGTTTCTGTATATACAAGTTGAATCACACAATTCTTCCTTTTGTGGTTGGTTGATTATTATTTCCACCACCATCCCATGT
The DNA here is from genome assembly GCA_037013535.1 of Intellagama lesueurii. Classification (NCBI taxonomy): domain Eukaryota; kingdom Metazoa; phylum Chordata; class Lepidosauria; order Squamata; family Agamidae; genus Intellagama; species Intellagama lesueurii. Next base: position 203,681,159 of record JBAJHW010000003.1, on the reverse strand, counting down.
CTGGATTTAGGCAATCTTTGTGGTAGGTGGCATGTATGAATAATTTTCTACAAAACACAGACAGAGCTACTTAAAGATATTTTGCCACCCTAAGCTCCTACCCCACACTGTTTGGGGGAGCCTAGCTTCATTTTTCATTCCATCTCATGTTCAGAATCAGATGCACGTGGAGCTAAGATAATTCTCCCCAGGATCTTCTGTAAAGGTCATGTACCCATGTTATGGTGAGTGCCTTTCTGCACTCCACCTTTCTGTTTTAGAAAATATTCAAGGTTAGTAAATGCATAGAGAGAATGCAAAAGAAACTGGGATTTAGTGATCATCAGAATTAGTTCTGCTGTGATATATTTTCATATTCTGCAAACTCTGACCCTCCATTTTACTGGAGTGGTCCATTTCATTTAAATGATCTAAATCTTAATTTTGTTTGGACTTTGTGTCTTCACAATTTTACCTCCCTCCTTCATGTCTCTGCCACTCCCTCTCATTGTATTGCTTCATGTTTTCTTGATGCAGGTACAGACCGCTGTGTGAACATGACTGAAAGTAGGTTTTCATTGTTCAAATTTGTCTTTTCCCAAATTCTGAGGGTATTATTTTGTTTGCCTCCCTACTGTAAGTTCATTCCGCAAAACATTAAGTACAACTAGAATTTATTTTCTGAAATCTTGCCCTGTAAAAGGTTGCATTTGGTCCGTATTTTCCTTATGCAATGTGTATTATGAAACACTGAAGTCTATCTGCTTCTCTGCTCCTAATCCTATTCTGTCTCCCAATCACAATAATGAATACAAGCAAAAAGAATAAAGCATCCTTCTCTGTGTGTGGTCAGTGAAGAGTTCATTGGTGGCTAAGTCCTTCTTTAAAATCTGCTTTCACAGTTTGAAATCTGCTATAAGTAGAGTGCTCTGCATAGACCCAGAAACAGAATTCTTGAGTGTAATGGAGAATCTGCTATAAAACCCCTTTGTGAATGTGAGACTTAATTTAACTGAATTAGGTGAATGGAAGAAGAAAACTTCAGAGCACAATACCTTTTCCACTGTAACACAATAGAGACTGACCCTTGGAATTTATACCAATGAGTGCATTTTGGAGCCTTTTGTAGAATTTGAAAATGGTCTTTTCATCAGTTGTCTTTTTGGTGTTTGCCATTTATAAGCTATTGCTTCACAGTAGCCACCCAAATCAGCTGTAGCAAAGAAAAATGACATTATTTCTGCTGTATTTCCTGTGTATTTCAAATTGGAATAACAATCTAAACTTTTGGAAAATTTGATTGTACAGTGGTGTATGAGGCAGAAGTGTACCAAGTGTCTATTCAGCTAAAATCTGTTAGGGTTTTTTTTTGGCAAGATTTTATTTGAGGCAAATTCTCGAATTTGCATGATCGTGCAAAATCTTAAGGTATTTAATTTCCATCTCACACATACTTATGATGTGAAATTAATTTTCAAATAGAATCAGCCCTTTGGCTGTCTCATAAAGTTAACCTGATTAAGTTGTTTATTTTTATGTTTGAAACTGGAGTAACAACAGCATGAGGGCATTTAGATTTAGCCGTCTGATTTGGGAGACTGAAACTCTATGTAGTTAGGATAGGCAAACATAACCTTTTGTAAGTAAACATAATCATCCAAGTGTTAAGGGATCTGTCATTTGGGGAATTGAGGCCATATGCTTGAGACAACAGGAATTAATATGCAAACAGTTTCAAGTACAGGCAACAATGTCCCAAGCAAAGAATTATTTGCTTGTTTGTTATTCGGTACATTCCTATGTGACTCTTTCCATCTGTAACGAAGATTCCAAAGGCAGCTTCGAAACTGAAACAAAATGCAATTGAAAAATAGCTATCATCAGACTGATTAAAAAATAAATTAAATTTAGCAGAACATGAAACAGCAAGCACAATCTACAATCAAATGACAGAATAATCTCTTGTTATAATAGTTCAATAATTACTGTCTTAATTATTGTTATTCACCACAGCATCACCTTCTGCTTTCTAAAGCCCGATAAAAATGGGACTTCAGAAATGTTGAGAACCTGGGTCCCAGTTCTGACAGATACGCCAGAAAGAGATTGGCATCAGCACTACTGAAAGCTGTTGTGATTATGTTCACTGTCCTCCTACTCATCCAGGGAAGTTTCAGTTGCAAACATGGGTGAGAAGGTTAATCTAGGTGATCAGTATTAGCTGAGATTGTGTGAAATGACATACACACATTTGTCCAAAGGGAAACAACAGGAAAAAATGCCTAGGTTGGAGAAAAACTCAGAAAAATCTTCAGTAGTTAAATATGAATATTATATTGGAGTCGAAGTTTTTGGAGAGAGAGACTATGGTCTTCAGACTGCTGAGACTACAGTAGTCATTGCTAAAGTCACTGGAATGTACTGGGAGTGGGATGTCAAACATAGTTACATATTCTGTGTATCAAATCTGGCCAAACAAAGCTTTCTATCGGTATTTTATTGCTGCAATCTGCTGGATACTTCTTGTATTGTTAAAGCTAGGGATGTAAATCTTCAGTTATTTCACTCTAACAGATAAGAAGTTTTCTTCTCACTGCATGAGACCGTGGGGCAGTTTTCATATTTAGGGACTTTTAAAGGAAACCTTTTGGAGGTATTTTTAGTGCAAAGCACTTACATTTTGCACAAAACCTGTATTTTGCACAAAACCTGCAATTTTATTTTATTTTATTTTACACAAGAACACCTGTTGATATTTCTTACTGGAAGAGCATGAACCAAGTGTGTATACTGCTTCCACTTGCTCCTTCCTGGGGAGAAGGAAAGAAATCAGGTGGGCTCAGCATGGAACCATTATGGCTGTCATGCGCTCAGTCCCAAGTGTTCGTCTCCATTCCTCCACCTTCTCCCTCTCAATGCCAATCTCACTTGATCCAGACTTAACTAATGAATAGTAAAGCCTCCCCTGCCAAAATTGCTATTTATGGATCTGCTGTGAAATCTCAAATGCTTTTTCAGAATTAGTGAGCTACATGTATTCAGCCCCTTTAAACTGTACGCACTCACTTTTGGGTAGCAAATCTTACCTGGTGGCCTTTGTCCAGAGATCAGAAAAGTTTATTTATTTATTTATTTATTTTTATTTTTATTTTTATTATCATTATCATCATCATCATCATCATCATTATTATTATTATTATTATTATTATTATTATTATTATTATTATTATTATTGGACTAGAGCTCAGAATCATATTTCAAAAAGTAGTTTTTCCAAGCTTTGATTGTGCCACACAGAAAACATGAGGGGTTTTTCCTGTAACAAAGTAGTAGAGTAGTTCACAAGAAACCTACTATGTCTTTTTTTTTATGTATTTTTGGATACTTGACAAAAAATACAACCAAGGATGCCTTATGCACCATCATATCTTTGAACTAATCCATTTTATCTGTGGTTATTTACAGGGAATATCATTTTCTTTGCAAGAGTTGGGCTTTATTTCTGCTATTCCAGTATCCAGTAAATCATCCCCAAAGTACTGAATTCCAAACCATAGAGTGCATTTTCTTACAGAGAATCTAAGGCAGTATCCCATTACCCGCTCTGAGATTTCTGCAAAGTGGAAAATAAAAAAAGCATTTTATATAACTACCAAGAGACGTTCTTTCTCTGCATACTTTTTTGGATGTGTGGGCAGGACTTGTCAATGAACTTAGTACTAAGCAATGAAGGCTTGTCATTACAGAAACTGAATATTGTTCTGGTTTTTCCCCCCCTGATAACTTGACTGCATAACTGTTATTTTAATTTTGGCAATTGTGTTGTGTTATTCATAAAGGGCACTTCACCCCTTAATTACAGATGTGGAAGAAAGATTTAAAAGTGTTATTGGATGCACTTGTTACATTAAGGGTGTTCACCTGTTACAGTGAATGTGTGTTTACACTGCATGCATGGAGATTTTGATGTGGGTAGTAACTTTGGGTTTCTAAGGGGCAGAAATGTAAAGAAATGAACATACTCCAAACTATGAAGAGTCATACGAGTTAATTTTTGGTAAGGAACTGAGCCATGCCATATGCTCCTGATTCTGGCCCTGGCAGTTCCTAACATTTTGTTCCATCCACATGCCACAGACATCCTATTCGTTTGATGAAGCAAGGAACCAAACTTAATTGGGTAACTAATTTGATTTAAATATTTAATACTCCCTTTATTAGTTTCACAGATCTAGAGAGGTAAGATTTGTGTTGCACATCATTTTTATTTGTTTTTCTTTAATTAGTACTAGTGTTAGAGACCAAGGAAAAAATATAAATTAGCCTAGAAGAGTGTTGATCATGGCTCACCGGTGTGATGTCAGTAAATTGACTGAGCAACATGAGCATAATGTAAGTCTTCAGGTTCCTCAGTTACATTGGCACCTGCTTTCTAATGCTCAGACATTATTCTTCATGTTTAAGTAATCAGAGAAGGGATTGCATATAAGCTGCAGCAGACAGTGTCACTAATAACTCCATCTGGCTTCAATAAAGTGCATGGGGAATCTGAAGGCTGAAAGGGCTTGTTCTTGGCACAAATTCATTGAGCTTGTTCCTTGATCAATGATATCAGACTTCAGATGAAATCTCTTGCTAACATTTCTTTGTATGTGTTGCCACTTTTAGAGAAAACTCTGTGTGTGTGTGTGTGTGTGTGTGTGTGTGTGTGTGTGTGTGTGAGTGAGTGAGAGAGAGAGAGAGAGAGAGAGAGAGAGAGAGTATAAAGAAAAGTACTAATTACATATTTTTGTCCCAACATAAAATGCAATTGGAGTGATAATGAGATACCATTTTTTGTTCTGAATTGTATGAATGAAACCCTGTGCATAATTTGGGGTTTGGGGCATAACAAGAGGGTAGTTGTGCTGAACTAGTTTGCCTTGTTCATACTAACATTAAAGATCTACAATATATGAAGATGCCACTAATGCTGTTTCAACAGGGATGCAACAACTGTATCAGGGAAAATGAATGTTGGGGCAAAGGACTGAAAAGGTCAAGAGATAATGGTTGCCCTTTAGAAAAGGGGGTTATCAATTACATTCTAGCAGAAATTCAAAATGTTCAGTATTGATTCTCATCAGCTGTGAAAAGTGGGACACTAATGGGAGTGGGATTGTTGTTACTTATACCAGGAAGGGGGCCCACAGGCTGAATCAGGTCCAAGGCATTTTTCCACTTGGCCCATAACTAGGGACATGTAAGAATTATGTTCCTGTTCATTTTTGAAATTGATAATTTACTAACACTGACATATTTGCCATCCTTAGGTAAGCATGCCCATTTATCCATCCGTAGGTGAGAATTAAATTTCAGTTCAGTTTTAACAAGAATTTACTGGAATTCACAAAAGTCAAGTGTGAGAGAAACTAGCAGGTTTAGCAACCCACGTTTGTGCCACGGAAATCAATTCCCTTCCCACTTCCTCCACTGTTTCTTTCAGAACATTGGTTTCTGTTGCTGCAGCCTCAATTGCACTCACTGAAATCAAACCAAATGGAGGGTGGAAGTTTCTGGTGCTTGCTCTCTTTCCATTACTTCTTTGCCCTCCCACTCCAGGAGTAAAGAGACAGACACAGGTGATGGGGTTAACTAGGGCCACACTTTATTAATTCTTACCTTCATCCTCCCTCAACCTGCAGAGGGGCCTGAAAGTGCGGATCCCTCGGGCAGGCACCAGGGGCATCTCTTACTTCTTACCCCAAACAGATGAGTCACAAGCTCCTGGTCAGAGCTGTCCCCTTCAACCCTCCCCATCATCCCACCGTCCAATTCTCTTGAACTTAGAAGGACAGCATCTAGGGCTGGGAACCATTCACCACCCATCCCAGCAAGCAAATATCAGTATCCTAGTTGCTGCAACACTGGGTGCAATAACACCCTTGTGCCTCTTGGGAATTCACTGATACAGTGGTGCCTCGACTTACGACCATAATCTGTTCCAGAAGATGGACGTAACTCGAAATGGTCGTAAGTTGAAGCACCATTTCCCATTGAAATGCATTGGAATGCGATTAATCCGTTCCAGAAGAAAAAGAAAAAAAACCCCAAAAAATAAAATAAAAATAAAACACTGCAAGCCCCATAGGAATGCACTGGGGCTGCAAAAAAATAAGAACCCAAAAATAAACAGAGCAAGCCCCGAAGGCGCTGGGGCTTTAAAAATAAAAAATAAAAAAATTAACAGAGCAAGCCCCGAAGGCGCTGGGGCTGCAATAAATAAATAAATAAATAAACCAAAAATAAACAGAGCAAGCCCCGAAGGCGCTGGGGCTTTAAAAAACAAACAAACCAAAAATAAACAGAGCAAGCCCCGAAGGCGCTGGGGCTGCAAAAAAAGAAAGAAAGAAAGAAACCAAAAATAAACAGAGCAAGCCCTGAAGGTGCTGGGGCTTAAAAAATAAAAAATAAAAATAAACAGAGCAAGCCCCAAAGGCGCTGAGGCTGCAAAAAAACAAAACAAAACAAACCCAAAAATCAACAACGGAGCAAGCCCCGAAGGTGCTGGGGCTGCAAAAAAAAAAACACACACACACACAAAAAACAAAAACAAAAAATAAACAGAGCAAGCCCTGAAGGCGCTGGGGCTGCAAAAAAATAAATAAATAAAATCACCAAAAAAACAACACAGCACAGAAACATAACCCCCCCAGCCCAAACACACCCTGCAAAACCCACCCAGAACAGTTTTTAAAAAGCAGAAAGCAGCACCTTACCTTAGCAGGCAGTCCCAAGCCTCCTCCGATCGCACTCACTTTAACCGCTGAGGCGAAAGAGCTACAAAGAAGCAGCCTCTTCGCCACCAATGGTTAGCAATTTGAATTCCCCGCCTTTTTCCCTGCCTTTTCCTGGTTGTAACTCAAAGCTCCGGTCGCAAGTCGAAGCAAAATTTTGCGGCCGGAGCTGGTCGTAACTCGAAATGGTCATAAGTCGGGACGTTCGTAAGTCGAGGCACCACTGTACTCACTTCCCATTCTGCACTACTTGCCTGTGTGACCTATTAAAACATGGCACCACTTACAATCAGACCTGCAGTGTCCCATGGGTAAAGCAATGTGGGATAGGTAAAAATGCATGTGTCAACCTTTTCAAGCCAGTTAGATAAGACGGGCCCAAAATTCCTATCTGACTCCAAAGCAACCACAACAGCCACACTGGAGCCAGGGAGGATGGGCAGGTGGGTTGCTACCAATAAAAGAGGGCTGGTTGGGTGCAGACTGGCCTTACAAAGAACATCTCATCCCACCCTCAGCCAGCCTTGTGGGTAACACCTATTGGTGTCCCCACTTGCCTGTCTCCCAGTGGGAGAGGAGGACAAAGAATCTCTGCCAGAGCATTATTCAGCTCTGGTGGAGAGAACATTCTGTTAAGAAATCCTCCTCTTCCTTTCCACCCTTTGTTTTTCTCCTTCACGTAATCTTTCCCTTTATCCTTCTCCTTTCCTCCCCCTTCATTCCTTGTTCTCTTTGCCGCCTCAGGCTCTTTCTCCACTGACCAGCTGTTGCAGATTGTGTGCATGATTGGGAAAACGCAAGCAGAAAAACAATGGAACAAACCTCTTATCTTCCCAAGTTTCTTCCCTCCTCACCTGGATGGAGAGAGCTGAATGGGTGCATGGTTGTAGAGTGTGTTGCATACATGGATATGCAGTGAGGATGAACATATATTATGCATGGCAGAAAGAGACAGTGTGTGGGATGGTAGTGGTGACTGATGTATGACCACCATCACCTCAAACTTTCTCCTCCACTCCCTTAACAGAAAATGAATGTTTGATGGCAATGATCTTGAAAGAGGAAATGAGGGAGCCACTGCAGGACTGACATGTAGTAGGTTACCCACAAACGAGAACAGTTTATACCATAATCCAGTGGGAGACAACAGAATCTGTAGTATCTCACATGGTTAGCCATTTGTTGTAGGTCATGTGGCTGCTGTTCTGTTTGTATTGCTTCTTTCCACCAGAACTGGAGACCCTGATACTTTTACTAACTTTTCCTAAGATGCCAGAATGTATTACTTAGACTTTTAAAATTCTTGGGATTGAATGACTTGGAGATTTCAATTATGATCATTGGGCAAATGTTAAGGGGGGGGGGGAAATCAGTTGTCTATTATATTTTAAAGACCTTTCACTAAAATGTTTTTCCCTTCCATCAGCAACTTATGCGGGAGCGACAGCAGATGGCCAGCCGTCCCTTTGCTTCTGTGGATGTTGCACTTGAAGTAGGAGCTGAGCAAACAGACTTTCTACGAGGGCCATTAGAGGTAGGAACGTGGGGCTGACAAGGGACCATTGCAATTTGCATATTTATATTGCTAGTCTCATCTGCATCTGCTTTTGAAACCAAAAAGAGTATGATTACCTGGAGCTGACAAGTTGCAGCTACATATGTTGTGCCATTTTTGAGGCTCGTCGTTTCAATAGTATGACATGAGCAGTAACAAAAGCCACTAGAGAATCTATTAGCTCAGGCTAGAGTGACAATCTGCTCACCTGGCAACCCTTACTTGGCAGATAAGAGCCGAAGGAGTTTAAGATGCACATTTTAAACAAGTCTTGCGTTTAGTCCTCTTGAGTACATCATGCCCCCTAGTTAACGGTTCACATCTATCTTAATTAACTGAGATTGTTGTTTAAAATGAGCTTTGCCATGCATTTCATTATTCTGATTTTATTTGTGAGAGCTGGAGAGTACTGTCTAAAGAGTATGTTGTCATTTGTGACTAATGGGTACATTATGACATTTTTATTGGAAAGGCAGTGCTCTGAAAGAAAAATTATAACATACTAAAGGATGTAATACTGTATTGGAATTGTGTAATTATACATGAAATAGATTATGAAAGAGTCCCCTAAAGGAGCGGTCTCCAACCTTTTTGGGACCGCGGACCGGCTGAGCCTCTTAGGAAGGCCACGCGCGCGCGCGCCCGCCAGCGTGAGCGCTCCCCCACCCCTTCGCGCAGGTGCTCGGGCGCTCAGGCGCATGTGTGAAGGGGTGGGGGAGCGCTCATGCTGGTGCTGGCACGCGCGCGCATGCGCAAAGCAGCTGTGGGGAGGGGAGTGCGTGCGGGGGGGAGGGAGGTCTGTCTTCGCGGCCCGGTCCGGCTCAGGCCACAGACCGGCACCGGGGGTTGACGACCTCTGCCCTAAAGAAAGGAAAGACAGCGGAGAGGGAAAGTGTAAATTGAAGATGATAATGGCTAATCTAACTAAAATGAGATTTGTATTCAGTCACATTCATATGTTTCTGTACCTTTATTTACATTATTTTGTTTTATGCTCATTAGCCTGTTTGGACTAGGACCAAAATAATACTGCTTATAATTATAAATGGGCCTTTTTAATTTCCAGTTTTTCTTAGACTAATTTTTCTCTCTTCAAGTTCTCAGTATCCTATTTCCATGGGGGAACCAAAATAAAACACAGGAATGAAAGGCTTTTTCTCGATAATTAGAAACCCGCAAATATGGTGTGCAAGCATGGGCTTGGATAAGTCACTGTAGGCTTCAATACAGTCTTTTCCTTTCCTTTCTCACCTTGATAAACATAGCACTTTGGGACATTTTGGAAACCATGAGCCATGTACCTGTTTCCCATATTCCCACCTTGATATGTCATCTAGGTTGGTTCAAAGTCATCCAGCTTGGAGTTTAACTGACTGGCATGTGGGAGAACTAGATGGCCATATGAGAGGCACATCAGGATGTCCCAGTAATGACCCCGTGTGCCTCTGTGTACAGAGGAAATGTGAGCAGAAAAGGGGTTCTATGGAACCTGGAACTAATATCTCCTCACGCAGCTATTGTGTCCAAACTAGTATGGACTGAGTCCTCAGATTTACTTGTTAATATAATGTACAATAGACCAAATACACTGCAGGGGAATAGGATAGCTTTGATCTTTGTTTCTTTGTTTGTTTGATTGATTGTTTTAAATTAAGAACTACATGAGCATCTCTGCACAGCAGGGAAACATTTATTCTCTAAGTGAGTATTTGGAGCTAAAACTCTATATAATCCCTTAATATAATTCCTTATCATTGGGCAAATGGGATTTAAAGATCAAAATATCTGAAGGTCAAAATTTCCCCAACCCTGCTCTAAAAAGTTTTGATAAAAAAAGGGCAAGAGCTCCTTTTAATTTTTAAGGGGTGACAGAGTGGAGTGTACATGTGTCAAGGATTGTTCTAATCAGCACAAAATAGCTATTAAATCTGTTGGAGTTGGAGTTAATATGGTAACCAAGGAGTGGGGTTGTATTGGCCAACAAAGTATTTCCATTTTAGAGCTCTGGAATTTAGAGCTGATTTGTTTGGGAAAACAACATTTTGACCCCTTGTAACCAACAAATTCCAACAGCATGTCTATTGTCCTATAAGTGATTTTCCTGAAAAAGCCTGTACTATGTGGTATACCAGACTCACAGTAAGCCCAAAGACTCTGCTCGGGTTCTATTCTCAATCTTTCCATTAAACAGAAGTTAACCGCAATATTTATTGCTGACATTTTGAGTATTTTCAAAGCAAAGACATTTCAACTGATCCCTCCTGCTGGAAAGGCCACTAGAAGGTGACCAGGTAGTACAGCTGTCAGAGTCCCCATCCTTAGCTGCTTAGTGAATTTCTGTTTTGGCAACAAAGACAGGCTCCAAGCTATTCAGGCTGATGATGCAAGGTCCCTGTGTTCCATCACAAGGTTTTGGTGATTTATTTGGAGAATAATATTGTTCTGTTTGGTTTGGTCAGGAAGACACAGGATGTGTGGCAGGGCCACAGAGGCTTTGATTATTTACTTACTGCTTATTTAATTAAATGTTAGAAGCAAACACCAGAAGTTAATTGCTGCCATTTTCTGTGACATGTTTTATTTAAGCACTAAGGGATATGGAAGTTGGAAACAATATTTTTTGAATTCTTATTAGACCTCTTTCCCTTTTGTACTATAAGCAGATTTTTGTAGTACTCTGTGCTTGAATGTGTTCTGCCTAGCCTGATTAACATATTCGAAATCTGGAGGCTATTCAACTTTTTCCACTAGAGGACTGTGATCTGCAGCAGTAAGGTGTATTGCATTGAATATTAAAGTAATGTGGTGCAATGTATTGATTGGTCTGTGGTGTCTACTGCATAGAGTTCAATACAAAGAAAGAGCTTTGTATTATAAAATTAAATTACAGGTCTATTTTGAAGGTATAAAAGCAAAGTATTAAAATTACATTTGTTCTGAATTGTCACAGTTCTCCTTAGCCCTTGCACATGCATGTTTGCTATTTTACACAACTGGCTACAATAACAGTGAACTGTTTTGATACTATCCTGCTGTCCCCTTCTATGTAGCAAAACAGAATTATACTGTGATTTACTGAGGACAATCTAGCCCTTCATTTTGTCCGAACTCCTTTACTGTGGCTTGACAGACAAGAGAGGTCATTGCATTGTCCTGATAATGTTTGCTTTAACAACCACCACAGTCTTTATTTTATATTTCTGTCACTTGACATCAATGCAATGCATGCATATGCATAACTGACATACCATTGTGGCTGTTGAATATATTTTGAATAAACATGACACTTCTCTTTGAATACATTCCCAATAGACTCTTCTCATATTTGCATATTGTGCTCAGACTTGTGAGATAAACTCCCTGCTTGCAGCAAAAGCAGAATTGCAAGTTGCTTTTACTTTGACCCCTTTCTTTTGCTGTTTCTAAGTCAACGCTGGTTTGGATCAGATATAAAGTCGGTGTCTCTCTTTTATTGACATTGTAATAAGTCTTCCACTTTCAGTGATGTTATATTGACCAATGGGACAGAATGCAATGTCAGATTAACCATTACCCATAATCTTCACTTGGTTTGCTAGTAAAAATATTATACATTAATATGTTCTCTCACATACAGTACATTGTGTTGTGAGTTTTCACAATGATACAATGCTGCATGCAATACTGAGTACCAGATACAGTGTCCTTACATGTAGAGCTGATATATACATTCAGACTTGGTATTCATTTATACCTCTTTTTTTCTTACTTCTTTAGTTTTCAAATTAACTTGAAATTTATCACACAAAGCATGGAAGTGTATAGAGGTGAAATATAATACCCTGTTTCCCCGAAAATAAGACCTAACCTGAAAATAAGCCCTAGTATGATTTTTCAGGATGCTCGTAATATAAGCCCTACCCCAAAAATAAGCCCTAGTTAAGTGAAAGCCCACCCTCCACCACTGTGCAGCAACCAGAAAATGACATGACTGTATTTGAATAAACGTAGATTGTTGTACATGAAAAAAATAAAACATCCCCTGAAAATAAGCCCTACTGCTTTTTTTGGAGCAAAAATTAACATAAGACCCTGTCTTACTTTCGGGGAAACATGGTACTTTTTTCTTATTATAATAATATAAAAAGAAAAATGAAACGGTGACAGATAAAGCCCCACACAAAATGAATGTCACTTTAAAAAATCTGGACACCTTGGGCATTTAAAAAGCATGGTTATGGTACCATGTTATGGTAACAATGTGTGCAGCAGTATAGTAACACTCTACTCCAGGAAACAAAACATGGCAAGCTGTTTCAGAGTACATACATTCAATTCTTCAAAATTCCTGCAGTTTATGAATATGGAATCTTCATCCATGATTCAAATTGCAAGGAAGTTATTTTTGCACAATATTGTGCCCACATTGCCAGCAGGAAAAATGATGTCAGGATTTACATAGCAAAGGGCAACTGGAACGTTAATAACACCAATGGCAGCAATCAAGATGGTGTACAGCAGACATTCTCAACCTTTTTCGACCATGGCCATAAACACAATAAGAAAGAATTATAGACCAAATTAGGATTGTATAAGTCACATAATAAACCTCATAAGGAGGTGTGTGAAGAATTGTTTCCAGTCTGTGGACCCCTTCAAATGTGCCAGGACCCCAGCGCAGCCATGTGAGCTCCGTTGAGAATGGCTGGTCTACAGGATACCCTCTTGTGCTCAGTATCAATCACACTTGTTGAAAAACAGCCCTGACAATTGCTTTGTGTTTGAGAAGTGTTTGACTGATTAAAAAAGGACTCCACTCCTGGGATTTTCCCTTGCTTGCTGTCACTTCATAAATTATATACGTGTATCATCTCTGAAGAGTCTTCAGCAATATAATATCAATTGGTTTGGACTCTGGAAGCAGGACCTCATTGACAAATTAGTGACACTAAATATATAAAGTTCATTTGCAGTTTTTTTCACCCTGTTTTTATGTGTTGTGCTATATTTATATACTTTGTTGGGTATTCTGCAGACCCTTTGGTAGCTAAGTGAGCCTGTGAAAAATGGCTGAAATCCTATGGATTACATATATCTGTTTTCTTAACTTGAGACAATTGATCTCTAATAGTTATGCTTTTCGCGTAGCACCACAAGAGAATTTCAGCCGTAGTCATATAGAGAAGGAGATGGTGGTTATACAGTTCAATTTAAACAGGGCAAAATTATAGTGATAATGGTGGAGAAGAATGAGGGTGTAGGGGGAAATGGTGAAAGTGATGGGTAGGATTCCTTCTAGCCATTTTAATGTTCAGCCAGGTTGCTTGTTGTTGTTGTTGTTGTTGTTGTTGTTGTTGTTGTTGTTGTTGTTGTTGTTGTTGTTGTGTGCTGTCAAGTTGCTTCTGAGTACTGGGAACCCTATGAATTAGTTAAGTTAGTCCTATTGTCAACAGCCCTGCTCAGCTCCTGCAAACCGAAGGCTGTAGCTTCCTTTATTGAGAAAATCCACCTCTTATTTGGTCTTCCTTTTTTCTTGTTGCCTTCAACTTTCCCATGTATTATTGCCTTCTTGTGACTGCTTGAGAAGAACCTTGTTCTGTCTGGAAATAATCAACCTTCTCCTTACCAGTCCCTCCTTAACAGTATCTTAGCATTTTGCAGAGACATATGTCTTAAACAAGTTTGTAAGAAGGCAAATATATCTATCATATGGCTGTAAAAATCTGAGCCTTCTACCAGCGTTTCTCTCCCTCCCAACTGCTACATTATAGTTGTGAAGTTGTTCCAGGCAGGGTCACCACCAAAAGACTGGCACTAAAGATCATTGTCCCTTTGGGATCCCCTTATGAGGATCTGGAAGTTGAGGGTACAATCTCTGGCCATTTTGATAAAAAGCTACACTGTCTCTGTCATTAAAGTGTAAATATCTAGGAAGGAGTTCTGTTGCTTTAGTAGCCTTTGTGGATATGTCTTGGAGAACAAAAACACTGTTCGGGGATTCAGGAAATTACTGGCAGGGGTAGATATATTGGGAAATGTCAGCCTTGCCATTACAGAGGGGGAAAATGGTAGATGGCTGGCTGAACTCCCCCCCCCCTTTTTTTTTTCCCAGGTTGTAATCTGTCCAACAAAGCATGGTGAAAACAAAGGCAGGCTTTTTCTAGCTTAAAAACATTGCTCTTTAATGCTAGGGCAGCTGTAAAGAAAACATAGGTTTACCAGAATTTGGTTATGGCTGATGTTGACTTGGCCTGTATTATGGAACTATGATTGAGAGATGAATAGGAATCTTGCCCCACCTAGCTTGTCCACCTGATAAATATGTGGTGCAGCCAGTTAGGTGAACAGGTAGACTGGCTGAAGTCTCTGAACATTCCATCTGAGGAGCCAGATGCTCCTTCCAGTGGTCTATCAGTTTTTAATGAACTCTGTGTGGATGATAGCAGGGCAATGTGAGGGGTCTATTGGAAAAGGTTAATTTAACTTTCCATGGTTCTTCACCATGTGGAGAAGCTTTCTACTTCAGACTCTCCTTCTCTGCCTGAAAAGGGCAAAGGGCAGGGGTCAGGAATAGCACTCTTCCCCTTCTTGTATGTTCTGGTTAACCTTTTTCTGAATGCCTGAATAAAGCTTGTAAGAAAAATAGTAAGGATACAAATGAAACTGAAATTGGAGCTCTTCTCTTTCTCTTTTTTAAAAAAGCACTGATCAAAACTGAAAAATGTCAAAATCTTACTGCAGGCAGCAGTAAGACCATTGTAGAAAAAGCTCCTCTTGGATCCCACGGTGTTGGATAATTACTGACTAGAGATGGGCATGAATTTTTAAAATGAATAACCAAATTCATTTTTTAAAATAGCTAATTCATCAATTGATATTCATACGAATCAATCAATGAATTTTTAGCGATTTGATTTGTCAAATCGTTTAGCTATAAAATGCCCCCCCACAGCACCTACAGGCACCAAAATTATAGAGAAGCTTCCTCTGACTCTTCTCTACAATCACTTCAGGTTTTCTTGAAGATTGGGGTTCAGATGTCTGAGTTTTACACTCACAAAGAGGGCCCCCCAGGAAAGTTCCCCCCAGGTACCTAAAGACACCAAATTACAAAGAAACTTCTACCGACTCTCTTCTACAATCCCTCCCAGTCTGGTGAAGATTGAGTTTCCCCAAGCCAGCTGCTAAAGGGCACTTTCCGGGGGGGGGGGGGGGGAGCCACTGGATGTATAACTTGGACATCTGAAACTCAATCTTCACTTAACTTGGAGGTGGTTTCTCCATGCTCTCTTCTAATGTCATAACCCACCTATATGTCACATGGTTGTCACCTCAGATAACACAACCCACAGCTCCATTTGATACAAGCCAAATGTCTGCCTATTCTATACAGTGAGCTAATTAGGATCACACTGAATTGTACCAAAAATAATACATGCCCTAACACTGTTCCAGAAAGGTGCACAACAGCTGTTAAAAGGGCAGGATGGGTTGATCTAAGTCAAAACATGTATGGACGCTGTCATTTGGTTTAAACCCAACAATACCAAACAGTGATCCAAATGCCAATCTATATGCCTGCCTGGACAGGCCCTAAGATGGGGTTTAAAATGGGATGGTTTGTATTTTTGTTGCCTTTAAATATGTTTTAGCAATGCTTTTATCTAACATTTTCAATATAATGTTTATTTAATTCTTTTTCATATATTTGAATAATTTATTGTTTTTGGGTTTCAAATATTGTCTTTTTAAAATGATGTACGCTGCCTTGGGTCCTTTTTTTCAGAGAAAGGTGGGGTAAAAATATTTTAAAATCAGTTGGCCAATTGGCTGAGCTGTGATCAATGAATATTATAAAGGAGGGAGGAATTCAAAGAAGAAATGGGAGATAAGAAGCAATGGGAGGGGCTTTAACAGTGGTTAAGAATTCGGAAAGGTCTGATGCCTTTGAGTCTAAAGGCAGAGAGAAGGAGAGCAACAAACATGTTGGTAATAAGAGAAGTTGGGCAGTTTTATTAAGTATGTCTTTAAAGCTGTAAACTATATTGCGCTCACATATGCATGGGTGTCTAGCAACAATCAATATGCTGATTCCAAGCATATTTCTCCAACTGCTGGTGAAGCGCTTTGCCTACATGTGTTTTTGCTGTTTCCTTGCCAAAGAGATATTTATGTTCTTTTCACTTTCAGTATATATCTTTGTTAATCTCCTCATCAAGCCTTACTGGGACTGTTCATATGTGATATATTTCTACGTATACATTTAAAATACACAGACGTGTAGTCCTGGTGAGACTTTAGGTTATTCCCTAAAGCCATAAACTATATCCATTATTTTTCCCTTGTTAATAAAAGTGATTAAAATAAATTACAGGAGTCTGACATAAGGCAGGGTTCAAATGTCTGTATTAGCTTTAAAATCTGAGCCCATGCTTTAATGCTGTTGGCTGTCCTTGTGAAGTAAGTGGTTCCTGAGAACTCAAGGTGATTTATTTAAAGTGGAATAAGATCTAGTACTTGAATTTTGGGGCATTCTGTAAATTGAGGCTTATACTAACCAGCTAGTTTCCTGGTCTCTCTTGCCAATAATGCGGCAGAGATTTTTAACTTGCTTTGCAAACAAATACAGTTTTTGCTGGGCTTATTTTCTCATTTAATTTAAATAATTTAACGAGCAATTTTAAAATCTGCAACCTAAGCATACTTGATTATTTTGTACAAAATGAAACTGGTATGTGTGCTTAATCAGCAGTACACTGGCTTTACTCCTCTGTTAGAAAAAGGGCTACAGAAAAGTCTAGTGCATTATTTCAGCTCTTTCTTAGAGGTCATCTCACATATCTTTCATGGACTCCCATCCCAATTCCTTGCAAATGTAAAGGGCTAAGTTTCAGTTTGTGGGATATAAAATTGAATTCAGGAGAAAACCAAAGTCAAATTAAATCCCTTCAGATAAATTCTGGTACCTGTCAAGGTGAACTAGGGTTACCTGTGAAGCAACTGGAACCAAACCCAGACATGTGTGATGTTGGAGAGTAAGCATGCAGTGGTACAGAAGCAATGTCAACATGGAGGTTCAGCCCTTTGAAATGCAGAATGATTGCCTGAGTACACTTTGTTAAGAAACCATGTCCATACTTCCTTCTAAGAAAATAAAGTATATACAGTATTTATGACAGAAGCACACTTGCAGTAGGAGAGGTGATAGAAGTCCAGTTTTTGCTAAGTGGAGATGCCAGCAGCTGTGGCTGCCCTTTTCATCTCTAGAGAAAAAAAAGGCAATAGGTCTCTTTTTTGGAGGGACAAGAGAAAGGCATGGGGAAAACTGGACATGTTTAGCCTTGAGAAGAGAAGATTATGGAAAGATACAATTGTTGTTATGTGCTGTCAAGTTGCCTCAACGTATGCCAACTGTAAGAATGAGCTATCTCCAAAAGGACCTGTTTCCCACTGCCCTGCTCAGCTCTTGCAAACTCAAGCCTGTGGTTTCTTTTAGAGAGTCAATCCATCTCCTATTTGGACTTCCTCTTTTCCTGCTGCCTTCAAGCATTCCCAACAATATTTATTTTCCAGTGAATCCTGTCTTCTCATGATGTGTCCTAAGTATGACAGCCTCAGTTTCAACATTTTTGCCTCCAGAGATAGTTCAGGGCTGATTTGATCTAGGGCCCACTTGTTTGTCTTTCTGGCAGTCCAGGGTATTTTTTCTGACAGCTTTCTTTCATGCAGAGCATTCACACCCATACATAATGATGGAAATACATGAGTGTGAATGATTTGGTCTTGGTCTCCAGTGATACATCCTTCCATTTGATTATCTATTCTAGTTCCTTCATTGCTGCCCTGCTGAGTCTTAGTCTTCTTCTGATTTCTTGGCTGCACTTTCCATTTGGATTGATAGTTGAACCAAGGTATACAAAATCTCTAACTATTTCAATTTCTTCATTGTCAACAACAAAAAAATTGTAGTTCTTCTGTAGTCCTGATTTTGTCTTCTTAACGTTCAGCTGCAATCCTGCTTTGGCACTTTCTTGTTTCATATATGATAGCAGATTTGATAGTACTCTAGAGAGGTTATACAGAGCAGTGCCAGGATATGTTCTCAATCGTTTCAGAGTGAAGAAATTGGTTCAGGTTACTGGAAACCAGATTTTTGCTGAATATCAGGAAAATCTTTTAGAATAGGACAACAATGGAACCAATTACCTTGGAAGGAGGTGAGCATTCCAACACAGGATGCATTCAAGAGAAAATTAGACAGCCACCTGCCATATATACTTTGACTTGGATTCCTGCATTGAGAAGGGGGTTGGACTTAATGGCCTTATAGGCCCCTTCCAACTTCACTATTCTATGATTCTGTATTTCTGTGAAGGAAAGAAATGACATCAGTCAACTCTTACTTACTCTTAATACTCCCCGTAAGGCAAAGATATGCATTTTCTTGAATGTAAGTTGAGTTGTACTTCCAACATGTGAAACCACATTGGTGCTTCAAACCTGGGAAAGGCAAACTCTTTAGCCCTATTTAGGTATTCAGAAAATGATTACTGAGTTTGTATGAGAAAGCAGAGGGTGCTAGGGTTCCTGACTGAATAGGGACACTCCATACGTGGAAGGGAATCCTCACCTGACACTATTGCTAGCAATTTCTCCCTCCTCGTGCATTCAAATTAAAGTGTTCTGCTAGGCCAAACAGGACTTTTACCTCCAGAAATAGTATCTTTTTAAAAAAATTCTTTGAAAATACTGAAGTTGTGGGGGAGAGGGAGGGAAGGAGAGTTACATGACTGACAGGTTCACCTTCTAAACTTATCACACATTTTATTAGGGACTCCCCATTCACTGTGCATGGAAAAGGCATTCTGACTCAGCTAAACAGTTATTTCCAGATGTGTTTGCCCAGTTGTTATATTGGTTTGAAGCAAGCAAACTTTGCAGTACTGGATTGTGTGATGGGGTGACTGTTTGCAATTTCAAAAGCCTTCTCAAATATTTTCCATCGATTCTTTCTGGATGCTTCTGTGCAATGAAAAGTCTTTCTTTTATTCATTATGATACAATTACATTTGCTATTGTTCATTTTACTCTCTTAGTCTCTGATTTGTATGCCTGCATCTCTGTGTGTATTTAATGTGTAGAATTTAGGCATTCTCCTTTCTCCTTTACGCTAGTTAGAAGAAATGCATTATTTATTTGAATTCGTTTTTTCTAGAGTGTGTGATTGTCTCTCTCTTTCATTAATCATCGTCATACTATACTACTGTTATTCCCATGTTAATCAATATGTTTGTTACTTTGGGGTTTTTTTATATAGAACTGAATTGGAAGCATCAGTAGAATCCATTATACCTTTTACTTCCCCTATGAATTTGGAGAAATATCTGTCTGTCTGTCTGTTTAAAAAAGCCCAGTCCCTTTTGGTTCAGTTCTTGTCTCCTTCTACTTCTTGTTTAAGTCAATATAATAATAGATCAAAACTATATTTCTTCATTCACTTATCACTCACCAATTCTCCCCTCAAAAGACTGCCACTGATGCTATAAGCACAGCATGATATTTGTTAGGTGCAAAGGTACAGGGTGGGATGAGATCATGGATGGCCATTCTTCCAATGTCATCACAGTTCACTGTTTCAAAAGCATTAGATATTCAGTCATGCCCAAGCTCCTCCACCTACTCTGCCTTGTTTAAGAGTTACCTCTGTGATGTATGCTGCTTTTGTACAAAAAATACCATCAGGGAACAGCAAGGCAGCTCCCCCACACAGACGTAAACCATTTCTGGAATCTTTTTCTACATGCTACATATCCTTCTCTTTCCAGATTTCTTACTTTTGGCCACCTATATTCTACCTGTCATCTTATGAACAGTGGTCTACAAGAATCCTACAACTCTAAGGGATTTTTTTTTTTAAAAAAAGCCCTCTCAATGTAAAGTCTGTTCACGTACAAAAATCCCTCCACCTATTCATCTGAAACTTGGCAGCTTTGATTCCCTCAGAAGAGGCAATTTTGCTTGCAGATTTCTTAACACTCTGCCAAGAAACAAAAAAGTTATTGAAAAATCTAAAAAAATTAAAAGTCCATAGTGTGAAACTTTCTTCAACTATTTATTTTTCTTCCTAAGGGGCCTGCAAGTTTAAGTCAATACTGGCAGAGTATTTAAAAAGATTAGAGCCAGTTTTTCCCAGTTCTCGTCAGTGGGAGGCAGAAACCTTCGGATTCTGAATTGAGATTGGGATCAGAGTCAAACTGAATGATCTCTGAATTAGTTGACGTGAACTGAGTCATTTTCTAATGCACTAAATTGAGGTCTATCTCAAACGTTGTGGTCTCTGCATGTCTTTGATGCATTTATACCAAATCAACACTGTGTGCAGCCATAACTCTTGAAAACTACAACTGTTACTGAGAAAGTATAATCACATCACCTATCAAACTGCTGAGTATTTATCTTTCAATCCTCCATTGAAATAATATTGTACAGTAGGTTTGCAAAGGGGATATTCCCATCAGGCCTGGGCTCCTGCTCAGTTGCTCCTTTTTGCTCCCATTTCATGCAATACAATTTCCCTTATTTGTGTAGCAGCAATATTCTGGGCTGTTGTGTCATCTGGCCATAGCTTGGACTTTCCCTCACAAGCCAGTTGGCTATATTAGGGACAGGGAGTGAGCCTGAGAAGGAATCTCTTTCCTCTAATCTCTTCCTAGAAGATGACAAGGTGCTTGGCCTAGAGCCTCCTATGCAAATGGAAAGGTGATGGCCTCATTTGTGCAGGTTGTACATGCTCTGAAAGGAAATGGATCTTTCCCAAATTCCCAGACTTTGGGATCCGATGGTCAGATTTGCTAGAAAGGCAAGAGGGGCAAGAAGCTGTTGGTCCTGCAAAGCTCAATTGAACAAGGAAAAAGATGAAGTGGAACATGTGTCACCTTTAGTAAGTTCAGAGCCCTTGCGATACAGCATATGCAAGCATTTTTTTAAAATGGAAACAGTTGTTCAGACTCAGTGATTGTCTGTCTATTCCATGTTGACAGTACAAGGCTGGGCAAAGTTCATAGTGACCTGCATTATTGTTTGCAGTTGCATTAGTCTGGCAGCTGCCAGGTGCCTTGTGGCACCTAGTGTATTAGGTTGGCTCTTCAGCAGGGTTAAGTGAGAGGAGGCTGCACTAGTCCTGTGCTGAAAATTCCTCCTAGGAGAATGTTGACCATTCCAATTCCCATTTAATTTGGTAGGGAAAAAAAAGTCTTTTGAAATTTCAAACAGCAGAAATTTTGAAGAAATGTTCATACGTTAAGGTTCATGGTTTGAGTGCTTACTTTTCTTTTGAGGTGAGTGTGTTTGTATCTTGTGTTTCATTGTGCAGACATCTCAGTGGCAGCTGGCAATCTCCTCCCAGCCTCCTTTATTTCAGTTAAAATCTCCTTCCCATCTTTGGTTAAAGTCCAGGGGAAGATGTTATGAAATAATTCCATTCATAAATCAGGACACATTGGGAGACCAGGAGAACTGCAGTATAATGAATATGTGTGTACCAGAAAGAAAAAGAACAAAACAAATGCAGCACTCTTGGTCACCCTGGAATGTCAGGAAGGCTCAAAAGCATCACCAAAAGACACTCTAAAGGACCCTGAGAATGGAGCATAAAAACTGAAGCCTCTTTAACTGAGAAAGAATACTTTGCTGCCATTAAAGAACAGAGTGTGTCACAGAACTAGCTCCGTCTCTTTCCATGAGCTAGACACAATCCTCATCCTCCGTCTTATCTGCTATAGGGCTTACAGGGCAGGACCTGTATTCTAAGCATCTGTGCTGGAGTCAAAATGCATCCACAGTGGTTCTTCAAAAATTTAACATTTGGATGTCCCAATTAAGGTATTGAGCCCTGAAAAATGGCAAGTTCTCAGAAGACATTTTTCTGAGCAATACTATGATGGCTTTCTAGAACTATCTTTAAAATCTCTTCAAGACTTTTCAGAGTCTGTCTTCCTGCTGCCAGTGAGGCCATGGGCCAATGTTATTGTTATGTGCTGTCATTTCAGAGTTACGGCCACCCTGTGAATTAATTACCTGCAAAAGGTCCTAAAATTAATTGCCATGCTCAGGTGTCTTCAATTTTCACTCCCCTTCCTTCATCTGAATCTAATCTAGCTTTCTGTATATGTTCTGCATACTAGCTGAAGAGACAGGGAGATAAAATACATCCTTGTCTGGCACCTTTGCCAATTGGAAATCTATCTGTTTCTCGATAGTATGTTCTAACAGCAGCCTCTTGTCCAAAGTTTAGCTTATACATCAGGATAATTAAATGTGGCACAGCCATTTCTTTGAAAACTATCCGTAGCTTTTCAGAATTAATACTATCAAAGGCTTTGCTAAAGTTTATAATGCACAAGCTGATTTTCTTCTGAAATGATTGGGACATTGTTGAAGCCAGCCTACATTTGCAATATGATATCTAGTTCTTCTTCCTTTTCTGAATCTCGCTTGAATACATGGTTTGACATGAGGCCTGACATCTCCTCTGAAGCAACCAAGAAATTAATGCAATTCTCTCATCTCTCAAACATTTGTGGATTCTGAATACAAACATTTCAGCTATAGCTGGATAACCCCTACACAGGACTATGAATTTTCTCCAAGCCATATGCCACATTCATTCCTGAGAATATATTTGTCTAGAAAATGTGTGGCCATAGATGCAACCTTTGCTCAGAGTGGATTTTCATAATTTAAAGATTTCTACTCTCATCATATAGTGAGTAACCCCCTCAGGCCAAAATAATGGGAGTAGAAGTCTCAAAACCAGCAGCAGGTAGACTAGCCCCTTCCCCTTCATGCTGTTCCTGTGCCTTCTTTTCCCTCCACTAGTTAGAAAGTATGGCACTTCCCTATGGGAAGCCTCTGTTGGAACTCATTCTCCTATGCACCTTTGTGAGTCTCAGGGAATCTTTCATTTCCCACAGTTTAGTGGGTGGGCAAGGTGCTTTTCTAACCAATGTAAAAAGGCAGCAGTGTAGGAATTGCATGGAGGTAGGTGGCTGCTCTGCCTCCCAGTTTGAGGGCTTTCACTCCCATAGTTCAGCTTGCGGGTGGCGAGCAGTGAATTAATAGGACTGAAAATTATTCCAAAAATTCCATCTTTAGCCTCAGGAACTCACTTGTGGTTCCCAAATTCAAGACTGCATGTTTTCATGAAATGAAAGTGCCATTCTGGTTGTGATGCAGGGAGCCCTCACTGGGGGTGGGGGGTATAATCAGGCAGCAGGAGAGCCTGGGCTGCCCTTGACTATTTTGTAAGGGTTAGGTGTTTTCATTCCAAAGCAATTATTCCATTTTATCTGTGGGTATCTGTGAAAAAGGAGAGCAAAGTGTGACAATTCCCCCCAATCCTAAATTGATTTATTATTCCAGTGTTTACCAACAGATACATTGGCTGAAATCCTGTTGCTTACAGTAGACCCAGTAGAGATTTACTGAGTCAACTTCTCTGTAAATTCCATTGATTCAGATAGGCCTAACCTAGTTGCGACTAGCTATGCTAAAGAAAGTCACAGTTAAAGTTTGAGCCAGTGGAACTTATGGAGGAGTTTACTTGCTAAATCCCCACTGATTCAACAGACCTGTTCTAGTGCAACTTAATACATTAAGCAAGAGATTTCAGCCATTGAGTCATAGTTGTTTGGTATGCCCACAAGATATGCTAACATACTGCTGTGCAGCTTCTTAACCTTTTGAAAGTGTGCACCCCCTTGTATTTTATCTTCTCCTCAATTCTGCTATCCTTAAACAGTTTCCAGTGTTTTCTGCAGCTGCTTTACTGTTCAATGTCTAGCCACAGAAATCCTGTTACCTTTTTATACTTTCTGCAGTTCTGTCTCTTATTTCAACTACTCACTCTGTATTTAGTCACCATAAATGTGTGGCTATATGCCTTTCGTGCCCCAGGAAATAGGAGATCATATCAGCCCACTTCCTCTCATTTTTCTAGCTTTCTTCCTTCTCCAAATCTAATTCCAAATTGCTTTTCTACCTTTCTTTTCCCCCCGATTTCTCCTGCACTTTGACCTCAGAACACACAATATCAGCCTGCCTTACTCCCCCTTCTCTTCATCCAGTATGTTTTTCTCTAACTTGTCATAACCATGTGTAGCTAGAAATTGTCCTTCAACTCAGGCTGCCTCATTTATCTGGAAAACGTTTTGTCTCTCAGGCTATTGAATCTCTTCATTTGAGATATTGCTTCAAGACCTTTCTTTTTTCCTTAGCTAATGGCAGGTCCTTTCTGAAAAGGGGGAAAAACATTTTGTGATACCTTGGTGAAGAATATTATTTTCAGAAGAGATACTCTGTAGTTATTTCATTGAAGAATAGCACTTGCTTCAGAGGACTTATCCCACCACAAACCATTCTACCTCTTCATACACTGTACACAAAGAAAAGCCAAGCAATTTTGTTTCCTGTATATTCGAGAGGTTTGCACAATTTATTTTCAAATTTATTTGTCCTACAATAACTTGATTCTGCACCTGGTTTATTGACATCAAATCCAAACTTATATTTTGCTTCAGTTCCCTGATTTTATATTTAAATACATGTGTGGAAGCTGAAGCATTGCCAACATGTTGTTATTTCAGTTTGATTGTTTAAAAATATATATTGTAAAATAGAAAATTGGAAAATAATGTCCAAAATTCCACAAATGACTCCCCGAAATTTTTTTTAGGTGAAATTAGTCATTGTTTTTTGCAAACACCAAAAATTTAGCAATGCCTTTGTTACAAAATAAAATTTTATAATCAATGCCTTTCTTGTAATATTCTCCATCTCATCTTTGAAGGGAAAACAAAATGAAACAAAATCCCCAGTCTCACTTCTCTCATTTAGGAGCAGAAGTGGTCTAGGTGGCAAGTGATGGAGGACTGAGAAAAAGGGGGTCCCAGTGTGTGATCATTCATTCTGAAAATCAGAGTGTAGAATAGGGTTATTTTGTTGACTCATGTCTTAATCACTGCATTTGTGCTTGGGGAGCTGCAGATGTAAAGCAAAATGAACTAGGAGTGTGCTTTAGTATCTATGTATGTTCTGATGCATATTTTCTCTTCTTTTCAAAAGTGGTCTATCTTGTTTCTCACTCTGTCTGGTTCTGCAAGTTGCAGTGATCTTTTGAAGATGTTCTAATGCACAGTCTTTAGAGCTAACAAGGTGGAAGCACCTTCACCATCTCTTACTTGCTCTCAGAATTGTTAGTTGGGCCAATGCTTCACTGGGCGGAGTGGAAGGCATGAGTGCTCAAACCAGCGCACCTATGGTTGTCTGAAGGCAGGAACTCATCTGAAGTCAATACAATACATCAATTCAGTGATGATGAAAGTGAAAGAGAGAAGGGCTAGATATACATATGAATAAATGCAAGCCTTGGGTTTATTCCTGCTAGGAGGAGTACAAGTGTCAGAGTAATCTACAGATGACCCTGAGACTATCTAAGAGTGTTACATTTAGGGAACCTGAATTGTTTCATAACAGTATAGTCTTCTGTACATTCGCCTTACCCTTGAGTACCTTAATGATCCATAATTTCATCAGTGTGGGTAGTCCCTCTCCACTGATGCAGACTGGAACTATTTTATACCATCATAGTTGCTGTGGGCAGTTCTTCTTCTGGTGATGAGCTCTTTAAGTACAATATATTAAGCTGATCCTCAGTCAGTAGAGATGAAGTAAGCCACCAGCTTTATAAGTGAAGCCTTGTCAACTTGGTAAAACCTGTTAGTGCTTGCTTTCCATTGGCATAGACTTTAACACCCAAGGTCACCTCTGTACTATGAGGAGGTGGCGGCATTGTAGTTTCTGCATTCAGTAGAAGTTGCTCTCTGTATATATGGTGTTTAATATTTTTATATTTCAAAATTATATTGATGTCTTGAGTGCACCTTCCATAATCTGAGCACTATAGAAGCTACTGAAATGGAAATATAGTATTTTTCACTGAACATGATTTCATGCTTCATGAGCATGCATATAACATAAAGTTTAGTTGATTGATTATATGTGGGTGAGTTGTCATATGTTGACATAGTAAGTGTATAATGTATTAATTAATATATTTAAATGTGCATATTTTGATTGTAACAGTATCAAAATACAGTAGTTGCATTTTACAGAAGCTGTAAAATATATTTTATCTGTATGTAAACTTTGCAAGACTATAACACTGTACGTTTCTAAAAGCACCAGAGTGAATGCACTGAATATTGCTTATTCCTTGTTTTATTCATTTTAGTTAGTACAAACTTTTTATTTTGTCTTTTGTCTTAAGACAGAAGTTTTGAAAACATGTTTATTGGAATCCTGTCTTATCAAGAATTGCTTAAAGTTAACATATCAAAATGCAGTGGTAAATATTGCACAACAAATGCAGAGAGATATTCCCCATTAATCATAATATATTCCCAAATGAAAAAGTCAGTATACTACTTAGTCATCTATCTGCAACCTATAGAGACCACTGAATGAAACTCAAAGCTTAATCCAGACAGGACAAAGCTGCTGCAGCTCAGTTAAAATTATGATCAGGGATAGGGATTCAGCCTGTGCTGAATGGAGTTTCATGTCCTTGAAAACTCAAGTTCATAGTGTGGGTGGGCCCCTGGATTTAGTCTTGAACCTGCGTGGCCAAGTTTCAGCAGTGGCTGGAACTGTTTTTGTGCTGTGGAGTCTACTGATCCACTTTAAAGCACAATTCCGAATGCTGTAGCTCAGAGCTGCAACTAGCAATTTTGGTCCTCGGGACAAGCAGCCCATAACCTATCCCCCAATCGATTTTGTGATTCAGCATTGTTCATAACTCCAAGGCTGTTTCTTGTCCTGCACACATGTATCTTGGAGCCCTCTTGCAAGTCAGGTTAGAATATAATCATGCTACATGTTAATATTTATCAAATGCCAATTCATGATTTAAGTCCTGTGTTAACAACACCTGCATAAAGCATAGCTTTGTGAATGCCTGATATAAAAAATGGTGTTGCAGGGTCGACCCCAAACCTTCAGTGTGCACTGTCAGGAGAGAAACAAGAGGCAGCTGCAGTTGCACAAGTGTCGACCTCCATTGCAACCCCCCAGTGCCTGAGCAAGAAACCTGAAACATCCAGTGTGCACCACTGTGAGACAAAAGGAGGCAGCTGCCATGCTTCCTGAATCAGGGAGGAGCTTTCTCTCTGAAGCACTACCTCCTTTTATTGAATGCTGGGTCCAAGGGGCGGTCCTCAGAACCAAGACTTGGTGGGAAGAGTAGTCTATGAGATCATTTCTTCCGGAATAAAAAAAAAAATCTTTTCCCATCATTATAGCTAATGAAGTGGAAGAAATCTTGCCACTCACTGAAGCTGGCAATTATGATAAAATATAACTATTTCCTGTCACTGTTACTTGAAACTGCTAGTTCCATTCTGAATGGGGCTCGGAGAAGTTTGTCCATCGCTAAGTAAAACACTGAGATGGGATAATTCTCTCAATGAAATACTTCCTCAATGAAATGGAAAGATGAAGCAAAGAAACAGTGGAACTGCATATGGCCCCGTTCAAGTTATTTACTCCAGTGGGAAAAACTGAGAGTTGAAAGATTCACTGCATCAGCTTCTCCTGCTTGTCTTGATTTTTTTTCCCCCTGAGCTGAAGGGGAGCAGATTAACTCTGCAGCCCTCCACCCCAAGTCATAACTATCTGCATTTTCCCATGTGCAAGCATGATATTTTACCCAAAAATATGGAAGCACATATATATGGACATGGACTTCGACAAGAATGTCCCCAAAAGATTACAGGCTGGATCAGGCACCAATCTGTTTGCCTTTATTGAGTATGGACTTAGGGGGTGGGGCAGGACACATTCCTGACAATAATAATTAATTAGAAATGTGCCCTGCTCCCCACGAAGTCCATATCTGGATTCCAGCATATGGTGGAATCAAACCCCTTCCAAGGTTTTCTAGGTAGAGAGTACTCAGAAGCAGTTTACTAGTCCTGTTTTCTGGGAGCCCTCTGGGTCAGTGTAGTTTGGCCAAGGCTATACAGGCTGGCTTTTCTCCCAGGAAGCACAATGGGAAACTGAACTCCCAATACTCTTTCTCATTTTGCTATCCATTTTGCTGGTTGTGCCTATTCACTGTAAAATACAGTGGATCGAGCAGAGATGTCCAGCGCTCCGCCCTGCCCGGTGACTCTTGAATTCTTTCAGCCTGTGACGCCAGACCTGGTGGACAAAGTGCTTGATCGCTGTCGGGCCACCACCTCCTCCCTTGACCCTTGCCCGGCCTGGCTAATCAAAGTAGCCAGGCCTGTAACAATGGAATGGGCCACAGCAATAATTAATGGGTCTCTCCAAGGAGACACTCATTAGGCCCATAAGGAAGAAACCAAATTTGGCGGCGGATGATATTGGAAATTATAGGCCCGTCGCCAATGTTTCTTTCCTTAGCAAAGTGGTGGAGAGGGTGGTGGCAGACCAGCTTCAGACACTTTTGGACGAAACCAATGCCCTGGACCCATTTCAGTCGGGCTTCAGGCCACGTTATGGCACAGAAATGGCACTGGTCGCACTGTTGGATGACCTGTTGAGGGAGGCCGACAGGGGCAATATGTCCTTGTTGGTCCTCCTCGATATCTCAGCCGCCTTTGATACCGTCGACCACGGTATCCTCCTGGGGAGGCTCTCTGAGTTGGGAATCGGTGGCCTGGCGCTTGCCTGGCTCCGATCCTTCTTGGAGGACCGTCCCCAGAGAGTACAGCTTGGGGAGAATGTTTCGGCCCCATGGAGTCTCAGTTGTGGGGTTCCGCAGGGGTCGATCATCTCCCCAACGCTGTTTAATATCTATATGAGGCCGCTGGGTGGGGTCATCAGGGGTGCGGTGCTTCGTGCCATCAGTACGCTGATGACACACAGCTCTACATCTCCTTTTCATCTACTTCAGTGGATGCCGTTCTGTCTCTTCAGCGCTGCCTGGAGGCTGTACTGCAATGGATGCAGTTGAATGGGTTGAGGCTGAACCCGGACAAGACGAAGGTCTTGAGGGTGGGAGGTCCCTCCATCGGCGGTTTGGGCGACTCCCTTTCTTTTGGGGGGACGACCCTTACCGCAAAGAGTGAGGTTCGCAGCTTGGGGATACATCTGGACCCGGCGCTTACCATGGAAACCCAGGTGGTGTCCGTGGCCCGCTCCGCATATTTCCATCTATGGCGGATTGCCCAGCTGCGACCATATCTTGATGGGGAGGCCCTCACTACTCTTGTCCATGCGCTCGTAATCTCGAGATTAGACCATTGTAATGCGCTCTACGTGGGGCTGCCTTTGAGATTGATGCGGAAACTTCAAATGGTGCAGAATGCGGCAGCCAGGCTTCTTAGTGGGGTGAGGAAATTTCAGCATATCTCTCCCACTCTGGTTGCCTTGCATTGGCTTCCCATTCGTTTCCGCATTGACTTCAAAGTGTTAATGATGACGTATAAAGCCCTAAACGGTTTGGGACCTCGATACTTGGCAGATCGTCTTCTCCCACCTAGATCTACCCGAATCACCCGGAATAGCCAGCAGGGACGGCTGAGGGGCCTAACGCCGAGAGAGGCCCGGAAAGAAAGAATAAGAAACCGGGCCTTCTCGGCAGTGGCCCCTCGGCTATGGAACAGCCTCCCAACTGAAATTCGCCTGGCACCCTCGCTGGGTGTTTTTAAAACCCATTTGAAAACTTGGCTTTTCAGACAGGCCTTCCCTCCAGTCAATAACTGATCTTTACTCTTTCATCTTGGTACTGATTTAATTTAATATAAGTGTTAAAATTATGATCTTTTAAATCTTTTATGTATTATGATGTTTTTATTATGTATGTAAGCCGCCCCGAGTAGACTTTGTCTAGGGGGGCGGGGTAAAAATCTAATAAAGATAAAAGATAAAGATAAAGATATTCCTAGCAGCTATATAAATATAATATAAAGCTATATTTCCCTCTTAATAGCTCTGACCCTCAATTTAGAAGTATAATTCAAAATTCTAGCTATAATATGTTGTTAACATTGAGAAGCTGATATTTGGAAATATGAAAACTCTGTTGCCTCCATGTTATCTATATGACAAGCTTAAATCTAAGTATTAGAATGAATATTGCTTTCTATTCCTCAGATATAGTAACAGAGGTCAGTAACCTCTTAACTCACT
The DNA here is from genome assembly GCA_037013535.1 of Intellagama lesueurii. Lineage (NCBI taxonomy): Eukaryota > Metazoa > Chordata > Lepidosauria > Squamata > Agamidae > Intellagama > Intellagama lesueurii. The sequence goes on along the minus strand of JBAJHW010000003.1, from coordinate 203,650,658 downwards.
TTATCCCTATGCACTTGTTCATATGCAAAGTGAGCTTAAAAGAAGGTCAAATTAAAGTGCAACTTTGCTTTAACTGTTTGTTCCTCAAGAACACTATTTAAGCAGAAGAGGGGAAATAAATTCAAGAGTAGAACGTATTTGAATAACTGAAACAGTGGTAATTGGGTGAGTAACCTTGACATATTTCAGCTAAGGTACAGGCATACATCTGCTGCTGAGATAATTACACTACAATGCCAGCTTTTGTTAAGCATGAATACATGAAAGCAACCTAGATAATGGCAGACAATATTGCTCCATGCCTTGTTTTGTCTTATGCCCTCTCTAAAGGCAGACAGTTCTTTTCATTTTCTTCTACCTGTACTGCCTTTGTTGTATTTCCTGTGTCAAACATTGAAATTATCATTCTTCTAAAGTGTTTTCAAAAAGCATTTTTGCATGTTAATGCAAAAGTTACTGATTTACAGAATATCCACAGTGTCTCTGATGTGTGAAAGAAATTGTTCTGCCCCAGAGCAATGTTTATCTTCTGTGATTTATTCCACCTTTGCTGCAGAGACTATTTATGTCAGAGACAACCAACCTGAATCTGGTTTCTCCCTTGTGGTTTTCCTTAAGCTGGGAAGACAGGACCGTCAGATCAGGAATTACAATGCTCCTGTGAATTGCTGCAATACAAAAAGGAACACCTTTAACTGAAAAAAGAATGTTGCAATGTGCTTAGGTGTTTCTGGCACAAAGCATGCTCAATGATGAGAATCTCATTTTGATGGTTCAACAGTTCATACACATGCATATTCTCTTAATGTAATTTGTTCCCATAAAAAGAAACAAAGCACACTGTCCTTTCAAGCTGTTTTTCTTTTCTTTCTTTCTTTTTTTTTGGGGGGGGGGTACAGGGTAGGAGCAAGTGTTCTCTTTCCCAGAATCATGCAAAACAATTGAGAAAACAGCACCATCATTGTACACAAGCAATATTTGTGTGCAGACTCATAGTCCTGGTATCCTGTTATTGTTTTGTGAGCTAACTAATATAGCTTCCCTGCAACAGAACAAGGAGCAGCTGATATCACATAGCAGCATAGCACAGAAATGTTACACCACTGTATAGATTTGTAGAAAACAGGCCTTGGGAGAAGAGAGAAGTGAGAAAAAGTCATATATGGCTCCTAAGCCATATTGACCCAGAACTACCTTGGCACAAATGGAAAGAAAATGTAATGTTGAAGGTATCATTCCACATAATCGGATAGGTTTGATCCCTTTGTGTACTGCAGAGCATTGCTAGAAGTCATTGTTTGTGGTACTGCAGCTGTACATATCATTTTCAGTGGGGCCTCCACCATGGGTATATTATTCTTTGGAGATTTGAAATTGTACTTGATGTATATATTTTAAAATATACTCATTCATTATATTCTTATAAGTGCTCTGTTCTGATTTCAGGTTTCGTGCAACTTCTGTGAGCTGGAAAAAGTAGCGACGTTAATTAATAATCACATAGAAAGGCCGTGTCATGTTGTGTTAGAGAATCAACATTTGCCAATATAAAAAAGACGTTCTAAGCAGTCTGAAATCTGAGACGCATGAGAAATGATATACAGTTCTCTGCTGCTGTCTCACAAACTGCAATAATTGGGAAAGTAACCTTGACTTATTTTGGCTGAGGTCTGGGTACCCACAGTTTATTATATTTCAGACAGTATCCATTAACAGAGATGTAGAGCCAAATTAACTCTAATGTTGCAATCTTCACAAGACGTTCCATAGCTAGCAATAACGTTAAAATGACACTCTTAAAATAAGAATTTCAATTATGAGCCAGATGAAGCGGGAGGGGGGGATTGACAGCTTTAATGAGCAGCAGGAGTTAGCATTCATTTTGAGAAAAAAAAATCAGCATTACCATAGATATGAAGTCAAACTAAAGAATGATATCTAGGCATTTACCATTGTGCCACATTACCAGTAGCATATGACAGAATGGACTTTTGAGTCCACTTTCTCAGGACTGTGATATGACAATTCTGTGTTCTTTAATTAAAGAAAGAAAGGGGGGAAACTCCAAATATAGATGTTATTGTCCTTCTCCCGTGCTCTATTTTTTACCCCATGGCACCAAAATATTGTTTGAAGTGTCCCACTATAACTATCACTGATAGATCTCCTGATGCAGTTTGACAAGGGGGAAAAAAACACTGCTTGCTGTGGCACAGGCAAACACAGCTGAGCTTTGTCTTTGGATGTGACCACTTTCTTATTCCCCCATTTCCATGCTTATAATTCACCACAGAGATCTCATGAAGAAAATGGAAGACTATCATCAGAGATATAGGTTATGACTCTAAGGGTTTATATGATACTTGAGCAGGATTTCTGAGTTCCTAGTTTATGCGGAGATAGGTGTTAACTTCAATATATAACATTTTATTTATAACACCTAAATAGGAGCATCAGCCATATGGAATTGAACTATCACTTATAGCTTCTTATTTGGTTGCATTTGTATCTACACACACACTTCTCCTGAACTTTAACACCAGATTTTTGTTTCTTTTTCTCACATTTTGCATTTAAGTGAATTCATACAGTTCCTTCTTAACTGCAACCACTTCCACCCTCTTCAAAACACACCACCGTCTAAAACCAAGCTCTTAACAAATGTCAAATGCTCACACACAACACCCTGTCTTTCATTCTTCAGTCCCACCCCCACCCCACATACAGCTTTCCAGGACTGTGACTGGCTGGGTTAAAGAGCCAGTGAGAAGACAGACACTGAAGCTATCCATCACAATTGGTTTGAAAGTCTAGTTCAGGATTGGACACAGTGTTGCAGCCTACACCTGTGGCATATCACAAAGCATTGGACATGCTGTACAGAAGTAACAGAAATGCATTCATTCAAGAGTAGCAAACACTTTTCAAAGCAGTTGCGTTGGCTAAAGGGAGTGCTGCATCAGACATTTTTGCTGAACTTTCTCATTTACACATGTCCCTTGGACCAACAGAGGTGTGAAAAAGGGAACAGAGAAGGAAATGGGATGAAAAAGCAGGGATCTCATCAGGTATTTTAAATCTACTTTTATCTGTGTTGGCAACTTCAGCAGGCCCACAGACCAATCCACACCCCTCGATCACTCTGTGAGGACCCCACAAAATCACTGCTACACATGGTTGAAATTCAGTGGCACATCAGCAGAAGGTGGTGGTGGGAAACACGTATGTAGGAGTGTCCACTTTGTTTTAGAGAAAAAGCTGGCTTCCAGAAACTGCCAAGAAAAAAATTATTCTCTAAAACAGCATTGTTCATGTAATTTGTTTTAGTGCAAAAGCAGTTGGGGAAGGTGAGCTGACTCTGCCTTCCCACCACCAAATATTGATGCTGCACAGAAACAGCTGGGGTGATTGTTTTCTACCTTACCTTTTCTGAATGAGAAATAGCTAACTCTGATTTAGGGGGGAAAGCTCAAATACATCTCCTATCGAACAATTGCATATAGGTTTCATTGCTCTAAAGCGATGGGCTGTAGATCACAGATATATATTCATTACAGAAAGAGAGGCTAGAATAATAACAAGCCTTCTGGCACATATAATTAATATATCTAATTAACAGTTTGCAAAGACAGGCAGGTATACAAAGGGAAAGACAGAGAGTTTGTCTCATGAAGCAGAAGGATTGTGCTAGGGAAGTAGCAGCACTGGGAATGGGATGCCTAGATGACCAGTGAAACTGTAATTGTAGTGATACAGTCGACCACAGAGGTGGACATAGATGGTAAAAGAGGAGGAATGGAAGAGAGTTGAAGCAAGGCATGGCTGGAATTACCTGTCTCCCGGAGATGGGGGTTATGAGGAGGGTGTTTCTTTGGACTTTGGAGCCAAAACTAATTTGGCTAAACATAGATTTAGAAGGAGAGTTTTGCCAAAAGGACAGGTCCTTATGGAGAAAATGTTTAAGAGTACTAAATGAGATTAAAATATAGGGTGAAGTAAACGGAGGAAAGATCAAATTGAATTTGAGTTAAATCTGTACTTCTAGGATAAATTTTACTTGCCTGCAAAATGTGCCAAAACAAAAACAAAACAAAAAGCTCTTTGGTCTTAGAGAACAGCACCTCACCTCAGGACATAACTTCACCAAGTTTATAGATAATCCTGAACCACAACCAGAGTCTGACTCTGGAACAGATAACTGCATTACACAAGGATGTAAAGCTGTCCCTTTTCTGTTTGAGAGGGGTTGCAGACAAGAGGGCTGTCATGCTAGCAGTTACAAGGAGCTGCTGTTGCTCCTTAATGGATTTTATACAGTAAGGGACAAAAATGGCAATGAAAAGACAAGAGAGGATTATAAATGAAGGACAATGACATCTGAAACTCCTGTAAAATTCAGCAAATGAGATGTGGTGATGGCATGATAAAGTGCTCATCTGAAACAGGCCTGAGTGTATAAGGCAGCAGAGATCTGTCTCAGGCTACAGGTGGTACAACCAGAAGAAAACAGAAATACCTTAAGGTCTGGGATTCTAGTGCAGAGTAGAATATAATTGCACCCGAGGAGCAATGTGATCCATGGTCTTATTCTCATGTGGAGTGTGCATACAGAAGGGATTAACTAAGTCCTAGGCTAGTTATGGATCTTGAACAAAGGCTTCAAATTATTGATCACTCAAGAGTGGGATGCAAGATGGATCAAATCAAAGAGAACAAAGTATTAATTTCACACACTGGATAGGAGGTGTACAGTAGTTTTCTTCCTGGAGGTTGGATCAAATAGTAGCCGGCAGTTCAAAGTATTGAAGCTCAGCACTCAAAGGAAAGAAAGAAGTTAAGGTTATGCAATTTTGCTAGCTCCCAACCAGGTCCTTGCTGATCATGCAGATGGGTGGAGATGTCCCATAACTAAAAGGTTGCTTTACTAGAGTTGTTTGAGAAGCCAATTAAAATGTGTCTTTGTAAGTATGTGTGTAAGTAGCTGCATGGCTACATGGCAATCAGATATATACAGTATATGCACTTCTCAGTCAGGGGGAAAGCACTGCCTTTGAACCCAAACAGAACAAAGCACAATCAAAGCAAAATAGCAGCTACTTATGCAGCTTCTCAAAGTCTTAGTCTGTTTTTAATACCCCTTCCAAGTGCTATCTTCCAGAATCCAGACAGTGAAGAAACTGCATGATACCTGAGCCATCCGGACCAAGCTGATGTTCAATTAGAACAAGAAACAATCCTACTTGTGCTATAGGGAGCCAGCATGCCTAAAGGTCTCCTGTAAGGATTTACTGTTACCTCAGTGGTGTTTCTCTACCTCTGTTTCATTTCATATTCCACTTGTATAGAGCTCTAGAGCTCTCAATGTCTCTAGACAAGCCCTGAAAAATGAACCGCCTTGGAATGCTGAACATGTCTATGTAAAACTTAAGGTCACTGAAGAAAAGAATGGATCTGAAGCAAATCATAGTGCATAATGCATAACGTTCTGGAAAGTGGTACTTTAACAAAGCCTGCATATTGCAGAGAAGCATTTCCTAAGAAAAGAAAGCAAAAGGTGAAGGGGTTAAGAACATGATGTATCAGGAGTAGTACAGCTATGAGTGCCTACCTCTTTTGCTTAGGTTTGCAGTGCAACTCCTCTTTGTTCTTGTTCACACTCATATAGTCATTGGAAAGATATATTTACTTCCCATAGAGCTGACTTCGACCTCACCCTTTCCTTAATGGTTATGCCAGCAACCTTTGCTCCCCTTCAACATCTCAAGATCATTTGCCTATGCTTTTGTTGATAAAACCATAATGTGTTACCTGACTAGCTTTCATCTGGACCAGTCTGTAGGGCTCAGAGAATGCCTTTAACCTACCAACACTTTTATCCCCAGCTGTTTTTTTTAATCAGTGTCTCCATAACCTCCACAAACTAACTGTGCAATATCTTTTGCATTTCCTTTTGATGGTGTGTGTGTGCGCACGCACACACACACAGAGAGCAAGCAGAGAACAAAGTAATTGTTGAAAGAGACAGGAACATCCTCTCAGATGCTTGCAATCCTTACAATTCCAGGTAATAAAGCATCAACAGTCATAATTTTGTGCAACTTGTGTTATTTTCATTAAAATTTCATTCACGTTAAAGCATGATTTTTGTGCAATTTTGATCAATTTGCAATTCTTGTTCTCTTTTCTTGTTGACAAAATGCCTGACCCTCTTGTGGGGCAAGAATAATAATTTTACAAATTCTCATCTTCATCTGTTAGCTTAAGACAAGTGAAGATTATATCCTTATTCTTAAACAGGGGGTTGAAGAAGAGAGTGTGGAATACAACAACAGGTCCCTTAAAGAACCTGAGGTGTCTTTTTGTGACCAGTGGAATGGAATGGATCTGGAGTCGGCATTGTCAGAGAGTAATTCAATTTCTCTGTCTGCTCATGCTATAATGGTAATATTACTAAATCTTATCTGAGAAATCTTTGTGGTTAAGGCAGATTGCTAGGAAAATGTCTGAGAAGTAGAAAGAGTCCATCACATTGAGGTTTTTTAAACAAGGAGAAATTGGCCTAACTTGTTCTGAGGTGATTTTGTTTAACAGACTGTTTGTTTCTTAGTCTCACAATGACTTTCCCATGTCCAGCCTTTCACACCTTTCCTAGTCCATGTTAGTTAAACTGTGAAATATAGAAATGATATATATTGATTACTACCTATACAGTAAGTGTAACTTTCTTGTATTAATGAAATAGGTCCAGCTGTACTCTGGGGAAGAAGAAAAGTAAATAGCTGTCTGTTTGAGTAAAAGAAATTGTTCTCTTGAGCTGTCCAGTAGCTGTGGATTGTGCAACAAATACAGAAAGAAAATTCCATTTTCATACTCACAATATCATGGAGACAGTGCCATGAATTAGCAAATACAACAAAAAGAAAAACCAGATCTCTGAATTATTAGTAGTATTCTCCTTGCTCTGGGGCAGAGTGTAACCCATAAAACAGAAAATAGTGCATATAGGGAATCTGTTTTCCATCCTAAAATACTGCTGCATTTTTGCCTTGGCTATAGATACATTTTTGGTATTTTTAGTGTAACATCAGCAAGAGATACTTTGCTTATTTGACTGCAGTGACAGCTTGTTTCTTGTTTCTCTGTACATTTCCAGGATACCATTGATTCAGTTGTTTTCATTTCTTCTATATGCAAGGATATTTTGATATATGTTAACCCATTTATGCTTTAGGGATTGTTGATGAATCTAAAGAGATATTTAAAATATATAAAACATCTCTCCCTTCACCTATGTTGATTCATACATTATTCTCGTGCAAAAAGATGGGAATCATATTGAGGAAGTTCGATCTCCCAAGAAGATGCCTGATGATCGTAAGACATCAAAGGGCTTGGTGACTTCAGCCAGGTGATGTTATTGGGTCCCTGGCTAAAAAAAAAAAGGATGATGTTTAACATCTGCCACTTCCGGATTTACGTCTCCACTCCATTCCCTACATAATAGCAAAGGGCTCTCAACCATTACTCACAGGCACTGGCTGTGTCTTGGCTTTGGGGCTCAACTCTTACAATGTTTGGCTGAGAACAATTGGCTTGAAGCACCACTCACCCTCCCAAGTACTCCAAGTCTCCTTTCCATGTGGCAGGAAGTGTCATCTGTCATCTAAAGTAGGTGGGTCTTAGTGGGGGGAGAGCCATTGATTCTGGCTGTCTATGGGTTGGAGGTCCCCACCACCACCGATATACGCATAAATGGGTTGACGGTGTTTCCACCACTATCCCCATTGTGTGTGTGTGTGTGTGTGTTTTAAATATTGTTTAATTATCCTAAATAAAAAAGAAGGGGGAGGAGTATAAAATACAATATATCCAGTGGGAAACTAAGTGTCCTCAGCATTGTGATTAACTCCAGTTTATTGATGCAATACCTAGTAGCTTATTATCAATAAATTATGTTGGTGAGAAAGTTAGACTAAGACTTTGTTTGCAGGAAAAGTACAGGGCAAAGATATCTGGAATTTATAAGAGCACATTGGAATTAACAGCAGGGCTCATTACTGAATTGTTGCATATCTGCACTATTGGCAATAATCCTTAATATAAATTCCCATCATTAAATTGATGTGTATGTTAAATTGGAGCCATTGTCAAGTAGCAGTCCAATCCAAAGCATGTTTGTTCTGAGTATAGGTCCCTCTGAGTATAGCATGGCTAAGTTAGTGTGATTAGGGTTGAAGCCTAAATCTCATTTTAAAAAAAATGCAGAATTTGGGTCTATTGAAGTCACATATCTTCTCAGAGAAATTATTTTTTCAAGTGAAGGAAGCTAAGTTGTTTTATTATAAACACAATTAAATGTTCAGAGTCTTATAAGCACTTGGAAAGCAATTGTAGTTTACTGTGTTCCAGTTAAACCACTGGAAATATATTTTTCTTTGGAAAGTATTATACTCTTCAGAATTCATTGATATAACAAAGGCTTCCAACAGGTACAAAGAAAATAAAAATAAAGATAAAATCAATGTTATTCCCTTGTGTGATTCTTCAGTGCTCAGTGATGACATGACTTTGTTAATCACATCAAAACAAGAAATAAAGTAACTACACAGCAGAAAAAAATTGATTTTTCCTAATCTGTATCTACATAGAGATGGTCCATACATTTTTTTGAAACAACAACAACAAACTAGGATTAGCACAAGGACCATGTGGAATTCTTATTGTGCCCTTTGATTTAGTTTACCCGTACAGTGCTTTTGAAGAAAAGATAAAGGATGCTTGAAGCATAGTCTCTGCGTATTAGAACACATTGCAGAATGGTGTTAGGTATCAGTAGAACAAAAATCCAAAAATAACATCCTTTTTTTTTAAAAAAAAAGAGCATATTGCAACTGAGAGAAAGATGTGAAGGGAATCAGTATGCTTTGTAGCAGTAAACCAAGAGATCTCATTATGCAAATAATAGAAACAAAATGCAGTCTTGTATCCATTTATTCTCTTACCAAAATTCTATGGATGTCAGTTAAGACACTTTGTTCCTTAGCATATCAGAGTGTTTACATAGCTAATGACTATGCAGCTATAGAAAAACAAAATTGTTTGATATTAGAAGGGATTCAATTCTTCAAAAAACCTCTCGTTTATGAATGTGGGATATTGTGCTTCTGTACCCATGATTCAAAAAGACAGGAAATTGCTCTATATTGCTGCACAATATCGTGCCCAAGTTGCCAGCAGGAAAAAGGATGCCAAGCTTTACATAGCAAAGGGCAGCGTAAATGTTGACAACATCAATGGCAGCAGTCAACGTGGTCTACAGGATACCCTCTTCTGCTCACTACCATTCACACTTGTTGAAAAACAGCCCTGACAATTGCTTTGTGTTTGGGTGAGAAGTGGTGAAGTGATGAAAAAAGGAGTCAGCTTCTGGGGCTTTCCCTTGAGTGATGTCACTTTGTGAATGGTAGTGGTGCTGGGGGACTCCTTTTCAACACCTTGACTATTAGCCTGTGGAGTGTCTCAGAGTTCCACGATTCCCCATACTATTTTATATATACATGAAAAACCTGTCCAGAATTTTATGGTGTGGTACGACCAGTGTGTTGATGACACCCAACTCTATCTGGTTTTTAATTTTTTTGTTTGGGGCACCTCATCTTTTAATTTTGCTTGTAGAATGCTTTTTGCTGTGCTTGCACATTTGGGTTTTTGGACTGCAGCACCCAGAGTTCTCTAGGCAATATGGCCATGGCCTACTAGCGATTCACAAGCATGAAAAGATGTGGTAGCAAATGGAATAGGAGTTCCTGAAAGAAGTGGTATGAGAAGCCATTTATGTCATAATAAATCTTCATAACTAATATATATTTTCATAACCAGTAGGTTCTGCTGCCATTTCATTGTACACATTAAAATGTAGTTGTACTAAAAGGGCTGAGTATTCTTTTTTTCTGTTCATTTATGTTGTGTGTACAGCCACTGCAATTTAGTTGTTTCTTACACAGAAACCACCATTCTTCACAAATGCAATATACTGTTTATTCTCGATAGCTGCCTTTCATACTTTAAGGAGCTAGATCCACATGTGTTTAATTCTGTGCCAAACATTTCTTCCATGGGAATTCTGGCCAGTTTCATTTCATTTGAAGAAATGCTCTTCAGAAAGAATGTCAAAGGAAGAAAAATCTCAGATAAATTCTCATGGATGAGATTGGGGCCTTTCTCCTTCCGCTGAGGCAATTCAGTGAAATGGCCCCCTCTGTTTCTCTGCATGCCATTAAGGTGAAGAATTTTTAAAAGCCATTTGTGTCCAGCTGTGCATTCCTTTGTGGACATGTGTCTCTGCTTCTACTGAAATCTGCATAACATGTTCATATCTGAAAACATGTCACGTGTTCTAGAATGTTAGTGGGATTCTTATTTTGAATCAATGACTTTATGACATTTTATTTTTTCCCCATAAAAATATTTTCCATGGTTTTCATCTGTTTGATAGCAGCACTTTGATGGAAGAAGTACACAGTTATACCTCTCATGTAAATTCAACAGTTATGGTTAATTACCCAAGGTATTACTGCTTATTTGACTCAAAACATCTCATTAAGATCTGTGCTTATATTGATTTTCCTGCAATATGCCAAAGACTTGTTAATTTATAGTTAACAGTAATTATTTCCTTTCGTGTAATTGTGATTCATAGCTGTTATTACTCAGAGATCAAGGATCTGGATTCTGATTGTCCCTCTCCTTTGTGAGTTTGTATGGATAAACAGTGGTGTGTGTGCTCCAATTAATTGACACATTGTTTTGCTTTACTACAGACCTAAGCAGTATGCACCATGGTATTCTGTTGATATGGAAAAGAAGATTCTATTCAGTTTAGTTTGATCATGTAACCAAAAATAAAGATCAAAAAAAATTAGTAAAGTCCAAAGTAATGTGAGCAGAGAAAAACTGTATGCTAGTAGTGTTCCCTTGATTTTTCCCAGTTATGCAAGCAGCAGCACATTCATTTCTTGTGGGCCCAAAGCATGCTATTGCTTGCCCAATTTGTTGCACAACCAGTTCCCAACTAGAAAATATGTTCACTTCTCCCACCCACCTCCTTATGCAGAGCCCTGAACTAAAACCAGTAACGTACTTTTGCTTGACTCACCTGCTTCCACCAGAATAGGTACCTGCCTTCCCTCCTGCAGCTGACATTCATCTTTTCTGTAAGGCCGAGGAACCCTCTGGAGCAGATTTTCTAATGCCATGAAGGGAATGCATCAGAAAAGGGAGAAGAAGACAGTCCCCTCTGCTGTAGTGTTAAGCACTAAAGGATACTGTTTGATAATAGCCTGAGTTTCTGCTAGCAGAACTTTATTTGACTAGCAGAATGACAATATTAGTCACTGGCCATTAAGCTATCATAATTTTAAACAGGGTCAGGGTTGTGTGGAATACAGACCTACAGGGTCATATACAGATAAAAGCAGGTATACAGAGCTCTGTTCCATTAAAGAAGCTGGCTGGATAGCTTGGTGAGTTAGGTATCTGGCTGCGGAGCCAGAGGTTGGGAGTTCAGTTCCCCTCTATGACTCCTGGGAGTAGAGACAGCCTGTGTGGCCTTGGGCAAGTTGCACAGTTCCAGGATGCTCCCAGAAGAAGTGAATACTAAACCACTTCAGAGTACTCGCTGCCTGGAAAACCCTGAAAGGGGTCACCATAAGTCAGAATCGACTCAACAGCACATGATTATTGTTATTAATCATTATTATTCCAAAAGAGAGTTGTAGGAAAATTGCCAATAAGATAAAATAAGTCTGCAATCCTATATATAATTATCTGGAAATAAACACTACTGCACGGAATGGGATGTGTGTGGAATTGCACTGAGAGTGAGATTTTCATAAAAGAAAAGGAAATTCACAAGTAACTCTGAAATTCTGCCAGCATTGTAGTCCAGTTCTCAGTATCTGAACTAACTTTCCGGATATTTCCCGATGGACAATTGAGTTTGTTTGCTTTAGGAGAGTCTTGAGTCAATGGATTCTTTTTTCTTTACTTTCCCTCACCTTTTCCTGCAGATAGAAATGATCCATGTGGACTCCCAGAAGGAGAGGAGGCATGAGAAAATGCATCTGTGCTTTCATACATTTGTACTAATACCTAGGCAGTTAGATTTTGACCTATTTCTGAGGTGGAGTTTCAAAGACTTTGCTGTTCAACCTTTTTAAAAATCAATCTCTTTCAAACCCTGCAAAGCCGTTACTTAGGCAGCAATACTAGGAGACACAGTGTCTCCACAAAGAGTATACCATGGTCAAATGGTGAGCTGAAGTAGTTTTAAATGCATTTTCAGCCCAGTTTCCACAAATGAAATGATGTGTTGACAGGTTTGGTAAATAGATCTGTGTACTGTATGACATGTCACAAAATAATCAGACACCACTTCGGGACAGAGTATTACCTGGGTCAAAGCATAAATTGTGTCAGAAACCAAGCGGGAAGTCCCAAGTGTGTGTTATGCACACATACAAAAAATATGCTTGTAGGTTTTCAAGGTCATGAACAGGGGTAGCCATTAGGGCAGGACAGAGGACACAGCAGTTTTTCACATGCCAAGGCATATGAAAGTCAAGACAAATAGAAGGGGAGCTAGGATGAGGCAAAGCAGGAAACCTAGCCTAGAAGCAAGATAGAATGAAAGGGGTGGCTGGAACCAGAGCCAGGCAGAGGCGAGATGAAGCTAAATGCAGCAGTGTAAGTAAGACAATGCACACAGCAAGGCAGAGAAGTCTTTTGATCACTCCATCAAGGCCAAAGGACCAAACTGCCCTTGAGGAGATTTTGAAAGAGCCAAACCTAGCCAGTTAAACTGTTACAGTGAAAGCTGCAGGTCAGTCTCCTCTCTTCATTCCCTATAGCAGTATATTTGCTTTACTTCTATCAGAAAGTGCAAATATCTGGGGACATTTGTATTGGAAGCTAGGTATATTACATACCATGTTCCAAACTCTTAATTAACAGGACAGTTTGGCTGTGTGGATTATGCTTGTGGCTATTGGTTCAGACAGGCACAATGGTAACAAATGTATGAAGATGAGCTTGGAAGAGTTTTGTTTTTGCTTTGCTCTCCCTCTTTTTTCTTTGTTACCTTCTTGTTGTTGTTCCTTTGTTTTTGCTGTCCCTTGGTGCAACTGGGACGAATACTCATCATGATTTCTTCCTCTTTGAATGATGCCATAGATTGTCAGGTACATGTTTGAGGGAATGTGATGTTGATGGAAGCACTTGTTCATGCATGAGGAAAATTGTTCTACCCAAAAGTGCTGCAGCTAGAGAGAAAGACAGCAGAGAAACCCAAAGCCTGGGCAAGAAGTACTTCCACACTAGCACCATTGGTCTCTTAAACACCAGCATTCTTCTTCACAAACACTTCTTTAGACTGGCAGAGACAGTGTTTATGAAAAAGAATGCCAATCTACTATAACATACAGTGGTGCCTCGACTTACGACCATAATCCATTCCAGAAGATGGACGTAACTCGAAATGGTCGTAGGTCGAAGCACCATTTCCCATTGAAATGCATTGGAACACGATTAATCCATTCCAGAAGGAAAAAAATACCCCCCCCCCAAAAAAATAAAACACTGCAAGCACCATAGGAACGCGCTGGGGCTGCAAAAAAAAAAAAAAAAAAAAAAAACACCCAAAAATAAACAACGGCGCAAGCCCCGAAGGCGTTGGGGCTTAAAAAAAACAACAACCCAAAAATAAGCAATGGAGCAAGCCCCATCGGAAGGCGCTGGGGCTTCAAAACAAAACAAAACAAAACAACAACACCGCACAGAAACATAACCCCCCCCCCAGCCCAAACCCACCCTGCAAAACCCACCCAGAACAGTTTTTAAAAAGCAGAAAGCAGCAGCTTACCTTACCCGGCAGTCCTAAGCCTCCCCGCAAACAAACACACTCTCACTCAGAAGCAGAAGCCAGGCAGTCCCAAGCCTCCTCCGACGCACTCACTCTAACCGTTGGGACGAAGAGCTACAAAGAAGCAGCCTCTTCGCCTATCAACGGTTAGCAAATCTGAATTCCCCGCCTGGAAGTCCCTGCAAGGGAAGCATGCAAGACCCATCGGAAATGGTGAAAAAAACCCCAAAAAGCAACCAAACCCCCCAAGACCCATCAGAAATGGGGGGAAAAACCCAAACAAACAAACAAACCCCCCAAGACCCATCGGAAATGGGGAAAAACACTCGAAAAAGCAACCAACCCCCCCCCAAGACCCATCGGAAATGGTGAAAAAAACCCCAAAAAGCAAGCAAACCCCCCAAGACCCATCGGAAATGGGGGGAAAAACTCCAAAAAGCAACCAAACCCCCCAAGACCCATCGGAAATGGGGGGAAAAAAACCAAAAAACAAACAAACCCCCCAAGACCCATCTCAGCACAGAAACATAACCCCCCCCAGCCCAAAACCATGCTGCAAAAACACCCAGAACAGTTTTTAAAAAGCAGAAAGCAGCACCTTACCTTCCCAGGCAGTCCCAAGCCTCCTCCGATCGCACACTCTCTAACTGCTGGGGCGAAAGAGCTACAAAGAAGCAGCCTCTTCGCCACCAACAGTTAGCAATTTGAATTTCCCGCCTTTTTCCCCTGCCTTTTTCTGTTCATAACTGGAAGCTCCGGCCGCAAGTCAAAGCAAAATTTTGTGGCCGGAGCTGGTCGTAACTCGAAATGGTCGTATGTTGGGACGTTCGTAAGTCGAGGCACCACTGTACACACCTGGAAAAGATGGAAAGGGTTGACACCCAAAGAAAGGTAGTTTGTGAGATCAGTGGTGATGCTGTGGATGACTCAAACTATTAGCCAACCAGGTAAGAAGTTTTACAGAGCTTCATTTGCACTGTGCTTAAAATCACATTATGGGCACCATGAGGAAACATAGCACTGATTTTGTGCTGATGAGGCAACTCTCTGCATTGACTTTATGTAACAGAGGAAGTCAGCTGCATGACCAAGGCTCTAACACAAGCTATGTGCCCTTCAGTTCAAAACATTCATCCCTGGGGAAGGTGCAGTTCCTTCCCACTGTTGCTTCACAAGCTGCAACAGTGCCTCAGCCCTATGACCAAAGGGTGAGTAGCCCAAAATGAAATCTGGTACAGCTCTGTAGGCAAACAGCAACAGTTACCATATTCTTCATGGATGTTGTTCAGGCAATGGAAATAATGGCTCACTGTGTGCTCTGCCAATATGGTAAAGCCCCCTAGGTTCTCAGAGCGTCTGGTTGTGGCTGCTCGGCATGGAGACAATGTACAACCACTGGGTTTCTACCAATACTGTGGATTATAATATACCCCCGCTCTGAAATGGTGGAGATATGTTTTTTCAGGACAATGAGGTTAAGATTTGAATGGCAACAGGTTCTCCAACTGGAGTAGTGCTTGTGACTATTCACAAATTCCTTCAAAGTCTGTGTACCCAGAGAATGCAAAATAGCTGTGATATTTGTTCAGTGGAATGCTGCTGTTATGAAAAAACACACACTCCTCCACACCATGCAGAGAAGCTGTTGTTGAAAACACTGAACAGAAAGGCCCTTGATAATACAGTGGTTATAAGGTAATAGACCATTTTCAAGAACTGACAGCTGTCCCAATCTTCTTCAAACTTTCTAGAGATGCTGGCCTAAGAAAAGTGCTTATGACTACTGTAACTTGCATCATAAAGTTACAAAAGGGCATTTGAGCACAGGCTAAAACGTTTTATATATAACAGCTCTTGCACTTTGACACCCGTACAACTACATTGATGGAGAAGTCAAGAAACAGCACCAAACTCAATTTAAAGAGAATGTGTTAAAGCAGGAGACTTGCAAAGAGCAAGCCTGCAGGCCTCATCTTGGTCTGCTCTAGTTAGAACAGCTATTGCCTGGAGAAGCCTGTCTTGGCATAAATCAGTGTCTGCTCTGTATAACAATTATTACTGTTATTTCTTCAACATTCAGTTGACATTGTTCTGCTTTAGGGAGTAGGAAGGGTCTTGCTACATGTAGGATATTGGACTTCATATTTACGCCTTTCCATTGGCAATGTCAACCACATCCTTCCCATTCAGGTCAACGACAGGTCTACAGAGCCTCTGACAAAACACCAAATGGGAAATGGCACAGAAAGAACAAAGTGTATTGTGCTAGTCTCAAACAGCTTCACTTGTCTTGGCCCAAGCACAACTATGCCATCTTTCCACACAAACAGAATTTCTTTACTTCATATGGTGCTGTTTTGTGGCATGCAGGGAACATTTGAACCAAGAAAAGGTGTTGACTAGAATGGTAACTTTTCTATCACTTTGTTGGCTTCTTCCACAGCATCTACAAAGATAGGATTATTGTGTTATAATGTGGAGCAGCTCTTCTTAGCTAAAAGCCAATTTACTTAACTTTATTCCTGAGCATTAGTATTCATGACAATTAGTTTCTCTGTGCACCTGAACCCACTATACTTGGTGTCTTTTAAAGTAGCGATTTTGTAGCAATTTGTACTGACATACCCTCATTACACATAATTTCTCAACAGGAGTCAGTTAATCTGTTAATTAATCAAAGTGTAAATGAACTTTTATTTTTTGTGTTCCAATATTGTGGAGAGAATTAACTGTTAATGGTATTTTCATTAATGCATTTTAACTACTTTTGTTTCCATTGGTTATATTATTATGCCACATCTAATTAAATATATTTTAAGGCTTTCTGAATTAGATGCAAAATTGAACATGTTAATTTATAAGGCATATAGCAAATTGCAGTCTTTGGTTCAAGAGGAAGGTGATACTGCAATTTTACCAGTGAAAAAGATGTACATACTTAGGAAAAGTTGTTGAAACAATCTCATCTCACAGCATAAAGCTGAACATATTCAGCTGATATGACTAGAAGCCATTAAACTGGATCCCAGAGAGTGCAGTTGTATGAAAGTCTGTGAAATATTGTCGTTTGTACATTAAACCAAATTTATTCTAAATACTCTAGTTCTGAAAAAAGAGGATCTGATTGTCATTAACTTCTTTGTAAACGAATTGTGCACCTCAAGAAAATTAGTTCTGGAGGGATTTATGCAAAACACTCTACCACCAAATTTTCACAAAAAGTACCAAATGTGAAAAATGCACAAAATTCTTATAATATCACCTAGCATGAAGTTTGTGTGTGTGTGTTTTGCTGTTGCCAGTGAGAACAAAATAAGTGAAGGATTGCTTCCTTATCCCTTTCCTGATCAATATCTGAGTGAGATTTCTCCATCTTATTATGGATGAGAAAAAGACAATTCTCGTTTTTACTTTTATTACATCTTACTGAAATAGCTGAATGTATCACTCCAATTTGCCTCATGGAAGCATTCTACTAAATCTACTAGGTCTGTAATTTAATGGACTATGAGCTGGATTGAAATAACTTTGAGGAGGAGGAAGAAAGCCCTATTGTTAGACTACAAACTCTTGCACAAGCTCTTCATCACTGATTTGTGCTTCTGCAAGAGGTTGCACATTTATTTATTTATTTTTATTTATTTATTTATTAGATTTCTACCCCGCCCCCCTAGACAGCGTCTACTCGGGGCGGCTGATTATGCACAAGCAGAAGAACATGTGAATTTTATTTCACTTTTCTCACACTGTACTCTAATGTAAGGTGTAAAACCAGTGTTGTAATGACAAATTTGAATGTGTAGGTACTTGGCATGATGGTCCTCATATCCACACACCCTTCATAAGAAGTGTTCAAAAGTGCAGGCACCTGCATTTCAGTCAAAGATCAGCAAATGAGGAACAGGTTCTTTGTAAACTGAATGGCTGTCAATTGCCCGTTGAAGACAAATACACCCTCAAATATAGTGCTTCACAACAGATAGCTTACACGAATATACTGTTCTCAGTGAGCTCTGGTTTTACTGTGCTATTATATAAAATAATCTTTTACTGACAGGTGAGAATATCTAGTGACATGCAGCCAGGGAATTTGGATCCAAATATTTGGAGTAACAGAAATGGGTTGGCTGTATCGTCACTTCAGGGCAATACCTGAAAATGACAGCTTAAATGTTTCTGAGCTGAAGTTGCTACTGCTTGGTGACATGACAGTGAACATTCCCTCCTCTTTCCTCTACTCCTTCTGAGTAGGTGGGTATATATATCTAAAGTCACAGCTGGATGAAGTATTACAGGTATGCAATCATTTTCTAAGAACCACTGGGCTCATCATCACATTATGGTAGGAAATGAAATGTGCACATCGTAGTAAAAACATTTGTTTAAAGTTTAAAATTAGCTGCTTTAGACATTACAAAGATAATTTTACTGGAATATTGAATCTGCCAGGTGACTGTATAACAACAGCAAATACAAATGATAATATTATATGTTAAAGATTAATATGATGAATGCTCCGGTGAATAAGAAGTATCTAAAAATGCATAACCAGGTATTTTTTTTATAATTCAGAAACTTAGTGATTAACATGATTAATAGCAAGGCAGCCACTATACCCCAGTTCTAAGAGAATGAGATCAAATTAAATAAATCAATTAATCTTAGTTACATCAAATGTTATACTTTCCATCATCTAGCAATACACAACGGGTTAAGTAAATTGTCAATTTTAAGTAGGGAAAATATTCAGATAACTTCAACATCATAAGCACTTTTGTTGTTTAGCAGTAAATTTCAAAATGAACCAAGTGCGGTGTCTACTGACCAAATTTTCCAATCCTTTTTCATCATTTACTAGAAACTGTTGCAAGAGAAGGGGGGAAATCCAGAGCCTTCTACAAAGGAAATCTATGTTAAAAATTACTAGAATACTTATCATTATCCTTAAAGCATTACAGATAAATTAATAAGTATATTTCTTGGAATATTAACTAATTGGGGAAAAATTATATTTTCTGATTAGATGGACCTGGTTAAGTATCTCTGTCTGTACTTCCTGCTACACACATATTTGAATGCCACAACAGCACAGTACCATCCTGCATATTCTGTGTTATTGTTACATGTAAGGGGAACACTACAATAGTAACAGCAGATACTTTCACCTTCTCAGCCTTCCAGAATTTAAAAAACATTCCTGAAAATATTTAATCAGTAAATCCCAAGCCAGCAAGTCTCTGTGAATATCTGGAGCACTGGCCCCTTGTCATTTTTAAAATAACTCCTCATTATAGTTCTCTTTAAAAATGCAGTTAGCAACACAGCAGTGCACATGTAGCAAACATGTAAACTGCATTCTAAGGGGCAAACAGGAGGTTAAGTGCTTTCTTAAAAGAAGGTCTGTTGCACCTTCTACTTGGTAGGTAAGGCACTTGAAGATAAAATATTAACAGAGTTTCTGACAATGGTGGTGTCATAGAGAACATTAAATATCACTGATCGTTGCTGCCAGACATAAGATAATGTCAACTGCTATCAATAAGCAGGTCAAACATGAAGTAGCATTAGCTGTCAAATGCTAAACATTGTGAAATGTCAGTTGCAAAATACTTATATCAAATACTTTACCAAATAATGGCTGTCAAATATTGTACTGTCACATCTCAAATTTCACATATTAAATACTATCAAACAGAAAAGATCAATGCTGGATACTGTGTATTCCCACATTTACATAGCATTTTCTTCAATCTGGTGCCCTCCAAATGTATAGGACTGTAACCCCCACCATATCCAGCCAGCACAGCTAGCATACTGGTTAGGGTTAACATATTTTGCAGACCAAAACATCTGGAGAGCCCCAGGTTAGGGCTGGGTGGATTTGTTGATGGATATTCAGCCTCACAATTTGCAGGGAAAGATTTTGAGGTAGGATTTAGGGAAATAAACCTGTTTCACTAGATCTTTGCACCAGTTGTTCACTGTTGTGACCATTATGCACATTTTTAGTTGATGACTGGTAAAAATACACCAGTCATCAAATCTCAATCTCAAAAATCTACAATCTCAAAAATGATAGAATGATTTCAGTACAAATCCAGGGCAGACCTTTCAACATCACAGTAATCCAAGTTTATGCACCAACCACCGATGCTGAAGAGGCTGAAATTGACCAATTCTGTGAAGACTTACAACACCTTCTAGAACTGACACCAAAGAAAGATGTTCTTCTCATTATAGGGGACTGGAATGCTAAAGTAGGGAGTCAAGAGATAAAAGGAACAACAGGTAAGTTTGGCCTTGGAGTTCAGAACGAAGCAGGGCAAAGGCTAATAGAGTTCTGTCAAGAGAACAAGCTGGTCATCACAAACACTCTTTTCCAACAACACAAGAGGCGACTCTACACATGGACATCACCAAATAGGCAATACCGAAATCAGATTGATTATATTCTCTGCAGCCAAAGATGGAGAAGCTCTATACAGTCAGCAAAAACAAGACCTGGAGCTGATTGTGGCTCTGACCATCAGCTTCTTATAGCAAAATTCAAGCTTAAACTGAAGAAAGTAGGAAAAACCACTGGGCTAGCCAGGTATAATCTAAACCAAATCCCTTATGAGTACACAGTGGAAGTGAAGAACAGATTTAAGGAACTAGATTTGGTGGACAGAGTGCCTGAAGAACTATGGATGGAGGCTCGTAACATTGTACAGGAGGCAGCAACAAAAACCATCCCAAAGTAAAGGAAATGCAAGAAAGCAAAGTGGCTGTCCAACGAGGCCTTACATATAGCAGAGAAGAGAAGGGAAACAAAATGCAAGGGAGATAGGGAAAGTTACAGAAAATTGAATGCGGACTTCCAAAGAATAGCAAGGAGAGACAAGAGGGCCTTCTTAAATGAACAATGCAAAGATATAGAGGAAAACAATAGAAAGGGAAAAACCAGAGATCTGTTCAAGAAAATTGGAGCCATTAAAGGAACATTCTGTGCAAAGAAGGACATGATAAAGGACAAAAATGGTAGGGACCTTACAGAAGCAGAAGACATCAAGAAAAGGTGGCAAGAATACACAGAGGAACTATACCAGAAAGATCTGGATGTCCCGGACAACCCAGATAGTGTGGTTGCTGACCTTGAGCCAGACATCCTGGAGAGCGAAGTCAAGTGGGCCTTAGAAAGCATGGCTAACAACAAGGCCAGTGGAGGAGATGGCATTCCAGTGGAACTATTTAAAATCTTAAAAGATGATGCTGTTAAGGTGCTACACTCCATATGCCAGCAAGTTTGGAAAACTCAGCAGTGGCCAGAGGATTAGAAAAGATCAGTCTACATCCCAATCCCAAAGAAGGGAAGTGCTAAAGAATGCTCCAACTACCGTACAATTGCACTCATTTCACATGCTAGCAAGGTTATGCTCAAAATCCTCCAATGCAGGCTTCAGCAGTATGTGGACCGAGAACTGCCAGAAGTACAAGCTGGATTTCGAAGGGGCAGAGGAACTAGAGACCAAATTGCTAACATGCGCTGGATTATGGAGAAAGCCAGAGAGTTCCAGAAAAACATCTACTTCTGCTTCATTGACTACGCAAAAGCCTTTGACTGTGTGGACCACAGCAAACTATGGCAAGTTCTTAAAGAAATGGGAGTGCCTGACCACCTTATCCATCTCCTGAGAAATCTATATGTGGGACAGGAAGCAACAGTTAGAACTGGATATGGAACAACTGATTGGTTCAAAATTGGGAAAGGAGTACGACAAGGCTGTATATTGTCCCCCTGCTTATTTAACTTATATGCAGAATACATCATGCGGAAGGCTGGACTGGATGAATCCCAAGCCGGAATTAAGATTGCCGGAATAAATATCAACAACCTCAGATATGCAGATGATACCACTCTGATGGCAGAAAGTGAGGAGGAATTAAAGAACCTCTTAATGAGAGTGAAAGAGGAGAGCGCAAAAAATGGTCTGAAGCTCAACATCAAAAAAACTAAGATCATGGCCACTGGCCCCATCACCTCCTGGCAAATAGAAGGGGAAGATATGGAGGCAGTGACAGAGTTTACCTTCCTGGGCTCCACGATCACTGCAGATGGTGACAGCAGCCACGAAATTAAAAGACGCCTGCTTCTTGGGAGGAAAGCGATGAGAAACCTAGACAGCATCTTAAAAAGCAGAGACATCACCTTGCCGACAAAGGTCCGCATAGTCAAAGCGATGGTTTTTCCAGTAGTGATGTATGGAAGTGAGAGCTGGACCATAAAGAAGGCTGACCGCTGAAGAATTGATGCCTTTGAATTGTGGTGCTGGAGGAGACTCTTGAGAGTCCCCTGGACTGCAAGGAGAACAAACCTATCCATTTTGAAGGAAATCAACCCTGAGTGTTCACTGGAAGGACAGATCCTGAAGCTGAGGCTCCAATACTTTGGCCATCTTATGAGAAGAGAAGACTCCCTGGAAAAGACCCTGATGTTGGGAAAGTGTGAAGGCAAGAGGAGAAGGGGACGACAGAGGATGAGATGGTTGGACAGTGTCATCGAAGCAACCAACATGAATTTGACCCATCTTTGGGAGGCAGTGGAAGACAGGAGGGCCTGGCGTGCTCTGGTCCATGGGGTCACGAAGAGTCGGACACGACTAAACGACTAAACAACAACAACAAAAATACACCAAAATAGTATACTTTTTGCTTCCTCATTTTTGCTTCCTCTAGGATTTATGGCCTTTGCTCTCACTCTATGATAGCAGAACCATCATAAATATATGGTATATTCCATCTAAAGGTGAAGCCATATAGACAAGAAGTTCCAAGTAATGAGAGTGTCCTTAAAGTGTTTAAGCATGCAGATTTTGAAATGTTTCATTCATGTTTTGAAATTCCTCCACATCTCTGAATTCTTTTGTATTGTAACAGATCTTAAGGAATGGTGGTCACATGTGTATATTCTATATACAGTCTTCATGGAACAGTAAATTAACAATGAAAGCTGCATGGAATGTTTACATGTGAACAATGTTTTTTTCATCAAAATGATGTTTATAAGTGTGGTCAAAATGCCACTTGCCATGGTCCAGGGTTGTGCTCCAGCCTCTTCGCCACACTACCTCACTATTCCTGGCGTGGGCGAGGCCAGGAGAATTAAATATATTAATGGTTGGAAGAATCTACCTGTCCTGGTAACCTTCCACCACTCCAGTCTAACTCAACTGAGCAGTGCTTCCAGGGAGTTCCAGAAAACTACAAGGTTAAGTGCTTTGACTCTCACACCACCCTGTAAGGTACAACTGTCATCATGCCCCAAAAACATACAGGTTCCCAATAGATAGGCAAGGCCTGGTTTTAAGTACCACAAACCTGCTGCGATAGCAAAAAAGCCAGACAATTGTATGGAGACATTTTTATATTTTATTAAAGATAGTGAAAAAAGGGAAAAAGGCAAACATTTCAAAAGATCTCAGAAGATTTCACTAAAAGCATCAAAATTATTCTAGAGGAAATAAGCAATAAAAATCTAAGGCAGGAGCAATGCAGAGCACACATACAAGAAAATAAGGAAGCTAACTAAACTTCCTAGTACTTACACACGAGTGTAGCTTTAGCATGAACAGAATACATCCCTTACAGCGTGGCATAGCTGGACAGCAATTGAGCATACCATCTCCTAAGAGATAACTGAGTCAACTAAAGTAACTCCTGAACTACTTTGTATTTTCTCCATCACTTCCAGACCTTTCAAGATGGTCTACCAATCAGACTTCAAATTCCCTCGCATGTTCATGAAGACAATAATAGTTTCTGTACCCTTCACATGTCTGAAGCCATTCCCAATTAACACAGTAATCGGGAACAAGCCTTGAAGTTTTAGCCCAACAGATAAATCACAGGGGATACTTCCATTCCTTTGTGGGCAAAAGCTGCCTCCTTCCTTTCTCTCAGCCAGCCATTCCCAGGCGCTGAGCAAAAAGCCTGAACTTTCCAAAAAGGTTCCCAAATCTGTGTTCCCCCAATTTCTCCATCTCTTCACATCACTCATTCACATTTTCTGCTGATTTTTGCACCTGTCTGATCAACGTTAAACTACCTGTCATCTGGTTGTCATTCCCCCCCCCCCCCCGAGTACATGATTCTAGCCCAATCATGAATCATATAGGCCACATGATGACACTGTGACTTATAAGAAGCAAATGCCCCCAATCAGGCTTGGAACTAGACTTTAAAAAAGCGAAAATGGCCTTCTCCAAAGCAGGCAAATAGCTCAGGTATTAACAACTCTATTTCAATTGTGATTTGTACCTTGTGGGATATTTTATTGAAGAAGTGGAATGGGATATAGCCACCATAACCCTCCATCACCTGCTTACTCACTGCATGTGTGTTTCCCATATCTTACCCTCCCATTGTTAACATTATTAATCCAAAACTGGCAGCAGCATCAGGACAAAGGTCTTTTGCCCTCCCGTCACTGGTGCCTGGAATCCTGCTCCGATTGCATGCCAGATGCAAAGAGCACTAGGTAATTAATTTCCCCAGTGCTACCTATGTGGGTAAACAGCACTGAGAAAAATTACATTATCCACACACACACCCTTGTGCATGTAATCACGATTTTGCTAGCATAGCCTATGATCCTCACATTTAGTAATACTTCGTTCTGCTAACAGCACAGGGGATCCAAACAACCTCTACTGTATCATACCTTCATTTACATTGCTTTCATCACGGACAAGAGCTGAGTGCATGTAATCTTAGAATTATGAGAAAATAATATACTATGTCTGTTTAAAGAAATTAAGTCTTGTTTTTTTGCTGTATTTTCTGCCATCTTCATTGATATATGTTCTGCCTTATTTAAATTGCTGGGATGCTGATGCCTTTGCAAAAATAGCACAATGATACCAAACAAGCTATACAAGTTTTGTTAAAATTCCAACATTATCAGTATAGAGTTCAGATGCAGAAAATACTGGGCAAAATCCCATTGTGTAATGTTAGGCCACGTAAGTCTAATGCTGGAAATACTTAATTGAAATTAATTGACGGCTTCCTCCCCTCCCTTTCAGATTCTGAGGTTCCTATGTCTAATGTTCTCAGAAATAAAACACAATTCTGAGCTGCTGAATGAAAAAGGTGGTGCAAACTCTGCTTTGTTTGCTATAGGAATCCTTTATTATTCACATACAAAGTGTGGGCTTGTATAATGCATGTTATGGGTTGCTACCTAATGTTTCTTACATAGGTGGCTCTCGGAGGGCACAAGGTAGCGCAAATACCCACTTGTCTGTTCCTCTTATCTCAATGTTTAAACATCATTGTGAATAATAGACCTGTTTCTGTTTGAAGAGACTGCTTTGTAACTAGCGGAGTATCTTTAGCCGTAACTTGAAATGGCCCTTCTTTTGGCTTCCCCCCGCCCCTCAAGCTGCTTCTGTCCTAAAGATGCTCCTGTGTAGTGATAAACTCTGTAGTTGTCAAACTCGTCTTCTGCCTGCTCATGATAATGGTCAAAGGGTAAGGCAAAGGACAAAGAAACCCAATTGGATGACTGTAACATCTTCTAAGTGGCCTTGCCTTCTGTGTTCCAACCTGTATTCAAACCGAAGTAACAGGGACAGAGTATGGAACAAGAAGTTAGTAGAAAGAGCACTTTATGCTTGTTTCTCCAAAATTCTTCTGAACATTATCTCCCCTTCATTCCATCACAAACCTGTGAGTGCCACAAATCAGCTCAGATGTTGGAAGATTTGATTGGAATGCTCAATTTGAGTGTAATGGTATAACCTGGAAGAGTTATCTGAGATACTTATTCCTTCTCAGCCTTTTTCCTACCTTTGCAAAATTGTTCATAACAAGAGCATTTTTTTCTAAATAAGATGGTTCAGACAGCTTAATGATCTACAGCCATGGCACAGGCTCACCATTGTCTGAAAGAGTGATCCTGGGTGTCTAAACAGAAGTCTGGAGCCTTAGCGTAATGAGCAACCAAACGTGTCTTAACTGCCATTTTAGAAGTCCGGCTATACTAAGGTCAATGTGTTAGCTATTAGATAGGTTGTGCTTCTGCAGTGGCTCTAGGAATAAGCCTGTCCTGTGTAAATTGCTCTTGTGGACCAAGTTTTGATGGTTTACTTTGTTTTTGCAAGAATCCTTGGGACACAGATAAAGCCAGGAATTGGTTGTTTGTTGTTATCAAAACCCAGAACGGTTAAGTTATATCTGCAATACCATGTCCAGTTCTGATTGCCATATCATGTCCAGTTCTGATTGCTAAATAGAACATTGAGGCTGTTTAACCTGGAGAAGAGAAGATTAAGAGGAAACAAGGTAGTGCTCTTCACATATCTGAAGGGTTGTCACACAGAAGACTAAACTTGTTCTTATTTGTTGGAGTTGAGAGACAACACAGGAACCAGCCTATGTAGATTGCAGGGAGGCATGTTTTTGGCTAAACATTAGGGAAATGTTTATAAAAGCAAGGGCTGTTCAACGCTGGAAAGGATTATACCCGGAGGGGTTGTCTTACTTTCACTGGAGTTATTTTAGCAGACACTGTCTATCATGGATGCTGTAGTTACATGTTGCAATGCAATTCCTAAATGGACAGCAGTTTGGACTAGATCAGTGGCATTTGGGTCACAGAGGTTTCCTGACAATTGCTAAGAATGCACTCTTCCTCAGGATCTCTGATGACCTATCTGCCATGGATCTCTGGCCAATGATCTATGCTAATAGTAACTTTAGACCCTGAGTGTTTCTCCTAATCTCTTATTTCCTCTGTCCATCGATTTATTGTAAATTATAACACAATACCAGGACATAAGAACATATGATGAACCTTGCTGGATTAGATCTAGTAGAATAGATCTCTGCACACAGTGGCAGTCAGTTGTCTATAGGGAACTGACTAGCAGGTGCCACTGCAGTCTCACATCTTGTTATTCAGTAACTGATATGCTGAGTCATAATGTCAGTAAACATATAAATGCCCATTTTGAAAAAAGGGGGCTTTCTGTGTCTATTGTGGTGGGACTCAGGGTCTTTAGCAGAGTAACTGAAGGGATATGCAAAACATAACAATGGGAACCATTGAATTAGATGATTTCTAAGATCTCTTCCATCCCACAGAGATATATCTGTAGTGTCTGAATCTGTGATATAAGGCACAGTGTTGAAACAGAGCAGTGGCTTCAGCAATGGTAGCATTTCTGAGAGCATCCTTATTTTTAAAAAAAGCATCTGTGTTTCTTGGTAAACAGAGGCTAAAATACAATTAGATGCTGCTGCATGTTTATTCTCCATCACAGTCATGCAATAAAAACAGTCTATATGGAAAAAAAATTACAAAAAGTTGTCCAAGTTGTGAGATTTCATACTGTGGCAATGTGTTGGTTAGATCAGAACTGCTTTAGGTACAACATATTTTTGTACTCATGTTCTAATGTAACAAAGGCAACAAAGTCCTGCTGGTGTTTGCATAAAATTTGCATAGCTTGCAGTAACCAATTGCAGCTATCTGATGAAGTGCCAGGTACTCTGTAAGCTAAACAAACCTTATGTGAACACCGATAGGATTCTGGCTAAAGAATTTTGTGGAACCTTAAAACAGAGATGTAACCATCTGCTTATGCTGAGATGACAATGAAAAATTCCAAAGGTTTCTTTCCTGCTGGGTGACACTACAGGAGTTTTTGTTCTTTGTTCTTCTTTTTTTCCCCCCACTTCAGCTCTTTTTTGTGCAGAATTAACAAGTAGATTTTGCAGAGAAAACTGATAACTTTTAATGCAAAATTTCGGTTTTTCATACACAGTACAACTTCCTTCTTTGCTAATGTTGCTATTGAAAACCATGCCAGTGGTTTTTGCTTTCATCTAAGAGTAAAAAAAATCTCCATTAATTGGGAGGGAGAAAAATTATGAGTTCTCATTGCATCCTTGAACTCTAACAAAATTATTATTGCATACAGTTAGTTGGCTGGACAAAAGCACAGTTATATTTTTCATCAAAATCAACAGATACATGGAAGGATGGGAATTTAATACTGCCATAAAATCTCCCCTCCATGTCTTGTGCCTTTCGCAGGGAACTCGTTACATCCCTGAATATTCCCTTTTAAAGGAAAGTGCTGTACAATCACCAAGCCTTGCATAAAGGTATTACCATATAGTCTCTATATCCTAATGCTTGTGTCTGACAAAGTTGACACGTTTTACAAACGTTTACATTAAAGTATAGCTGTTAGTCTTTAAGGTGCCATAACCATAACGTCTCTTTTGGCTTTTGGTTTGGTGTGTGTTTCTTGTTGGGATGCTTGCATAGACTAACATGGCTACAACTTCTAAAACTACAAGTTGGCTGTCTAAATCAAGTATTAAGGCATTTGTTTTATTTACTTCTACTGTGCTTTTCAGTCAAGGCTTAAATACAAATATATATCTTCAGCTTCTAGGAAGTGTCTTTTCATCCTCTTTGTGGGTCTGGGTCTATATTTTAAAAACACTTCCTCCCATCCCTCACACGTATCATGAAGCAATTTTCTGAATAGATACAACCTTGAACAGAAGGACAGATAAGTTATTCTCATCAGGAAAATATTGCCTTTATTTTGGCTTTATTTAGGGCAGCTTGTGGATTTGGGGGGGGGGGCTCATCCCAGAATTTAAGGGGGTACCTCTTCACCCTGGTCACAAGTTGCCTAAGAATTCATTGGCACACTTCTCATTACTTTTCCTCTTTTGCCTACTTTGGGTTTTAGTCACTGTTACTTATTAGTAAGTTTCCACCATTTCATTCAGCAAGTGCTTCTGATCTATTTTTGCTTTGGTTTCAATTGTTACATTTTTAATGCTGCTTTGGTACAATACAGAAAACAGACCATTAGAGTATGCTGTGGTGACAATGGTTTAATTAATGGTAGATGCTGCATCATTGGTCCACCCTTTCATTTATGATTCACTCTCACATTTTCACCTACTTGGTCTGGAACATAAAAATACCATTCTATCAGCCACAAAATGGCATTATTCTCTTTCTTTCTATTCTATTCTTTCTATTTCTACCCCACCAATCTGTAGAATTGTGGTCTTTGTCTTGTTTTAAAGGTTTGTTTTCTGCCCTTTTCTTGACACATAGATGTAATTGATGTCAGATAATTAAATCCCACTGCTGACAAAATGCTCCCATGTACTGTTTCTGCTATTATTCAGTGCCAATTATCCTAAAGTAAAGTTACTCTTCTGACTTTTTAATTCTTCCACTCATCTTCTAGTACACAGTACAGCAAATAAATAAAGCCATTGTTTTACCAGTCTGGTGCCCTTTTCCATTGTTAGTCATAGGAAACAGCAAAGAGGCAGTTGCAATTTCTTTACCACTTGCTCTTTGTCTATTACTGTTAATAATCAGTCAGTGGACAAACCTCTACTTTCCATTTTAAAAATAAAATAACAAGAAAAGGTGTTCACTTTATAACCATTTAAATTGTAAAATGCAAATTTTATAACTCTTATCTAAAATAAAAATAGATATGCTCATTTTAAAAAACTAGAAGAGATATAATAGGTGATTTTTAGAAATGATTAGTTTTGCTACTTGATAGTAAACAATCTAATACGTAGATGAAAGTTTGAGGAGTTTCTCTTTTTAAAAAAAGTACCTTTTGCCAAGGTAATTTTAACAGAAAATAATGCCTGGTTGAAATTGTGTTCATTTTCATGGTACAATTTAGTTGTAAAATGTGTTCTTTTCACTACAAGATTGTCTTGACTTTCTGAAACAGTGTGCCCTGCATCTTTGAAGAAAGTAATAGTTAAGTGACTAACTGCATCATTTGATGTTGTTAGATCACCCTTCCATGCTGCGCAGCTTTGTGAAATTTCTTCTTTATTCTTTCATGCTTTAAATCACCATTTCTCTTTTAAGTCACTCACCTGTGCAAATTTACAGAGCCGGATAGGATAGGTGAGAGTTCAACGCAAAAAGCTGAAACAGGAAAGAATATAGTAGATATTGTAAAAAGTCCTTTAAAGGAGAAAACTATGCACAATACCATATCTTGTTCTTTGTTCAGTGCATGTCAAATTCTGTATATCGCAGAGAAAATTCAGCCTAATGCAGAGACATTAGGTGTTAATGGAGGACTTGATGTAGCACAGGGGACTGTTACAGCTATGTTACATCTCAGTTACAGGTATGGTAGTGTTTTTATAGGTAGTCCTTTAGTATTATAATTCTAAACCATCTCTGCTAAGGGATACAGTAATTTAAAGGAGCAAGGAAATAGAAATCTAGGAAGGAGTAATGAAAGAACTATAGATTAAAAGAACAAAATGGTTGATATAATTCGCTGTCTAGAAAGATCTCCTGTTAAACAATCTCCAGTGGAGACACAATGCCACCTATGATGGATTGTTTGGAAACCAATTTGCGACTTATCATGATCTAAGTTACAAAGACAGCCTTACACATCCTTTGTAGATCAAGACAATCTGTTCAGAAGGAATAGCATATGATCAAGTGTGTAGCAGTATTTTTATTTGTATTAGCTCAAACTAAGTAATACCAGCTCAAACAAAACAATATTGGAAGCCGATACGAACAGCTAAGATTTATATGGGGAAAATATCTGAAGCCCACATGAACTTACTCAGACCTAGGATCAGAGGTCAAGCTATCTTTGGAATGGCATAAAAATTAGGTTGATGGGAACCAAGGACATCCTCCCTTGAGTGCTTGGCATTGTGGATTTCTCTCCACAAGGAAATCCAACAAGGTTCCTCTCTTGCTATTGTCAGAAATGTTTCCCCCCTCCCCACAAGTGAATGTGCCAGTTTGTCTCCCTGCTGATTTTTAGGATTATGCCAAAACATAGTCCCTCTTCTTACAGTATTGTCCCTCTAGGCCATGCAAAGCATTCATTGCTATAGGCTAGAAACTTTAGGCATGCATAAAAACAAAAGCAAGCAAATTTATTGAAATGCAGATGAAAGCAAGTTTGTGTTTGAATGAACAGACTGTCTTTTTCTTCTTAAGGGTGCATGCTCTAGATACTGACTCATCTCATCTAGCATGGCCCTTGGATACATTTTTTGAAATGTATGTGCCCACCATGTGTTGTACGATGATCTTTTCAACTGGTTTTACTGTTGCATTCAATTAATTATATTGTACATGTTTAAACTGTCATCGAAGCGACCAACATGAATTTGACCCAACTCCAGGAGGCAGTGGAAGACAGGAGGGCCTGGCGTGCTCTGGTCCATGGGGTCAAGAAGAGTCGGACACGACTTAACGACTAAACAACAACATGTTTAAACAAATTTTAACATATACAGTTAAACTTTGTTGCGTTATTTTGAGGGGACAGCACATTTACACTGTTATACAAGCTGTATACTAACTGCTTTACATTGTAGCCAAGTGTCATTTCTTCAGTGTTCTCACATGAAAAGATTTACTAAAATATTTATGAAATGTGAGGCGGTGTACTCACTTCTGTGATATACTGTAGATGAATAACATGGGTAATGAAAAATAAACAAACTATTATTTGGTTGCCACAACAGCAAAAGACATGAGTAGTTAACAGTTATCTGTTCTTATATAGATATGATATCTATATTGGGTAACATGCACCAGTCTTCTTGCCTTCAGTAATATAACATATGTAGACCAGGAGGTTGCATGTTCATTTGCATACTTGGTTGTGGGCCCAGCCATGCAACAGATGGTGAAAAAATCGTGATAGTTGCTTGCATCATTCTCTTTAAGCATACAGTATTTTACAATAGAACTTTGAAAGTAATTTTAAGGCAAGAAGCTAACTGTAAAATATTTCACAGCTTCTTTGAAGAACAACCATTCTTTAGCTACACTTGAAAATCAAGCCCTGATGCTGTTAAATTGCTTAGCTCTGTAATCTTCCTTTATTTTCTTACTAGTGTTCCTGAAAGAAGCATGATATTAGGAACTATTTTTTTCTTTTTCCTATGCTCTTTCTTCATGTCCATTTGCTAGTATTTATGCTGAGATGCCAACCAGTCTGAAAGGCATGCACAGGGAGAACAGATTAGTGTCTTGGAGTTCACTAAAATGAGCTATGCAAATAATATGATTTTCCCTCTATGGTCTACTCCATCATGTGGAAAAAGTAATTAAGGCTTATACCCATTGCAGTCTTTAAACTGAACATGACAATAAGCAAATGTCCTATTCTTAGAGAAATCGAAGCAATAGCTTCAGAATGGTTCGATTACTTCAGTGATTTGGGATTCATAATGACTCTGAACACTGTCCGCTTCCATGAAATATGCACTAACCTGTCAATTGCTGGTGCAGGACTGATAATTCCTGACAAATATTGGGTCTCATCAGGTTATGGTAAAAAGTAAAACACCAGAACAGACGGATGGTTTCAGTTATCTACGCTTTCTTGTGAAGAGTACAACACGTACAAACAGAGATGCAGAGGGTAAGTGGCTGCTGGATTAAGTGTGACATCACTGGCAAATACCACAAGGCAGCAAGAAATCACATGAGTGCCAGAAATGCAGAAGAACACAGAGCAGATGGATTGTTTCAATTATTTGGGCCACCTGAATACAGACCACAACTGCCATCCACAGTTCTGATGGCAGGCAAAGGATAACGGCATTGCTATGACATCACTGAAAAGAATCTGGTAGGGCTTAAGTACTTCCAACAGCTGGAACACTTGGGTTGATTCAAGCCCTGAGTTTGACCCACAGTTAGCTTTCAGCAGTGAGAACATAGTAGCGAGAGAATGCCTTTTGGTAGCATTTCAAGCCATCTGAGCTGTGGCCCTGCACGATACGGTTTCAACTGTTGTGTGCGGAGCAGTGTTTTCAGCTTCACAGTAATTGTACTGCATATTTCTTCTATGAGGAGGTGACATTCGTACAGAGGGTTCTTTTTTCCTTTCTTGCTCAGTGCAGACTGATTACTAAGGAAGTACGGGGAATTACACAGAAGAATGTGTAAGGGGGCACATCGGGACTCAGGTCTGTTGTAAATAAACAGGAACTGCGGAAGCTAATCCTCATGTTGCTTCCTCTTGCTTTCTGGATTTTCCAAACAAACTGACTAGACTACTTTGTGTTCATGTAGTGTCTTATAGGAAAAAAACAACCCTTGAAACAAAATGTTCCTTTAATTAATATAATGCTTTGTCTGTTTTACTCTTTTTAATTGTAATGTTCATAAACAGACATAAACAGCTCACATGAGAAAAGGTTACAACTGTTACATATAGGAAGCCAAAATACAGGGGGCAACATAAAGATACAGTCTATCGCATAGAGAAGTTGGCCTATTTCTCAACACACAACACTGGGCGGGCTCTCTACTTGTAGGAAGACGCCTTCCATCCTTTTTGTGGGTCTTGAGCTGTTTGTTATATGTTGTCAAGTTGGAACCAACTTATAGTGACCCTTATAGGTCTTTCAAAGTAAGAGAGATATTTAAATATCCATGCCGAGGCTGAGGCCAGCTCTTGAATTCCTGGAAACCATGGCTTCCTTGGACATGTCCCAATTTCTCAACGGTCCCACCCATGTTGCAGGTCATATGCTGGACCTGGTCTTTTCAACGCAGCAGGGAGAGAGTGACCCAAGAGTGACTGGCCTAGCATCAATCCCTCTATCATGGTCGGATTGTCTATCAGTGGTGCTACCCTCCCATGGGGAGATGGGACCCATTAAGATGGTCTGCCCGTGCAGGCTATTGGATCCAAGAGGTTTCCAAGATGCAATGCATGGGATACTGGCTGAACTGGTTGGCACTCATGCCAAAACCCAGGTCACTGATTGGTATGCTGCTGCCACCAGGGTGGTTGACACGATCACACCCAAACACCCCTTGGTATTCCCAACCACTACAGGCGATGAAGCAAAATAGGAGAAGGCTGGAGAGCTTGTGGAGGTGAGCCCCAATGGAATTTAACCTAAAAGGCACAAAAAATGCATTTAACATCTGCTTAGCAAGGGTGAAGGCCATGAGAAGATCACATTACACTAATCGGATAAGTGAGGCCCAAAATCACCAGGTGGAATTATTTTGCATTGTGTGCAATCTATCCAGAATTGGTCACAGTGATAGACCTCCCAGCACCATTACCTGTGACCAATTTGCAGCATTTTTAAAAACCAAAGTGGAGGCCATCCGCCCGGTACCTTGTCCCAGTAGATCGAGCTGAGAAGTCCACTATGCTGGCTTGTCTGATAACCCTAACTCAATTCCAGCCTGTGATGTCATCTGAGGATGACAAGGTGCTTGATCACTGTAGGTCCACCGCAACCTCTGTAGATCCTTGCCCAGCCTGACTTATAAAAGCTGCCGGAGCAATAACAATGGAATGGGCCACTTCCATCATCCCCTGGGCCCTCAAGGAAACACTCATTAGGCCCATTCGCAAAAAAAACCCTAACCTGGTGGCAGATGATTATAACAGCTATAGACCCGTCGCCAATGTCCCATTTTTAAGAAAGTTAGTAGAGAGGGCAGAGGCCGATCATCTATAGGCACTCTTGGAGAAAACCAATGCCCTCAATCCATTCCAGTTGGGGTTCAGGCCGCATTACAGCACGGAGACAGCATTGGTCACCCTGCAAGATGACCTTCAGAGGGAGGCCAATGTTGGTTCTCCTTGATCTTTCAGCAGCC
This sequence comes from Intellagama lesueurii, assembly GCA_037013535.1. NCBI lineage: Eukaryota > Metazoa > Chordata > Lepidosauria > Squamata > Agamidae > Intellagama > Intellagama lesueurii. The sequence continues at coordinate 203,616,063 of JBAJHW010000003.1, read as the reverse complement.
TTTGATACTGTTCACCATGGTATCCTCCTGGGGTGGCTCTTGGGGTTGGGGAGCAGTGACCTGGTTTTGTCTTGGCTTTGGTCCATCCTCGAGGACCATCCTCAGAGAGTGCAAATTTGGGAGATGGTTCCACCCCTTGGACTCTCAACAGTGGAGTCCCTCAGGGGTCAATCATTTCCCTGTTGCTGTTTAACATCTATATGAGGCCACTGGGGGAGGTCATCAGGAGTCTTGTGTCATCAGTACTCTGATAATACCCAGCTCCTTCTCTCCTTCCACCCTTCTGCAGTGAATCCTGTCCCATTCCTTGAGTGCTGCCTGGATGCTGTGCTGGGGTGGATGAGGGACAATAGACTGAGGCTGAACCTGGACAAGATGGAGGTCCTGTGGTTGGGTGTTCCCAGTGTCTGCATTTTGGGTTCTTTCCTTTCCTTTGGAGGGGCTACTCTCTCCACTAAGGATGAGGTTCACAGTCTGAATGTATTGCTGGACCCAGCACTGTCAGTGGAGACCCAGATAGCTTATGTGGTCCACTTTGCCTACTCCTACCTCAGGTGGATTGCTCAGTTGCGTCTCTACCTTGACACCGGGTCCCTTACCATACTGGACCATGCATTGGTAGTTTCAAGAGACTACTGTAATGCTCTCTACATGGGGCTACCCATGAAGCTGATATGGAAACTCCAGCAGGTCCAGAATATGGCAGCCAGATTATTGAGAGGATTAAATAAATACCAACATATTTCCCTACTCGGGATGCCTTACACTGGCTACCTGTTCATTTCTGTGCCAGTTGCAAGGAGATTACATTAACATACAAGGCCCTAAACCGTTTTGGACCTCAATACCTGGCATAGTGCCCTCCTCCAGTGAGTTCTGCCCACCTTACTTGTACATCCCAGGCAGGGCAGTTGAGGACATTGACTCTGAGAGAGGCCTGGAAGGAAAAGACAAGAAATCAGGCCTTCTCAGTGTTTGCACCACATCTGTGGAATCCCACCTGACATTCACCTGGCCCTGTCGCGGCTCCGTCTTTGAGGCTTTAATTTTATTCTTGGCCCTCACAAAGACCCAAGCTGCTTCTTCCTCCTCACGCTGCCACCAGATGTTTTTGGATTAAACATCAATCAATGCCGGGACACACAAGTTATTAAACACATTCAGTTTATTGATCAGGGTAGGGTTAATGACTGGTTGGAAATAACAGTGTCAATCACAGGAAGTAACTCACTTATATTAACTTGGGTTTATTTAATTCCTTCTATTAATTCAATCTATTTCCCAATCTCTGCTCTCTCATCTATCTCAATCAATCCCCTTCTCAAACCTCTGATCTCAATCACTCTTTTTCTCAAACCTCTCTCTGAACTCCTGTTCTCCCCTCAGACTCCTCCTTTTGTACCCCTCCTTCTTTCCTGACTCCGCCTTCCGTCTTCCTCATTGGCTCTCCTGCCAAGGTTCCACTGAGACGGACAGGTGACGACTGGGGTAACCGCTACAGGCCCCTTCACTGGCCACTTTTAAGAGATCGTTGAAAACTTGGCTATTTAGACAGGGCTTCCAGAATGTTCTATCAGCATAACACAGAGTACTTAGTAACTGTTAAGCTAGTGCTCTGCCATCTTGACTATTTTATTAAATGTTGCTATTTTTGTGTTGTATTTTTTTGTTTTCACATTGTAGTTCTAGCTTATAATGTTTCTAATTTTATAATGTCTAGTAAACATTTTATTTTATATTATTCTACTGTACATTTTACTTTAAATTGTTGTTGATTATTGTTCTTATTTTTTTGTTGTCAACCACCCAGACCGACCTTGGTAGCCAGATGGACTGTATAAAAATCAAATAAATAGAGAAAGAAAGAATTGTTGTACCAGTTCCAACACCCTCAGTGAGCTTCCATAGCTGAGCAGGGATTCAGACCTAGGCCTCCTGAATCCAAGTCATTCACTCTATCCACTAACCCACACTGGATATCTTGACGTATACTTCAACATAAATAAGTTTTCTGCCACCCATCAGGTATGTCCTGATGAGGATTTAACAATTTTAACCTAATAGGCTGGAACAGAAGGAGAAACAACAAAGCTTCTAAGGATAATAGGCTTTTAAAAGCCTATCTATGCACTGGTTGGAGTCCTATTTGTGCTCATATAAGAGTTGCATAATTTACCATAGCTATTTGTGCCTGACTGATTAGGTGCCAGGGCACATCTCAGTTCTCAGTTGCACAGTTGAGCGTGTGACTACACACATGACTGAGATGTGCCCTGACACCTCATCAGTTAGCCACGGTTATCCATGGCAGATTACACAAAACTTACATGAATACCAATAACATTCTGGCTCTTGTCTCACAGAAATACCTCCAAGCTTTAATTTATCCCTTCCCCCAAAACTGAAAGAAATTAATCAGGAACTGGTAAGCAGAGAGGATTCCAGGGGAATAGATTTGGGGGAACAAAGGAGATTTAATGACTGTTACATATTGAGCACATGAACATGCTCCATGTTATATAAAATACTAATACATAGTGACAGAAACCTGGTGGAGTGAAGGGATAATAGAAAATAATTGCAAGAAGTATTCCATAGAACTTGCTACTTTTTTGAATCAACCCTGCCAGTAACTGAAACCAGCCGTTTGGACCACTGTAAACCAAAAGTGAGCCCCCGTCGCTTGTCCCAGCTCCTGCCAACCTAGCAGTTCGAAAGCATGCAAATGCAAGTAGATAAATAGGTACCACCTCGGTGGGAAGGTAACGGTGTTCCGTGTCTAGTCGCGCTGGCCACATGACCACGGAAACTGTCTTCGGACAAACGCTGGCTCTATGGCTTGGAAACGGGGATGAGCACCGCCCCCTAGAGTCGGACACGACTGGACTAAATGTCAAGGGGAACCTTTACCTTTACCTTTACCTTAAACCAAAAATGGGCTCATGACACAGCATGCAATCGTCTTGTGATGGCTTACCATGGAAAAATAGGCAGCAAAACTGCAGTCTTTATGTCAACAAAACTGGATATCAAATTTAGATGTCAAGCTAAGTTACATGGGCCAAAATCCTATTCGTTATGTTCACGAGTGTAATGTAAATAGCATAATTTTTGGCAGTGATCTACTGCAAGTTATGAGCTGGCTGAATAGATCAGTGAGTTGGTTATCTTGCTATGGAGCCAGAGGTCAGATGTCTGATGACCCAATATGCCTCCCAGAAGGAGTTAGCCTGTGTAACCTAGGGCTCGCTGCACAGTTCCAGAGTGTCCCCAGAAGAAGGGACCCATAAACCACTTCTGAGTACTCTATGCCTAGAAAACCCTGGAAATGGTCATCATAAGATGGAATTGACTTGACAGCATGTAATTAATTATTATAAAGTCGCAGTAGGCATTTTTGTTACATCCTGAATCACATAACTTAGTGCACAAGAAATAATGTCTATGCTGACTTCATCACTTGCAGCTATTTGCCTTCAAAACTGAAGCGATTTACATTGTGAATGGCATTCTTCATCTTAATGGCCTTGCTTTTCATAGACAGCAGAAAAGATGAAATAGTGTTCCAAAAATAATTGATATCGCCTGTGACAGTGGAGCAGCTCCTGAGGCCTTTGTACAACTTGGTGGACTTCTAGCCTTGAACAATGAAGACTGCCTATGAAGAAAATAATGCTGAAACAGAGTTTGTAATATTACTCTGATAAAGAATGAATACCGCAACATGCTAAATCCATCTATAGCTAATCCATGGTAGGATGATGAGCCTGATCCCACCTCAGTTCTGGCTGTCTTTGGCATGTTTTATATTCATTTTTCTTAATAATAATTAATAATAATTTTCCAAGTTCTGCTCTAAAAGATTTTCTTTGCCTTTTACCATTCTACAAATTGTGAATCTGAGACAGACAGAGGAAATAGAAAGTCACAGAAGAATTTACTGAATGCAAGGAACTTGATAGCAACACTTTTTCACTGTGTAGACCTCTTTACCTTTGTCTCTCCATGCTGTCCAAATCAAACTGACTTTTCATTATCTTGAATATCTTCCCTTACTGTTTTAAAAACTTGAAATGGCAATATTAGAAAGTATTTTCAATTTTGAGCTGCAGAAAGGTTATGCATTGACATTACCACTCAAGGATTTCCTTCTGTGTACTTTAGAAAAAGATAAGAATTTTGCACAAGTAAATGTAAAAATTCTGCATTATTTCTCGTTCAGTGGCTTAATGGCATATGTTTTCCTTCAACTGAACTAGGAGTTTCATATTAAGCTGTTGTTTTTCATCATATTTAATGACCTAGCCAAGTTTAAAATGCCAGGAGTTCGTTAACCAACTCTGAATTGATATTCAGGATAGGAACAGCCAATACAAATATTTGGATGTTCAGGTAGATTTTTTACTTTAATATATTGAATGCATGTTAGACCAGTATTAACTTGATTCCCAAAATCTCTTGTATTGTATTTAATTTCTTTTGTTACTTGATTATTTAAAACAAACAAAAAACAAGCAAACAAAAAACCCTTCTCTCCTTCCTGAAACATCCTTCATTTCACCTTGTGCCATGGGACTTAGTTAACAACAGCAACATAATTCTCAGCATCATTTATATCATTTATAATTTTCCAGTTATTTGATGAAATTGGTTCATACTGCACTTGGCTCAAAACTATAAAACAATGTGGTTCCAGCTAGCCAGAACAGGAACCTTGTTGTGCTGTTCCAGTAAGTAGAAAGAATGGGAAGGAAGAACAACAGTGAATAGAAGGTTGGATTAGGAATTGGACAGTCTGGGTCCAGAAGCTTACTGGGTGACCATAGGCCGGGGAACTCAGTCAGCCTAATCCGCCTCAGAGTTTTTGTGAGGATAAAGTGAGGAGGAGGAGGAACTATCTATACTACCTTATAGATCACTGCAGAAAAGGTGAGATATAATTATATCACAAACAAGTAAAGACATGTCCTTACCTGTTCTTCTAAAACTTTTCCTTTGGTATTATAAGGAACTGCCTGCATTTGAAATCATACATGTTTGTTTGCTTTCCCCCTTTCCTGAAACCTCCCAGTGTAGCATAGGGAAGCAAATGTTTTTTACTTCATGGAGCTCATCCATCAAACCCTACTTCTTCCCTCTTGGATAGCACAAATTGTTAGGGGATCAAGAAGCCGCCTGCTCCTCAACTAAGTCCCAGCATTCTATGGTTCCACTGTCCTCAATATTCCATAGGTCCCTGGAATCACTGAGTAGAGGTCCTTATTCAGCTCTGAAAATTATATCTATAGTTTTGGTTGCTCTGTTTCAGCCTCATGGCACACTGTGTCTGTATCCTTCTTTACTTCGTTGTAAGTGGTAGTTTCTCTTCAAAAGTGCTCATGAGGAGAAAAGAGGAGGAAGAAGAAATGGTAGTCATGTGATAGCCCTATTTTGCACGAAGTCAAATATTTTAGTTTTCAGATAACCAGACAATAAATATAATGTAACTTGTCAAAACAGTGACACTATAAATACCAGAAAGTATTAAAATCCATTTCAAAGAAAATAAAAAGAATGAATCATTCCATATTGTGACACATTTCAAAACTGCCACACAGCACAAATTATAGTGTATTTGACTGCTTCATAGATAATAGTGCTTGAGAGATCCTATCTGAGCCCCTAGTGTTATAACTAAAAGGGTTCAATTGTTTTTCATTTAAATTTTTACCAAAAAAAAAAACCCATTATAGTTCTGTAAGAACATACTTTCTAATAAAACAAAAATAAGTGCATATCAGTACAATTAATTCTTTTGTCTAAAAAGAATCCTACATTTACCTTAAAACTCTATAAGATCGTGCTTGCTAATAAAACAAACATGGAAATGAAAAGAACAACAAGCTATTAATTCCTTTACTATATGTGTGGGGGACATTTTTTGAGATGAAAGCTACATTCCCTCATGGGAAAGCTGTCAGAGCCATTTTGCTCTTAAGCTGTTCAGTAAATACAGACTTTCTTTCTCCAGCGTTAATGTCCATATGTTCCTACATTTCAAAAAACCAAGGAATTCCCCAAAGAAATGAAAATGTTCAAGAAAGCACACACAGACACCCGTTTCAATTGTAAATCACCCAAGCCGTCAGTTCAGATCTACCTTCTGTCAACCTGTGCTCTATGTTAGTATGAACAAGAAGCACTACTCAGCTATTCGGATCTAAAATTGTGTAGCATGGGTGGATGACACATGGTCACATCCTGCCCTTCCCACTTCTGACCTCCCTGTGTTCCCAAAAAGGTCTGAAAATGAGTTGTAGCTATGGTTTGGCCGAACATGATTATGACATTCCATGAGTTCAGAAACCATCATACATCAGCTTTCATTTTCCTAGAGCTTAATTCAGACAAGACAAAGGTGCTCCTGATCAACTGAAAGGCAGATAAAGGAATAAGGATACAGCCTGTGCTGGATGGGCTTACATTTCCTGTGAAAACACAACTGCACAGGTTGGGGGTGCTCCTGGGTTTGTCTCTGAGCCTGGATGCCAGAAGTGGTGGCCAGAAGTGCATTTGCACAATTGAAACTAGTGAGCCAGTTTTGCCCATTCCCGGAGAGGTCTGATATGGCCTCGGTGACACATGCCTTAATTACAGCTAGAGTGCTCTCTATAGGGGTGCCTCTAGAAAGTGTCAGGAAATTTCAGTGGGTCCAAAACGCAGCAGCCAGATTGCTGACTGGAGCTAGTTAAAGGGATGGCATAACCCCCTTGCTACAGCAGCTCCACTGGCTGCCAATTGGACAGAATTCAAAGTGCTAATTCTAACCTATGAAACCCTAAATGGTTTGGGTCCAAGCTACTTCAAGTACCGTGCCTTGTTTAGGTGTTAAGATCACCAGTAGAGGCTTTTCCCACGGTCCCACAACCTTCACAGGTACGTTTGGTGGGGACATAGGAGAGGGCCTTCTTTGTTGATGGTCCCAGACTTTGGATCTCCCTCCCACAGGAGGCCAAACTGGCCCCATCTTTGCTGTCCTTCCACAAACAGGCAAAGATCTTTCTCTTCAGGCAAGCTTTCCCTCAGTGACTGGCTACCTGAAAGGGATTTTTAAATAGATTGTTATGCCTTACTCTTTGAATGTGTTTTTAGTGTTGCTGGTTTTTAACATTTCTCAGAGTGTTATTTGTTTGATCTTTTTTAGTATTTGTATACTTACTGTTTTTAGCTTTAAATGTTGTCTTTTAATGATGTAAGCCACCTTAGCTCCTTTTAACCCAGTGCTTTAGGCATCTGGTTTAGGAGCAAGAGGTTAGGAGATTGATTCCCCGCTGAGCCTCCTAGAAAAGGTCTGGACTCCATGATCCATAGGGTCCCTTCCAGTTCTGCAGTTCTAAGACTCTTAAGGAGGAAAGGGAGCTAAAATATTTTAAATAAATAGACTAAATAAATAGAGTTTTGTCACCATGTTCTGCTTCTCGTTTTCTCTGCCAATGAAGCAGACAAAAAATTAGCAGTTTTACTCACTTCATAAACCTATGGCAATGTTCACCTATAGATTTTTAATATTTCACAATGCTAAATGCTTTATTGTGAGTCGCCATGGCACTTCCTAAAACATCACTGTTCAAACTCAACCATGCATCATCTTCGCACTATACTCCAAACAATTAGCAATAATTAGTGCTGTGTGACTGAAACATATAAAAAACCCTAGAAAATACTGTTCCCAATATATGTAGGGATATTTACATATTTTGAAGCTGCAGGGCTGACATCTTACTTTATTTTAAAAGTATTTGAGATATATTTCTGGAACTACCATGCCCAGCCCTCCTAGTTTATTTTGATGGATCTTAAGCAAATAGTAGACAAGTAAGTAATTTTATTTCAAATAGTTATTGCCTAAGAAATAATTCACCTTTTCAGAAGCATCTTCCTTCAAGTGTGCCACACACATACAAAAAAAAAAAAAAAGAGAGAGACAAAAATGTTGTGGCACCTTAAAGACTAACTGTTGTATTTTAATGTGAGCTTCTGTAGATCAAGCCCACTTCCTCAGACACAAGAATGAGACTATATGACTGTCATATTTATACATCACCCCATGACCAGATGGTGATACAGATAATGGATGAAGTGGCAATGGTTCATTAATAATAGAATGGCTATCAGACTGTGAATAATGTCAATTATCAGTCTACAAGGTGACAATAGCATAGTTGACACAAGTCGCAAACTATGGGAATCAATGTGAAATTTCACACTTGGTAATGACTTTAAGAACCCTTCATTGATATCCTGTCCTTTTAAGAGAGTCTCCGGTATCTGTATATACCTTATTTCTCTTTCAAGTCTCTTTTTTGTACTGCCCACCACCAAAGGGTGACTTTCAGGTCATTCAAAGAGTATCTGGTAATTGAAATATTCTGAAACTGGTTTGTGTGTATTGCCATTCTTGATGTTAGATTTATATCCTTTAATTCTTTAGCATGAAGTTTGTCCTGTGTAGAGTGCAGAAGGGTATTTATGGCAAAAGATGACATAGAACGTATTAGCAGAGGGACAAGTAAACACACCCTGATGTTGTGAGTGGCATTGTTGGGTTCTGTAATTGTGTTAACAGAGTAGGTATGGGGTCATAGCTGGCATCTGGATTTGTAACAAGCCTGGAACCAAGGGCTTGGGAGAACGAAGTATTTTTGGCAAGAATGTATTGAAGATCATTTATGATGCATGCGAGTGGTCTCAATTGTGAACTGAAGGTGTTAACTAGTGGTGTTTGGTCATTAACTTTTCTGGGCCTGTCATGCAGTAAATTGCTTCTGGATATTTTCTTGCCTGGTTACTTTGGTCTTTAACCATATTGGATGGGTATTGTAGTCTGAGAAATGCCTTTTGTGGATCCTTGAATTTGGAGTATCTATCTTCTGGGTCCAAGCAAAATCAACTATATTTTAAGGGCTTGGCTGTAGACAACAGATTTTGTTGTGTGCTCAGGATGGAAACTGGAGACATGCTAGTATGTCTATCAGTCAATGGGTTTTCGATATAGTGTTGTGCTAAGTATTGTAGCCTCACAGTGGTGCCCAGAAAGTGCACCAGCTGTGTAGATTGGATCAGACTGAGGCTAATGTTGGGATTAAAGTTACTGAAGTTCCCATGGAATTTCACTAGGGCTTCAAGCTGTGTATGTGTGTATGTTTTCTCATATCATCAAGGTATCTTAAGAATTGAAAAATAATAAGCTGTGCATGGCTTTTGAGAAAATTATTATGTGATGTTATATTTGATTCAGAAGTGTATGATAATTTTTTCACCCTTTAAATTAAACCCCAGTTTCAATGATCAGGAGAATGTCTGTGTGTACTAGCTGTGTAGCATCTTGTTTCCTGTATCTTGAAAAGACACTATTTAGATTCTCAAAAATGTTGAGAATCTATACCAGCGATGAAGAACCTATGGCACGTGTGCCACAGTTGGCACGCAGAGCCCTTTCTGCAGGCATGTGAGCCATAAGTCGCCGGATCGCTACGCCCCCCCCACGCAGCCAAACCTGAGAAGGCGGCTGCAGCTGCGGTGCTGGCACTTCAGCAGGCGGATTCGGAGCAGCTGGCGCTGGCGGCGGGTCTGAAGTGGGGTGTTGAGGCACCTCCGTGCCCGGGATTCCCCCTTCTGCCGCCACTTCCGGTTCCGCCACCGCCACTTCCAGTTCCGCCGCCACCTGCCGGGTTTTTGTTGTTGTTGTTCAGTTTGGGCACGCGAGCCCAAAAAGGTTCGCCACCACTGATCTATACTATCTGGAAAAAGGAATCATAGTCGGCAGCAACATTCCCTCTAAGTTTCTGTCCCACTGCGCGGGAGCATTGCTCCGTGTGCACAGAGGTGGGTGGGACTTCATTTGAAACGGGCAGTAAACAAACCAGCTGCTGGCTGCCCGTGTGCAACCCCGACAGAGCTCCGGGCAAGCATGTGTGTGTGCAGCTTAGAGGAAACATTGGTCAGTAGGAGCATTCTTGTTATACCTCATCATATGTTCATTTAATGCTTGGAGTGTTTCTCTCACCATGTGCATAAGAAAGAAATGTGACAAGACGGTAACTGTTCATGTGCATAAAATAGCAGGAGGCAACCTAAGCCTATGACCTTTACAGATATAGGGTGGTAATGGCATAGGGACATAAAAGGTTAGTTTATGAGATGTACAGTTAGAAACCAGAGACCAGAATCCTATAGATTAGTTACATTGGTGTAAAGGTAATGGTGTAAATTGCAGAGGCAAAGTCCTGCTAGTTAATGAGTCACTGCTTGTATCCCTTATGACTTTCCAGTTGTGTGAGTTGGTTGATGCTGAGGGAGGCAAACAACAATTTGTTAACTATGGTTGCTGCCAGACTTTATGCTGTTGCACTTATACTGTGGCACTTAACATAGTAGGATTTTGGCCACTAGATTTATAATTGTGGATTTGTTGTTCATTTCACGTAAAGACAAATAACCACTGTGCTTCCTCAAGGAGTCCTTGTTACAGAGTGGAGAACGTATTTGATGGCAGCAAACTTTGTTTACCGGATGCACTTGTATCTAAGAAGTCATTAAAAAGCGGTGGAAGTGCCAAGAAACTGGAGCCATTATTTCTCTTTGTCATTAAAAAGTTTGACCCCAAGTATAATGCAATTAAATGAAGGAAAAACAGAAGCTAATTATCAGGGCAAAGCCTGACAGGCTGTACAGTGTACTCCCAAGAAAAATCTGACTGCTTGAAATATTTTAAACTATGTGTGCCAAGCAGAATAGTTGTGCACATACAGCAGAAGACGGTTTGTATTACTTACCCCATCAAGAAGAGTGGGGTGTGTGAGGGGGGAGAGTGTCCTTGTTATGTAGTTGTTGCTACAAAACTGTTTATATGAAAATAGCAGAAGTATTCTTAGAGTCAAACACAAATTGCTTATTGCCTCCTTTTTTCTCATTACTCCTTTCCCTACACTGAACCTTTTGCTTTGTGATGTTCACGCAGCACCATGAGAAAATGTGTGACTGGGTGCAACACTGAAGGCCTAAACCTCAGTGGAGCCTTAAGTATTTTGAATCATTTTGGTTTTTTTTGTTTGTTTTTTTGTTTATTTTGAATTTTGTTTGTTTTATGCTGGTGTGATTTTTTTTTGGCTCGTAAACTGCTCAGAGTGGCCATGGCCAGATAGATAGATAGATAGACAGACAGTCAGACAGACAGACAGACAGACAGACAGACAGACAGATAGATAGATAGATAGATAGATAGATAGATAGATAGATAGATAGATAGATAGATAGATAGATAGATAGATAGATAGATAGATAGATAGATAGATAGTTTGCCAAGTGGATTTTTTTTTTCTGCTATTCTTGGTTTGATCTCAGATTGGTAGTAAGGCAGATGTCAATGATCTCAGCACAGCCAAAAGCTGTGCCATTTTTCAAAGTTGCTGGCAGCTGGAAGGCTATATTCCCAAGGGGCTGGGTTAAAGGCAATATGTGTGACTAAAGAGGCTAATTTACGTATTTATTTTTAATTATTTTTGAAATTGTTTAAATACAGTGGTTATAATGGGCTTTTTGCTAACTGAAAAATAGGATTAACTAAAAAATGAGGAAACTGGGAAACTTCCTTTTGGCCCTCTAATGGCCAACATTTAAAAATAAAAATAGAGGGCATGGGGGGCTGGGTTTACTGTGACCCCTCAAAACAGACTTGCCTCTCACAATATTTAGAGGGCACCAGGGGATATTTGAACAAAAAATGATTTTCTAAGGAAAATTTGGGAGCAAAGTGGGAAGTTGGGGCCTACAAAAATGGCCTTTTGGGCTCCATGTGACGTAGAGGCCACATGTTGTCCACACCTGTACTGGAGCAATGAAGTGTAATCAATGTTCAGTATTTGTGGTAAGCATGGCTCTTTGTGTCAGGGCTAATTCTAGACTAAAACATAGGCTCAATCAGTTGCCTATCAGTAATAAGGTCCAAAAGATCTAGAATCTGGACTTACAGCAAGAAATCAGGCATGTGTACGATTACATCGATCACCAGCATTCCATTCCCTGAATTTTCATGTCATAAGGAGTAGATCTTTGCAGGCATTGAAACCTTTCACACAAGGTACAAACCCTTCAAGAACAATTTACAAAATGGTGTCTGTGTGGCAGACAACACAGAGACTCTGAGATGAATTTAAAGGTCAAAGAGTAAATTTTAGCATGTGTAGCAGCAGCTCGATAGCATAACACGCAATGAAAAATACATGGGTTCTTCTGTAGCATGTCTAAGTTGCAGGTTCTGAAGCCATGAGAATAAACCTTGGAACCTCTATTGTCATTCCCTAAGATATCAGGTCCAAAGCCTGAGATATGGCGAACAGACTGAAAAACCTGAGTTCAGGCAACCCTACAATTATTGTGGGCACTGCTGCCAAACCTAGCACTCCTAGAGTGAACTTTCCATCATCCTCCCTTCTTGCATGTCAAGATTATTGGTGCATTTGTTGTGCACTGAAAGAAGTAAAGCAACACAACCTCAGTACCAACAGGCCAGGCTGGAAGAACAGAATGGAGTGTTTTCTCTTTGGCTATTCTTTCCTCCCCATTTCTTTCTTTTGCACACACACCCCAATTCTGTCAGTGTTATGTGGTTAAATATGCCCAGTACTCACTGGGCTGTTTTTGGTTCTGTTTCCTTCCCTTAAAGTTTATTTTCTCAGCCCACTAATGTTATTGGTGCCCGAGAGACATTCACACTTCTTGAAAAACATCCTTGACAATTGCTTTGTGTTTGGGTGAGAAGTGGTTAACTGGTTAAAAAAGGAGTCAACTTCTGGGATTTTCCCTTGGATAGTGTCACTTTGTAAATGGTATTGAGCAGAAGAGGGTATGTTGTAGACCATCTTGACTGCTGCTATTGGTGTTGTCAACAGTCAGGCTGCGCTTCACTATGTAAAGCTTGGCATCCTTTTTCCTGCAGGCAACATGTGCACAATATCGTGCAGCAATATTGGGCCATTTACTGGCTTTATGAATCATGAGTACAGAAGCACAATATCCCACATTCATAAACCAGAGGGGGTTTTTTGTTTTGGTTTTTGTTTTGTTTTTTTTGGGAAGAATTAAATCTCTGTCTTGTGCCTGGATTTAGCTGCCCAAGGAACAGTGCCTACAAGCTAAATCTTGGAAAGAGTAGGAATGGTGCAGTCCAGATTGTTCAGCAGTTTTAATTCTACTTGCCTTGAGGCAGCTGGAAATATATGGCCAAACCCTTGAAAACTAAATCAGAAATATTTCCACATTTTTCCCTCCAGTTGTCCTACTGCTGCTACTGCATTAGTATGTGGGAGCTTTACCTTATATGGTTTCTTAAACTCTGACACATCTACTGGTGGGTTATAAAATGTTATTAATGGATAAATCTCATTAAAATATATGTGAACAGGTTCTTTGTTACATTTTACTTTATTCTTTTCCAAGTTCTAGTTCCTGTGTTTCATTTTAATGCTTTGCAATTATAATAACTGAATGAAAATTATGCTGTCACAAACTTCGCATTTCTGATGAAAATTGGAGAGGATGCTGGCAATGAGCAACTTATTTAAACCAAAATGCCTTCACTAATTAGACAAGAAATCATAAGACTGTCAAGTGAGAGTTATAATGAAAATAATCTTGGATATTTCCACACAATTAAAGTCTCTTTAGAGAATCTCAGGAGGCCAATTCAAACAACGATGGGCTTATGCCAACATGCAGATCTAATACTCCAGCAGATTTGCACACACAAGGCATTGCTGGCACGATTGTTACTCAGTACCCCCAGATGCTGTTATTGCAACCTGGGTCCACTATACTCCAGATAACCATCAAAAGTGTGTTCGGTGGCATGACAGTATATGAACCCTGAGTGAAAACTTGTGTGTTGGCTGTGTAGATAAATTACGAGAATTATTTTCATTTTGCACGCAGTTTAGTTAGAGTCAGCCATCAACACATCAAAAGCATCATCATTTTCCAGATATGTTGTTCTTTGACTTTATAATTACTGCTGTAAAATCTTCTCTCTCTCTCTCTCTCTTCCTCCCTCCCTCTCTCCCTCCATTTCTCAAACTCTGCATTTCTGCTCTGGAAATCCTTATCTCAGATCATCCATCATTGCACACAGCATAGTTTCACCTTCAGTGAGTTCAAACAGATCTTGGAAGTTATAAAGTGTTGTCTGATGCAGAAATATGTCAGACTGTTTGCCAAGCCCAATTTGAAATCAAGCTGAGGGGCTCTGCACATCACGAAGTAATACTGCACAAAACATTTTACGTACAATTTTATCAGGATGGCTTTTTCCCTCAGCATTGTTCATGTGTACAGTACAGCCGAGAAGGCTCAAGCAAGCTAAAGAAACAGCACCATCAAAGTGTGCACCTCCATCACAGGAACAGACGGTAGCCTCAGATCGCTCACCATATTAAGGCATACTAATTGGCACATCATTGGATGAGAGTGACTTATGACATGTTTTGGTTCCTATGTTTTTTCTGCACCAAGCTGGTATCTTACAATCAGTGGGTTTAAAAAAATATTTTAGAATAACTCTCAGGGCTTAGGAATGGTACTGTTTTGGACTATAATTCCCACCCAGTAGTGCCAGTCCAAAAACAAAACTAAACAAAACACATTCCAACTTTTCCAAACCCTGAAAACAAAGAAACCCAGGTAATGATTGATAAAGTACGCAGGTAAGAAAGATTGATAAAGTAAGATGGTGTCCTTCAAAACAACATGACTGGGCTCAGGAAGATGCTGTTTTGACTCATAGATTTACTTTGTTTTATAACACTGTGCTTGAAACGCCAATGATTAACAATGGAGTGGTTACTGAAATAGAAGTCATAGATTTCTTATGTACTGTATGTTTCACCTTCTTAATGGAACAAAACAGATTGAGAAGAGCTTAGAATCTGATACGGGACCTTTGCTCATGCTTTGGCTTTGACATCTTAAGTATTCAGCAGGTCATTGTGCCTTGGCTGCATGCCCTGGAGAGCTCTCCAGATAATTTCAGAAAGTTTCTTTCAATCGTGCTTTAGTGGAATGCACATGTTTAAAGAAAGGCCAGGTTAACAGGAAGTGGGCTGAAACAAATCTTGTACTGAGAAGAGATTTTATTACTTAATAATGGAACTACATGAAAAACTGAAGAAGACGCCTCACATGAAAACTCTTCAAAAAGACAGCTAATGCCATCCAGAAAGCAGAGCACTTGGCACATTACTCTGTTAACTGATGGCAGCCAAATCTTTCATCATTGAAAACTAATCTGCTTTCCCATGGTTTTGCAAAAACACAAAACAGAACAAAAACTCCAGAGGTAGAGACACGTGTTTTTCTAAAATTGCTCTTTTCCGCTGACATTTTCTCAGTTACACTGCCCCTAATTACTGTTCTCCATCCATCAAATTTAGCCAGTTTCCTGGACTGTGCAAATGGTATATTTAGTGCAGTACTGTTAACATGGATATGTGCCTTCCTAAACCTGGGTGTAAAATTTCAGTAGGAAAGGTGAAGGGAGGGTTGTTCAAAAGTCAGCCAAAAAGTCTGGATGAAGAGAAGGGGTTCTCTTCCTTATTTCCTCTGCCTTGTATTCTTTTGAGAATTTTTATGAAAATGGTACACATCATAAAGATGCCCCTACAGAGGAAACCTGCAAATGTGCAGAAGGCTGAGTGCAACAGTTGGGTAGTTATGATGAAAGGGATGTTTTGTGCTTAGTGGGCAGGGCCAAAATCACATAAGCTCTTACTGCGTCATACTTGGTGAAGCAGATAATACATCACTGAGAATATAGCTCTGAAAACGTACTTTATGTAATGACTGTGCACACTGCATAATGCAAGGGGAGTCTAGTTTGTACTTTGTTTTGTTTTAAAGGAGCTTTCCCCTCTCCCCTGCTTTTGTGGGTAATTTACTATGTGCTTTGTTGTGCGTATTGTGTAATTGACAGACATATACACACCAATAACATTAAAATCTGCTTTATGCAGTTCTGAAAATCTTGTTTGTAAAGCCCTTGGATATATCCCTCTGTTCTTTAAGGACAGATTCTCCTGTCCCTGGGAAAGGAGGCAGCAGTGATGGCAACACCAGCTTCCCACCGTATGGTTATGTTCCTTAGCTGGAAAGATTGTCCCCTGTAGCAGGCACCACTGTTAGTAGGAAGGTAGTGTTCTGTCCATTCCTCTGCAAGGCTACTAGGAAGAAAGTGCTGAGGAATTTGATCCTAGTTGTAAGGATTTCAAATATCCGACTGTGGAGTTGGCATCAATAGCAATCTTCTGCTGAATTGGCACCACTGGGTTAAGGCATCTACCTGTCAAGCCAGGCTTGGATGTTCTGAGTGCTACTCTTGCAGCCTCTGCTGCAGCGGTAAAAACTCAGGAGCAACCATTATGGAATTCCTTCTACATTCGAATCAAAGTGAAAAAGGAGATCCTTAGTTGTTCCCCACATTTATCTTACCATATGCTTTTGTGGACTACCATCAACTTCCTCAGATGCTAGATTGTATTAGTTATCATTAAGTATCAATACAAACCTGTGACATTTAGCTCTTCTGAAGGTAGTGTGCACCCCATCACCCCTGCTGGCTGTGGGGGTAGTAGGTAAACCCTCCTCTATCCCTGTATTCATCAACTCCTCACACTCTGTGACAGTAGCAACAAGGTTTATAAGAACTGGGGAAGGGAAAACAACCAGTCCAGGAGTTTGCTCCACTCCCAGGGTCTTTGCCAGAGACAGAGATAACAGCATTTGCCCATGTGCAGCCTCAGTCTGACTCGGGCCCCTAAATACCTCCACTGGGGCCTATGAGTCCTTAGTCTCTTTCCAGGGATCCTTATGATATAAGTAGTCCAAGTCCCTTTTGCAACCCCACACCTCCTCTGTGCTCAGGACCTCCTCCTATTCCTCTCCTCCATCTCCCCATACATTCTCCTCCTGCTCTGGCTTTGAGGACTTTCCACCAGGGCCCAGGCTTCCCTTGTCTTCCTCCAACCTTCTCCTTGCTTCCTGTAAGGCCTCCTTTGTGGTTTCCAGCTGAAAGGTGGTTTCCTCCCCCTCTCCCTTTGGCAGGTAGCCCTCGTTTACTCTGGTCTCCTCCCTCTGCCTATCTGGCTGTCCTAGTTCAGTCTGCATCCATGACTTGTCAGCTCTGGGCCCAGGGACCTTGTTGGGGTGTCCAGGGTGGGGGCTGACAGTCTGCTAGGGATGCCAGTGGCAACCCCTTATAGGGAGGTAAGGACAGTAATTAGGATCAGTGTAATTACTGCTTCTAATTACTGGCCTTTTCCCATCAAATTTAGCCAGTGTTGTGCTTTGATTTTTCAATGGAGGAGGAAGAAAAAGAAGAAATTTCACAAGACACAAATAATCACCTCACCACTTGTTGTAGTGGTCCTCTATCAATCTTTTGGTCAAGCATTACATCAACCTTCAACAGGAAATTTACGGAGGCAGTATTTGACCATAAGTATTATCATGATGCAGTGCATATTGATTACTTTTAGGCTAAAGAAATATCAGTTATTCCACGGGGTAAGAATGAGGTGAGAAGAAAGAAGGCTTAAGCCAGCTCATTCTTATTACAAGAGCTTATAAATTTTGATTCTTCATGGCGTTTTTTCCACTGAACATCAAATAAAGCTGAAGAGTGCAAATTGTTAAATGCTGAATTCTGGTCACCTAAGCAGAGGACAGGTGTTGCATCATGATTCACAATAGGTCTGGACAGCAGTTCTGTAGATTAAATGGTACAAATTCATTCCCTCCTCCCCTCGTCTCCTTCTTATTGTTATGAACAGTACTTCTGGAAGCTCACTTGTTAATTCATAGTTTGGGCTGTCAGCTCGAAAATAAAAGAAAGACATGCAGGGAGAAAAATTTGCACTGCAGGTTCTACAAAGCAACATATAACTGCATTGAAATCCCACAAATTACTCTGTTGATTTCTTAGTATCCTAGCAGGCTCTCACTATGATCCAGCACGTTTAACTGACAGCTCTGTATTTTCACCAACCAGCATAATTTTTCTGGAACATAATAAAAATGCAAAGTGAATATCTAGTAACAAACTTAAAATGATTCATATAGTTACATCAATTCCCTCTGTTTGCCTCTATGAATTTTATGTAAGGATATCCTTAATGCTGGAGAAATAGAAGATCAGTCATCTGTAGTCTAGGTGTGTCTAGCAAAAACATAGAGCATTATTATAGATCAGATACATCTGCACTTGCGGACAGTGGCTTACTATATTTTTGTCCCAGGCTAAAGCACTCAGTATTCACCGTCCTGGTGTCAGTGAATGATTCTTTCTAACAATCTATTATAAATATTTTATATACTTCATTTAAAGGGGAAATGCCTGGATCTTGCTTCATGGGAACTGGTCTATAATCTAACCAGAAGTCAAATATAGTGACATGCTGCAATATGAAATGTGTTCAGGCTGCCAAAAATTAGGTGGTCGTAGTGTAAAGGTTACTTATAAATTAGCAGGTAGAAACAAATAAGGTTGCAGTCCTATATTACCACTTATCTGGAAGCAAGTCCAGTGGGGTTTACTTCTTACCAGATGTGCATAAAACTGCACAATTAACAGCTTTCCAAATATATACAAATTATTTTTTTCCCTGTTGTGTCTGTGAGGTGAGGGTGGGGATTATTTCTGGCTTTATTTTCTCCCACTAGTTGGTATTATCTTTGTTTTATATGATTCCTCCCTAAAATAATTTTGATATTTTTTTAAAATGTCAGTCTGACAGTCAAAAAATCAGAAAAAAATAGGAAAAGGCTGTAAGACATGTGAAGTTTTTGCAAATAAATACTATATTGTATAAAGGAAACAATGTTACATCGATTTATCAATACAGTGTCAGACTAAGCATGAATATAGATTTAACAGAGCATGAAACAGAAAGATATCCAGAGCTTTGAAAAATTTATTATTGGAGTACAAGTCCCAGAAACCCCCTGAGAGTCCAAAAAAGTAACTTTTCGGAGCCTTTGATATAGTGAACCAGCCAATGATCATTATAGGTTCTGGGAGAGGTGATTTTCACAGGATGCATGAATAGGACTACCGTATTTTTTCTTGTATAAGACGATACTTTTGTCTAAAATCTTTAGATTAAAAATTGAGGGTTGTCTTATACACGGAAGTAAGGAGGGGCAGAGGGATCAAAGCGCTTTGATCCCTGCTTTCCCCCTCCACTTTCTTTCGAAGAAAGTGGAGGGGGAAAGCACTTTCTTGCGAAGAAAGTGGAAATGAAAAGCAGGAATCATCAAAGCGCTTTGATCCCTGCTTTCCCCCTCCACTTGCTAAGCCCTGCTTAGATTTCTTAATTTTGTGTTAGAAAAGGGGGGGTCTTATACATGGGGGTGTCTTATACACTGAAAAATACGGTAAATGCCTTTTAACATTTACACGAATTGTGCCCAGTGACAGAAGAAAGAGGATCTGCCACAGTTATCCATGTCTTGCTGACTTCTTGATTTGATTGGTATTACACTTTGTGTAGGGGTCCTGAGAAAGACAACCCAGCAACGTCAGCTGGTGCATAGCATGGCTGTCCATCCTCTTGTACCAACCAGTTGCCAATTTGTTTCTAGTCCCAGTGCAAGTCTATGAACTTGACCTTTAGAATGCAGCATGATTTGGGCCCTGAGCATCTCAGGAATTCTTGTGAGTCCATCTAGGTTTTATAACCAGCCAACTGCAATGTTCTTTAGGTACCAGCCTTTTTAGAGGTCAGATTGTCCTCCACTAAGCTATTTGTTCTGACTGAATCTGTTCTCCTTTGAGAGGCTTGAGTGGAGTTTTGTAAACTGAGACCCAGAAAAGCTTATGCTACAAGAAACTTGTTATTTTTAAAGGTGCCACAAGACTTGATACCTTTGCTTGTGTGTTTGCTTTGTTTTTGTCATGTATATTGAAACATCCCAACATGGCTGTCTCTTTGGAAATTGCTTGTATTGTCTCTTATCGCCTTTTGAAAACACAGCTTAACTATTCTACTGAGATTTTGGAAATTAATTTATGGGTCCTTTATATGATTTGCTTGCTGTGTTTTCATTGTTACTTGTTGATCACTTTAGTTATTTTTGTTTTTACTGTAAACAGCTTTAGTGGCTCCTATTACCGAAACATAGTATCCAAAGATTTTAAATAAATAAACAGCATTTTTGCTATTGCTTGGATGCTGGTTTTGTAAAAAGTACAACTTTTTGTATTTTCACTTTCAAAGGTACTGAGGTACAATGAGTATCCATTCCCAATGAAGAACATTAAAGTTGTCACGGAAGATGCTGCATTCTTCGAGTCATCAGGATATATTAGCTATGTTAAATTGGATTAATTTATCTGTTTCAATAGGTGATGGATTCTTTTAATCATTGGAAACAGCATTCGTGTACGTTTTTGGGAATAAGAAATGAATTACTTCATTTTAAGGGCAGTGGTTATACTTTGCCCCTGTTCCAGAGGCCTTTTTAAAGAGTTTAACACTGCAGCCCCATCCATACATGTCTATTTAAAAGTAAGTCCAACTGAGTATCCTAGGTTTTACTCCCAGATAAATGATATACGTTTGCAATCATAACATTGCATTGGGTTGCTGCTAAGCATTAGCTAATGCTTTAATTTAAAGGTATAATAATATTTTTGCATAAAAGAAGAGGCTGTTTTCATAGTGATTTTGATAAGGTGCATTAAAATTCCCATTCCACCAGTGTTTAGTATGTGCTGATGCACTTGGAGTGGAGAAACAGTGTTATGTTGAGGAGCAGGAAGTGTGTTTCACAACATGAACAATTAAGTGCCAAATGTGCAATATCTTCTATCCATTGGCAGCTTGTGTTCCAAGAAGATTTTAGGATTAGGCATTCCTCTCCCATTAACTCTTATAATCCACAATCTACAAGGGTTTGAATCAGGCCTTCATCTGCCAGAGCTGTGGCTCCCAAAACATAGGCTAGATGACTGTCATATCAAGGAATTCTGTGTAAGCTTTGCCTCCAGCCAGGTAAGGGACTCCCTGAAAAGTGTGCTGCTTATATAGTACTTAAAGCACTCTCTGGGCAATATACAATTTAATTATGCAGGCTACACATTTCCACCCACCCACCCACGAGCTGGGTACTCAATTTACCGACCTCAGAAGGATGGAAGACTGAGTCAACTTTGAGCAGGCTACCTGAGCTTGTCAGGATCAAACTCAGCTCGTGAGCAGAATCTTGACTGCAGTACTGCAGTTTTAAGCACTATGTCACAAGGCTCCTTACATAAGCATTGATAAACTCAGAAGTTACTAATGAAAAGCTGAGATAACATCTCAAGATATGTGATTTTTCCTGGGTTGTGCTCTGTGACGTACATCAGGGACTTTTTCTTGGAATGTAAAAAACAAAGAAAGAAAAACTCTCTACTGGATGTTAATACAGCTTGGAAAACCAGTGCTTTATAATGTGTAGGATGTATTAAAATCACTTGAAAGACATTATGTGGACAATAGGGATGTAAAGGATAGAACATGCTATATTCCCATTGATTTAGACTGTCTCCTTTCAACCAGACATCTCAGTAATGAATTTCAAGCCCTCAGAGATTACTTCCTTCCAGGTGCAGGCAGGACAAGAAATGCTACTTTTGAAGGTATGTGTCAAGGTATTTACACAAATAACCATTCTTTTCCTCTGAAAATCAAACAGGCAGCTGATTGCTTAAAAAGACACAAATGCCCTGGATGCTTCTAATTCTTCAAAGTTTATGCAACAAAACAAAAGCCACAATCATTTTGCACAATTTGCATTATTTCTGCCAAAGCATTTGTATAATTTCCATAATTTTGCTAAATTTGTGCAAAAAAAGAGAAGTTTTTATTCCCTTCTTTTTCCAAGAAGAGTCTTGAGTCACAAAATGCCATGCCTTCCCACTGGCAAGGATAATACCATGTTTCCCTGAAAATAAGACAGGGTCTTATATTAATTTTTGCTCCAAAAAAATGCATTAGGGCTTATTTTCAGGGGATGTTTATTTTTGTTTTTTCATGTACAACAATCTACATTTATTCAAATACAGTCATGTCATCTTCTTCTGGTTGCTGCACAATGGTGGAGGGCGGGGTTTCACTTAACTGGGACTTATTTTTGGGGTAGGGCTTATATTATGAGCATCCGGAAAAATCATACTAGGTCTTATTTTCAGGTTAGGTCTTATTTTCAGGGAAACAGGGTAGTTATGGTGTTCCTTATACCTGCAAGTGAGGACATGACAACTAAGGGCTTACATCCCCAGTTTTCAATAATACCTAGGACTGACCTGAGGCAGTTTGCTGTCTGAGGCAAAGAACAAGTTGGTGCCCACTGCAAATCTAAGGGGGAGAAAAAGTCATCTGGAATGGCAGCTGAATCTTTCTTCAATACTGTCAACTGGAAACCAACCTTCACCACATCTAGAGAGAGGAAGCTAGTTTTGTGGGCAGGTAGCTCTCTGCTTCAACACCCTGCTGCAACCTCATGGTATCTGCTGGCTGAGATAACCACCTCACTCTGCCAAATGTTAAGACCAGCCCCAACAATAGCAAATCTAGCTCTAAATGGTTTTAACTTAGCTCACAGTAACATTTCTTTCTTTCCTACATTTGGAAGTACTCCCTGTTTGATGCAGAATCCATATGCTTAGAAGGATTCATCGTGTGAAAGCACTCCAGAGTAGGGTTCATTTACCAGAGGCATCTAAATTCCCTTGCTTGTTCTGTGACCCATACATGGTTTTTTTTTGGGGGGGGGAGAGGTTTGTTTGTTTATTTGAGCTGGGGGGGGGAGAAGAAGCTTAACAGAAAGAATGGCTTGCTCAAGCCAAACATGAATGAAGCAGACAGTCCTGATCCATGAAAGCTAGCAGATTGCATGATATATTTTTTCTGTCCTATAAAGGTATCACCTACTTTTGCATTTGTATTTTGTAATGACCACACGACTCCCTTTTATTTCACATGAATGAAGGGTAATTTCCTTATGAAGAGTAGCTTTCTCTCCACCTTTCATGTCACCCAGCAGAATGTAAAGCCTATTTATTTTGTTTTTAAAACAGATCACTTTTCCTACAGCTTGTCATATCTTTTAATTTATCTAAAGTGGGAGCTGTGTTTTGTTCCAGTACCCCACTGACAATTTTTATGGTATTTGTCTATAGCTTATATCACCCTACTCTAAAGATGCCAAGCCCTGAACTTACTTTCTTAATTTTCATAACATAGACCATTTCCCCAACAATGAAAGTTGTATTTTCTTTTTTCAAAGCATGTACAGTCCTTAAATAAATTAGTATGTTTTGTTAGTGCAGATTCTAAGAGTCAATGTAATGATAACCTGTTACTTTCCAAGAAAATATTCAATGTTTTAAGGAGAGAGAAAAAGAGAGAAGAAATGGAATTGTCAGAACCTGAGATTATGTACATTTTCCCCAGCATGTTGTCCACTTAACATTTTATGCTAGGCACAATTAGCCTGTGAGATGTACAGCTATCAAAAACATTTAAAAGTTTTGTACATTCGTGCATTAAAGTTTTCTAACCTATTTATATGATTAATAATATAGCCAAGTTGATTACAGGGCAACATTTCTTACATAGACATTGCAGAAAGATCTTTTAGGTTGTGGGGAGTAATACAAATTGATGCCCATGTCATTTTTTTATATATTATGTAGAAATGGCCACATATTCTAAATAGATATTGATTTTTAAAATCTGCAGATACATTTTGGATTGACAATATACGTTTTGATGCATACATTTCAAAGAATAACTATTGAAGTTGAAACTTCATTTCAAGAAGCACTGAGCTTTGTTTAATTATTTTTTCTTTTTTTCTTTTTCTTCTTCTTTTTTTTTAGTATCCCGAGTTACTGAACCAGACTTTGCTTAATTAATAACTATAGGATGTGAGGCAGTTCCAGTGATGCTTTTTCTATTAACTCGCAATTTCCTTTAGGAAATGAGTAAACTGGGAGGAATGGCTGCTGCAAATAAATTTGGTACAACTGTAAATTGCCAAAATTCATTTGAACGAATGAAGAAACATGCCTAAATAAACTCTAAACGTGAATGCTCTAGGTTGCCTGAGATATTCTTTAAAAACATTGTAGCAGTAGAAGTGTTAGGAAAAAATATGCAAAATCTACTCGATAACTTGTCTGAGTCTTCTTGGTCCAGAAATAAATGACTAAAGAAGAGAAATATACTTCCCTTTTCAGTAGCCACAGAGCTGGTTTCACAGCACCTGCATTTGTGTTGTAAGTAAGGTTCAATGGCAAGAGATCCTAACAAGAAAAGAAGTGCAAGCACAACTACAAACAATTCCAACAAGGAAGAAAAAATGGAAGACAGCAAAAAAGACCAATATGGCTTTACAAAAAAACTTTGAAAACAAAAAAAAAGGGCACATAGGAAGTCAAAGGAAGGCCAGGCTGCAAAAGAAGACTACATACAAGTAGCAAAGAATTGTGTGGATAATGTTAGGAAAGCAAAAGCTGAGAATGAGCTGAGGTTAACAAAAAATGCTAAAAAGCGACCAAAAAAAATTCTTCAGCTACATGCATAAGAAAAGGCAGAGAAAAGAAATAGTAGCCCAGTTACTCGGTTGAGATGGGGAAATGGTAACAGACAACTAAGAAAAGGTAGAAGTGCTCAACTATTACTTTAGCTCAATTTCCCCCCTCAAAAGACAGTCTATGGCCCTCTAGGCAAATGTGAAGTATAAGTGGATGGTACAGGATTGCAGTTTGAGACTGATAAATGAATAGTCAAGGAATACATTATTACTTTGAATGAGTTCAGATCTTCAGAGTCGGATGCATCCAAGAACATTGAAGAAAGTGGCTTGAAGAGCTCTCAGAACCACTGTCTATTATTTTCTCGAAATCATGGAGGATGGGTGAAGTGCCAGGTGATTGGAGAATGGCTAATGTTGCCCCTGTCTTCAAAAAGGGCAAAATGGAAGAACCTGGGAACTATAGACTAGTCAGCCTGGGAACAATAGACCAGGCAGCCTGACATCAATCCAGGGAAAATTCTAGAACAGATTATAAAGCAGTTGCTGTGCAAGCACCCTGAAAACAATGTAATAATAACCAGAAACCAACATGGATTTGTCAAGAACAACAGATTAATCTCATGTTTGATTGGGTAACCTCCTAGGTAGATGGTGGGAATTCTGTAGACGTAATATATTTATATTGCACTCATTTCACACGCTAGCAAGGTTATGCTCAAAATCCTACAAGGTAGACTTCAGCAGTATGTGGACCGAGAACTCCCAGAAGTACAAGCTGGATTTCGAAGGGGCAGAGGAACTAGAGACCAAATTGCTAACATGCGCTGGATTATGGAGAAAGCCAGAGAGTTCCAGAAAAACATCTACTTCTGCTTCATTGACTACGCAAAAGCCTTTGACTGCAAACTATGGCAAGTCCTTAAAGAAATGGGAGTGCCTGACCACCTTATCTATCTCCTGAGAAATCTATATGTGGGACAGGAAGCAACTGTTAGAACTGGATATGGAACAACTGATTGGTTCAAAATTGGGAAAGGAGTACGACAAGGCTGTATATTGTCTCCCTGCTTATTTAACTTATGTGCAGAATACATCATGTGAAAGGCTGGACTGGATGAATCCCAAACCGGAATTAAGATTGCCGGAAGAAATATAAACAACCTCAGATATGCAGACGATACCACTCTGATGGCAGAAAGTGAGGAGGAATTAAAGAACCTCTTAATGAGGGTGAAAGAAGAGAGCGCAAAAAATGGTCTGAAGCTCAACATCAAAAAAACTAAGATCATGGCCACTGGCCCCATCACCTCTAGAAGGGGACGATATGGGGGCAGTGACAGATTTTACTTTCTTGGGCTCCATGATCACTGCAGACGGTGACAGCAGCCACGAAATTAAAAGGCGGCTGCTTCTTGGGAGGAAAGCGATGACAAACCTCGACAACATCTTAAAAAGCAGAGACATCACCTTGCCGACAAAGGTCCGCATGGTCAAAGCTATGATTTTTCCAGTAGCGATGTATGGAAGTGAGAGCTGGACCATAAAGAAGGCTGACCGCCGGAGAATTGATGCTTTTGAATTGTGGTGCTGGAGGAGACTCTTGAGAGTCCCCTGGACTGCAAGGAGAACAAACCTATCCATTCTGAAGGAAATCAACCCTGAGTGCTCACTGGAAGGACAGATCCTGAAGCTGAGGCTCCAATACTTTGGCCATCTCATGAGAAGAGAAGACTCCCTGGAAAAGACCCTGATGTTGGGAAAGTGTGAAGGCAAGAGGAGAAGGGGACGACAGAGGATGAGATGGTTGGACAGTGTCATTGAAGCTACCAACATGAATTTGACCCAACTCCGGGAGGCAGTGGAAGGCAGGAGGGCCTGGCGTGCTCTGGTCCATGGGGTCATGAAGAGTCGGACACGACTTAACGACTAAACAACAATATATTTAGACTTCAGCAACGCCTTTCACAAAGTGCCTCATGATAAAAGTGCCCCATGATATTCTGATTAGCAAACTAACTAGATGTGGGCTGGATACAGAAGATATCAGGTGCATACACAGTTGGTTACAGAATTATACTCAGAGAGTACTTATCAATAGCTCTCAGACTGGGAGGAGGTAATAACTGGGGTACCACAAGGCTCAGTCCTAGGCCTAGTGCTCTTCAATATTTTTATTCATGACTTTGGCTGAATATCAGGGGGGGGGGACTCCTAACTTTTAGAGCAGTACAGCAATGGAACTATTTACCTTGGGATGTAGTGAGTGTTCCAGTACTGAAGATATTCAAGAAAAAAATTAGACAACCATCTGCCTGATATACCATATATACTCGAGTATAAGCCGAGTTTTTCAGCACATTTTTTTGGCTGAAAAAGCACACACACACACCCTCGGCTTATACTCGAGTCAGTGTCAAAATTACATGTTCTCCCCTGCAGTGCGGGTGTTCTACGGACTCCCCCGCTCATCTACGGGCGCCTGCAGCCTCTGTGCGTGGTCCGATGACCTGGGTTAAGTACACTGCATTTTTCAGACTCCGCAGGCAGACACCGTGCTGGGAGGATAATAGCAATCTATGTCCAAATGACAATGAGACATCCCCCCTTTGGAGCGCAAGCTCCACCCTCCAATCTTTCCCTCAGTTCCTTTTTTTCCACTGCGTTGGAAAGACGTATAGGAACACACTGAGCTAACAGCGAGTATTATCTTCTATTTTACCCTCAATACGTCCTGCGAAGGCGCAGAAAACCCCAACAACCATACCGATACCAAAAAACATCATACCGAAGGCAAGCATACTATCAACATCATCCATATCAGTATCAGTACTTCGGCTTATACTCGAGTCAATAAGTTTTCCCAGTTTTTGTGGTAAAATTGGGTGCCTCAGTTTATATTCGGGTCGGCTTATACTCGAGTATATACAGTACTTTGATTTGGAGTCATGCATTGAGTAGAGGGTTGGACTCAATGACCTTAGAGGCCCCTTCCAACTCCATTATTCTGAGATATTATGATTCTATGGGAAAACATTTCTACCATGCATACGACTTTAGAGTGGAATCCACCTTTGCCCACCCAGCCCTGAAAGTATATTTCTC
The DNA here is from genome assembly GCA_037013535.1 of Intellagama lesueurii. NCBI lineage: Eukaryota > Metazoa > Chordata > Lepidosauria > Squamata > Agamidae > Intellagama > Intellagama lesueurii. Next base: position 203,588,352 of record JBAJHW010000003.1, on the reverse strand, counting down.
TTCTTTAGTCATTTATTTCTGGACCAAGAAGAATCAGACCAGTTATCTAGTAGAGTTTGCATATTTTTTCCTAACACTTCTACTGCTACAATGTTTTTAAAGAGGTGAGACACAGGTTGTTGGGTTAAAACTTGGGCCACAACTTTATTAACTATTTAAACTAAATCCCCCATCTACAAGGGGGGCTAATGTAGTGTGATATTCTCCAAATCTGGTGTAGCCTTTACCTCCAGACCATTCTAGAGCAGGGCGAGTTCCTATTTGTGAATCATGCTGTCATCTGTACAGCACGTCTTCAGGTGCCTGGTGATAGGGGTACCTCTCACTGCTTCAGCCCACCGAGCCTCGTGACCCTAGGTGAACTGCTGCCCGGGAGGTCCCCTTATGAAAAAACCACCTCTCCTCAGAGGACCTATTGGCTCCACCTGACAGAGAGATGGAATATTTTTGCACCATGTGTCTTCCATGAACTCACCCTGACTCTTCCCCTTGCACTACCCGCCACTGTGACCGAAAATGTGGCTTTAACTGTCCATTATAATTCATTAACTAACCACACCCCAGCAGTAAGAATGGGATGGGCGAAAACACACCTGCATCCTTCAGGGCCAATCTAGGATGCAGGCCAAAAATTTCCATCCGGCTTCATAGGCAACCAGCTAATCTCATTCTTACCTTTAGCGTGGGTGGGAGGGTTGCTCGGCCGATGGAAGAAGAGGCCGGGGAGGAGGGATGCCGCCTCTTAAAGGTTCTGTCCCTCCTCCCCTCCCTGAGAGCGGCGTCATCACTCTGTGACACTGTTCTCTGGGCGGGAGGGCAAAGCGTCCCCGCCACGGCACCTCCGCACCTGGTGGAGCAATCAGTGTGATTTTTCTTTAACAATACTTTATGTGTATCTTGAGTTGGAACTATTAGTAATTGTTTCCTCATTGCTGATGGAGTGCCTCTGGATGCTGCTGTAATTTATATAGTTCAGAATTGGGTTGTACAATGAAAAGTATGTCCTGCACTAGGAAATTATGGATTAAAATCATACGCTGTTTAGGAAACTTCACTTTTACAGTAATCATATAGCTGCTATATCCAAAGGAATCATTCCATAATGAATGACTGAAAACTGTCCTTAGTCTGAGTACAGTTGTTTTCATGGGGTCTGAAATGGATGGGGCAAGACGTATCTATTACATATTTAGAACAGCCTTTACATGTAAAATTTTATCTGTTTAAATCTAAGATTAGTTTAAAAACACCCTCACTTTCATCATTAGAAATTTCTCAATTTGTATAGTTCTCATTTGAGTGGGCCTGTTCTGTAACAAGTGTTCATGATGCAACTACATTAAAAAAAACACACAATCATTGAAGTCATATAATTTATGCTGTTCTTCATGGACCTTAATGTCCCAGTTCCATCATTTATCTTAACAGCCATGTAAAATAGTTGTCTTTTGTTTAATTTTAGCAGCATGTAATCATCTAATCTTTGACCAAACTCCGGGAGGCAGTGGAAGACAGGAGGGCCTGGCGTGCTCTGGTCCATGGGGTCACAAAGAGTCGGACACGACTTAACGACTAAACAACAACAATCACCTAATCATTTGTGTATTTGAAATGACTTCTTGTTCTTGATTAACATGTGCTAGTGAGTTCATCTGAGTGTGTCTTGTTATTCAGGTTGGTTTATTAGCACCATCTTTTACTTTCCTGAGTTAATTAAAGGTTTCCCTGTTTTTATGATCCCCTAAGTTCTGTGATGGCAGACATTGCAGCTTTTGACTCCTTTGGTTCCTTGTAATTTATCACAGCTGTCAATAGGATTGTTCAGCTGTTTACTTTGCATGTGGCTAGAGATAATGTGAGACCATAACACGGAATCATCTATTGGCTCTCTGGATGTATAAAGACGATAAAAGAGGTGTCGTGCAAAGGTTGAAATGGAAATCTTTCTTGAAACAGATTCTAAGCTAAAGCTCTACCGCACTAGGCAAAGTATTGATTCATGTTGTTCAAATATGCATTTTTCATTATTTATTCATAGAAACCACACATTACTTTATTTCTTTGTTAGAGTGATCTGTGCTTTGTTATTGTCCTTTTTGCTTTCATATTCTTTCTCTCTCTCTCTCTCTTTTTCTTATAAAAGTTACAAGCTTTGCTCCACAATGCAGTAGCAGAAAGCACAGAACTTGCTTCGCTGTACCTTCTTCCATTTTCTCCCCAGAATTGTCAGGAGTTTATGTTATTTAGGTACAATGTGGAAAACATCCTCTCACCACATTTATGGACTTTTACTTTTATTTAGCAAACATTTGGGAGAAGTCCAGTCACCACACAGAAGTGACTTGATGGCACATAGTATCTTCAGAGGTTTCTTTAAAATTGCCAAGCAATTGTGTGGTGACAAAATGAATAGAATGGAGATTTTGACAGGAGACTATGACAGGACATAGACTGTCAAAGCTCTGCTAACAAGTAAGACCATCCGAATATTTTGTTTTGAATTTGAAAGAACTTAGCACTAAGAATTTAGAGCCGCTCAATTAAAAAAAAAGCAAAACATTTCATAGGAGTGATCAAAGATAAAAATTGCATACCAAACTATATACCGGTGGAAATGCTCATATAGATAAGATAAATGTTTATATAGAAGAACAGAAGAAAAGGTAGAAGAAATTATTGATAATTTAAAGATAGGCAAAACTCTGGGAATTCACAGTGGGCTGCTGTGAAAAGTTGGTGAAAATATGAGATTCATACATAATTTGCTAAGAAATATCACAAGGCACTTTAAAATGGTTGAGTGATTACAAGTTAATTGTAGTAGATACTATAAGCAACTTTTGGACTTAAAATTAGCAAATTTTCTCAGGCTTTGAAATCTGGTTGTTTTCATCAAAGGTGAACCAGCTGAATTTCTCACAAGAGTTTTGATTTTAAGATTGCTTCTAAATCATTAGAAATAATTCCATAAAAGCTTTGCAGTGTAAATCCTTTGAAGAAACTCATGCCAGAGGGAGCTTGTAAGGTTTTTATTAATAGCAGGTGCCAAATTCACTGGGTTGAACAATAAGCCAGATAACCTGTCTGAGTGAATAAATAAATTGGTGTATTGAGTATCTTTCACAGAAATAAAAAGGTTCAGAAAAACTGAAAGACATTTCTATAGTGTGCTTACAATGGTTAACAAGATGAACCTTTAGGAGCAGTTCTGAACATATCTGAGCTGCTCACCATTGCAAACAATAGTTTATTGAGTAGAGGAAGAGCTGCAGTCTACGTGCATGAGTAGCATAAAGTTGAAAATGGTTTGTATGAGATCTCAGATCCTTACCTCTAAGAACAAAATTGTTATCATTGGGATTTCTTGCTTGTGAAGGAAGAGTTGATGTTTTGTGGAAATCCTTCTCTTAGACATTATGCTGCTTATGGGAGGAGACTCTTCAACTGAGCAATCACTTGCAGTAGTGAACTTACTTGAATTATTACCTCAACCTATTTCTGCAGGTTTCATGTTGCTAAAATCTACTTCCTGTGACAGGCATAAAATTATTTCCAATGTCCAGAAGCCTCAGATAAAGTATCTCCCTGAAGATCTGTGTAGAAATCATCATGGGAAAATGGTTGTGGTACAAAATAGCTGGTTACAAGTTGATGAGACTCATTAGCTCTTGTTGACTATTTAGCTCAGGGCAGGGGAACCTATGTGCCTTCAGGTGTTGATGAACTACTGCTGCCATCATCCCTCACCAGAGGTGAAGCTGACTGGAGCAGATGGTAACTGTAATGTATAACATATTGAGAGTTACAGTTTCCCCAGTCCTGCCTAAATTAAACACTCCAAATGGTGAACACTGAAATGATGGCTGGATATTTGGTTTCCATATATGAAGGATCTTTTGGATACATCATACATCACATGGGAAAAGGTTTTATAACATTACTCCACAATTACATGGGAACAGAATCAATGCATATTATTGGGAAACCTTTGGTCCTCCAAAGGCTGTTAAGAGTACAACTTCCATTGTTGGTCACCCTTACCTATGGTGTCCAGGGCTTATAAAGTTGCTCTTCAGCAATGTCTGGACAGCCGCTTTTTCACACAGCTAATGTAGATTTCAGGAAAGCTGCCTTCAACTCAGAGAGGCAGAAAAAGTATTTGAGAAGTCAATTCAACTTTATTACTAGTCAGTGGTATTTGTAAATCATCTGCTATGCCAAGGTGAAAAGTGTGTATGTATGTACACAAAGAAAGGTCTTTGTACAAAGTTGGCATTACTTTTAGGCAGGCAGCAGATCTGAGAGTGCCATGAAAGGCAGCAGCCAGGTATTTATTATTAATTTTTTATTTTGTTGTTTTTAATGTGTGGTGAGTTGCACCTGTGGGTTTTTTTTTAATGTCCCATGTGCTAAAATGACTTAGTAGGCCTTGGTTACCATGCACTTTGACCCTTTACTGCGTTGCCTCAGGCAGCAAAGTACTTTGGACTGATCCTATCTTTCCATCAAGAACAAGATGTTGGTTTCTGTAGTCTCTGCTTAAAGATAACATTTCAAGTTATGAAATAGTTATTATTAGATAAATGAGAAATACACACATTTTTATAGAAATTGACACTGCGTAACAATTGCCGTGCAAGTCTTTCAGGCTTCTAGTAGAAGTCAGGAAATGAAAGCAGGGTGTATTGTTAAATGTATGATAACAAGCAAGTTGTGGTGTATAGACTGACTTCTATCAGTGTTACGCCAGAGAGGTTCTTACTTGCTCCTTTTTGCTTAGCATAGAGTGATCTTTGGTGTTTGTTTTTGATTCATGATTGTCATTCTGAGGCTTGTTGACTAGACTACATTCTTTGCATCGTACTCCATAATTATGGTGTGATGTGGGACTAATTAGGTGAAATACAGTGCTGGCCAAGAACTGGTCTTAGCAATTACATCATTGCAATCACTGTAAGTGTATCCAATTCAGCTTTAATTAAAAAGAAGAAGAAGAAAGCACACAGTGATACCTGCCAAGTTTTCACAGGTCTGGAGATATATTTGGTTTTGTTTATTTTCTTTTTTTGTTTCATTTTGCTTCCTTGCTTTCCTTTTTGTTTTAATGGTCATGGAACATGTTCCACAAATGTGAGATAGTTTCAGATTAGCACTCAGCTTTTACAAAGGGCAGCTGGTCTTTCATACCCTGTAACATTAATAGTTGATGTCACTTACTGGCAGAAAAAAATGTACTGTTGAGAAATAGTTCCTGGTTTGAAACTGGACACATCTGAGAAAAACAGCTGTATATAGAAGCAGGAGGGCCCACGGGCAGATGAAGAAAAGGTCTCAATGTAACAGGAGGAGTGGATTAATTTGTACTAAGACCAGAGTCTGGGAGGGTGACTTTATTATACTACTGCTTGAGTATGACCAGAAACCATGCTAGTTCAGAGATTCAGAGAGCTTTAATCTAACAAAGTGTCTTTCTCAAGTTCTGGTGAAAAATTGGTAAGAACTGGTATTCTTCACAATGCCATGACTCTGTTGAATGCCTTACATTATCATACATTTTCTTGTATTAGTGAAATAAATTGTCCATTTCTACCCCTTTGAAAAAGGATTCCAAACTATGAAAAGTTCTACTTATGAAAGCAAGGCAAACCATCATAGCTTCTTTTTGAAATTATAATTCCATTGGTTTTCTTCATGAAAAGCAATATAGTGGGAAATTAGAATTGGCAAAAGTGACTAACATAACAGCAATATTGAAACCCCAGGCCCACTCCCAAATGGTTTGCAAGTGTATGGATTTAATATATTCTTTTATGCATTATATAGCCCCAAACATCTTTACTCTTTATAACCTATAAATACTTTGCAGACATAATTAAACTAAGCTGAAAATTCACACAGACTTGTGAATGGGAAATGAATACCAGGTGTCATGACAGGCTACAGCTGAGGCTCTGTCACAGGCAGCGAAGGTGAAAGTACCCAGAGGCAGAAGACATGAACAAAGCCACATAGGACTTCAGAGTCTAGAGCAGACAGAGGAGAATCAGAAGGGCCAGAGACAAAAGGGAAGGTGAAAAAAAATGCCCTGTGCCTTGTTTTAGCTTAAAAACTCTTTTGAGAGCAGAAGGTCACTTTTGGTTGTACCAGAAGGGACTGTAACAGTCCGGGAGGATATTGGAAAATGTCCCTGGGCCCTTTTATGTTGCCTACCATTAATACATATAGTGCAGCAGGAGCACAAAGCTTGGAAAACTTCTCCCCTCCCAACCCTTGGTTGCTATGCATCTGTGACATCACAAGGACCTGGCCCTGGTTTTTGAAATCTCAGGGTATGGGATGCTGCTGACCTGGCAACTATATATAGAACAGCAACCTTTATACCCATCTGGCCCCAAAAAGCACTGTGCTATGTAGAATTCAGTTCTTCAAAAAATGTCTGGATTATGAATGTGGTTTCTCTACCCGCAATTCAAAAAGCCAGGAAATGGCTCAATATTGATGGAAAATATTGTGCCCAAGTTGCCAGCAGGAAAAAGAATGCCAGGCTTTACATAAAGGGCAGCCTCAATGTTGTCAACATGAATGGCAGCATTCAAGATGATCTACAGGATACCCTCTTCTGCTCACTATCATTCACACTTATCGAAAAACAGTCCTGACAATTGCTTTATGTTTGGGTGAGAAATGGTGAACTGATGAAATATGGAGTCAGCTTCTTGGATTTTCCCTTGAATGGTAGTGGTGCTGGGGGACTCCTGTTGAACACCTTGACCATTAGCCTGTGGAGTGTCTCGGGATTCCATGATTCCCCATACTATTTCAAATATACATGAAAACCCTGAAAGAGACTTTCCAGAATGTTGTGGTCTGATACCACCAGTGTGCTGATAACATCCAACTCCATCTGCTTTTTAAGATATTCCAGGAGGCCCTTCTCTGAGTCTCTTAGGCCCTAGTGTGTGATCCCCTCCCCACATTTCACCATAAAATCTACAAGGGATGAAATATACCATTTAAATGTAATTTTGCCTTTTTGCCTCACTTAAGCCAGAGTTAGCCTTTTTTAGAAACTGGAAGTGACCAGCCTGTCACTTCCTATTTCTGATTAGCCAGGGTGCATGTGTTGTATTTAAATGGCAAATGGTCCTCCCAAGATATCTGGGAGATGTAAACAATTTAGAGTATGTGGTGCAGCCCACCAAACACTGGGGGGTTGGTGGGAAAGAAGGGTTCCCCACCTCTCAGAGGTTGCCTGTTCTGTTATCAAATACATTCAAAGAATCACAAATACCATTAAGCAGATACTGTTCATCTTTCTTTGGCTTAACCATCAACTACTTCTTCCCAGGGATCATGTGACTTAAAACATCCTTAGAAGTGTTGTATGTCAAGAAGTTCTTAAAAACCACTGGGAGGGATTATCTGGAGTTTTGGGGTTCAATGTCATCAGTATGAGGATGACGCCCAGCTCTACCTCTCTTTGCCACCTAAATCCAAGGAAGCTACTTTGGCTTTAGATCAGTGTTTAGTATCAGTAATGGACTGAATGAGGGTGAACAAATTGAAACTTAATCCAGACAAGTCAGTCTGGATTAGTCAATTGAAAGGAAGATCAAGGAATAGGGATGGGATTAAACTCCTAGTGAAAAAAAAGATGTGTGGCTTGGGGGTGTTCCTAGATTCATTGCTGAGCATGGATGCCCTGGTCTTGGTGGTGGCCAGGAGTGCATTTGTACAATTAAAACTAGTGCACCAGCTTCGTCTGTTTCTTGAGAGATCTGATCTGGCCACTGTAATATATGCACTACAGTGGTGCCTCGACTTACAGACGTCTCTACTTACGAAAATTTCGAGTTATGGAAAGCTCCGGCTGCAAAATTTTGGTTCGACTTGTGGCCGGAGCCTCCACTTACGAAAGAAAAAAGGCAGGGGAAAACGGCGGGAAATTCAAACCGTGGGTGGCGAAGAGGCTTCTTCTTCGCCCCAATGGTTAGGAAAAGGGAGGCTCAGCCTCTCGGGCTTCCCCGCCACTGCGACCGCGGAGGCAGCGGTGACCCAGCACTGGGAGGCTTGAGCCTGGCCGGGGTGCTTCAGCTGCTCGCCCCTGGCCACGGCGGAGACAGCGGTCACCCAGCGCCGGGAGGCTTCAGCTGGCCGGGGTGCTTCGGCCGCTTGCCCCCGGCCGCGGCGGAGACAGCAGTCACCCAGCGCCAGGAGGCTTCAGCTGGCCGGGGTGCTTCGGCCACTCGGCCCTGGCCGCGGCGGAGGCAGCGGTTTCCCAGCACCGGGAGGCTTGAGCTGGCCGGGTTTCTTCGGCCGCTTGCCTCCTGGCTTGCCTCCCGCTCGCTCCTCGCCGCCCTCCGCCATTTGAATTTTCCGCCATGGGCCCACGGAGGGTGGCGCAGAGCAAGCGGGAGGCGAGCCAGGAGGCAAGCGGCCGAAGAAACCCGGCCAGCTCAAGCCTCCCGGCGCTGGGCAACCGCTGCCTCCGCCACGGCCGGGGCCGAGCGGCTGAAGCACCCCAGCCAGGCTCAAGCCTCCCGGCCACGGCAGTCGCGGTGGTGGTGGAGCCAGGGCCGGGCGGCAGCAGTGGAGGTAAGGTGCTGCTTTTAGCTTTTTACTGTTTTAGGTGGCTTTTGCAGGGTGGGATTGGGCTGGTGGGGTTATGTTTACATTTATTTTTAGATTTGTTTTGTTTTTTTGCAGGCCCAGGGGCTTGCAGTGTTTTATTTTTATTTTTATTTTTTGGGGAGGGGTATTTTTTTCTTCGGCCGGAACGGATTAATCAATTTTCAGTGCATTCCTATGGGAAATGGTGCTTCGACTTGTGGAAATTTCGACCTACAGCCACCGTTCCAATACGGATTAATTCCGTAAGTCGAGGCACCACTGTATTTACTTCCTGGCTTGATTACTGTAATGTGCTCTATGTGGGGCTGCCGATGGAAAGTGTCAGAAAACTTCAGTGGGTCCAAAATGCAACAGCCAGATTGCTGACTGGGACTGGTTACATTGATCACATAACTCCCCTATTACAGCATCTCCACTGGCTGCTGATCAGTTACTGGACACAATTCAAAATGCTGGTTTTAATTTATAAAGCCCTAAGTGGACTGGGTCCAAGCTATCTCAAAGACCGTATCTCCCATTATGGGCTGGCTCGGGTGTTACGATTATCAGGAGATTACCTTTCTCTTGGTCCCACCACCTTCACAGGTGTGTCTGATGGGGACACAGGAGAGAGCCTTCTCTGTTGCTGGTCCCAGACTTTGGAACTCCCTCCCACAGGAGGCCGGACTGGCCCTGTCATAGCTATCCTTCTGCAAGCAGGCAAAGACCTTTCTCTTCAGGCAAACCTTCCCTCAGTAACTAGCTACCTGTGTTAGATTTTTAGATAGATTGCTATGCATTACTGCTTTGATTGGATTTCTAGTACTACCTGCGCTTGGGGGAGCCGAATACCATCTGCCTTCTACAGGTCACTGTATGAGAGACAGTGGGACTGTGGCTGGGCTGCTGCTGGCTGCCAGCTCTTCCAAGGGAGCCTGGCTCAATCTCCCTCTGCTTTGCAGGTCTGGGCCCTGCTACTCCTAGCTGCCCACCCCCTTCCCAACACCAGCCACCTGGCTCAGGGGGAGAGGAGGCTTTTAAGCTGGAGCTGCTTTCAGGGCCCTACTGGACCAGCATTCCTGCGCTTGGGGGAGCCGAATATCATCTGCCGTCTGCAGGTCACTGTGTGAGAGACAGTGGGACTGTGGCTGGGCTGCTGCCGGCTGCCAGATTCCCTGAGGGAACTGGCTGGGGAATAAGCTGGGAAACAGGGGGGTCTGGGGTCTCTCTGGGGCAACCAATAGAGACTATATATGGCAGGGGAAGATATGGCGGCGGGAGTAGAGTATGCCCGCGTAGGAGAAAGGAGGTTAGATACCTTACACCCATCCCCCTTTCTAGCTCTACTCCCAGCCAAACGGTACTAGGTGACAATATCAGCCACCCCCCGGGCCACATGGTACTGTTGGTAAATGCCAGGTTGGCAAAAAATAAGACCACCCTCATCCATGTTTTAATTTTGGATGAGGAGGCTAACCTGGAATGTATTACTGAGAACTGGGTGGGAGAAGAAGGAGGAGTTCCTCTATCTCAGTTGTGTCCCCTTCGGAAATGGTTTAGAGGGCCTGTATTGTGTGTTGGGCTCGAGAGACAGACTGGGGATTCTGTTGGTGTACCGCCCACCCTGCTGCTTACCAACAGTCTCCCTACCTGAGCTGACGGAGGTGATCTCGGACCTGGTGGTGAGGACCCCCAGACTTTTGGTACTGGGGGACCTCAACCTCCATGCCGAGGCCAACTTAACAGGGGCGGCTCAGAACTTCATGGCCACCATGACAACCATGGGGCTGTCTCAACATGTCATTGGCCCGACTCACGAGAAAGGCCATACACTTGACCTAGTATTCTCAACGGGACGGGGGGATGGTGGTCCGGATGTGGTGGGTTTATCTTTGACCCCGTTGTCATGGTCGGACCATTTCCTAGTAAAGTTTAGACTTTCTGCCACTACTACCCTCTGCAGGGGTGGGGGATCAATTAAAATTATCTACCCCCAGAGACTTATGGATCCTGAAGGATTTCTGAATGCTCTAGGGCAGTTTCCAACTGATATGGTCGGCGCTCCTGTTGAAGCCCAGGTCGCTTTGTGGTACAAGGAGATGGCCCGGGCGGTTGACACAATCGCACCTAGGCGCCCTCTCCCTGCCCGCAGAGCCTATATGGCTCCATGGTACACAGAGGAGGTTCTGGCTATGAAGCGGTTGGGGAGACGGCTTGAGCACAGATGGAAGAAATATTGCTGCGACTATGACCAAACACAGCTTAGAGCCCATTATCAGGCCTACTCTGTGGCAATATGGCTGGAGAAATGCCAGCATTTCTCCAGTCGTATTGCTTCCTCAGCGTGTCATCCAGCAGAGCTATTTCGAGTGGTCTGGGACCTTCTTCAGCCTAATGGTTCGGTGGAGGTCCCGGACTGCTCAGTGGCTCACTGTAACAAATTTGTTATACACTGTGAGGGAAAAATTGCTCAGATTCGCAAAGAGTTGGACTCCACTGTTGATGCAGAGCCTATGGTTGTGTCCAGTGCTCCGGACTTATGTCATAATTTATTGGATAAGTTCCAGTTGTTATGACCCGAGGATGTGGACAGGGTGCTTGGATCGGTTCGTGCCACCACTACGCAACTCGAACCTTGCCCATCATGGCTAATAAAGGAATCTGCCGGGGGTGGGTTTCACACTTGGATCCTGGAGATTATCAACTCCTCGTTAAGAGAGGGAGTGGTCCCTGCCCCATTAAAGGAGGCAGCGATTTGCCCACTCCTAAAAAAGCCTAATCTGGACCTAGGTCTAGTGATCAACTTCCGACCAGTGGCGAACCTCCCTTTTCTGGGCAAGGTGTTGGAACGTGTGGTGGCTGAGCAGCTCCAGGCTCTCCTGGATGAAACGGATTATCTAGATCCATTTCAATCGGGTTTCAGGCCGGGTTATGGGACGGAGACTGCCTTGGTCTCCCTGTTTGACGACCTTTGCCGGGAGAAAGACAGGGGGAATGCATCCCTGTTGATTCTCCTGGACCTCTCAGCGGCTTTCAACACCATCGACCATGGTGTCCTTCTGGACAGATTGGCTGGGATGGGAATGGGAGGCACCGTTTTACGATGGTTCTGCTCCTACCTGGCTGATCGAGTCAGGGATTGTGGCAGGGCATGAGATGGGACAATTCCACTTTTCAAGGAAAACAGCTTTGAAGAATCAGTGTTGTTTGTATAACCCCTTGTGGTCTGCGGCTCACACTCATTCATTCAAAGTCATTGATTTTTCCAAGCTTTGCTTTCAAGGTATGCATATGATGGCTATGATATATAAGGGGCATTATAGAGGATTAACAATGATAAAAATATACCCAAAGTTGTTAATAAAGTGAAGAAGAGGAATTTATTTGGGAATGTGCTATCCCAGTTACATCACACAACTACAGTAGCAATCCCAGTGTGAATCCCTATAATTTAAGCTCAGTCATGGGACATTACAATAACCTCTTTTTATTTTACTTGGATTCCTCCAATGCTCTCTTTAAAATCTACCTATGGTCTAGAGAGAGAGAGAGAGAGGTGTACTTTTGCTCAAGACAACCCTCAACCATGGAAAAAGTACATTCTAGAACAGGAGCCTACAAAAACCTATAATAAATTTAACATAGGTTTCCTTTGGAAGCAGAACATTTCAAGCATTTTTTATTACTTTCCATTATTAAAATACATTACCTTCCCTAACATCACTTGTAATAGATGTGGAATACATCACAGTATGTGTTAAGTGCTTTGAATCAGGAAGTACCAAAATGGTTTAGAACACAGAAGTCCTCTCTTAACAAAAATGACTTTGAATTAATTAAAAAATATTAATTCATATTTGACACTCAGATTATTTCATTCCCAATTAGTTTCTGCATTGCACTGAGAAAAGTCTATTCCCAGAAATTCAGGATAGCAACACAAGAATATTACTAAGCCACTGGTGAAACAATATTATGCAACCATTCCGTTTATGACTGGTTAATTAGAGAACAAGCTGAATCTTATTTATAAAGGGAAAAAAGACAGGTGCGAATTGGCTAACACCTATAGTATCTAAAGGAATATTCATTAATAAGATGAATGTACAAAACAACTGTATCATGTAATATATAACTATTAACATCTCATGCTTGTTCAGCACTCTGTGAATGAGGTGTAACAGCTTAAGAAACTCTCAGAGAATCAAATTCATTTTTAAAAGGTAGTTAAACTGTATTTATACAAAGAGATTTTTTTTCTTGTACTTACATTTATTTATTTAAATGAGTTTTTATTCTAATTTTCTGCTTTGCTGTTCAACATAGCTAAGAAAACTAAAAGTAAAATGTGCATCTGCTTATTTAATAAGTAAACTCAACTGATGAATTTGCAGCTAAAATAGAGGCATTGAGGGGAACAATTGCAGCTGAGAGTAAAAGGTATGGGCATGCTTAGGATAATGTCTGGTTTTTCAAATGAATAACTCAATAATTATTATTGAAAAGAGAATACCTGATTAAGCACAAATAAAAACAGCCCCATGTTGACTGGGCAAGCTCCACAAGCATAGAATGCAATGGTGGCTGAGAGATCAGAAACATTGATGTGGGAGGTGAAATGGAATGGTACACAAGAAGGGTAAGGCTAGCTGGCTGAAATCCTGAACAAGTGCAGTGGAGCTACAACATTTTCTTGCAAGTCCCATCTCTCCGATATTAAAAACAAATTCTGCACAGTAGCAACTGAGAACACAATCCTCACTAAGCAAGAGAACTAAGTGGATGTTGGAAATTATTTAGGAGTATCCAGAACTTGGTCAAACTTTGTTTTAGGATAGAAGCTATTACTTTGGGTTGAGAGGAGTTTGGATCTCATGTAATTCAGCTGCTCCCCTGCTCCTCCCTTCCCCATCTCCCCCCCCCCCTTTGGCTTTTCTAGTGACTGATCTTAGCAGTTGTACGGGCACATCTGAGATCAGCTAGTACAAGGCAGTTGTGCCAGCACCAGCACTGTTGTGCCACTACAAGAAACACATCTATCTGCCCATTCTAACCTCAGTATAGCTGGTGCATCTTTGAGTTCAGAATGCTCCATAAGAAAGAAGCAGAACTTTAAATAGAAATAAAGAAATTCGGTTAAAAGGCCGGAGGAGGAGGAGGAGGAGGAGGAGGAGGAGGAGAAGAAGAAGAAGAAGAAGAAGTTTTATTTATTGTATTTATTTAAAATATTTTATCCCACCTTTCTTCTAAAAAAAGGACCCAAAGTAGCTTACAGAATTGAAAAAGACAACATTTGAAAGTGAAAAACACTACATTATTCAAATATTAAAAAATAATTAGATATTATGTTTAAAATGTTAGATAAAAACATTACCAAAACAGATTTAAAATCAACAAAAAATACAAACCACCCCATTCTAAAATCCCTCTTAGTCAACCAGTCACAGAGGGAAAACCTGGCCAAAGAGAAAGGTCTTTGTCTGCTTGCAGAAAGATAGCAAAATGGGGCCAGCCTGACCTCCTGTGGGGGAAAGTTTCAGAGTTCTAGGAGCAGTGACAAAGAAAGCCCTCTCCCACATCCCCACCAAACATATCTGTGAGGTGGTGAGAATGAGATAAAAGCCTCCCTGATGATCTTAACACCAGGTCTTTGGGCCCAGCAAAGATATGTGGATGCATGGCCCACGAAAATATTACACTCACATTCCATACATAGAAGCTTATCAGCCATTAAACAAAAGTTATTATTTTAATGCAGGTATTTTCTGCATACCAGACATTTTGAATGGTCTACATTGCAGCTTTTCAGTCCCCCTCCCCTTGCTATTCTTGTAAATTCAGCTGAACAAGAAAGCTAGCTGACCATTTGTTAGCTTTTAAATGGAAGTAGCATTAGCACCCACTTTCCCTGGGATCAACATCCTTGATTATTATAATGTTGTGTCCCTTCTACCAGCTGTTTCACCTGCCTGCCTGTGAACCAGAGTTAAGAAATAATATGCTAATTTTAATACATTAACATTACATTTATTACTTTTTGTCACAGGGGAAAAAGCCACCAACCCATATAATATTTTAGAAATAGCACTTTAAAAATAAAATTCATTATTTTCCCACTCTTTAAAATAATTGCTTATGCTGTGCCCTCCTAAGGGGTGGGGGTGGGGCCAGCACAGCTGTACAAAAGGTTACTTCTATAAATGTCAAAGGTGACTTCCTGAAAATGAAAAGACTCCAATTTTCCATTAGATGGCAGTGGATATTTTCGTACTTTTTTTGTATTTACCTTAAAAGTCTTAGTATAAAGATGAGCATATAAAATTTAAAAAAAATAAATTACATGGAAAGCAGGCACATAGAGATAAACTACTTTAGTAGATTAAATCTCTGATAATAATGTTTTCATAAATACTAGTACTACAAAATACCAACCAAGGCCAGATAATGTGCTATGCAGAAAAGATAAAGATGTTTTGATTGACAGCAAAGACTGAAGAAATTTGTTTAAAATTGCTGCTATACAAGCACCTTTATATCAGCATTAATACTGTGTTGACAGATAAGAGCTATGATTGTGAGTAGATAAAGCATGGAAAAAAGGGGTATAAATAAAATATATTTTATGGAAGAGATGTGGAGAAAGAGGAGAAGAAAAGAGAAAGCAGCATGGTAAATAAATGAACTAAAGAAATATACACTGGCTGGTGTGATTCTCTTGAGTAAGAGAACCTCATTTTTGTGTCAGTGTAATAATTGCTTATGGCTATGAATTATATTCTTTACATTTTAGTATGTGGCTAAAATATCTTCTAACTACAGTGGTGCCTCTCAAGACGAATGCCTCGCGGGACGAAAAACTCGCAAGACGAACGGGTCTTATGAGTTTTTTGTGATATTTTTCGTCTTGCGAGGCGGGTTTCCCATAAGAATGCATTGAAATTTAATTAATGCATTCCTATGGGGGGAAAAAGTCAGAAACCAAAAAAAAAAGTCAGAAAAAAGTCACTTACCAGGTACAGTAGACCCAGCCCCGCTCCTCACAGTGCCTTGGTAGCCCTGGAACAGCCGGACTCTTTGTGAGCAGAGCGCCGAACAGCTGAGAGTCGGCAACCAGCAGAGAGGTGGCAGCCATTTTGGAGAGGCGGCAGCCAATTTGAGAGGCGACCACATGGCTGCTGCCTCTCAAAATGGCTGCCGCCTCTCCAAAATGGCTGCCGCCTCTCTGCTGGTTGCCGACTCTCAGCTGTTCGGCGCTCTGCTCACACAGAGTCCGGCTGTTCCGGGGCTACCAAGGCACTGTGAGGAGCGGGGCTGGGTCTACTGTACCTGGTAAGTGACTTTTTTCTGACTTTTTTTGGTTTCTGACTTTTTTTCCCCATAGGAACGCATTAATTAAATTTCAATGCATTCCTATGGGAAACCGCTTTTCGCAAGATGAAAATTTCGCAAGACGGCGCTACTCACGGAACGAATTACTTTCGTCTTGCGAGGCACCACTGTATATTTTTATGGTTAATATTTTTCACCTTTTTGGGGTGGTAGTTTTCTTGTATATAAAATACAGATCACATAAAAGCATATAAAACAGTAGCAGTTTGGCTGACTCAATTTTCCACTCAGATATAGAATATAGCATATGTTGTGGATTTTAGTATGGTGACACAGCCATAGAGCCAAGATTATACTATATTATTGTAACCACCTTCCTCTTTTTGTTTTTGTTTTTGTTTGTTTTTTGTGGGTT
Source organism: Intellagama lesueurii (assembly GCA_037013535.1). Classification (NCBI taxonomy): domain Eukaryota; kingdom Metazoa; phylum Chordata; class Lepidosauria; order Squamata; family Agamidae; genus Intellagama; species Intellagama lesueurii. The sequence continues at coordinate 203,571,998 of JBAJHW010000003.1, read as the reverse complement.
TTTGTTTTGTTTTGTTTTGTTTGTTTGTTTGTTTTTTCCTCTTCTTTTCTTCTATATCTGTCTTTTTATGAGTGTTGTTCACCTGTGCTTCATGGATGTTATATGATGTTTTTAAAAAAGAAAGGAATAGTTAGGCTAGAGGGCATTTGGGGAAGGGCCCCGACGGAAATTAATCTAAAAACTGCCAGGATCGCATCTAACCTTTACCTAGCTAGGGTAAAGGTTACTAGAAGAGCATTCTTCGCTGACCGGATAAGCGAAGCTCACAGCCAGCAGGCGGAACTTTTCCATATAGTACTCGATCTATCTGGAGTTGGCCACAGTGATAGGCCTCCCTCTAGTATTTCCTGTGACCAATTTGCGGCATTTTTAAAATCTAAAGTGGAGGCCATCCACCGGGACCTTGATCCCTTTTTACAGACAGTAGATTAAGCTGAGATGTCCAGTGCATCGTCTTGCCCGATGAGGTTAATTTGCTTTCAACCTGTGACATCCAATGAGGTGGACAGGGTGCTTGCGCGCTGTTGTGCCACCACTTCCTCTTTAGACCCTTGTCTGGCCTAGCTCATCAAAGCAGCCAAGCCGGTAACAACAGAATGGGCCACCGCAATAATTAATGGGTCTCTCAAGGAGGGCATGATTCCCCCTGCCCTCAAGGAGACACTCATTAGGCCCATTCGAAAGAAACCTAATTTGGCAGCGGATGAAATTGGGAATTATAGGCCCGTTGCCAATGTTTCTTTCCTGAGCAAAGTGGTCGAGAGGGTGGTGGCCGATCAGCTCCAGGCCCTCCTGGAGGAAACTGATGCCCTTGATCCGTTCCAGTCAGGCTTCAGGCCATGCCATGGTAGGGAAACAGCACTGGTCGCCCTGCAGGATGACCTCTTGAGGCAGGCCGACAGAGGCGATATGTCCTTGTTGGTCCTCCTCGATGTCTCAGCGGCCTTTGATACCGTCAACCACGGTATCCTCCTGGGGCGGCTCTCCTAGTTGGGAATTGGTGGCCTCGCTTTGACGTGGCTCCATTCCTTCTTGGAGGACTGTCCCCAGAGAGTGCAGCTTGGCGAGATGACTTCCACCCTGTGGATCCTCAATTGTGGGGTTTCACAGGGGTCAATCATCTCACCAATGCTATTTAATATCTATATGAGGCCGCTGGGTGAGGTCATCCGGAGTTGTGGGGCCCGGTGCATCAGTATGCTGATGACACCCAGCTCTACCTCTCCTTTTTTCCAACTGCAGTGGATGCTGTTCCGACCCTTGAGCGCTGCTTGGGGATCGTTCTGGAGTGTCAATGAGGGCAAATGGACTGAGGTTGAATACAGACAAGACAGAAATCTTGTGCATGGGCAGCCTTGGCGTCAGTGGGTTGGGAAACTCCCTCTCCTTTGGGGAGTGACTCTCCCCACGAAGAGTGAGGTTTGCAGCTTGGGCATCTGCCTGGACCCGGATCTCACCATGGAAACCCAGGTGGTATCTGTGGTCCGGGCAGCCCATTTCCATCTTCGGAGGATTGCCCAGCTGCATCCCTATCTAGACGTGGGGCACTCATGATGCTGATTCATGCCCTCGTAAACTCAAGAATAGACTACTGCAGTGCTCTCTACATGGGGCTACCTTTGAGGCTGATGCGGAGACTCCAACTGGTCCAAAATTCAGCGGCCAGATTAATAACTGTGGTAAAGAAATTCCAGCACATCTCCCCCACTCTGGCCGCCCTTCATTGGCTACCGGTTTGTTTCCACATCAACTTCAAGGTTATGATGATAACATTCAAAGCCCTAAACAGTTTAGGACCTCAGTACCTATCAGAATGTCTGCTCCCAGCCAGATCTGTCCGTAATACCCGTTCCTCACAGGCAGGGCGGTTGAGGACCTTGGCCCCGAAGGAGGCCCGGAGGGAAAGAACAAGAAAGCGGGCCTTCTCAGCGGTCGCCCCCCCCTCCCCCGCCTATGGAACAACCTGCCCATTGAGATCTGCCTGGAACTCTCGCTGGATGGGTTTAAATGATCATTGAAGACTTGGCTCTTCCATCAGGCTTTCCCGGAGCATTAAGATTTTGGCCTCCCTTTTACCATCCTTTTTGTCATCCTCTCCATCACCCTTTTTACCACCTTTATTGCCATCTGTTTTAATTTACCCTATTTGGCTTGTATTAATTTATTTATTTTTATTGTATTTTAATATTGTTGTTTATACTGTTGTTAGCCACCCAGAGTGGCCTGGTTGCCAGATGGTGCAGGATACTAAATAAATAAATAAATAAATAAATAAATAAATAAATAAATAAATAAATAAATAAATAAATAAATTTTGTTGTTGTTTAGTCGTTTAGTCGTGTCCGACTCTTCGTGACCCCATGGACCAGAGCACGCCAGGTCCTCCTGTCTTCCACTGCCTCCCGGAGTTGGGTCAAATTCATGTTGGTAGCTTCGATGACACCATCCAACCATCTCATCCTCTGTCGTCCCGTTCTCCTCTTGCCCTCACACTTTCCCAACATCAGGGTCTTTTCCAGGGAGTCTTCTCTTCTCATCAGATGGCCAAAGTATTGGAGCCTCAGCTTCAGGATCTGTCCTTCCAGTGAGCACTCAGGGTTGATTTCCTTTAGAATGGATAGGTTTGTTCTCTTTGCAGTCCAGGGGACTCTCAAGAGCCTCCTCCAGCACCACAATTCAAAAGCATCAATTCTTCGGCGGTCAGCTTTCTTTATGGTCCAGCTCTCGCTTCCATACATCACTACAGGAAAAACCATAGCTTTGACTATTTAAATAAATAAATAGTGGAATACAAAGACAAAAGAGTCTGTAGAGAGAGTTACTTCACCATTACTCATTCTTTGAGTAAGATACCAGTAATGGTGGAAGAAGGATTGGAAAATTTCTACAAGGACATTCAGATGAATTTTCATCTTGAAGTGCTAGAAAAAATATGAGTTCCATGCAAATAATAAAATTCTCCAATCAGAAGAGAAATGTCTGCCTTGGGAACAATCCACAGGTTTTTCTGACTTTCAGAGTTCCCATGTCAATAGGCCACAGGCAGGTCCTGAGGAAAAGGTTAAGTGTTGGAATCTCCCAACCTGACATAACAAGTGTGACCCAAAATTTTCTCCCCAGTTGTTTCGCATTGTCACTTCCAGAAGCCCTAAGCAGCATAGGCAATGATTAGAGCCTTCTGGAGTTGAACATCCAGAGTCCCAAGCTTTGGAATCCCAGTGAGATTTCCTCTAATTTCAAAATTTATTTCATGTGAATTCCCTGTCTTTGTAATACAGCTTGAACAACTGATGAAAATTGCAATGACCATGCTTTTTTAAAAAAGATTTTTCTTTGGGCACTCTAACCCAGCAATATCTAGTGGTAGCTGTCTTAGCTGGAATATAGGATGTGGGCCAGCTTCACAGCATAAATGTGCAGCACAGGCCTCTCAGGTTAAAATGGTAAGAGAGGAAGAATTAGAGGATAAATAACGTTATTTATCGTATCTCTATAACCATTCCTGCTTCCTATGTGCACTTTGTAGTGGAGTTGGAGCTATACTAGGAAAGGTTTTCAGAGGCACTGCACAGAAGCAGACTTAACAGTGACGAAGACAATATAAAATTTAAAACTGGCCATTGTGAATACAATTCAGTGCAATTAGTTTAAATGGTCTTGACAATGTATAACTAACTAGCTATAAAACATACATATATCCTACATAATAGTCATAAGATAGGACAGATAGAATAGTATGTTTACATGGCACCCTTCATGGAGGCCCCATTGTACAGTTAGATAAGTAGACTCCTGGGATAGTGGGAATTGTACCGTAACTAATGTTGATGACATTTTGCTCCTCAGTATGTGAGAAATGTCTCATTGATTTCCTTTCTTCCATCTACAGTTGAATACTAATAGCTTTTCTGTAATACCCAAATACATTTTTCTTATGATCCTATATGCATGGAATGTGAGGTCTTTCAGTAATATGGATACCAACCTTGGTTTTGCTACAGAGAATTCAAGAGCAGTGAAAAAGTACTTATACTTGCATGAGTTTTGCACGTTTTTCCAACATTAAGTTGCCTGCAAACAGTATCATATTTATAGCACAAAGTAATTTGGTATGTTGGTGCAATTAGCATTTTTCCCTGCTGAAAAAATGTTGCCAAGTTGGCATTTTATTCTGCTCTGCTGATTTTTTGAAATGAAATTCATTTATCTCTCTCATTTTTATATATGTATGGATGTGTTGATTTTAATATTGACAAGGGCATGCTCCTATAAAGATAACATGTTATGTACTAAGGATGTGAAGGTACAAGAGCTTGCATTTTATATACTAGAGACCAGTGGGCCTGCTGATTGATGTATTCTCACAGTTGTAGCTCAGTGAAGTAATTTTTCTAAACTTTGAAAAAAAATACATTGACTGTGAATCTGTGTTGCCTGGCAGAGGATTGTATTTGTGTTTTTTTGAATGGCTGCCAAATTCCACCTATTTGTGCTTCAGGTAGAATTTGATATCCCTGATGGAGCGAAATCTGTGTAAGAGGTTAGAAGTCCTCATTCTATGATGAAATCTGTTACATAGTAGCTTCTGAAGAGGAATTGTCCATAAGACCTTACTACTTTCATCACTATTCTGCGCTGTTGTACAGTTCCATAAGGGGTTCTAGAAAGAACATAATGTACTACTTTGATATAATTTTATGAACCCTGAGGATAAATCCTCTTTGACAGGAATGGGTTAGCTGTGGAAGAAAGGAAATTAGCTCAATTCTCCCTACAGTTTGGTGGCAGCATTTTAAGAGGCTTAGGGAGAGAGTCCTGTCAGTAGATCACTGTTCTGAAATAGATAATAATGCCTGCCTACCACATAGGGGTGGGGGAGTTTAATTAATTAAAGTTGTAAATCATTTGGAGAGCCTAAACTGGAAATCATTGCAGTAAAGAAATGCAGAAACATTGATAATGTTTGCCTTCAACCTTGAATATCCCATTGTACATGGAATGCAGTTAAAGGGAAAGAAATTTAGTGAATGTTTGTGGAGAAAGCAAAGTGTGCCCAGATTCTTTTTCCAGTTTATGAAGATATCCCCTATTGCAATATTTTCTGAAGAATATTCCTCCTGAAGCATAGATTTTATTCCCGTGGAAGTGTTTGTGCAATAATTTTATTAATGTTTAAATTATTCATTGTTTATTTCTTTATTTCTGTGAAATAATACAGCCAACAAAATCGGTATTAAATAATTAACTATGGCTGTACAGCTATTAATTTTGGGCAGGATTTCTAAATGTAGAGAGTTCTGAAAAGTGAACACTGAAAGGGAGAACAATGGTTACTTGGTCATCTTGGGAGTCCCTAGAAAGTGCTTGACAGAGTGAACCTGTGGAACCAGGGCTTGAGTTGATCCTAGCCTGGAAAACCCAAAACACTGCAGTCTTTCATAGGGGACCCTCACTGCTCATATTCAGCCTAGGAGGAATACGGAACTTCTAAAACAGGAGTGGTGTTTCTTGGATGGAACATGCCAACAGCTGTCTGAAACTGTGTTGCATGAGGTGGCATTCGGTCATCCTCACTGCACCAGTGTTGTGCTATGAGCACAAACAGGTACAACAGCAGCATGGTTTAAGACAGATTGTTGATGTACATAAAAAGTAACCATGTTAACTCTAGTTCAGGTTTAAAATTTAATTTTACATTAGTGTAAATTATAATTATTTGTAAATGAGTAACTTATTCCCCCCTTCACGGATTGCTGCCTTGTCGTGGCAAAGGGGCTTGAGTAATTCAGAGAAGCTATGGGCTATGCCATGCAGGGACACCCAAGACAGGCAGGTCATAGTGGAGAGTTCTGACTAAACGCGATCCACCTGGAGCAGGAACTGGCAAGCCACTCCAGTATCTTTGCCAAGAAAACTCCATGGACAGAAACAAAAGGCTAAAAGATATGACGCTGGAAGATGAGCCCCTCAGGTCGGAAGGCGTCCAACATGCTACTGAGGAAGAGTGGAGGACAAGTACAAGTAGCTCCAAGTAGCTACAAGTAGCCAAAGCCCAAAGAAGGACAGTGCCAAAGAATGCTCCAACTACCGTACAATTGCACTCATTTCACACGCTAGCAAGGTTATGCTCAAAATCCTACAAGGTAGGCTTCAGCAGTATGTGGACCAAGAACCCCCAGAAGTACAAGCTGGATTTCGAAGGGGCAGAGGAACTAGAGACCAAATTGCTAACATGCGCTGGATTACGGAGAAAGCCAGAGAGTTCCAGAAAAACATCTACTTCTGCTTCATTGACTACGCAAAAGCCTTTGACTGTGTGGACCACAGCAAACTATGGCAAGTTCTTAAAGAAATGGGAGTGCCTGACCATCTTATCTATCTCCTGAGAAATCTGTATGTGGGACAGGAAGCAACAGTTAGAACTGGATATGGAACAACTGATTGGTTCAAAATTGGGAAAGGAGTACGACAAGGCTGTATATTGTCTCCCTGCTTATTTAACTTATATGCAGAATACATCATGCGAAAGGCAGGACTGGATGAGTCCCAAGCCGGAATTAAGATTGCCGGAAGAAATAGCAACAACCTCAGATATGCAGATGATACCACTCTGATGGCAGAAAGTGAGGAGGAATTAAAGGACCTCTTAATGAGGGTGAAAGAGGAGAGCGCCAAAAATGGTCTGAAGCTCAACATCAAAAAAACTATGATCATGGCCACTGGTCCCATCACCTCCTGGCAAATAGAAGGGGAAGATATGGAGGCAGTGACAGATTTTACTTTCTTGGGCTCCATGATCACTGCAGATGGTGACAGCAGCCACGAAATTAAAAGGCGGCTGCTTCTTGGGAGGAAAGCGATGACAAACCTCGACAGCATCTTAAAAAGCAGAGACATCACCTTGCCGACAAAGGTCCGCATAGTCCAAGCTATGGTTTTTCCAGTAGCGATGTATGGAAGTGAGAGCTGGACCATAAAGAAGGCTGACCGCCGAAGAATTGATGCTTTTGAATTGTGGTGCTGGAGGAGACTCTTGAGAGCCCCCTGGACTGCAAGGAGAACAAACCTATCCATCCTAAAGGAAATCAACCCTGAGTGCTCACTGGAAGGACAGATCCTGAAGCTGAGGCTCCAATACTTTGGCCATCTCATGAGAAGAGAAGACTCCCTGGAAAAGACCCTGATGTTGGGAAAGTGTGAAGGCAAGAGGAGAAGGGGACGACAGAGGACGAGATGGTTGAACAGTGTCATCAAAGCTACCAACATGAATTTGACCAAACTCCGGGAGGCAGTGGAAGACAGGAGGGCCTGGCGTGCTCTGGTCCATGGGGTCACGAAGAGTCGGACACGACTTAACGACTAAACAACAAGAACAAAACTTATTCCAGCTGCTCAGAAAGTCATTTTGTTTATCGACAAATTGTGATAAGAGTAGCATTCAGATGTTTAAGGGTGGCAGCATGGAAGTGAATAATGTCTAGTTGTTTGCATTTTAAATACTTGGTGCTTCAGATCAGTATTTGTGCACTGTGTCAAATTTTATTCTGCTCATGTCAAAATACTTATTACCGCTGACAGGTGTAACATACCTACATTAATTCCTTGATCCAATTTTCTAATTGCTTTTTTGGCATGAGATAGGAACCATTTAGTCTTTTGTGATCTATTTGTCTTTATGGCATAATAATGCACTTTTAAAAATTAGATGCATCCAGCTTTCAAATGACTGCCCAGAAATATATGGCCAAGTACTTAAATAAAATGCTTGTTCTTTTTCTTGGTATATAAATTAGCAGGGAACCTTTCACATCTTTGTCTCATTTCACTTTGTGGGGACAGAGATTGTTTTAAAGGATCTTATTAATCTTTACCTACTCTAGTTGCATACATCTGCAAAAACCAACCAGATATGAAGGGAGAAAGGAGGAGTGCAAGTTAAAGCCCACTTTCTCCTGAATAGCTAATCCTTAGAGTCTTAATTTTTTATTATAAAACTAATATCCATGTCAGTGTGTGAACCTGTTGCCTTCTGTTACTAGTTTTACGATACGATACGATAAACCTTTATTGGCATTAGGCAGTAACTCAGGGGAAATAGACAAAATCAACATTAATGAGGAAGTACATGAGAAATAATACATATTATCCGGAGAATGGGGTAAGGAGAATTCAACATTATAACGCAACAGTAAGTTTAAAAATGTCAGTTAAGTAGTTTGCCACCGCCTCAGTGAGGGGAGCACAGCGATCACTCGAGAAGATAGGGAGAAGATCGGGGAAGTGATCCAAAAAGGCAATCAGCCAGTGATCTAAAAAGAGTTTGCGATGGGAGTGGTGTGCTGGGCATCTAAATAGAATATGGTCTAAGGTAAAGGTAAAGGTTCCCCTTGACAATTTGTCCAGTCGTGTCCGACTCTAGGCGGCGGTGCTCATCTCCGTTTCCAACCCATAGAGCTAGCGTTTGTCCGCAGACAATCCTCCATAGTCACGCGGCCAGCGTGACTAGACACGGAATGCCGTTTACCTTCCCACCGAGGTGGTACCTATTTATCTACTCGCATTTTTTGCATTTTGCATGCTTTCGAACCGCTAGGTTGGCGGGAGCTGGGACAAGCGACGGGGGCTCACTGTCGCGTGGATTCGATCTTACGACTGCAGGTCTTCTGACCTTGCAGCACAGAGGCTTCAGCAGCAAATGACAGAAAAGGCAAAGTCTTTTGTCTTTAGGGATTTTGGAAAAGCGGCCAAAATGCATGGCCGACAGGAAGATGTTAAACCGAGCTAGCATGAAAGCTCTTCACCGCGTAGGATTAGTCAGTAGATTGAAATAATTTAAAGGATATTCTAAAATGGGATAAGGTGAAAATTTTTGGAGAACATGTGGGATTAAGGAGGTCACTTAGATGTTCAAACTCCCACTGATATAACTTGGCTTTGATATGAGAGTGAGCGAGAGATAATTCCAAATCAAAGAGTGATTCTAGTGGGATATCAATGGATGACAGTTTAGAATGGATAAGTTGTATCCATTTGGGGGAGTAAGAATCTCTTAACAGAGCATAAAGTAACGAATCTGGGGGCCTGGTTAAAAACAAACGAAGCCAATATTTAAAGGTGAGAGACCAAGCCAGAGTTGAGGGGAGATGGGTCCCTAATTCAAGTAGGATAGAGGCAAGTCGAATGGAATTTGGAAGGCCAAGGATCTTCCTAAAGAAAGAAGTCGCTAAGCGGTCAAGGTCAGGGTGGACCGATGCAATCCAAACAGGAACTCCATATAATAATTGTGAGATAATTTTGGTTTGGAATATATGGAGGGCAGCTGGGATGAATTGATTACCGGCAGAGAAGTGAAACTTGGCAATTGCCTTTAGATTCTGAGATATGGATGAAATGGCAGCTTTTTTGTGAGGGGTACTAGTTTTGTGGCTCTCCTACACATGGAGGATGACATATCTGAAAACGGGCACCTGCACTATCCCTGGAGCTTCTCCATGGAACACTGGTTTTCCAGTGCCTTCATTCACCTAGAGAACTGCTACAAATAGGAAAGAAAGAGAAATAGAGGGCAGACTGTGTGCTGCCCTCTTCCTGTGGTAAGGTTATGTGAGTTAATGACTGAACATGACTTAGAACCACTCACTTTCTGAATGGGATTATGCATGTGTGTGACCCATGTTTTTGTATTGCTAGGAAATATGCAATCTATGTTGGAACACAGGGTTCTTGATTTTGCTAGGGATATACATATGTTTCAGGGTGATTTTCTGAAAGGAAGTAGATCTGCAAAAACCAACCTGATATGAAGGGAAGGAGGTTAAAGCCCTCCCCCCTGTCTCTCTAATCCTTGGGTCTAGTACTAATAACTGGTCACACTGTATCAATGGTATGATTCTCCAGTCACGATTGAGACATGTTAACTCTATGTGAACACATTTTCACATCTGGATGTCATATCATAAGGAAGTAACATGCTACTGCACAGGAAACCTCTCTTCTCCCAACCAGTAAACCCTGTGCTTTGCAAACTACAGGGGATAATCTGCAGAAGACTGCCATAATGAATAGGTAGCACATGATGTTTTTCAACATAGTTCCATATGGTACCAATGAAGTTTTGGAGAAAGATAATGTTCAGTCATCTCAATAATGCCAGTCATATGATATTCATTCTATAGTCCTTTTTGTTAAATTACTGTCCAAACAGTATGTGGAAGAAGGAGTGGGATTGTGATCCTGATGCATTCTTTCTTGGATACATGATTATATATATGTATGAATATGCCCACTCCCCCGCAGTGACTGTCTGGATTCTTGTCTGAACAAGCTGTAGACATGGAATTTAGGATATCAGGCAATGATAGCATCAAATATGCATATATTTTAATTTTCCAAATCAAGAGGTCTGAGGTTTTACCTGGATTCATACAAGGTGCAAATCCATCCATGCAGTCTGGAGGGAGGGGGTGAAGAGAAGGTATTGGCGGCAATTTGTTGAAGGATTACCTGTCTTCATTTTACATGTTTGTTTTAAAAAAGCAAAAATATGAGCTTAGCAAGATGGACACAGAGGAAGGTCATTGTTTCCAGACACATAGTTTACATCTTTCAGCCCCTATATGTTTCTTGACATGGTTGTGAAGGAGAGTTTCCTTGACCATAGTGTGCATGGGCATTTATCACATGATTATGACATCATTGCATGAGCTCCCATGTGGGATAGAATTCACACCTGAAATTGAGCAATCGTGCACAGAACATGACATCAGCAACATCGAAATAATACTACTCTGTACTCCTGTTTCCCCTCAAAATAGCTGAAAATACAAAATGCTCCCTTTCACAAAATGCCCTTTTACATTCTAATAAAATTGCCAAGACAACTTTGCACACCGTAGACTTCATCTTTTTCTTTCTTTCTTCTTCTTTATAGTCATAATGGATTTGAAGTATAGGCAAAAAGCAGTTGTCAGACAGAAAATTGGGAGACAATAAAAATTAAGGACCATTTAGCAGAGCAGAAGTTAGGCATACACTAACTGTTATCCCATTTAAAAAAAAGTGGGACTGTTCAATTTTAACTGGACCATACTGTGTGCATTTCTGATGTTCTAAGGTCAGTCATATGTGTTTTTATAGAGTTTTCATAAGTTTTATTCATTCTGTTCATCAGAGGAAAACAGAAGGAAGAAATGCCCTTAGTTTATTTTAAGAAGTTCAACATTTCCTCTATATATGATCCACTACAAATGGTTTATTAACTGTCTGACTGTCTTTGGCTGGTTTTTGTTTTTTTTGGCACTGCACAACAGCCACTTCTTCCTTCCATCCAGAACGTGACAATTCCAGTAAATAAATCACAGTTGCTAAGTGCTTTGGGCAAACAAACATGAGCCTTATCTCTGCTCCCAAAAGCTGTGGAAACTGTATGATAAACTGTACATTTCAAAGAACGTGTCATGTCCCACTGAAATAACTTTGATTCATGGTTATGTATTTATCTTTAAACAACTGACAAACCTAAGGGTATCTGAATTATTATCATTTGCTCTATGCTGCCTAGGTCTCTTGCTACAAAATTGAAATGATATACAGTAAGATTGCACTTCTGCTTTTCCAGCCTTCACATGCTATAAAACACTGTCTCGGGCAAAAACAGAAAATGCCAGATATACTTGATTTTGATGAGATTCAGCTGAAAACAGTTAACAATAATGCCATTTTAACCAGGGTATGTTTTTATATTTTATTGGCAGAAAAATATGATATCTGCACTGCTAAAAGTTTTACAGTATGGCAACAGTTGATCATGTTTTGTTAATGTGAATTTCAAAAACCAAGAGCACTCCCTGAGATATTAAAACTGACCTTAAGAGAGAGAGAGAGAGAGAGAGAGAGAGAGAGAGAGAGAGAGAGAGAGAGAACACATATGCATATGAGTGTTGCGGCAGTGGCATCAAACCAAACCAGATTAGTTTTTTTAAAAAACCCAGTTGTGCATCTTTTCCTCCTTTGGAAGGGATAACACCCTGGGAAAAAAAAACTTACAGGCTGTTCCTCTGCCAGAAAAATGGAAATCTGCTGTATCTGATGTCCTTTACACCAAATGACATAGGAAAGAGTTCAGCTGGTGACTGTTCAGTTTTGTATTTTACAGTGTAAAGTACCTACAGGTTTTCACTCAGCAGCTCATAGCATTTGGGACCAGTCAAAACAGGAGAAATGGGCTACTCTGCATTTGAGTGACATGTTTATGTTACCTATTAGTCATTATATAAAGAATAATGTGTCAGGAACATGTTACTAATGCACTTCTTTGAAATTATTATTCGTTATTATTTTACTATTTAAAAAAAAGCTTTAAAACAAAAGAAGTGTAAAACTCCTCCCCCCCTCCCCCCAATAATGAGTAAAGATGCAAATTTTGGCTTAATTTCTGCTCAGGCACTAAACAATGAATCCTGATAAAACTTCTCTTCAATGTAAGCTAATATGAGATATGTTCCCTTTCAAGTCTTGAAGAAAATTTGCAATTTGTTGCAAATGTGTGGGTTTGTTTGTTGTTGGGGTTTTTTTTGATAGGTTACTGTGATCAATCAGCCTGTCTTGTCCTCACCCTCTTTGTCTGTGCATGCATGCATGGTGTGTGTGTATGTGTATGTGGTGTCTGGGTGTGCACACATATAGCTTCACAAAGTAAAAAGATATTAATTTTGTGCTGAAACAAGAGTTTTACATATTATGTTTAAGATCAGTTGTGAAAATTAAAATTGAGAAAAATCTGGTGCCTTACCCTCATGTGGAGAGGGGGCTGGAAAACCCTTGTACAACCCTTGACTAGAATCTCTGCAATGGCAGATTTTTTTCACGTGCCTTGTGAGGAGTTGCATCACTTATTGTACTGAAAAAGTAGAGATGATATGAGTCACTAAGCTTTATTAAAAAGATAATGAGCAGAATCCTTTTTGTCCTTTCCACTCTCACAGCAGTGCATTGCACGTGCGTTTGGACAGTGTCTTAACCTGTGTAATGAGGTGTTACAGGATCCCTCCTAGTGGGAAACTGTTCAATGCACCAAATCACTGCAGAAGGAAAAGGAACAAACGAGATTCTGCTGAGTGTTATTATGCCTTCATTAATCAAAAAAATACATTAAATACAAAAGTAAAGCTGTGTCACTTGTAATGTGATTCCTAAACTCAGACACACACATACACGTGATGTAAATAAGCACAAGGTATTTTTTGCCTTCACTTTATGTCTGAACCATATATGGCTGCATCATATGCAAAACAAAACACATCCTGCCCAAAATCACTTCTCTATGGTTTGAGGGTGGTGGTATCTGCACTTTTAGGGAATGTAGGAATCAGCTTGCCATCTATGTTGGCTGCAGGTATCCAGAATTTGCAACAGTAGCATCACCACACTTTTCTGGGGCCAAAAGATAATATTGCAACAACTTCTCATTTAGCATCAGCACACTGCAATGTGAACGTCATATTAAAATAAGCTCATAGGGTTCTAGAGTTGAAAAGGATCACAAAAGTAATCCAGCCCAAGTCATTTCCAGTGTGGGAATCATGGGAGTTTTCTAACAAGCAAACTTTGGCAATAGGGTTGAAAAGGACAAAGTATCTTGATAGAAGTTGCTCACTAAGCATATTCTAATTCTATAGTAATAAATATTGATCTCTTTGGGTTTGAGAAATAAAAACTTATAAGTGCCTATTCAGTGGGAAGAATATTCTCAAATCATAACTTAGTCAGTATATTTAACACAGCTAAAGTATCATTTTGTGTCATATTCTTAAAATATTTGGTGTGTGTGTGTGCGTGTGGAGGGAGAGGGAAGGAGGGGGAGATAGAGAAAGAGAGATCCTTGTTTTTCACAAAAATGGAAAAAAAATTAATGGCCTTGAACTACAAATCAAACTAGCATATATTTCCCTGTTTGTCTTAAGAACATGACAGGGTTGTTTTCTAAATATTTAGACATAAGAGAGAAGAATAATTGCTTTAAACCACATGCATTTTGGAAGTATATTCAGTATGCAATTAAAGATTCAAGTTCTGAAATCGGACGTATATACAGTTTATAATTTAGATTATGGAAATGTGAGTAATGGAAACTACTTTTTAAAAGAGCTTAGAATTTTGTGCTTTAGTATTTTGTGCCATATTTATTTGCTGCAATTTTAGAAGATTGAAACATATAACAACAACAATAATAATAATCTAATAATAATCTCTGACAGAGCTGGAAGGAACCTTATGGATCACTGAGTCTGGCCCTTGTTGAAGAGGCACAGTGGGGGACTGAATTCCCAACCTCTGGCTCCACAACCAGAGACCTAAACCACTGAGCTATATGTATTGCTGTAACTTGTTTTGAAACACAGACAACTGTACAACTGTATTCATGCTGAAAGATCTTAGGGAATTTGGTTCCCCTAAAATCCCCTTGGGCTTGTAGGATGCACAATATAGAAGAAAGGGTCATTTACATAAATACAAACATAAGTGTGCATCCTCTGATAAAATTAATGGGAATGAGTCTTTTCTGAGGTTGAATTTCTGTGGGAGTTGTTGCTGTTCTTACAAATGATGAAAGCAGAGATTAATTTTACACCACTGACCAGGCACACTGGTATAGTCTAAATTGGTATTACACATTTAGAGATTATTGAGAAGTTAAAAAGAGAGGATCTTAACTACAGTACATCTGGTGTATCTTTGGTTATCTAAGAAGCAGCCATATTGTGTAGAGTGGTCATGTACTATGTGGTGACACAATACAAAGAGGCTGAAATCCTATATGGTAAGTCACAGCTAGAGCCAGTTCATTGAATCAATGGAACTTCTGTTGACTCACCAAATCTCCACTACACATATTAAGTTATTTGAAAATTCTTCTGATAAATTGAATAGTCTCTTAAATGTCATTGAGCCTTATGGTGCAAATATCAAAATGAACTTTGGTATAAATGTGCTATTATCCACAATAAGAGAGGCAAATTCTCAGAAGGCAGTAACTGTGAGTTCACTAATGAATAGTTTATTGTAATGCTTACAAGAGCAGAAAACCTATAAATATCTATACATCCACAAAAATTTCAATATAACCGCAAGGAACTTAAGTCATTATTCAGGAACATGTATTTTGATACAGTAAGGTGGTACTCAAGACAGAACTTAATACAAAAGGAAAATTTATAGCTATTAACACCTGGGCAACCCCAATGTTAACATATTCTTTTGGAATTGTAGACTGGAGGTACAGTGATCTTGATTATTTAAACAGGGAAATCCAAGTCCTTCTGGCAAAATACTGGTGCCATTATAAAGCCATATACTGAAAACCTTTATTTGTCATGGAGCATGATAAAACAGTTAGATATTGAAACTACTTCCATGAGAGCATGTTTTACTTCATCAAATGACAGTAGAAAATAATAACAGTGTTACAACATGGAAGTGAGAACTGACCTATGTTAGCAAACATCTCACAGCACAGGGATGCATGACTTGAGAAACCATTACACCGACGACAGCAGCACAGGGGCTTCCTGGATGATAATGGTGATAAGCAACAATCAAACCTGTGGCTTAAATTAGGCTATCTTCAAGCATGAACTGAGGGATTCATATGCACAATCCAAAATCAAATTATTTGCTATCAGAAAATAATTATGAAATAAGGTATAAGTGGACCTGTCATGAATTTAAGAAACCCACAATTATATCATAGCTGGATAGCACTAAGCTAGCATGAACAGATAATACGTGCATGTATAATCAAGCTGCAAAGATTATTTGTCAGCAGTTAGCTAAAGCTTGGATTATTCACATATTTTCCTCCATATTAAAAACTCCAGCCACCTCCAATTTTAGAAAATAAAACCATAGTACTATATTGGGACAAGCACGTTATCAAGGATAAAATAGTTGATTTTTAATAAACTGGTTAATATACGTACTTCTGAATAAGCAACAAAGAAAAACATACCTTGTAGAAGTTGGAGTTGCATCAACCAACAAGGTACAAAAGGCAAGAAATTAAAAGAATATGGAAGCAAGATCAGGTAATCACCATACTAATTTCAGCAACTGGAGTTATACCATTGGTGTCCAATTTAAAACAATTGCCAATAGTTGCTGATTTGCTTTCTGAAATACAAAAAAACAGTGATATGCAAACATGTCACCTCACCCACAAATTTTTAGGACTTGACTCCTAATTTTTAGGCTCGCCACCTGTGTGGCATCAGGCAAGCTGCGTGGTCCTAGAGCACCACATATGGAAGGATTGGTAAACCACTTCTGAGTGCTTTATATTTGGAAACCCCTGGAGGGTTTCCTTTTTTGCTTACTGATTTTCTCCCTTCAGTTCTGCTGAGGCTAGTCTGACTTCACTCTGAAAGCAACACAAGTTGGTTTCTCATCTCTCTATATGAGCTTTGTGTGAATGAAACATCGTGTGGGTGGCTCTCCACTGAGAGATGTAATGCCTTGTATAATACACTATATGGGCCACATTACACCAACCCAATTTACATTTGTTAGTGAAATTTCCCTTTTGATTTTGACCAAAAGGTTTTCTTCATATCTTGCTGGTTTGCAATGGAAAAATAATAATTCAATTAAACACCTTTTATCTTCAGCAGTATAGTCCCCTGGTTTTTCTGTTGCCAATGGTAGGTGGGCTGTTAGGAGCTGTAGCAACTGAAGCTTCTTTGGAAAATGTAACACAAAATTATTCCCCCTGTACTTTCTGTCTAAATTGCTCAGAGATGCTAATCTCATTAGTAAAAATAATGCTGAAATATCAGATTTTTGATTTAAAGATTTCCATAATTAGCATTATATGTTACTAAATTTGCAGAAGCAAAAAATAATATTCTTTATTTTAGGTCACCTTTTTGCTGTTTTAATTGGATAATGCAAGCTGTCATTGAAAACCTATATTTAAGTCTATGAAAATAAAAAGTTAACATTTCAAAATAAAAAAGGGAGGGCATCTATTTTTGTTTGGAGAGATGGAGATGGTTTGAATAAGTTAACCAAGAAAGTAGCAACAGGAAATAATCAAAATCATGTACTTTCTATATTTTTATTCCAACATCAGGGTTCTCCGAAACCTATTGCTGTTGAGCCTTGCTCGGGAAACAAAGCAGCAGTGCTTACCGTGTTTTTATGCCTGCCAAGGGGATCATCAGGAGTTCCACCACCTGGCCAGTCAGGTAAGAATCTCCATAATAGTGGCTATACAGCACTAATTCAGTGATTTTTTTCTACCTATAAACTGATATTTACATGAAAATGATAACTGAGCAAGCCTCCTTTATAACTGTGTCAATTGTTCAGCTGTAAAGTTTCATTTTCAGAACTGGGACCAAAACTAACTTGAGAACTCGTTATGTATCTCATTACTTTTTTTTTTTAACATGAGATGTCAAATTGTGTCTCCCCTACCCGCCTGCCTTGTCCAGTGAAGTAGCTACATTAATAGGCCTTCTTTCCTTTACTGCTGAAAATACTGTTGATTTCTGTAAAGAAAAATAAACCAGACTAGAGTTGACGAGGCATGGCTAGTTGCCATCACTGCAAGACAAGACTGAAAAATTTCTAACGTAACACTGCCGTACAAGACTGAAATATAAAATAATGCTAAACATTAAATGTATTACATGTTAGAAAATGTTCAGACGTGGGAAGATAATATGCTTGAGCAAAGGAAACCAGTACAGACCATCAATATAAAACAGAACCCCTGTGTATAAAAATGTCTCTTATTTGTTATTATGAAGTATCTATATTATTAAGGCTCATTGCTATGGCTCATCAATGAATAAGACATATTTTGCAATTTTAATGTATAGAATGATTCACTTGCCCTGTTTCTATAAAATGATAGTGGAATTGGAAATGATTGCTTATCTGCAAAGCCAATGGGAAAGGGATTTATTTGGGTACAAATGACACATGGACACTGTTTTGACCTCAGAAGTCAATAATAATTCTGTCTATGAGTCTCATGGACAACTGTTGTAATTGGTGGTGCTACCTTTCTGCTGGTGATACCTTTCCCCATCTAGAATGTATGCAATGGCCAAAATCCTGTTGCATTTTTATTACATTTCTTATAATTCCCAGTTATCCATTTTCTTTACCTAAATATTATATTTCTGACTGCTTTGATTTGGCCTGGCTTGCATAAACTACAAGAACATATGTTACAGTTATTTGTATATTACATGATTACATGATTTCATCCATTCAGGGGTCTGCATAGGTGAACATTTTGTCATAAAATAAAACCCTACATATGCAGAGAGAGAGAGCAAACAAAAAGAATCTAGGAGCTAGAAAGTGGCCGAACAAGCATCCTTCTCCCTGAGAGGCTAGGTTTCTATGAGCAGAGTTGTTCATGTTGTGCAATAGAGCATTCCATCCTGACCATTGTGCAGTGTCGAACAATTCTTAACTGCTCTGATACCACAGAAACTTTGCATTGCATTGTACTAGGCAACTCTGTACTGGTGCTTTTGTTTACCCTAACTGCAAAGATGTCACTTAATTCCTATATGTGAACAACCTCTGTAGCAAGTTGGACAGCATGACCTGCACACTTTTAGCTCTGCAGATGTCTCCTGAGCATGTTTACTCAAGCACATCCCAGTTGACATCAGTGTGCTTTGTTTGTAAGTGAGCATAAATTCAGTTACAACTTTCCTGGCTGTAGTCAGTATAGACTGTGTACTACTCTGGTGCCTTTCTTTAGTATTCATGTTTAGAATACATTAAATTATACATTTATTTGAAATATTTTCCAGGATTTTATGTTTTCTCTCACCTTTTTTTCTCACATCGAACCAGCCCACAAGGATTTGGCACCAAGATTTATAAACTTTGCAGCTAACCTATTCCTAAAGTTTGGTTTGCAGCTGGTTTTTTATTGTTTGCAATGACATGTTCTCAGCTCTTCATTCTAGAGAATTTATTTGGCTCCTAGATTGTTCTCTCTGTGTTGTTCAATATTTCACCCAAACTATACAGCTAGACCTTGAGTTAGTTATTTCCTTCACTTGCAGCTGCTGCATCATTGGCACTTTGCTCTTTTCAGATAATTTATGCATTACCATATTGCCCCTTATACTTCTGTTGTCTGGTTTATTTTGTTTACTGCCCTTAGTATTGGACAGGTATAATTCAGTCGTTTCTAGAACCTTGGATGCAGCTGCTCTGAGACAGAAACTGCTCTATCATTCAGTCAACCACCTCTTTCCTTGTACAGTGAAGACCTTACACAACTTAAAATGCAGGGGCAAACATCTATGGTGACAACCTAGTCCCAGCATGCATGGCGGGGGGGGGGGGGGAGACTCAGAGAATTTTATGTAGACAAATTGGCTCAGATTAGGGATGTGCATATGGATTTGGAAATATTTATAATTCACTGAATTCAAACTATATTCAAATATACCCACATCCTAATTTGAAAGTTATGAATATGTATAATAATATTTAATTTATTCTATTTAAAATATTTTTACTCCATCTTTCTCCTTAAAAAGGTGGCTTACATCATGAAAAGACAACATTCAGAGCTAAAAACACTAGGTATACAAATACTAAAAGGATCAAACAAATACCACAGTAAAAAAACAATAAGCAAAAGAGACATCAAAGCAGTAAGGTACAAGTTTACTCCATTTAAAAACCCTAATGAGGCAGCCAGTCACTGAAGGAAAGTTTGCCTGAAGAGAAAGGTCTTCACCTGATTGCAGAAGGACAGCAAAGATGTGGCCAGCCTGGCCTCTTGTGGGAGGGAGTTCCAAAGTCTTTCCCTCTCCCATGTCCCCACCAAGCCTACCTATGAACGTGGCAGGACAGAGAGAAAGACCTCTCTTGATTATTTTAACACCAGAGTAGGCTCATAAAGGGAGATGCAGTCCTTGAGATAGCTTGGACCGAAGCCCTTTAGGGCTTTATAGGCTAGAACCGGCATTTCGAATTGTGCCCAAAAATGCATCACCAGCCAGTGAAGATGCTGTAATAGGAGGGGTCATGTGCTCCCTGTGACCAGCCCCAGTTAACAATCTGGCTGCCCTGTTTTGTACCTGCTGAAGTTTCCTGACACTTTGCAGAGGCAGCTTCATGTAGAGGACATTACAGTAATCTGGCCAGGATGTAACTAAGGCATGTGTTACCGTGGCCAGATCAGACCTCTCCAGGAGTGGACACAGCTGGTGCACTAGTTTTAACTGTGCAAATGCACTCCTGGCCACTGTCAAAACCTGGACATCCAGGCTCAGAGATGAATCCAGGAGCACCCCCAAGCTGTTTATTTGTGTTTTCAGAGGGAGTGTATCCCCATCCAGCACAGGCTGCATCCCAGTTCCTTGATCTGCATTTCAACTGACCAGGAGCATCTCTGTCTTGTCTGGATTAATAATTCCTAATATTTGGAGCCTCACAAAATACGTGCCACCCATTGCTGTTTTGCCAAAGTAAACATTTCTAACACGTAGGTTAATTAGGATTAATCAGTTTTTTTTTTCATTCTTGATTTTTACTTTCTCATATTTGGCGTATGGAACAATCCATTAAGTATACATTAGTTCCCTTCCAAGTGGCCAACTTACTTTCTGCAAGTTACTTGGAAAATACCTGAACAGTACCACAGGCAGCATGTTGGTGGCAGTATAGGATGAAGGCCAAAGCCTTCCTCCCATCTTTTCTCACTCCTTGTCCCTCCTACTTTCAATTTCCCCCCTATTCCCATAAGTTCTCCTGCCATCTCTGTTTGCTCCTCACATTTCTCTCAGTTTCCTCTTCTTCTTGGCTGACTTGCACCTCCCATCATCTCTATAGCTACCTTTTGCTGCATTGGCACTGACTTTCTCCCTGGTGAGATGAAATACCACAGTATAGATGTGGTCCAAGGAGAAAGGACCCATATCTCTGAACACTATTACACGCCATCAGGTTCAGCTTTCCTATATAACCAATATCTTTATCACTTCCCTTTCTTCTACCATGAAGCTCAGGTCAGAACTGATGGTCTTTGAAATGACAAACCCCCTTTTCTGAGATCATAATAGCTAAAACTGGGGATGGGGCCCTGGATGCTGACCTTTTTGTCAGCTTCCCTGCATGGCTGTGTGTTCAACTCGAAGTGTGCCATGTAGAATAGCAAGATCTGTAGGGGAGTTTGATTTGTGTATGTCTGAAGATGAGAGTGGAAGATGGGTAGCACCATCAGGAACCATGAACTAGCAGCATCAGATATTTCCCAAAGCTCTGGTCTTGTTCAAAGGAATGTGAGTAGCTCTCCCCAGGAGATCTTGCCAGCCAACACAGCAAACTCAGTAACCAGAGGGGTTGGGTCTGGCACACAGAGCGACTGTACATTCCATTCCCAGATTTAGCCCTGTTCATACATTCAGAAGAACAGATGAATAGGGCCATTTATTTATTTATTTATTGCTTGCCGCCTTTCTCCTAGTGGTTTGTTTCTGCTCTACATGGTTTAAATGGTGAGTCTTAACTCTCCTCTTAAATCAGAGCTTTTCTTCTTTTACTGAATCACTGCTGCATACATGCACTCATACACACATATGCTACAACCATTTGTTAGACATGGGGTGAGTTGTTGATTCCTGTCTCTCTCTTTCTCATCAATTTGTTAGCTTCAATATCAGTATTTTCATTTATTTGTTCTTTGGTCCATGTCCAGCTGATGCTGATCATGCAATCTAAATAGTTTTGGAATATAGGGGAATGGGCTGACTACATATAGTCC
Organism: Intellagama lesueurii; assembly: GCA_037013535.1. Classification (NCBI taxonomy): domain Eukaryota; kingdom Metazoa; phylum Chordata; class Lepidosauria; order Squamata; family Agamidae; genus Intellagama; species Intellagama lesueurii. Next base: position 203,550,193 of record JBAJHW010000003.1, on the reverse strand, counting down.
ATATGATAGCAACTATAACTAATTTATAACACATTTTTGGTCATGGAACTGTTGGCAGAAAATGGGAGGACTGCCCTTAACTCCTAGATGGTACTTTTTATAATCATCCTCATCATCTTAAAACTGCAGAGCTGGAAGGGAGCCCATGGGTCATCAAGTCCAACCTCTGTCAGCAAGGCACAATGGAATATCAAACTTCCAACCTCTGGCTCTGCAGCCAGATACCTAAACCACTGACCTATCCAGCTAGTTTTTATGTAGTTACATAGAATGCTGGTGGTTTTAGTTTTTAAAGGTAAGGCTTGGCACTTTAACCCAAGACAGATCACAAGGAGGGATCACCACACAGCAAATGTATGTTGGCAGTTCAAAGTGCCTGTGTAATTTCCCACAATTTGGCACGGTTGTCAGAGGCTGACCACAGAAAGACTAGGGGTAAAACATCAAGCAATACTCTTGGGCAGGGAGGGACTAAGTGAATTAGCAAGAGTCCAGGTATGTCAAAAAAGTCCTGTAATGGCTTTTGCCTGCACAAGACACAGTCACAAACAGAGAAAAATAGCAACAAATATCACCACCATTCATTGTGAAAGAAAGATTAAAGCAATGTAACCTAATGGAAGAATCGACACAGTTTCAAGCACCAGGAATTATTGCTTGCTTTTGACCTGTGTGTAGAATGAAAGCTGCCACAGAGATTTAGTGTTTCACAGACTGATAAGCATTTTGTATGACAGAAGAACCCAGTGATATTTTGGTGTGGCATTCGCCCACCCTCTTTTTTTTGATGCTTTTTTAAAATTTATTAAGAAAATCAATGAATAATAATAATAATAAAAATGAGAACTCTTCAGGATGCCATTTTTCATCCCCACGTTTCTTATGTATGCTTCATTCTGCTTTGTTTTTTGTTTGTTTGTTTGTTTCAAAAGGCTTTGTCTATAGGATCAATACTGCAAAAAGGCACACATTTGTGAATGACAGATGGAGGAGAAGGGCCCTTTTTGCCACCAATATTTTGCAAACTGAATTATAAAATCAATGCACAGAATGTATTGAACTTTATATGTCTTAAAATTGGGGGTTGGGTGGGGGTGTAAAAGAGAGAGAGTCAGAGAAAGAGATTGTGTTTCTGCTAACTGAAGAAAATTGAGCCATTACCTCATAAATTTTTCAAATGATTTTTTTTACTTTGATGTTAGTTTGTTTTTCACTTCTGATATGTATTTCAGATGGGGTGGCTGGGCAAGTCTCCTGGACCATATGCTCCATGGACTCCAGACACTCCATTCTGTCCTCACTTACTATTACTGGGGCAGGGAAATGGGTTATAGAGTCAGGTTGAGAGCCTTGAGTTCCACGAGTCCACAGAAGGGCTTAGTTTTCTTCATTATCCCCCTGTTGCCCAACACCTGTATTTGGGGCCCAGTTCCCATCACTAGTCATTTGTGTTCACAATTCGGGACTGGGGTCAAGTTGGCAGCCACTTGACTAACCTCAGGGAGGGCCAATAATGGCTAATGGGGGTCCTCCTGATGCTGCTACTTGTCCCATTCCTGGGAGATTGGAGCTGCCACTTCCAGCACCTCTTCTGGGTTGGGATACTTCTCCCAGATTGAGGCTAAGTAGGGCACTGTTGTCATTGTCTCAGAGATCCTGGCAGGGAAAAGATATGTGCTGCCCCTTCCCAGCCCCTACCTGGGGCAAAATTGACCCACTCTCCAATCCAGGGATCTTGCAGGAGTAGGGGCCAGTTCTCTCCCAAGGTACAGAAGACAGGAAGAGGTTCTTCCGTAGATTCAACCCAGCCTTCAGATCCAGATTCCAACTGTGACATCAATGAACCTTCTCCTCCTTCTCCTCTTCCTTTAACCTAACTTCTGCCACTCCATCATAGCTGTGGCCTCCCTCCGTGTGTCTCTCCTCCACCACCTTGGGCCCATCTGGACACCCTGTTTCACTTTCTACTCTCCTAGGCTGACCTGCTGTCAGAGCCTCAGTGTAGTCCTATAGGAGATGTGGAGATGATGTTGATGGCCCACTGGGAGACACAATGATTAATTTGAAGGCCAATAGGAAAGTATTATCAGGCGTCTAACCCATAGAGTCTGTTGGGAGAGATTTGGAAACTGAAGGTTATAGCATGCAGTGGGAAGCAGCTGTGTCAGTAAAAGGGAAAAGAAAATATTTCTAAGCCAAAGGTGAGACATGATAAAATTTGGATCTATTGGTAGATCTCTGGGTGAGGTGTGATATGTTGGAATGAACCCCAAGACTAGATCAGGCTTGGTAAATCGGAAGCATCCTAATCCTTGGCACTTCTAGGTCAGAAGTTGAGTCTCAAGGCTAAAGCCTGAAACCTTGCAACCCGAAAGTGTGCAAAGAATTAGCAACTGATGGTTATTAGTATAAATACCAGTGGAATCAGCTCTGTTTGGTTCTGTTACGGCTCTGCTTAAATCAAACATTGCTAGCCTTCCCTTTATTTATTTTCCTGTGTGTGTAAATGCTCACACTCATTATGTATGAATATTGCTCCTTGTCTTGACAGATATATAATATACAGAAAGAAAATTGTTATTAAAGATTATTTTTACCTTTTATACACTCAACATAGCTGCATGCTAACTGACTAGCTAGCACTTGCAGATAACGTCCCAGTGTGTGTGGTGAGTTTATATCATATCCAGCATTCTCTGTTGTTAAGAGTTGTCTGCAGAAAAAGCAAGGGGATGGGGTTGACAACCAAATACTGCGAGCTAACTAATAACCTACTGCCTTGGCAGTTTTGGTCACAAAATATTTATTCATGTATAAATGACCCCTCTCCTCCATTTTCAACTTTAGAGAAGTTAACATTTTAGAGAGCTTTGGGTACAATATCAAAAGACATATTCACACATCATTGTACCCCCTGGTGTCTCTTAATATTAAAACTACTTGCTGTGTGTATACTCCTCTTGCTATAATTGTTTTCTTTCTGGAACAATTTGCACATTATAGGGACAACAAACAGGCTAAAATTAGTTGTATAGTACAGGTTCTGAAGACATGAAGCTAGAATTGCCATTTATGTTTGCATTATTATGTATTTTTTTAAATAAACTCTGCCCTACCTTTCTGTCTGTCTAGTACTCCCACTGCAGTTAATGATTGGTCAAGCATAAAAGCCTAAACAATCAAGCAAATATAATTAACATTGCCATTTTAAAACACCAGTAAATAGAAATAAAAAAGGACTAATAGATTCAACAGAACTGCAGAAGAGCAATCAGTGATAAATTAATGCCTTCAGAGGCATACTGAAGTAACACTGTTTTTCTGTCAAAAAATTAAGGAAGGAGCCATCAGAAAATATGCTCAACCAAGGAAATCCACAAAGTGGGCACCACAGTTAGCAACACACTGTGTTGTAAATAAACTGCCATGCCATCGATGTTAGGCCACTGACAAAGGTCAAGCTCAGAAAGCCCTCAAGCCAGTGCATGGGAAGTTACTTTTTAACATCAATACATACCCATTACTTATTATGGTGTTTGAAAAGTAATTACAGTACAGCCTGTTGACTACTGAAGATTGCCACCACACACTGTTTTAATTTAATGTGTTTCTTCCAGACAATTAATCATTTGCCTTTGGGGATCTTCAGCCAGTGACAATGTTGAATGTGGAACACTTATTAAATTATTTGTCTTTGTCAGTTTAAGATGTTTCAACACTTCATGCACCACAAGATTTCCCACCTACAGCAAGACAGTGAGACAAAGAGCTCTTTTTTTCTGTTCAAGTTACCTTTAATTTGCACAAAATGTCTGCACAAAAATAGCATCCTTTCATTTTGAGAAGCAGCAAGCATAGAAGGACTCAATGATTGTTCATAAACCTGCAAACAAACTTCTGATGTTTCTCATTCTTAAATGTCCATGGAACAAAGCAATAATTATTGCAGTTTTATACAGTTTGCATTACTGTGCAAAGATCATTATTGCAAGTGTGAAAACTCTTCTTGAGAGGTCAGAAAATATCTTGGGCTCTCACAGGCAAGGAGAAAAAATAGGATTCTTAAACCACCATATTCCAGAACACAAACCACCCACTGAAGCTTTTGAGTAGTGTTCAAATACCTGACAGTATTCTGATCTGATTGTAACTAGCTCTTAGTACTGCCCAAATCTGCTTTCATAGTCACACTTTAATTAGATAGCCTCATATCTGTGTGAGAGGAAAAGCACTCCTTGCCACTGCTGCCTTGCCTCCATTACCTCACCATACCTACCCTGAGTACCTCCCTGTACAGAAGTGCTTGACATGGCTGTCTCATCTTTACACAAAGTGCTGGCTTTGTGGAAAGACTTGCCAGTTGCTTTTATGGACAGTGCTCAGGACAGAATCATAGAATTATATAACAGTACAGCTGAAATGGACCCCATGGATCTCTGATCACACTCCCTGCAAGAGCGAGAAAGCCACAGCTGAAACATTCCTGACAGCTGGTAATCCAACTTCTGTTTAAAAATCTCCAATAAAGGAGAGTCCAGCACTTTCTGAGGCAATCCATTCCACTGTTGAATAGTTCTTACTGCCAAGACGTTCTTCCTAATGTTTAGGTAAAGTATTTTTTCTCACTGTTTGGATCAATTACTTTAAGCCCTACTCACTGGAGCTACAGAAAAACAAGCTTGCTCCAACTTCCACATGACAGCCCTTCAAACATTTGAAGATGGTTGGCATATAACCTCTTAGTCTTGTTTCCAGGCTAAACCTATTCAGCTTCCTCATACAGCTCGGTTTACAGATCCTTTTCCATCCTTGTTGCCCTCTGCTGGACATGTTCCAGCTTGGAAAGTTAGTTGGCAGCAAGCAGCAATTGCAGCATGGTATAGGAGAGGAGACATCATGACACCAACCGTATGCACTGCAAATTAAAGCGGGGGAGGCAGTGAGGTAGTTGAGGTGAGGCAGGAGCGTTAGGGCCTTTTGGAGCATGGGGATCCATGCAGATTAACACTCCTGGAACTGTACCATCTGCCATAGCCTAATGACTCTCCCCATAATGGGCAGTAAAGCAGAATAATAAATGAAATAACAAACACTTTGCTGCTATTTCCTAACTCCCAAAATCTGTTTCTGTTTTTGAGGCAGTCATCTAACTCTGCCTCATGGTAGAATCATAAAATAATGGAGTTGGAAGGGGTCATTGAGTCCTACCCTCTGCTCAGTGCATGAATCCAAGTTAAAGTGTATCTGACAGATGGCTCTCTAACTTTCTCTTGAATGCCTCCAGTGTTGGAGTACTCACGACTTCCCAAGGTAATTGGTTCCACTGCTGTACTGTCCTAACAGTTAGGAAGTTTTTCCTCATATTCAGCTGAGATCTGGCTTCCTGTAATTTGAGCCCATTATTACATGTCCTGCACTCTGAAATGATTGAGAACAGATCCTGCCCCTCCTCTGTATGACAACCCTTCAAGTATTTGAAAAGTACTATTATATCCCCCTCTAGTCTCCTTTTCTTAAGGCTAAGCATGCCCAGTTGTTTCAGTCTTTCCTCACAGGGTTTAGTTCCAGTCCCCTGATCACCTTTGTTGCCCTCCTCTGAACATGCTCCAGTTTTCTGCATCTTTCTTAAAGTGCAGTGTCCAGAACTAGACACAGTACTCAAGATAAGACCCAACCAGAGTCAAACAAGGAGGGATGAAATAATGACATTTATTATTAGATTCAAGCTGTTGTTTTGAAAAGCTTTGAACTTCACACAAAATACATAACTGTTTTCTCTCAGGTAACTGGAAATATTTATGTATCAGATTATACATTTCTCAGGGCACCAAGGTGAGACACTTCTCTAGTCTGGACTGTGCTGAAGCAGAACACTATATTAAATGAAATTGATACAGAATTATATAAAAAAGCTGTTCATGAGTGGGGAAAGAGTATGGGTGTGTGTGTTTTTCAAATTTGACCAGTTTCCCCAGGCAGGCCCTTAAGCAATGTGCAGAGATAAGCTTTCTTTAGTTTTGTGAATTCTTAGTTTGCAGTTCCTTCTTTTGATATGAACATTCCAGAATCATCAAAGGGGAAGAAAAAAGTTTGGAAGAAAATTCACAAACTTACGAAGTTACCATGAAAGATTTTATTGAGAAACTGACTCAACTCCAGCACTAAGTCATGTTTGTGCCAACTTTGAAGTAAATTGTGTTGGAGGGAAAGGAACTTGATTTAAGTATAATAGGTGTTTATATCACATTAGCTGGTTCTACATCGATACATGCTCCAGTACATACAGCTGAACATGTTAAAAACCATGATGAGATGAAAAAGTCTCCTCTATTTTATAGACAGTGCCCTTATTCAGGCATTTTTAAAGTAGCGCTAGCTCCCCCATCCATTTCCATTTCCATAACCCTCTATATGGGAAAATGATTACACCAAGGCTATCATACTTTGGATACATGATGAAACTGAGAAAAGTGGGAGATGATAGGAAAAAATGTGAATACCAGAGTATGAGATGGTTTGACTCAATAAAGAAAAGGAGAGCCATAGTTTACAAGTATTGGGTTGGACTCATAATGATAGGGCCTTTTGGAGGTAATCAATTTATAGGGTTGCCATAGCTGTGAATGACTTAACAGTGCATAACAAAACTACATGGAAACACTGACATTTGTTATCAGATGCTTACTTTGCTTTTGTGAGTGGAGCGGGTTCTGCTGTTCAGAGGCAGAGTTGAGAGGGCTTGTACACAGTTTGATCCAACCTACTGTTCAAACACATGACTAGAGCTCTCATATAACTTTATTAGGGACTGAAAGCTCCAGACAGCTTTTCAATGCACAGCATTTAATGTTACTCAATAATATAAGTACCCCTCCAAATGTAAATTGGTGACATGTGCTATGATACCTAAATTAACTCTACCATGTTAGTATTCATTTTAATTGTATTCATCGACCAAAGGGATTTATAAATAGTTCAAATAAAGAAAGTTGTACTTTTCCATAAATACTCGCTGTAAGTATGTACAGAAATCATACTTCTTATCCTGTTCTTGTTAGAACATGAGGTAACAAATGAATTTAGCATAAGTGTAGTTGCAAGATGAAATGTAGCATAAATCTTGCAACAGAGAACCTTTTTGTTACCTTAAATGTAATGTGAAACACCACTTCAGGGCACCACTCTGAAATAAAAAGCACCACTCTGAAATAAAGTTAACAATCAAGGGAACGTCTTGTGCACACGTTGTACTTTGAAATATAGGATATTACTTATTTGTATCTATTTTTGCCCCCTCCCTACAATTACTGGCCTCCAGCTCTTGGCAGAATATCTTGATTTTTCATATCTTCACCAAATGCCATGGCTGAGATCCTGTTGACTCATAATGCTTGTGCAACAAATGGTATGCAAGTGGTTTAATTTCTTCTGCCCTTGTGCAAGGAGGTATCCAAGATCTCTTTTGATAAGCTGGCTTTCCCTAGTGAGGATTTCAACTTACATAATGATGCTACATGTGCAGACAGGAGATCCCGCATTACTGTGCCACAAAAGTGTAACATCCTAATGGTGTTGAACATGATCCCAACGAATACAAATATCCCCGCACAGGTGGAAATAACGAGGGTCCACTCACGATTTTGCCACTGCCGCCAGCTCCGCAGAGGCTTCCTATTGCGCTGTTCTCTGCAATGGATTAGCCACTCTCCGACCTAGCAGAGAGGCTTGTCATCCCGCCTCCTGCCAGCACTGGGTAATTGATTGCGGACAACGGCGTGATAGGAAGGTCCGACGAGCTCGCGTCAGTGGCGAAATCGTGAGTGGACAGTTGTTATTTCCACCTGTGCAGGGATATTTGTATTCGTATACGAATACGAATACCCCCATCTCTAATCCCAACCTATGACGCGAGGGTGGGGAGAGGGGGTGTGCCTCAAGTCTCTGAACCCCCTACCTTAGTTTCCCCCAAGACTGTTGCCGCCATGAGATATACAAAGAAATATCTCTGCATTCCAATAGGCTTTTTTAACTGAAGAAGTGCTTAACCCAATGATGTAATGGTAAATGTGTAATGTTAATCCCCGGAGCCATACTTCTAAGGAGAGTCCAAAAATACAGAGATTTGTGTTGAATCTTAGCAACAAACAAGCTTGCCCAGTTTTCCTCTTGCCCAAGAGCAATGAGTTTGTAAAACTAATTGGGATGTAATTGTCCATTCTGGATCAATCCAAAATTCACTTCAAAATACTTTTGTATCAAACAGGGATAATTCACAGCTATATATTGTTGTTGGGAAAAGTCGTTTGACTTCCAAGTACTATGTGGATTATAGCTATGAGGTTCAGATGAAACAGGAGGGAGGAATTATTTAGCCCTTGCTGCTAATCAAAGAGACTTGGCATTCTGACCCTATGATCCCTGTTCAATGAATCTAGGGTCCTCTGTACACAATTCAGAGATTGTATTTTACTACTGAGCTACAGTCTTTTCCATACAATCACATCCGTATTTGCTACAGGCCCTTTTAGAAGAATTTGTAATGCATGAGCAATTTGTGATTCAGGAAAATGTTGTCAAGAGGATGTCAAGGCTTTTTATTATTAGTTGTTTGAAAGCATGATAGGGACAGCTCTGCTTAAAAGTAGCACTTAAAACTTTGCAGCTGTCCAATTTCAAGAATCTTTTTCATCTCACACCTTTCAGTACTGGAAGAAGAAACTATTTCAAATGGTGACTGCAAAGATATTATTACTACAATATCTGTTATAGTTGTCAAGTCAAAAATTAAAGTGGAAAACAGAGAAGGAAGCAAACCTCCCTTGTGCTTTTATATTATGAAAACATCAGCTAGAAACCAGGTGTTTCAGTATCAGGCACCTCATGAATAGTATGTAAATCTAGGTTTGATGTATTCAAGCACAATTCACCCAGGTTTCAGGGATGTTGAATTCTCCATTGAAGTTTTCTTTGTCCAGAAAGTTAGGGTTGAATTAGAGAAATGGCAAAAGTCAGGATCTTTCATTATCTCATTGTGCCTAGCATTCAATATTATGAGATATCATTTTAATATAGAAGTGCCTTTGTGGATTCATGAGAATTATTACTTCTCTGGGGCTTCCTCTTGAAGACAGTGCATTTCAACAATAGTAAAATAATTAATTGCAAAGGATGAACATATTTATTAGATCATCTTCAGAGAATGAACATGTGGATTTTAAAAATCTCTTTCCAAACAGAGTTGTCGCTTGTGAATTCATCATTCACTGCTGCTGAATGCCTTTGAGTTCAACACTTTCATAAGCAATCTATTTACATCCCAAAATGCAAGCTTATATTTGATTTTGTTCCCCACCCCCATGTTAACTGGATTTCTTGGTTCTGATGTGGAGAATTACCTTAAAATACCATAATATAGCAAACTGAGAATGCCAGCACAATACAAATACCTGCTAGCACCTGTGTGTCTTTGTGTGTGTAATGGGAAAGGGGTAACGTAGTCATGCCACGATCAGCAAGGGAATATTTGATTCGTACTTGGCATGGTTCCAGTAACTTCACTGGCTTCATGCCAGGAATTAATCTCATTGGAATTATCCCATCTCCCTATTTTCCTATTTCCCATCTGCACACTGCATGCTTTTCTGTTTGGAAATATAACCAATCTTATACAAGGTCTAAGCACAGTCATTATTTATTAAACCACTAATATAAAATGGCAGTTAGTTTGGAAGGGAGTATATTAGAATGTTCAAAGAATCTTTGCTACAGTTAAGTACAGATGGTGCTTTCCACTCGTCCATCACCATGTAGACCCCACCACATAGCTAATTGATAAATGCCATGAAATAATTAATTTTTGCAATTTATAATGTCTCTTGAAAATTCAACTTTGCCTACGACACAAACAATAGAGCTAGAAAACCGACGACTGAGATCTGTAATTCTGATGGCATGTATCCAAAGTGACTTATGGGAATCCATTTATCTTGCCGAGCTAACCACTCTTGAAAGTTCTTTGAAGCTTTATTCTAAGTGTAATGTATGTCACCCAGATACAAGCACAATTATACTGGAAATATGCAGTATTTGTATCTACAAGCACAACTGCAATGCCTGCATGATAGATTTCTTAGGATGCAAGTAAACAGACTGTGCAGGTTTTTCATAATGGTGCATATTTCTAGTATAATTCACCTGCCTAATAGAGCTTTGGTCCCAGGAGTTGTTTCACAGGCACACAGAACATATCAATCAAACTATGATATTGAGAACTAATAATATCATTAGTAAGAAGCTTGTGACGTTATGATCGTATGTACATTGAATGCTCATTGGAGAGCTGGTGAGCAGTGGCAAACTTTGCCACCTAATTTGCTAATAGGTCTCCAGCTCCGTGAACAGTTCCTACAGAGGATTGAATGAAAATATACCAGTTCGTGCTCCTGTTTAGCTCACCCACCACCATGCACACTCATTGTGCATATGATAGTCTTGTGAATAGTTCTTTTGTAAAGTCAGTCTGGAATAATGAATGAGTGATGATGAAGGGAGCTCAGATGACTATTTAGACAACATATTATAACAAACAGACTCATGGAGGGAACACAGGCCACACTGATCAGATTTACCACCTCAACTCTGCTCAAACTCACTCTATCCTCCTCTGCTTGTTATACCTTACCACCTATAAGTCAGTAGAGGTGAGTCTTCCCTTGGGGAGAGTGGGTCGAAGGTGGACAAGGGCTTGACAACCAAAAAAAGGAAAAATGGCTGAAAGGATACCTTACATCTGGTGAGGAATGAGTGTTTCTTCTCATCAGATTTAGACTCCAAAGCCCATCATCCAAGGCAGGAAAAGATGCTTGTGACAGAACAGAGATTTGCTAATGAGAGCCAACATAATGCAGTCAATACAGAAGTTCTTCTGATACTGAAACATCAGAGACTGAAACATAATGCAGCCAACACAGAGGTTCTAATAAGCCAAGCAATAGGTGAGGGCTGAGTGGGCCTGCCTTTTCTTAATGAGAGTTGGACTCTCCAGGAAGAAGGTTGAACAGACCACAAGTGCTCATTGACTATGCTTTGCTACTTAATTCTCTGCTAGCCCCAGGGAATTAATTAGCCTTAGTCAGCTTTTCTTCTCCTATCTAATGGGGTGTCACCTCTTGTCACCCATGATTTAGTACATTCCTGTTGTTGTTGTGTGATGTCAAGTTACCTCCAACTTACAGTAACCCTATGAATGGGAGATTTCCAAAATGTTCTGTATTCAACAGCCCTGCTGAGTTTTTGGAAACTCAAGGAAGTCAGTCCATCTCTTATTTGGGCTTCTTCTTTTCCTGCTGCCTTCAACCTTTCCCAGCATTATTGCATTTTTCAGAAAATCCTGTCTTCTCCTAATGTTCCCAAAATAGGACAACCTCAACTTCCACATTTTTTGCCTCCAGAGATAGTTCAAACTTGGTTTGATCTAGGACCCACTTGTTCGTCTTCCTGGTAGTCCAGGGTATCCACAAAGCTCTGCTCCTGCACCACATTTCAAATGAATCAGTTTTTTTCCTGTCAGCTTTCTTAACTGTGCAGCTTTCATGCTCATACATTGTGATCAAAAATATAAGAGTTTGGATGATCTTGATCTTGGTCTCCAGTGACACATTCTTATGCTTGATGATCTTTTCTAATACCCTATATGCTATAATTCAGTAGTTCGTATCTACTCAACTTATTTATATGTTCTTTCTGGAAGTCTGACTTTGAAGATAGTTCAGCAAAGAAGCCAATGAGTTTGAGACTCCTCTGGGCAAGATATCTGCCAAATCCCAATTCCCAGCCATTCTCCCTTTCATCTTGTTGGCTTGGCTTTCATTTTACCTAGTTGGGCTGCAGCAATACCATTCTGCTCCTGCTCTTGCTCCTAATCCTCCTTGCTGACTGGATTGTTGCCTGTCAGTATGCATAGTAAAAGGAAGTGCTTTGGTGGCAGTATGAGTAGTTATGAGCTGAATCAATCAGCTACTGCTTTGCAAGGTGGCACAACCAATGAGAGCACCAATGTGGCAAGGGTTTTTGCACTTTCCTTTACAAGCAGCGCATCACAGACTTCTGCTGCTGGCCCACAGCCATCACAGCTTGTTGGGCTGTGCCATCTGGAATGCAGGGCCTTGGACCTGTGCCCTGTGGTCTGGTGAGAAGGGTGCCAGTATAGCTCACAAATTGCATCTGGTTTAGAGTACACTTGCTTGCTTCCTCACATGGGATATGCCACAGAGTCATACAACTCGAGTTTTGGATTGACTCACTGGCTGCCTTTTTGATTTCAGGATCAGTTCTAAAGCACTAGTGCACCCATACACCTTCTGGAATTGTCCATCTAAGTGGAAGTGGAAGCATGCCTGACCAGCCAATATGGACAAACAGATCTGATAAAGAAAAGTTTTCCATAAATTGCTACAGCAGCTGGTAAATGTACTTTAGTAGCTCTACTGTTATTGCAACCAGCTGCTTGAAGAATTTCTGTTGTTATTTCAGACTGCTCTGGCTGAGTTGTCCTTTTTGAACAAACAACGCTTGAAGTACATAAATGTTCAGCCTTTTATACTGTTTGTGTCTCTGACTATTGCATGGAATTTACAATGTGTTTTGAAGTGCCACTTAATTATAAAGTCCAAGGTCATAACTACCATGCTGAGCTGCTTGGGGTGGAAGGGTGGGGAATCCTCCTATAGTTCATTTTAAATGCCCAGACTTGCTCTTAGTTTAGCTGCGCAGGATGGTTGCTGAAATGTGCAGATGTATGCAAGCATTTGCCTTAATTGGAAATGCATTAAGACATTCTTGCATGGCTTTTCCTATGTGTCTTATGCCAGAAGTCATTTCTCTGTATTTGTGTCCTTAAATGTCATACATTTGACCTTCTAAAGATCTCCAGCCTTCAAATTCTTTTGCATAGGACACATTAAGAAACACAATTCTAATGAGGTCTCTCTATGTCTGTTGTAAATGTATTCTTCCAGTTACTTCCCTTGCTTTAGGTCTGCAATCCTAAATAAAGTTACAAGATGGGGGATATCTGGCTCAGCAGTACTACAAGCGAGATGGATCTTGGAATCGTCATAGATCACAAGCTGAATATGAGCCAACAATGTGGTGTGGCTGCAAAAAAGGCAAATGCTCTTTTAGGCTGCATTAACACAAATATAATCTCCAAATCCCGCAAGGTACTAGTTCCCCTCTATTTGGCTCTGATTAGGTCTCATCTTTTAGCCTTTTGTTTCTGTTCATGGGGTTTTCTTGGCAAAGATACTGGAGTGGCTTGCCAGTTCCTGCTCCAGGTGAATCGCGTTTAGTCAGAACTCTCCACTATGACCTGTCCGTCTTGGGTGTCCCTGCACGGCATAGCCCATAGCTTCTCTGAATTACTCAAGCCCCTTCGCCATGACAAGGCAGCAATCCATGAAGAAGACTCCCTGGAAAAGACCCTGATGTTGGGAAAGTGTGAAGGCAAGAGGAGAAGGGGATGACAGAGGACGAGATGGTTGGACAGTGTCATCGAAGCTACCAACATGAATTTGACCAAACTCCGGGAGGCAGTGGAAGACAGGAGGGCCTGGCGTGCTCTGGTCCATGGGGTCACGAAGAGTCGGACACGACTTAACGACTAAACAACAACAAAGGTCTCATCTTATTTTATCCAGTTTTGGACACCACACTTCAAGGAGGATGCAGACAAATTGGAACAAGTTCAGAGGAGGGCAATAAGGATGGGGCTGGAAACCAAGCCCTATGCGGTGAGATTGAAAGAACTGGGCATGTTTAGCCTTGAGAAAAGAAGACTGAGGGGAGATCTGATAGAACTTTTCAAATACTTGAAAGGCTGTCATATAGAGGAGGGGCAGGATCTCTTCTCAATCATCCCAGAGTGCAGGACACACAACAATGGACTCAAGTTACAGAAAATCACATTTTGATTGAATATCAGGAAAAAGTTCCTAACTGTTAGAGCAGTACGGCAATGGAACCAATTACTTCGAGAGGTGGTGAGTGCTCCAACGCTGGAGGCATTCAAGAGACATTTAGACAACCACCTGGCAGATATCCTTTGATTTGTATTCCTGCATTAAGCAGGGGGTTGGACCCGCTGGCCTTATAGGCCCCTTCCAGCTTCATGATTCTATGATTCTATGAACTTCTACACTAGAAAGTAGCAAGGAAACTGTAATTCCAGTTATTCTGAGTTGTAACAGTCAGCCCTACTATTAGATGGATATCTCTCAGGGAGCATGATAAAGGGATGGCAACTTGTCTGTTATCTATTTTGCTATTCTTTTTTTTAAAATCCCATTAATGAAAGAGCATGAAGGAAGCTTCATGTATGGGGAATCCTACTCCCAACCTTTGGCTATAACCACTGAGCTGCTAGTTAACTACAGTTCTATGAATTGTGAGCTTCATTGAACATTGAAAGAGGTACATGTGTAGAGTGCAGAATTTTAAATGAACAGCACCAACTTGTAGCCCTTGTTATTGTTGCCTTACAGTGCAGAGTCAAAAGATGTTAAACTGACAGTGAATAAGGATGGCTTGCAAAAAGGTGGTAGATTGGTCTCCCGGACTCTTACAAGGAATGTTTGGCCTCATGAATCATGTTGAAAAGCCAATGTATTAATTTCGTATTCTGATGTTATTATTTACCTTCATTAAGGGGGAAGAAAATAAATAATAATTATTTTTGTATTCTATGTACGAATATCCTTTTTTTAAAATAAAAAAAAGGAAGAAGGTGATAGTCTTCTTTGGATCAGGATGATGACCTTCTTGAGTTCTACACTGGATACTACATAGAAGCTTCTCATTTGTCCCAATAATAGTACTACTCATGTGCCATCAAGTCAATTCTGACTCATGGTGACCTTTTTCAGGGTTTCTCAGGTAGAGAATACTCAGAAGTGGTTTAACATTCTCTTCTTACATAAGAACATAAGGAGAGCCCTGCTGGATCAGGCCAAAGGCCCATCTAGTCCAGCTTCCTGTATCTCACAGTGGCCCCACCAGATGCCTCTGGGAGCACACGAGACAACTAGATACCTGTCTCCTGATACCCCTCCCCTGCATCTGGCATTTTGAGGTACCTTCCTTCTAAGCCTGGAGATTATCATGGCTTGTAACTTGCGATAGACTTTTCCTCCAGAAATCTGTCCAATCCTCTTTTAAAGGCATCTAAGCCAGATGCCATCACCACATCCTGTGGCAAGGAGTTCCAAAGACTAACACCACACTGGGTAAATAAATGTTTTCTTTTGTCTGTTCTTACTCTCCCAACACTCAATTTGAGTGGATGTCCCCTGGTTCTAGTATTGCGTGAGAGGGAAAAGAGATTCCCTCTATCCACTTTATCCATCCCCTGCATAATTTTATACGTCTCAATCATGTCTCCCCTCAGGCACCTTTTCTCTAGACTAAAGAGCCCCAAACGCTGTAACCTTTCCTCATAAGGGAGGTGCCCCAGCCCAGTCATCATTTTAGTCACTCTCTTCTGCACCTTTTCCAGTTCCACAATGTATTTTTTGAGGTGCAGTGACCACAACTGTACACAATACACCAGGTGCGGCCTTACCAGCATTATGTACAATGGCATTATAATGTTAGCTGTTTTATTTTCAATCCCCTTTTTAATGATACCTAGCATGGAATTGGCCTTCTTCACTGCCGTTGCACACTGGGTTGACATTTTCATCGAGCTGTCATCCAGCACACCAAGATCTCTTCCCTGATCCTCCACGAACAGCTCAGAACCCATTAACTGATAACTAAAGTTTTTATTTTTTTTATTTTTTTTTGCCCCAATGTGCATTATTTTACATTTTCTTATATTGAAACACATTTGCCATTTTGCTGCCTATTCTCCCAGTTTGGAGAGATCCTTCTGGAGCTCTTCACAATCCCTTCTGGTCTTCACCTCCCGGAAAAGTTTTGTGTCATCTGCAAACTTGTCCACTTCACTGCTTATCTCCAGGTCATTTATGAACAGGTTGAAAAGCAGCAGTCCCAGGACAGATCCCTAGGGCACACCGCTCTTCACCTCCCTCTATTGTGAAAATTGTCCATTGACACCTACTCTTTGTTTCCTGGTTCTCAATCAATTCTCAATCCATAAGAGGACCTGCCCTCTTATCCCCTGACTGTGGTGTTTTTTCAGCAGCCTTTCGTGAGGGACTGCGTCAAACACCTTCTGCAAATCCAGATAGACAATATCCACTGGTTCACCTGCATCCACATGCCTGTTGACCTTTTCAAAGAATTCTAAAAGGTTTGTGAGGCAAGACTTACCCTTACAGAAGCCATGCTGATTTTCCCTCGGCAAGGCTTGTTCTTCTATGTGTTTTAAGATTTTATCTTGGATGAGGCTTTCCACCATCTTTCCTGGAACAGATGTTAGGCTAACTGTTCTGTAGTTTCTTCTGGGGCACCCTGGGACTGTGTAGCTTGCCCATGGCCAAACAGGCTGGCTCTACTCACAGGAGGCACACTGGGGAATTGAACTCCCAACCTCTGGCTATGCATCCAGATATCTAAACCACTGAGCTATCCAATCTCCAACGTTTGTCCCAAGAAACAAGTTTTTGAATCCCTGAGACAATTCTTGGGATCCACGTGGGAATCAGTGTGTTAAATGGAGGAGAGGGTAAGGAAATGAGATTACAGGGGATGGAGGAGAGAAAAAACAGGAGAAATGTATAATGGTGGAGATGGTCATAAATTAGTTTTTTTAAAAATTAGTGTAGCTTGTCCTTCTCTCCAAACTTCAAACGAGTGGGAGAGGGGAGTAAAATAATGGCTGGATTTTTTCTACTTTTTTCTTGTCTTTATAGTAGTCACCTAACTTAAACTTACATGGCAATTTAATGCCAGATGTTAAAAATCGTCTCCAACTCAAAATTAACTCAATTAGATGTTTTTGCTATAAGGAATGCTACCCCCTTTCTATTCATTTTTTTATGTCTAATTTCTGCACATGACTATAGATTCTGTTAGTTTTGATTAGAGATGGGGGTATTCGTATACGAATATCCCCCCACAGGTGGAAATAATAAGGGTCCACTCACCATTCCACCACTGACGCCAGCTCGACGGAGCCTTCCTATCACGCTGTTGTCCACAATGGATTAGCCACTCCTGGCAGGAGGCAGGATGACAAGGCTCTCTGCCAGGTTGCAGAGTGGCTAATCCATTGCGGACAATGGTGCGATAGGAAGACTCTATCGAGCTGGCGTCAGCAGCAGAATGGTAAGTGGACAGTTATTTCCACCTGTGGGGGGATATTCATATACGAATATGAATACCCCCATCTCTAGTTTTGATGCCAAGTGTTTTGTAGTATCTCTGCAAATATTTTAACCATTTGTGATTTGTCAGGCAAAGGATGTTCAAATATTCTCCATTTCTCCAGATCTAATCAATCTTTTACTAATATAGATTATCTCATCATTGTTGGAAACTATCATTGTCTTTGTTTTCAGATTTGCATTATTACGTTTCTTCAAATTTCTATGATCAAGTGCCTGATCACATGGGGGGGCTGAATTTATATCAGTAGATATGGCATGTAAGATACAATGCATCTATTATTAGCATTCACAAATTCCCCCTTTTCTTTTTTCCAAGTGTTGTTTGCCAAGTACACCTCTAAAGGGGAAACTCATTTGATCTGATTCAAAGCTGTTTGGGACTCCCTGATTGTAACTATCATCCTTTATATGCTTTGCTCCTAGATGAACACCACCCTGCAGATTCTAAATCATATCATCTTAATACATTTGTGAAGTTTGGGATGGTTTTTTTTGGATGTTAATTATATCTAGAGCAGGGACATAAGATCCACTATAAACAAGGCAATATCTAGCACTCCCTTGATATGTCACCTTTTGCAAAAATAAATGCTGCAGAAATTAAGCTGAGTCTTCTATACAAATGCCATTTCTTATATGTACAGTATCTGCTCAATGATAATGCATATATTCAGCATGTGTTGTTCTGTGCTGTTACTTTGTCTTTGATAACAAAGACATTTTTAGTGTCTGCCACACTAGTTCATTCTTTTCTTCTTTTCCACATCACTTTCTTCCATACACTTTTATGTTATTCTGCTCTAGACTGTTATGAAAGTTTAGTGACTTGACCTTAACATAACAGTGTTCTTTTTTTCTTTGTTTTCCTTGTCTTTGCTGTACATTTTAATTTTGTGGGGAATGTATTTTATTAATTTTTCTTTGCTGACTGATTTCAGTTTTCACTCTCCTGTGGTTTTTTTAATTATTTCTGCTTCCCTTCACTATATTTGTATACTGTTATTCATATTCATGCCTTGTTTGACATTGTCCTTTTTGGAAGAAATACCCATCATTTTCCTCCTCATGCTTCTTTCTCTGTACATCAATCATTATGTGAACCTGTTTTGAACTGCTATTAATGCTTAGTGACTTCAGTGAATAAAAACACTTTTTTCCCCTTTTCACTACTTTTTCTTCATATGTTTCCATCTTTTCTTTAACAATATGTGAACATTATTTTTCCCCTAAGCAATTTTTTCTTTTATCGTTCACTTTCGTATATTTTATTTCTCCTTACCTATGTTCTTATTTTGTTTCATCTGAATATACCTGTTTACTTGGAAGTAATCCCCACTCAACTTAATAAGATTTGCTTCTACTTAGATGCGCATAGAATTGCAGTGTTAAGACACTTTGCATTATCTTCCTCCTTTTCATTCTTGCCAATATGTACAATGTTTAAAAATCTTTTTTTCATATAAATTTCCTCTTTTTTATTTCCTTGGTTCATATGGCATTCCGTTGTTTCTCATGGGTTACTGCTCAGTATTCATCACTTTGGATATTTACCTCAGCATCAGCAACTGTTTTTAGTTCAGTCTGTAACTGTCTTTTTCCTAACAGAGTTATGAATGGTTAGCCATAATTTTCAAATGTGTACAACTATCAAACTAAGTGTCACTTTCACAGTGTAGATCCCTAAGTTATCATTGCTTATTCTCAGAAATCTGCAAGAGTACAAGCAGATTCTATCACCCTTTCCTACTGTTGTTGCTTATCTTTAAGATTTCTTCCACTCCCTCCCTTTTTGAAAAATACTTCAGCAGAGACCATCTCCTGCCACTTCTCTAGACCAGTTCTGGCACTTGATGTACTCACGTAGAACACTCACTGTACTAATTGAGCGAGTAATGTCTTATAAACATTTGGCTTGCTGTTTTATTTAGTTTTATTGGCCAGAATCCATGTGGATATTTACACCCACAGAGTGTTGAACTAATACTCAGGAGAGCTGGGTTGAAATCTCAGCTCAGCTGTGGAAAATTTCCCTTGGGGTGCCAATGGTAAACCACTCCATGAACATCTCACACCATCAAAACCCGTATTATGGTTTCTGTAAGTCAGAAATAGCTTGACAACACATAACAAGTACATTGACATAGCTTCAAGTTGTGAGTACCTGCTAATTAAAGAAAATATTAATATTCCAATGATAAAATAACACAGGAGAGTTGAAAATAGAGGTGAAAGAGCTGGGTAACATAGATAAATAACAACATTATTAGTAATAAATCAAAGTTCAATGTGAAAAGAAGACTGAAGGATGCATGTTATAGCACTGCAAACAGAGTGTCATCTAAAGCTCCTTTCCTAGGATTTTTGCTCCCCTTTGTTTCAGGAAGCTAAAATATTCTAAAACCAATGTGTATTCTTGCCTTCTTTTCAAGCAGACAACTATTTGCTAGCAGTGTTTTGTACTTTAATGTGCCTTTTTGAGATTTGTAAGTAAACAACTGTGTTCTGCAGCACAGAACAGTTCTTTACCAATCCTTGCAGCTGGATGACTGAGAAATCCTGTGAAGAGCAACAGCTGTTTGAGAGTGGCTTAGGATTCCTGAACCTTACAGCTTTGCTATGGAAGCAAATATCAGCTGTATTATTGCTGTTTATGATGTCCTCTTAGTTCTAATATTCTCAAAACATTAGTCATGATGGGAAAAAAATGCTGCATTCACTTAGCATGCTCTCGGGTACCAAACTGTATGGCATTTGAACATCATTCCTTAGGTCCACCACAGCCATGCAGGACCTCATTCAGTATGGAGCCATACTAACTGGGGCACATGAGAACATTGCTAAACAGGTGTTCCTGACTGAAATGGCATTCTGCAGAAAAGCGAGTGCTTGGCATGCATGGCTTTTTTCAGTGGCATGCTAATGATACTAAAGACATTCTGTATTCATCCTGTATGGTGAAGGAAATTGTATAAATGACAGGAATCTGAGAGAGAAGGGAGGTCAGGATATATGGATTATTTTAAGACTTTTCTTGGACATGACAGTTCGAGGACATCCTCGTTCTACTTCCCTCAACCTTCAACCTATTGTTATTAAAAACCAAATCAATAACTGTGGAGCAATATCCTAATACTGGCCTCCTACACTCTAGACAAAATGAGTTTTGTAGTATCTAATTAAGATAGTTTTTCCTAAAGATGCATTCACAAAACATGTCAAAGACAAAGTACTGTCATAACAGCAAGAAGCCAGGAGTTAATTGCTGAATACATGAAGCCAGCAAACCCCCAAAGAGAATGAGGGCTATTATTACGGAAGATAAAAACAAAATGCCAAAGCTAGTTTTAAGGTTGTAATTGAGAAAATCAGTGTAGGAAGAACAAACTAATAACAGCCACAGTTTCTGCAACTGTTGCTAGATTGGTTGATGTTTTGCTTCCTGGAAAATGTAGCTATTGCTTTTCACAAAAACAGAAAGTAAGCCTCAGACAGTTTGAAACAATGAAAAGGTAGGCAATGTGAAGGCACAAGAGCCCTTGATTAAGATACACATTTGAAAACTGCAGCCAATTCTAAAGCATTTCAATAAGAGCCAGATTTGCCAAAAATGAGATCACCATTTCCCTGCATAATTGTATGGAATAATAAAGAGATGGTGATTATCAAAACCTGGATGAATTTAAAGAGAGCCTTGACTATTTTACCTCCTAAATCAAAACAGTGAGTGAGAGGCTAACGATCTTGTCAGCAGCCTAAATCTGTCATTTACCATAAATTTGTCTGAAGTGCTGAAAATGCATATATTTGTGGGAAATTAAACTTGTGGATTGCTACAGCTAAAGTGACACATATAGGCAGATACACACTGACATAATTACAGAGAACACTGAGTGTTATATTTATGCCTAGGCTGTAGTAATTCACTCCAGACAAATGCTCTCCCACTGAAGTAAACAAAGCTCTTAATGGCAGAGCAGTTTTAAGGCTGAAGCCCTGCTAGAGCATAGATTTGCCTCTAAATGTTTTGAGCACTTTTATGGGGTGCTAAGTATCACAGCTCCCATTTAGGGGCAAAGCTCAGTCTCTATCCCAGCATGCTCCCCTTGCAATAAGAAGAACAGCAATCTTCTTCCGCAACACGCTATAGTCAAAATTCTATTAACTAGTTTTGGTCTGAAGCAGGCCAATGTTCCATCTCTGTTCACTGTCAGTCCTTTTCAGTGGTTGCTAAAGAACTGTGAACAGAGTAATGTAGTGAGATATCACCCATTTTACCATTAATAATTAGAGTACATGATGTGGGGAATGTCCATATTGTTTGAATGGTGGACAGCCACTTAAAAAGCAGATGCATAAGTAGCCACAACAGCAGCTACATTTCTCCTCCTCATTCCAGAGAGCAAGCAGGAGTCCATGGCAGTCGTGTTCTTCTTTCTGCCATACAAGACGCACTCAGAGCCAGCATTACCTTATTCTCTCCCCCACTTTTACAAAGTCTGCACAATGCAGGAAGCCTTCCCTTCCCTCCAAACTGACAACAGTTGACTTCAATGACTTTGTTCTAATGGCAAATCTAATTGGCTATTTGATGTTGTGACATCATCACATTCACAGTGCCAACTTGCAGCTGGCTGTGAATTTCCCACTTGGAAGAACAGTTGGATGCAAATTTCCCATGTGGAAAAACCCATCTGCTTAAAGTTGCAGTAACTGCAGCTGGTTTTAGTCTCTTTCTCCTACTTTTATGTTAGAATTTTTTTAAAAAATGTATTGAAGCAGCTGCCTAGAACAGAAGCAAACAGGGAATGAAGAGGCAGGGGAAAATAACATTCTGAAGGATCTTTTTAAGCAAAGAATAATAATAGTTGTGGGCTTTGAAGTCAATTATAGCAACTCTTTTCAAGATTTTCTAAGTAGAGAGTATTTAGTAGTAGTTTGCCATTACCGTCTTCTGGGGGCATCCTAGGACTGTGCAGCTTGCCCAAGATCACACAGGCTGGCTCTACTCCTGGGAGGCACAGCAGGGACTCAAACTTCCAACCTCTGACTCCAAGGCCAGATACCTAACTCATTGAGCTCTCCAGCTAGCATAATAATCATCATCATGTATTGTCATGTCAATTCTGACTTATGGTGACCCTTTTCATGGTTTTCTAGGTAAAGAATACATAGAAGTGGTTTACCATTTCCTTCTTCCAGGGGCATCCTGGGATGTGATGCCTGCCCATGACAACACAGGCTTTCTCTTTTGGAATGCACAGTGGAGAATTGAACTCTCAACCCCTGGCTCCACAGCCAGAAACCTAACTCACTCAGCAATCCAACCAGCCCTTTTAAACAATAGTCAGTCCTTTGTCCAAAACTTTCAAAAATGTGTTTGCCTTAAAATATAAGGTACAGTCCTTGTTTCAGCCTGCCATTTATTTTGTATACATTTCCTTAGTCATCTCCCTTCAACTCTCTGTGCTTCATTCAAATGTTGAAGAAAAGGAAATTTAAATCTCCGTATAGGAATCTCAAGTCATTTATAATTTAAAAATATTATATTCAAATTGTGTGACAGTAATAGTGAAGCGTGTGTGTCTGCATGTAAAATCTGTAAATGTACAGATGTTTAGCTAGGGTACAAAGGTACGAGTTGAAACGAGTAAAGAATCCTTTTTATTGTCTATTGTTGATGTTTTTTGGTTCAATATAACAAAAGTCTAGGTTCTCTGATTGTTTTTTTGTGAAGAGAGTGGTAGACAAATCCATTATCCTTCCTCTAGACAAATGATTTTGATCAAATATCCTCATCTCTTTGCCTACCATATTGTACAGATTAGTCATCATATGAGAAAATGATAGAAAAGAAGCTAGAATAACAGATTGTGTCTGGGACTGAAAAGAGAAGCCCTAGTGATGCCTAATGTAGTTTGTTGCTACTGTAATATCCAGAAGAAGATAACAAAGGGCTGGTTGAGGCAATGCCTTTTTATTTATAGGAGTGTTAGCAGCCATTCCCAGATACACGGTCAGGAAACTAGGCATGGCATGTGAGATGAAAGATCTGTTGAATGCTCAGAGATAATTTGTGTGTGTGTGTGTGTGTGTGTGTGTGTGTGTGTGTGTGTGTGTGTGTGTGTGTGTGTGTGTGTGTGTGTGTGTAAAAAGCATAATTTGAATCAGCCATCGGTCTACTGAGACAAACTTCTCAACTGATGCCTACATTCTCATTCTATTTCAAAAACAATGTACTGTATAGCTGCAAAAAAATATGGAAAAGTAGCAATACAAGTCCTTACTTGCTTTGTCTTCATCAAGTAAACAAGAAAATGAGACTATTGTTCTCCTTGCTGCAAGACAGTGAGGTTTGGTTTGGATTGGTTTGGTTTGGTTTAGTTTAGTGAAAATTTTGCCCATCTTACATTAGTGTATTTCCATGAACATGCAGCATTTAAAACTATGATTACTGTTGACTCATAGCTTGGTCTGGTAAAAGCAGTAGCACTGGATGGTTTGTTTGCATCTTTGCATTCAATAAGCTTAACCTGTCATGCTTGCTGGGTGGGGTAAGTTTCACAAAAAGAAAAGATACTAGCTTTGCTTGGAGCTATTCTTGTCTGAATTGAAGAAATATTGGAAAAGTCACTTTATGACTTGGTATTGAATGGGAGGCGAGGATTAGAGAAATCTCAACAATCTCACTATGTCAAGACAGCTTGCATCAACTCAAATTGAGATAATAATGAATTTTTTTCACATCCTGACAGAAAAAGGCAACCAGAATGATTTGGGGGATGAAAGTTATTGCTTGTGAAGAAAGGCTTCAGTGCATGTATGAAATTGATCAGTTGGAGATTCAGAAAAGACATCAGACTATATTTGCCCATATAACATACCATTTGTTTTCATGGAACTTCCTGCTGCTGCAAGATATGCAACAGTATAGATGGCTTTTTAAAGGGGTGAGATAAATTGGTTTCCGGTCATGAATGATGCTTATACAATATGGAACCCCCAGGGTCACTGGCAACTTGCCACTGAATACCAATTGCTGAGGAGGAAGAGTAGAGGGAGGATAATGCCCTCTTGTCCTGCTTGTGAGCCTTTCACAGGCACCTAACTAGTCTCTGTGCAAAACCCTGATGCCTGTACCAGACGGACATTTTGTCTCATTCAACAGGGCTCTTCTTATTATCTTAATATTTCCCCTATGGCTTGAAATTCCATTCATTTTCAGATTTCAAGTGTTGAGAGTGGAAACTAGAGAACATTCAAGAGGAGCCCACATACAGAAGAGACACCTCTCTGGATGTTAAGGAACCATCTTTATTGCCTTCTTTAAAACTCCAAACATTTCAGCCTGTTGGTGTTCACAGGTATTCTTCAGAGAGCAATAAAAGTACATAAAACAATACATGACCACATTTATACAAACATCAGAAAGTATGCAGATATTCAAGAGCTTCTGTGTTCTTATATTAAATGAAATAGACTGCAGATATTTCTGCTGTGAATCTCTATCCCAGATAACTAGTGACTAACATGAGTGAATGGAAGACTATGCATTTTTATTCTACCTGTAAGACATTTGTGTAACAGGAACATGATAGTTAAATTCAGGGGCACTCTTATCTGAATATAACTGGTCCAGGCCAGAAAGGAAAGGGGCTTAAAACCCCAAAATCTTATACAGAAGTGAAAGAGCATCCACCTCTTTAATTAGACTGACAGGGGCCAAAGTCTTCACTTTCAAAACCCCTTCAATTTCTTATTTAGTAAGATCTTGCCATCTTAAGAGTACGTCCTCAGAATCTGAGGTCTGCTGCAGAATATTTGTGTTCCACAACATAACAAAGATCCATAAGCAGCCAATAAACACAGTTCCTTAACATCCTGAGACATACCTTTTCTATACACAGATTTCATATGTCACGAGTTGTGTACAGGTGCCCCGGTGTGCCATATCAAGTGTTTACAGCTTCCTTGTTGTTTCTCTTGTTCCTCATTTCACTTTGCTGAGCTTCCTGTGGAGGTGCTGGAAACAGACAAAGCTCTGCACAGAAACAAATGAGGGATAATTAGATAAAATGAGAGACAAATGAAAATAAAAGAAACCAACCTCAGTAGACAACCACTAATGCAGGCATAGCGTAAAGGAAATAGAAAAACAAAACACCCTATGATTGTCAGAGCTCAACTATATCATGAAACAAATGGTACACAATTTATCTTTTATAGTACAAGAGTCACCCCATAGGAATACAGTCAATTTTGTAAATAAATTCCAATTTTACACCCTCCCACTCCAATTGGCCTTTGATATTTTTTTCTATACTAAGTTGAAAGCTAGAGTACGAAGAGAGATTAAAACGATCTCCCACTGCTTTTTGTACATTCTTATTTGTAAAGCCCAGTTTGTGTCCATTCATTGCTTACATCATTCACTCTACAAGTTATTAATAGGTACTCCAGCTGATACTCCATCTTGTTATGAAATGACAGTATTCTGAGGTTTGTCAGAATATTCTTATTTTTCAAATCTAAAGAAGAAAGTAAACATAACAGAAACAGTTTGTTGTGTTATAAATATACAGCAAGTGCACTTCACAAATGGGCTGCTCAGTTCTCATTACTGGATCCACTAGAATTCACCATTGTTTTAACTTTAGAATAATTAACTTACAGGCATTCCTTGACACATTATGAACCTATAGCTCTCAAGAGTCTAGATATTCTGCCCTGTATATTTTTCAAAAAGAATAGCACCATCAGCATACAATAAGATGGAATTGCCCATTCTTTGCAGACAAGGCAGAGAAATTCTACATCTGATCACTTATTAATAGGTGTGACTTCCAAGAGACAGCTCCCTGCTGTGACTCTGAAACACATAACACAGTTATTGTATAGCCCTTGAATTCTCTTATCAACTTCCATCTAGGTTCAGGAGAGCCAATTTATGCCAAAGATAGAGCCAGGACTTGGAATTGAAGCCCACAAATCTAACAAAAGCTGTGTAAAGGGAATGGTATGGTGGGAGCATATGTTTCTTTTGAAGGGCTTCAGAAGGAGCAGAGGTCAACTGTTGCTCTTCAGCCAGAATATCTTCCAAGTCCACCCAGCTTTCCATCATATCCAAATGAAGGCTTGCATAAAGCTTGCTGACCATGACTTGAAGGCTTATAGAATGTTTTCATAACAAAAGAGACTGTTAGCCGAGAGTTCTGTGACCTTGCTGACTAGACTAATTTCTAAATCACCATAATAGGACCTTGTTTATAGGGATCAGTTCTGTGTGGAAAATAATTAAGTGCCATGGGGAGAACTTACAGTTGGGCCAAATCTTTAAATGTTCAAACCTTCTGCTTTATTTCTGCTGGAAATAGCTGAAAGAGATGACTGGAAGTGGGATGGTGGAGTAGGCTTAAGGGAAGGTTACAATTCCAAGACAGTTGTTTTTGAAATTTTTCTGGAGGTGCTTATACTTGACAGCATAACAATGGTTTCATATTCTTCTCTCTTAGCTTTTTCGACCTACAATACCTGTGACAGAGATCCTCCCAGCAGCCACTAGCATTTTCCACACACATGTATGGTATCCTGGAATGACACCACATCAGGATGTAATATCATTCAGTTTCCCCCTGGCCCTGGGAAATTTTATTATATCATGATATCGTATCATTGTAGAAGAGGATGGGCGAGTCCCAGGGGCTAGCCAATATCTCAATATATTCCTATGCTTTTCCAGGTCTGCAGGCAGGGATACAAATCCCAAGGCAAGTAGTGCTGGAAGGGAACATTTGATTTCTCTGTGTAAGGACACCCATTGAAAACCACTCACAGCTGGTGACAGGGCTCACAAATAATATGACATACAGAGACAGAAACCAACCTTTAAAGAAAGAAGTGAATTCTGGTATAGTTTCCATCAGGGACATATTTCAAATGGCTTCTATTTTTTTAAAAAAAAGTATGAAAAAGAATTAAATAACTAAAGTTATTGTGCTGTACTTGCATAACATCAGTGTACCAAAAATTAAGGAGCAAGGGAAGAAGCCTGGAGAGAAAGATAATAAGTTGACACAAGCACGTGGGTTCATTCTTTCATTTGGAGCAAGGTAAGGAGTAAGTGTTACAACGTAGGATTCTTCTAAACAAGCCATGACAATATCCAGTCTCTCTCTCTCTCTCTCTCTCTCTCTCTCTCTCTCTCTGTGTGTGTGTGTGTGTGCGCCCATGTGCGTGCGCATGTACATGCTGGGTGCTTACCTGCTCATCTAAACAGATTCCTCTCATACCATTCCTACATTCAGCTGTCCTACAGTAGTCCCCAATGTTTGTGTGTCCCACCATTGTGCCATCATAAGGACCCACTACTATTGACATGATAAGGATCCCCTTCGTCTCAAGTTTGTGCACTACAGTCTCTGGGCATGGGAGACAGGTGCCCTCCAGGGGTCTTCAGGGATGAGGTAGAGAACTTTGCCTCCACCTTTGGCACAAAAGGCAAGGCCAGCCCAATATGTTTTGCTGCCTGAGGTGGAGTAACAAATGGTACACTCTACCCAAATCAAGACCATACCCAAAGCCAGTTTATTGTGGCCCCTGACCCAGATAATCCCATGAAAATCTCTCCCTATCCCTAGTGATACAAGTATAATAACCACCCATTAAATCAATATTTTTTGCTTTCTTGACATCCATTATCTTTTGTTTGAGGCAGTTGGCATCAGTCTGAATAATGATACATGCTGCCCTGAGGAATTTATTTTTTTTTTAAAGTAGAAAGAGAAACTTCGATCACCGTCCTATCAGTGGTAACCATGTTATGAACACTTTTTTTAAAAATGTGACTTACCCCCCACCCCGTGACAATCCCTCCTGTCTGTTTCCACCAGTTAGGAGTGGGGTGGCATATTTTAGAGGAGGCATTTCATTTGAGCCATGGTTGCAATGCCCTTTCTAGCTGATTGTGGAAGAGCCATGTCCCAGTGACACAAAAGGACCCTACTGGAGAAGCAACCTTGGTTACAAACAGCAATAGTTGTTTGTGGGATAAAGTGCTTGTAGCGATCAATCACCCTGCTTTGGCTCAGGTAGAAGATTATTGGCATGTACCAATGAGAGCTGTTGGGAGGCGGAGCCAGAGAAACTAGAAGGGAGGGGTGAGTCAGAGTCTAGAGAGTTCAGTCAGACAGACAGAGAAGAGAAAAAGAGTTTGGGGTTTGAGGTAGAGAGAGCGTTTAAGGAGTGATTAGTCAGAGTGTGACCTGTGTTAATTAAGATAGAAGAGGTTAAAGTAAAATACTGAAGCTTTGTGTAACTTTAAGAATGTGCTTAAGAACTATTCCTAAAACAACTTGTAATCAATAAACCTGTTTCTGTTTAAAAGTTCAGTACTGAATGGACCTCAGTCTTTCATAGGAAATATAGGTTGATAAAGAGATCAACTGATGGCAGCGTGTTAAAGGGTGTGTTGGGATACCTTCATGAGCTTTGTGCTTGGTGAAACAAACAGGGGTAAACGTCACAGTGCTTATACTTCAAAGCACGGCTCATTTGAGAGAATCCCCCCTCCAGGTCACTACTGGAGGGGGGGTGTTTCTGACTGACAAATCATATCCAAAGCTACCTTCTGAAAGTCTTGAAATTGTGTGTAAATTTCCATTTTATTCCATTTCCATTTGAACTTTAGTTATTGAACTATTTTTTATAAATTTTTTTATGGAAGCCATTTGAAATATGCCTTTGGTAAAAACTCTTATCAGGATTTACTTCTTTCTTCAGAGGTTGGTTTCTTTCTCCACATCCTATATCCTTCCTCTAGACAAATGATTCTCATTAAACATCTTCAAGCGTCTGCCTGCAATAAAGCTTGCCCAAATCTATTTTTTTTCAATCTTTATCTGTCTTCTTCTAACATTTAGTATTCTGTCAACCTGGATTCTCACAGCAGTGGACAAAGAGAATAAAATACAAAAGAAAAATTGTACATGTAAGAACAAGAAACACATTTAAATTCTACTCAACAGCAGCTTGTAAAAACAAGTTCACACTCAGCAGATAAACCAATAAAAACAACAACAAGAACAATACCATCTTTAAAAATTTCTGAAAGATGATGGGAGAGCAGGTCCACTTTCATATATTCAAAATCTCAAAACATTTTGGTTTTTAAAAGTGAAAAAAAATGTTCTACTGCCTTAAAATGTTTTTGTTAACCCACTGCCTGTTTTTTTAAAAAAAAATCTGGAATACATGGGGACACAACTACTTTAAAAAATAGGTAAGGTAATGTTGGAGAAGTAATTGGCTTAATTCTTTTCCAAAACTGACCAAGCTAGGTGGCCATCACTCCATGTTGTGGTACTGAATTCCACGTCCTAACTGTGCTGTGTCAAGAAGTACCTCCTTTTATTAGTTTCTGTGTTTGCCTTTGTAGCAATTAGATACGAGGAGCCACTTCTCATGCTCTAGTGTTCTAGCACTTCCCAGCATTTTCTACAGAGATCCTAGTGTTCAGACCCACTTTCCTTTTTGCATTGATCAGAAAAGCTGCTTATTCGCAGGATAGGGTTAATGGATTGTAGCTTATTGCAGTCAGTTGAATATTGTCCATCAGCGTTTTCCCTTCAGGGTTTTGATACCATTTAATAAGATCAGTTCTGTGAAAGAGCATTATCTTCTTACAATATAAATCATATTTTCATGAAGTGATATACAAGGGAAGGAACTTTTACAGTTACAAATTGTCACAAACAATTAGTTGTACAGTATATGATACTTTGAGACATACAGTGTCTATTCAGTGATGGAATGCATACACAAGAGAGTTTACAAATTATTCAAATAATCTGTACCAGTGAAGTAAATATTATTTTCTAAAAGTAGTATACAGCTGTGTTATGAGATAACATAGGGCCCTCAGTATGTGCTGAGAAATTCTGTAATTTTTTACCCCAGCCATTATTAAAAATGTGGAGCTTTATTCAAATGATATCTCCCTGGTTCACTGAAGTATTCTGTTATCTCTGTTTTTTCTTTCCTTGATCAAAAAAGAAAAAAGCGAAGCCTAGTGATATGTGAAGAGACAGCAATAAAAGGCACAGTATCATGCATCTTTTTACCATAAATTATTAACTTTTCATGGTGGCGGATGGTTCCCTAATAATGAAAATTCTCATTAAGTTTTCTCGTTTTCAAATTACATATAAAAGCTTTCATTAAACCAAAAATCCTGCCAGGTCTTACAGGTCGAGTTAACAATCTACAAACCTTATCAGGCAGTACATGGGCACTGGTAAGGCTCTGGGTTTTTGTATTTACATTTAGAATCTTACATGGCTCAGTAGTTTTAATGGTTTGGTTTAAATATAGATGGTAGACTTTCAATCCTGATATAAATTCACCTTTTATCCCAGTAGAAAGTTATCCCCTCTATCCTCCTCATAATCTTAGAACTGCAGAGCTGGAAGAGACCCTATGGATCATCAAATCCAGCCTCTGTCAAGGAGGAACAGTGAGGAATGGAACTCCCAACCTCTGGCTCCGCAGCCAGATATCTAAACCACTGAGCTATCCAGCAGTCCTTGCTTTGCATTTCTAACACTCTACCACAACAGACACAGGGGGGAAGTGGTGCATTATCTATAACACCCATACCAACACAGAAAACCTGCTTAAGAGATACCCCAACCCATATGTGCTTTTAAAGGGAGAGACATCATCTGAGCTGGCCTTCCAGAGAACAATGATTAGCATAGGTGTGGTAGGTTTCCTGAGTTCCTATCTGTAAAACAATATTTCTAAATGTATGAAATAAGCCTGAATGAGTCTCACATGTGGTAAATGACAACGATGACAATAATGATGGTGATGGTAATGATTAGCTTTCTAGCAGGGTAAAAGGTAAATTTCTATCAGGATTAAAAGTCTATCATCTGTAAAGAACTGAGTTCTCATAAGTGCAGAAAGACATACATTTTGTTTTGTACATTAGGACCCCCATATCCATGGCTTCAGTTATCCACGGTCTGAAAATATTAAAATTATTAAAAGGAAAAAATCCAGTAAAAAAACCTATTTTCACATGTATTACCAGAATTGGCGACTAGACAGAGCCAGAGACCATGCTTCACTTGTTAGTGAATACTTAGCATGGTCTCTGGTGCTGTCTAATGGCTAGTTCTGGTAACACATGTAAAATATTTTTTCTTGCTTTTTCCTTTTACTGTGCTATAAGCGTTTGCTATTATTCATGGTTTTCAGTATCCACGGGGGGCTTGGAACCAATCCCCAGTGGATATGGGGGTTCTACTGTATTCTTTTTTTCATGGAATGCAATGATCATGGTGGTGAAATTATTATTGCAGTGGAGGTTGGGGCACCATTGTCAGTGAAATGGTGAATCTATTTTGGAGACAGAGTTCAGCACCTTGGATGACTCCTGTAAAGTTTAGACTCAAACCCAAAGCAGATCCCCTGGCCACTGAATTAATAGCCACCAGGCTTCATTGGCATCAAGGAAGCTTACAGTGATTTGTAGTTTATAGTAAACAACCCCCAAACATAGCCCCTGTAATGCAGAAGTCCTTGCTTCTCTGGTGGAGGTATGGGACCAGTTTGCATTTCCTTCCAGCTCTGCAGTTCCAGGATTATTTTCAGGGGCAATATTCTCTTTCGGGTAGGGAGTGGAAAAGCAAGCTGCTCTTTTTCTGCCTGACACAGGAGGCCAAGCTGGCATTCTTTTTAAGTGGCTGATATACAAAGTATAACAGAAATTAGTTAATAGTAGGAAAGCAGTGTTGTAGCAGTGCAGAACACCCCTTGTGTGGAAGCAACTTGGATCTATTACATATGACATGGGAATCCAGCAGGTTTTATTTCCTATGTATATTGTAGATCCATGGTTGCAACAACTATTCCAATCTACCTTGTATCCAAATCTATGAAATTAACTTTTGGTGAGTGATAAATAGTGTTTGCATATGCAAGTTGTTGAAAAACTGCTGAAGATCAGGAGGCTGCATTTTTGCAATGTGCATCCAACTGAAAGCAATGGATAACATCTCAATTTGTATGCCCATTAACAGAAACAGTGGGCAAATTCCACACTATTGAGTCCCCAAGAAACACCAGGAAATTCTGTTCTCCTTTAACGATTTTGCCAGCCTGGATGTTCTTGCTTAACAGTTCCATTTGGTTCTTTAAAAAAAAAAATTAATGGGTAAATGTAGTTAGCATTATCCTCTCAACTGTAGTCAACTGGCAACAAATATTAGCAGAGTGTAATTGGAAGAATATTAGAATGGCTATCTAATTACTTTGTTCCATGTATTTATTAATAACCTTCTGAAATGACAAACATCTTTTCCAGAAATTAGTGATTTAAAAAAGACCCTTCTGTTCTTGTTAGTTTTTGTTTTGTTTTTGTTTTGTTTACAGTACATTAGCACTAGGAAAATGATGGTTTATCATGCATATTATATTTTTAAAAACCCATATACTTTAAAACTGGGGACAATTACAAGCTGTGTTTTATAATGGCATTTGGTGGCAGGGTATTTGAATTTACCCGAATCGTACATCAAATGCATACACCTATCTCTTTAGCTGTAGCACTTGCCTGTAACATCTTGGGGTGGAAAGATATTTTCCCTATCAAGAAAACTGTCAACATTTCTGCTCTTCTTCCTTTAAAAAAAAAAAAAGAATCTGGTCATGTCTCTGGATTCCAAGTTTCAAAGTAGAATTGCTTTGGTGATCCAAAATATGAGTGCCACACTTTTTTCTTGACCTGACCTGCTACAAATTAAAGAGTGCGTTGTGGCTTTCCCCACAGTTGTGTGCCTTTGTTATACACCCTGATTATGTTTTAATGTATCCCCGCTGCTCAGAGAGCGGTGAGGCTGAAATGGAGAAAAATGCATCTGATTGAAGCTACTGTACTACTTCACATTTCTTTCGTTCGGCACACAATTGGGACCAATTTTGTTTGCTATTAGCTTTGAACAGGAAGGTCATTTATTCTTACCGTAGCCTCCATGAACAAAACACTGTATTTTTCTGCATGTATGTCTGAGAAAAGTCTACAGGTTTCTTTAGAATGCCACCACAGTACTTAATTTTATCAGCTGAAATACTTGGTGGAACTGCTTGTAAAATTCCAAACCAGTGAAGGGTCTCATATAAGAATTCAATCCCTCTCTCTCTCCCTCTCCCTGTCCCAACAAATGGATGAAATCAGATGGATGACTTAACTATTAACTGTAACAGTAATGTGACAAAAGTTTCATAATTATTTAAAGCTAGTATACAAAGTATATGTGTTTCTAGCACATCATTAACAAATTATTTCACTTACAGTTTATTTAACATTTGTGTTCAAGAAACACAACAAAGTATGGCTTATTTCCTAGGGAAAATAACATAACATTGCTAGTTTTTCTAGGAAATAACTGGACCACCAGAAATTCCCATGAATATAAAAAAATCAATATTTCACATAGTTCTGTATTCTCTATCTATAAGCTACACTTTTTCTCTCTCACAAGAGGAATCTACTAGAATCTGTAGATACAATACACTATTAATGATAATATACTATCAGGAAACTTCTATAAACATGTTTGCTGTATTGGTATAATGCTATATAATGGAAGTTAGCATAATATTCCAAATTAAGTTAATAGTTTCACAGTTTCAAAGGATTGTATAAAAATATACTGTAATATTTGCAGATTGGTTATTGGATGGATTCTGAAACCTTGTTGAATGTAATACATCTTCCTTTAGGTAGTGGAGATTTTTACATTATTTATTTTCAGCTAGGTGTCTTTGCTATAAGACTGGGCCAAAGTTTCAGCAGCTCCGAAGTTCAGCTCAAATGTCATGGGGGGAGGGGGGGAAGCATTTCTGGGAGAGTGAAAGAATTACTAGAGATTGTTGAACTAATGATTTGTTGATGATGGCCATGCCCCCCAGATACTTCATTCCTGGGTAAATACAGAGAGAAAGGAGATTGTCCACCATGAAGACTAGCCATCTCCACATTGACAGCTGTCATTTTTTTCCAATTAATACTGCAGAAGAGGACACTTTGGGGAAGAAGACATGACAGATGCTAGTCAATGGGGGGGGGGAGGCACAAGGTGCTCTGGAAATCCCCTGTCTGAAAAATGCACAGGGGAGCACTTCACTCCATTCTAGAAACCCAGCACTAGAGTCTAAACATGGTATATCACTTGTTTTTGTTGTTGTTTAGTCGTTAAGTCGTGTCCGACTCTTCGTGACCCCATGGACCAGAGCACGCCAGGCCCTCCTGCCTTCCACTGCCTCCCGGAGTTGGGTCAAATTCATGTTGGTAGCTTCGATGACACTGTCCAACCATCTCGTCCTCTGTCGTCCCCTTCTCCTCTTGCCTTCACTCTTTCCCAACATCAGGGTCTTTTACAGGGAGTCTTCTCTTCTCATGAGATGGCCAAAATATTGGAGCCTCAGCTTCAGGATCTGTCCTTCCAGTGAGCACTCAGAGTTGATTTCCTTTAGGATGGATAGGTTTGTTCTCCTTGCAGTCCAGGGGACTCTCAAGAGTCTCCTCCAGCACCACAATTCAAAAGCATCAATTCTTCGGCGGTCAGCCTTCTTTATGGTCCAGCTCTCACTTCCATACATCGCTACTGGAAAAACCATAGCTTTGACTATGCGGACCTTTGTTGGCAAGGTGATGTCTCTGCTTTTTAAGATGCTGTCTAGGTTTGTCATCGCTTTCCTCCCAAGAAGCAGGTGTCTTTTAATTTTGTGGCTGCTGTCCCCATCTGCAGTGATCATGGAGCCCAGGAAAGTAAAATCTGTCACTGCCTCCAGATCTTCCCCTTCTATTTGCCAGGAGGTGATGGGACCAGTGGCCATGATCTTAGTTTTTTCGATGTTGAGCTTCAGACCATTTTTTGAGCTCTCCTCTTTCACCCTCATTAAGAGGTTCTTTAATTCCTCCTCACTTTCTGCCATCAGAGTGGTATCATCTGCATATCTGAGGTTTTTGATATTTCTTCCGGCAATCTTAATTCCGGCTTGGGATTCCTCCAGTCCAGCCTTTCGCATGATGTATTCTGCATATAAATTAAATAAGCAGGGAGACAATATACAGCCTTGTCGTACTCCTTTCCCAATTTTGAACCAATCAGTTGTTCCATATCCAGTTCTAACTGTTGCTTCCTGTCCCACATATAGATTTCTCAGGAGATAGATAAGGTGGCCAGGCACTCCCATTTCTTTGAGGACTTGCCATAGTTTGCTGTGGTCCACACAGTCAAAGGCTTTTGCTTAGTCAGTGAAGCAGAAGTAGATGCTTTTCTGGAACTCTCTGGCTTTCTCCATAATCCAGCGCATGTTAGCAATTTGGTCTCTAGTTCCTCTACTCCTTTGAAATCCAGCTTGTACTTCTGGGAGTTCTCGGTCCACATACTGCTGAAGCCTACCTTGTAGGATTTTGAGCATAACCTTGCTAGCGTGTGAAATGAGTGCAAATGTACGGTAGTTGGAGCATTCTTTGGCACTGCCCTTCTTTGAGATTGGGATGTAGACACATCTTTTCCAATCCTCTGGCCACTGCTAAGTTTTCCAAACTTGCTGGCATATTGAGTGTAGCACCTTAACAGCGTCATCTTTTAAGATTTTAAATAGTTCCACTGGAATGCCATCTCCTCCAGTGGCCTTGTTGTTAGCCATGCTTTCTAAGGCCCACTTGACTTCACTCTCCAGGATGTCTAGCTCAAGGTCAGCAACCACACTATCTGGGTTGTCCGGGACATCCAGATCTTTCTGGTATAATTCCTCTGTGTATTCTTGCCACCTCTTCTTGATGTCTTCTGCTTCTGTGAGGTCCCTACCATTTTTGTCCTTTATCATGTCCATCTTTGCACTAAATGTTCCTTTAATATCTCCAATTTTCTTGAACAGATCTCTGGTTTTTCCCTTTCTATTCTTTTCCTCTCTTTCTTTGCACTGTTCATTTAAGAAGGCCCTCTTGTCTCTCCTTGCTACTCTTTGGAAGTCTGCATTCAATTTTCTGTAACTTTCCCTATCTCCCTTGGATTTTGTTTCCCTTCTCTTCTCTGCTATTTGTAAGGCCTCGTTGGACAGCCACTTTGCTTTCTTGCCTTTCCTTTTCTTTGGGATGGTTTTTGTTGCTGCCTCCTGT
Organism: Intellagama lesueurii; assembly: GCA_037013535.1. Taxonomy (NCBI): domain Eukaryota; kingdom Metazoa; phylum Chordata; class Lepidosauria; order Squamata; family Agamidae; genus Intellagama; species Intellagama lesueurii. Next base: position 203,513,656 of record JBAJHW010000003.1, on the reverse strand, counting down.
ACAATGTTACGAGCCTCCATCCATAGTTCTTCAGGCACTCTGTCCACCAAATCTAGTTCCTTAAATCTGTTCTTCACTTCCACTGTGTATTCATAAGGGATTTGGTTTAGATTAAACCTGACTAGCCCAGTGGTTTTTCCTACTTTCTTCAGTTTAAGCTTGAGTTTTGCTATAAGAAGCTGATGATCAGAGCCACAATCAGCTCCAGGTCTTGTTTTTGCTGACTGTCTAGAGCTTCTCCATCTTTGGCTGCAGAGACCATAATCAATCTGATTTCGGTATTGCCCATCTGGTGACGTCCATGTGTAGAGTCTCCTCTTGTGTTGTTGGAAAAGAGTGTTTGTGATGACCAGCTTGTTCTCTTGACAAAACTCTATTAGCCTTTGCCCTGCTTCATTTTGAACTCCAAGGCCAAACTTACCTGTTGTTCCTTTTATCTCTTGACTCCCTACTTTAGCATTCCAGTCCCCTATAATGAGAAGAACATCTTTCTTTGGTGTCAGTTCTAGAAGGTGTTGTAAGTCTTCATAGAATTGGTCAATTTCAGCCTCTTCAGCATCGGTGGTTGGTGCATAAACTTGGATTACTGTGATGTTGAAAGGTCTGCCTTGGATTTGTATTGAAATCATTCTATCATTTTTGAGATTGTATCCCAGTACAGCTTTTCCTACTCTTTTGTTGACCATGAGGGCTACTCCATTTCTTCTACGGGATTCTTGCCCACAATAGTAGATATGATAATCGTCTGAATTGAATTCGCCCATTCCTGTCCATTTTAGTTCACTGACGCCCAGGATGTCAATGTTTATTCTTGCCATCTCCTATTTGACCACATCCAGCTTACCAAGGTCCATAGATCTTACATTCCAGGTTCCTATGCATTATTTTTCTTTGCAGCGTCGGACTTTCCTTTCACTTCCACGCACGTCTGCAGCTGAGCATCCTTTCGGCTTTGGCCCAACCACTTCATTAGCTCTGGAGCTACTTGTACTTGTCCTCCACTCTTCCTCAGTAGCATGTTGGACGCCGTCCGACCTGAGGGGCTCATCTTCCAGCGTCATAACTTTTAGCCTTTTGTTTCTGTTCATGGAGTTTTCTTGGCAAAGATACTGGGGTGGCTTGCCAGTTCCTGCTCCAGGTGGATCGCGTTTAGTCAGAACTCTCCACTATGACCTGTCCGTCTTGGGTGTCCCTGCACGGCATAGCCCATAGCTTCTCTGAATTATTCAAGCCCCTTCGCTACGACAAGGCAGCAATCCGTGAAGGGGATATAATTTGTTAGAGATGCATAATTTTTTGACATTCACATAGTGCTAGTGATGACTAAGAAATCATCTACATCTGATCCCCCCTACTTCTCTGATTCAAAGGTTCAAAATTATCTTATTTTTGAAACTGACATTTTAGAAGTGTTGGCCAGAATCCTGTTAGTGTTCACTTAAAGTTGCTGCAGCTAATTGTGGCTAACTGATGAGGTGCATCTCCATCACATACCTGTCACAAACATGGTTATGGAACTGAGATGGGCCTCAGTGGCTGATCAATTAGACACAATTTAAACAAACAGGCACAAATATGAATAGGATTCTGGAATATTTTTTTAACTGCATGTTTGTTTGTTTTAAAAAAAACCTCTAATGATTTAATAGGAAATACAGACTTTTTCAAAAGTTCCCACACACACTCAAAAGTAGTCAGTAAATAGTATTGCGAATAAAATCTAGGAAGGGAAATGATGTGTTGTTACTAATAGCAGGTACTGCAGCAGTAAGGGCGAAAGCAATATTTGAGTGAGAGAAGAGAATACCTTATTAAGAAAATTGTTCTTTGCATATTTCTTGACTACAGAAAAGATATTGGACTTTACGGAAAATATTTTTACCTGATGTTACTTCTTAATCACTATCCTCTTTTGATCTGCCTAACTCTTCCCATCCTCTGGGTAGATACTGTTCTGAGGCATTTGACTAGTACTGGTCCTTATCAAGTTTGATTCTTGCACTGCCTGAGAGATCAACGTTCTCAAACTTATTAGGAAAAACTAATAGCACAAAGAAAATTGCCACTAGCATCTAATAAATATAGCCTCCTCAAAACATTGTCACCTTCAGCTACAGTGCTGAATTACTGAATTACAATTACTGCCAGGTGATCTCACAGCTAAAGCAAACAGCATTAAATAATTTCTGCCTAATGATATGAGTACCTAAATATCTAATTATCATTTGGAATTAATAGCTCATTGGGAAGATATAATAGAGAAGAGTTAAATCCCCGAGACTGCTGCTGAATTCTAGCTGCTGAAAGGAAATTTTTGACACCCAGACACTTCATGTTATTTCACTTAGAAAGTCAGAATCAATTGATAAGAGGTCCTTATGCCACTTTTGGTCTGGTAATACTCTAGTTTTATGTGCACTTAGCTAAGAATAAGCCCAATGATTTTGTAAGCCTTCTATGAGTTTTCAGGTGAAGGGAAGTGTGTATAAAATTGATTGTAGTTTGTAGGTTTCTAACATGTTTGGGCACTCTAAAGAGGTAATGATGTCCTTAAATGCAAAATAATAGAATAAATTATCAGTGTAGGCTAATGCCTTTTTTCTTATTCAAAGAAACTATATTTTCCTCATACATGCTTACATTTGAATGCAATCATGTGGTAAATACATAGGATCTTTTTACTGAATACAATACCATGTATGCACACATTTGCATATTTCCTGATAATTACATTTAAGAGGGTTAAAAGCTTAGAAATGGAAAATTATCAGGCATTTCCCCTGTTATTTATACATTCATATTACATGAAAATTATTGTTACTGTCTTAGCATTTTGTAAGACAGTCAGTCCATCCAAAGGAGTTTCCAAGCTCTCATGAGAAACAGTAGCTTTAGTTTCTCTGGCACTCATGTAATATAGAGAAGTAGCCTTAGTAGCTAGATGGGTAGTGTGTGTGTGTGTGTGTGTGTGTGTGTGTGTGTGTGTGTGTGTGTGTGTGTGTGTGTGTGTGTGTGTGTGTGTGTGTGTGTGTGTGTGTGTGTGTGTGTGTGTGTGTGTGTGTGTAAATTCAGTTGGATTGTTTCCTTTTCCCAGAGCATTTCATAGTATATATGAAATATATAAAATATTTTAAATAAATAAATAAACAAATAAATTTGCTCACTCCCCCTGGCCTTGGGTTGCCTTATTGCCTAATTAGTCATGTTATACCTGGACCCTGAGTCTCTTTGCCTGGATCCCCCTCATTCTATTGTCAGCTGCCCCAGATGCAAAATCACTGGCCACAAAGGAATTGCAGCCCCTCCATTGCCTGTCCTACCTTCGTAACATCACAAGGACCTCTACCTGTGGCATCATAAGAGCCTGCACTCTGGTTTTAGGTTTTGGCATATTGCTGACCCAACAACCTTGCTTGTCAGTTTCTGGAGGCTTCCCCAGGGTCACTGGGTTTTTATCTTTTTGAAGGTTAGGTCTTTATCATTTTAGTCTTGGCAGAAAAGCAGGGTAATTTCAAGAGGAAAGGTCAGCAGTTAACCCTTACACCCTTGATCCTTTGAGTCACTATGAAGATAGAAAGCCATTTTTGTTTGCTGCTTTTATCAATCAAGCTTCAGTCTTTGATTGCATATAGATCAGGACCAGCTGTGCAGAAGCTGGGACAAGCATGTCTCCCGTTATAATTAGATCATGATATCATGGCACACTGTTCCAAATGGTTTTAAATTTTGATGGGCAATTTACTAATCAGATACTATTATTAGAGGATATATTTGGACTCAGTTTGTGCCTAATCTATTCCTAAATGATAGGGTTTCATCCTGGAAATGGAATTGTTCTGTCCCAGTTAAATTGATGACTATGTATGATCAGTACTTTTCAGTAGATGACGTTATTTGTTGGCAAAAAAAAAAGCGCCCCTCTGCTACAGGAATACTTGAGGAATGTTGTCACTGAGTCCTGCATCATATTTTATATGCCATGTCTAAGAACAAATTGTTGGATCTGTACTTGAATTGTTGCCTGACACACTGTGAACTGTTTTTCCCCCTTCATGACAATGGTAGAAGTGTCACCTTTAAGGTAGCTCAGTTTGCTCTTCAAGCTGCCAAGATTAGATGCATATTTGTGGGTATCGATATGCAAAACTATACAGGAGAATTGTTTTCAAGTTGACTGCAATATGCATACTTAATCTTTCTCTGCAGTACATACATTTATACATCTATGCAGAAATAAGTTCTGCATAGATGTACATAAGTCTGCACTGTAGAAGTAGACCTGAGGTCAGTGTTGCTTACTTCCAGGTAAGTGGGCATAGAATTATAGCCTGCCTTACTTTCCTAGGCAGCCCTTTCTTCGGCAAGATAAAATTGAGGCTATGGTGGGTAGGGGTGTTGCACGCTTCTGTAGAGGAACTATCCATCTTTCCCTGCTTTGATTCCTTGTGTCTCATGGCTTGTTCTTCCAACTGGTTGATGGAAAGGAGAAGGAGTGGAAGGGGAGAGAAGGCATGTCAACTGCCTATAGGAACTTACCCTTCTTTTGCCCTCATAGTCAACTACTGTGCTCCTGTGTCCATGCCTGGAAAGTTGGGGTGGTGGGGGAATCCAAGTAGACACCTGCCCCAGTTGGGAGACAAGTCAGGAGAAGAGAAATAAGTGGATGTTGTGATCTGCTGGGAGGAGGAGAATAAACCACCACCAGCAAGCAATATATGAAAATATCCAACAGGCAGCATATAATTTGCAGCAGGTGAGCATGGGAGCAATTATCACATAAATATACATCTTTTGATTTTAAATTGATTTTATACTGTAAATGTTATAAGCGCAGTACTTCATCAACTGTAATTTATGTCTTTAACTCAAATCATAAATTTTTAATGGGCTCACTTGAGTGGTTGACACCTTTTCAAAAATATGAGAAAAGTTTATATGCTTGGAAATCATCTATCTAAGTAAGCTCTTTGTATTTTATTTATTTTGATAGTTTGCATTGTGGTGTATTAGCTCCATCTCCAAATGACACTGTCCGTTTCTAAAATGTAGCCAATAAAACTTCAACAGGGGAGAATATTATGTATTGATAGATTGTCTCTATGTGGAAGGACTGCAACCATTTAATCACCGCTTTAGATTACTTTTGGTAATGTTGTCACAGTAACCTTAGGTTACTTCTCCATTGTTCCAAATGATTTATATATCTTTGTTCCACAAACTAATGGCAGATTGCCTAGAGCAACATGGGAACTACTGTGGAGTACAGATCTATATATATCTATGCAGAAGTAAGTTCTCCTGAGGTCATTGTTGCTTACTCCCAGGTAAGTAAGCATAGGATTATAGCCTTAGTTATTTTCCCAGGCTGTCCTTTTTTGAGGAGTTGCTATTTTTTACACATGCTATTTCCCCTCCTTGGATGCACACCTTAATGTGATGGAGGGGTTTAAGGGCAGACTCCATTATGAGCTTGAACTCTTAGCAGGGTCATCCAAGGTGGAGTGTTCACAGTTCATAGAGTACAGCAGCATATTTGACTGTGTGGATCATGAGAAACTATGAGTTGTTCTGAAAGAAATGGCTGTGCTTCTGCACTTGATTGTCCTGATATGTAACATGTATTGGAGGCAAGAAGCTAATGTTAGGACAGAATATGCAGAGACATAATGGTTTCTTATATAGGCAAAGGTGTCAGGCAAGGTTGCATTTTATCCCCTTATCTGTTCAGTCTGTATGCAGAACATGGAAAGCCAGAGTAGATTCAGATGAAGGAAAAAATGAAAACAGGTGGAAGAAACATCAACAATTTAAGATATGCAGATGACGTCACCTTACTGGAAGAAAGCAGCAATGACTTGAAACAACTTTTAGAGAAGGCAAGATTCTCTGGAAAATATTATATTGTTGGGAAAGATTAAAGGCAGTTGGAAAAGAGGAAAGCCAAATATGAGATGGCTTGACTTCCTAAAGGAAGCCACAGGCTTGAGTTTACAAGAACTGAGCAGGGCTGTTGAGTACAGGACATTTTAGAGATCACACATTCATATGATTGCCATAAGTCAGAGGTGACTTGATGACACATAATAACAACATTTCCGAGAACATATGAACTTGCCCTTAATATGAATGATCATCTCACACAGGCTGTACTTTTTAAAGAGATCAGGTTGCACACGATAATTGATAGCATCTTGCCTGTTATGTCATTGGTAGTATTGTATAGAGAATATTTTGGCTGCAGTCCTATATACAGATGCATGCAAGTCTCACTGAATCCAAATCATCCCACCTTTGGGTAGAAGTGTATAGACTTGCACTATAAAGGGCCTAGCAAAGGAAATATTTGCAAACAAATGAAGTTGGCTTATCTTGAATCAGGTCATTGGTCCATCCAGCTCTGTAATGTCTACAGGCACTGGAAGCAGCACTGCAGGGTTTCAGACAAGAGTTTCTCCAGCTTTATTTGGAGATGTAAGGGACTGAACAGTGGGTTTCTCTTGCAAAGCATCTGCTCTACCAAAGAGTTACAGCTCTTGCAGGAGGGGCATGCAATCCAGTATTGTCCAGATACTGTGAACTGCAGCTCCTATAGTTCTTGGCCTTTGGCCATGCAGGCTTAGTTTGCAGGAGAAAACAATTCTCAGATACCAGGTGCCCTACCTGCGGCCAACTTGGCACATAGGCCCTTCTTGCTTTTCAGACCGGGAGAGCTCCACTGGCAATGGCCTAAGGGCCAGACCACTCTATTACTGATTAGCTGGGAAGAAGGTGTGTCTATTTCAGATTCTTATTTTAAAAAATAAATTTAAAAAATCTCAGCCAAGCACTGTGCAGCAGCTTGTGCAAAAACCAGTCTCACGTATCTGGTCAAGTGATTTCATCACCATGTTAAACGAGGAGGTAGGAATGGTAGATAAAGAATGGATTGTTATGAAATGCTTTCAATTTCTATAATATTAGAATGGAATACTACTTTACCTTATTCATAAAATTAGGCCTTCCAGCAACCCTGGCAAGCTGAGTTAAGTAGTCTTTGTCCCATTTTATAGTGTGGAAAATTGGGCGAATGAGGTCAGAATTTTCAATTGTACATGCCTAAAGCTAGACATTTAAATCCATGCAAGGGCTTCTTATTTCAGATTCAACTTGCACATGTTTAGGGGAATTTAAAGCAAATAGATAAGCAAATCTGAGATAAGTCACTGGTGTCCTGAAATAAATTAAATACATACATAATAGCAGTCCTATTGGACTGGGCATCTCTGTGACTTATAATGAATAGCGGATTCTATGAAAAACTACAGAGTAGATTTTTTAAAAAAAGGAGCAGTGTTTCCAACATCTACTGACAGATATTGTGTACCTGGAATTAAATCAGATTGGTAGAAACGTTACTAAATAACAGAGCTGTTGGAAAGAAATTTCAAGATAATAATCTTTCATAGAATAAAGATATATTTGTAGATTGATTAGAAATTGTAAGGGAAAAATTAAAGTAGCACAGAATTTTAAAGTACTAGGAAGCTTTGCAAACATTTTCTCCAATACATGGACATAAAAGTCTATAATGTGTGGGGTGTGATTGGAAAATATTGTTTGAAATTCTGTCATAAGATAGCAGCCCCACTTGTCCAATTGGAATGAAGTTATGAACATCATGGGTGAGCAGAATCACTTGGTTCCATGTATTGTATGTTTGGCAAGGAGCAGACCAACATCTCTGCTCCAACAGAACTCCAGACTCAATTAGAGAATCTATAAAGTTGGAGGTCACAATGTCCTTTTCAGTTTGGAATTCCTTTCTGGAGTAGAAAACATCAGAAAAGTCTTAGACCTGTAAATGAGCATCCCTTTACTAGTCAGAAGGTACAGCTATGTGATAGGGGTTGAGGTGGCTGGTGATGCTCATGGACGTTTCTTGTTCTGATACCTTAGAAGAAACAATTCTCCCTTCCTGCATTGGATGGGTACAGGATAAAGGAAAGGTAAGCTCAGCTGTTCTAGCTCTCTCTCCTTATTTTCCTGGATAACTAACAGCCTTGAACCTGAAAAACAGGACATGAATGCCTTTACAAGTATGAGTAGCCCTGCATCCTCTTTTAAAGAGGACAGCCCTCCATCTGAAGCCTGTCTGCTCCAAATCCGATTTAAAGGTAAACAATCATGAGGAGGGAAATCAAGGACTGTAATCTTGTCCATCCACAGTTAAGCATCAAAGGGACAACAGGCTCAGCAGGCACCTAAGCCACTGTTTTGCCTACTTGAGTGAGATACATTGTTATTCCCTTTAAATTATTAAAATCATTTGTGATTTTTAGCAGTTGCACTTTTAAACAGATCAATGCCCATTTCTGCCCTCCTTTTTATTGTTGTGTGTTTTCCTTTTGGTAGTGTGTACCTGGACATCATGGTTATGCTGTGCTATCTCAAGCTTGTTGGGCTGAATTCAAACATGTGTTCAAAATAAAAAGTCACAGGATGGAGAAGAGCTGCTTTACTTCATCCTATTTTTATAGTTTTTGTGGTAGTGCATGGACAGCATTGTTCACTGACCTGTCCTGTATAATCTGTATTTTGCAATTCTATTTAAAAATTTAAAAAAAAAGCAATGACCATTTAGAGAATTAATATGCCATTGTAATATAGGAGAATGGCCTACAGCATTCTTGCAGATGACATCTGTACTTGTGGGAAGCTAGAGGTGGTTCAAGAAAGTTAGGCACCTCATTCCCCAAATTGGGGGCTGGGGCATATCTTACTCTGAGTTATTTTACACATCTGCACCTCTGAAACTGAAGGTTTTCCTGACGAAGCTTATAGGCAACTTGCACTCCTTCATGTGTGCTGGCAGCTGTGCAGAGGCATATTATAAGATTTGGGGTTACCTTATTCATACAGTGTGTTCAATAAAGTAGTCAACATGCTTTGACTTCTCCAATTTGTAGATTCTTCTTGTGAGCATTCTTGTTTATTTGTTTTTCTTAAGTAAAAACAGCAGCAGAAGAAAATCTGTCTTAATGATAAGTGTTGAAGTGTTGACAACTGGTAAACCTAAGTGTGATGTATAATTAACATAATTATTTCATCAAAAAGCTTCTAATTTTAATTGTCTAGGATGCAATTAGTGGTGTGTGTGTTTTTATAATTTCCATTTTACATTCATTTAATTCCTTTTTGTTTTTGTTTTCTCCAAAGGATATTTTATCATAAAAAGCTACATGTTTTAACATCTATAATTATACTTTAAACAATTAATACTATGCATGATAGGATTAAATGTCCTTAGTAAACAATACCAGACTGTAACTAAAGCACTAGAGAATATACAGGAATAAGCAGTTCTGAAGTGGCAGGGGAATGAACTAGGTAAACAGATCTTTTTTTGACTTTACTTCAGTACTGTTATACAACCAAACATCTCCAAAGAAATTATAAAATACTGGTGAGCAAGCAGCACTTCTGACCACAGTTTAAAATGGATAGCAAAAGATTGCTAATACATTGGCTTGAATGTATGAAACCTAGGTCACTTTCCCTTCCTATCCCTATGCAATACCTACATGTTAGCTTTTGAAAAGGCTTTTGAAACGGCAGGAGTCAAACAATGCACTACATGAAACAAGCAGCATGTATCTGAAGAGCATTTTTTTTTTGTAAACTCTAATTTGAGCACACACAGCCTGAAGCTATACTGGGATTAACATGATTGGGAGAGGGTTAAACATCATCTGGTTTTTATTTTTAAAATTCTGTCACACATGCACACACCTCATATAAGTGCAATGTAAGGTCAGGGGAAAAATCCCAAGTATCAAATGTGCTGGGGTAAGATGATACTGGGATGCAAGCCCTGGTGGTAATGGTGGCAACCACAGCAGACACTTTTGGCTGACTGTCTGGTTGCTGAAAAACTATGTCTGAGTGCGTGTTTTCCTGTCTCTGGGCTGCCACAATTACGTGCAGTTTACATAAATTGCTTGTTCCCATCTTGTGATATAACCAGAACCTGTCCCTGCAATATCAGAAGGACTTGCCTGCTTTTCTCAGCCCAAAATCTCCAGGAGTGAGGTGCAGCTGATCTGATAACCCTACTGGTATGAGAAGTGAGACATTGGTGCCAAGCAAGTGTGAGGAAACTTACATTCTCATTTGCCACCAAATATAGGAGATAGCATTTCAGTTTGTTAAGTAAAAAGTGACAGAAATAGGGCCACAACCCTGAATGAAATGTTTCAGCTACTATCAAAAAAAGACAAAGAGAACTATTACAATAATCAATGCAAAGAAATGGAAGAGAACAAGAAAGAGGAGAAACAAGCAATCTCTTCCATAAGATCCAAGAAATCAAAGGAGAATTTAAACCTACAGTAGATTACAGATACTGAAAGACCTACAGGAAAACATTCTATCTGACAAGAACAGAATAAAGAGAAGGTAGAAGGACTGTAGTGAAGAACTGTACAGAAGAGATACAAGGATAACAAATCTCTTTGAAGAAGAATCCTACGATGAAGAACCTGCAATTTTCAGACTCCTTTGAAGAAAAATTGTATAATGAAGAACCTGTGATTTAGAAAGTGAAGTGAAATCTGATCTCAAATTTCTTGAAAGAAATAAATCACCAGGAGTAGGTGGGACACGGATATAAGTATTCCAAGCTAGAGGGACTGAATATACTGTAAGACTGACGCCTTGTATAACCAAAGCAGCATGAGGGGGAGACCTAGGGCCCGTTTCAAAAAGATGTGAAAACATTTTAGGAAAAAGACAAGGGTGACTCCAAACGGTCCAGTGTGGATTCAATATACTCAGTGAATGTGGAATGTTGGCTGTTAGGAAGCAGGCGAAAAATCAGTGGGTATGGGAATGGAATGGGGTGCTTTCAAAAAATGGTATGGCTGGCTGTTTAGGAACTTGAAGAGGAACACAAACATTTTGTTGTAGGTCCCACTACTTTTCCTATTTTTGTTATCTGTTCTTCAGCGAAGTATTTGATTTCCATTTCTGTTAAGAGACACAAGGCTCAGTAATTACCACCTATGCAAAATGTGAAAAACCATCTAGTGGGAATTGTGTAGTGGGAATTCATCTCAATGTCCATATCAACAAATCTACTGCTGCAGAACGCATTAGCTGATGTCTCTTATTTTGCATTCAGAGCCTAAGGGACTATATACAGAATGGAAACAGTCAGACAGCTGCCTAGTAATCTACCCTCAATTCAGTGCAAGGGCCTTTATAGTAGCATTAATTATAAACTAATGCTTTGAGGAGGGCACAGAGTATTTGACTAGGATGGAAGGAACCCTTTAATTATCTTGGGTTTTCTGTTGTTTTTGTTTTTAATTAAGGGCAAAAGGGTTTCTTGGGTTTATGCAATTTACATAGAAGAGAGGGACAGCCCCAACAAAATGTTTTCAGGGTTAAGGTATTTAGGAGAGTGTGTTCAGCACCAGCTATTGATGCATGATAATGTTGTGATATGCATAGTGTTATTTCTGTTTAGTAACTCTACCTCCTTCCTGCATGGATGCATTTAATTAATTACTGCTACTGTAGGACTCTGCACACATGCTGCGAGGTTTCATGCCACCTGAGACATCACCAGGCTCTCAGGGCTTCACCATGTTTGTGCTGGAAGGAATGGTATATATCTGGTTCTGCATATATTTATAAATCCACTGTGTTTGCAAATTAACACAGATGCACACAAACACGCCCACCTGTATTATATAAGTTATGGGGGGGGGAGTTTGACAGCACACACATTTTGTATGCATTTAACCCTAAAATACACCATTCTGAGCCAAAACATGCATTATAACAATGCATTTTGGTACATTTTTGGTAGACAATTTTATATTGCAAAATTTGGAAAAGTGTGATAACTGACAGACAGCATGACAGCTACATTGTGGCCTGTTTGCCGTCAGGTTGATTCACTGAAGAAAACAGAGTGTGCAAAAAAATTTACTAGTGTACATATGGATCTGCAGAAAGGTGCATGAATTGATGACTCAGAATTGAAAATATGTTTGTTGGAGCTTAGATTCTTAACAAAAGTATCCACTTCACACTTCTCAATACTGCAGGATGCAGTGAGTGTTGCCTTCAAAATTCACACATTCGCAAAACTTACAGTGTATATATAGAAGGTCTGCATTAAAATGTGTATATTTTTTAAAAAAAGTTCGCTTAAAATTCTTAAAATTAAAATATTATAAAGAAACTTCAGTCCATGAGGGATGTGTGTTTGGTAATGTGTACACGATGGAAAACATGTGCCAAAATATGTGCATTCAAAAATGGTGTACTAAAAATGTGCACAATTTTTCATGAGCAAAATAAAAATGAAGTCTCACAACCTGATTTAAGCAAAAAATGGGACAAGAATACAGGTGGGGTTTGGAGAAATGCAAAGAAATTGAGACAAGCTTCATTCATGGATTATATCTGAATATGGTAGGACTAAAAGGCTAATGACAACATAGGGATATGCATAAATCCTACCTTTACATCCCCACCCAGACGCACAATCAAATGTCATGGCCAGTATCTTGTTGCATAGTTCTGTCTGAGCAATGGGAGTGATGTCACTGGTTGCTATTCAAATAATTCCTTTTTTGATTTAGGGATGGATGTGGCCCCAAAATAAAATTAAAAAACCCAATTCTTTAGTTATCTACAATCTGCCATGGCCAATGATGTCACTCCCACTATGCAGGCACAACTATGCAACTGGATACTGACCAGGCTGAAAGTGTACATCAGAGCTTTTGATCAAAAAACCATTGTAAACAAGTTCAGCTGAGCATGCTTACTGGCTGCACTGCAGACCTTCTTATAAAACACACAAAGGTCTGAGAGATTTCTAGGTGCTATGTATGTAAATAGTGTGGTCAAGTTCACATGAGCTGCCACATAACTACCCCCTTTTTATCCCTACACAGATTAAGACATAAGGCTTGAGAGTATTTCACATCTCTACTGATGGCATTATGAATGCTCTTGCCACAGCATCTTTGAGGGGCATTTGCAAAGATACAGCAAAGCCTAACAGGTTTGTAGCTGTTTTGTAGCTTACAAAATGCTTTCAGAAATTCAGAACTAATTCAGATTTTGGTGGATTCTGATGCTGAAGCACAATATCACCAAAACATTTAATGTAAGATCAGCATTGTAAAGAAGCAAGTAATTCAGTCATCATTGCTCCTAACATTACAATCCAACCACCATCCATTTAACTGCACTTTGTCAGCAATTACCTTGCTGATTGAGATGTCCTTACCAGTACATTCTGCTCTATCCACGCACTTTATTCAACTTTGTTGTCCCCTTTGTCAGCATCACTAAGTCAGTTGACATAATTTTCATTCTTCCCAGTCAAACACTGTCATTCTAAACCAATTGGAATATAAAACATTATGTAAAGCCTGAAACATTGTTAATTTTTTTGGATCCCCATGTTGAATTGTTAAGATTTTTTTTTGCAATTGTTTCAGTAATAAATTCTTCCTTTATCACATGAACAACTGCTTTTTTATCTGTTTCACTCTATTCTTCTTCTATTACTTTCTTTGTGTACACTTTTGTAAGAATAGTATATGCCATCAAGTCAGTTCTGACTAGACATGGGGACAAATAAAAAAAACAGATTGCGATAATCGTCTAAAATTGCTGATTCATTAAATATTCATTCCTTCATATTCGTGGGTTCTGGAGAACCCCATGAATACGAAGGGATGAATATTTCCCCATTTTTATTCATCCCCCATACTAAGAAAAAAAAGCCATCCTATGGCTTTTCCATTCTGCCTACTGGCCCGCCAATCAGCTGATTGGTGGGCCGATAGGCAGCCACCCACCCCCACAGCTGCCCACCCCCACAGTCTACCCCCACCCCCTTCCTCTCCCTACCTTAGCCCCCCCTGCCCCCACCCCTGCCGACACCCCCTTATTGTAATCGTTGCCGCCGCTGCCAAGGTCTCTATCTGGCCTCCGCAGCCATGGCATGTAAAAAGGAAGACTGGCTGCCTTTTGCAAAGATGGCGGCAGCGGCTTCATTTAGGGTAGAGAAGCTGCAGCTGCCATCTTTGCAAAGGGCAGCCTGGATTCCCTTAAGGCTGCATGGCGGTGGGGGGGGTTGCAGTGAGGGGGGTGGCGGTGGCAGTGGGGTGCAGGGGCGGGTGTGTGGTTTTTTTAGTAACCCCCCATGAATCGACGAATAAATTTGTTATTTGTCGGTTCATAGGGGCAACTTCGTGCTTCGTGAGTCGTCAACTTTTGATGACTCACGAAGCAGGACGACTCGCCAAAATGGACGAGGACATCCCCATCTCTAGTTCTGACTTATGGTGACCTTTTCCAGGGTTTTCTACATATAGAGTATCCAGAAGTGGCTTACTATTCTTCTGGAGGTGCTCTGGAACTGTGCAGCTTTCCCAAGGCTACAAGGGTTGGCTCTTTCCCAGGGAAACACAGTGGGGAATTGAACTCCAGACCTTTGGCTCTGCAGCCAGATACCCAACTCGCTAAGATCTTTTGTACAAGTATGAAAAAAATGACTGCCAGATGTTACTATTAGACACCAAATCTAATTTCATTTAGTTTGCCTGATTTCTTGTGCTTAAAATCAGGGATGTGAAGAAATCTCACAAAATTACTCGTTTTCAAAGCAACAGGCTAAACACTAAAACTCTAATCAACAGCAACAGAAACTCTCTCACTGTCTCATAGGCAAGGAGAAAAATTGTGTTTGTTTTTTTCATTCTGTAGCGCAGTGCTTCCCAACCTTGGGTCCCCAGATGTTCTTGGACTGCAACTCCCAGAAACCATGGCCAGCACAGCTAGTGGTAAAGGCTTCTGGGAGTTTTAGTCCAAGAACATCTGGGGACCCAAGGTTGGAAACCATTACTCTAGTACAAGAATGAGACAAGCAAGGATTTACCTCACCCCTCAAAATATGAACTTTTCCAACTGTGACACAGCATTTTACACCTCAAAGCAATTGGGTTGTGTGTTTTTGTTTTGTTTTGTTTAATCTGTGTCTGTCTTCCAAATGAACAGATACCAGTAATGGAAAGGACATTCCCGCTTATGTGTGCTCCCCACTGTCCCACCAAATCTGCTACAAAATGTTGGAGATTCTCTTAAGCAGATTCAGGTGGCATGCAGTGGAAAGAAGACGAAACAAATCCCACTGTATGACTGGATGTAACTTAGAAATAAACCATTTCTTTTTCACTATGTACTTAGTGATAGGGGTCTTTCAGATTTTTCAGCTGTGACCATTGCAATAGAAGGCAGCAACTTTATCAAGAAGAATTTGATCTCTAGGGATAGTTCTTTTTTGCATCAATGACTTTCATTGTTAATTGCTTTCTTGTCCTCTAATATATTGTTTGTACTTGCATTGCCTCATCCAAGCAGAGATTCCTCATCCATCATGTTCCAGCCGAGAGAATGTGCATTATTTTTAAAGTATATATATATATTTACTATCAATGTAAAGAATTCTGTTATTATGTCTGTAAAGCAATTGTATCCTTTAATGTTTTTCTCCTCCTTAATACCTGGGACACAGCCAGAAATCTACATAGAATCACCTCTAAAGGAAGGAAGGCCAGAAAGAATCTAAAATTTCCTAAGTGCATGAGAACATAAAACATATTTTACTCATTTATAGCACTAATTAAAAAGGTTGAGGCATTCACTGTTCTCTTGATGTGCTCTGAGTGATGTCCATTAATACCAATTGACAAAATCTATGTGTGCTCATCCCTCTAGACCCAGTTTTTTAAAACCTCTTTTATATAATGCATCACAAGAACACATTTTCAGTATTTTAACAGCAGCAAATTCAGAACCTAAACTACAAATGGAACACCCCCCCATCCCTTGATGTGGGGTTAGATATTAAGGAGAAGGAGAGCTTGAGATTTTTCTCTCTTGCCATATAGAAATAATCGGCAGAGAATTTGTTATTTTAACACAGCTGGCAAGATCATACAGAACGAATTCGATAATGAAAGGCAATTGGGAGATCTGACAGGTCTCTGCTTGAAACAGAGTCCTGTGAGACCAGCCTTTGGAAGCAGAGGTGAAAGAAGAAATTGGTTTACCCGGGTATCTCTGGAGGTAGGCTATACATACTCAGGGAAGGTTGTCTGTCGGTGTCAGACTTAAGTTTGACACCTAAGCCTGAAGTCTTATCAAAATCAGATAACTCTTTCTGACTTTTCAATGTGCTTCTGATGATCTAGAAAAAGTTTTCTACCGGGTGAAAGTTTTCTAATGGATTTTGGTCCTTTTATTGCAGCCTAGGAAATCACAGATGCTAGTCAAGTTCTTCTGAGCTGGGCTGACAGATGGATTTGGGGGGCTCTTCAAATCCCATCCCAGATGAGAAGCAAGCTTTCCCATTCCCAAATGTTTTCCAATACTTGGGGGGGGGGAATCAAAGATCCCCCCAAAAAAGGGGGGGAAATCCTGCCTTCCCATCTCTTCTTGCATTCTTAACAGCCAAGACTTACTACCCTCCAAACTACACTCCCAGCTTCCCTCCTGTTGAATATACAGTAAGAAGACCAGGAGTAAAAGCCACAGAGCAAAAGCAGAACATTTCATATCCTTCTCTCCTTCTCCATGCCCTGGTCCCTGATGCACTCGATAACAGCACACACAGGGCTGTGGAGAGGGGTGGGTGGGGAGAGAGAGAGTAAACAATATTGTTTTTCTTCTGAGGACTAATGCCAAAGATTTTAGACATTCTTACATACTGCATTCTCCACTTGTGAAATAAAGTTTTAATTTTACAGATCTTTTATTTATTATGAATTAATTAATGAGCAGGCCTGTGTTTTATAGTGGGAGTTCACATATATTGTAAAATTAATTTTGCTAAGGAATAATATCCAGTGACATAAAATTCTGTACTCTGCTTTCAGAAAACAACAAAGGAAATTGGCTAATGTTTGAAGAGAAGAAGCTCTTGCTCTCATGTAGATTCTGCATGAAAGCATGAACCCTGAAAAATCTGAGTTGTTTTTCACATGGAGAGTAGACACATGTGGATTCTCTCCTCTCCAGAAATGTTGCTTTTTCACATGTAGAAAGCAATCCTGAGGAGGGGACTACTTGCTTTTTCTCTCTGCCTATCTGGTTGATAACAAGCCAGCAGATAACGACTGGATACAGGATACTGTTTGATGCCCATGCTTATACTATTATAAAAGAGTGACAATTGTTAACTATTATTGCTGAAATGTTGCCCCCAGGAAGATCAAATGATACTTGTGCCATTTTCTGCTCCAGATGCCAAAATAGCCTTCTCAGCATGGAGTTCTGTTCACCATGGGTAGAATCCTTTGCTACTTATGTTTTAAAAACACAGTACCCTGACTAATGGTTAGTGTGGAGAAGGAATGGTTTTTCACCACAGCTGTCCTTTTAATGTCACTTAAATGGATAATAGCAAACAATCCCAACTTAATGGCACTGATTGGTTTCCACCCTGTTTCCCTGAAAATAAGACCTAACCTGAAAATAAGCCCTAGTATGATTTTTCAGGATGCTCGTAATATAAGCCCTACCCCAAAAATAAGCCCAGTTAAGTGAAGCCTTGCCCTCCACCATTGTGCAGCAACCAGAAGAAGATGTCATGACTGTATTTGAATGAATGTAGATTGTTGTACATGAAAAAAAAATAAAACATCCACTGAAAATAAGCCACAATGCATTTTTTGGAGCAAAAATTAATATAAGACCCTGTCTTATTTTTGGGGAAACACGGTAGTAGTTAGCAAAGACTTTAAAAAAGCATGCTATATATGCTAGACACACATATCAAAGTACTTAATATAAGCCAAGCCTTTTTGGGACACTACTAGATATAAACACTACAAATATTGTACTGTACTATATCTCCCAGATATTTTTATTTATTTATTTATTTATTCAATTTATACCCCGCCCATTTAGACATCTACTCTGGGCGGCTTACAATAAAAATAGTATAAAAGCAATTAAAACAACAATTTAAGCAACAATAATAATATCATTCAAGATGGGAAGAAAAAGCTAAATGAAAAAGTAAAGACAGAAAAATAAAAATAGAGAGATAAAGATCAAGTAGTGACAGGAGGGAAGGCCTGCCTAAAGAGCCAGGTCTTAAGTTGGCTCTTAAAAACACTCAGCGAGGGAGCCAGGCAAATCTCTGATGGGAAACTGTTCCAGAGTCGAGGGGCCACTGCCGAGAAGGCCCGGTTTCTTATTCTTTCTTTCCGGGCCTCCCTCGGCGTTAGGTCCTTCAGCCGTCTTTCCTGGCTATAACGAGTGATTTGAGTAGATCTAGGTTAAC
Source organism: Intellagama lesueurii (assembly GCA_037013535.1). Taxonomy (NCBI): domain Eukaryota; kingdom Metazoa; phylum Chordata; class Lepidosauria; order Squamata; family Agamidae; genus Intellagama; species Intellagama lesueurii. The sequence continues at coordinate 203,495,298 of JBAJHW010000003.1, read as the reverse complement.
AGACCCACCTTAGAAATTTCTAAGGTAAAACAGATTCTACTCTGCTCTCATGGTCATCCATTGTCTCGGGTAATTCACACACTTTACAATGGATTACAAAGAAAAGCTTGTAGGGGAAAAGTTCATCAAGGACTGTAAATAGACTATCTGATTGACATCATTGTTACTCTACCATCATTGTTATTTTATCATTAATCTATGACAGAGATTATCACATTCTTTACATGTGAATACTTTCTACTAAAGACCTGCAAAGACACTATCATCATAATGTTTTAACACCCACTGACTTTCTTACCAACCAACCACAACCTTGATGCCATGTATAAATATTTGCCATGTTATATCTCCTTCTCTTATGTCTGATGAAGTGGACTTCTCCATAAAAGCTCACATTAAAAAGTACAAGAGTTAGTTTTTAAGGTGGCACCACACATTTGTCTTTTTTTTTACTCATTATTTTTATTTTGTTGTCAGCTTTAGACACAGGCCTTTTTAAAAAGTTCATTGTTGTTGATCTGTTCTATTTGGCTGATGCTTTTATATCGCTGATGTTGTAGCATAAGTGAATGCTTTGGTTGTTTTATATAATACGTTACTATTTTATTATAAGCTGTCCTGATAGTTTATTTATTTGACAGAGAAGAGCATACATTTAAGTAATAATTCAACAGTGGCACACTGTGTTCAACACTTCATCTTGAGCCAGGATTAATCAAAAGCTATTCTGTTGCTTAGTGTAAGATTGATAACATGGAACATGTTCACTGTTATGTTTATGCTTCTTGCTAACTTGAGAAAACAAGAGTGAGAGAGAGAGATCTCCCCAATCCTTGTCCATGAATAGATTCCAAGTGGCTAGGGACAAAGCGTTAAACGATTTTTATGGTGCGTCTGCTTTGGTCACTTCTCCTCCTTGTTATGTGACAGCTCCCTTCTTATGGGGGTTGGGGGAGGTCCTTCTCTGTAAACAGCAAAGCAGAAAAACTGCCTGTGTCAGATGAATGAGAAACCAATGCCTGGGAGGTGCCTGCTGCTCATGTCATCTTTCTTTCTTCCTCTCTTAGTTGCTCTCCAAGCCTCATTCTTCTTCCCAGCAGAAAGGTAGACTGTCTGTGAGCACATGCAAAGTGCCCCTTCTTTCACTCTCTCTCTCCCTCGGTCATGCACTTACTCTTGCACACACTTGTGCTCCTGGGTTGTGCCTCATAGTCTTGGGATTCAGCAGACAATGTATGGAGTGTTTTTGAAAAGTTATAACTTAGAGTGTGTAGAGTGTGTGTGTGTGTAGCATGAGAGAGGGTGCACTTGGAAATGAGTGTGAGAGAACAACAAGGGAAAATGTTGGCAATGCACATGAGGGAAAGAGACAGAAGGAGTTTGGGAGAGGTGGGTGAGAGAGGATGTGCCTCTGTGAGAATACACAAGGGTGTGCATGCATTGTGTGATTGCATGAGGTATGAGAGCTGGGTGGGTGCTGCATTAGTAGACAGTTTTCATTTTGTTCTGTGTATTGGCCCAAGTAACCTATTCTGTTCAATGAGAATTCAAAGATTGGCTTTTGTATAGTTGTACAGTGGGCTCAAATGGCTGCTTCCATGTTACAGCATGTTATAGGATGCATTGTACTAAGAAGTGATTATGAAATGTGTGCCTATTTTAATCAAATGGAGGGTGTTCTCCAAAGGTATATCTTGACTGAAATGGCAAAGGGGACTAAAAAGCAAAACAGACAGGCATATGACCAAGCATTAAAAATCATCTTACAGCATTTCTGTGCTGTAAGATGATTTTTGTGTTGAGACTGGGATTAAATTAAATTTCCAGCATCATTTCTGATGATGCTGGAAACTACTGCCCCTCTTTTGAACCCAAAAGCTGGGATCTTACAGTTAAAGTAACATATGTTTGGAACAATCACATTAGCCTTTTATATATGAAAATATATAAATATTTTTTTATTAACAATTCCTGATGAAAGTGTGTGGGTTTAATGCTTTGTTCCCAAAGCTGTCTCCAAATGCTGCCCTGTGTTCATTTTCATTTAAATTACAGGACTTCTGAGTGTAATTATGATTATACCTGCATATGTTGTCTTAAATCTGCATATGTAACTTTAATGCAAAAAAAGAAGCACCTTTCCTTTTGCTGCTCTTTGTCCTCCATATTCTTTTTTTGGGTGATGGCTGTCCTCCTTTTCAGTGATGTAGCAATGGCCACCCTAAGTAGGATGCATTTCTCATTTTATGTAGTACATCTTGTTTGAACAAGGTGGGGGGAGGCATGCCATGAGCTCCCCACTTTATATCCTACCTTCTACAGACACCTGAACCCTTAAGAAGTAAGGATGAGTTTCTCAAATGAAACCTGAGCAATCACATTTTAAGGGGTTTGAATTTTTTTAAAAAAGCATATATGGAGCCAGTCTGTGGGATAGATTTTAAAAAAAAATCTTGGTGGCAGTTGGGAATGTGTGTGGGAATGACATGAATACGTTGAAGGGACTGTTAGCATCAAAGCATTTCTTTTGCTTGTAAAGAAAGGCATTTATCATTCTGGCTACACAAGGGACAAGAATATAATACCAATTCTCAAATAAAAAAACTCTCCTGCTTCAGTTTCTTTGGTTTGTCCCCTGTGATTCCAGAATGATAAATATTGCCGCTTTTCATGTCAAGTTCCAAGACACTTTCATATTTAGAATAAAAGCTCATTCATTATAATATTTTGCTGGGTGGTTTTCAGCCCTATTTCTGAACTGTTTTAGGGCTGATGTTTCTTTGACATTTTGTATGTGGGCTCAGCTACCCGCTTACATAATTCATGTGCCTCAATTCAAGTGGGAAGGGTGCATATGCATATTAAATTCAGCACACATCCTTTTGTCTATTGACCAGTGGGTGTTTGATTCTTTCCCCGTTGCCTTTTCTAAGAATGCTAAGGTAGCATGTGCCAAATTTTACCTTCACAATACCTTCAGACTTCATAAGAAATTATTATAAGGTTATAAGGCATTTAGGCATCTGTACCAAGTACAAAATGTAAAGTTGAAATAAAAATGCACCAGATTGCCCAGATGAGTTGGTCTGGTTCACACATAAAACTGGTCATGAAACAACTGCAGCATTAGTGGACAGTATTGCTGTACTGTAGATTTGCTGGCTGGATAGCTCAGTGGTTTAGGTATTTGGCTGCAGAGCCAGAGGTTGGGAGTTCGATTCCTCACTGTGACTCCTTGACAGGGGCTGGATTCAATTATCCCTTCCAGCTCTTGAGTTCTAAGAGTATTATTTATCCCCTTTTAGATGTGACATGAATTTGAGTTACAAACACCACATCCAGTATTAAACATGGCATCAGTACCTCATAAGACTTGTCCGTGCTGGATGTAGTATTATGGGAGTTGTAGCACAATTTCTTGGTAAGTTTCTAGTCTATGATTTGCTGGCATTTGTTCCAAATGCACAAAGTATTCAGGTGTTACCTTCACGCCTAGCTCTTCTTCCCTCGGTCACGGCTCTCTGCACAGTAGCAGAGATATCCCTGCTTATGTATTAGCTGTACATGCAAGAAATCACCTTGGAAAATCAGGGATCTTGCTCATGTATAGAACCTACATATTGACAGAAACATGGATGTATGCCCATATTGTTATCTGGGAGGGAGGAGAGGAAATGGGTGTGTGCAGCAGGGTTGGGCAGCATCTGGCCTTCCAAGTCTTGTTGGACTGTGGCTCCCATTAGGACTAATCAGCCTAGCCAAAAGTGAAGTATGATGTGGTCTGCAGCCCAACAACATTTGTAGGAACACAAGTTATCCATCCCTGTGCTAGAAGATGCTCCATAGAAAGAGACCAAAATCTTTTATAATTCTCCACTCTCAGCCTCTCTACTAAATGGGACTTTGGAATAAATGTTCATCATAAGAGGTAAAGGGACTGCCTATCCCCATAAAAGAAAAAATTGTGTAAACTACTAGCCTGCATTACACTGGCATCTTTGTCAGCTTTTCATTTTCCCCCCAGCTCATGTGTTTGGATCATCTGGTATAACTTCCATTACTCTCTCTACACAATGGTATCCCAGTAGGAAATCTTGTTTATTACACATGGCATACCTGCAATTTTTAGCTTTTCTTCTTCAGTATTTTTCAGTGCAAAAAAATTGAGTGTCTTAAAATCAACACACAAAGCCTGTACAGATATTTAAATGTATATGCAGATGAATGTATAGAAGCAATTTGGATTGCATCTGCTGGTCCTGCCCTCTGAACTCTTGTCTCTCAACCAGGGTTGGCCCTGCTATTAAACAAAGTAAAGCAGCTTCCTCGGGGGCAGATATGAAGGTTCAGAGTTGGCAGTCCCCCAGCCATTTCTCAAGACCCGGTCCATTCCTCTCTGTTGGATGACAGAGTTATGTGTGTGCCACACATCCTGTTCTGCATCCCCTAAACTGGCTTGTGGTTCTCAAGGACAATAATGGACACTGCCCCATGATCAGGGTTAAAGTAAGATTGAGCTGCTAATCCAGACCATATGTATATGTAGAATGGGTGTGTTTGTGTGTGTGTGCCATCTTCTCCATTCTGTCAAACAGCAGAATATCTTGGATCTTCGCTCATGTTGGCCCTCAAAGCATACCTTCTACTTTTCAAGTTACTAACTGCACAACCTAAACGAACATGCTTTCAGATGTATGAGCACAGACCTCTAAGTTGAACATGTAAGCCTTTTTCAAGCATTATTCAACCCAATGCTACAAATGCAAATAGAGGGGAGCATGTAGCCCTACCCCTTTCCTCATCATTTTCTTCCTGGTTACAACACTGAGTCTGAAAATGACAGGCTCCTGCTCATAAGCAGTTTGTGCAGATGAGCAAGAACCCTGGAAGATTTGGGTTCTTGCTCATGAGCAGTGCCTACCCACAAGCTGACCCTTCTCTTCAGACATGTCACTAGTTGTATAAATGAGGGAGGGGTAGACCTAGAGCTCCTCCTCTAAAACTAGGTTGGTTATTATTCTGGCCCTCCCAGATGAAAATTTTTTGAAAAGCTTTTTCAGAACATCCATGAATCTTGAAGGAACAGCCGAGAACACCAGGACTCCAACGTGTGCATGTGGGGGGGGGGGAGCTTCCCACTTCTTAAAATGGATGGAACCCCAGAAGAGTATTGTCCCCAGCTACATGGAGAACATGATTATTTGGAAGTCATTTAATAGACTATGGAGTAGTGTTGGCAGAAACAAGGTGTACCTAAGGAAACAGGGTTTTCACACCAACACAGTCCTTTGTGACTGCAAATAATAGGAAACTTGCACCTATGTACTCTCTACCCCCCAAGGTGTACTACAGAAGATTTTATGTTAGCTGCCCCAAATGCCTTTGATCTTGCCCATTAGTAGGCGAAAATTATTGCATATATTTATTAGTTGTACTGTGGTGCTTCTGGCAGGAACAAAGAAAGACCATGTTGATATTTTGGATTACAAATGCAATCCCACCTCCTCACTACATGTTCATACGCTCACAAGTGTAAACATCCACACAGGGGTATGGGGAAAATAATATTTCCTAATATATACATAGGAGGCCTGTCATTTAATTAGCTTGATTACATAGGAGGATTCATAAAATGCAATGAAATAGTCCCATAGCAGCTAGAGTTCTTGAAGGTAACATGCAAATTTAACATTTTTGAACAGTATTCAGCAGCAAGGACCATTATCTTTGAACTGAGACAAGAAAAAATAAAGCATTTTATATTCAGTCAACATTCTGAATATGTGAGGTGGTATCTTAACCTTCAGTATGATTATCACTACCAAGAACATCTCTTCTTTATGTACTTGGCCTAATAAGGGACTGAAAGACTGCACTATTGCAAATGAGAATTCAGAAGAAAGAAACATTAAAATTGAAATCCCATTTAAATTAGGACACTATTTGAAATGCTAAGCACAGAACGTTGTTTTTGTTTTTGCCTTCCCAAAAGCACAAAATAGTGTGGTTGTGTTGTGTAATATGTTGTCAAGTCAATATCTCTTGAAAATAAAATCTAACATAGAAGCAAACATTCCCTTTTCTTTGTAGGCTGCTCTTAAATACTAAATTGTTCATACATTATTTTCTAATTCTTATGCTTTACTGCTGCACAGCAAGGCCTGTGAAATAGAACAGACAATGTGGGGAATATGAGCAATGCACATATTCAAAAATGAGCTTGAGCAATCTTAAATAGTTCGTGCATTGCTTTTGTTACTATTGACACTGTTCAATGTATTGGCAGAGAACAAATTCACTTAGAAAATGTATATCTAATTTTTATCCTAAATACTGTTGAAATTGATACAGAGAGGATTCATGATAATTCAGAAGTTAAGTGGTACACCATTTTAGTGCACATTCTTATACAGGAGGAGAGCAAATGGGGGGACCAAAATATCACCTGAAAGGAAATGGAGAAAAGATTGCCAATTTAATTCCATGTGATAACCCAGTGTGGTATAGTGGATAGAGTGACGGACCAGGACTCTGGAGAACAGATTTGATTCCCCGCTCAGCCATGGGAACTCACTGGGGGAGTAGAACTGGTAAAGCCATTCCTTAAATATTATGTTTACTTTGGAAGCCCTGTCAGGGTCGCTATAATTTGATTTCAGCTTGTGATGACTACAGAATCTGGACTGGCTGCAGAAATACATAGTTAAAGTTATATCCAGACGTAGGCTAGTTGCATTAGGCCTCATTCGGATCAAGGGGCTTAAGCCGTTACTCATTGTCTGACTGATTTCAATGGGACAGAAGTTAGGCTAACTTTGTGACTCAACAAATGTTACAAATGTATCTTCTGGGTCAAAAGTAAAGCACGTTGTCAAGATGAAATGGACAAACTGCAACACTTAATCTGGATGTTTTATATTGCTTGATGAAGCACATAGGTATCTGTCCAATATTCAACAATACATAACAAGTACTGTACAACTAGAAGTCCATCATTAAATAAGTGGTCCCTGTAATGGTTAGATGTTTCATTAGCTATTTTAGTACAATGGAAGCTCTGCCACCCAACAATCATAACAAGGACAGCTTTCCTGAATATGTGATGTATAGATAGTTCAAAGCATTAATTGCCCATAGACTTATTTCTAAGAAAGAGATCTTGATCACATTATGCTCTATAATACTTTTAACTGATGAAAAAAGAACCCAGGTTGTGGGATTTTCCTCTTTTTGGTGTCTCTTTCTGAATAGTAGTGAGCACAGTAGGGCATCCTGTGGACCATCTTGACTGCTGACATTGGTGTTGTCAACATTCAGGCTGCCTTTTGCTATGTGGCATCTGTTTTTCTGTTGACAATGTGGACATGATGTTCCACAACATCAGCCCATTTCTTGGCATTCTGAATTGTGGATAGTGAAGCACAATATCCACATTCATAAACCAGAGGTTTGTGTTTATTTTTAAAGATTTGAATCAAGCTACCATTGCTGGATCAGGCCGGGTGTGATAGAGGTATGAAGGTGGAAATTCTATTCAAAAAATGCTTAGCACTCAGATGTAGGTTATACTGCAACAAAATTAATGCTGTGCAACAAAATAGGAATGTAATTAATCTGAAAGAAAACCTTAGGGGTGTGCATTGAATATTTGATTGAAGGGTCAGAAATGGCTCAGAGGTATTTCATAACATTGAATTGCACTACACTGACTATGCAGTACAACACAGAAGGTATAGGAGGACAAATAAATTTTTGAAAGATACATTTATCAAAAGCAAAGTGTGCTTCATAATTTGTCAATGTGTAAGACCAACCTTTTTCTCTATATGAGCTGACAGCATCTTTTGTATCATTTCCTCCTCTGCATAAAGTTTGCTGACTTCCAAATGGTCTTGTGCCTCAAATATATAAGTAAAGCCCTAGCCATTTCTGCTGAACTCAGTAAAATCAATGTGCTCAATGCAATTGTGCCAGTTTTGCTAATGGACCTAGCCCAAATTTGAGAGGCGGGTGTTTACTCTTTTGCTTCTCTCTCTCACCTGCTATTTCTCCAAAGTGCCAGACATTAATGGAAGCACTGCAGATAATCTGACTAGCCAAGCTTCACAAATGTTTGGAGGCCTGAAGGTGTCATAGAATCTGCTTTCAAAATTCTGCGAACTGGTTGGCTTAATCCTGAATTAAATTCTAAAGATCATTTATTTGTCAGAATGATGGCTAGCAAGAGAATCAGGGATGCCCTGAATACTTAATTGCAGGATTCAGTTGGATACTGAACAACTGGAAAATATTGGCTTAACTGAAGCCAAAATGGAATAAAGAAATATAAAGAGTCAAGACTATATTTGCAGCAAAATGTAAGCAAAACTAAAAAAGTTGTGAATTCTTGTAGTTACTCAGCCTCTCTGAATGTAATATATGAGTTAGAACACATTGTGAGTATAGAGTACAGATAGAACAGAATATCTATTTTTGATTAAACTAATGTACCCGAATTTCAATACTCTTCCATAATCATTTGTCTTCATGAAGATATTCATCACCAGCTGAAGCTTATGGATAACAGGCAAAGTACAGCTGTAGAATACAAACTATGGGAGTCCCATTGTACAGGCCCTTTCAAACCCGCAATACTAAGCTCAGGCTACAGAAGGATATCTAGGGACACAAAAAGAGTTCAGAGTTGAGGGACCACGACCACTCCTGTCCAAAATGAAAATACTGAGAGCATGTAAAATGAAACAGGGTCAACTAGCTGTTATAATTTTTAAAACAAGCTTTGGACGAGCATATTCTTCAGGCACAGCTACTGAGAGCAAAAAGAAGACTACAATGGATGCTCTTACATGCCAAGGCTACTGGTTGGTAACTTGGCTTAGAACTACTGTTCTTTTTCATAAAAGTTGGAGTTGGCTGTGCTAATTAGATTTCAATTACTCCCGATCAGAAGTCTCAGATAACACATGCTTTTTAAATGCAAAAAAGTCATCATTCAAGCACCAAGAAATTTCTTGGTGAAAGTCAGAAAACAAGGAAGACAAATAAAAATGATTCATAACTGTAAACCTGAACATTCTCCCTTTCAAATTCATTTCCTTCAACTTCATGCTAGCATCCTATTTTTCCTTTCACTTTTCCTTCAGGCATCTTTCTATGCATTTCATCTTATTTCCCAAGACTGTCTGTTTTTCTAGACTTAAAATTAGCTAGAGTTAGAATTATCAGCCAGCTGGAAAAATACTGTAATGGCTGTTTTGAACAGAACTTGGAAAGTTACTTTTAGAAGGTACAGTTATAACTTTGAGGTCCCAGAATTAACTGTAACAGAGTTACAACGCAAAAGGTCTGAAATTATCCTATATTAAGTTATGGTTCGAATGTAATGCAGTTATGTCTTTGCTACTGGAAAAAGGAATTAATTGTATGTAACTAGAGATGGGGTATTCGTATTCCTCTCCTGGGGGAGACGAATACAAAGCCCGCCATCACAGCTGGCCAGCCTGATTAAACCTTCCACCACCAACCAGGCGTCCACTTAGAGCTTACAGTGTGGTGCACACTGCTGTCATTCTTCTCTCCATGCCAGTCATGGAAGTAGCTTGACCAGAGCTTCCAAGCCTCCCTGTGCTGCTGGCCAATCCGGCAAGGGGGTGGGATGACAAGCCTCTCCACACAGCTGCTGATTGGTCAGCAGTGCAAGGAGGCATGGATGCCCCAGCCAGGTTACTTCTGCGATTGGCACAGAGAGAACGATGGCAACACATGCCGCACTATAAGCTGTAAATGCATGCCTGGTTACTGTGGGAAGGGGGATTTAATCAGGCCGGCCAGCTGTGATGGTCTCCCAGGGGAGATGAATATGAATCCCCCATCTCTACATTATCCCTTTATGACTAGGTACTACTTGGTTTGGTGATATCTGGCCCTTCCATTGCCCACGTGAGGTATGCAAAACATTGATTTTCCTGCTCCCACCTGGTTTCTTAATTATTTTTTACTCTGTGCATTTGTGGATTGGGCAGGTGAATTCAATCAGTAGGCAGAGTTTTTCTTTCCTGCCATAGACTGGATCTTGTTTCTACGGCAGATAGTCCCACATGCTTATGGGGTAGGCAACAAGGCCATTTCCCATTGGCCTTTGTATAGATTCTGAATTATTTCCATGGCTTCATTTGATTTGAACCATGTGGTTTGGTTCACTTATTTGAGTGATCTGCTTTGATCTCCATAGATTCATTCATTGTCTTCTAAGTCAGACATCTTAGCCCCAGCATTCTTGCAGGCTCTTATGTGTATATCTGAAGCCAACCAGATTGACCATTTAATCTGTCTTCAATACTCATTATGAGAGAGCATCTTCTACCACCCCAGAGATGCAAGAGATGTAAACAAACCCTTTGTGGTTGGTACATACTTTTCTCCAACAGTTTGCTGTTGCATCCCAGGGATCTGCTATCACTGCCTGATGGTAGAGCTTGCCCGGATGCCTAGTAAAAAAAAAATGATTTCAGTCATGGGGTTAGCAGAGTGAGGGAGGGGTATGAAGAAATTCTGGATATTAATTCAAGCATTCTGATAGCCATAAGTTGCGTCAAGGAGCCAAGAAGTATCCAAGGCAAAAACAAAGAGGACATTTCATACTCCTAATCTGTTTTTTTCCCTTTTCTAAGCTTTTATCAGGAGCCTGTCAAGTCTAGTCAGAATATCAGCAGCAAAGATAGTGATGCTTTGATCAATGTTCAGATTAAGCAGTTTCCCCCTATTATATGGCATCTATTTGAAGTAAGAATGAAGCACTGTATATCTTTTTCGAAAATGCAGAATTTTTTAAAGGATAGCCTCAAAGAACAGTCTTAGAGAATAGTATCATCAATTCCAGTTTTTTTTAAAAAAAGAATAATGGAATTGTTCCAGGCCTGGCTGGCATTTCCTACAAAAACAAATACTTCTGTTATTCTTTATTTTATTATTATTGATCATTTCTGTGGCACTTTAAATACACTGTGTGCTTTATTGTTCTTACCTCCTACACCCACATAGCATACTTTATAGCCCTCTTATTCCCATTTTTCAGATGGGGAACTGAGGATTCTATGCCTCCAATATGAAGCATTTCAAACCAGCATTTTTGAAATCCAATATTCTATACAACAGGCAATAATATATATCTTAGCAAGGGCATGATTGCCATGAAACATGTAAAACAGAAAGCATGTGAAAAGGTCTAGCTAAAATGAAGACCTACATTTTGTGTTTCCAGAACTATTATTTGTTTGATATGTGAAACGTTTTTCTGTCAACAGCTTACTCTGATTGGCATGAGGGATAACAACACAATAAGATTTCTGGGCTGAAGACATGGATTAAAGGAGATTATTCTAGTAACTGTAAATGCTTGATAAACACTCTAGTTTCCTCTGTTTCTGGAAAAGCATGAAATATCTGTTCTAAAGCATGGTAATGAGGGAAGTATGCATCTAGATGGTATGACTACAATATTTCCTATTTCCACTGACTTTCTACTTTGATAAACAAAATCTTAGCTGTTTCTTTTTCATTCCTTTCCTTCAAAATCAATAAAAAGTGAAACCAAAAATTCTTAGTTCCACTTGAATTGTAATTAGAACATGCATGTGTTTGTACACTAACCATTTTGCCAGGTTAATTCTAGCCATAGGTTTTGAGATTACTGGGTGTAGAATTGGATGGAAATGTGGAATGCAGTTCTTAATGCCCTAGTTATAGCTGGTGTCCCTCTACATTCTAATTGTATGGTTCTTTCTGATCTATCTGAACGAATGCCTGTCTGAAGAGAAAGGTCTTTGCCTGCTTGAGGAAGGGCAGCAAAGATGGGGCCAGCCTAGCTACCCATTGGAACTCCCTCTCACAGGAAGCTAGGCTGGCCCCATATTTATTGCCCTTCCACAAGCAGGTGAAGAAGACCTTTCTCCTCAGGAAAGCTTTCCCTGAGTGACTGGCTGCCAGAGTGGGGATTTTTTAAAGAATTCTTGTACCTTACTGCTTTGAATGTGTTTTGATGTTGCTTATGTTTGTATTTATCTGATCCTTTTTAGTGTTTGTATATTCACTGTTGTTAGCTTTAATATTGTCTTTTAATGATGTAAGCCGCCTTGGGTCCTTTTAAAGAGAAAGATGGGTTAAAATATTTTAAATAAATAAAAATAAATAAATGATGCTGATCCAACAGTAGAAAACAGATTCAAATGAAGAATGCAAACAGTATTCAGCTTGCAAGGACTTAACTTTTTTTCAGTAAAGCGTATCATTGGTAGGACCTTTGTTTCTGCCTTGAAAATCACACAGGAGTCATATGTGATTATTCTGCTACATTATATTCTCATGAAGTCACAAATCAATGAATGAGAATTTCCTCAAAACAAATTAGAATGACAAATAGCCTTGCAAATGTTGAGGCATGTTTTCTTATGATTAACTGATTCAGTATTAATGAGTAAATACACACTTTAAAGGAAGCTGATTATTTAGGTGGGAAAGATCTGTCATGCATTAAGTATCAGTGCTAACTGAGAAGTCTGTGTAATTGGATTTTTAAGAAGTTAGGTGCACTGTTAGGTAGCTGCTGAAAACAGATCTGTTTTAGCATTCCAGTGTAATTTCCAAAGATTATTTCAAGACATCAACAATAATTGCCAGAAAGAGAGAATATTTTTGTTCTTTGCTACAGATTTAAGAAGTGACAGCCATTTCCACAGAGTGAGTCATAGTATTTCTGTCCAGACCAAAGTAGTTGTAATGAACAGGATCTTCTCCCAAAAACGTAAATGGCACTAATATTTCTACAATCCATAAATTTTGATTTAATGAGCTCGGGACTCATCACGTGGCTTGTCCTAACTTGAAAACAACTCTGTAATGAAAAAAGAGGATTTCGGAAGAAGAAGGTAGCAGTGAACCAGGAAAGAGGGGAAGAGGAAGTGGAGAGACAAAGGAAAAAGACATGAAGAAAGGCAGGGAACCAAGAGAGGAAGAAGGCAGCAGAGGCCTCTGTCCAAAGACATCACTGCACTAATGTAAGACCTACTGCACTAGCAGAGGAACAGTTTCAGAGTTAGTACAAGTGTGGTATCATATACAATTTTATTGTGCTCATAGTAACACCACTGATTGTAACAGTCACACAACCACTTGCATAACCTCTTCTACAACTGCTTGTCCAGCCATTTGCATAAGGCTATAATCCAGTGCAGATGTGCTAGTGGGGATTTGCACTCGGCTAGCATTACATTGGATTTAGGCCAGAAGCAGTAAAACAGTCTAAAAGGATAGAAATGTACTCAAATAGATGAAATGAGCAAAAAAACTCTTCCATAGAAGTAGGTGAAACTATGGTGAGAGGTAGGTCTAAAGCAAACATGAGCAACGTATAGTCTCCACTCAGACTGTTTGGGGCCCAAATGTGGTATCTTGGGACCCCTTTCTCTCCCCAGCATCTTCTTTTTTAAAAAAAAACAACAACTCAAAATCAGGCCTTGTAGAGGATCTGGGGGCAATTTTGCTATGTTTGAGGGGACGCACCATAATGCTGGGCCCCCAATTATTATTTTCTTTTAAAAATCCACTAGATGGTACAAGGGGTATTTTTCAGCTTTAAAAGTCTAAATTTTCCCCCTAAGAAATGTTGGGGGGGGGTCACAGGAGCAAGTGCAGCCCTCCAAGTTTCATGGTTGGGCATGAGCATGTCCCAGCCCTTGGAAGGCTGCCCACTCCAGTCTAAAGAAAGAGGTGAAATGGGGATCCTCTGAACCCCAATTCATTTCATTAAGGTTTACTGTATAAAGGCAGGTGATGTGAAAGGAAACTGAGAAGCAGCAGTGTTTTGCGATCTTCAGTCTCAGTGGATACAGAGAGGCGATAAGAGAAAGCAAAGGATCAGGGCGTCTGTTTTGAACATATCAATTGCACTTCAATTTATGATAGGTTCAATAAATGTCCTCTGCCTGAATAATGAATGTAATCTAAGTTAATGTCTGCAAATAAAGGCTGGCAAGAGTAGGAACAGTGGTATAACAGTAAGATACTGCTCATACTGTTATAAATGGTTCAGAGTTGATGAACCAGAATATTTTCATATGTACCCGCAGAGTGCTCTGGTGCACTGAAACGAAGATAATAAATGATAGGACCTGGTTCTAAAAAATCGCCAGTGTGTAATTATAAATAGCACTGATGAGATAAGGATGAAGATGTACTCCTTGTGCTCTATAGTGATCTATGTTAACCACAGATTAGCTCTTCTAATTCCCATCATTTTCTCAGTAGGTTTTGAAACTGTTTGGAATCATTAACATTTACTTTCACTGGCAACGGGATCTCTTATATACTGAGCAATGAGCTGATTGCACTTACACAGCTGCATTTAGTCCAGATTTAACAGGGCTGCTAGTGTTGATTTTAGAAAAATCAACAAACGAAATAGCAGCTGGGCTGAAGGGTGACGCCTCAAGTTTCAAATGTTCCTGTATGGTAACTCTTACTTACCTGCCTTTTTAAAAACACCTTCATGGAATCTTAATTTTTGTTAGTATATAAAAAAAGCATGCTGAATATATTTATTATCATGTATTCTGTATTGTTGCTCTTTAGGTTCTGCATAACAATGTAGAAATGTGTGAAATTGAATTTAACAGTGTTATCTATCCAGGATAGTATATTACAATAACATATAAAGTGGGGACGGCGGCGGGGGGGGGGGGGGAGGAAGTGTTCAAATTATTTTCCTAACCAAACTTAGCAGGTCATCATTAACACACACATACAGAGAGAGAGAGACCAGTTTAACAAAGGAGAAAGGATGAATTTGATTAATTAAAAAATTAATTAAAATGAGCAAAAGAAGAGAAGAAAAACCTTATATTTCCCAGCCAGCAAATAAGATGGAGGTATAAAATGTTGGTTTCTTACTCTGACAGATAACATGGCCTTGCATCAGTTAGTATGTAGCTATATACAACAACAAGGGAGAACACATTCAACCATCTCAGCCTGGGTATTTCTATTTAAATCTGATTACAGTGAAATAAAACCAGAGCTATTAAAGGTTTAAAAGAACTACAAATACAAGCTGTAAAAGAAGACAGTTAGTAAATGAGGTAGTAAAACATTTCAGCGGGGCAAACAGTTTATAGCATGCTGCCTTCTGTAGCAGGCTGCTCTATTCACCACAGACTCACGTGCTGTTCCCTGAATTGCACTTAAGCCTGCAATTAACCTTTCACGCTTAATGAAGCTGTTTTGCTGGAAGATTAAAATGTATAGCACTGCCTGCTCTAGCAAGAGTCTGGGAAAGAAAGGTAAGGCTATCCCAGAAAGAACCCACTTCCAGGGACTATTGTTCAAATGCTGCACTTACACTTAACTAGTACACAGTTTGAAAAGCAATCTGCTTCAATGTGGTGCATTTTATTTCTGTACGTATTAATTGTTCTGCATAATAGTTTAGAAAAAAACCCTACACACCAGTAATTTTATGGTTAGGCATTTACTGCTTAAGGATCAACTATTAGCATTAAATTGCCTTTAGGGAAGAGTGTACTTGTTCTATGTACAACCAAGATAATATTGCTTTTCCTCTGCTCCTTTGTATATGAAATTGCCTCTGAATAATAATGGCGATGACTGTGGTGTTTCCAGTAATGTATTGGATTGTCTGTTCTTTTTAATGGTGTGTCTAAGCATTCAAGAAAAGGAACTAACGCTCGCTTTCCAGCTACAGCTTGTTTTTGTAAAGTTAAAATTGATTAGACAAATCTCACTTGAAGATGGATGTTGAATTTCCTTACCTTTAGATCTTTAATTGGTTCTGGTCCTTCCTTGATGATCGAGTCCAGAGAGGACAACTTGGAGAAGAATTGTTGGCTCCATGGACCCCTGGGTATAGGGTGCTCAAGGGGTTATAAATCTCCCCAGTGCTTTTTAACACCTATGTTAAGCTGCTGGGAGAGGTCATCCTGATATCTGAAGTGTGTTGCCATCAGTATGCCGATGACACACAACTCTATGTCTCCTTTATAACTTCTGTAGTGGATGCTATCTCAAGTGCTGCCTGGCCTTGATTCTGAAATGAATTAAAGATAATAGGCTGACAAGGTAGAGGTCCTCCTTCTTGGGGGACCCTCCAGACAAGTTGTGAGATTGTCTCCCCAAGTTGGACAGTGTAACTCTCCCTCTTGGGGATCAAGTTTGTAACATGGGCACATTCCTGGCCTCTCTTGGGAATCCCAGATTGTGGCCACGACCAGGACAACTTTTAACCAACTGAGGCAATTGACCAGTTGCAACTCTACCTGGATGGGGTGGGTGGGCTGAGGATGTTGGTACATGTGCTAATGATCTCAAAGATCAATTACTGTAACACTGTCTGTGTGGGGCTTCCTTGAGGCTGACCTGGAAACTGCACGTGGCAGCCATCCTGGTGTTGAGTTTAAACAAGTTCAATCATATCTCCCCAATCCTGGCTCGCCTGCACTGGCTACCTGTGCTGTTCCAGGCCAGGTTCAAGATTTTGGTTCTTACCTGCAAAGCCCATCACAGTTTGGGACCTCAGTACTTATTGGAGCCCCTTCCCCTAAGAACATAACCCATAACAGTCGATCCATGCGGGTTGCCACTCTGAGAGAGGCAAGAAAGATATCCACAAGAAAGCGGGCCTTCATGGTTGTGGCACCATCCCTATGGATTGGGCTCCTGGTGGAACTGCACCCAGCTCTCTCCTTTCCTGCCTTTAAGAGGATGTTATAAACTAGGCTGTTTGAAGAAGCCTTTAGGGGCATCCTCGGTTAAGTGCTTTTAAAATTATTTTTGCCACCACCTTGCCGTTGTTTGGGTTTGCTTAGTTTTATGACTAGTTGTATTGTTTGTTTTTTTGATTTCTCAATAATTTTCTTTTTATTTGATGATTGATGTCTTTTGGTTATTATATTACATTAATTGTTTCCTTTGATGTAAACTGCTCAGAATAGTGCTCAGCACTAATCAGGAGGTACAAGTTAAATAAATAAATAAATAAATAAATTAGCCTATACAGATTACTAATTAATTCTGCTTCTACCATTTTGTGTTGAACCATGCTACATCTACCCTACTCCTGCTCTACAGTGAAAGCAATAGGAGAGAGGTTTTTTTAGAGCAGGAAGGCACAGAGAGGTGGTAAATTAGATTAGCCGTGAAACTAGAAGTGACAAACGATGGACGTCATAGGATTTACAGTTCTAGCCAATAATATTAACTATAACTGTTGGGAAAACAAAACCCTGTTAAATAAAGGTAAAACATACAGTAAATATTTAAGTTTCAGCATTTTTATTGACCCTTTGGTTGCATTTTAATGTAAATTCTACTTCTCGGCAAGTCCTGTGCATCATTTTGACTTGGTAAATGAAATTCTTTTAGACTTCCCCCTGTCTGAAATAATGAATTGCTTCCCCAGTTAATTGTATTGCTTTGATAACAAGGAAGTGTGTTGGGCCCAGAGAACACAGTAAGTGAATTTCATTGGATGATTTGTGTGACATTTTGAAAAATGATCTTGTGGAGTGACCTGATTTTAATGGAACTGTAACAGCATGCCAGCATGTCCCAGTATGCCGTGTAAGACTGGAAAGACAGAGTTCCTACTGAATATGCATATTATAAAGAGTATGATGAGCAAGAGCACTTTGCTGAGCCTATTTCAGAGAAAGAAAATTTGGGGAAAGTCCTTTTGACTCAACATTTTTCGTAGCTTAAAGAGTCCTGTCTCCAGTGTAAGTAATTTCCATGACCACCATTTAACTTAACCCTCAAGATTCAAGCCTCAAACCAATTGCAAGTTCTAATGAGAGGTGACTCCTGAATAAATGAGTGTTACTCATGTGTCGATTTTCCACTCAGCTATTGATTCAATGGGTCTACTTTATTTGGGGCTAGCAATTGAATTTACAACTCAGTAACAGTTGTGGTAAAGTGGCGACATTAAGAAGACTCTTGCATTTAGAAGGCAAGCTTTAGTAGTTCATTTACTACTACTAAATTCATTCATAGGGTGGCCTGCTCTTTGGACTGCTTATAGACACAAAAAGCATGGGAAATGCTGTATGACGAGGTAGGCTATATGCCAGCCATATATGGCTTCCTAAGATAATTTTGGAACCTCCAGGGTCCCCCTCAAAATGTGACCAAAGGTTGCTGGCATTCTGTTTCTCTAAAGCTTGTTGTGATACCAGGTAACCCCCTTTTAAACAAGCACTTCCTGAGGGGTCTCATGGCACAGTAGTAAAACTACAGTACTGCAGTGAAGACTCTGCTCACAAGTTTGATTCCAGTTTGATTGATCAGGTAGCCAGCTTGAGGTTGACTCAGCCTGCCATTCTTCCAAGATCAGTAAACTGAGTACCCAGCAATTTGGGGCAGGGGGCAATGTGTAGCCTGTATAATTAAATTGTAAATTGCCCAGAGAGTGCCTTAAGCACTATGGGGTAGTATATAAATAGCACACTTGGGTTTTTTTAAAGGCTTTTTGCAGATGGTTGCTGAAATCTGGTGACACAATTTACTACTGAATTTTGGCAGTGAGGCAGCAGGAGTGGCTCACAATGGAAAAGTTTTGGATTGGCTTCCAGATCTGCCAGAGTTGCCTATCCCTGCTGTATGGGAAGACATCAGTGCATCTGTGCTATAAACACATTGACACTGGTGGAAATCCAAATCCAAGTTTGGTGTAGGAGCAACCGTGATAGCTTTGCATGAGAGTCCCAAGCACCTGGTCTTTATTATTAGAACTGACAATAAGAATGGGTGTCTATGAAACAGAGCTGAAGCTATTATCATGGGAAATCAGTCTAAGGCTACAATCATGCACTGGAATAAAAGAATGTTTCTAAAGCAATGGGAAAGGCAGAAGCTAGGAATCAACAGGAGTTGAGTCACAACAAGAAGTAAGAAAGGGAAATATAGAAGCCTGTATTCATATAAAATTACAATATTTCTCAGAACAGGATCTGAATAGAAAGATAAATTTTTGAAAGACCTCTAACCATCACTGGAGCACTCTTGTGTTCAAGAGCTTTTGTTCACTTGTGTTGGGCTTCACATTCCTACCGTTCCTGATATTCATTCTTTAGATACTTTGTACAGAGTTCTTTCATAGCTTGAAAATATGGAGGCTAGGTCTGTGGTGTGTTTTTCTTTAAAATCCTCTTGCACTCTGAAGACATTTTAACACATTAATTCATCTATGTTTATATTGAAATAAGATTCAGTAAGTGCAGCGGGGCTTACATTCTGAAGTACTAGAAGTGTAGAATTAATGCATGACAATGTATACGTTATATGCCAAGTCCAATAGTCCAAAGATATGTGCTGAGCACTGGCTCATTTGGATCTTCACTTGGAGGGTTCAGAGGAGGTACTTTGTTGCTTATATGGTCAAGCAGCCAGCCCCAGCCAAGCAGGGATGGACAACTATGATGTAGGAAAGGGTTCTTAAATGCCTGCCTGCAAATGAATGGCATACTTTTCAAGAGACTCAATTGATCTTACTTGGGACGAGAAGATATATGTTAAGGTTAACTGCACATTACATGAAGCATACAGTTTGGCAATTACACCTATAAGGGGAAGAGCTGGAGAATGGTACACAGAGGAAATGAGTAATCCTTCACTCTCCCCCATGCATCTACTATTTGTCATAAGAAGGCATCTCTAATTCTTGCCAGTGTCACCTGTTCTCTGTGCCAAACAGCAGCTTATGATGTGGGATGAGAATTTTCATTGGACCACTGAAGAGGGTCACAGGAGGAAAGTTCACCACTTTCCTCATGTGACATGCTCCTGATGCAGTATTACCTCCTCACCCCACCCCAACACACACGTAACTATTTAAAGTTGACTAAACAAGTATATCCAAATGACATATTTAACCTAACTTGCAGATTGATCTGGGGAAGCGAACTTCAGGGAGGAATTTATACATAGCACATAAAGCACTCTCTGGGCGGTTTTCAAGTTAATTATGCAGGCTACACATTGCCTTCCTGCCCCCAAGAGCTGGGTACTCATTTTACTGACCATAGAAGGCTGAGTCAACCTTGAGCCGGCTACCTGGGATTGAACCCCAGGTTGTGAGCACAGTTTTGGCTGCAGTACAGCAGTTTAACCACTGCGCCACGAGGGAAAGCATCATTACTCTGAAAAGCAAACTCGAAAGTACAGTAATATATTTTTGCCCTATTTTTGAACAAGGTGATCTACTCTGTGGTACTTGGAAGAGCATATGCTTAAAGGGAAAAGTTGGTTCCACTCTTTTAAGCATTTCCATCTGAGAAATAGTTGGCTGATAGCTCAGTGGTTTAGGTTTCAGGCTGCAGAGCCAGAGACTGGGAGTTCGATAATCCCAGAGTGCCTCCAGAAGAAAGTAATGGTAAACCACTTCTGTGTCTTCCAGAAAATCCTAGAAAGGATCACTATAAGTCAGAATTTACTTGAGAGCACATACAACATCTGAGAAATAGCAATTATATATGAAATACATGGGGGGAGGGAGTGTTGACAAACATTCTTTGCACATATTGGTTTTTGCTGTCTGTTAATTGTTGCTATGTAGAAAGAACTTTCATGTGAGAAAGTCTGTATGTTCACGGACATGTGTAGTTTTTAGAACATTCACGTTAGGACATTCTCATGGGAGCTTGGATGCATTTCTTTTTTAGCTCCCAGAATCTCCAGCTAGCATGGCTAGTGGCCATGTTGGCTGTGGGATCCTGGGAAATTGTATTCAAGAAAGAGAGTGAGGGGACTTTTCGAAGTTCTCGCCATCCTCTCCTTTTCTTTCAGGTTGAAGAGCAAACTCTGATGATATTGCGTATGAACTAGTTTCTTAGGTAAAGAACCTCAGTGGAGTTAGGAACTCTTCTCACACAAACAAAAAGCTGTACTAGAAAAAAAAAGTCAACAAATTAAAAAAAAACCCACCAAATATGGTGGCCATGAAAGCAAGAAAAAAATGGTAGAAACATCTACTCAAAGCAGGATGTTAATTTTTTCTTCCTCTCTTGTTTTTATACCTTCCAGGATTGGCGATTGCAAGTGCATTGATAGACATTTCACAACAGAAGCCCTCAGAGTGTAAAGATAAGAGTCTGGGAGTCAGAAATCGAAAACATCACCTTTCAACACGCCAAGGGACTTGTGTTTGAAATTAAGACATGGCATTTGTATATTCTGTATTTTTTTTTTCTTTTTAAAAGAGCTTCCGTTGTAAGCTAAACTATAGCCTCAGTTTTTATGGAGGCAACCTCTGGATGGTGGTAAGGGTGATGGTAAGAAGTACTGAGCCCAGGTGGATTGACACCTTCTTCCTGGTGTGCCCCCAAAGCAGGGCATCTGGAAGAGCAGACATGAAAATACTGGATGAACGTTAGGAAAAGATTCTGGTACCAGTCATGATATTAAAAAACATTTCTCCATACTTCTTGTTATCCATATCAGGAGGGTAAAAACCTTGGAAGAGACTGTACATTGTTTTATAATGTGGAAAGAAATATATCATTGAAAATTAAATTCTAAATAACTTGTTATATAGCTAGAAGCAATGGGCTATTCAGTTTCTTGGCTTGATCAGCATTAAGAAACATACATATAAAGAAAACATGAACTGGCATTCTTAGGGATATAAATATTATTCACATTGCCCAGATATGCTGGCAGAATTTAAACTAAGTGGTAGGCGGCTATAAACATTTTAACGAGGCAAAAATAACAAAAACAAGCCATGTATATTCCGAGGAATAGAAATCTGGATTTATGCATATCAGTGATTTCTGCCTTACAAAGGACCCTACAACAGCCCAGACTGAAGCAGGATCTAGAGTGGACATTAATACTCTTACTTTGTGAGAATTCAACATTGAGGGTGGGGGTATAGGAAAGAATGCATGTCTGTCTTCCATGCCAACCAACTTGACTCCTTGTCAGAGGTGACTCAGCGTGGAAAAGCCTGTTCGGCAGCCAAGATAATTTTTTTGCACCAGCCATCTCCAGAATTACAAGACTTTTTATTCCTGTGCAGTAGGATGCTCTACTGTGTCTCATCAATGTAATATTGAAGGACAAAGTTAAATGTAGATTTAAGCATACCGAAGACTTTTGATTTCAGTAGACCTAAATGCACTTGAGTTTCCGGCAAACTGTAGCCTCAGTCTCCGATGTTGAAATTATTGCAGAAGAATGATCTCTTTATCCCATCTGTTCTCCTCTTCCTACAGTAGAATCAAAAGTTCCTAACTTTCAACCCATGTTAAAAAAAATCACTGTAACCTAAAACATAAATCCTTCACCCTCCATGCCTGTAGGCAGTTTTGTTGTTCGGGGCTCTTGGAATGATTCTTCTGTGTTGGAGGGTCCCCCAACAACTGTACACCAGCCAAAAGCTAAATAGAAATCATTGGCCAGAATCCCGCTGGTGATTTATGTGTGTGTTAGTTCAATTGTATAACTTGCTGCAGGGAGCTGCCACTAATGAACTAGGTATTGGTCATGTTATGAGGTGTGCACCCTATTGCGCAACAGGCACACACTTAGTAATGTCACTAGTCCTCATTAGTTAATGGAACTTCACTGTGGTGACTTAGGACATTGAACTTACGCATGGCCATTGTCTAAAAGAATGAAAGTATAAGTTATCAAGTACATCTTCCTACATCCTTGCTTTTTCTTATTGTTGCAAAGGATTGTATCCCCTGTGACAGCCTTCTGTTTGTGCAAGGGAATCCTTCTATTTGCAGAAGGAGGAATCTGCAGCTTTAATTCACACAATCTAGGAGAAGCAACTATCATGAGATGGGAAGGTTGCCAATTCTCCTTTGTCCCTTCAGCTGTCCATGTCACTTCTCATGCTGCTATCTTGGAGGACCTTGGCCCTCCAGAAACAGCCCTCTGAACATGAAGATGACACCACTCAGGGATCTCTGGATCCAGCCCATTATATTTAATGGGAATGCCTCTTGCAAAAGATGGCAGCAAGTTCAGTGGTATTATGGCTGCATGTCCATGGCACATGAAATACATTCAAGTGAGATCAAGTCAGACCACTAAAGTTTCAACTATTGTATTCAGTTTCATTAACTTCTGTTGGACATCCAATTTGAGGAGGAGCTGGTTTGCACGTTTAACTGGTTATAGCAAATTATGCAACCCAGTAATCTTACTATAACTTCCTGGAAAGAGCAGAATAGCAGCTTTTACTTTGCTGTGTTCCCAATATGGGAGATATCCACAGAGGTATAACCTTTGATGAACTCTGTACAAATATAATTGATGTTTACTATTATACCCGCATTTTTACTTTAATTTTATTTCAGGAAGGGGAAGACATTTCACTGTTTACACTTTGACTACATAGTTATTTGCATGCCAAGGTGGTACAGTAGCAGTAATAATGCCCTGTTTGTGAGTTGGTAGTGTTTCTTTTGTACTATCATTTGACTGCTTAATTTGGATGAGGACTGAATGTAGAAATAAGGAAATACATTAAAAGGAACTGCTGTACAGTACATAGTTCCCTCTCATCCAAGATCATTAGGCTATATTTTATCCTGATTGCTCAACGATTTGGATTAGTTGCACATTGATAAATTATGCTGGCATGATTTTTGGGATATTCTCACATCTCAAAGGGAGACTAATTCTTATGCTAAAGTTATGTTGTCACAATGTGATGATTTTTGTTGACTGTTCTTACCTCATTTTGTTATTATTCTAAACAGGAGTGGGCAACTTGAGCATCCCATCCTCAGATTACTTCTTTAAAATAAAAAGGCTCAAAAACCCCTACTGTCCTCCACGGGGTGTGGGGGGCCATGTTGCCATGTTTTGTGGATCCCCCTACATTCCTCCCCTCCCCCCTCCCCAATTTATAATTGAAAAAGAAAACCAGTTTGGGCCACTAGCAGACGCAAGGGGCTTTTTTTTATAAACCCCTAATTTTGTATGGAAGTATTTGAGGGCGAGGGGGTACACATGCAGTCCTGCAAGATCCGGGAGTGGATATGTGCAACTCCCTAAACCTCTGGAACTTGTCCATTCCTTTTCTAAAGCAAAGGGCTCCATTCTCTAAGGACTTGCATGCTAGGAAATCAATCCAAGTGACCCAACTTATGGCATTTTGTTTTGTTTTGTTTTTTCAGAATTTACATAGGGGAGGAGAGATTCCTATTGAAAATTATCAGTTAATGAGCAGATTAATGATCTTTTGTAACTTCAATAAAGGTCATTTTTGGTTTGTTTTTTGCTTGTTTTGAAAACCCTTCTGTCATTGTAATGTTGATTTGCTTTAAAATGTCATTAGAATTGGCATGTATGATGAATAAGATGATTATTTGAAGAAAGACAAAAGAGAAATAAAAGACTTGGCTGTAAAATTTCTTAATTTTTCCCAACACATTTAAGTTACATGCCCATTGCATATTTTGCTATTGCATTTCATATTTTCGGAGGCAAGGAATGGTATTCAGAGAAAGAGTAACTGTGACTTAAATGTTCAAGTATGTTTAATTTCAAAGGAATTATACTGTTGATAGTAACACTTCAGCACAATAGAGTTGACAGTTAAAACCATAGTAAAAATGTTGAGACACCCATTACTGTTTTTTATCATTGTTTTGACATGCATTCGTATTTTAAGTGGTTCAGTTATGAAGTGTGATCAGAGTCACTCATGAAAGGCACTCCCCAACCACACATCAGGCTGAGTTCACACATTGCTTTAAACAACTTTATTTCTTCTTTTTATTTCATTTATATCCCACGTTTCCTCTAGAGAGGCATCAATAACTCTGTGAGATGTTTAGTTACTGTGATGTGCTGTCAAGTCATCTCCAACTTATAGCAACCCTATTAATAGATGACCTCCAAAATGTCCTGTGATTAGCAGCCCTGCTCAGCTGCTGAAAACTCAAAGCTGTAGCTTCCTTTATTGAGTCAAGCCATCGCATATTTGAACTTACTCTTTTCCTGTTGCCTTCAACTTTGCCTACCATTATTGTCTTTTCTAGTGAGTCTTCTCTTCTCATGATTTACCTAAAGTAAAACAGCTTCCGTTTTGTCATTATTGCTTCTAGAGACACTTCATGCTTGATTTGATTTAGAACCCGTATGTTCATCCTTCTGGCATCCCATGGATTCCACAAAGCTCTCCTTCAGCACCTAGTTTCAAATACTTTTATCTTTTCTCTAGAGGCTTTCTTCACTTTCTAGCTTTCACACCCTTGCTTAGCAATTGAGAATACAATAGTGTGGATGATATTGGCCTTAGTATCCAGTGATACAGCCTTATACTTGAGGATTTTTTCTAGTTCCTGTATAGCTGCCTTTCCAGGTCTCAGTCTTCCAATTTCTTTGCTGTAGTCTCAATTTGGACTGATGATTGAACCAAGGCATACAAAATCTTTTGCAATTTCAGTTTCTTCATTGTGAACATTAAAGTTATGTAGCTCTTCATGATTTTTGTCTTCTTAATATTCCACTGAAGTTCTACTTTTACACTTCATTCTTACACCTTCATCAAGAGTCATTTTCACATCTTTGCCACTTTCTGCCAGTAATATGGTGTGATCCGCATCTTAAATTATTGATATTTCTTCCACCAATTTTCACTTCTCTTTCATCTGAATTTAATTCAGTTTTCCATATTATAAGTTCTTCATATACGAAGGCTGAACTACTGGAGAGATAAAATATCTGCCATCTTTGTCTATGGGGAAACATTATGTTTCTCCTTTTTCTGCCCTAATAATAGCTTATTTTTCATAGTATAGGTTATGCAACAGGAGAATCAAATACTGACACACCCAGTTCTTTCAGAACAACCCATAGTTTCTCATGATCCACACAGTCAAAGGTTTTGCTGTAGCTTATAAAGCATACTAGACTGATCTTCTTCTGAAGTTGTTTGGTGTTCTTCATTATCCAGCAAATATTTGTGATATGATCTCAGTTGCCTCTTCCTTTTCAGAATCCAACTTGAAAATCAGGCATTTCTAGCTCCATATATGGTAACAGTCTTTGTTGCAACCCTCTGAGCATCACTTTGCTTCCATGGGAAATAGTCTTCTAGTTTACTGCACTCCTTGGAATCTCCTTTTTGGGGGACTGGAATGTACATTGAATATTTCTGGTCTGTAGGACATTGTTGTGTTTTCCATATTTGTTGATATATTCTTGTTAGGATTTTGACAGATTCAGTCTGTGTACCTTGGAATATTTCCATCAGTGCCTACTCCTGGTAATTTATGTCTTCCAAGTGCTTTGACAGTAGCTTCTTTTTTTAAAAAAATTGCAAGTGCTTCATTACAGGATTCTTCTTCAAAGGAATCTGTCACTCTTGCATCTTTTTTGTACAGTTGTTCAGTATATTGTTTCCACTTTTTCTTTATTATATACTGGTCAGATAGTATGCTCTCCTGTTGATCTTTCAGCATCCTTAATCTAAGTTTAAATTTCCCTCTGATTTCTTGGATCTTATGGAAGAGATCCCTTGTTTTTTCTTGTTTATTTTGTATTTCTTTGAATTGATTACTGTAATTATTCTCTTTGTCTCTTTGTGATAGCCACTGAAAAGCTTAATTTAGAGCTTTTGCCCTATTTCTGTCACTTTTGCTTCTCGCCTGTGATTAACGATTTTAAATGTTTCTTCAGCCTTCTATCTAAGCTTTTCTTTTCTTTTGACTATAGTCTTCTTCATTCTTCCCTGATATCTATGCTTAAAGCATAATATCTATGCCTTCAATCCATGTTTCCTTTGATTCATGATCAGATCAAGATGAGCTTGAACTCTTAGTACAGGAAGGCAAATATGATTTAATAGGCATTACTGAAACCTGGTGGGGTGAGAATCATGATTATAGTGATAGAAAGGTACAATGTATCCAAAAGGAATGGATGAAATAGAAAGGGAGGAGGAGGAGTAGCATTGGACAGAAAGGATGTGTTGAACTGTGAGGAGATCCATGTGTTTGAGCATGGAACATTGATGGAAAGCATCTGGGTAAACATCAAAGGAGAGAGAAACAACAGTGATATCACTTTGGGGGTCTACTATAGTCCTGCTAACTAGACTGTGGATCTTAATAATGCCCTTCTAGATTAGATGACCAAACATTCAGAGAAGACAGACATAGTAACTTTAACTTCCCTGATATCTGTTGGAAGTCCAGCTCTGCCAGGATTATAAGGTCCAACAAATTCCTCACTTGCCTTGCTGACAGCTTCATCTTGTGAAGGTGGGAGAAGCAAGAAAAGGATCTCATGGATCTCGTCCTAATTAACAGGTAAGAACCAATAGAAATAGTGGGAACTGATTTATATTATTTTATTGTTACTAGTTTGGCTAAACGTGGTTCTATCTTTTTTCTTCTTATTCTCTAAGATGCCTTGAATGTTATCTTTCAGTGGAAAAGTGGGATATAAATTTAAATAAATAAATAAAACAATACTGACCAGTCATTGATACCAATACCAAGAAACGGTCTAGAACAAGTCATTAAATGGTCTGTGAGTACTTAGAAAGAACAATGTTATTTCTGTGGATAGATTTCAGCAAACTTTCTGATAAAGAATATCTCATGGTATTCTTGTGGGCAAGCTGGTAAAAATTGGGCTAGACAATGTAACTGTTAAATGGATTTGTAGCTGCTCATTCATTTCCCGTCATCCTCTTCAGCCCAGTATTCTTCCATATCTTCATAAATAATTTGAATGAGGGGTTCTCATATATCAAAAGGCAGAATCAGAAGTCAGGATGAGCTGAACAGACTGGAGTACAGTGCTAAAACCTAGGAGTCTTAGCCAATCACAAGCTAAACATGAGTCAGCAGTGTGATAATGGGAGGAAAAGGAGGGAGGAGAAAAAAATCAAATGGTATATGCAGTTGCATCAACAGAAGTATATAATCCTGATCAACGGAAGTAATAGCACCACTCAATTCTGCTTTGGTCAGATCTCATCTAGAATACTGTATCCAGTTCTAGATATCACAGAAGGATATTGATGAGCTGCAATATGTCAAGAGTAAGGCAACCAGGTTGATAAAAGCTCTTTGAGGAACAGTTGAGGGACCGAAGAAGTCACTCTTTCTTTAATGATACTATAACTTGTCAGTTTATATGCTATCAGGAGGAAACATAAGAGTAAGGTTCTTATTGGCCGAAAGGCTGGGATTGTGGTCCCAAACATTACCAAATCTTTCATTAGCTGACTGACCTCAACCTACCCAGCCACTAATACTCAAGCAATGAGGATAAGAGCAAATAAAAGATGTGATATAATGGCTCTCTTCCTGTTATCAGCCCATATTGTACACTAGCTAACCAAAATTGCTATGCCTTAGGACACCATCCAAATGTGTTACTGCAATCTACAAAATTCAGTTTGTTTCCCTTAATATACAATAGTCTTCCCATCCATCTTAGGAATCAATCAGGCTTTAGGCCTCTAGCCTACAATATCCCCTTCTCAAATGTCTATTTAGCCACACTTTGTTATCAGGATGGTGAGAAGAATAATTTTCTTCTACCCACTCTATATTTGTTCACTTTCTATACCAAACAAACCTCCCACTTGTGTTCTTGTCATGCATGCCTCCTCCACTGAAGTCAGTAGGAAATTCGCCACAGCATCAGATCTCATCAACATTTTAGCTATAATCTATGACAGAAAGAGGAATGGATCTGACATTTCTATAGGAACACTACTGAACTGAACACTCTCCTTTAGTTTGATCTCAACATGCAGTCTACGTTTTTTCTTCCTCCAAAGGATTCACAACCAGGATTTTAAATGTGTTGATTCAAAAACTGCTGAATACATCTTTGAAACATTAATGTCACTCATTGCCTGTCCCATCTCAAGACTAGTGATCTCAAGGGATGCAAGCTTGTGTTGGGATATAACAGCAACTATGTCAGAATGTCTTCCTGAAATTTTAACATTAGCTTGGTTTCCTTGCAATGTTGCATAGGTAGATGCGAAGACCAGTGAGGCAATTTATTGTCACCAATTTGCTGTCTGACTCTCTGCCGTAATCACAATAAAAGGGAGAGGAACACAGTCTTGCCAGGTAGCACTAGGTCATAAGAAGCCACTAGGAGCCTTGTGGTGCATTAGTTAAACTGCAGAACTGCAGCCAAAACTCTGCTCACGACCCTGGTTCAGTCCCAGGTACCCGGCTCAGCCTTCTGTCCTTCTGAGGTTGGTAAACTGAGTTCCCAGCTTGCTGGGGATGCAATGTGTAGCCTCCATAAATAAATTGTAAACCACCCAGAGAGTGCTTGAAGTGGTATGAGGTGGAATATAAGCAGCACACTTTGCTTTTTGCTTTAGGAGCTACTTGTGGAGGTAGGAGACATGTCAACATCAAATAACTGATAACTAGCCTTAGCAGAAACTGCTGGCATTAGCGGGGAGGCTGCTGCAAGACATTTAGGAGCCACACAATTGTACAGAGCTGATTGAGATGCTGTCACCACCACCACCATCTCATGACATTGCTTTTTTGTAAAATATTTTCATATTGCATCCCTTAGTGATTATCAAAATTACAAGTGAGCATGCTCAGATCTGTGAGTCTTTTGCGTGAGGTTACAAAATGGCTGCTAGGCCAAGAGCTGCTTGAAGAGAAACCAGGAATTAAAATTAGTTATTGTTTCATCTTACTGGAGAAGCATGCATATTTTATAGCCAAGAGCTTCCTTCTATAGCATTGCCCTGAATGAATCTTGCCAGAGCAACACCTCAACAGCTGGTGCTACAGACACATCAGTAGAAGAATTTATTATTAGGGCATTATAAATGGGGGTTATGCACAGGTCTGGATAGAGAAAATTTGGATCAAAATTTCATGATTATTCTAAAATAGATGGTGACAACACAGAAGAAAATCTGTGGAAATGGAAGGAACTGTGAGTCTATTTTTTAAATCAAAGATAAAAGACTTAAATACATGCATGTTTAAAGTAGTTTCTCCTGTGTCCATATAAATGTAAATTTGTACTTTTATGAACTAACAGTAGCATAAAGCATATCATAAATTAGATCTCTTTTTTTGGAATTAAAACCAGCGGAATGATTTGTTGAAATCGCTAGCAGCTGTTGCTTGAAACAGTTGCCTCAGTTTCCCTAGGGGTACAGCTGACTCTGGCAATCTCAATAATGCTCTTATGCTATGATCCTGACCCAGCTTAGTCCAGAAGGGTCCTCTGCTTCAGTTCACCAAGGCAAAACCAGGAAAAATGTGCTTTGTTCTTTTTCAAGGATTCTAATCTTTACAGAGTAATCTTTGTTTAAGAAAAGAAAATATTAATATTGTAAAGACAAGAGATTAGGATGAGACAGAAAGTATTGTCTACCATGGTGGCCCCTTGACACCTGTCAAAATGTCCAATGGCATTAAGCTACTGCCAACGTTGTTTCAGATGTAGGGTTACCATATTTCAGTTCTCCGAATCTGGGCAGCCTAATGAGCTCATCATGCAAATCAGTCTAATTTGCATAGTATACAAATTTGCATGCATACACATACATACAGTATATATGTGCTAATTAATATGAGTTTTTTATGTTATACAGATTAAGCACACTATTTTCTACATCATATTTTAGCCTCGGTTATACAGTAACCACTCATGTGTTAGCGCTTGTATAGCATAATGGTTAGGGTCCCAGAGCTAGAACTGGAGGAAGCAAATCCAAATCCCTGCTCAGTCACAAAGCTTGCTTAGTATCTTGGTTAGCACTTCTCAGCCAAACCCACTTTGCAGGAACAATGTTGGAAGTGAGATTTTGGGAGTTGTAGTCAAAGAAAGTAGCACTGCCAATTGCTCCACATTATCAATTTCTTGTGCACAGTTACTGAGGTGGAAGACTCATTTAATTAGTATGTCATATATCAAAGCAAGCAATTGAAAAATCCAGATGAAGGCAAATATATACAAATAGCTCCTTCTCACTAATTAGAACCTCTTTTGCAGAAATGTAAGAGTCACGGCAGATATAAACTTAACAACAGCAACAGAAATATCAAAAAGCAGAATCTTCTAGTAATTTATACTCTCTGTGTTTGTTTTTCACCTTGTTTTGCCAAATGTATCTTTCTTTAGGGCAGCTCCTACCAAAACTCCCAGCTGAACTCCTAGATTTCTGTGGAAAAGTAAACGGAATGGGAGTTTCTGGAAGGCTATAGAATCACGTATTTATAGAACTGTTCAGCCCCAAGAATCACCAAGTCCAACTCCTCCAGCCAAAATGCGGTAGGAGGCATAGTATCAGTGCTTGGAAAGCATCCTTTTGTGGAGTTCAGTCCTGATAGCCCCCCCAGTTGGCAATTGTTGCTGTGGGTTATGTGATTTCTGTGTGTTGTCCACTGGCAGTACCATTTACCTGTATGTCCTTCATTTACACAGCTCTGAATTTCTGTTTAAAATGTGATTGGCTTCATTAATTGGCTAATTGCACAGAGAGATTTGTTTCTTCTCACAAAACAATTGGCCCAAACAATAACTACATGGTTTGCCTTATGTCTCTGGTTCTATAAGGGCTACAGACTTCCCTTTTTTAAAAAAAAAATATCCGAAAGCTTGGAATCTGAGTTAGATGATGGTCCAAACAAACACCAGGTGGTATCCCTAAAAGTCCAGGTTGAACCTGGCTAAATAGAAAATATAGCAACTCTATCCAGCTGCCAACAGGCATTGGAAAGCCCCATTATAAGTCAGACCTTAAATCTGCCGAATCCAAACCCCAATTTCCTGCCAGGGGCAACTCTAGCATCAAACCTGAACAATGTCAGCCTGGAGCAGGCATAACTAAGAGACTGCCTGGTATACAGATTTCTTTATTTTCTGCTCACAAGGATTGAGCATCTCCCTGGATGGATAATCTGGTGACCACTGCACGTGGGTACATCCCATCATCCCTCAGCAGTTTCTTCTCAAAATATCTTGTACACATTGGTCAGGTGCTCAAAGAAAGAAAGAAAGAAAATGCCCTAGGTTCCCACATTTCAGGGGACGGGGTGGGGCTATAGCTATTTAACAAACCTGACCCCTTAGGCCTTATTTCCTCCATTTGGGTATGGAGTCAGAAAAAAGAGGCAGGGAAAAGTGCAGGAGTCAGCACTGACACAGGTAAGTCCAGCCCACCTATCCTGTGCTAGTTAGTACAAAGCAGCAGGTCTTGGTAAGTGCCAGAGGAATACAGACATAAACACAGGACATTTGAAGCTTCCTTATAGTATGTCAATTTTTTTTGGTCTATCTAGTTCCTTATCAGCTCAGGCTGAAAGCAATTCTTTAAGGCTTCAGACAAGGTTATTTGCTGGCCCTCCCAAAAGATCCTGATATTTTCTGGTGGTCTCCCATCTACGTTCAACAGAGACCCAGCCGTGCTCAGCTTCTGACAAAATTAAATATGTTCATGGTAGTATGGTGGTAACATGCAGAGACACACACATTAAGGATTGTACTGTTGCTTGCATTTATAACTTGTCGTCTTTATAACAGAAAGCAATAAAAATTGACTATAATAAATAAAACAATACAGAAGAAGTAATGGAGACAAATAGAAAGGCCTTCTCTGTTCCTCTCTCACATGCCTAGTTGAGTACATTTTCTGTAGATGTACTTCTTCCATCTTTATGAACATGGGAAATTATATAATTGATAATCTGTTTTCTTATAGCAAAGAGAAACCAGCTAATGTAAGATTCAAGTGAGTCATAAATCCACAAGTGTTGCATATTCTTTAAAGAAACTTCTTTAAAAGAGAAAGCATTTGTGGCCTTAAGTGATTGTGATATTTATAGTATTGTTGAGTTCTTTGTTTAAACACATATAGTGAAATATTTACACATTGCATATCTGGATACTTCACTGTGTTCATTCTGATTGAAAATCTCATGAGTGAGTATTTTCTTTAGTGCTGGGCTTAGTTGTATTCTTTTTATTTTAGTATCATCCACAATATTATTAATGCAAATGGCTCCTCAGTCCATGAAAGATTTTCCCCCTCCACACTTAGTGCCGAATCCCAGCAGCAGCTGGTGTTCTACAAAAGAGACAAAGGGAAATGGCCATATTGAAATATTAAATTTTGCCTTTAAAAAACAAACAGATGAACTGGAGCGGATAAAGTGAAACCTAAGAAGCCAAAGGTTGTAAAAACAATCAAGAATTAGTGCAGAAATAGTTTTGTAGTTGTGGTGATCTTTGCTGCTCTTTCTTCCCATGTCTCATGAGACCATCTTCAACAAGCATTAAACACGGCTAGCTTTCCCTCAAAAACAACAGAGCAGACACACCTGAATGTCTTCCTTGTGGAGCAGTGAGGCTGTGCTGTAGGATTAAAGCTGAAGACTTCTGATGCAGGGAATATTGGTTCAAGAGCTTTTTAAATCATGGGTTTATTTGGACATCAGACTCAACTATGTGGACTTCAGACTCAGCTTCTGACACTAGGTCACTGACAGCTTAAGAGGGCTGACATGTCGAGGATCCACTCTACAACTTTATTTTTCCTTTAAACAAGAACAGAACAGTAATGGGGAACTCCACCCAGATATAAGTCAGCCCAGTGCTACCTAGTAAATAAAAAATATGACAATCCACACAGTATTTAGAAGCAGTGCAGTCTTACGTGATATGAAAGTTGTCTGTTTGCTACACCATGAGCTTTTCCACACTTCCATATCTTGTATTCCCAAGTGCTTTGTTTTGTAATTAGTCAATGGAAGGCAAACATGGGTTTGAAAATAGGCATGCCCCTTAATGTCTGCTTTCACCTTGAGACAGATGATTTATTCATCTAATTCAATATAAAGCCCTTGTACATAGAGTCTATGTATACGGAGTTCCAAGCTGGCTGGATAGCTCAGTGGTTTTGGTATCTGGCTGAAGAGCCAGAGGTTGGGAGATTGATTCCCTCACTGTGCCTTCCTGGGAGAAGAACTAGCCTTTGTGGGCTTGGGCAAGCTGCACAGTCCCAGGATACTCCCAGAAGGAGGGACTGGTAAACCACTTCTGAGTACTCTCTACCTGGAACACCTTGAAAAGGGTTGCCATAAATCAGAATTGATTTGACGGCATATGATTATTATTCTATAGAGCTCCAAGATTGTTCCAATGCAATGCAACAGGTATTCAAAATATACTTAAATCAATACAAATAATAATGCAAATAATACAAAAGTAAATTAAAACCATATAAATGGTCGTAACATTGCAAGCACATGGAAGAAGATATGCCAATGCCCATCACTGGACATTTAATTTATTAATTTTTTAACTTAGTGTATTTTGAAAGCCAAACTAGAAACACAGATTCAAGATAATAAGGATGGATTAGTTAATCCTTTAACCATCATATCATGCAAGATTTGAGTGGTTAAACAAAGTAAAAGGGTGGATTAGTTTAATATGTACCTATGAGATTCTAATTTTATCTAGGGAGTGTAACTAATAAGGAGACAGGAATTGTTGTAAATTAATACTGGGATATGAGATAGCATGCTAATGTGCATGTCATTTCAGTGTCTTTTCCCTTTTCTTTTATTATTACACATAATGTTGTGTCTCGAAGATGTTGTCTTAGCTGGAGCAACTCTCAGATTACCAGGTGTAGTTCATTCAGCATTCTTGGATCTATTCAATTCAGCTAGACTCTAGAAGGCTTAGGCTTTATGTTTTTTTCCTGTTTTAACCCAGGCTGTCCATCAGCCTGTAGATCCATTGCAGATATTATGTCATGCCAAGCCATGCCAGAATGAAGTAATTGGTAGCAGTCAGGAACACTGTTGTAAAAAAGAACTGGGCAATTCAACAATTTGCTGTTGCTGGGCAATTGCTAATGTACATTCAATTGCAAACAGAACAGGTAGTTTTATACTTACAATTTAGTAAGTAATTCAAGTTACTGCTGCTTGATAGGTTTTCCATTAGCAGCTATGTCTGCATATGCTTTATTTAATAAAACACACTGAGTACAAAAAAGCAGCTTTTCAAGCAACAGAATATGTTTAACTCTCACTAAAAACTCCAGTCCCACCAAGGATTTCACAAATGCCTTGGTGCCAGTTTAGACATTTTAAACAGGACGGTTTTCACCTGCCAGCGAAAGGACAATAAGGAGGGGGCCAACCAAACTTCATGTAGGAAATAATTCCATAGACCGGGAGAAGTCACTGAAAATGCCTTCTCTCAAGTCCTCATAAGACATGTCTCTGATGGTGGCAGGGACATGAGAAGGCCCTGTCCTGAAGATCTCAGAGACTGGGGAGAATTATATGGGAATATACAGTCCTTCAAATGGCCTGGACCATGTAAAAACGAAAATGATGTGCTATCAGGTTGATTCTGATTATTATTTTATTTTATTTTATTTTAATTTTTTAAAAAAGTTTTATTTTAGGGTTTAGGGTTAGGGATGGAGACATGGAATTAAACAGGGGTTGTAAATCAACATGAACATTTTACAATATTCATTCTTATCTGTTACATTTCAAAGATACATAAGTTTCCGGTGTAACTAATTTAACATACATATTCTAATTTTAAATTAATCTTAGGCTTTCAATTATCAAATATTAATTTACATTCTATTTCTAAGCCAATCATAAAATTTATGCCAACAATCTTCATGGTTCATCTTTCTTGTTGAGTCTAGCCATTCTGATAGTTTGTCCATCTCCGCCGTATCCAGGATTTTTGCTATTAACTCATCTTGCGGTGGATTATCCGGGTCCTTCCAGTGTTCAGCAAAAACAAAATTAAATTTTTTAACCCACCTTTTTCCTTAAAAAAACACCCAAGGCAGTTCATATCATTAAAAGACAATATTTAAAGCTAATACAGAAAAAGCATAGTCTTTAACATGGGTATGAGAGCTTATGGACACGCTAACAGGGAAGCTGCTTGAGAAAAAGTTGTTACTCAAAATACATTAAAACCAATACTGTGGTTTATGAAAACTTTGAAAAAAAAACCAGTGGAAGTGATAATAAAGAATACCCTTAGAGCCATGGTTCCCAACCTTAGGTCCCTTGATGTTCTTCAATTACAGTCCCAAGAAATCCTGGCCAGCACAGCTATAGTCCAAGAAATAATGTTTCTAGGCTCTGGGGTACACCATACTTTCCACTGGCCTCCATCTTATGAAACCTGCCTTGGAAAGGATATGGACAGGAAGAGGAGGGATTTTGAAAATCTTGAGGTCAACATCTGTCATCCTGTCTCTGGTTCGGTCCAGCCATATCCCTATGCACTAGTACCCAATGTGCGGCATAGAAAATGTTAGCAATCTCCTTTACAAAGTTGTTGGACAATGAATGAGAAACACCATCGCCCACCTTGAGCCTTAGCCACAGGTTAAACCATAAATCTGCTCATGGCAAAGTTAATTCTTCTCCCTGATGCAATGGCTAATAAATGCTCCTCTGTGTCAACTTTATTCTGAAATGATGGTTTTTTTCCTCCCTTCTGGGAAATAATAAACCCCTGTGTTCCCCCACTCATACAGCCACTGTGACCTCATTTACTAGACTACCCATTGACCTTTTACTATAGCTCAGCCAAACCGATCAAAGGAGCACACACACACAATAAAACTGGAAAAATTAATTCTCCGTGCAAAGCCCCTGGAAATACTCTTCTGATAATACTGCAATTTTATTATCCCATTGAATGTTACTTTCTTACCTTTAAAAAAAAGGTCACAAAACTGAATGTTTTCAGATGAGTTTCTCAGATGCTTTAGTTAAGAACCACCTTGTTTGTTAAAGCTAAAACATACAAAATGTAATTTATGGTAAAATCACACCATACCAATGTCCCACACCCATCCATTCATGCATATGCATATACATATGTATCTGTATGATTGGACATAGTTTTCCTATACATGAGTGGTGATCTCATCTAATGTGTGATTCATCATTCAACACCCACTTCAGAGAGAACACAGTGGGGCAATCACAAACGAGAGAACCGAACAGAATTACTTTAAGGTGAGTCATGTATTTGTCAATCCTAGTGGACTTCACTATACAATACATGAAAGGGAACAAACAATCCTAGTACAATTCTTTTTCATGGAGTTGTTTTCCTACATTTGTTGTAGACTTAGGTTTCACGATCTTGTTGAAAATTCAGATGTACTGAACAGAGGTACTATCCTTTAGAGGGGCTTTTTTCACTTGGGGTCAATTAGGATGCCTAGAGAAGTAGGGAAAATACATATTGTTTTTCTGTGTTCTATGAGCAAAGAGGTGCACATCAGCAATTTTTATCCACTAGGGAGACCAGATTGAGTGATTTCCCATCAACAGTTATTTAAGCTGAACACCAGCACCCATTATCTTTAAGATATTTAGATTTCAGCAGAAACATAAAGCACTCCTTTACTGTAAATGCAATGTGAACGTTTTAGGGTCTCCAGCTTATAAACTGGAAACTGCATTGCTTTGCAACTGAATTTCTAGAAACTTCACATTAACTGTAGAGTAGTACAGTACTTGTATTTTCCCCTGGAAAGAACAGATAACTTCAAGAGCTCGGATGATATAAGGTGAGGATGATGTGATACTCTGGTGACATTCTAATAATGGGAAGAAGAGAATGCTTTCCAGATATAACCATAATTAGGGTATATTCATTGCTAGAAGATAAAATGATAGTCAAAGTATTATCTGGGGATAATAATATATACTTGTAAGATGGACCCTCTTTTGCGTGCACACTACATATGAGTTATGTCATGAGTTGTGCAAGCACATTTTCTGTTTCAATCTAAATAGCATTTTCTACACTTTTGAATTCTACTATCGTATAAACTAGATTTTTTCTACCAATTAATTCTGTGCTTGAGGAAGCTTCAGTATCAGCCCGACTCATTAAATTATCAATATAAATTATCATGACCTTAATCGCTCCCATGGTTTTTCCTCCATGTTAGTTTAACAGAAGAGCTGATTCTAGAAAGCTTGCTGATTCTTTACACATTTTTGTTAGTCCTAATTATATACATATTATTGTGCTGTGAAGAAGAAGAAGAAGCAGCTGTGAAGTCAGTTCTAACTTATGGTGACCTGTCAGGATTTCCTAGGTATAAAGTACTCAGAAATGATTCAGCAATTTCTCCTTCTGATGGCACTCTGGGACCATGCGGAGGTGCCAAACTCCATGGAGGTGGCATGGCATTTAACCCTATCAACCGCAAACCCTCTGAGTAATCTATTTGGCTCCTCTCTTGGGAGACAAAAAGGGTTTCACATTCAGAACCCCATGGTTTCACAGCCAGATGCTCCAATTCACTGAGCTATACCAGGTCTGCATGACATATAGGTAGATAGGTTTTATATATATTTGCAGATCTGGTGGTCTAGTAAGGAGACGATATATGTGTATGGATACACACTAGAGATTTAGTCAGATATATTAAACATATCAAATCCTGATCATATTTGTGCTTTACCCCTCCAACTGCAAAATATTCTGGGCCTTTCTTGGATGATCATCTGCCAAAGCACCTGAGTCACTGATGGATCTTGCTCTGGCAAGACCTTTGTCTGTGACTTTTATTTTACCTTTATTTTACTATTGTTTGTGACAGATTAGCATAGAGGAAAATAATTAGAAAATCAATCACACAGAGTACTGTTGCTTAAATACTTCTGTCCTTTGATGGGGTTCCTACTTCACTCTAGCTGTTTATCTGGGAGTATTTTCTGCAACCTTATTTGTATTTTTCATTAATAGTTAAACATTGCACTTCTACTCACTGAAGATATTTTTATTATAATTAAAGTGCAGAAAGACAACCTCATCAGCATTCCCTCCACTCTGGCAGGCTCCCTGTCATATGAGACCAATCTTGCAACCACTGGGAAACCTGGTACACAGTGAGAAGTGTGGAAGAATTGGGGGAACGATTGTCCTTCTGCTCTGTGTTTGCTGAACAGGACACTGGCTGCTGTGTTTTGCAGGTTGAATGTAATGTATGCAGTCAGAGGCAGACACTGCTGAGTAGAGAAAGTTCCCCTCAGGCACCTAGAGACACCAAAATCACACAGAAGCTTCCCCTGACTCTCATCTATGCTTCCTCCAAGTTTAGTGAAGATTGGGTTTCCCTAAGCCAGCTGCTAAAGGGCACTTTCCTGGGGGAACCAATTTTGTGGGTGTATAACTCAGATG
The DNA here is from genome assembly GCA_037013535.1 of Intellagama lesueurii. Lineage (NCBI taxonomy): Eukaryota > Metazoa > Chordata > Lepidosauria > Squamata > Agamidae > Intellagama > Intellagama lesueurii. Next base: position 203,456,049 of record JBAJHW010000003.1, on the reverse strand, counting down.
TCTGAAACCCAGTCTTCACCAAACCTGGAGGAATTGTAGAGGAGAATCAGAGAAAGCTTCCCTGTGATTTTAGTGTCTTTAGGTGCCTGGGGGAATTTTCCTGGAGGGGGTGCTCTTTGTAGGGCTTGTAAAGGAGTCAGGGGAAGCTTTCCTGCAAATGTGGTTTCTCTAGGAGCTTGGAGAGGCATTTCATAGGTTTTGAAAGACAAAAATTAATCAATGAATTGAGTCATTGATTCCTCACAATTTTTTTTGTAAACTTGTAATTTGTGATTTATCGACCTTGATGGATCATGAATCAAAATGAATCACCATTTTTCTGACTCGTGCCCATCTCTGCTGAGTTCACTAGAGCCAACTGCTAGGTAAATGCACCTCGGATTTCAGTTGAAATTAAATTTTGTGTGATGTGCTGCTGCCTCTCTTACCCTGTGTGTGTGTACGCATGCATGCACGCACAGTCATTATGACATCCTGCACTGCAAAATTTACCACTGTACCAAACTGCAAGTAACCTATCCCTTGCTATCTTCCTCCTCTTTTAAGAAAAAAAAATACGATGTTTATGGAAGGCTGCACAGAAAATATCTACAAATTGAGTTCCCTTCCAGCAGAAGCTAAGAATGAAGCCACAGTGCGTGCTGCACACCAGTCCCTTGAAACCTGAGATAATTTGTTCTCCAACTGTTCTAAAGGTAATTAAGAAGTATTGCGTGCTCCTCAATTAATGATTCCTCATTCAACTGGGGGATCTTAGATACTAATTTGTCTTCATCAGGATAGAGGATTATGAAGGGGGGCTAATCCTCTAAACAATTCAATGAAGAAGAAATAGAAATTTTTAATCAAACAAAAGAGATCTAATGCTACAAGACGACATATTCATCATGAGTTCAGACTCTGTTTGTTCACATGCGATTATGCAGATCACATAAAACAGAATGATGACAATCCAGGAAGACTTCATTAACTGGAGGGAGTGAAAGGTGTGAGTGATCAAAATCTAGAAGTAGAGTTCTGGAAATGGTGATCACTCTTCCAACCAGAGTAGCCTCATTTAACTCCAGAGACAGTTCTGAATGTTACACTGCGAACTCATCTTTTTTTAATAGCTGGAGAGCCTAAAAGTTTGTATGTTCATACATTCTGGGTCAATTCATATAAGATGAGATACTTGAGCACTGTACAGAGCAAGTACAGACTGAGAGTTGAAATCTTTTTCTAAGTGGTCTGCAGTGTGTGGAACAACATGCTTCCTGGAAATATTTACATTTATCGCAGCCTGTCTTCTTGGCACTAGACAAACTCTAGAATATGGCCAGGTGACATCTAAACCAGTTTTTGTTTTTGTTTTTTGCAAGCTGGGCTCTCTTGACAGATAAAAGACAGAATCTGGAAATGACTCTTTGAAGGAAAAAAGTTTGAACTGCTTTGTATCTGTTGTGATGAATTTGCTACACAAATCACAAACCCTAGAAGGGGACAATTGGATAAAGCTATGGTCCTTTTTCGACAGACGAATGGAGTATGAGTGGTAAAGAGGGCCAGGTAATTCTTGTGGCAGCTGGAACTAGAGATAAATAGGGAGAAAAACTGAGCTTTGAAGTTATCCCAGAAGTGGGAAGTGAAAATAAGTTGAATCAATCTTAACCCTTCCCTGCCTATGATTTTTAGACTTCCTCTCTCACTTAATGTCCTTAACATCTGATTAACTTCATCTCTATTTGTTATTGTATGTTTAGCTTTGCTGGGACCTCCGTTTTTTAGAATAGAGTTATTTTTCTCATTGAGAAAAGTGATGCCAGTTCCTTGCATTTATTTAAAAGTCAACATTTTCTTTCTTTGATTAATACATGCTCAGATGTTACCGGGTGATTCTTTATCTAGCTCAGTTCTACCCAGCTGAGAACAATTTAAATTTTTTAAAAAGCCGTTCCAACCAATTCGCTCTCAGTCTGTCTTGGTATCTCATAAAATTGCATATTTGCATTTGCTGTCATCCTAGACCAAAAGACCATCACAGCAAGCAGTGGCACCGAACACTTTTACTGCTCTTATCTGAAGCAATACCTGCTGTTTTGTCTTCCAAGTTTGATGGGATCCCATGAGAAGCCTCTGCCACACTGCCTAATTAAAAAAAAAAAAGGTAACACACTGGGTTCAGTGAGCCTTCTCAAGTAAAGGTGCATTGGATTGTATCCTACCAGTGGTTATCTGAAAGTGAGCCCCACTGTGTTCAGTAGGATTTACTCTCTAGTCAGTACTCATAGTTGTGCATTCTGAGGATAAAGTATTTTTGATGTGCAGCTGAATATTTCTGAATGCTTTCCACCCCCACCCCACCCCCACCAATATGGTGCAAAAGTTTCTGATTTCAGAAAATGCTTTGTGTTGGAAGAAAGGGGAAAAAAAGGGAAAAAATGGCATGCTCATGTTTCTACTTCTGCAATCTCCATTTTATATTACTTGTTCTGCATCATTTTTCTTACCTATTCTGCCTCAGCTCTTTAATTCTAACAGTCTAATTATTAATTGCATTGCAAGACCTCCTGGCTTCTTGGTGTGATTAGATATGTGACCCATCACCCTGCCCACTTAGATTAACTATCACCGCTTTGGGCTGGTTTTCATAAGCTACATTTGTAAAATTTGACTGCAGTCAGAAGAGAGGCCTGTGTGTATTCCCACTGAAGTGTGTGCACTTTCAAACTGCTGTAAATTTCTGTAAACCATTTCTCACGTCCTTGTATCAATCAATATGTTCACATACTGGAACTCCAGAGGGCAATGGGCTGACTTCCATGGGCAGATATTTCCTTGAGGAACAGACACACCAGGAGGCCAGGCCATTTATCAATGAGTTCTAGCAGTTGTGACTTTAAGACAGCTTGGAAATGTTACATTTTAAACTTCAGACTACAACTCCAAGAATGCATCAGGAATCAACTTTTCAGTCTCAAAGGTAGTATCCTACTGAACAGATAACGGGGAAGTATTTTTAGGGCTTCTTAGAAACATCTGGTTGGATTGTGGCTTAGCTGGAAAAATACCACTGAAATTGGGTGAATGCAGAAATGTTCTCCTGCCTCTCTTCCTCCTGGAAAATGGTGATCAGCCTTTTCCACACAGATCCCTGTGCCATAGTCTCTCTCAATGAGTAGGATCTCCAGTTAGGGTAAAGGTAAAGGTTCCCCTTGACATTTAGTCCAGTCGTGTCCGACTCTAGGGCGCAGTGCTCATCCCCGTCTCCAAGCCATAGAGCCAGCGTTTGTCCGTAGACAGTTTCTGTGGTCACGTCGCCAGCGCGACGAGACACGGAACGCCGTTACCTTCCCACCAAGGTGGTACCTATTTATCTACTCGCATTTACATGCTTTCAAACTGCTAGGTTGGCAGGAGTTAGGGTAGGCTGATGCAAAAGGGGACAGAGGGAATAGCAGAGGGAATTTCTTCCAGTGCAGTCTGCTTAAATCCCTTCTTGACAGAATAGTTACTTTGTTAGATTTGTTAGATTTCAGAAGAGCAGGGCTAGGCCTGGTAAGCACTTGAATGAGAGAGCACAGGGGTATAAAATGTATGTCCAGATAGAGTCAGGAAACAATCCTACTCGAGTTGCTACCAAGTTCACCATACTGGGTGAGATGGACCAATGGTCTGACAGTGTAAAGAAGGTTCCTTATGTTCCCAACTCTGAAAGGTACAGAACCCCTGTTGTCTTTTGTGTCTGGACACCTGTGCCAAGCTGGTGTGCCAGCACTTCCAGAACTGGTGACAAAACAAACTGTGTCTATTCCTCAGAGGTATTTATTTTTATTTATTTTATTTATTTATTTATTTCATTTATATCCCGCCTATCTGGTCAATTATGACCAGATAGCATCACCACAAGGTAGCATCACCACTTGACTTTTTAATAACCCTAGTGTGGTGGCTACATAATAATTTTAAATTGTGCAATACTCTGATACAAAGAAAGAAAGAAAGAAAGAAAGAAAGAAAGAAAGAAAGAAAGAAAGAAAGAAAGAAAGAAAGAAAGAAAGAAAGAAAGAAAGAAAGAAAGAAAGTTACATGAGAATCCAGGCTTATACCCTTGCAAAGAAAAATAGACTCCTTTCCGCAACGTCTCTTCAGTTCCTAACACAACAAGATTACTGTGGTCAGCATGTTGGTAAACAGAATATACCAGGTGAGAGAGTCAAATTAACCAAATTTCCAATAAAAGACTTTAAGCAAGCAAGCAGAGACTTCAAAACTAGTCAGCTATGGAATGAACAAACCATTACCTAAGTAAAGAATGGGTAGGCAGCACTTTACTGTAGTTGCATTTTAGGGAAGGCTTTCAGATTGCTTTAGGTTGATCTTGCCTCTGCCATTTAAAAGCAAAGGAAGTGTTTTTGTTGCTTTCTTTTGTATTGTTTCTTTTCTTTTTTTTAGCAACCAAAGGCATTTTGGGGGTGGCTGGGGAATATTAATTTATAAGTAACCACTCTGGGTGCTCAATTTCTGAGGGTGTAGGGGTCACAGCACTGCTACCACCACTGAATGACCACTGAGTTTGCACCGCCCATTGTCAATTAACGACACTGGTGCAAGCTCTCTGTGGTGCAAGAGGGTGCCAGAACATCACCCTGCACGACAGAATCCTGCCATTGTGGGATCCAGAGCATCTTCCTCCTTCCTGGAAGGAAAGGGAAGACAAATAAGAAAGAGGTGTTGTTTGGGTTTTTTTGTTTTTTGTTTTTCTATGGTTCCTAATAACGTGTTCACTAACTTGAAATCATACACCAAATGTCCTAAAAAAAAAAAAAAAAAAACCCTGAAGGCATGTCTTTTTGCTATTTTTCTGGTGGTTCTTCTACACCTTCCATTGAGTCCAGCTTAGATTTTTTCAGCTCTTTGGTAGCATGTCCAAAATACATCACTTAGTACAGAACTGACACTTTTTTGAATTAATGATAAGGCCATGTCATAAACGCTTTCCCAACACCTCCTTCAGGATTGCATCATGTTCTGTAACAGTTTTGTCATGTTTTAAGACATGATACTGAGAATCTGTGACCCCTGACATATCACCAAATGTTACATCTTTCATTGAAAAACTGAAGCAGGCGAGGCCAATCTAAATGGCATCCTTTTGAACTTTCCCAGCTGATAAATGGCATGCGTTTGTGAGATTAATCAAAAGAGTTTGGTTATGTGATAGAAAATTTCAAACTTATAACCCAAGACCTACTTTGAGGTAAAGTATATTTCAGTGAATCCAAGGCAGACCTTTCAACATCACAGTAATCCAAGTTTATGCACCAACCACCGATGCTGAAGAGGCTGAAATTGACCAATTCTATGAAGACTTACAACACCTTCTAGAACTGACACCAAAGAAAGATGTTCTTGTCATTAAAGTAGGGAGTCAAGAGATAAAAGGAACAACAGGTAAGTTTGGCCTTGGAGTTCAAAACGAAGCAGGGCAAAGGCTAATAGAGTTTTGTCAAGAGAACAAGCTGGTCATCACAAACACTCTTTTTCAACAACACAAGAGGCGACTCTACACATGGACATCACCAGATGGGCAATACCGAAATCAGATTGATTATGTTCTCTGCAGCCAAAGATGGAGAAACTCTATACAGTCAGCAAAAACAAGACCTGGAGCTGATTGTGGCTCTGATCATCAGCTTCTTATAGCAAAACTCAAGCTTAAACTGAAGAAAGTAGGAAAAACCACTGGGTTAGTCAGGTATAATCTAAACCAAACCCCTTATGAATACACAGTGGAAGTGAAGAACAGATTTAAGGAACTAGATTTGGTGGACAGAGTGCCTGAAGAACTATGGATGGAGGCTCGTAACATTGTACAGGAGGCAGCAACAAAAACCATCCCAAAGAAAAGGAAAGGCAAGAAAGCAAAGTGGCTGTCCAACGAGGCCTTACAAATAGCAGAGAAGAGAAGGGAAACAAAATGCAGGGGAGATAGGGAAAGTTACAGAAAACTGAATGCAGACTTCCAAAGAATAGCAAGGAGAGACAAGAGGGCCTTCTTAAATGAACAGTGCAAAGATATAGAGAAAAATAATAGAAAGGGAAAAACCAGAGATCTGTTCAAGAAAATTGGAGATATTAAAGGGACATTTTGTGCAAAGATGGGCATGATACAGGACAAAAATGGTAGGGACCTCACAGAAGCAGAAGACATCAAGAAGAGGTGGCAAGAATACACAGAGGAATTATACCAGAAAGATCTGGATGTCCCGGACAACCCAGATAGTGTGGTTGCTGACCTTGAGCCAGACATCCTGGAGAGTGAAGTCAAGTGGGCCTTAGAAAGCATGGCTACCAACAAGGCCAGTGGAGGTGATAGCATACCAGTTGAACTATTAAAAATCTTAAAAGATGACGCTGTTAAGGTGCTACACTCAATATGCCAGCAAGTTTGGAAAACTCAGCAGTGGCCAGAGGATTGGAAAAGATCAGTCTACATCCCAATCCCAAAGAAGGGCAGTGCCAAAGAATGCTCCAACTACCGTACAATTGCACTCATTTCACACGCTAGCAAGGTTATGCTCAAAATCCTACAAGGTAGGCTTCAGCAGTCTGTGGACCGAGAACTCCCAGAAGTACAAGCTGGATTTCGAAGGGGTAGAGGAACTAGAGACCAAATTGCTAACATGCGCTGGATTATGGAGAAAGCCAGAGAGTTCCAGAAAAACATCTACTTCTGCTTCATTGACTATACAAAAGCCTTTGACTGTGTGGACCACAACAAACTATGGCAAGTTCTTAAAGAAATGGGAGCGCCTGACCACCTTATCTATCTCCTGAGAAATCTATATGTGGGACAGGAAGCAACAGTTAGAACTGGATATGGAACAACTGATTGGTTCAAAATTGGGAAAGGAGTACGACAAGGCTGTATATTGTCTTCCTGCTTATTTAACTTATATGCAGAATACATCATGCGAAAGGCTGGACTGGAGGAATCCCAAGCCGGAATTAAGATTGCCGGAAGAAATAGCAACAACCTCAGATATGCAGATGATACCACTCTGATGGCAGAAAGTGAGGAGGAATTAAAGAACCTCGTAATGAGGGTGAAAGAGGAGAGCGCAAAAAATGGCCTGAAGCTCAACATTGAAAAAACTAAGATCATGGCCACTGGTCCCATCACCTCCTGGCAAATAGAAGGGGAAGATATGGAGGCAGTGACAGAGTTTACTTTCTTGGGCTCCATGATCACTGCAGATGGTGACAGCAGCCACAAAATTAAAAGACGCCTGCTTCTTGGGAGGAAAGCGATGACAAACCTAGAAAGTATCTTAAAAAGCAGAGACATCACCTTGCCGACAAAGGTCCGCATAGTCAAAGCTATGGTTTTTCCAGTAGCTATGTATGGAAGGGAGAGCTGGACCATAAAGAAGGCTGACTGCCGAAGAATTGATGCTTTTGAATTGTGGTGCTGGAGGAGACTCTTGAGAGTCCCCTGGACTGCAAAGAGAACAAACCTATCCATTTTGAAGGAAATCAACCCTGAGTGCTCACTGGAAGGACAGATCCTGAAGCTGAGGCTCCAATACTTTGGCCATCTCATGAGAAGAGAAGACTCCCTGGAAAAGACCCTGATGTTGGGAAAGTGTGAGGGCAAGAGGAGAAGGGGACGACAGAGGACGAGATGGTTGGACAGTGTCATCGAAGCTACCAACATGAATTTGACCCAACTCCGGGAGGCAGTGGAAGACAGGAGGGCCTGGCGTGCTCTGGTCCATGGGGTCACAAAGAGTCGGACACGACTTAACGACTAAAGAACAAAATATTTCAGTGATGTTCTTAAGCGATGACAATCTGCTGACATGATAAGAGTTTACATTTCTCAAATCAGTGCACATGCATGTTGTTTCTGTATCAAAACAATGGGATGAATCCAACTAGATGAATTAAAAAAATGAGAATGTCAACTTTGAGCTTGGTATGTCTTCTTATGATTGTTGCTGCAGAGCTCTAAAGACTTTCTTTATGTTCTGCATTAACGTTTTTCTGAATTCTGTCTCTTGAAGTAGGGCTGTGCAGCAGATTTGAATAAATCCAAAATTCTAGAACAAAGTTGTCTGATTCAGACTGATTTACATGAGGTCGAGATCAAAGTGGAATATCTAGATTTGGTTATGGGCAAAAATCAGTTTCTGTCCAGAGACCAAATCAGCCCTTTTCTTTCTTTTCCTTTTTTGGGTGGAGGTGCCTAGTATGCAGACCGCTGAACCTAACTTTCCAAAATTCTGCAGGTTTTCTCCCCTCTTTAGGATTGATCCTTTCTCCAAATTCTATTTATATTTGAGCAATCTTTTTGAAAAAAATTATAGTCATTTTGTTTTTCCAATGCAACACAAAGGGAGGCTTAGAAAGAAAATCAGATTCAGGGCGTAACATGCTCGAGACGGAATGGAATACATTCCAAAGCGCTGAACTGGCTTCCAAATCAGATTGGGAGACCTACATACAGCTGTATTTCCAATGCTTGGCAACATCTGGAGTATCAGGGGGGGGCAAATGTCACCTTGTACCTGAGTATGCCTAGTCTCATCCAATTTTGAAAGATGAATAGCATTAGGCCTGGGCAGTACTTGGCTGGAAGACCACCAGGGATCTCCAAAGAGGGAAAGGAAAGGAACCCTGTAAAGCAGCTCTCGGGTAAAGTTGGATGGACCAGCAGTCAGAGTCAGTGCAACAAGGCATGTTCCTTTGTTCTTATGGATGATGGCAATCTCTCCCACCACCTCCTGACCCATCAGGGGTTCTTTGCTTTAATTATTGTTGTTCAGTGGCAATGAAGTAGTTGTTGACATGCACAATCACTGCTTGCTGTGTGGCTGCTATAAGCAACCTCTCCCTGCCTTCCCTGAATAAGATTACGTCAGTTCTTCTACAAGTTGGAACTGATCCTGAGCTTCATGTTGAAACTAGGCTTGATTTAGAGCTGTCATAAAACTGTCATGAGAAATTTGCATGTAGATGAAATGCACATGTAGAACAAATGAGAACCAATCATGAAAAATATCTGTAGAATGCTGTTAAACAGAGGCTTCAATCATAGTATTTGAACCACCACTGTCCATTTCAAAATAGGCTGGTGGACTGTCAACAAATTAATTAACCATTCGATGTTTACATGGCTGTATGTTAAAAAGATGTTTCTAACTTTGTATAAAACTGTGATTTAAAAGACAAAATGCTATACAGAGAATTTCCAAATATGAAATTGCTACATTCTCAACATATGTAATATTTGCTAAAATACTGAGGAGCCTAGGCAGTCTTGTTTTTCTTATTTCTGTGAGAACCAAAACCCAAACCACGGTTTGTATGTAGTACTAAAAGTAAAATCAAACACTTGGCAAAGAGAAGAAATGCTGAAAGGTGCTTCCTTTCCTATCTTTGTCTGTGAACTGGGCAGTGTAAGACTTACCTTATTCCCATGGTGTTTGGAAGTCCAGTGTGTGGGACAGAAGTATACAGTTATCACTTTCTGCCTTCCCATTCAGCGTTGTCTCTTACTGCCCATCTTTGGAACACCAAAGGCAAGGAACAGTCACTATAAGCAATGCCAAAGCTTGTGACATCCTTTTACTTGGTCCAAAGGGTATGCACCTAGGATGTAGATGGTTTGACCATCAATCTGATGACCCATTTGACTCCTCCTTGATGTCTTTAGAGTGATTGTCCATATGCACCGGAACACATCCAAGCTCAGTCTCTCAACCAATTGCACCATTAACCAGTCCCCCTAGATCAAGGATGGGTAAGCTGCGACCCTCCAGAACTTGTTTGACAGCCATTCCCATGATCCCTCACCAATGGCTTTGCTAGCTAGAGCTGATGGATTCAGGGGTGGGGGGAGAGGTTTCCCACCACTGTCCTGGTGCAACACATTAAAAGAAGATGGATTCTCAAAGAGCAAAAACATGCCCCACTACAAGGAGCAACAATCCTGGAAAGAAATAATCAAAAGAGGACTTATAACATATATTGGTCAGCCTTCAGGCACAATTTAAATGGAGATGATGAACATGATGTACTTCATCTCCATCTTTGTAGGCAAGATGTTTCCTGACTACAAATCCCATCATCCTCATAATCTCTGGCTAACAATCAGAGAATTGTAGGGAGTTGTAGTCTGGTGATCTATGGAAGGCCATAACTTTTATACCCCTGGTTTAAATAATCACAGTGTTCCAGACACTTAGATGAGGATGAAAATATAATCTCAGATTTAAAATCGTTTAGCATTCTCATTAGTCTCCAGTATTAAGAATTAGTGTTCTATTCTGCCTGAGGAAGATTATCTGAGCTAATGGAAAGTCTTTACCAATGAAAATTTTGTAATAAAATGTGCCATCGCTTTAGATATTTTAAAAGTTTATTTTCCTTCAATAGTTCTCTGTACAAAGTGCCAGAGTTGCAGGAATCCAGTAATTCATGAAACCAAGGTCTCGATTTAATCCCTTGTGTTTCCTCCTTGCACCAGTTATGAATTTCTGGTCTCTATTTAATTATCTTCATGTCACCAATATTTACAATGTGCATAAAAAGGAGTCCTGGATAAGCATATTTTAACACATGTTTTCTGTGTGGCATCAGTATTCTTCCAAATACAGCACTAAATTTCCCACTCTGCTTGACTGGTGCAACAGACAACAGAGCTACGTCCTAGAAATAATGTAGCAGAACTTTACTGCTGTTGCCTAGTCAGTGAATGATTGGAAACTCACACACTTCTTATAAGGGACTCCTTTGCAATTCATGGGGAAGAAGATACTTTGGAATTCATCTATGCATTTCTAAATCTCTCCATCCCGTTTACAACCAAGAAGTAGTAGTAGCTGGGCAGGTTTGTGCATGTTATTTGCTTCATAGGAAATATGTCTGTGTCTAATAGTAAAGTGGTGGTAAGAATGGAAAGAAGTTGGTCAAGAGGAGAATACTAGCATCTAATTTGTGTATATCCGCCTAGAGTGGTCACAATTGACCAGATAGGCAGGGTATAAATGAAATAAATAAATAAATAAATATCTGATGCTACACATCTGAAACTGGATATTAGATTTGAAAAACGTTTTTTTGCCACATCCTTGTATGGCATTGCACAGCATCTTGCAAGGTCATCTCATACCAGCAAATCAACATTCCACAAGGCAATTCTAAAATGGTCTACAGGGTACCCTCTTGTGCTCACTACCATTCACACTTGTTGAAAAACAGCCATGACAACTGCTTTATGTTTGAGTGAAAAGTGGTTTACTCATGAAAACAGAAATAAGCCTCTGGGATTTTTCCTTGATTGGTGTCATTTTGTGAATGGTACTCAGCACAAGATGGTATCCTGTAGACCATCTTGACTACTGCCACTGGTGTTGTCAGTATTCATTGCCATGTAAACTTGGCATCCTTTTTCCTGGTGGCAACGTGGGCAGGATATTGTGCAGCAATATCTGGCCATTTCCTGGTGTTTTATATCACCTATACAGAAGCACAATATCCCATATTCATTAACCAGAGGTATTTTTAAAAGAAGTGGATTAAAGTATTTGCATAAAGCCAACCTGTGGAAGAGCAGTAGGGCTGCATCTCTTGGATCTCCTCAGATGTTATGCTCCTCATCAGCTCCTATCTGAAATTGAGAAACACATAGCATATCATGCATTAGGAACTAAATTTGCAGGATTCCCAGTCACATGCATACTTTCACCATTACAGATGAGTGCACTCACAGAGAAAGTCTAATAGTCTCCGCAATGCCTTGCATAGAGGACAACTGGCAGGGTGCACAATGTCACAGTGGGGCCAAAAGGTGTGCTGCTCCCAAACCACTGCCACCCAACACCCTGCTTTGGGCTAGCACAGGTGGGAACTTCTAGCTCTCTGGATGCTGATGAACTATTATTCCAATTATGCCTCATAATGGATCTGATTGGATGGTATTGATAGGTCCAAGAACATCTTGAAGGTCACAGGTTCCCCAACCTGTCCTTGGGGTAATCTATGCATACAGCACCCATACTGCCTCAACCTGCAAGCTTGCTTCTTCAGAAACTGTTGCTCCCTGTCATCATTGTCCCAGCTTCCTTATAGTCTTTTTAGTGATGCCACAATAATGGTAGTCAATAACAATATGATAAGGTTGCCTACCAGGCTCGACTTGGCTTGTTTGTTTTTCTACTTCAAATAAACTTCCAAGCCAAAGTGATTAATTAGCAACATCCACCAAATAGCCCCTCGGAAAGACAACTTGCTCCCTGTTTTCATTGCTAGACTCCTGTGGCTGTTTAGAATAGATACTTTTCATCTGTGCAGAGTGCTTCTCTTTATTATCCTCATTAAGATATAAGGATGCAATCCTAAGTGTGCCTAATTGAAAGTAAATTCCATAAACATCAGTTACATCAGAGAAAAATATGTTTAGAATGAGAAAGTCAATGTAAAATATACTTTTCAGAATCTAACATACAATAGTGCTTCCCCCTTGCTCTACCACTCTTCTCCTCCTGTGCTTTTCCCCAAATTTTGTATTCCTGATGTTGTCATTGCCACCATTTGAGTTCTGTGTTCACTATGGATAACTTGCATTCTTGGGGACAAAGAAGGAGCCTCCCTGAAGAGTGAAAACATCATGAGTACACTCAGGCATTCCCCTGGGCAATGGCATGCAGCCAGCAAATCTTTCACTTCCAGAAGCGTTGCACTGGAACAGCAGAGAGACCCACCCAATTCATGGATGCTGACCCCCTGAACAATGGTTGAAGTCATGGAAAAAATTCTGCGCACATCTCAAGCTCTGGCTACTTCTGGTCAAAAATAGGCGGATTGCTTTCATATTTTAATTGGTTTTCTATTTGCCAATATTTTACGTGCATCCATGATTTTGAATTGTGCAATGCTCTGATATGAATAAAGAACGAGACCTGCATTCTGATAAATAACTGATACTTCAGTTGCATGAGATCACATTGCAATATCTGAGATTTTCTTCTTTCTCTGCTAGATGAAAGGATGTCAGGGGGAGAAGAAGGTTTTTGCTCACCCATGGCACTGTGTTGTAGCAGTTCACACTATGCCCAGGAATTATATTAATTATATTTGCCTGTGCAAGTTCTTCAGATACTCTTGGTTGGCAGCAGGCATTCCACATCTGAAGAGAAAACTACAGTTGATTGCCTCTTGTTTTGACTTCATTTTAAACTGAATCACATGGACAGTGATTGAAACAGAGTGGAGTATTCCCCGATGCCCAAATTGATGGATTCGTGTTAATTTACAATGTGGCCAGGCTGGGTTTTCCACCACTGATACTTATTGCTCTTAGTCTTCCTCTTCATACACTTAATCAGAATAAACATGTAAATGTTATGTTACAGCCTGCTTCTCTGAAGCTACTATGTGATAAGAACAGTGCATATCAATAAATGAACACTGAGAGCATGCCCAGGTGGCATATAGCTCATTATTTGGATTGCTTTTGATGCTGTTTGGTTCTAATCTAAGCACAGTATCCACATGTGTTTTGCCTTAGAGGGATCTAGCCTGCCTCTTTTTAGAGCTGTCCCATTGCTTTTTGGCACAGTGGTAGGGCTACAGGGTTTTTTGGCATGATTCGGGGAACTCTTAGTTTGTTCTGTAGCCCATATAAATGGTTAGCCTGCACCAAAATACAGCTGCAGGCAGTGTTATCTGAGGTGAAAACCCTGTGATATATTTGGTGGGTTGTGGCATTGAAAGGGATGATGGAGACACACACACCCTGCTATTTTCAACTACTCTATCCTTATAATTTTTTAAAATATATTTTTCCTATTGATGCAGTGCTATTCTAGATAAACAAGATAAATTGGCGGTATTGTTTACCATGCTAGGTAGATGCATTGCTGTTTCGCTGTGTCACTTGATTTAACAACAACAAAAGGAAATGAACCGTGACCTGCTGAATGACAACCATGAGAAAAGGCAAGGAAGAGGGCGGAAAGAGGAATGTCAGTGTGAACAGGACTGCCCAAGTGAGAGATAAAATAGATCACACTCAAGATCAGAACTTTTTAAGCGCCAACCGGACTGCTCCAACTTCCCAATGTGGATGTGTTCTGAATCTCCCATATTTATCCCTGAAGTGGATTGAAATCCATTACTCTTATAAACCCTTTCTTCACAAAACCACCTCTCCATCCATATTGCAGCAGTATTAAAAGTCAAATGCACCAAAACAGATTTCCTCTTATTGGTGAGTTTTCAAAAACATAGCCGTTCATTTTTATTATTTTGATGTTTTTGGTTTTTTTTTAATTTCTAGCTCCAAGAGAAAACCACCACTGTTCAGTTTCTCAGGCACATTGCCATTGTGTCTCCAAAGCCTCCAGCTGCAAGATGAGATGTGGGGGAAACCACAGACTTTTCCTGTTTGTAAGCTCCTGATAGCTGTCCCAGATAAATCACTACAAATTAACTTTAAGGCATAGCACTGGGACTGACTAATCTTAGGACAAATAATATTTCTCTCATAATGAAGGCAAGCTGAGAAAGCGTTGTATTGTAAGGAAAGTGACAGTTCTGCCAAACCTCGACAGAACTTGCAAGAGTCAGACTCATGTGAGATTATTGTACACAGTGCTGACTAAGAAAAAGAAAGGACAGAATTGGGTTATTGTGCTGCAGCTATATAAACATGCGCAGGAGATAATCATGTGGAGCTGTGACATGCACACCTTTTATACCACCAAGAACTCCCATCTGCTTGAAGTGGTGCTTTTGAGGCAAGAAATACAAGAGTCACTTCTGCTGAAAGCCGTATTAAATCTCTTTTGTTCAGGAACACATAGATTATTTTTTAGAGAGTTTTATTTTGAAGTAGCATTATATTTTTTCAAATAAAGTTGTCAAATGAAGTCAAGGAGAAGAACAACACACATAATGACACAACAAGGTCGATCAGGTTGTAATCTTACACACAAAGACTGACCTGGGAGTAAGTGCCATCAAATTCAGTGGCACTTGACGTCTGGGCAGACTACACTGCACAGAAATAAATAAATTACAATCATTAACATATGTTGCATATGAATGTGGGATGGCTAGAACAACTGAAAGAGAAACTCAATCATTACTGAGAAATTAAAGATATATAAATTAATGATAGTAAAACACACAGGTATCTGTTTGAAATTTCCCACATAGGAGGTAAATGGAAGTCATGAGGCATTACAGATTTTTTTTAAAGAAAGGATTTATTTATTTTTTAAAGAAAGGATTTATTATCTATTATCTTCCAAATTTTATTTGTCCTTGTTCAGAAGGCTTCCAGTTGTCATCCAAGCCAGCAAGGCAGCAGTCCCAGACGGGTATGTAATAATCACATAAACCACAAGGATTGGAAGTAAAACAGGCCACAACTTTATTGGTAACTTCTGCCATTAGTACTGGTGCTAGCATGGAGGACAGCTCAACATCAGCCAACCCATCTGCTGACATTGTTGTAACCAAGGTAACTAGAAAACGGGGTTAACCACGTGAGCATCCACCACTGTGTGGCCCTTTCCAGCACCTTTAAGGTGGAGTGTAACTGTATAGCTAGGCTTCAACTGGAAATATAAAGAACAAAAGGAGAAACAAGATCACATTATCAAGATATCTTTCCATGCCAATTCAGCCGGTATTCAAGGGAGTCTTTATTGGGGCTGTAACCCCTCAGGGCTCAACAAGACATGGTGCTTTATCAGGATCATATGGTCAGCAGCATCCTGTTCCCTGAGACTGCAGGATCAAATGCTAAGACCAGAGATCAGATCCTTGTGATGTCACAGAGATGAGACAGGCAAAGATTGGAAGCCAAACCAGAAAAGCTGAAAAATGCTCCTGCACCATGGTTTCTCACCCGACCTCCCTGTTTCACTCCAGGGGGCCTATGAGGCTCAAGTCGGCCAAAGTGCATGCACTTAATATCCCTCTTCCCATTTACACTACTTTTGCTTTTGACTTTCTGGTACTCTAAACACTGCACAAGCACCCTCTATTTTAGAACTGCTTTGTAGGGATTCAGCGACCCCTGACACTAGCTGTTGTTTTGTTTGCAACCTTGCATGCTTTCTGTGATTTCTAAAATAGACCCACCTTTCTGCTGAGTGTTTTTTCCCTCTTTTTTTCTTTGGCTGGTGGCAGTTGTTTGCTGTTGGTCTGTTTGGTTGGTTGCTAAGTGAAGTAAAGCAAGCAGTATACACAAGTCTGTAATTTCAAGCAACTATAAGTAAAGAAACTTTTTTTATTCTTTCTCCTACAAAATGCCTCAAAGTGACTTATTGAGACTTTAAATGTTGGTTAATGAGAAAGTGATGGATTCTGGGGAACTTGAAGCTATTCTCCTGTGTGGATCTCTGCATTTCTGTTGCATAGGAAAAAGATAATTTTACCATAAATTCTAAACTTTGCAACAGTAGCTGGGATTGGGTGAAGACTGGCCCAGATTTTAAAGCAACCTCACTTTTTACAAGTATTGATAACCTACACAGAGGGATCTGATTGATATTGGCACTGTAGCACATACGTTTAGTTTTTTGTCCCCTACCATGACCTTGATTAGTATTCCATTCCCTAAACCTATTCATTGGGCAAGCGGGAAACACCCCTCAAGACGCCTAGAGTGGTCGTCTGAACAGATAGGCGGGGTAAAAATACAACAAATAAATAAATAAATAAATAAATAAATAAATAAATAAATAAATAAATAATTTTTTAAAATTTTTATTTATTCATTGCCAAAATATGTCCCCTGAATTGCTGCTGCCATTCCCCTGCTCTACTATTCTCTGCCTTCTCTAATCCCACGTTTCCATTTATTGTTGGAGGCTTTAAATATATTTTTAAAGGTTCTCACAATATGAAGAGGGAAATGTGTTACTTTTTTGTCTTTTCCAAGAACGGAAAACTACACAATGCCATTCTTGAACGTCTACAAGGTTAAATGGAAGGACAAGAGAGAAGAAAGCTTATTTCTCATATATTTTGCCCCATGACATCCCCAGGTTGATTTGTCTTTCATTGTCGTCGTCTTTACTCAGGTTCTGGTCATGAAAGTGTTCAGCTTTCAGGAGGCATAAAAAAAGAGGCAGTGAAAAGGGAGGGCTTGAGCAGTGACATTTTGTTAAAGAGCAGAGTAACCCACTCTGTAATCGTGAGGCCTGTCAGATTGAAGAATTGAAGGGGGAAATTAGTAAGGCATTAAAATGCTTGATTCTGTCCAGAGATGTTCTCTTAAGTAAGCCATGCAAACTAATGGCTTTGTCCATCCAAGGAACAGAGAGAAGGTAGCACTAAAATGGCAATGACACCAAGTGGGGTCAGAGGAGGGGAAAGTGATGAGAGCAAATATGTCAGGTGGGTGAATCAGAGATGGTCATTAATAGCAGCTGAGGAGACAAAAGGTAGCTTCAGATAAGATTTAGTGGTCTAGTCAGATCCTGTTTTCTGTGAGTACTTGAAGCGCAGGACAGCAGCAGGGGGTGTAGTTGCAGTGAAGGAGGGAGCAGTGTGGGTGGGTAAAATATTTCCCACCTCAAGGTAGTGGTTATTCTTTTTTACAAGGTAACACCTTACACCCTGCCACAGTAAAAGACTGTACAGATTGGTACAAGTACAAAAGCAGAAGGCTGTGCCCAGTCGACTGCTACAACTATTGTTTGTTTTGGTTTTGAAAAGCTGCTTCCTGTAACTAGGCATCTGCAATTCCTGCTTCAAAGTAAATAACGGCAAATAGAAAGGAATGAATTTATGTTGAGAGAAGCGGGGGGGGGGGGCAGAGATGTGTGTCTAAACAGAGAAACTTAACAGAAAATATATTCCCAAGCCTTGAGGAGCAAAACAGCTAGAAGAGAAAGACCTTTAATGCAAGAGCCACATTTTGCTCATAGTTGTAATAACAGATTATATTAAATTCTTGTTGTTAACACTTACTTGCATGGCAATAAGTAAGAGGAAGACATGGATAAGAAACTCAGGTGGTTATTATCCATATGTAGATCCAGGA
This sequence comes from Intellagama lesueurii, assembly GCA_037013535.1. Taxonomy (NCBI): domain Eukaryota; kingdom Metazoa; phylum Chordata; class Lepidosauria; order Squamata; family Agamidae; genus Intellagama; species Intellagama lesueurii. The sequence continues at coordinate 203,438,000 of JBAJHW010000003.1, read as the reverse complement.
AGGTTTTGTGATGCTTGAGTCCTTAAAAAAATAATAAGGCTCTGCACTGACTTTCAGGAAGTGCGTAAATACCAACATAATGAGTGGGTGTTTATGCATTTCTGGGGTGCATACAAGGCACAGCAAAGAATACAAAGGACAGAATAGCATGCCCTCGGATTCCTTATGTTACAGCTAGCATTCCTGTCCCACAATAAGAAATGGGAAAAGAGGAAAAAAGCTAAGGAAGAGGCTCCATGGGTGGCAAAGGAGAAGAAAATTATACTCTTAAAAACTAACCTTCCTTGCCTTTCCTGCTACAAAGTCATTGATTCAATCATCAATTCAATCAAAGTTCTTTGGTCACAGCAGCAATAATTTCAGATTGGTGGGGGAAATGTGGTGGGTGGGTGGGTGGGAGGAAATGGAAACAGCTCTGTCCTTTGAAGAAGGAATCAAAGAGGATAGGGCCCACTGTCTTTTTAAAGTCCTTCTCCAACTCCCTCTTCTGTGGCTTGGCATTGGGGCTTTCTCCTTGTAAGGAGCACAAAATCAGTTGGAAAATAAACAAGGGGGAGGAGAGTGCCCAACTCCACAGACTACTGCTAGTTTGAGTTTTCCATTCAAAGGAATGGGTTTTTCTTTGTTTTTGACAGAGAACCAGAAACATGCAAATACCATCAAAGACCCACACAAATTGTGTCTCAATCTGTGTGCCTTTATTAGGGCACAGTGTCACAGTCCGAGATATCCCAGGCAGCCTCTCACCAGGGGCAAGTGCACCAGGACTCAGTCCACCACACAGTGTATCCAAAGACCAAATTTAGTCCAAAAACACTCACTGCACAGTTGGTTGTGACCAAACAGAGGTGGGAGCACAAAGCCGGAACAAGGCACCAAGATGCAGGAGGCCAGCAGAAGTAAGCAGGGAGTAAGTCACCAGGAACATTAAGCACAGCCAAAGACCTTTGTTGCTGAGGCAAATTCTGGGAGGTAGAACCACTCCTATTTAAAACAGGCCTTCCCTCCAGGTTTCCAGGTGAGCCTCATAAGTGGCCCAGCAGCTGCTGCACAGGTCAGGGCCTGAGCTGCAAACACCAGGCCATTCCTGGGTCAGGCTGGCCCTGATCCTGCAGCTGCCAGGGTGGTACGGGCTGGATCCTGACACACAGATCAGTTAAAACCGCTTACATTTGCACCACTATAGTTTAGAAATGGGAATATATTAAGAAAAGTTCAGAACAATTTTTTATTCTTCCAATATTCCTTTTTTTAAAAAAGTGTGGTGCATGCTAGTGAGAACAAAACAAAGTTAAAGTTTGCAACATTATGCACAGTGATCTGGAAGGACTGAATTCCACTGGATTTGTTTCCAAATTGGTGTGCTTTGAATTGCAGCCAAAAGGCTTGATCCTATATGCATTTTCTCTGAGAAGCAACATCCACAGGAACCAAAGGTACTTGTGAAATGAAAGGAACTAAAATGAAGAGGTGGCATGGTCATATGTGTGATTAATCCAAAATAAATCTCATTGTTAAAAAATGTGGATATGATTACAACCTTAATTGATGGGCAATCACATTGACAGATAATGTGGGAAATGCTCCAGGATTGGGATGGTCAAAATCACTTTGTTTTCCATTGACTATATGATGTACAAGTCCAATGCAAATCAGCTTGAAGTTTTCCCCTCCTCATTTGTACTTTTTTGCACTCTCCCTGGGGCTTCTACTCCCCCCCCCCCAGAATGATTCGCATCAGGAAGGAAGGAAGGAAATCGGCAATCAGCCCTTGTTTTCAACGCCAGCTGGTGGAAGTCCATTTGCTTTAACTGACTGACAGACATTAGTGAGAAGGAAATGGGCAGGCAGCCCTTGTCTGCAGATTGTTAAGGTAGCTCTACTGTAGCCGTGCCTTCTGCAAATTTGGATGGCTACAGTTGAGCTGTCTTAAAAAGCTGCAAAGAAGGACTTATTGCCATTTTTCTTCCCTCTCTGCTGACTCCTCAATGGTTAGCTGAAACAAGTTCACCCAAGGAAAACCCAGGTGCAGCTTCATAATAAACCATTTGCACCCTCAGTTATATAGCGGTAGCCACCAAAGAGGCTCTCTTTCTGTGCTGCTGGGCTGGAAACAGGATAGGGAGAAAAGCCCACACTGCAATTTCTTCATAGGCCAGTGTCAACTCTTCAGAAACTGATTCTGCTGGTGTAGGTAAAAGATTCATAACACAAGCTTCTTCTGTGAGACTCAGAGTTTCTCATATAACTCAAATTGCTAATGGAAACAACATTAGAGCAGCAGCTCCCACACTCCATCGGAGTGCAGGCATCTGTGTTTTCTCCCAAGCCACCACATCCAGGATGGGCTCCAACACTGTGATTCACAAAATGGAAGTTAGAATTCTTGTATGTAACCCACAGTGGTGGTCCTCCACATGACTATGCCTTTGTTATGCATCAAAACAAAATGATGCATCAAAATCATTTCTATTTGCATCCTACAGATCTGTTCTTTCTCCTGTGAAGACTGAAATTGCAGCTTATTGTTCCTATAAGAAAACACCAGCTTTTCTTCTTCCAATCAATTTTCTGAAAGTTACAATACGAATTTCTTTTCTGGGTGTTTAAGTAGTGTTTGAAATCTACAAAGCAATTTGCAATTTTACTACATTCATCTTCTCAATATGAAGCTCTGAGAAAAAGAAAGCCATACAAAATCATCAGGTCACTGTTCTATCTGCTTCTCGTTAAAGTCTGGAAAATAATGACTCGTCGTTCATATGTTGGTTGTGGTGGATGAAGTAACATGGTAAATTGATTTGCTGACCTTTTGTATGGACCATTTGCCCCACGGTGTTGCATCTGTCAACATGGCATAGTTATGTAGACATGATGTTCAGTGCAAAGATCGTCCAGTTTACTTTGCTGAATTTTTTCCTTCCCTGTGCTTAGCAGGGGAAGCATATTCCTGTATCACATCCATGATGGTTTGATCATGTTTCCTACTAATTTATGCTCTCTAAAACATTTATTCAGCAAATGTTATGACTAACACTTCTTGTGCCAATTTTTCTTTTAAGAAACCCAGTGAGGTATAGGGGATAAAGCAACAGATGAGGACAAGTGACCTGAGTTCAAATTCTTGCTCAGCCATGGAAACTCTCACTGGGACAGGTGGAACTGGCAAAAACCACTCCTTAAATATATTGCTTACCAGTCAGACCCCATTAGGTTCAATATAAAGTGGATCTGATTTGATGACACATAACAACAACAATATGCCACTTTTAGCTTCCCTGAACTGCAATTCTCTTTTTCACATCAGGGACACTTCTAGTGTAAGTAGTAACTAGTAGAAAATAAAGCACCTGTCTGAGACTGAACACATCTTGATATATGTCTAGATTCCATTACTAGATAACAATTAAGAACACTCACTAATGAGATCCCTGAAGAAAACTTCTCACAGTACTCACAATAACTCTGAAACTTGGATAGAACAAACTTACTATATTATTTTTAATTAAACATCCCTATGTAACAAGGTAGCCAGTGTGGTCTAGTGGATAGAGTGATGAACTGGGACTCTGGAGACCAGGGTTCAACTCCTTCTTTGGCCATAGAAATTCACTAGTGGAATAGAGCCGGTAAAACTACACCTTAAATATCTCACTTATTTTGAAAGCTCTGTTAGGGTTACTATAAGTCAGTTCCAACATGGCGACACATAACTAACTATGTAACAATGGCAGAGTCATGGGGAGGAAGCATAATCAAAGAGTTAAACTGCTTGGTAGCTAAAATGTTAAGAACAGCAAGGGCATGAATTAGTGATCAATATGGCAGAGGACACAACCTTCTCTAGCCCAATTCAACAATTCCCACACTAATGATGGTGTAGTGTCACCAGCCCAAGATTTGACTGGAGAAGACTGTTTTCATTCTTTGTTTTTAGGTATTTTATTAATTTATTTGCAAATAAGTAATAAGCATGAGAAATAATCTCAGTTCTTCTTGAGCGCATTATATAGCAATACACTCAAAATGGAAATAAAACTGTGGGTCAGGGAAGTTGGTATCTCTTAAATATCGGCTTATTTGGGGTTGCATCTGGGTTGGATCATAGAACCATATATGAGTTTCTCACATACTGCAGAGAGATTCCATATGGGTCATGGTAGGGGAGGGTGAGTTCTGGTAATGTGCAGTTCTCAGGCCCAGCTGGCTCATCTACTGCAACTTCCCCTCTTCTTTTTTAAAATTATATATTTTATCGATTTTCATAGAACAATCACAAAAGGGTACATAATGATATAAGAAGGTAACAGTAAGGGTGCAACTATAGCAACAGAGGTAATAAAGATTCAGGAGGTAGAAAAAATTAGGAATATACTGGAGCAGCAGTGAAATTACATAAGGATTATAGAAGGAGAGCCAACACATCAAATTTAGCAATATGTCAGTAGTTGAGTATTGGTTGCCACAAGCAATGAATGGATACCAGTTCTCAATAAAATTGTCTGTATATGCTTGCCCAGTGGAGACAAGAATTTATTTTGTGAGCATGCTCATTATAGCAAAATTCAATAGCCTTTGATACCATCCGTTCATACCTGGGAGATCGTGACTTCTTCCATGTAAAGGTATTTCTAGCATTGCATTGATCCTGTATGCAAAACGTACAGTCTTTTCTGTAGGAAAAACAATCAAGGTTGTCCTTTAAAAAGTTAAGTAAAGCTGCACAGTTTAGATCTATGTGCACAGAACTGTAAAATAGTCTGCAAAATGCGTCCAAGTAAAACTGTATACAATTGAAAATGGGCACAACCATGCTTTATCCGTTGGACAACTTCTTGCAATAAATGCATACAATAGAAAATACATACAGAAAAAATCATACACATTTAAATGGGCAAAAATTTGCTGGTTTTCTTGTTGAATTCAGGGACATCATGCAGTCTGATGTGAGATGAATACAGAATGACAATATCATTGGGAAAATTAGAAGTCGCGTGAAAGCTCAGGATTTGCACATCCCTAATGAGAAGAGAAAAGGATGGGGTTTTGTCTGTCTTCTGCCATGTCGTTTCATCACAATCTTAGCTGAATTACTGTACGCTGGATCTCATTCTGTGTCAGGTATGTCCATAAATAGTTATGAGGGGTGCAAAGAATTCTTGCCAAATTGCTTTTTGTTCACAAGACAAGTTGTCCTGACACTCTGAGGCAACATGCTGACCACCAGATTTCTTGCCTTCAGTAGAAGAACAAGAGAAGGAGAGGTTTCCTTCATTGGTATTTCTGCAATTTGTCTCTGCACAAAAATAGTGTCTCCACCCTAGGTGAAATAATAGCATGCAGGCGCGCACACACAGCAATCACAACACATCTGACTGATTTTGTCAAAAAGACACAAGCAACATATCCAGTGCTTCTGATTTTTAAAGCAACAAGGCAGTAGATATTGTAATGTTGTGTAGCTTGAACAGTTTACCCCATTTGTGATGTGAAAAAAATCTTCAAGAAAGTATCTCACTGATTCACAGGTGAAGACAAAAACAATTTAAAACTTCATTCTGACACACACACAAGACAACCAAGAATCTGCATCACTATTAGCTGTGGCTTTTTCTTCTTCCTAGTTATTCTAGCAATAGTAGGAGTAAGCCTGTGATGCTAGTTATATGTGACATAAGGAACCTGATTTGTTGCTTTCCCCAAAGCATCACCATGGGAAACATGAATTCACAGACAAGCAACAGAGCCAAAATGAAGACTTCACTACCTATATATACCTAGTACTCACAACGAGAAATCAATTACAAACCATGGCAGGGATCTGACTGCGAAGCTTTGTCGAACTGGAGGAGAAAATGAATAGAAAACACTGACATATACACACAAACACACAAATTTGCTATGCATCCTTCTAGCCTCTGACGTAGAATTAATGTGTAGCAAGCAATCTGTAAAGGAAAGGGAACCATATCTAAAAATTATGTAATTTTGAGAAGGGAAATGCAAATGTTTGCAGTTTCCATAGACACCCATATTTGGCAATACAGTACATTTCTCCTCTTATTAAATATGCATAACTAAGTTACAGCTTAGGATGCAATGGGAGAGTTTCAATTTTCTTTATGTTGCCATCAGGGAATTACTAATGGGAAAAGAAGATTTCTGAAGACAGTTGTGATAGATTTTAACTTCTAAACCCCACAGGTGGGTGAGCCTTGACAAAACTAGCAATTTCCTGACGAGAGTTGTGGGAAGAGGGCCTGAACGTGAGCCTGGAGTTCTATCCCTAGGCTATGGTGATGTGGAGAAAATGTGGTAGCAGATGCTGCTTTGCCTTTTAGCACCTCTCTTATTCTTTCCTTTTTCTTCTTCTTCTTTTTTGTTTTCATAGCTGTATTGTTTCTAAAATGATGCTTTATGTTCTGCCTGATAGGGACATACCTGAGGAAAAATGTAGAGGGAATTTTACATATAAAATACACTGGGCTCATTTAAAAAAATCTATTTCCTCACACAAATTGAGGGAAATGTATCCATTATTTGGGCTGGGTGAGAGAGAATTTGCTGCTTTCCCCTCCCACCCTCAGCCTTGGGAAAGTCACAGCTTTTCAGGTTGATTTCCCTACCAGTATCAAAGCCGTCAGGGTGATCTCCCTCATGAGGCAGTTGTAAGGGGTGAACACCATAAAGATTAAAAGCACTCTGCAAATTTAAATGGCAATAAAAATGACAAATGGCAGGTTAGTAATTCTAAGTGCTGGCAAGAAGCACCAGTTGCCCGGCCAGGTGGAACCTCTTTGGATGACTTCATCTCTCCTTCAGAAAGAGTTTCTTTTAAAAAGAGAAGAAAAGACAGGGAGGGCAAGAATAGGCAGGGGAACTGGTACAAGCCACTAAGCTTCACCTAGGTATGGATAAACACCTCTTGAAGAGAGCAGAAAGTGCTCAGCCAGACAGCTCATGAGCAGGACATACAGAGGTAGGCAGCTGAACTGCCATGGCTCACCTGTTTTGCTGGGCCTGCCTCTCTCAGTCTTCATAGCTATGCTAATGGAAGATGATGGGAGATGTAGTAGGACTCCTATGGAGGGCCCCATGCCAGGAAAGGCTGCTGTAGATCTAAGGAATTCTTGCATCACCTGCCCACCAACCACCTAATTGCCAGCAGTTGTGGAAAGTCCATAAGAATGGTCACTGTGATCTGATGAGGGCTGGAAACTTGTGGCAAGATATGCAACCACAAAGTAATGTCAAGCACCAGAGGCCTCTCTGGGAATCCTTTTGCAGCCAGAGATGGGATAGAAATCAGTAAAACAAACAATTAAAAAAAAAGTCCTGTGGCAAGACTATCAAGCTTTATTGGCATATGCTTTCCTGGACTGAGTACCCCACCAAAAAAGAAAGGTCAAAGATATTTGTGCTCCATATTCTTCATTCCTGCATCCTGTTGAGTTCTCTTTTATTTTTCTTAGGTGGAATTAACAATAGTTACATGCCATCAAATTGATTCCAGTACTCACCTGAAGGTTTTCTAGGCATAAGGTACTCAGACGTAGCATTTAGGTGGAAATTACATACCAGAAACATGGGAAACGGGATTCCAGATTCAGCAGTTGTGCATAGTTATAGGATCTCTGGGGACCTGTAAATAATGCACCCAGGTTCTTTAACAGGAGTTTAAGCCAGTTTTCTATTTCCCTCTGACTGCCTTGCCCCACCTGCTATATAATTGTTTTTAGTTGGAAAGAAGTTCTTTGTTCCTCCCCCTACCATCTTATCAGAGGAAATGGAGCATCCATAATATAATCTTTCCACGTTATCTGGGGAAAACGGTGAAACGGAGTTGTACCAGTGGCATATTTTAGAACTATCTGGGTAGCCATTTGTCCTCATGGAACATTGAGGTACAAGATGTTTTCAATGGTGGGCCCAACACTGCTGGGAACACTACTGCAGTCAGTTTGGGCAGGGCAAGGCAGGCAGCATAGTGACTGGAAGGTGAGATAGCCTTGTTGACAACAAACTCTCCTAATGTACAACTGCTGGCTTTGTGCTCTTGTACTTAACAGGGAAAGTGGGATACATTGACTAGGGTGTTACATTGCAGTGACAGGGTGCCTGCACAGACATCCAAAAATGTCTTTGAATTAAAAGCCAGGAAAATATTAAAAGCTAGGATTGATGGCATACTCTGCTTTTGAGAGAAGGCTTTGAAAGAGTGTTTTTTTTTTCCACAACAACCCCATGAAACTTAGCAGTGGCAGTCAGCAAAAACTGCCATTTATATTCGAGTCTGTATATCCAGCTCTGGCTTGAGTTAAATGGCCCATCTAGTTACATGCTATACTCTGTCTGAAGTTCTGTATGGTTTGTCAGTATTAATTGCAAGTTTCTTGGGTCAGAGATCACTCATCCTCTTCACTGTCAATACATATTGCAGCCAGCAAAGTGCTAAATCCGAAGATGACAGCTGGCACAAAATGGGAGCAAATTAAAAGCAGCTTTGCCAGTCTGGCAAGTTCCCCAGGGAAGGAAGAGCCCCCTTGCAAGGGTCAGCACTGGTTGTTCTCCTGCTGTGTTTGCTTCTTAAAAAGCCAAGACTTAGCAGCTCTAGTCTTTGCTAATTTCTTTGCTCTGCAATAAGCAAGGGCGATGGTGCCAGTGCAGGGTGGGGTGAGTGGGAAGCAGCACAGCAAAGAACAGGTGCCCTGTGGGTGAAGTGGAAGGAAATGAATCATTTGGCATTTTCTTCCAATCATATTAGTACATTTAATTGAGCCATTGCAATCCAAAGTGTCTCTAGAAAAACTGGTCAACCCAGACATGAGAAGGCAACAGATGGAGAACGGGCAGCCTAAAAGCATCACAAACTGCCTCTGTGATGGCTCTGTGGTTTTCCTGTGTTAACTGGACCTACAGATAATGAGATTGCATGGCTTCCTTTCCCCTTCACCACATGTGCCGCTGTCAACAACTAGTCCAGGGAAGGATCCAGGAGGCTCTAGAAAGTTACCTGCTCAGGACTAAGCAGACTATCACCTGATCCCTGGCATGTTTCGAGGGCCACGTCAAATTAATTCATACGTAAGAGAAGCAGGCCAACAGCATGAAGGCAATGAATCAGCAAACAAAAAGCATATTAAAAGGCAAAAGACAGAAGGTGAAAAGTCCGTTAAAAGGATGTTCAACAGAAAAGCACTGAAAGAACAAGTTGGACTTTGCTCTGCCCTAAACAAACATGATCAAGCAACCATGTGTGGGAAGAAATATATGTAATGTGAAATGCCTGAAAGGTCTTTTCTGTATCACCACCACACCAGACGTTTTACATTGTCTTTTCCTACCACCTCCTCTCTTCCTCATTGCAACTAAGGGTGGGAAATGATGCCATTTTGGAGTTTGGTGGAACATGTGGTAGTGGCTGCCCACCAGTATCTGTCATTTTGTTTCTGCTAGAATGCTCCAGATGTACCCTGAGGTTACATCTATAAGTCATAGGTACTAAGCATTTTTCCTTCTTGTCATACAAACAATCCATTTTACATTTTATTTTTAGATTAGCAAGGCTATCTTTCTGTAGCCTTAAAATCCTCCTTAGTTAAATAGAAATGTTCGGGTTGTTTCTAATGACTCTGTATCATGAACTTTATAAAGTTTGTACAGCATCCATATGATGGAATGTGATCAGTTTTCCTCATCAAGACAGGAGGAAAGAAAAGACACAAATCTATTTAAATTCTGCATGTTCCAGTTTGTATATTTAGATACCAATTTAGAAACAATTACTGTAATTTAGATAGAAATATAATACAACTCATTCACTGCAGTGCCGCAAATTATGAGCAGATGACCTCTATCCCTGATCCTTGTTGATGGACATAATCAGGGCTAAGAATTCCCTTCTTAGAATTCTTTCTTACACTAGAGCAAGTAGTCCTTCAACTAGATACTTTGAAATTGTCTTTTTAAAGCCTTAAAAATAGAAGACTATCCTTTGTAAAGTACGATACATGGCCACCCTGCTCTTCCTTTTCACCATTTTAGCTTGTTATATTGTATATTGGTTATCTTATTATTCCACCCATTCTTCACAGGCCATGCTTCCTTGGGCTGCCACGCCAAGAGAGGCCAAGAAGACTGTCACTAGAAATCACGATGACTTCTCAATTGTGGCTCCATCCCTATGGAATGGGATCCTGGAAGTATATCAGACCTCCCTTCTATCCTTTAAGAGGACACTAAAGACTGTTCTGTTTCAAGAGGCGTCCAGGGGCATCCTCCCTTAAGTTAATTTTTATTTGTGTTCCCTGATTCCACCATCATTTGGTGTTTCCTTTTAATTATCATATATGTTCATGTAGAGATGTTTAATGTTGGTTTGATCAATCAATCAATCAATCAGGCAATCAATCAATATATTCCATACCATTCTGTTATGAAGAAAATACAAATTGGGAAGGGTCCCATCAATGCACTGTTTTCATTCAGATTATTGAGGTGTACTTTCCTGCACAAGAAAAATTCCCAATAGGCTGTTCCCCAAATCATTAGGGCCTTCCTTCCTTCCTTCCTTCCTTCCTTCCTTCCTTCCTTCCTTCCTTCCTTCCTTCCTTCCTTCCTTCCTTCCTTCCTTCCTTCCTTCCTTCCTTCAGAAGGACAAAAAAGAGAGAAACCAACAGAATTTGTCCCATTCAGTGTCACTCCAGAAGGAAGTTGATCCTGGTATAAAACCAGCAACATGCATTCCTCAATCTTCAACAGCACACAATGCCAAGAGTACTGCAGTGTCATCAAGCCATGTCACATCCATCCAGTATGCTCCAGCACCTTGCTCTTGGCAGTCACACTGATTCCAATTTCCTTAACAGCTTCATTGGGCTGTCTTTTTTATCTCATACCAATAAGGGCAGCTGTACGTAGGTGCCAGAACTGGGATGTGAGTATTTAAACCACCTCCTCTGACAGCTTCTCTGGCCCTTAGAGGAGAGTTACAGCTACATGGTCATCGTGCTTAATTAAGGGACATCCATTCTGAAGTTTAGCATCAGCTAGAAGCTCATGCCCCATAGGCAAAAGAGAACTTCAGGGAACTTTATAATCTTCCCATTCCATGCCAAGTGTCTTTCAAAGCCAAAGTGTAGGAAGTGAGGGGAAAAGAAAGTGGTCTGAAGTGGAAGTGATATGGGGGGCGGGGGGGAATGTGCAGCTGAGACTCAAGCGGAATATGCCATGGAGTGGAATGTGATACAAAGTCTGAAAGTGGTAGAATGGGCTGTAACATTTTAGATAGCTGCTTGGGAGGTTCCAGTTTTGAGCCTTCCCTACATTAAAAGAAACTCTGCAAACCAAAAATGAACTGAAGAAGGAAAAGGTGGACCTTGCAGCTTTCATACTGGTGCTCATTTTTTATTTGCGAGGAGAGAAGCAGACCAGAATGGTGTCGCTTATCGGCAGTCGGAAGGGTGGCAAGAGTCCACCTGGAATCATATTTGGCCATCAGGGGCAAGACAGGCTAAAATGTTAAAGTTCATCATATGGATTCCAGCTCAACCTGCAAATTGAGATACCTGAATCAGTGCCTTGATTTCATTGCAGACATGGGTGGAAATATTGCTTCAGCTTGAGTTTGATCAGAATTGACCAAAAGTCTCAATATACACCTGTGAGAGAAAGTGAAATGGACATATTAGTCCAGCACTCCACAGTGCTGGTTGCCTGTGTGTGTAGGCCTCTCCAGCCATTCAGTTCTGAATGTGTAGGGGGGATGTCCAGGGGAATGCCAAGGTAGCTCTGTCTTTTTGGCATTTAACACCTTCATTCATTCCTGAGTTGACACACAGTCAGCAGAGTCTAAGAAAGGAACACCTTCGTCATTGATCAGATTTTCAACATAGAGATGGGGAGCCAGGCCGGTCAGGTCCCTGTTCACTTTACAGAAAACTATGTGCCGTGAAGTTTCCTTCTTTCAGAACTGGCCAATTTATGGCAGCTCACAAGGGCTTCTCATATGGGTTCTGTCCTAAGGGAAGGGAGACTTAGTCTTTCATGCAGCCACATGCGTTTGGAGGCGAGCACCTGAAGAGAGTTTCAATCGCTCCCATATCAAAGATCCCAGTACTGGTGTAAAAAAGTTATGTTTTACAAGGTAATTCAAGTTATATTTCCAAGGCTCAAAAGTGAACTATTGAGGATTATTATTACCATTTTAAAAGAAAGTCTTTACTTCCCTGTTTCACAAAAGTAACTTTCATTACTTTTTAAAGAAAAATTAAATGCTGCAAGCTACTCACATGTGTTATAAAACACTCTATTTATCTCCTTTTTGCCTCAGCACTCACAGTGGAGAATGAGACAGCAATAAGCATGAGATAGCATTTGAGCCATACAATATACCCTCTCCAGCATTTAGTGAAACCACACCTATGTAACTATAAATGTAACCAAAAACTTGTAGCACAAAAGGAGTGAAGTTATTCATCCTTAAACTACAATCATAATGGCCAGAATCAAAAGGAATATTTAGGCCAGTGCAAGTGCATTGGTGTAACTTGGAGCAGCGAATAGCTACTAATTAACAAGTTTCTGACTGAATTCCTAGTTGTGTGCTGAGTCACACAACTGGCGCACTATTAGAAATTCAATTGGGAACTCATTACTGGCTGTTTGTTGCTCTGAATTACCCTGATGCACTTACATAGGCATACACGATCACTTGAGTTCTGACATATATTACTCAATTATATCTCCATTGCCAGGAAAATGAATTAATCAAAAGCAACTTGTTATTTATAACTAATTAATTCCAGGTTCTGGCTAGATGCAACCACACCATAACAATTCTGCTAGCATGGGCCCCTTGCAGATTTCAGGGAAGTTTCAGTAAAGCAGTATTGTCTTTCCTGCCTGTTGTCCATCCCTTAATCAATAACAGGGAGTGTGGGTTTTCCCTCTCCCACCTACCGGATCTGGCAGATTTCCCTTTAGCTAGTTATAACTGATCTAACATTCTCGCTTGCTCTCTCGCTCTCCGCGCTGTGTTCTTTCACTGATTTGTAAGTTCCCCATTGGCCTTAATCAAGCTTATGTTGAGCCTGACAGTCTTGGCAAGTTTGCTCAGCTTTAATGAAAGGTGAATTCTTTCCCTAGGCAGGTTTGTTCTGTGTTCTTCCAGCTCATATTTCAACTTTTCACGACTGCATTATTTAAAAACAGCCGAACGGGCTTCTCCATTTTGGTACAACAGCAAGGGCATGAGATTGACCTCTTTGGTGTCAGTTCATTCTGTTTAATTATACCAAAGCTCCATCAAGTCATTTCTAGAAGACCTGATATGATACCAAATGAGCTACTGCAGGCTGCATCCAAGATTTCCAGAGTGGCTTCCTCATATTAAGGCACCCATGGAAGAGCATCGCTGCTAGAAAAATAATTTCCTGTATGATTTTTCATTTCTGCTCCAAACACAGTAGAGTCCAATAATAATAATAATAATAATAATAATAATAATAATAATAATAATAATACACCAGACGGAGTAGTAATAGAACAAAGAAATATCTAGATCATTGACATTGCAATTCCAGGGGATGCCAGAGGTGAAAATAAAGAAGTGGCAAAACTAACAAAAACTAACAAAAAACAGATCTGGCAGTCAAAACATCTTGCTTGTGGATGAAACGCACTTCAGTGGTCCCCGTAGTCATCAGGGCTTTGAGAACAATATCAAGAAATTTCTCACAGCATTATAAGAAGTTGTAGATCTCAGAAATCACACCATCAGAGCTACAAAAAAGGGCAATATTAGGAACAGCATACATATTGCACCGATATTTAACAGATACTTAGGTTTTTGGTTAAAACTTGTATCTGTTACATAATACCAGTCAATGTTCTTATAATTTTGACTGTGCCTGGTGTTTTGAATAAATTCCCATTACAAGAGTTATAGAGATGAGAATCGATTGTACTCAGCAAGAAAAGCCGGATATTTAGTTAACTAGTGACTAGAGAGGGGCGTGTGTTTGTTTTTTCAGTAAGATTAGATGTAGTTGTGGTGGATAAGTATATCAATGCCATCATAATTAGTAATGGGGCATCCATATTCCAAGAGCAGTATTTCTAAAAATATGTTTATTTTAACAATGTAATTTTTCCACAGAGCAAAGCAAAGTGTGCTGCTATATATACCGCACCATAGTCTTTAAAGCACTCTCTGGGACATTTGCAATTTAATTATTTAGGCTACACAGTGCTTCCCCCCCCCCCCCCCCGGTAAGCTGGATACTCATTTTACCAACCTCGGAAGGATGGAAGGCTGAGTGAATCTCAAGCTGGCTACTTGGGATTGAACCCAGGTTGTGAGCAGAGATTTGGTGCAGTACTGCAGTATAACCCCTGCACCTTGAGGCTCCTATGTAGAATAACAGAGTACCCCATACCAAGTAAAAAGGACAATTGCAGGAAATAACTAGAAACATTGACCACATAAAAAAAAGGGTATGCAAAATAACAAGCTGTGCATGCAGCAAAAGATTAAGTATAATTATAATGGAGTTTGTTGTGTTAGTAAATGGGGTGCAGGTCTAACTCGTTTTTTGCATCCGGACCTAAGTACACTTAGGGCTCATTCAAATGGCACTTTTTGTTCCCCTATGTGTATCTGATTGTGTCCTGTTGACAATTTTCCTGCCCTCCAGACAACACAAGTCTTTTACTAGTGCCAACAGTAATGAAGCATGATTTAAAAAGCCTGGCTTACTATGTTTTTTAAAGCCAGTGTGTGTGTGTGTTTTTAAGCATTTATTTTACTTTGTACCAGGACAAAATGCAAGTGTCAAGGTCAGAAGCATTCATATTTAAGTGCTGATCTACTTTAAAAGGAGGGGGAGGGGGAGAGACTACCTGCTGAGTTTCCAGTAGTGACTATATGTGAATCGTCCCGAACTCTAATTTTCTGGAAGGAAAATTCAAACAAAGATATAAGCAACAGCCCAGAAGTCCTAGAAGTAAGTGGCTTCTGGGCAGAAAGGGCCCAAACCAGAATTTGGTGTCTTACCTGGAAGGTAAAGAAAAAAAATACTATAGAGTTCCAAGGCTCCATGCTGCTGCCTTCAGATCTCTTAAAGCAAAAGAGGTATTTTTCTCCAAAGTATCCCTTAACAGGGTGCTTAGCTTAGGCTACTAAGCCCTGTGTGCATCCCTCCTCACCAAATGAAGCTATCCCACAAGCAAACAAAGTGATAAGGTCAGAAGGAAGGGTTCTCTGCTCTTTTCTCTGAAAGTTGCAAAGAGGAACGTTTTTAATTTTAACACCAACCTGTTACAGCAAGCAAACAGAAGACCAAACCAGCAGAGAAGGTAATCTTAATATGAATCTTACAACTACAGAGCTGGAAGGGACCCCATGGATCATCGAGTCCAGCCCGTGTCAAGGAGGTACAATGGGGAATCCAACTCCCAACCTCTGGCTCTGCAGCCAGATATCTTCTTCTTTGCTAGAGAGTTGCTGATTTCTTCAGAAAGAAGTGCATTTTAAGTTCACGTGTGAACAGAAATGCCAGTAAGATTTGTGCTCATTTGACATCAAGTGGTGTCAACCAGCTCAAAGAAGGGAGGAACAAATTCTGATGAGCTCTTAGACTTGTAGGTCATATCCCTCAGCAATATACCAAAGAAGCTTACTTGGGTCCCTTGTTGGGAGAAATGCGGCATATAAATAAAACTAATAAATAATAAAAAAAACGTCATGGCTAACTTTTGCTGCATTTATTTCAGCATGCCTGCTTTAGGTACAACTAAGCCTAGATCCAACCCAGTGAGGTTAAGGCTGAGTCAGTTATCTCCTTCATACTCTCCTCATCACTTTTTAGGGGCATGTAACTAGATTCTTTCGGGAGCAATGTGCTGGACTAGGTGACTTGCCCATTTCAGGGGCAAAACTTGAGCCCTGAGAATGGGCGTTTTGATTTCACAGGTGTGGCCTCCTGTGATATCACAGAGGTGGGATAGGCAAGTGTTGAGTCAATGAGCACTAGCTGGGAATGGGTGTTCAAGCTTGAAAGAACACCAAAATCAAGCATTGCCCTCCTCCAGTGCCTCTCAGCTTGAGCTTTGTCACTCTACCAGGAGATGTGGAGAAACAGAGAAATTCCCAGACACTTCAACCTGTATCCTGTGCTTGGCAACTGTCCTCTATTTATGTCTTCCCAGTTGTCTTCCTGTTTGTGAAACATTTTCCTGGAGGAAGTATAAAGCCTATAAGATTCCAGGAGATTAATTTAACTATATCTGTTAAAATTGTTCATGTAAACGTGAAAACCTGTGTTAGTGTTGGTTGTGATGGTGGTGCCCGAACCACTACTACAACTAATTACTTGGGGCTACATTCAACATCACGCAGTTTAACTTTCATTTGTTCTACAGGGCTTCCTCTTACTCCTTTCTCCCCCACACCCCATGATACCTTTGAATTTGCTCCAGAGCATCCTCAGCTCTTAAACCGGATCTGGAGACCATGCAGGAGACCAACTTCCTTCCTCCTCATTCCTATGGTTTGTTTCCTTTTTACTTCTGCTACTCTACCTCTTATCTTCCTACTTTTCTGACTGTAAATGGAAAACTAGGCTTTTAATAATTCCATGGAAATCTAAAACTGTAGCAACATAATCAAATTATTAGAAGCTCTTTTTCTCCCCGATATTCTTGTAGCTTGATATATACCTCTACATACTTAAAGTTTTCATGCTAAATTTGGTGACAATTCCTTTGATTCTTTTGTTTATTGTCATTGCTTTAGATAAAGAAAAGGGTGGTGAACTAGTCATTCCAGTTCTCAGAAAAAGACCTAGCTTTAATTCTATGCTAGCTAGGTAGAACTATAGCTGTTATTCTCCTCCTTCTTTCCAACAGAGTGAGTGAGTGAGTGCAAGAGAGAACTTTTACTTAGTTGTATACAAGTCTTGGAAAAGTTACTTTTCAAACTAAAGCCAGTACTTTTTCTAAGTTCTGGTTCTATGGCCTTCCTCCAGCAATAGTACTTTAAGCAGCACTGTATGAGTGATACTTCCAAAAGAGCAAGATGGTGTCCTTGAATGAATATGCTGTGCATAGGCATCCTAGACCAGTTGTTCTACTACAGCAGCATCTTGGAAGTTCTCTATTTTTGCCTGTTGCCACTAGTGTCATGAGAGCTGATGACATTTCTTGGAAGAGGAAGGAGAAAGGGCAAGTTTTCAGACCACCTTTGCCCTATCTCTTAAACTGGATTGGAATCTACCACTCAAATGTGGTGCTTTCGTTCTGCATTTCCAGAGTGCTTCCAGAGTGTCCCTGAACAGCCTCTGTGCAGAACTGTGTTGAAGCAACTGAAATCAGTCTATGGCCAGTGACCATGCTCTTGTCCTAATAGGGGTCTTTGGGGTTCCACTGCCCTTGGAGATAATTTCCTAAGCATTCCAGTACTTCTGTAAACTTTGGACTGTCCATGTGCCTTCCAACACCTCCCTGTTTATGGATGGTGCCATTTTGGCTCTCAGAGCCAAAACATCAAAATTCAGAGCCTGGCAAAGTTTCTCCTTTGGATTACAAATTCCAGAATTTCAGAAATTCTGGAAGTTTTCATACAAAAGTAATTTTTCTAAGCTCTGGAACTTCAAATAGATGCACTGTATGTATTATTTCACAACTGTGTGTTGTGGTTTTTATTTCCTTTTTCTACTATGCTGTTTTGGATTTAATATGCAGACTCCTATTTTACTGTATTTTATCTTTGTTCATGCTTGTAGATATTTTTAAAGTTCTTAATTTTTAAAGCTCAGATACAAGCAGGGAATAAAACTTGTAAAATATGAAATCAATAATAAAAAGCTGAAATGGGCAATATTATGTTTCAGAAGTCCAGTAGAGAAGCATATTTGCAAAGGGAACCATAACAATCTGGAAATGCCTGGAGACTAAGAGAAACCAGACTTCACCCCAACTTTTACAGCTGTGTATTTCCATTCCCTGTGATCTTCAATTGCTAGCACATGTTCTTATGTACAGCACTGCTACCCCTGCGTTTGCATCGTTCCACAAAACATCTTTCCTGCGCAGAAGAGACAATGATGGACTAAATCAGGGCTAGGGAACCTGCGGCTGTTCAGGTGCTATTGGGAAGAAATTCCTATAATCCTTGACGATTTGTCTTGTTAACTGGGTTGATGGACTAGAGTTCAACAATATGCAGAAGGCTAGGTGGTCTCCACCTCTGGTTTAGATGATCCCCTGTTTTCACTCACTGAAGTTGTTCTTATATTATCATCTAATAATATTTAAACTGTATAGTTAAAGCATGTGAAAAGCAAGAGATGAGAAAGAGAAACTTGGGAAATCCAGATTGAAGAGTACATTTACAGATTTGGTCAACCTTTACATCTGCAACACTGCAGACAACTAGATAGAGATCTTCACACTGTATTGATAACACAGTTTAAAGATGAAAAGTTATGTATGCGTGAAAGCTCACAGATATTCATAAATGACAACATGGTAAAATAGAAAAGAGGTTCATGTTTGTAATCACATCATGTTGTGGAGATAGCTTTTCAAGGTCACAGGCAGGGCACAGAAACACAAGTACCTCACTTCTATTATTCCTAATTACTCAGATTAAGAACCAATGGCAATAGTTTCCATTATGTTTTCATGTGCAGCCAATTACGAGTGTATCAGCATAAACAGATCTCTTAATGTCATGTCATAAAATTATATAGCATCTGTAGAAAAGGACAAAGATCATGATGTAGTGAAGCATCACATTGAACTAAAGTGAGGTGCACTTATATGAAGTCATTGAGAAAAGCTGCAATTTTACAAGACATGAAGCATTTTCCAGATTGTATTCTGAAGTTCATTGCACAGCCCAGTTGGGACTGAGAACTGGGGCCTGATACTCAGGCCCAATACCTGTGACATTGTGGGCTCATTGAATGACTTTCTAGGCCTCTTCAGTTTGTTCAGTATTTCAATGTCTGGAAAGTTTTTGCTATATAACTGAATGATGTTAAAGTCTATAAAGCATGGCATAAATTTAAGGTGGCATTATAGGTGTTATTGTTTTTCTTAACAGTCATTTTGCCCATTATTTCAGGGTTATTCATGTTAGCTAACAGTCTAACCATGCAGTCTTCATCATTTCTACATACAAGTAAGGCTCTCCAGGACATTTTACCACCTAAAGCAAAAACATAATGGCACTTCCTCCATTTTGTATTCAGAAGCTGGCTGGACTGGCAGTTGAATATTATTACTTCAGCACTATGCACAGCACACTTATGGACTGCAGGGTGGCTTAAGGGGGTCAGGTCAGGCTTGTTACACACCCAGCTCTAACCTCTAATAGAATGAAATAGCCAGAGAGGTCAGGAGGGAAGCTGAGGGCTGCAGCTATTCCCAGCATCTATTGCCAGAGGGGCCTCCTACATTTTATCTCATCTAGGGCAGTGATTCCCAAGCTTGGGTTCCCATATGTTCTTGGACTAAAACTTTCAGAAGCCTTCACCTCCAGCTGTGCTGGCCGGGGTTTCAGGGAGTTCAGTCCAAGGACACCTGAGTTACTCAAGGTTGGGAACCACTGATGAAGGGCAACCCCTTAGGCTGTTTGATTTCAATGTGGCATATTCTCAGCCATACATGGATTGTATGGCTACTCTGAGGAGAGGAAAAAGCCAGTGCAGGACACCAGCATCACCTATTGCCACAGCTCTTCTTTGTTCCCTGCTTCTTTTCCACCTTTTGTTATTGCCAAGCAGAAGAGAAGCAGCATAGGCCGTGTTGTGCTGAACCGCATCTCCGATCCTGTGAGGTAATGAAAATAGTGGAAAGAATCCAGAAGACCAGGTGCTGCCTGGAAATACTTGTTTTTATGCCCTTGCTTACCACAAAGCTGGTACCGTGGCATATAGCAATGGAGGATTTAAAAAAAC
This sequence comes from Intellagama lesueurii, assembly GCA_037013535.1. Classification (NCBI taxonomy): domain Eukaryota; kingdom Metazoa; phylum Chordata; class Lepidosauria; order Squamata; family Agamidae; genus Intellagama; species Intellagama lesueurii. The sequence goes on along the minus strand of JBAJHW010000003.1, from coordinate 203,418,036 downwards.
AGCTTTTCCAACTCTGACATACTGCAGCATGTAGGGTTCTTTCTGTTGCGGAGTTTTGAATTTTTGGTAAAAATTCTTAGCAGTGCAGGGATTCACAGAGCAGAATAGCTTCAAGTTCCCCAAAGTACTCCACCCCTTTTCTCATTAACTGGCACTTAACAGTCTCAATAACTCACTCTGAGACATGAATAGTAGAAATAATTTTAAAAGTTTCATTACTAATAGGTCAATCCGCAAACTGACAAACATGACTGCTCTCAGCAAAAGATTTCAACAGACTGACTCCAACAAACGAAAGAGAGGGGGAAATAACTGAGCAGAGAGGTGGAGTACTCTGAATTCAGAGACAAGGAAGGAACTATTGGTGCTTGGTAGATTGACAGTCACTCCAGCCCAGAAACGTCCCTCCCAGCCACACTTACTAAAGGCAGCAAGCAAGGTTGCAAAAACTCCAACATTTTCTGGAACAGTAAAAAAGCTAGGCTTCAGAATTAGTTAAGGGTTGATTTTCAGTATTTTGAGTTAACAGTCATAGATTTAATTGAATTTTTTTAGGGGGGGGGGAAAGCTCTCTGCAGTACAAAGCTTTGACCTTAAATCCTCCAGTTATGATTGTCTCATCCTCTTGACCAGAGATACTGCAGATGAACAGAGAGAACCTCATCAACCCCAAAAAAGCCAACTATCTCCTCATACGCAGGTATGTAGGTGCAGAGAAAAGGCATGCGTTTCCATGTATCATATTAATATTCAGAGTTTATGGCTGCTAGAGAATCTTAAAGTTGAAGAGAAATACGTTATCTCTATTCCAAGTAGCAGAGAAACAATTAAAGTCTTTTAAAATGCTATAGTGTCTGTCAGCCACGCAAAAAATTTGTTGAGAGCCATAAGAATTAAATTAGGGCCAGTTTAATAAAGATAAGAAATTAATTGAACTTTTTAGAAGTCTTTTGGGGGGAGTACTTTTTTTCTCACCCGTTAAATGTGAGGATCTCATTTATTGGGAACAACAATGAGAAAAGAGAAAAAGAACTGCAAATGCCTGTTTTAAAAAGTAGGCTTCCCCTCGGGGTTAAGTAGTTTGGAATCCTCTTTGAGTGAAACCCTGTGCAAGTCTACTCAGAGGTGAACCTCATTGATTTTTCATAAGGTTTTGTTCCTCAACCAGTGTTATAAGATGACATATTGTGTGGGATATTCAGGAAACAATTTATAGAGAAAGAGTCTTGCTTCTAGAAATTACATGTGATGGGTCCTAGGTAGAAGCTCACACCAACGTAGTTGGTTTCTGATATACCGTGCGGGTGACGAGCTTTGACCTCTAAATCTTTTTGGATTACAGTTCCCATCCTCCAAGCCAACATAGCTAATGGGTACAAATGGTGGGAGCTGCCATCCAGCAGTACCTGGAAAGCCCATAGTTTTACTATCCCTGTTACATACAGTGCTGCTGATTTCATTTGGTCATTATATAGTGGCACCAAGAAAATGAACATAGCAGCCTGCCACACTGACCTTGTGCCATTCTCAGAACTGTCACACAATGGCCTTTGCACACATGGGACAACAGCCCCCAGATCAATTATGTGCAGCATCTCTGAGATCAGGATTCTGTACGAGGCAGGGCTTTTTTAGAAGCGCATTGTCAACCAGAATCACAGTGTGGATTTAGAGCTAATAGATATTATTATTATTATTATTATTATTATTATTATTATTATTATTATTATTATTATTATTATTATTATTATTATTAATAATAATAATAATAATAATAATAATAATAATAATAATAATAATAATAATAATAATAATAATAATAATAATAATAATAATAATAATTGTATTTTTACCCCGCCTATCTGGTCAGACGACCACACATGGTATTTTCCCTCAGACAGTTGCAGGAGAAATGTAGGGATCAACAACAGCCACTCTTTGTGGCCTTCATAGATCTTACAAAGGCCTTTGATTTGGTTAGCAGGGACGGCCTTTTTAAAATACTTCCCAAGATTGGATGTCCACCTCGACTCCTTAACATCATCAGGTCCTTTCATGAGGAAATAAAGGGCACTGTAGTTTTTGATGGCTCAACATCAGATCCCTTTGACATCCGAAGCGGAGTAAAACAAGGCTGTGTCCTCGCGCCGACCCTGTTTGGGATCTTTTTTGCTGTCATGCTGAAGCAGGCCTTTGGAACTGCAACAGAAGGTGTCTATCTCCGGACTAGATCAGATGGAAAGCTCTTTAATCTCTCTAGGTTGAGAGCGAAGACCAAAGTCCAACTGAAATGCATGCGGGACTTCCTCTTCGCTGACGATGCAGCCATTGTTGCCCACTCTGCTGAAGACCTCCAACAACACATGAATCATTTTAGCAAGGCCTGCCAAGACTTTGGACTAACAATCAGCCTGAAAAAACACAAGTCATGGGCCAGGGTGTGGACTCACCTCCCTCTATTACTATCTCCACGCAAGAATTGGAGGTTGTTCATGACTTTGTGTACCTTGGCTCAACGATCTCTGACACTCTCTCCCTAGATGTCGAGCTGGATAAACGCATTGGCAAAGCAGCTACCATGTTCTCTAGACTCACAAAGAGAGTATGGCTTAATAAGAAGCTGACGGCATACACCAAGATCCAGGTCTATAGAGCCTGTGTCCTGAGCACACTCCTGTACTGCAGTGAGTCCTGGACCCTTTGTGCACGGCAGGAGAGGAAGCTGAACATGTTCCATATGCGTTGTCTCCGACGCATTTTTGGTATCACCTGGCAGGACAAAGTTCCAAATAGAGTAGTCCTAGAACGAGCTGGAATTTTTTAGCATGTATACATTGCTGAAACAGCGACGTCTACGTTGGCTTGGGCATGTCGTGAGAATGGCTGATGGTCGGATTCCAAAAGATCTCCTGTATGGAGAATTATTGCAGGGAAATCGCCCCAGAGGGAGACCACAGCTGCTATACAAGGACATCTGCAAGCGGGATCTGAAGGCCTTAGGAATGGACCTCAACAGATGGGAAACCTTGACGTCTGAGCGTTCAGCCTGGAGGCAGGCGGTGCATCATGGCCTCTCCCAATTTGAAGAGACACTTGTACAGCAGGCTGAGGCAAAGAGGCAGTCCCGAAACCAGCAAAACCAGGGAGCTGGACAGGGGACAGATTGTATTTGTCTTCAGTGTGGAAGGGATTGTCACTCTCGAATTGGCCTTCTCAGCCACACTAGACGCTGTTCCAAGACCTCCATGCAGAGCACGTTACCATAGTCTCTCGAGACTGAAGGATGCCTACTATTGTCCAACAGCACAAATATCACAGAGAGAGAGAGAGAGAGATCCTGGCCCACATAATAACTGCAAAACTCCAGAGCACCAATGTCAAGAGGCTCGGTAAATGTTGCACTCCATAGCTCTGAATAAACAGACACCCATATTCTACCAGTTTTTTCTCTCTGTTTCTCCAACTGAACATCTAGACTTATCCAGCTGCTCACTTTTTTTTTTCTTGCTGTACATTTTGTGTCCAAGAGCATGCTACAGAAAAAACCCTGATATGAAGAAAACTTGTTCTACCAGTACCTGGACTATTATTAAGAGCTGCTATCTCATTACAGTAGTACATGGGCATTTTCTAGGCTTCCCTCTTCCCTGAGAAATGCTTGTGAAGACACAAAGAATGTGATTTACTAAAGCCATTTCTGCCCAAGAAGGTGAGGGGGCTAAGTGGGTGACTGAAGGCTGGGGCAGCGGATCCACAGCACTGATTTTTTGAGCCCATTTGCTGGGCAGGTTTCCTGTGAAGTCCTGGGATGCAAATTTTGGTCACAGCTCACTCACTATTGGTTCAAACAAGCAAGGTGATAGGACAGTGGTGGTACAAATAGTTGGTGTACGAGCTGAGATTTGAATAGCAAAATGTTTTGTTCTTGACAAAATTGTCAGTCTGATTCTTTGAACCAATGGTAGTCTAAGTTGGTCATGACCATCAAGCTTTTCATAGAAAGCATATTTGAAACCTACCAATCCAACTAGAACCAAAGGAGGCAAGATCTACGTGTTGCCAAGTTATCATAAGAGAATCTGGTAGTAACTAAATAATAAGGAACAAACATTTGTCCTAAGGTATATCTCAGAAGTGTTGTTTGGAGTTTTGTTTTCTTCCTTTCTTCCTTTTTGTTTTGTTTCGTATTTTGCAGTATAGACGAACCACTGATCCTCTTCCTGCTTCATGTCCCAACTCAGCAAGGCTTCCTCATCTTGACGATCATTGTGATAAACAGGCAAATAGATTTTTTTTTCCCCTTTTCCATCAGTGGATAAAATGATGGAACAGCCAAGGGGCACTGATAATTTATTTCCTGTTTCAGAAAGGAGCTGTGCTTCTCAAGGGAATAAGCACACCATTTTTCAAGATTTGAGTCAATCTTCTAAAGAAGTTGTCTGTAGATCATGATCAGATTCATCTAGGGAGCATATCTATCATGGCACAATGAAAATCATTCATTTTTCAGATCTGTCAGGCTGAATAGACACCTGTCCTTTCAAGCAATGGAAAAATAATAAGATCCATATGCTCCATGACAAGGAAGGGATGAAACTCCCTTACTGATAGTCTGAAAGTAAGAAGAGGAAGGTTGTATGACAAGGAGGCCCACAAAAAGAATTCCTTTTGGGTTTATACTTAGGCTGTGTCAAAACTAGTTGTTAGTCTTGTATGTGTCAAAGGAAATGATGGCATAGGTGTTTCTGCTCCTTTGCTAGATCTGTGCAATCTTTTGGGCCAACATCAGGGGGCGCTCTGTGTAATATGTTCCTAATTAACTATCAATCCATACCTCACTGAAATCAAACACAAAACTTCCGGTGTGACTGAATGGGACAGAGTTGCTTCCTAAGCTTTTTATCAACAGTGTGTAAAGCAACTTGAAAAGGTATCCATCTAAAACATGTCTCTGCCTGAGCTGCAGTAAATAGGCAGTAGCTTAGCTAGCACCCACACTGAGTTCATATAACTGTAAATCCTTAATTAGTTAACTAAACCAGTGGTAGTTTTTCAACCATCACATCATTATGGAAAATATAATGTGAAATGTGAAAGAGCTCAGCACGGTAATGATGATGGAAGCAGTGTGTGAGACAGAGAGGAGAAGGAAAGAGGAACAGTAGTAATAGCTACTGTTTCATTGACAAAAATGCTTCTGCTGGACACCCTTTAGCACTGACTGGATGCCCTCAATGTGTTGTCTTTCTTGTTGCCCTGTCATAAGTCTCTGGTCTGAAACAAAGCTCCCAGAAAAGTTCTGGCAAACAGAGAAAGAGAAAGAAAAAAATGACCAATGTCAATATCTGAATTAATATCAACAGAAACTGAGACACCACATGGAAGACGAGGGAGAGAAACTGCTTATATCTGATGATTTCTAAATGGTGTGCAGCAATAATCAAACATACAGCACAAAACAATATAAAACAAATATAAAGCAATATGATACAAAACAAAATAATAACAGAATTCACATTATTCATGAAATAGAAATCAGTACAGCTGATCTAAACTGGAGTTTGTATTCAGCACACCCCTAAAATTGAGAAGTGCTGGCATATGTCTAAAGACCGTTCCATCTATTGGGTACCACTACTGTAAATACCCTGTTTCAACTATTGTAGAGTAGACCTCAGAAATGAGTGGCACTGACATGAAGACCTCTGAGGTAAAACTCAAAGACCAAATGGGTTTATAAGAGAGAAGGTAGTCTCTCAGATGAACAGATCCCAAGTTAATTAATATTTTATATACTCAGAAGAAAACCTTAAATCTGGCCTAGCAGCAGGGGGCATTATATGCTCCTCCTAGATTTAAATAATGGTGAAGGGGGAAGGGGGAAGAGCTACAGGTTTCTTTCTTTATGTTGTTGTTACACAACAGGGGTAGGGGAACTTTTTTTAACTGAGGGCTGAACTGACTCTGGGCAAACACATTGGTGGCAATATGCCAGCAATTCATACTCATACCTGAATGCACAGACACAGACATTTTAATTATTAAGTAAAGCATACACTCTGACACATCTACATGTGCAAATAGGCAGCCAAACCATACACACACATACAAACGCATCCACAAGCACACACACTCGCATGCAAATATCTTGACATACTCACCAACCCAAGTGCACTCACATACATTCACTCACAGAAATGCACACAGCCATCCACACATAGACATACATATGCACAAGTACACATACATTCACATGCCTTCATGTGAACATATATTGTCATCACTGTCTTGCATGCACAAGCAGACACAGATGTAGAGAAACACACATGCAGGCTGCCCAAGAAACTTCCTGGAAAGACTATAGTGGCTAGTTTATTTTTTTTCCTGGTTTTTGTTTTTGTTTGGCTAGAGTGCCTAGTAAAGAAGGTGTCAAAAGAGTGACATTTTGTATATTTAGAAAAACTATTAATACTCATCCTGACACACACACCCCATCCATGTTTAACAATAAGCAATGTTTTGCAGCGGGAAATGAATGTCAATGGACAAAATCCTGTTGCGTAAGTTTGCACTTCAGAAAACTCAGATGAGGCGCTGGAAGTGTTTCGCTTACACTAATTAAAAGCTTCCTAAACTGCCCCACCCCCATTTTAGTTTTTTAGGCTCCCATGGGCTTCTGTTTGCCCTCCGGAAATCTTTGGAAGCCTGCGGAGGGGGGTGGGGGAGCCTTTAAAAGTAAAAAATAACCAGTTCTGGTCCCAGTCCTAACAACAGCGATCCAGTGGTGATTTTTTAAAATATATTTAAAGGCCCCCCTTTCCAAGGCCCCCAAATGCTTCTCTGGGACAAAAGGGAGCCCAAGGGAGCATTGAAACCTAAAACAGGGGTATGGGAAGCTTTTCATTAATGAAAGTTAAATGTTTCTGGTGCCTAGACATGTTGCACCAAGCGCAAAGTTACGCAACAGGATTTTGCCCATTGTCTTGCAGTGGAACTGCCACAGAGATGGTGTTGTCCTTTGATAACCTGAAAAGTAACCCCTTGTGAATAGCAGTGTTGTTTATAACTCATCATTTCCAAGCTCTGCTGCTTACCAGCTGAATAGTTGTGGAATAGTAGCTTTAGTTGTATAAACTCCATATGTCTATTCCAGTGAACAAACAGTGCCCATCTCAGGTCCCTAATGATGCTGCTGACATTCATCCAGCATCTGTCTAATGGTTAAACTGGAATGAGTCACAATAGTTCCATATTGTGGAAATACAACATCCACATTCCCTGAATTACATGACTGTTCTGGGTATGGGCCTTAACATGAACTATTTCCAGGCATTTTGGAGCTTGAGAGATCATAGAAAGCCTTGAACATGTTAAAACAAAAGCATGTGTTCCATTTGTTAATTGACTTGACTTATAGTCTATCCCCCCTTTGAGAATTTTGAACGTTTCTCATAGGAGAGCTCAGGGAGTGATACAGCAGATGTTCACCCACCAGTAAAACCTGTTAGTAAGCCTGATACCAATACAAAAGTGAAAGCTCTGACACTTGAACGTTTAGGTGTGTTCATCAGTTTGCATTTGGTTAGCTTACTTAACGAGCGAGAGAGCATATAGATCACTGTCTGGATCTGTGCAATAGCTGCCGACCTGCAACCTCACTCCAGCGGATGGCTCTGAGATGAAAGAGTGCAAATTAGTTTGACTAAAGATCCCATAATATTCATTTTTAATCATTGCTCTCAGAAGGCTGGCACATCAATCATGGCGAGCGCTCTTCCTTGAACACTCATCTTCCCGGAAAGTGGAGGCACAGCTACCTTCCTCTTCAAATTCACATCAGGCATCTTCGCAGCTCCCAACAAATTCAGGACTCACAACTTTGGCAACTGAAACGGATGAGTTTAATAAAAGAGCCATGTTGCTTTCCGAAGGGAAGTGTAACTTTGGATGTCAATGTCCTGCCGTGGAGAAATTGTATATGATAGATGGGCATGTTAAGCTCAAGTTTACCTCAGGGGAGAAAGGAGGGGAGGGAGAGGAAAAGAAAAACATTTGCTTTGAGCACCTGAATCGGGTAAACAATATAAATTAGAGCTTCTCTGACTTTTGAATTTGTACATTCTGCTGTTATTTCCATCTGAAAACTACATATCTATCTATTTATTAATCTATCATCCATCTGTTGTTATCTTTCCAAAGACATGGCAGGGTTTTAATTTGCAGCTCTGCCTCCAAATGCTGAATTCTGTGTTTCTAAAGAAAGCTTTGAATGAACTAGTTACAAATAACAAGTTACTTGCAATAAGTTCTTTTCCCCAATAGCAAGAGTATAACTGTCATTGCTATGTACCATCCAGTTGCTTCTGATTTATTCTGAGTTAAGAGTGCAACTAAGATACATTAAAATTGTACTCTGAGAAGGAATTGCTTGTGCAAAATAACTGTGCGCATTTTCATTACTTTTGTAGTCACAGTGTTGGCCTCACTTTGCTGTTTGATGGTGGAGGAAGAGGACCACTTGCCTCAAGTGCTGGCTTTTACTGTGCCTTGTCCTGCTATATCAAAACTCTGAAATAACTGACAGAAAAGTAACTTTCCTAAGCTGTTTTAACTCAAACATGTGCTGACTGTAGCATTTTAAGAACAAGCAGAAACCTCTTCTACCAGCAGAAATCCCTTTGTGCTGGCTGAATTTAAACATCTGCCAGCAGAGCAATCTGCTTATAGTGTTGGACTTTTATTTACAACTTCACATGCTATTGCTAGTTTGTGTGACTGAGAGGGACTTTTCTAAGCTGGAGTGATTGTCTATCTATCCAACACTAACCGATTGTTCCTTCCAGCCTTTGAATTCAAAGAGAGCCCCACATCTCTGTTGAGTGTTCTCTCTCTCTCTTTTGTTTATTGGTGGCAGTTGTTTGTTGCTGTTGATCTGTTTGGTTGATTACTAGCATTTATGCAGTAAGGAAAGTAATATACACAGATATGTAATTTCCAGCAACCGTTAGTGAAGAAATGTTTTTTGTTCTTTCTCCTACAAAATATCTCAGAGCGAGTTATTGAGATTTTAAGTGCCAGTTAATGAGAAAGGGGTGGACCTCAAACTCTGATTACAGAGGTTCCCACATCATAGGATGAGCTTGCATACCTATAAGTATCATAGTCTCTACAAAGATGGCAGGGCCATGAGAAAAGGTATAGGCCAGCATCTTCTTCCTTCATCATATTGTTGTTAATCACATAAATGTGGATCTTGGAATAGGAGTATGTGTGCATCTGTGTGGACACATACATGTTTATGCCTAGGTATGAATGCTCAGCTCTGGGTGACCATTGGCATGTGCAGCCCCTTACTTGCTGCCCATCACCACAATGGAGCCCTTTGGGTTGAGAAACATGCACATCACTGGAGTAGGGTGAGAGTCTGCTTGATATTAGGCACAAACAGAAATCCGGGCATTAAAAACTGTAACAGCCTGGAACAAGAGAAGGAGCTTATGAGAATACACTAAAGTTAATGCCTGCACTGTGTTCACACTGCTACTTTGAATTTCTGGGGGGAGAATGTCCCTGCTGTAGCCTATTATCCAACCAGAGAAGCATGGGGTGTGAGAAAGGTTCTCTTTGTCTTTTAGGAGGAAGCCATGTGGCTGTGTGAATGCAAGTTAAAGACATACTTGTGCCTAGAATGTAAACGATTTCATTGTGGTGTACACCAGACAGCTTCTGTGCTCTAAGCATTGGTGATGTAACGATCCATTCAGAAAGGAGCAGAAGAGACTGAGGGGGAAACAGTTTGAGACAGATCTTTCCCTCTGGGAAACACCATCCAGGAATATGGTAATCTGACAAAGGTACAAAAGACTGTCCTCTGTTGATGAAGCATGAACGATCCCTCTGCATGTTAGTATTTGATCTGTCACTCTTCCAGGAGGTTGAGGGGATGATTGTTACCCACTCATCATAACAGAGTTAGGAAGGAGAGAGACATTAGGACCGCCTCATGCTGCAAATCTGATATTGTCTGCACCATCTTTGACAAGGCACTTGAAATTAATCAGAGGAGATATGTCTCATTTGATTACGTTTACCCATGAACAGTGATCAGTTGCATGCAATTTTAACTCCACAGTTGCATGTCCAATGGCTTTTATTTTAAAAACAGAGGAGAAAAAAAATATTACCAAGAGTTGTGTAAGAGTGGATATTATTAGAAGCTAGAAGAAAGCACAGCCCAGAGACTTGGAGGCAGCATTTTAATCCTGCCATGTCCCATGGCACATACGTTTGTAGCATGCTGTCAAGTTGCTTCTGACCCCAGTGACCCTATAAAATTAATGACTTCCAAAAGGTCCTATCATTAGCAGCCCTGCTAAGTTGTTGCAAACTTAAGGTCATGGCTTTCTTCATGGTGTCAATCCAATCCCACCCCACTTGAATGCATCCCTTAAGGGGATGAAGGGGGATGAAGGGATATGTATGTGTGTCGGAGAAACTGAGACTAGGAGGACAGACACAGTTAAAAGTGTAGACGTAGCAGGGTCAGCCAAGGCAGAATGGTCACAGCTGAGACACTAGACTTCAATGTGCCTATCCTTTTCAGGAATTGTGGATTATATCTGCAGAAGAGAAATGACTATTCCAGTTCTGATGGGGTAAATAAATTTCTGAAGGGAGCCACGAAAATCAGTTATAGTGAAGGTGACACTGGCAGAGAATCTTTCATAGACAACAGCAGCGGTGCTCAAGGTAATTCTTGTTGGTACTGTGAAGAAATCAGCAATGGGAAACTAGCTTGGATGTTTTATACCTCATGCTACACACTCTTTTTTTCTGACCCATCACAGTCTTCCTGATGAAACCTGTTTGGAGATTTTTCACTGCACTTCACGCACTACTGGAATGAGCCAAAAATAATTCCTGGCAGTCCTACTAGCACTGGTGAAGCATATGTCTCCATTTGTAGCAAGCACCAAGTGGATAGTGCCTCTGCCATCACTCCAGATCTGTAACACACAACGATATCCAGCATTTCTTTCTTCAAATAGTGGCCGATGCAAGCATAATGGATCTGCCAAAGCCGTGTAAACCTTTACAAGGAAATGAAAATAGTGCAAGTCTTCCAACAGCAATGGCAATTATGTCCCTTTTCAATTGTCCACAGTCTGGAATATTTTTATCCCCATCTTTTATTTCCTGATTAAATAAATGAAGCACAGTTATTGCTATCATATACTCCACAAGTCCTTAGAAGTCTTTACTTCCTAAGATCTCTTAAGGTGATCCCCAAAATGGAGGCATCAGGACTGGTACACATACTCCACAGCCTCCTGAAACAGGATCTATCCAGTGCTCTTAATTGCCTTATAGTCAAAGTTGTGATGGAATAAGCTGAAAATGTGAAGAAGCCCCTGCAATGAGTGGTTGCAATGAACCCAGAGCAATGCCTAGAACAGTGGTTCCTAACTTTCAGTCCCTAGATGTTCTTGGACTACAACTCCCCAAAGCCTTCACCACTAACTGTGCTGGCCAGGATTTCTGGGAGCTGTAGTCCAAGAACATCTGGGGACCCAAGGTTGGGAACCACTGGCCTAGAACAATTCAGAAATGCTGGGGTCCATGCTTTCAGCCAGTCTCTCACTGTTATACAGGAAGGAGCATATGGCAAGCACCTTAACTGGGCAGTAAACCTGAGCTTGACATGCTATTTTATCTAGGAAATTCTCTATTGCTTGGAGAGTTCTTCAAGTTGCTAAGTATGTAGGAATATAGTAAGTGCTGCTAGAGAAGGTAGGTAGTTGTTTGCCACCAGAGAATGAAGAAAGGGTCTCACTCAGTAGGAGAACACTGGCTTGCTGTGGACAGGCAAGGAGCAGTCTGTGGTTTGGCATCAGTCCACACAGACGGATGATTGAAAACCACTGGGACAAGGGATTCTTGGTATGAGAAGCTTAACTGTTAATATCATTGTGGTTTGAAGTCTACTGCAGAATTAACATTCCAGTTCCGATTGTGTTTGAACAGCCAAGATAGTTAAAATAGGTTTGGCAGCTAAAGTGATGAGAAGGGCAAGAAAGAGAAAAATTATTTTAGAAAAAGTTTTCAAACGGGTAATGGTGATCATGATGATGATATTGGAAAGGATGGTTTGTTATTTTTTTAAAAAGCAATGCCACAGTTTAAGAATGCCTCCCATAGAGTACTTTTAAACCTTTCCTTCTTCTATTGTGTTATGGCAAGGTTGAGCTCATCTTTATGCACCCAGGACCTCTGGGGACCTCACAGATTGCCCAAAACACCAAAAATATTTTTTTAAAAAAATGCAACCAGAAGTGGAAAATAAAACTATGGTGCAAAACAATGTAGTGGGCCCATTTAAAAGTTGCATTGTTACTCGTGGAAGCATGAAGGAGCTACAATTTCCTTTTTTGCCAAAAAATGAGAGGCCTGAGTCAGGACTGTTGTATAAGAAGCTGTGGAGTGGGGGGGGGAGGAGCACTAACACACACACACCATGCAGAGGAAGAAATAGTCATTTGGTGATTTTTTTACCTTGAAAGATGCACTATAAATTCTTTCCATTGTAAACACCAAGTGCATGGACATATCCTTTGCTTATGAGAAGCTTTTGCTCTGTTTCCAATACATGCCCGCTTCCCAATGTTCTTACCCAATTAAAAGCCTCTGCAAGTTTGCAGAGCTATTGACAACTATGTTCCATGTCACTAAACTTGGTAGGCTGCCCTGACTTTAGAAATAAAAATGCAGCCTGTCATAAATGGTCTCAACATTAATAAGAGCCAGGAGGGATGCCTGTTAGAGACAACTTGGTTTCTCTCTCATTCACTTTTTTTTTCCTTGTGGAAATTGCATGCCGTGAGTTTTCTTCTTATCTGTGCTCTCTCAGCGAAATTGTTCTTTCTACATGAGGCCTGTCGGGCAAGAGTGTACATATGTATGTATGTATGTATGTATATATTCATTATACAAGGGTGTAAACAAGTGTCACTTCAATTTGCACTGTTACATATTGCACTAGAATTTGACCCCAGAATGAAATACAGAATATTAGTGGAAGGATGTCCAGAAAACAGTGGTTTCACTCTTGTTTTACTCATTAGTATCAGCCTTTACACTGTCAGGGTAGAGATCTGTCATCTTGGCTGAAAGTCTCAAAAACAGAGCCTCATTAAATTCAGTGCCAGTTTTTTGTTCATTGTGCAGACAGCACCTGCCATTTGCCTAATGGCTGTAAGCCTTGAAATGTGCAGGTCAAGGACTCCAGCGTGGATTTGGAATATCTGATGCATTTCTCAGGCCAAAGAAAAATATTGCCTGCAATTGTTGCAAGGGAACTGAAGTAATGAAGAAATCTGCACAGGCCTTCTGGCCCAACCGCTCCACTTAAAAAGGATGGCCTTTGCTTTACTTTTTGCATGGAGCACAGAGTAATTTTTTAAAAAAATATTTCATAGGCCCACTTGTAATGGTCTTCTAACAAATATGCCAAGAAATGGAAGGAAGGGTAGCAGTTATATAAGAGTCACTTGGGAAACTCTATTCAATCTTTTTTTCCCCTTACTAGCAGCTTTGGAAGAGGAAGTTGTAGAGTGTGTGCCTGTGTTTTGTAAAGCCTAATCCGTTCAGTCAGTGGTGTCGAGAGTAAAAGCTTCTTCTTCAGTGTGGTGTCGATGCTTGGTTGAGTCTTAAAGCTTCATGGTTTTTTGACACTGCATTGAATCTAAAGCTTTGATGTCTGAGGCTGCTGCCTTCACAGAATAAATCAAATTTTAAATTTTATCAGTATAGTGAATAGTGTATTCTCTCTCAAATGCACATCTGCTGCCTTACCTTCCTATTCATTTTTTTTTAAAGTGCCAGAGATGTTTTCTTGACATTAAATATTTCTTCTGCTTACATCTCTCTCAGTGAAATTTTGGCACCTAGCTGGAAATATTTTTGTACCCTGGCTTTGAGAGGGCTGCAGAGACAGGAGACAACCAGAAACAATCAAATTCCAGATTAAAACAAATTAAAGACTCTTTGAAGTTGGAATGGTGAGGCAAGAGAGACTGGGCATTTGTTACCATCCATCAGGACCACTTGCTTTGCCCTGGCCTCAGTCTCAGAAGCCTTCCAAAAGGAACTGCTACTGGAAGATGCAACAGTGAGGTGAGAGAGACCAAGTATTTGTTTCCATCAGAAATTGGCTCTACCACATCCACAACACTAGAAGTCATCATCAGGAAGATGTTGCTACCTTGGGTCCCCAGATGTTCTTGAACTATAACTCACAGAAATCCTGGACAGTGCAGCTAGTGGTGAAGGCTTCTGGAACATCTGTGGACTCAAGGTTGAGAACAACTGGGTTAGAGATATGAATCTCACAGCCTTTTGCTCTTGAACAGAAAATAAGGGAAAACAATCTTGTTGTTTTCTGGCAGGAGATTTCTCTGCATAAGATCCCACTCCCACCCCCATGAAATCTGACAGGAAATCTCACAGGATTTGTCAGAATTTTCTTGAGGATTTTTACTTGCATCTTTCCTGTGAAGAATTCACTGGGAAGAGAGAACTCATTACAGTAGGAAAAAATGGGCAGTTCTCTCAGTAGAACAATGGGTGAGGGAAGGGAAGGAAAGGTGTGTTTGTGTGTTTTTATATGAAGTTAAGAAATCTTGATGATACAGAGAGAATTGTTGTCTGTTAAGACTGGGGAAATCACTGAGAACAGGAACAAGTATTCATACAGTAACATCTCCCCAGGTATGTTTCTGATCTGTTGCTTAGAGGCTTGGGGTGGGGGTAGGGAGAGTTGCCCTAAGATAGCAGAAGATAGCTTTCTTTCTCTCAGGTAATGAGATCCTAGTGAGAGGGGCATCTCTGGTGGGCTGTCCCAATGCCATCTGGTAATTTGTTTGTCATTCCTCTTTTGCTGTCAGTTCAATGTGAGCAGGTTACCTTTGTGTTTGGACATGAGCTGTTGGGGTCACATATTACTAGGCATTCTAGCAATAGCTGGGTGGGATGGGCACTGCATCTCTGACTGTAATTACTACCTAGTGGCAACTATGAGTTATTTGTGCACTGTGAGTCATGCCTGTCTAGTAGACACCAGGGGCTATTTGTTGTCCAAAATGCCTTGTGATTGGAGAAGCTCCTGGTATACAGTATATCACAGAAGTGAGTATGACAACGGTTTAGACATTAATGGCTGTGTGTTGCGTTAATTTGAGGGGACAGCACATTTACACTGTTATACAAGCTGCATACTCACTGCTTTACATTGTAGTCAAGTGTCATTTTTTCAGTGTAGTCACATGAAAAGATATACTAAAATATTTATGAAATGTTAGGGGTGTACCCACTTCTGTGATATACTGTATGTACTCTATGAAATTTACCAACATAGGGAGAAGGGTACATGTTACTAGAGCTCGGAGATACAGAGAGGCCCTTTACTAAGGGGTGGGGGAATGGGAATAAACTTCTGATCATGCCTGAGGATATATATGGGATGAGGGATTGTGATGTTGGTGTTGCAAAGGGGAGGCATGTTAAGAGCTTGTATTGACTCCCAAAACAAACAATGCTTTGGTTCCAACTCCACATTATGCATATCTCTTTCACCGCAGAAGTGGAAAATCTCTGGCTGTCCAGATGTCTTAGACTACATAATCCACAGTCCTTAATCATTGACCATGCTGTGTGGGGTTGATGAGAGTTGTGGGCCGAAACTTTCATAAGTCCAAAAGTGTTCCATCTGATATACTTCTACACCAATATATGCTACTGGAATATACCAGCTGTTGTTTGCTGACTACTATTCCAGTCACACGGCCTTCTTCTCTCTACATGAGTTTCTTTTGTCTGTTTACCACACCCTGTTTTATATCTCTTCCCACTGCATACCTTAAATCTCCCTTTCTTAGCCTTGACATATCCTGTGTCTTCCACAAGAACTATTATTACTGTCCGGGAAACAGAAATGTTAAGGAGTGCAGGATTTGTTTGCCCTAACAACAACAACAATTATAGTTGTTCTTGTTGCTGCTGCTGTTGTTATGCCCTTCAGTTTCCTGTGATTTAGATGTACCTAATGGGCTAAAAGATACAGGTTCTCTTTAGCTGACAAATCCCTTAAAGATGTGTTTAAAAATCTGTGTTTGGCATGTGAATAAATGGAAACTTTATCACTTAAAACATCATGTTCTCTTCCAGGGAGCATATATGAATGACTCCCAAGGTGGTAGGAACTGCATAACATCTTTTCTTTTCCCCCATTTCATTTTTCACAGAGCTTAATCTTTATTGGTCATTTTTAAGCTCTAGGATATTCATCCAGTGCCTGCTGTCTGTCATAGCTGCTTCTGGGGAGAGGGAGGAAACTGGCCTTTCTCCTCTTTCTTTCCATCAGCTCCCTCTCATTACAACTTTCCATAGTGCAGAGCTCCTGCTAGCTGGATGGGTCCCTTGTCTTATTTCCGCATTCTCTCTCACATCTAGAGACTCTTTTCCTGAATAATTTTGTTCAAGTCAAGAGTACCACTGCATTACTAATGCTTAGAGTACCACTGCATTACTAATGCTTTAAAACTGTAACATCTGGAGGACCTTCTGAATCACTGAGCACCAGAGATTTCTTTGTTTATTTGTGTTTATATTACCACACTGATAACTGAAAAGACTATGAAAAATAGCTTGAAACGTTTCCATTTCAAGTCATAGGTGAATAGGTTAGCAGAAGTGGGCTACCGCCTGTTGTTGACTATGATGTTATTGCTACTTATATTTATATTCCTCTTTTTCTCCAGTGAGCCCAAGGTGCCATACACATTCCTCCTCTTCCTCTGCTCATTCTATCTTCCTAACAATTTGAGACTTCCAAAAGCAAGTCAAAACCTGGCTTTTTACCGAGACCTTTACAAAACTTGTGGTAAGTTTATGCCGGCCCATGGTTCGCCGCAGGGATTTTTGCTTATATATGTTAATATTTTTTTATGATCTATATTTTTGTTATTTTCTGGAAGTTGCCCGGAGTAGTGATTTGTCCACTAAATGATTGGGGTATAAGTATATACAGTATATATGAGGTAGTTCAGATTGAGGGAACACGACTGGCCCAAAGTCACTCCATGTGTTTCATGGCTGATGGGGATCTCAGTTCAGGTTTTCTGAGTCCTAGTCTACCATTCTAATTGCTGTGAAAAGAAAGAAGATTAAGACAATACTGATGAAGGTTTGTAGAGATATTATTGTTATTTAACAAATTTCAAATGGAAGAAAGAACTATTCACAGACCTACTAAAGAAGGCAGGATAAAAACCAATCATTCAAATTATTATCCAGCAATTATGGCAAGGTATATCTAGAAAAACATGCAAAGAAAAGAAGAAATGACACAAATTGACTGCATTTCCTGCATCTGCAGGATGCCAGACTGGTTGACTCTCCAAGTACCTACATTTCTAAAATTCCTTTTCATGCCATCCCAGAGACTTGGAACTCTTTTTCTTGAGGAAGGCTTTTTTCTTCACAAGTAAGAATGCATGCAAGCCAGTGATGTCATGTGCCTAATCCTAAGAATGAATACTCATTATTGAGACTATTTTGTTTCCTCTCTGCCCGAGGGGGAGACTCAAAATTCTGAGTGTAGTTTTCAGCAAAGTCTCAGAAAACAAACAGTGCGGTACCAGTACAAGAACCTGTCAGAGAAAAAGATTATAATTTTAGAGATCTTCTTTTAGTTGCTCTCAAATGTTTCATAAAAATGAACCCAAAATTCTGGTCAGATTTTAAACTAAATTCCCTGTACATCTTTTCTGTTGTCTCTTTTCAATTTTATTCAAAATACTGTAGCCTTTTGGAGTAGGGATTCCTAGATGCTGTGCCGTGGGCACCCCAAAAGTACTTTGTTCTGCCAGAAGCCTCATAAAAGAGGCATCATATTTGCAGA
This sequence comes from Intellagama lesueurii, assembly GCA_037013535.1. Lineage (NCBI taxonomy): Eukaryota > Metazoa > Chordata > Lepidosauria > Squamata > Agamidae > Intellagama > Intellagama lesueurii. The sequence goes on along the minus strand of JBAJHW010000003.1, from coordinate 203,400,080 downwards.
AATATTCTTGAAGACTGATTGTGCCACACATTACACACTTCTGATGGTGCTAGCATAGAGCTTGGTCCCAGAACTGGCAAATGTGTGTGAGGAACAACTTTCAGCTGTGATGTACTCTGCACTGAAACTACTATGAGAAGCATCTAGAGCAAACTTTGGATCAACACTTTCAACCTGGTGTCTTCCAGATCAGCGGGACTATGACTCACATCAACCCCAGGCAGTGTAGCCAATGGTGAGGTGTAATTCAACACATCAGGAGTACATCAAGTTAGGGATGTTTCCTCCATGGTTAAAAGACCATACGTTGAGGAAAAGCACCAACAAAAAATATTATTGAGTGGGCAACTTAAATTAAGAAAATCCTTTCTTAGTACAGAACGGCTAATGTGATTGATAGGACCTGTTTTATTGGAAAATACATAAAATGATCATAGTAGATTTTTCAAGATGAGTCCACTGGCATTCACTGGCAGTATACTTTATTTACTCAGAACCTAACCTGACTTTCATGGACATAATTTTTTATACAACTCAGGGAAGAAACCATCACCTCTCACACATTTTTTATGAGAGCAGTCATCATACATTCTGAAGAACGATGTAGAACCTTCAGTAAATCATCTTCTCTCTGATGACATATGTCACTTCCAAGTGACAAAGGGAAAGGGACATTTGATGAGGAACAGCAAGAGGGGGATAACAGATGAGCCTACATACTTTTCTTTCTGGCTCTTAGCTTAGCACTGGCAATGCTCTCTGGGTTTCAGAAAATGAGATGCATTACTCTGTTGGAATATAAAGGCTTCATTTGCTGTATCTCTGGAAGCACAGGCTCAAAAACCCAAAGTCCAGTATTGTTTGACATAGAGAAGGCAACAATGGTACCATTAGCATTGGCAGGTAGTTGTTTGAAGGCAGCATTATCGTTACACAGGATTACGTCTCTGATGCATCTCACTTTGTATTTTGACACACATAATTTCATTGGCTGTTCTATTAAGCTGCTTCCTCAACAGACCAATCCAATGAGAGTTAAGGAGGGAGAAGTGATGGCTGTCAAATCACCAATTCTTACTGGTTTTTATATTAATCCGGTGGAAGGATTTGGATATTTTCTCTTCTCCTTTTGGCATTAGGGGAAAAAGTTCTTGGGCGATACCCAGTGGTGGATGTGTACTCATGCAAGAGAAGAATTCAGCTGAAGTGTGGAGCACTCTCTTCTTCCCAATGCCAGGTTCAAAGCCCTACAAAAGTTTTTTCTGGAGTGACGGAAACTCCTCCAGAACAGTTTTTTTTGAAAGGGAGGGGAAAAGAAGCATACCAGCACCAGTACTAATGTACTCCTCTTCCCCCAACATTCTGGGGGGCTTATAAGGGAATGAGACTGCTCTGGGTCAAGCAGATTCAAAACCTCAATTGAGCTGTCCCTCACAACCCTCTGGGATGTCTCCATTTTGCTCTTATCACCTCTGGAGAACTCATGGTGGAGTGGCAACAGCAGGCTGGATTTCTGTGTCCTAGTAAGGAGCTTTCTGCAGGTGGGTGTCTTACGCTGCCCGTGAACATCCCTGTCCACAGGTTGAGAGGGAGACCTCCTGTGCCCTATGGCCTTTGGGATACCTCTTCAGTAGCCATCGGATTGCAGATTTAATTTGACTGATTGCTATATAGCACTTTGCAGCTTGCTTTTGACTTTTAGATTTAGAATGACTTCGATCCACAAGCCATTTAGGTCACTCTATTTATCTGATCAGCTCATCAGGCTTTTAGTCGAGTCCTCTGGCTGCAATCTTTTGTGTTAGCTGTAACATTAGCTTTGCTCTTCTGTCAGGGAAACCCTCACTTTTGAGATCTTCAGTATCACCTGAGAGTAGTTCAGGGTTACATGGACAAATGTAGCACCAATGGGTTCAAATAGTGGCATGGATGTTAAGGTAAAGGATGCCATCTATTGCCAATTCAACACAAATCCTCTCCTGTAAAATCAGAGCCATTTTTCACTCATTCATATCACTGGCAGCAGTGACTCCAGTAATTGAGGGGCGGGGGGCTGTTTCAGTCTGCACTTTACAGGTCCTATCAATCTTGTCCCTCAGATAAGTTTAGCATCTTTGATAATTCTTGTAAAGTGAAGAGTGAATTCATAGCTCCCAGAAACTGGATCCATCCATCCATCCATCCATCCATCCATCCATCCATCCATCCATCCATCCATCCATCCATCCATCCATCCATCCATCCATCCATCCATCCATCCATCCAAAGTAATCTGCCACCATATAACAAGAATTCTTGGGACAGCCTACAAGTTAGACACAGTAAGAAAATATAAAATTACAATTGTATTACATTATTGTATAACATTATTTCCTAAACACAACAATGAAGTCAAGACAAACCCCTTTGGCTTGGTACAGGGGCATTAAAGTTAGGATGTTGAGGGAAGAAGTTAGCTTTGATTTAGAGGTCCCAAATAATTAAGAGCTCCAAATGTTTAAGCTAGCACTTCGAAATGAGCCTGTAGCCAGTGGTGTTGAAGAAGTGAATTCTAGTGGCATGAGATCTCAAGGACATTAATCTACTGTGTCAGACATCTACAATGGACACAGCTCAGCAGTCTTTTGGTGACTATGAGACAAGTACAGAGACACATATATTTGTTAATCTATCAGGGTATTCCAAACCATTTCCCATGAATAATTTAAATCATGATGTATAATCCTTCAAGATGGCTCTCCAACACTTTTGTGAAGATGGATGCAATCCTATTCACCACCCACCCCTAAACTATACTTTTATAAACTACTTTTCCACATTCTTCATCACTTCCCTTAAGTGATGTACTGGACCTTTCATCCTTCAGGACACTTTCATGATTTATTTATTAAAAATCTGATTGGTTTAGCAATGGCTAGACAATTATTTAAGATTCATTTAATCGAGGACCCAAATCCTCTTCCTTAGTTATACTGGTGTAACACAAATGAGATAAATTTTGGTGATGAATCGCCTTAAGTTATGAAATCATTGTAGACATTACCTGTTGCATAGTGAGCTGTGTGACTCAGTGTACAACTGGTAATGTCTATGGTGATTTCACAACTAGGAGCAATTTGTTATGCCATTTGTGTAGCTACAGAAGAGAATTTGGCGAAATGGGTAGATAAAGCTAATAAACCACTCTTGGCTTCTTCCAAGTAATTAGTTTTATTAGACCACTAAAAGAAAAGAAAAATCAAACGATTCAAGTTTGCCAGGCATCCTCTTAAGGTGAGTTTACAGCTGGTTATAAGCAGGCCATGTCTGAAGCACAGAGTGGAAAGTTCCAGCTACATGGCCTGCCTGTAACCAGCTTTAACCTCACCTGAAGAGGATGCACGGCAATCTTTTGCCATGAATTTTCAGGACACTCATTTACAATTTTTCTCTACTGCCCACAAGTTACTTGTGCATGCCTGAGGAAGGGACATTTAATCCATGAATTGCATTATTTATTTATTTATTTATTTATTTGTACCCTGCCCATTTAGTGAGCATGCCGCTACTATGGGTGGCTTACAAGATATTATAAAACATACAGCTAAAAATATTTAAACCATATAAAACATATTAAAAGTAAACAAACAAAACCCTACCACCACCACCCCAATAAAATCCCCAGTCTGGGACATAGGATGGCAGACAACGGGCCAGCATAATTTTACAAAAGGGTGGTGCTTGGGAAGGCCTGGGTAAAAAGCCAGGTTTTAATTTGCTCATGGAAGCTCAGGAGGGTGGGGGCCAGTCGCACCTCCACAGGAAGAGAGTTCCAGAGTGGAGTGGCCACTATTGAAAAGGCCTGGTTTCTGGTTGATGCTTTCCAGGCCTCTTTTGGAGTGGCCACCATTATTTGAGTTTTTTAGCGATCAAATAAAAGTGTCGCATTCTTCTACATTAGTATTGTGTAATGACCACAAGGCTTCCGTTGGGTTTTTCCGAGGATTTAGAAATCCTACAACATTTTCCAGGATATTAATCCATCAAAGCATCCACTGCATTATCTCATAGTGCTCACATGGAGACGTTTCAGGTAACTAGTCAATAAACTAAACTATTACAATTAAGCCCTTGAAGAAACATAAATGTTTGAAATCCTGAAAGATAAAAGCGAAGAAGTAAACTTAATATCTGTTATCTCAAACTGTGGTTGAATAAAACCAAAACGACCAGTAATGGATTTTGGTAATACAATATCTCTGTTCCTTTTCCTCTGGAGAAGCTTTGGGTAATAAGAAGGATGTTTCATCAAACAGCTTTGTTAAATGTGGATAATGTGCTTCTGTGCTGCATTTCTTGTACAGTGACGTATACATTGTGTACATCCAATTTTGTTTACAAATATTATTTATAACTTAATGGTGGAGAAATGTATTTCATTCACATTTTAACATAAAATTATCTAAATTTGTACTTCCAAATTAATATGCAAAACAAACTCAGCTATCTTTCAGAATTTACATTTCTAGTATTGCAATAAAATTCTACTATTTAAAAACAGTGCAAAATTCATATATTAGAGGAAAGTAAACCCAAAATATGTATAGTAGTGAAAATAAAGTATGAAATACATTTTAGTAGAACAGTTTGCAAAAAGATGCCTATCAGGACAAGTGCATAGAAAAACACATGTACTAGCAGAAATGTGTGCACAAAAATGAATTTTAATCAAAACATAAATATTCTCAAATTCAAAATAAACTGTAATGAAGATTGGACAAGTGAGAAACAGAAAGATAGACTGATTTGCCCATCCCTGTGTATAACCCAGATGGACAGAGATGCTATTTTCAGATAATATGCTCCTGTGTTCTGGACTCATCTCACTTATACGAATTATATTATCTGTGAATGGCTCAGATAAGAATGATGCTATCTGGAAATAATTCAAAAATTGTTCCAGTATTATGACAGGCTTGCATGCAACAATGATGAAAGTACTTATGTGTTATATGACTTCTGTACCCGAACCACTTCAAACATTTGGTGGGTCAAACAAGATCATGTGCAGGACCACCTCTCCAGGTCAAGAATGAATTATTTGGTTGGGAGCATGTTGAGACATCTTACAGAACAAGACCCCCCCCCCCCAATATGAAAATCAGTTCAGCAGCAAACAAACGATACCTGCGGAAGTCAGCATGTGGTAGATGCTATATGGTCCATGAAAGCCTGGGTGTTGCAGTGGATAAAGTGATGCACTAGGACTCATGAGACCTGGGTTCAAATCTGCACTCAGCCCTGGAAACTCATTGGGGGGGGGCAGGAATAATGGTAAAACCACTCCCTAAATGTTTCACATGCCTTGAAAATCCTATTAGGTTCACTGCAATTCAGTTGTGTCTTGATGGCACATAGCATAACAAACATGCGATTCATACTTATGTCAGTATCATTGTCAGGTGGCTCACTCATAGACAGTCCAGGGCCTCTTATGAGAATGAGACTTCCACCAGAGTTTCAATTCAGTTGCATATATGTATACCACCAATGTGGAATCACTGGGCTCATCTGCATAATGCCACCATGCTCAGTCTGAGAGCTGATGATCGTATGTGCTCCCAACAATAGTTAAATGGAAAGGCGGGTGCTGAATGCATGGTTAGTTCCTATGGAATGGAGACTTTTCAAGATGTCTGCAGTCTTAAGGCATACTTTTGGTGCATGCAAAAGAATTAATAGAGAAAATGTCGAATGCCTTCCTTTTCTGATCAGTGGCGTACATACAGTGGCCTAAGCTTAGGCCTGGGTGAACTCACATTCTCCTGAACTCTTTTGTAATGCTGGAAACCTTGCATCTGTGAAAACAGATGTTACAGTGTGGCTTCCAGCTTCCATTCAAGCCATGCAATGTCATTGTGTGACAAAACTGGGCTCTGAGGTACATGAGAATTACGGTATATTGATTTGCCATGTTTTCTTTCAAAAAGAAACACAGTGGCTGAAACCTCCATGTTCTTCTTTCTTCCTGTGCTGCTGCCAGCACACTCCATTCTATTTGTCCCAAAGGGAAATGCTCCTTTAGAAAGCTATTCCTGTTTCTGACCCACATCTTGAAGGCAATAGATACAGAATTGCACACACCTTTTCTTCCTTGCCAGGTTATTTCCCCATGTGTCTTTCAGGATGATGAAAGCTCAGTTGTAAAAGCTTACTGCCTGATACATGGAGAAAACAATTGAGAAGAGGGAGGTGGCGGGCTTGTGGTTTCATGTTTGTCTTCTTATCCAGTGAAATGGTCACATGGGAAGAGATATAGTGATCCTACTGCTGCAGAGTGCAGTGACATCTGGATGTGATATGGAATTGTGAAAAAGAATTGCCCTGGAACAAAACAGTTCTGTCTTGGGAATTGTTTGAACTCCAAGATATTTTTCATGCCTTAGGAACACTTGGGTCCTTGCTATGCAAATGAAAAGTTCAGAACATGATATGCAGACATAGGAAAAACCACAGGAGGTGTAAAAGCTCCCTCTCTCTGAGGTGGGAAGACACATGCAACTATTTCCGTTGACACTGTGGGCCTCCTTTGCTGCTGCCCGCCTGATCTCTACCTCCTTGGGTCTCTTTAGAGCCACAGTCTACGTGGGCATGTTCTCTGGAGACCCTGTCACTTGCGGAAATTGGCTGGTGTGACTCTCCAGAAAGCTGACTGGGTCCAAGAGCCTGAAGGGCCCAGGTGGTCTCTGTGGCAACCTTCCTACAATGCCTGTCTCTGAAAGATGGCACCCCTTGTTCCTTTTTTTGGAGAATCCTCACACTAGTTGTTTGGAAAGTCTGTTTATCAGAATTTACTATTAAGAAGATCCTCAGTGAATGAGTGATTGGGAGGGGGCAATCAGCAAACTAGGGAAGCAAACTCTCTGTTTAACAATAAGCTGCCTAAAAAGGTTAAAAAAAATCACTTTCAGTGATTCACTGGCTTAGGGTGGGAAAGGATCAGAGAAAGAACCCATTCCCCCACTGCCAGACTTCATTTACCTTTATTTTAAACCATGCAAATGTTACAACGTACTTAATGTGACTCTGTGGAGAACTTGTATTTTACAAGACTGATGAATAGAAGATTCATACAAAACCAGACCTGTATTTTACTCCACTCCCTCCATCTTTAGCCATATTCTGTGCTCAGCTTAAAGGAGGTGCACCCCCTTTCATGCAGTCGCTTTTCTGCTGCCAACTGGCCAGTGTTCTGGCCATATTTACATAACTCTGGTGATATTCAACTCAGTAAGAACTATTTTTACAGGTTCGGCTCCTCTGGTTTCTTTTAACACTTCCACCTTGGGGCTTTCCAACCTCAAACACCACGCATACAAATGCACAAATTAAAGAGAGTTTAAATCATCATAGCTTTCAGCCTTCTGTTACTTTGGCAGGGAGATAGTCCACACATAAATCATGAGGGAACCAATTTTCTATGAAAAGGTGGTGGTTTCCAATGTTACAAACACCTCAGTCGCTTAAAAATACAACCAGTGATGCCCAATCTTGTATAGTGAAGGGAACTTCTGTGAAATTTTTTTTGTCCTCTGCATAAGGTTTAAGAAAAGATGGTTGAAATATTTTGAGGAAAGATCTTTGCAAAATATAAAATAGTCAGCAGTCATTACTTTTATAACTGAAGGATTTAAATATACACATTTAGAGACCTAGGTCCACTTTTCATTCTCAAGCCTGTTATTGTTTTCTCCCTTCAGGTGCACTTACATTCATATTCACAGCTGAGGTAAATCACTTCAGCAGATCCTCCCAGAAGATTTTATATACCTCATTTTGTCTCATTTCAAAGAGTGCTCTGCTTAAGGGCAATTGTTTTCAATGCATTAGTGTACCTCGGCATGTTGTCAGATGGTGTTTTCAACATGTACGTAATTACACCTAGTCACTGAAGCATGGCCCATCAAGGCTACATCTCAGCTGGTTGTCAAGTTTAGATTGTCGTGAGTAGTCAGAGTAACAACATCCCTCCTCTTACAAGGAAGCCAAAAATCCGACTCTGATGGGAAAAGGAAATTGTCAGGAGCCGACTATGCTGTGAAAGGCATGCAGATCTGGTGGTCTACAAACGGATAACCAGGACTGAAGTTTACCAAAACTAGAATTCATTTGGGGTATGTATAAAGGTGTATAAAGTGATAAAGAAGATGACACCACAGATCCTCCAGGGAACAACAGAGTTGAAGACTTAAGCCAAGCCTTAATCAATTTGAACAATGAGATGTTATTTTTTCAGAAGGGCTGGAACATATGATACGGCTCACATAAACAGCAGGACTGTATGTTTGAAAGTCAGAAAGTTAGGGGTAAAATGCTATATGAATTGGGAAATAAGAGATTCAGCAGAAAAATGTGAGAACTGTTTGCAGATACCCTAGATTGCCAGAAAGACGAACAAATGGGTCCTAGATCAAATCAAGTCTGAACTGTCTTTCGACAATGATGTCTTTGAAGGATAGAAGGCAGCAGGAAAACAAGAAGACCAAATACAAGATGGATTGACTCTCTAAGGAACCACAGGCTTGAGTTTACAACTGCAGGGCAGTTGAAAACAGGTCCTTTTGGAGATTCCTCATTCAAAGTGTCGTCATGAGTCAGAGGTGACTCGGTCACATAGCAACAACAAAATGAAGGAGGGAGGAGGAACCTTTGCTCTTTAGCTCCTATCATCCTTGACCATTAGACATCTGCTTTCAGGTGAGGAGGCTTGAAGCCCAACAGTTACTTGAGGACCATAAGTAGTTCTGTGAAGCTTCTGGTTTTGGTAGTTCATCCAATTTTAGCCATCAACAAAAGTGCTGTTAGTTCTGTTATACCCCAAAGTTAGCACATGGAGTTGGATCCAGACTTGTTGGTCAAGAGATAAAGTCATGTTGATATCAGGGGGTCTTTTGCAACTATGACTAAATCTCAGTCCATCATGCCTTGTGGGGATTTACGTCTTTTGAGGTAATATTGCAGAATGTTTCAGCAGCCAGTTAAGACCTGAATGACTTGCAAGCATCATTACAACTGAAACTGGCTTTCTTTCCCATGAAAGGAGTCTTTCTCATGCAAAGGATACAGCAGAGGGGGCAATCCCCAGCCTTGCCACTAGACTATCCCATTCTTTCAAGCCGTGGAGATAAAGAAGGAGCACAGGAACCAAAAGCTGCTGCTCTGCCAGTATTAAGGCTCCAGGTTATTCACCAGCCCAGGCTGCTCCCTTGTACTAGATTTGGAAGGCACTCGTAGATAGACACTTGGTCATAAACTGACCTTGGATAGTCACATGAAGCCATTATGAGCATTTTCCACTTGTTAACTGGTCATCAATTTTAGATGCAATTAAAATGAAATTACCTCTGATAGGCACGGGGTTATTCATTTCAACCATAACCCCCTTGGTACTGCATTATTGTTTCAAATAAAATCGGTGTTTCTCTTGTGCTTAACATCTCACATTATTTTTTAAGCCAAGGTGTGCCTGGAGAGTGATGAAATGGAAAATGAACAGCCTTGCAGTGCCTTATAAAATGCAGGCTACGATACAAGTTCAGAAATACAAGAATTGTGAATGTACGGCTATTCACAACACTGCTTATAATGGAATTGTAGAAGCCTGGATCTTGGGTTTTCTAGAAAGGAACAAGTGTTAACAGTAATTTATCACAGATCAATATTGGCCAACTTATTCATACTTTTATACTATAAAGATTATTGAACTTTATTAATGAAACATTGAACTTCGTTAATACTTTTATACCTTAAAGATTATTTTTGATACACTGCCATCTCTCAGCTATTTTTTGATGACTGGTTTCTGTTAAAATGAGAGGCCAACTACATTTGCCATTTACTTCACAATTTGCAGTTGATTAGGCACAGATAAAATAAAATTAAAACCTGACAACTGCACAACATAAAGCTTAATATGAGGAAGCCCATCGTGAAATTGTTTCTTTTTAGTGGGGAATTGTCTTCTTTTTTGTTCAGCCAGCAGGGGTGGTTTAAAAATGCTCTGATCAAGATGACACTGCTTTTGTCTCCTTTCTGTCTACTGTGATTATCTAATTCAAAGTCAAAGGGACACTCAGGGAGGTAGTTCCCCTCAACTGTGCACCTGCTGTCTGAAAACAGAGTGGTATGGTTTTTAAAAAAGGCTTTGAAGGCAGTGCTAGAGCACTGTATCACTGTTGTGCTTCAGGAAAACTAAATTTAAAAAGAGAGAGATGGAAACTGATGATTAGCAGCTTGTCAAAGGCAACGTTTGCTGTGCAAACACAGCTCTCTGCCCCTGCCCCTGCTGATTTCTGCAAATTGTTTGATGACTGGACAACTACAGTCAGCATTTTTTGAAAATGTGGTTCACTGCGGTTTCCAAACATATTTTCCCTACTGTATAGTCACATCCTGAAATGCACAAAACTCTGGTCCACAAAGCTATGAAACTATGAGGAAGTCTGCATGCAAGCAATTCAGAGACATATGGGGGTTTCAGAGTGCAGTGTGTACACAGAGGGGGCATTCATGAGATCTCGTGCCTCGGAGGGGTCAGTGATAAAGTTACCTAGTAAGTGATAAATAAATTGCTTTTCTCCCTTTCTGGTGTGTGTGCCACTACTTAGGTAGTTAAAATCCATGCACAACTTATAAGAAGACTTACAGGAACTTCAGGGAATGCAGAAGAAAGAGAGAGAGAGAGAGTAACCTAAGGAAAGGAGAGATCTCTCTGACAGTTCACTGTTTGCCTTCTGCCAGGAGTTTCTAGATCCAGTCCTATCTTGGGTTGTCTTTAGCATATAAAACAGACCCCTGCATATATAAAACAGACCCCTGCATGTACAACCTTACTACTTCCTTAATAATGGCTGTAAAGTGAGTGGGAAGTTGTGAAACAAAGCATTATACGTTTGTAGTAAATTAGCTTAGGAAAGACTAGAGTGGATGTCTCCTCCACCACCTTCGCCCCAAGCTAGCTTCCCAACAGCAGAGAGTTTACAGTATGGCGTCTTCCCCAGACATGGCTACTTTCCCTGCAGTTCTAAAGTAGTTTAGTGCCAAAATATTTTATAGTGTGATTCTTATGAACTGGTAGAACCCTGTAGCCTCTAACCTGTAACTATCCATTGTCTTAGGTCTGAGTTGCCAAAGAAACTTTTGACTCAAAGAATTAATAATTTCCGCACTGAATTCTGCCAACATGAGGTGGTCTGCAGAATGATAATAAACTTTATAGATTTTTCCTGTTCCTTCCAAGAGCTTCTGAATTGCTTATATAGGTGAGATAATGAGACTGACAGTGTTTGGCTTTTGCTTTCCCAGGCACAAAGGAAACACATCCAAAGTCTCTGAACTAGGACATTTGGCATAGTTTTAGAAGGAAGGCAGCATACAGACCTTCAAAACTACAGTGGCCTCCAAATTAGACATATAGGAAAGATTATGATGGAACACTCCAAACTTGGGTTTTGAACAACTACCATGAACGTAGGGCCAATTCACACAACCTATTTTGTCTGGTCAATAGAAGAGTTGCCTCAATTCACATTGCTTTAAGTCAGTGAGTAGGCAGCAACAGGAATATATTTTTAGAGAATTTAAGGAAGCCTTGGCAAGCATCACCTGTCCTACCAGACCTGCTTCTCCATTACAACTTTAATTTATTTTATTATGGCTAGTTTGTATCCAAAGTTTTTCAGTTCCTCACTGATCCAGATGACCATCACCATCACTGGTCATCTGAAAAGGGCTGTTTTTCTCTTATGACATCTGCTGGTTTGACTATTCTTTGCCACTGAATGTTATGTCTTGTGACTCCTGTTTGATGAGTTAGGCATTTCACTCAGAAATACTGGTTTCAAACCGATCTTTATGGATGTGAGACTTTTTTTTCATGCCACATAACAAAAGCAATGTATTACTTAATCAAAAGGCATAATCTGAGGTCAGGTTTTAGAGACACCGTTTTTGTCCTACCGTACTGTCAAAATGCAAATTCTTCCACACTCACAGCAGCCCTAATGTCTTCAAAGATAGTAGTGAATCCATCTGGACTCAATTAAGCCCTTTCCTACCATTTGTCCTCTCCAGATCATTTGGCTCCTGTGCACCAATAAACGCCTTTGTAATAGTCCTAATAAAATGAAGACTGCTAATCAGACACAGCACCAATATTGGTATAAACATAATATGGTGTAAAGCTACAACAGCATACATTAGATTTTCCTAATGCACCTTTCCCATTTTTAACAGTCTAGGTTAGCTCCTTATTATATCACATTTATACATTCTATTGCTCAAGGGATATAAGAGTGGCAGTTGTGTGTTGAACAACCAATTAAACCAGGAAGGTCCAGCCAAGACAGAGTATGGTATTGGTTGCCTGATGAATATGAAATAAGCAAAGCAAAGAGAATCTAAGCCGTATCTGCAGACATCTGTTTTCGGCCATGGCTCCTGCTGTACTGTTTCTGTATCAAAGCAAAAACATCATGATGTGTTTTTAACTTTGTTGCTCTCCTGCAATTGCAGCAGAGATACCTACTTCAATAGAGGGCTTTGTAACCAAACTCAGATTTAGAATTATTTGATGTAAAGCCCTGCAAACAAAGACATAAAAAAGATTCAGAAATACAACAGATCTATCAATAATAATAATAAAAAAAGAATAGGCTTATGCTATGTTTCTATAAACCATAAGAAACTGATAGTTCGAACCCACTAGTTAATTATTTTCCAGCTTTCTTTAATCAACATAAAGCAGAATTTACATCAGAGGAGGAAACCATCCATACCTTGTATGTCATAATTACTGTTGGGCAATTTCGCACTAACAAAAATGTATTAAAACTTCATGACTCATTAATAGTAAGTGATCACAATCACTTAATAGAAAAGGAAACTGAGCTAATGATAGAAATTCTGATTAATGATTTTGACCTTAAGACATGAAGTCAAGTGAAATTAATAGCTCTGTACAGTGAATGTAAGGTTAATGTCTCTTAAAACAATAGAAAAACAAAGATAAGTACTGTGCTGAACAGAAGAATATTGTATGTGTTCTAAGAAGCATCTCTCATGACCAGCATTTTTCTGAAGCATCTGCATCTGTTCAGTGTCTAACCACAATACTTAATGTTTTGTGGGGGGTGGTGGTGGTTGTTTTATATATACATATTTCTTCTTTATTTTATTTTATTTCTATCCCACCTTTTCCCCAATACAGGGACAGAATGGGCTTATAAAATACATTTGAATCTTCATCCTATTTGGGAAATATTATTAAACCAGTTTTGTTTTGGAGTTTTCCCTAACATACTTTGAAGACATTAGGGATCAAATCTTGGACTTGTTGCATGCAAAACATGGATGCTACAGCTTTGCTACAATCAGTGTTGTTGCTGGTTGAGCACAGGCTATGAATCATTTAAAAGGTAAGAAGTATTTCCCAGCATTCAAGAAAATGGTTCAAAGAACAGACAACCTTTCGCCAGCCACATCCCATATCAGGTAGAGTAGCAGCTCCAGAACTTTTTCTGATGCCGTAGGAATATCTCAAAGAGGATCACAAAAAAGTTTAGCATCTGGCCATCATAAATGACTGTTGGCTCTGAACCAGCCAGAGGTATTTGAAACTCAAAAGGAAGGTGAATGCACAGAATATTTTCATAGATCATGTACTTTGGTACATGAGGAAAAGACAGAAGGAATTACAGAATTCCACTACAATTTTAATAGGAATCAGGAAGTGCAACAATATGTACATTGCACTACTGACAGAGTTGTTTTGGGAGCAACCTTGTAAAATATGCTGCTCTCATGCTAGTCAGCTGTTCCAGCCTTCTGCTCTCCTTGTTCATCCAGCATAGCCAATCAATCTGATTCAGGCTTAATTTACCAGCCCCACGCCCCTCTCTGTTGGATCAAGGCCTTTCTCTTTTATTTTATGGAATACAATATGGACAGTCTTGGAGAGAACTGTTACAGAGAAACTGTCAAAAAAGGTGCAATACAGCACGATACCAACCCAACAAGGAAGTGGGGATGTTATGCTTGAATTCTACCCTGCAGCAGAGGAGATGACAACTCCAAGAATCTCACACCCAGCTAGCTCATGTGTCATGAAGAAGGTGGAGCTATAACACTGGTAATGGACAAAAATTTTGGGATGACCATGGACAGTTATCTTTTTGTTGACCTGACTGCATGATCATCCAGGGCAATGTTTGTTTACTTCAATTTGTTGGCAGAGAAAGATGTTGTCGAAGTCTTTTTAATCAGTTGTTACTGAACCATTTGAATTAAGATACTGAAGACTAAATCGAGGACTGCCTGCATGCAAAGCAGGTACTCTACCACAAAGCTGTCATTATTCCTCTGGCCTTTCAAACAAAAAGCTTCAATCTTGCAGTCTTTGCCCGTCTCCTGAAGTGGAGCGTGGCATCTAGAGAGCTGCCATAATAGATAACAGGGGACTTACGGAATAGGCCTTTATTGTTAGTTCACATGGACTTCAGCATTCTCTCTGACTCTCTCTCTCTCTTTTTCCTCGGTTTATACTTGGGAACATTAAATGGAAGTAATAAGAGGGACACATTAGAGACCTTTTTATGAATGTGAGATGCATTATTTGCTCTCTTAAATTTTAAAATAACAGTGCCCCATCTTAATAAATAAACAAATAGTATGGAAGATACATTTAAATCTATAAAATGTGCAGATTAATGGTCAGATTCCAGAGGTGCAGTTGAGCTCATCTACTATGAGAAAAGCAACAAAGATTCTGGTAGCACTTTTAGAGATTATCTATTTCTCTTTGAGGTGTCACAAGAATCTGATATTTATGATCAGCTTTCCAACTAAAACAACCATGTTTTTGTTTTATCTCTCCGTTCCAGATCAATGGCAACTAGCAACTCATAAACTATTTAAGGATCAACTTTCACAGTGCTTTGCAAAAATTTTATGTGTATGTGTGGCACACATAGCAAATGTTCAGCTCACTGAGTTCTATGGGGTTTACTCTCCAATAAATGTATGTTCTACCATGTTTATCCAAATTTTTTATTTCATAGAAATCGTGCCTTGTTTGCCTTTGCTGAATTCCTAGATAATGTATTCTACTGGAGGGGTGCTGTCATTTAACAATCTAATCCAAAACAATTAAATCCACAAGTGTTTTATTGATTTCAGAGGGTCACAGATTGTCTCATGAAGGAGGGCAAACACTTTATTTTCCTGTCTGATTAGCTTCACTGAAATCAGTTTGATATACAACAAAACCATACCTGTGTTTTGTTTTTAATTAAGGACCATAGTATTTGGTGGTGTTTATTCCCAAGTAAATATACACTGAATTTTCAGAAAAGCAGCCATGTCAGTCGGTGTTCGAGCAATAAAAACAACAAAAAGTCTTCTGGTAACTTAAAGTCTACCAAGTTTTGTCTGACATAAATTTCTGTGGGTTGTAGCCTTTTCTTCAAATGCATCTGAAAAAGTAAGCTGCAGTCTACAAAAGCTTATACCAAAAGCACATATCAGATAAAAGATATTAATTGTTCAGGTGCTAGAAGTCAAGATTGGTTAGAATACTGCTTAATACAATGCTAGAGGTCATTATTTGTTCCAGCTTAACACGACAGCAGTGGTTCAGAGATCTTTAAATGCTATTCCCAAGCATCGCTCCATCGTTTTGCTTTAAAAATCACATCATCTCCCACTTCTATCCTGTGGATTATGAAAGCAAAAAATGTGGGCAGATGGCTATTGACCTTCTGTTCACATAACTATTTCCATCTGACATCCATTGCCCATTTTTATATGAAGGTTCTGCTGTCCAGTTGTGCAGTGCCAATTGCACAGACCCCTTTAATGGGCAACCCTGCCTCACATGCCATAATCAAACATCATAAGCAAAACATGAGGTCCTTAGTATCCTCCTCCCCTTGTTTTTCACAATAGTCAATGTTGTGAAAAAGAAACAGGGGAAGGCTAGATCACCGATTTATTTTTTTAAAAAATAGATGTTTCTTCTATTTCTTCTTTCAGATATGTATGATTTTTTAAAAAAAATGTGCAAGCATTATGCCAACAGAAAATTCAGAAATAAACATCACAAAATCACTTCCGAGGTCTGGAAAGTACAAAGAATGGTCTCCTTAGTTCATGTCTAACTCAACAGCAAGAGGAACAGAAAATACTAATGTGTGTTCCTTAACAACAGGAGAAAGACTGAGAAGACCTGACACATCATAAACTGCAGGAGGGCTGGAGAGAGGTAGATACAGTAGACTCGAAGAGAACATACTTATTATTTATGTAAGATAACAAAGTGAGTATCTGTAATGAGAAGAGCCTCGAAATGGAAACAAAGGTTGACAAACAGTTTTTCAAACCTAACTAAAGAGAAAGATGCCCTCAAGTTATAAAGTCCATTCACAGCACCTGTCAAATGCTATCATTTAATTTTGTCCCTGTGTGCCCCACATAATCCCTATAACATTTTAATAAAATGTATTTAAAGAATTCAAACTTTGCATCCTGTTTCCTGTCTGCTGCAGCTCTTTACTACTTTAATTGTACAAAAATAACACATACTTTGACATATTACTGGGTACAAGGAATGTTCAGGCAGCTTTCCTCAGCATGAGGAGGATTAATTACAGTTAATCATTTTCAATACTATGTGATGAGATGTACAGCTTCATACAAATCCCATTAGGCAAAGCTGGCCTACTCTCAGGTCTTCAAGCAAATTTCAGTAGCCATTTTTGAACTAAGTGTTTTCTTGCCTAAAAGCAACATGGTAGGTGTCAGAGTGAGAAAACCTTGCATTACAGAGGCCAGAAGAGTAACACAAACTTAATTCAAGTCCTTTGTTTCACTGAAGCACTGCACACCACTTTGGAATGGTAAAAACCTAAGAAGCATATCAGCATTTTGGGCCATTGCTAAAAACATCTACATTCATATACAATCTGCCTTTTTTTCACATTAATAAAGAGTATAGTGGCTTACATGCAGCCTTCAAAGAATAAAAACCAACATTTTGGTGGAAAACAAGGGAAGGTTTGATGAGAAATGTACTGTTAACTTTTACAAATCTGTATATAATTTAGAGAAAGTACAAAAAATGCAATTAGGATTAATATGGAAAAATAATAATAATCAAGAACATACTCATTTTCTCCTTATTTCTCTGTTTGGAAACTGAACTTCACTGCCCTCACATACTGGAAAGTAATACATCTACATAACTGAATTAGGTTCTGTGCTGGATTACTTGCATGCATGAAAATAAGCAATTTTCAACTAATTCATAGGTGTAATAGCCTTCATCTTGATGCTGACTCTCCTTAGAATGATGTGGTTGTGACTATGGAAGTAAGTGTGATCTCTTGAATATTGATGTATAGATCATATTATTTTGTGAAGGATAAAATCTAGTAAAATTTCCCAAGTTTGGATATCTGTGTAAGGTGCTATGTTGGAAGATAAGTGTGATAAATAAGCATCATACTGTTTTGGGAGTTAGGTACAAGAACTGCCAAAAAGAAAAAGAAGAAAGGAAAGGAAGAGACAGACAGAGACAGGGAAGTGGCTTATCTGAGATCCCATATCATCCCTGACCCAGAGAGTGATGTGTAGTGAGGGAGTAGGTGCATACTATCACGTATGAAGATAAAAGTGTGAGACCTCTGTGTTTGGATAACTTGTTTGTTTTTGAGCAGAGCCATGTCCTACCATACAAACAGTAGTCAAAGCTGCCACTGTTGATCATGGTACTAGACATGTTTTCCTCCTCTTACACACAGCCTTGTGTTTCTTACAGCCAGGATAGCAACTGTGTACACACAAAGGCCTCCCCCAGCCCATTCATTGTGGGCATCCCTTTCCACCACTTCCCTTACCAAAACCATCACATTTAAAATACTGTTTGAGTTGTTGTGGTAGCAGAATGGCTAAAAGGAAAAATCCCATGAGATCCAGAGTAAAACCATAGCATCCAAGCTCAGGAAGGAATATGAAAGGTAATGTAATCCAAGGGCTGCCAATTCAGTAAATGAGCAACACACACATACACACATGCGAACAGTTTTGAATCACATCAAAAGGTACTTTGATCTAGCTGAATAGCTTCTGCGTTAAACTTTTGTTTAATGGAAAACTTAAAAGTTATTACACAATTTTGACCAATGATCATCATGGACTCTTCAACATAGTATGTCCAGAGTTAGTGCTACCTAATGATTAGAAGCAGACATTGAGATCTGCAGATTGATTGTTTTATTGGCTCCATTCATTTAGTCAAAACTCTATCTCTTTGCTGATGCTTCCATCAGCACATTACATTCTGTGCACATCTTGTGGACTAAAGGGCTTGGTTTGTTACTACTAGATGGAAATGGAAGAAGTGGGATCTTTAGAATCCTCACTCCTCCCAGATCCTGCTTTTTGTAAGGGGGAAATCCTGAAGCTTGGTCTATTCAAAAGTGTAATGGAATTACTGGTAAAACAGTAAAAATTAAGGAGGTCATAAATGTCCATGGCCCCTTTATTATATGTAATTCAACTTATTAAATTCAGGCCTTATTTCCCCTATGAATTTTATATTCACATTGCTTCTTTCTGATACAAGATTTTCTAGCTTAATTGGCAACATCTTTTAATTCAATCTGAACTGAGAGGTTATGGTTATCAAAATGAACCAGGACCTGAAACCAACCTTGATTTCAAATACTGGTTTCCTTCCAGATTTGGAAACCTGCTGCCCAAACCCAGTGGTATCTTCTGATGGATTCCACTGTTTCTATAATCCTTTGTTGCTCTTGTATTCCACCCCACCCCCCAACACATTCTAAATCTCTTCTCTAGACCATGGAGAAAACCTCTGGAGCAGGGCTTTTGTTCTTTGTGTGTTTTGGCACCACAGAGTGCTTCAGCAGAAATGACAAGGGGAGAAAAGTCCCAGTTTCAATGATATTGTAGTTTCATCCGTCCCCAGAAAGATTAGGACCATACACACCAGAAAGACCACTGTTAACAACCGTTAATGACCCATGACAATGGGTGAAGGACTGCAAAAGTGGGATTTTCATTCACCCCCAGTCCTTTGTCCTTCTAATGAACCTATTCAGACCAGGGGGAAGTGAAACCAATGTGGAGGATATATCAGGGATCTCCTACCAACTCTCCTCAGACTGAAGCAGCTACTTGGATGAGTAGTGAAATGTTTCAACCTAACAAGAAAGAAGGCCAGTTGCCATGACTCTACTTCCAGATATCTGATATGTTCTTTATGTCCTATTATTGGTTGGTTCCTCTCATATTTACAGCATATTCTGTATGAAATTATTCGGGCATCAGCCCTAACATGTACAATTGAGTTTACTTTGAGGTATGCATACACAGGATTGCAACCCCATTGATTTGTAACTTTGCATTTCCAATACATAATTTGGGTTAAGTGGTACAGTGAGGTAGTTTTAGGCTCTAGACTTAATGGTCTTTTGAGGACTTCCTTTTTAGATGGCAGTGGCTGAAATCCTGTTGTGCAGTTACACAAAAGGCATAATTTTTGGAAGTGAGTGACTTCTGCAGGCATCTGTTGCATGCTGAGTCACATGCAACACATAATGTCTACAGATATTTCTTAATTTATGGCAGTTCATTTCCAAAAGTTACACCTCTTGGGTAACAGCAGAAGGAATTTAGTCTCTGCGCATTACTTCACTCACTTCAAAATGTGACAAATAACTCATCTTGGGTTTGGGAGTCCTCCTGTTTCATTGGCTGAGTCAAATGCTATACCTCTGCCTCAAAATCCTGTCCTGATGCTGCCGCTGCACATGCCGATTTCAGTTTGTACTCTAGATTCTAGAACTGCTGGATAGCTCCGTGATTTAGGTATCTGGCTGAGGCACCAGAGGTTGGGAGTTCAATTCCCCATTGTGCCTCCTTGACAGGGGCTGGACTGGATGATCCATAGAGTCACTTCCAGCTCTGCAGTTCTAAGAATAACTAAGCACTGGTTTGCAACCATCTTCTTGTTAGCATTCCTTTCCCAAACTACTAACCAAGCCAACAAACTTGAACTTGAGAGTGCAGTTATGTCTCTCGTGGCTACTGTTAATTTATCACATCAGCTCTGATACCTGTTTCCTGTTTCAGAAGTTCTCCTGAGGGCAAATACGGTATAGCTCTGAGGACTGATGTATTCCCTCAACCTCTCTATGAGTATCGAAAGAGCTGAGGGTACTCAGTATATTATAAGAGAGCAAGCTAGTGACTAGCAAGCTAGTGACTAATAAGACAGGCCTGTTGTAAAGAAGTTAGATTAGACTGGTGCTCTGGTGGGAGTGATTCTAAGAAACCCAATCATACTTAAATACACGACACAATTTTCCAGCAAGGTATCGGAAATTCCCTGATGTGAAGATGAGGAAAGAGTTCGGAAAAAAAGAGAAGAAGCAAGTATTTGGATGTATAAAGAGAAAGCATAACTGGAGGCGTGGGGAGGGCTTCATTCGGGCTGGGCTCAAACTAGGCTTATCTATTGAATCAGTAATTAGCTCCAAATGGCTGTATGACAAAACTCCACTATGGGCACC
The DNA here is from genome assembly GCA_037013535.1 of Intellagama lesueurii. Lineage (NCBI taxonomy): Eukaryota > Metazoa > Chordata > Lepidosauria > Squamata > Agamidae > Intellagama > Intellagama lesueurii. The sequence continues at coordinate 203,379,450 of JBAJHW010000003.1, read as the reverse complement.
TGGCAGAGGAAAAGAGACAGAAGTTGCAGCTGCTATACTAAAATGATCAGAGAGACTGGTAAAGAAGAAAAACATGGCCAAAAAGGGGCAGTGTTTAGAAAAAATCAGAATAATTGCTCCCCCTCCCCTCAATGCTTGCCTAGTTTTAAAGCTTTGAATTCTTTCAAGCAACACTTCCAAATACTCATTTGGATTTTTTTTGTTATCAATTGAACAGTCATAGCTTCATGTAATACAAAACAATGTTACACTAGGTTGTAAGTTTTGATAAATAATCCTTAAGTATGAACATGAATGAAGAACCAGTAGAAGACGGAGAACTCTACGAGATAAAGGAGTTGGCCTTCAAGCAAGTGGAAAAGGTCACATGCTCAGGGGCAATTCTGAGAGAAACCATTGAAAAAGTAGAAAACTTCAGACTGGATTTATCCCACTAAGCGGCAAGGTCTAGATATGTATCCTATGATTTGAGTGCCTAAAAGTTAAAAAGTGCACTCTAAACATAAAGTTCTAAGAAACAACAACAGTAACAATAAAAAAACCAACAACATGCTGTCAAGTTGACTCTGAGTTATGGCAGTCCCTTCCAGGGTGGAGAATACACAGAATTGGTTTATCATTCCATTCTTCTGCAGGGTGTCCTGGGTCTGTGCAGCTTGCCCAAGGCGACACATACTAGCTCTTCTCCCAGGAAGGCACAGTGGGGAATCAAACTTCCAAGCTCTGGCTCTGCACGCAGATACCTAAACCACTGAGCTATCTGGCCAGCAAAATAATAATGGCGTGCTGCCAAGTCAATTCTGAACTATGACGACTCTTTCCAGGGTTTTAAGAAATACATTGAAGGGTGTTTTTTTTTAAATTTTCAACAAATTATTCTAACAAGACTCATCAGCTATCAATTCTGTTCAATGAGTTATTAGCAACCATAAAAGATATCTAAGTGTTTGTTGCACAGTTTATGTGTTCATGCAAGAAAGGGCCAGGTGAAATCAGTGAGAAGAAAAATCAGAAGCCACTTAGACTGTCCCTTCTTCCACCCAATACCCATTTTCATCTCATTTGACTTAACCATCTTGTTTTTTACCAATATCCTTCCATCTCTGTTGTTAACACTACATATGCTATATATCCCATAAATAATATTTCTTAACAGTCTATTAGGGAATGCTGAATGAAAATATAGAGTTGACTTATGAGTACGGGGCAGAGTGAGGACAGGGAAATGGAGGGCTGTGGAATATATTACCTTCTCTGGTTATGCATGAGACAATCACCTTCCAAAATAAAGACTCACTGTAAATTGGCAGGGGCCTTTGAGTGTGTCAAGGAAGCTAGAACAATATGGTTGAAACCCTAGAGTCTATTCTGAGCCTAGACTCCTGGCAGAGTCATTCAAGCTGGAAAGGTCAACTGAAACTGCATCCATCCTCTTCAGGAATTAATAGTCACATATGCAGAAAAGAATTAATCATTCCAATGGTAATAGAACAGATAAATTCTAGAAGAGCAGCTACCAGGCAACAGCACTAGTAGAAGTGCTTCATAGAAAACACTACAGAGACCTTTGGGTAGTGTGGGCGGCATAAAAGTTAAATAAATAAATAAATAAATGGATTGTGGTACAGACCATGAACTGCTAATATCAAAATTATAGTAAAGCTGAAGAAGAATGTGAAAACATAGTGCCAATATATAATTTAAATAACATTTCTGAAGAATTCCCAAGACCATATGAAGAACAGAATTGCATTGTTGTTGTTTAGTCGTTAAGTCGTGACCGACTCTTTGTGACCCCATGGACCAGAGCACGCCAGGCCCTCCTGCCTTCCACTGCCTCCCGGAGTTGGGTCAAATTCATGTTGGTAGCTTCGATGACACTGTCCAACCATCTCGTCCTCTGTCGTCCCCTTCTCCTCTTGCCTTCACACTTTCCCAACATCAGGGTCTTTTCCAGGGAGTCTTCTCTTCTCATGAGATGGCCAAAGTATTGGAGCCTCAGCTTCAGGATCTGTCCTTCCAGTGAACAGAATTGCATTACTATACTTAATTGATTGCAAACCAGAAGAATTGTGGGTTGAAGCCAGAGATATTATTGGGAAAGAATGCAGAAAGACTATTCTTCCACTCAAAATAAAAGCTTCCATGATGACCGATGAAACTCTTAACATTATTAATGACAGATGAGAAATAAAAAGGTGCCGAAAACTGGGACATAACTGTAAATGCATCTTTTCAACAACTTGCACATGGGGACAAAGAGAGTTGCTCTACTATTCATTGCAAAGAAGTAGAAAAGAACAACAGAAAAGGGAAAAAAAGAACTCTTTTCGACAAGACCCAATAAATCAAACAGAAATTTAAATCAAGATTAGGATGCTGAAAGATCAACAGGGGAGTATTTTATCTGATCAGGATAAAATAAAGAGGAAATGGAAACAATATTCTCTGTAGAAAAACCACAGAGAAGAGAGGCAAGGATGACAGATTCCCACAACGAAGAAGCCTTCGAAAAATCTGCAGTTTTAGAAAGTAAAGTGAAAGTTGTTCTCATAGCAATTAAAAATAATAATAAATCACCAGGAATAGATTGGATACCAACAGAGCTATTTCAAGCTAGAGAAAGGAGTCTTCCCAGTTCTTACCAAGAATACGCTTACAGATTTGGAATATCATTCCAGTGCCAAAGAAAGGAGATGTTGAAAATTGCAGTAACTACAGGACCACTGCATTAATTTTGCAAAAGCAAAGTGATGCTCATGATTTTACAACAAGGACTTTTACAAGATATGGAGCAAGCTGGATTCAGAAAGGAGTTCACACTGGAGAGCATATTGCAAATATATATTGGCTAGTGGAGTGTACCAAAGAATTCCAGAAGAAAATCCATTTGTGCTTCACAGTTAAGCCTTTGACTTACACAAAGCTATGGGTGGTTGTAAGAGAAATAGGTTTGCTACATCATTTGATTGTCTAATGAAGGGTGGCAAGAAAAGAAAATTCAATGTGTGGTATTGAAATACAGTTTTAGAGATACCATGGACCACCAGAAAGCCAAATTTATTCTAAATTCTCAGTAGAAGCTACCATGAACTGAGAGTTTTGTATTTTGGACATACCAGAACACAATACTTACTGGAAAATACCGTAAGACTAGTAAAAGTAGAACGTAGTAGGAAGAGAAGAAAACATAATAAGAGATTATATGCCTTCATAAAGGAAGCCATGATCTGTAATTGCAAGACTGCTAATGATTAGGATCTTCTGGACATTATTAATTCAGAGTATTGCCATACGTTGGAAGCAAATTGACAGTGAATAACAGGCAGGAATCTAATTAACTCAAGACTTGTAGGGGATAGGTTCCAGTTTAGGTTACACTGAAGACCACTGGAGGTCTGTTGTGCAGTGCTGTGACAGACGATTAGGCCTCTCATTATAAGCCCAAACCGAATGACAAAGGAAAGCTGAAAATTACCATCTTTTCCTTGTTCCAAGAAGACAAAGCAGGGACCTTGATGACAAGGGTGTTAATTAAGGCATTGACAGGCTTCGTCAAGATCAAATTTCTGTTGCATAAAAAGAAGAAAATATGAAGAGGAGATACCAAAGTGACTTCTGAGAGGGAAAATGCAGCAAGAGGAACCAAAATGACCTTTCAAAGTCGGAGAGTGTCTTGAGTGGCTGCTAATTGAAATGTCATCGAAGGAAGTGAGCTGGTAAGTGAAAGCAAATATTTAAAGATGAAAAATCCTTCACAGTCAACTGGATTAATTTTCTGCCAAGTTCATCACAAGCAAATCTATTTAAGGTGATGTTGTGGAAAGTGGAGGGTTAGCACATATTGTCTGGAATCTTGAAAATATATAATGCTAGTGAGCAGATAATGATTGCTGATACTATTTATTTCCTGGTATATGAGGCGGCAGCTAGTTTAAGGCTGTTTTCCTTTTTTTGGAAGGGAGGTAAAATAGTTGCTGAGTTGGCATGGAAGAAGAAAATGGCTGGCTGGCCGGCTGCCTGTTGTGAGGGGAATTGGAAGAGCGCATCCTGGGCAGTCTTCGAAGCAGCACTCTGAGAAATTCAAGGCTTTGGAATGTTGCAGCAATTTGTCGACTGGAAATGACCAACAGTCACTCTGTTAGGGAGTCCTTAGTCTCCATCCCTCGAGATTCTGTGTCTATTATATGCCCTCTGTACTTGAAGGAGATTGTGAGGCATGGAAACTCTGGAGGACATTCAACACCATCCTGACAGATCTCTCAACTGGCACTTACCAGGGTAGTTCGTCCTATTAGCTTCTGATAGGCAGGAACTGAATAACAAACTAGAGCTCTCCAGCGCTCCGTCCAGAGAATGAGGCAACCCTGAAGAGACAGTTTCTTGTCCAGCTGCCATAGAAATTTAGAGACAGAAGAGGAATTCAGAATCCAGAAAGAGAGAAACTTCCCTTTGGTAAAAATGGACCAGAACCTAAATACAAAAAAAAGGGGGGACAGAATGTTTACTTCTAGGATAAAGCAAGAAGTTAAGGGGTATGTGCATTCTCGCTAGGTAACCTGTTCTCCTTCTCACCATCTTTGGGTGAATGAGCATTGGTGCCACCCTGCAGCAAGCATGGATTATTTCATGTAGAATCAATTATCCTGATTATGTTCCACTAAGCTTTTCTTTCTCAGATGCTCATTCTGGATTAATTCATTATTAATCAGCTTGGGAAATGAGTTTTTCATAGGATTCCAGCTATTGTTCCCAATCACCCTACCAACCCCATCTGAGAAACTTTAATTAGGAAGAGGAAAATTGCAAAATGAGACAAGAATGCAAAATGGAGCAAGTGGCAAACTCTATGTTGTTAAAACAGCAAAAGTAATCAGTGGAGGGAGATGAACTGATAGGTAACAGGTGGTCTTGGCTATCTTGTCCTTTTGTCATGGATTACTTAGTTCAGCTCCCCATGAAAGGAAATACCTGCCATTTTTTGCTCAGTCTTCTATCTTTCATGATTCTCTTCAGCATACTTGCCAGCTCTAAGGTCTTCTGCTGTATTCAAGTCTAGGTTTCACCCTGTTTTACCCTAAATGGTCTTACTGCAGCTATTAAGTTTTGTTTAGCTTTATACCTTACCATGTATATACAGAGTGATTACTTCTAATTAATAACAACAAGCTGACCTTAGTAACTTGCTGCATTCTGCTTAAATAATTTATTACCAAATTTGCTATACGTTGCCCTTATTGCATAGTTATAGCTTTGAGTGAAGGGTATAGCTTTACTACCTGTACGGTTGTTTTGCTATTTCTTTCACAAACTTTCAACATAGAGATCACAATCCAGGCAGTGCAGGGGGGAGGCTTATAATCTGCCACCCTCCCTAGCCTTGGGTCACCAGAAAACCAACGTTCCTTATCTTCTTTACTTGTTTAAAATGTCTGAAGCAATTGTTACATCTAAATACATAGATTAAGAACAGAGGCTTAACGGTGATGCTACAGAATTATTTACATTTTCTATCAAATCAGTTAAAATTAAGTTTTGGCATTTTAAAAAATGCTAGACTTTGTGAGGCATTTGTTTATACCAGGATATGGATCAAAAATAGTCAAAAGCACACCACGAAACAATCATGCTTTTTGATACTGATGGAAAGTGGGAGAATGGAGGCTAAAAAGAATTATTTTGGCTTTGACCTGGTCATGATGACAAAGAGAAAAAAATATTTGCAATCTTGATGACTCTATGTCATAAACATATTTTCTTGCTAGGAAACATACCTACTGGTGCAGCATCTAAGTTGAGGTATGGCAAGGGTCAGAAAGGTGATTCTGGCACCCAGTGTACTGACCCACCAGCTTATTCTGGCTGAGGCAGAATGTAGGGACTGTTTTATTTTTTAAAAAAACTTTCTTTCCGTGAATAAAAATGGAAAGGAGTTTCTCAGCACCAGCCTATAGGTGAAAAGTCCTCATTGTGTCCTCTCAGGAGAGTTCAGTAGCTTCGGATTCAGGAGATCAAAAGCTACTGAATTCTCCTGCTGTCTATCACTGGTGGGAGAACCAACCTATAGAACTCTCCAACGTTTGCCACTGTGGTACAGGCTTCCCTCATGATTAGGGAGATAAGATACCAATACTAGGTAGCTAGAACCACCACTATAAGACGTTAAGAACACAATATGAAATGTTATTTTGCTTGCTTTGCACTCAGTACATTGTGCAGTCAGAATAAATGGGGGACGAAGGATAATTTCCTTACTACAGTGTTCCAACTAATGTTGACAAGATCGATACATTAAACTGACATTGTTGGTGCTCCAGTCAAATTATTGAAGACACATTCTATGCAGAGATGCTAGTTTGAAAAATAATAATATGTCTGGACCATAATTTTTCCATTCTGTATTGGCTTTAAAATGAACAATTTATATTGTAATCATATTCCCACTTAACTGGAGTAAGTCATACTGAATTTACTGAGAGTTACTGCTTAGTAGATATGTAGAAGATGGCATTGTTACTTTCAGATTAAAAGTAATATATACTTTAATACAGATAAAATCAAGTATCTTTTCCTCCTTTGGGTTGGCATAACGTAGCAGTAGATAGTATGTTGGACTGGGACTCGGAGATGCGGCTTGATGCAGCTATTGGTTATGTCTGCCATAAATCTCATTGGCGAGTTGCTGCAAGTTAAGAAGTTAGTGTAGGTATTTGCTGTTGAGCACCAGAATGCAACAGCTAACACCTATGCTGACTTGCAGCAATTTGTTGCTGAGATTTATGCCAATACCATTAAGCTGGCATTAAAACTCAATAGGATGTTAGCCACTGACTGACAGATTGATTTATACTGTACTTATAGAAATATGTGCATTTGATCCACATCTATTGAGCTCAGGCTGTAGGCCCCATGTAGCCATGAAATCTATTGAGCAATCTTGGGCCAGTCACAATCTGCCATACTGTCACACTTCAGAAGGTTATTGTAAAAGCTGTATAGCTCAGTGGTTCAGGTATCTAGCTGCAGAGCCAGAGGTTGGGAGTTCAATTCCCCCACTGTGCCTCTTTGACAAGGGCTGGACTCAATGTTCCATCGGGTCCCTTCCAGCTCTGCAGTTTAAATATTATAAGAAAAGAAAGAAGTAACAACAACAACAACAACAAACAACAACAACAATAATAATAATAATAATAATATCATACAGTTTTATCACACAGGGATCTTTTTGTTCTCAGCTAAGCTGAATTCTCAGATATGTTTAAGAGTTATTGTTCTCAGGTAACTTTTCACTTATTGTTTTTGTTATCAGAAACCATTTAAGGTTGTTGTTACACCATAAGAAATGAACAGCTTTCACTTTGAATTGCACAGTATTGGATTTACAATAATTGATGTAAATACTGGCTTTTATCCAAACCTTTTAGAGAGTCAAGGACAAGGACACACATTTGCTATTTTATGAAGAATCAACTTTGCCAAAGAATGACAGGTTACCCACCTGTAATTGTAGTTCTTTGAGTGGACCTCTGTGATTCACACCCTGGGTGATTTGCGCCTGCACGGAGCCTCATCGGAAGATTGTAGAGCTTCTGTGGTAGCAATGAACACATTAGAATATGCCCCTCCCCACCTGTATAAGTACCTTGGCGCCAAGCGTCCCCTTTCAGTTGTGTCAACCGCCGCTTAATAGTAAGCAAACAAATGGCGTGACAGAGGGGAGGACGGGCGGGATGTGTGAATCACAGAGGTCCACTCGAAGAACTACAATTACAGGTGGGTAACCTGTCGTTCTTCTTCGTGGCCTCTGTGAATCACACCCTGGGTGACTAATAAGCTGTCTTATCCGGAGGCAGGGTGACACGCCAAGGTAGAGGCTAGAACAGCACGTCCAAATGCCGCATCAGACTTCTGCAAGAGGTCGAGTCTATAATGACAGATAAACATAGACGGCTGTGCCCAAGTGGCAGAGGCGCAAACGTCTGGAAGAGGTACGCCACAGAGAAAGGCTGTAGAGGCTGCCACTGCCCTGGTGGAGTGAGGGCAAACCACTCTAGGGGCTGGTTGTCGACCAAGTTGATAAGCCAAGTGAATGGTAGAGGCGACCCATCTGGAGATAGATTGGGAAGTCACCTGACGGCCTTTTGTAGGTAGCTGATGGCTTATGAAGAGACGAGATGTCTGTCTAAAAGGCTGGGGACGTTGGAGATAAAAAGCAAGAGCTCTTCTGACATCCAACGTATGGAGTATTTTTTCTTGGTTTGAAGAAGGCGACGGAAAAAATGAAGGAAGGACAATTGGCTGGGAAAGATGAAATTGAGAGACAATTTTGGGGAGGAAGGAAATGTCCATGAATAACTTCACCTTATTGGGGAAAAAATGTAGATAAGGGTAGTCATAGCGTAAAGCTGCCAATTCACTAGCTTGTCGAGCTGAGGTGATGGCTACTAGAAAAGCTGTTTTAAAGGTGAGGAGTCTTAAGTCAGCTGTAGCTAAAGGCTCAAAGGGAGCTTTGGTAAGCTGTTTCAAAACAAGAGTTAGTGACCATTGTGGAGAGGAAAGTCGAGTATCGGGGTAGATATGAGAGAGACCTTTCAGAAAATGTTTCATTGTTGGATGTTTGAAGAAGTTTGCTGCTGGAGAGTTTGGAGGTTGGTATGATATTATTGCCGAAAGGTTGGATATGGAGATATCTCAAGGATGATATGGAGAGGCCCTTGGATTTGAGATGTAGGAGGAAGCGGAGAACAGTGGAAAGTGATGGATTGATGGAGGACGATGAGGAAGATTTGGTAAAGGATTGAAATTTCTTCCATTTGTACAGGTAGGCGTTCCTTGTGGATGGTTTTTTGGCATGATGAAGAACGTTCATTAATGAGGGAGAATCCTCCACACTGCCAGGTGCAGAACAGGTAAGTCCGGGTGTAGGACTTGGGCGTTGTTCTGTGTTAGAAGGTGTGGCAGGCAGGGGAGATGGTGGATGTCTGATAAGAGACTGCGGAGAACTGGGAACCAAGTCTGTCTCGGCCACCAAGGGGCTATAATAATGGCATTGGTTTTGTCTTGTTGTAGACGGACGACAACTTTGTGGAGGAGAGGGAATGGTGGAAAAAGGTAGGTAAGAGTCTTGGGCCAACGGCTGACAAACACGTCTCCCTGGGAATGTTTTCCTATTCCTGCTTGGGAGCAATACAGTTGGCATTTCCGATTTGCTCGGGAGGCAAAGAGATCGGGACTCGGTGTGCCCCATTTCCGGCATAGTTGGCGGAATACTGATTGATCTAGTTCCCACTCATTAGCTTGGGCATCTGTACGGCTGAACGAGTCTGCTAGGTCGTTGTCTTGACCAGTGATGTGTAAGCCTGTGAGGCAGATGTGATGTTGCAGACACCACTCCCAGAGGTCGACCGCTAGGTAGAGGAGACCTGGGGAGTGGGCGCCACCTTGTTTTAGGATGTAGTACATCGCCGTGGTGTTGTTGGTGGCGATCTGTACCATTTTTCCTACGAGAAGGTTTCTGAAAGCCTTGCAGGCCTTTATGATGGCTAGTAGCTCCAAATCGTTTATGTGGAACAGTTTTTCTCTGTGAGACCATTTGGCGTGGACTGTGAGGGATTTGCAATGAGCTCCCCAGCCGGTGCGGCTGGCATCGGTAGTGACTTGTATTCGCGGGCGAGGTTGTTGGAACGGTCGCCCGATAGAAAGGTTGGTATGGGAATGCCACCATTGAAGTTGAGAGGCCAGTTCTGGAGTGACTCTTAGGAGAGTGTGGGGAGAGTCTGTTAGTGGATCGAATAGGGCCAGAAACCAGGATTGGAGAGATCTCATTTTGAGACGCACATGTTGTACAACTGACGTCATAGAGGCCACGGTGCCTAGAACTCGTTGCACCATTAAGGCAGGTATCAAGGCATGCGGAGTGAAACCGCGAAGTAAGGTGAAGAGATTTTGTCTCTTTTCTGCAGGGAGGAACGCATGAGCTCGTGTGGAGTCTATGAGCGCGCCTATGTAATGTATAGTCCTTGTAGGTTTTAATTTTGATTTCTGTTCGTTGATAGTTAGACCGAGATCGCGAAGAAGGGCAAGGGTGAAACGGGTGTCTCATCGAGCTTTGCGACGGGAGTGTGCTACAAGGAGTCAGTCGTTGATATATGGAAAGACAATAATGTTTTGAAGTCTGAGGTAGGCGGCTACCGGCGCCATGCACTTGGTGAACACTCTCGGAGCTGTTGAATGCTGAATGGGAGTCTTTTGAATTGGTATGCTTGTGATCCAAGTTGGAAACAAAGGAATTTTCTGTGTGCGGGATGTATTGCAATATGAAAGTAAGCATCTCTTAGGTCTATGACGGTGAACCAGTCATTTTTTCGAAGTAAGGGAAGAACTGATTCTAGAGTAACCATGCGGAATTCTGTGGTGATGATGTAGTTGTTTAACGAGTTGTAGTTGTTGCCCCCGTCTTTCTTGGGGACAGTGAAATAGCAAGAGAAAAACCCGGTGTTGTTTTGATAGACAGGTTGTATGGCATCTTTGAGAAGTAAATTCGTTATTTCTTCTTGCAGGGGTTGTGACGGAGGAGTAGTGACGTGTGTTGTCGGAGGAAGTTCGAAGAAGTGGATGCGGTAGCCGTTTTTGATGATGGAGAGTACCCAGGAATCTGTGGTGATGGATTCCCACGCAGGTAAGTGTTTCCAGAGGGCAGGGTTGGTGGGATGGGTGGCGAGCTCGGTCAGAGGAACGTCAAACATGGTGTTTGGGGTTCCGGTCATTCCACCTAGTGGCAGGCTGTTGCCGGGATTTGGCTCTTTGGTTTTTGAAGTATGGATTGTAAGAGGTTTGTCATGGGGGGTCTCGTTGGAACCTCTGGTACAAGTTATAGGGTCGTTTCCATTGATTTTGTTGAGGACATTGCTGGTAGGAAGGGTAAACTCCCCAACGTCTGGCTGCTGAACGTTTCTTTTGTACGTTCTCTAGTATATCGTCAGTTTCAGCATGGAAAAGACCTGTTCCATCTAAGGGGAGGTCTTCGATACGTGCCCGAGCATCTTCAGCTAAGCCGGCCGTTCTGAGCCAGGAAAAACGGCGTAGGGCTACTGAAGTGGCCATGGACTTGGCTGTAGCGTCTACGGTGTGGCAGGCGGAAAGTATCTGTTGTTTAGCAACGGAGAGACCTTCTTGTTGGAAGGTTTGAGCCAGTATCTTTTTATCCTCTGGCAGGGATTCAATAAAGGTGGACATGTTGTCCCAGAGGAAGCGCTGGTAAGCTCCCATGGCTCCTTGATAATTAGCGACTCGCATGGTGAAGGCTGCGGAAGAGTAAAGCCATCTACCCATGGAATCTATTTGTCGGCTATCTTTATTTGGTGGTATGAGAGATTGTCGGTGTCGAGATCTCGATTGAGAGGCTTCGACAAATATAGAATTTGGAGCTGGTTGTTTTTGGAGGAAAATGGCTCCTGGGTCATGGATTCTATAGAGGTTATCGATCCACTTAGACATGGTATGGGAGGAAGCTGGTTTTGTCCAGGATCTCTGCGCAGTACTAAGGAGAGATGGTAACATCGATATGTGCACCGGAGTGGTTGTATTTTTAGAGATCGGATCATATAGATGATCGGCTGGTTCTGTCGATGGTGGACTTGCAGATCAAGGGATTTAACCATGCAAATCATAAGTTGGGCATAGGTCTGGAAATCCTCTGCCGGTGACGACGGGTCATTATCGACTCTGGAGAGGTAAGTAACACAGATGGAGTCTGCAGCCGAGATCCATGGTCAGAGCCGTCAAGGTTGCGTCTGGAGTCGACAGACTGTCGATCGACTTCGGTGTCGAGAGGCTGAGTCTCATAGTATTGCCGGTTATGAGTTGGAAAAGATGGAGGTGGCATGTCCATGGACATCTGTTGATGTCGAGGATTGTTGACATTGAAAGATGGTGGTTGAGCGTTGACGGACCTCGATTGGTAGGGACGGAACTCAGTGTCGAGCTCGGTGTCGTAATGGTGCCGGGGTCAATGACTTGGATTTACCGGAGGACGGGAACTGTGTTTATGTAACGGAATGGAGTGAGTGTCCATGGACCAGGATGAATATCGAGGATCGTCGATATCAGAGCCTGTGTCTCTGTGATGTTGAAATGGAGGTTGCTGATGCGATGGCATAGCAGTAGAATAAATTGATGCTGGCGATGCCGAGCGTGAAGTGATTTCCGTCATCTATTGTAGTAGGAAAGTATCGGGAGGCTGGGGCTGCAAAAGCCTCACGTGTGGATGAAATCTGCTCGACTGTCCTAGGTTTTTTCGATACCAAATGGGGAGCAGGTTGAGGTATAGTCACCTCTCAGTGATGTGGCCACTTCGACATCGATGGTTGTTGAGAGGTAGGCCGACTATTAGATGCTATTATCGAACCGGGTAAAACACCTGGTCGACTAGTTGGTGCAGTTGGTCGAGCAGAGCACTGGTCGGGGCAAATGGCAACCCGATGCACGTGCTGAGCGTGGGTTTGAACCACACGCGATGAAATGAGCTGTCGAGATTGTTGATGTTGACGGTCCTGGTTAGGGATCAGTGGGCGATCCGAGGGCATTGTATCTGGAAAGGTGTCGAGCCGTTCGGGATGGGAATCCTTGGGCGATGGAATAACCGAAGGATTGCTGGAAGGAATGGAAGGTTGTGGACTGGGAGGAGAGGACGTTAGTTGGTCGACTCTATCATCCCATTCTGGAGACTGAGAACAGGGTTGATGAGACGGAAGTCTGTCAACATCTGAGGGAGATCTGACTGAAATTGATTCAGAGAATTGTGGTTGTGGTGGGATGTCTGTAGGCCTAGACTGTTTAGCTCGTTTAGGAGGCACAGGCTCCGGAGCTGGAGCAGCTTCAGTAGGTCTCTGACGTTTAGAGGTTGTTTTCGAAGTTGAGGACTTCGGTATGGAGGGTTTCGATTTGTGTGTATTCGAGGTCTTAGACGATGCAGATGGAGAATCGGAATAAGCTGGTGTAGCCGATGGACGTTGTTTCGATGATTCAGTAACGGCTTTTTCCATTGCTTTGGCTTGGGAAGTGGCCCTACAAGGAGGTTGGGCCATTTGAACTGGTTGTAAGGATTGTTCCCAAAGTTGGAGTTTTAGCCTCGGAAGGCGAGATCGAAGAACTCTGCGCTTAAAATTTTTGCAATGGGTACAGGAGGAAGTTTGATGTTGTTCTCCCAAACAGAAAAGGCACTTAGCGTGTCCGTCAGGAAGTGGGATCTTATTATCACAGACAACACAGTGCTTAAATGGGCCCAAAGGGGCCATGAATAGGAGAAAATAATTGAAGAGAAAAAACCGATGATTGGGGGGGGGGGGGGTGCGGCCAGAGGCCGAGCAAGGGGAAAGGAAAAATATATCTGATGATAAAGAGTTTGATCTAATAGTTTAATAGAAAAAGATTGATAATAGGAAGGAATCAAGAAAAAGCTCTCTTTCTCTTTTACTCACAGAAGCAGAATTATGAGGCTCTCAACGCGGTGGTTGAAAGAAACTGAAAGGGGATGCTTGGCACCAAGGTACTTATACGGGTGGGGAGGGGCATATTCTAATGTGTTCATTGCTACCGCAGAAGCTCTAGAATCTTCCGATGAGGCTCCGCGCAGGTGCGAATCACCCAGAGTGTGATTCACAGAGGCCACGAAGAAGAATTGCCAACTTTGACAGACCTAATCACCTGCTGCGAGCAAAGAGGCACTGGGATCCATATAGGAGATCATGATAAGTGGATCCAATAACATTAGTCAATATGCACTAGTTGTGGTGTTTTCCTTCCCAAAAAGCACTCTTTTGTGCTTGCAGAATATGAACCACAGCCTCTGTGTGTAAGCCTGAGAAGAAACAGTGGTATAATGTTTTTTAATGCCCTATTGAGTGATTCCAGAACAGAGGCTGAAATACTGTTGCCATAACTTACACTGCATAAGGTTGATGGCATCAGAAGCAGGAGGAGGAATTTTTGGAATCTAAATATTTCCTCCTGGATAACATAACTGGCAGAGGCAATTTTCAGTAATTAAAGATTCCTCCCTCCCATCCCACGGTTCCCATGGCTTCCCAAGGATGAAAGGGATTAGTTGGGAGCCTCAAGACCTTTGGTAGAGAAGTTGAAAATGTTTAATTTTCAAAATATCACTGCTGCTGCTGCCATAAGCCTTATGTGGTATAAGTTGCAGCAAGAGGCCATACTCTAGCTATGGATATATTTTACGCTTCTTAAGAAACGTATGAATGCTGATCCTAAAGTCTTTGAAGCTCTAACAAGCATGTACAAGGGGGGGGGGGGTTCTCTCACTTTTTCAAATAAGAGATAGAAAATATCTGTGTATGTGACCTCAGTATTGAAAACAGAGGCCAAGATTTAATGGCATATTTTAATTTCAAAGAGTAATGGAATAGGGATTTCCTTTTCATCTCTCTCTTGTTGCAGCTCTGTATGGTGCCTAAAACATGCTCCAGAAGGTTTCTCAACTCTTCCTAGCAGATGACTAGGGGGTACTGGGGGCTGTAAGAGGAAGAAGAGGTTGCTAAGCCTGGTAGAAACAGTTGGATCTAGCAGAATGACACCACTGGATTTTGCCCCAAATTCCACATCTCTGTACAGAGCACTGTGCAAATTCTTCGAAAAGAACAAGAATATCAAATTATCAATCAGTCATTGCCCATAACAAAATGACTGGTAGGATGCATATCTCTTCATAATTCTAAGGGATGGGGAACCACTGCTTGATGGGTACCATCAGAAGGACCAGACATTCCCCACTTTTGTTCATACAGATCTGTGGAAGAGAGTATTATAAACAAGGGAAACATATCTGAGTGTTCAATCACAGCCTGGCAAACAATGTTTTTTTTTCTTTTTGAGGGATGTGACACACTGAATTTAAAACAACGTACTCCTTAACTTGTGCGGCTTCTCTCCCATGGTGGATAAAACTGAAAGCTAATCATTGTTGATTGTGCAGCCGCTGCTTCTTCACTTTAAGGGCCACTAAGACACCAGAGTTCAGTATCAAAACAGTCCTGAGGACAAGCGCTGGCCATCTGATGATATAGATGAATCTCTTTCAGGCCTGGAACAAAATCCTCTTGGTCTTTCATAGACAGTCAGTGTCAACGAATGAAGATCAAAAATGACTTGAATCAAGTGCACGATAGCGAACAAAACTCTTTAAAGTAAACCATGTAAGGCTCTGTTCTTGAAAGCCCTGTCTCATGGCAGTAGTCCCCTGAGCTGCAAGCAAACTATTAATGTGAGCTTTATAAAATGAAACTGGATAGTTTGCCCTACAACTGTTAGCTTTGTGTAATTCAAATGAAACCATTCAGTGATAAACCCTCTTGAGATGACTGAACACATCCCACTTATAACTATATTACTGTAACTCTGGAACAGTGTGGCTTCTTGTAACCAAATCTAAAGACATTCCATGCAAAGCAAACAGAAGTAAGTCTATCTAGCTGATACACTGAGTGTTAAAGCAGGTGCTACAGTCACAGTTGAAATTGTGTAGATTCCCCAGGTATTGCTGCGGTACATGCCCCATCGTCCCTCCTCACTAGCAAGAGATTATTGGAATCACAATCTAACAACATCTGGAAGGCCATTTGTTGGAACGTCTCTCCCAGAAATCAGCTACCTGTTCCACCCACTCCTCTCAATCCGTGTTGCTGTAAGTGGCCACACCAAGGGAGGTCAAAAAGAAAATGACAAGGAATTGGTCTTTTTTGGTAGTGGCTCCCAGTCTCTGGAACAAATTACCAACTGAGATATGCCAGGCTTCTTCCCTCCTCATGTTCAGGAAATTGGTAAAAACTGAATTATTCAAAACTGTCTTCAACAACTGAATCTCCAGGATGCTTTAATTTTTTTTCTTTTTCTACGGATTTTAAACTTTATAGTTGTCTATCGCCATTTTGTGTGGATGTACGTTATTATGTGGGGTCTTGTGAGGCTTTAATTTTTAACCTGTAAACTTCCCAGAGGAGTGCTTGCACTAATAGGATGGTACATAAGTCGAATAAAGAAAGAAAGACGTTGTCAATCCCTGCAATAAATTTGGTTCAGCTAGTCCACTGCGTCCCACATGGAATACCCTCACCAAATGTTGGAGGCAATCACAATAGGTGCCAGTCTTCAGTGGCAACATGCAGGAGCAGGGCAGATGACAACGTAACACACCACTGGGCCAGGTTTTAATGTGTCAGTGATGAAATGGATGGTTTTCAAAGATCAGTTCTTCTACCTGATAAAAGAGAAAACGGGCATGCATTTCAGGGCAAGCAATTTCAGTGGCACAAGGATTGATTATTTAGGTCTTGTGATTCCCCTGCTGTATCAAATATACTATGCATGTGCACATATCAGGTAGTTAAAATCACCACATCTAGTAAATGAGTATGGTATCTGTGCAAGCAAGAAAAGTGGAAGACCAAGATGGAGTAATTTCCTAAAAGAATCATGGCCTTCAGTTTACAAGAGCTGAATAGGGCTGTTAATGACTGGACATTTCAGAGGTCACTCATTCATAGGGCTGCCGTAAGTCAGAGGCGACTTGACGACATGTAACAACAATGTCTCTGCAAATATAGCAGCATGTTCTAGCCTTCTGCTGTGCTTCTGGTTTCCTCTGAAAGTGTTGGGAGGAGGAATTTAAAATGAAGAGAGAATTATACCTTACCTCACACCTCTTTCCCAGAATTAAACATAAGCAGATGATGCTGTTTCTTTAAAGTAATTAAGTTTCAAGTCATTTTTATTCAACCAACAGTAAAATAACTAAGCTGTATAATTACAGTAAAGAAGACCAACAATTGAATAATTGAAGTCCTTTAACAAAAACAAGTTTCTATTTCTTTAAATATATCCCCAGAAAGATAAAATAATTTTAGGTTACTGAAATATTCACAACAGTTGTTTCTTGTTAATGTAGGATTATTCTTGTACCTCTTCTTAAGGCTAAATGATTGTAATCAGAAAAATAAACGCAATGTTAAAAAGTTTAATATCGCAGTCTATTTCTGCAGAAATTTTGAAGAAAATATGTGCCTTATACTGGTATATGACTTACAATGGCTTCTCAGCAAGGACTGCAAAACCACGTACATATATAAACATGGAAGAGAATGCAAAACATTAAAACATTGGTAACCATCTATAAACATGAAGGAGTTTCATAAAATTTCACTCTCTAGGAAGACATTCAACATGTGTCAACAGCCTGCTCCTTTGTTATTTCAAAATATATATAATTTGAAAACAATAATCATGATAATAAAATAATCAAGGCTAAAATCCAACTGAGTGTTCCTTACACAAGGCCTCCCTTTTCTTCTATGTGGTGTGTTGGGGGGCAGGGATCACACCAATACCTCTGTGTGCCAGAAATGTCTAGGTGGAGGGTGTGGCATGTAGTGTCATGCACTATGCCATCCTTCCCTCTCTCTCCACATTTCATGTCTTTCCAGAGTGGGCCAAACCTGCCAGAAAACATTGGGTCCTCAGTTCACTCTGGGAACGTCTACCCCTACCAGAAGCCATGATTTTGGCTTGAATTGTGATTAAGGTGTACCTCCACCCTCACCTAACACCAAAACAACTGGGAGCTGCAGATATGCCATGGGCCTTGTATGGTACAGGCCAACGTCCTGGTTGATTGTGCCCCACATTACAGTGGAAAAGAAACATGGCCTTTTTCTTCTTCGGTAGAATCAAAACAGCAAAGGAAAGGGAAAGGAGGAGGGAAATGATCAAACCTGGATGTTTTACATGCAAATTGACATTCCATCTTTTTGAAAACATTGCCATGTCCAAAAACCTTCTGGAGTTGGAATGTAGGACTGCATCAAGTATCTCACAAAGCTCCTAAGTGTCACAAGAAGCTTCCTTTGAAAATAAGAAAGTAATAACAATCATAATAACAATACAATATGACGACGACAACGATGATGATGATCCAGAACTATATTTTGTTTTATCAGAGTGCCTCAACTTAAATTCTAGAAGTGTAATTTTAGATCAACAATGGAGGAGGACAGGAAAAAGCTCAACTTCCTTTCCCTTTTGGCTTTGTACAGGTCCTTTTGTTAAAGCAGATACCAGGTCTCTGCTGAACGTGGGCACAAGCAGAACGAGAGTGCAGTTGCCATCAGCATGAGCAGTGTGCTTGGCCTGATGCTTATACGAAGAGTAGCGGAATTATCAGAGGATATGTGACTGGTGGAGCCTCCTGCCACGCTTTCCTTCCCGATTGCGTTCTGGAAGACACAACAACTTCCTTTGGTCACCACATTTTCATTAGCCCATAGCAGGATATTTTAAATCTTCTTAAAAAAAAAAGGTCTTATTTCACTTTGCATGCAAGTAATGTTCTTCATTCTTGCACAGCCTCCCCAGACTGAAATGGTCTTACTATTAATATCACTGTGGATGTGAGTGTGCTTCTGGTAACAATCCCATTTCTTTCTGAGGGACATCATTGAGACCATGAGCAGGTTTATTTATAAAAAACACATTCATGTGCAAACCTATATGCGGTTTCCAGGGAATATGCCCCAGTGAACTCAATGGGACTTCCTTTTGACTAGATGACACATGTAGGACTGATGATTTTCTTCTCTGTATTTTGAAGAGAGCCTCTTTGTCTCACAGTAATTAAGCTCCAAGCAAATCTCAATGGAAATTCATTTTAAAAAAAATAGGAAGGCTAGCTTTAAAGCTAATTTTGTGCAGCCTAATTAGTAGTGCCATATAGGTAGACTATGATCCCCTTCCAATCAGGAAAGACTAAGGCCAATAAAGAAAAGCAAGGGGGTTGTCTGTCACTTTGGCAGGAGCCTAGTTAGTTAGCTCCTGCCAAAGTGGGAGGGTGTACCAGGAGTGTTACTCTCCTCCCCTGACACCTGTGGTTTTAATTTCATATGGCAAAGCTTTGATCTGTCCATAGCTATATTGTGGTTTCAATCGAATACATGGATTTTTCCAGCCTCATAAGACTAATATTCAGTTGGTTTCTGTACTCTCATGAAAGAACAGCCTTTAAAACAGACTAAACATTCTAGGAGATAATATAAGAAGTGGAACCTGCTCGTCAATTTTATTCTTTGCATGGTTTAAGTAACTGTCATTTCATTTAACCAAGATCAGTATACTGGCAGCCATAAAATCTGATCTGCTGTTTAAGGGCCTTACTAAGAGCCATGTGAGTACCTGTTCTTGCAGATTACTAGCTAATTACACTGCACAGATGAAGGGTAATTATCATGTGACCTGCAACATCATATGCTATGTGAGAATTAAAAGGTAATTACCTTTCGGCTGAAGAACTAAAGGTCAATACTATTCTGAGCAAGGTTTGACCCTCCTGGGCCACAATGAACATTCCAACATAAAATCAGTATCAACTCTTCCAAAAGAATACCTCTATGTTAAAAATGTTTGTTATAAATAAGCAGGAGTGGAAGCATCTCGTTTGGAGGTTCAGCTCCATCTTTACCTACAAAGAAAAGGGCAGAGCTTGGGAAAATTACTTTTTTGGACTACAGCTGTCCGAATATCCCTTCTGGCTGGGGATTCTAGGAGTTAAGAATCTAAAAAAGTAACTTTTCCAAATTCTGGACAAAGACACCTAATTCACTTGCCCTGATGCAGTTGCCTATGCAGCCAGAACACATCCACATACTTTAGCAGCCCACAGTTTCCTTATTGTCTTTCTTGGGTTTATTTTTGCCAATCCCTTGGTTTACCGTGCGCAGAGATGGGAAAGAAAAGCAGAGACAGCAAACAGTTGCTTCAGTGTAAAGCATGGAGTCTCTGTGTTCCAGTTAGCTCCTCTCAGCCACCAAGCTGAGAGCAATGAAGAACACAAGTCAAAAGACTCCAATGCAGCCCTGGGGACATCTGACTCTATATGCTACATTAGTCTCTGTTCCAGCTTTTGGGAGGAAGCAGAGGCAAAGGTAATGCTGCCTATTTTGGCAAGGCCTGCAGATTAATCATTAAAGGGGACAGAGCCTAAGGCTGCCATGGTTATAAGAACTTTTATACTACAGAAATAGTAGTGAAATATAGGATAAAGAGTAAAATTCGCTCTCCTCAAGTGTGCAGAATGGAACTTTAACCCAGCACATCTTCCCAACCTTGTGTCCCCTAGATGTTTTGGAGCATAATTCCCATCAGTCAAACCATCATGATCAATGGTCACGGTGATGGGAGTTGTAATCCAAAACACATGGAAGCCACCAGATGGGAAGTTATATCCTAAACAAATGTATTTGTCTGAAAAATTTCAGAAAAACTGGTTCTCAAAAGACAAAAAGTACTGTTTGTGCTAAAACACACACACACCAATGTAACAAAGTGTGAAGTCTTACCCCAGTCACACACAATTCCGTCACTACAGATTCATTGAAGCTCTGCTTTGGTACCTGAAGAAAGATGAAAAAGTTATTTTTGCAGCTCTATTTTGTTAATAAGATCAAAGATGACATCACTGATTGGTCTTAGTACATTCCCACATCACTTCACAGGAATAATTCCACTGACATATAAACTTGACTAGAGACTACTCTATATATTGTAGTCCAGAGAGGCTCTGACTTCAACTTCTATGGGTATAGCATACCCACTGAAGCGGTGGGTAGTTTTATCGCTCGTGAACCCAACTGGATGGAGGCTGCAGTTGTAACTTCTTCCATGTTCTAAGTTGCTGGCATTTACCCAAACATACATGTACGGCAACATAAATAATGCAACTCATGCTTAAATAAAATTTTACGACTTTTTCTTCCCTCCATAAATTCCAATGCAGGTATTAGATTGCTGAACTTTGAAGGACTAGTGCAGAAAAGAGACAACCCCACACAACTTGCTATTATAGCTTCTGTTTTATACTGTTTGATAATTGTATAAATGGGGTGAACAACATGCAGTCTAGTGACATCAAAGCCTGGTGCAAGGCTACACTTGATCTTCATGGCTTCTGAGTCATTTCTTTGCTTCTTTAGACAAGGTCAAGACAGGATGTTTTACTCCGGAAGGTGGAGCAGCAAATGGAACCCCTGTAAGCAATCTAAATCAAGGTGTATATCCTCAAAACCAACCAAATTATTTTGGTACAGGCCGTAAACATCCCACAAACACGTCTCACTAATCAATAATAGCCCAATACAGTAAAACTCAATAGAAGACAATAATCTCTGATATAATAACAACAACACTAAATAATTAATTTGCTGCTCTTTCATGTTATCAAAAATCTGCTGGCTTATGTTTGGGGGTGGCAGCTACCTCAGTGCCTAATGATAGGGCCAATCCTACCTTTAAAGACTAACAAACTGCCATTAGCTGCAGACAGAGTCAGCACATGCAGACTTAAGAATTCTATCTTCTATGCACAGAGCACCACTTTCAAGTCACAATGCATGGTGCTTTACTTGAAAGAACACTGTGCTTCTTGCAATATCACTATTCCAAATTACCATCTGGCCTTCTCTTAAGTACAGTGCAGCCCTGGTAAGCAGGATCTTCTGTTCTGCCTCCTGCTGCCCTTTGCAAGTCTTCAGGAAAAGAACATTGCCACACAGATAACAAGATGGCATTAAACCAGGCATAAATAGTTCAACTGAGTAGATCAGTGTCCTCTGATTAATATATAATTAAATGGTTACCACTGCATTGGATTCTACATCTTGAAAAGACTGAGCAATGTATGTACATAGAAAAATAGACCATTTCAGGAGAAACAAATCTGCCTACTGTTCAATCCATAGCATAACGCGAATCATAACAATGACCTTTGGAAAAATAGTAAACTCCTATTTTTCTCCTATAAAAATAACTTCAGTTGTTAGATGAAGAAAAAGAAGACACATTCTTCTTTACTTCTGTAAAAGTAAAGTTTTTTGGGGAGGGGAAGCCAGAATGAGATGTTGCATGCCAAGTTTCAAATTGGAAAAGTATATTTTACTGCTGAGTTATAAACCTGTAAAAAGGGGTTATAATGGAAAAGTTGGCATAAGCTGTTGTACTATAATGTAGCACTGTATCACTAAATCACAGGTAATGGAAAATATATATATAAAACTCTGCGCAGAAAGCTTGTATCCAGTAATTATATCCTAAGGGATAAGTCCTTCTCTCTCTCTCTGTTTCCCTTCTTTCTTTTCCAATGGTACAGGGTTCTGGACAGAGAAACCAGTGCAATTCAAGTCCTAGGAAAACGGATGCCTCATATAAGGGTTTTCATACTAAGCTAACGCACTTATGTGTTGATTAGAAGACTAGAGAAAGTGCTTGCAGTCATACAGAGCAGTTCAAGGGTGAGGTAGTACTCAGATTGGCAAAAAAAAAAAAAAAAAAAAAAGGCCGCTGAAAATAGGATAAAAGTTTCAATCTTTACATTTTGATCCTCATATGCCAAGTTTAGCAAAATGATGATATTTGGGCAATATTTTGAAAACTAAGTTTCTCCTTATTGTTCCCCTCCCAAACTCCTAAATTTGTTATTCTTTAAAATGTGTACATCAAGTACATCTCTCTCTCTCACACACACACACACACATTCTAACAACACAAAAAGAAGTGTGGGTAGAATGATGATTGAGGCCAGTGAGAGTACAGCAGGCTTCAGCTGTGAGACCAGGACTCCCTGCCCTGTTCTTAAGGAGAGCTGACTGGAGTAAGCAGGCAGTTTAGTTCTGATCTAATGCTGCTGCTGTTCCTACAAGTATTATAAGATATAGATACCCTATCCATATGATAATATAACAGTGTATATTCAGGTCAAAATCCATTAATTTTATTTATTTATTTATTTATTAAATTTATACCCCCTCCATCTAGACCAAAGTCTACTCTGGGCGGCTAACAATAATAGATAAAATAAAAACAATATAATAAAAAACAACAGTAATAATATCGTTCAAGATGGGAAAAATAATCAAGTGATGACAGGAGGGAAAGCCTGCCTAAAGAGCCAGGTCTTAAGTTTGCTCTTAAAAACACCCAGCGAGGGAGCCAGACAGATCTCTGGGGGCAGACTGTTCCAAAGGCGAGGGGCCACTGCCGAGAAGGCCCGGTTTCTTGTTCTTTCTCTCCGGGCCTCCCTCAGCGTTAACAGACACCTCCACCCATATTTCTGTGTACACCATTGACTACTATGCTGCTATTGATATTCCTTCTCTCTGGACAAGGTGCTCTAAAGAGTCGAGAGTATTCTTGGCGGAAACACATTATCTATATCCATTTCAGCCTGGCTGTAGGCTGGGATTCGGGACCTAAACAACCTTGGCTGCCATGATGGATAATCCACTTTGGAGAAGTGAAGGTGAATGTACACTTGTTGGGTCTCTCAGTATGACTTTTCATATTGCTAACCATGGTATCATATTGGAAGCAGCTCTGTGAGGCAGATGTTTAGAGGCACGATTACAGTGGTGCTACTTCAATACTGTTTCCAGAGGGTGGTTTTCAGAACTTGTTTGCATGTTGATTTTTAAGCTCAGGGTGCAACACAATTCTAACCTGTCTCACATATTATTTAACATTAAGCCACCTACTAAAGTCAGCAGGAGATTGGAACTGGGTGCCTTCACTCTGCTATGACACTCAACTCTGTTTCTTGCTTATGCTTGTTCTTGATTACGGCTGGATGAGAACCAATAAACTAGAAATGAATTGTCACCACATGCAGGTTCCATGGAGCAGAGGTTCCAGGCATGTGACTTGTTCTAGATGGGGCTGCACATACTCTAAGGGAGGAGGTACATAGCTAGCTATAATCCTTGATTGATATTTGTCATGAAACATGCAAGTAGTTTCAGGGGTTAGACTATTTTTGGCCAGTCCTGGTTAGTCCACCAGCTACAACTGTTCCTGGACAGAGATAACATGGCCACAACAGTTCATGCACAGGTAATGTCGTCTAGACTAACGTATTTTACCTGAGATTCCCCTTGAGGAAAATATGGAAGTTGCAGGTAATGCAGAAGGTGACAGCTAGACTGCGATTAGGAACATCATATAGAAATCATATTAAATGTTAGTAATGGTATATAAAGCCATAAATGGTCTGGGATTTTAAGATTAAAGGAGCTCTTTGCTTTCTACACCTTTCCTGATGATTAAGATCATCTGAAGTGGCTCTTCTTTGCATTCCACCACTGGCAGCAGTATATTAATACTGAGATGCAGAACAGGGCCTTTTTGGCTGTGGCATCCTGGGTTATGGGAAGGCCTTCCACACTGTTTCATATTAATATTGGCCTTGTTTCATCTCTGCATTAATACTTGGCTGTTTCTCCAGGATCTTTGGTCTCATCAACCAAGCTTGGTTCTGACATACTATTGCCAATCTCATTCTGGACTGTGGTGCTGCTTGATTTTGACATTGTACTTTTATGAGTGTACATCAAACTGCTCTTACTGGTTACATCCAAATCTGAATACATTGCTACAAAGTAGATGAGAAATATTATAATTAACATTTAAATAAATAAATGCTATGCATCTAGGATGGTGAATATGAAAAATTAATAAATCTGATTATTTAGGATGAGATGGAAGTTGTGAAGATGGATTTTGGAAGTTGTGATTTTTTCAGGAATGAAAATTACAGGTAAGAAAAGTAGATTGCTTTAAAGATGGGCAATCCCACTTTCCCTCTGGTGTCTTTGTTCCCCTGTATTCTCTCTCTAGCCCAATGTGACCAGAAGAGTCTATCAAGTCCCCAGCACAGGTTTGGAGATGTGGAGGCTGCAGAGAGAGGGGGAATCCCTTCCACTCATGATGCTTGTTTTGCTGCCCTGAGAATCACATCAAGCACTAAATAAACTTGATGGTTTCCAGTGACAGCTCCACTCCACCCACCCTGTCTCTAAGCTTTACAGTATCATGGAATTTACACCAAGAATATGCAATTCCTGTTTATTTGGCATGTCTCCCCAAGCTCTTCAGCACATGCTTAACAATGTGGCATGCAGACTCCCAGTGAAACTAATGGCATCTCTGCATTGATTGACAGGTTACATCTCCTAATGTGAAATCCAGCTACCAACCCTCCAGAAGCCAATTTTTGTTGGTGTTTTAATGTAAAAGCTTTTACATTAAAAGACAAACAAATTGCCTTCTGGATTGAAAATGGTAATGATTATACACAGCCACAATAGTGAATGAATAATTAGTTACGAAGAAACAAAAATCAAAGAACTGAAACTCAATTCCATCAGAATTCTACTTCATTGTTTTGTTATATAGGAGGAACAAGGCAGTATCTTTGTTGATAGAATAAAGCCTATTTTTCAGACTTTCTCTACACAGGATTGAAGTAGTACTATATTCAATGGCAAAAACTATGCACTAATAATAATAATCTTCGAACTGCAGAGCTGGAAGGGACCCTATGGACCATCAAGTCCAGCCCCTGTTAAGGAGGCACAGTGATGAAACAAACTCCCAACCTCTGGCTCTGCAGCCAGATACCTAATCCACTGGCCTATCCTGTTTAGGAATATACAGAGGGAAAAAACAAATAAAGCAAAATATGGTATTTTTTTCTATTCACAGCTATTAGTTTTAATATATCCCATTCTACATGAAAGATTGCTTATTTTTTAATACAATTTTGCCAACAGAGAATTAGGCTTCAACATGTACCAACAGGCTGGCAGAAAGGTCTTTCTGAACACAGCAAAAGCTCCCATATTGATTTTTACCAAGTTCTCTGCTAATATGGTTATGTTTTCTGGTGAGATATTGGCTTCTTAAATGGCTATAAGACTAATTCAGTAGGGGAGGCTTTTCCAGGTATGGTGATGCTGGGATAAATAGTGTTCGACATCAGATATTACTACCAATTATACTGCTGTTTGGGGGCATGGAAACTAAGTCAATTAAAAACAAGTAACAGAAATTCACCATCTCTTTTAAAGTTAATTGACTTTCAACAATTTGTCAAAACTGACATGGAGGGGTATGGAGCCTGTAGTCCAACTCCTTTGAAAGAAAATAGATTGCTTAAGGGTGGTCTGTAATAAAATTCTTCTTCAGAGTTTGACACAATTATTTGTGGACTATAAAAAGTGCAGAGAGATTCTGGATGTTGTTGTCCAGAAAAGAAATTCTTCCCAGCTGTGCTCCTTCTTATGAGTGTGCAAAATGCCTAGTTGACCATCTTACGTAAACATCATTGCTCCTTTCAATAAGAAGTTTTCCTCTCTAATGGATAGAATATATTGTTTCAGGAACGTATTCCAACATTCTATGTATCCAGTTGGAGCCTTCACTTACTGCCGGAAAAGTAGGTAGACACTGAGTAATGTCAGGAAAGTATTCAGCAGAATTTTGTTTTTAAGGTTAACTATTTCGATCAACCGATTTCCAAAGCCTACCTCCAGATCTATTATTAACATTTATTCAATGAGCACCACTTCACACTCTCCCAATCTGTTGGTAAATTGACATTCTTTGATAAGAGCCTAGCCCTTTCCCAATATGGCACCATCCAAATGCACTGGGACTATAATTCTCATTACTTGTGCTGGCTTGGGATGATGGTGGTTGTAGTACAAAATATCTGCAGGATGCCAAGCAGGGGCAAGGCTATCCTAAATAGGAGCACTCTGAGCAAAACAAAAATCACATCTACCCTATCCTTCGTGTACGGTTTTACCAGTAGCTTCATACACAGAAATCAGCAGATGAAAATTTTCAGTTTGTGCTGGTAATGCTGGCACCTCTTCCTGCTGCTGTTAGAAGTAGCAGGTGGTTTGAAATTTGGCAATCCTACAGCAAAGCATTCAAAAACCCCAAAGCAGGAAGATTCTTTTGGTCAGCCACTTCACTGAAATATTCATAAGCCAATAACGCTGCAAAACCCTTTATTCCTTTTCCATCTTGATTACAGAGATTTACTATGCAACAACCTGTTTTCTTAGCAGCAGGACACAAACAATAAGCAGCAAAATGCAACTGACTGTAAAAATGCAATCAGTTTAACTCTTCTGCTCTTACTAAACAGGAGCTACATCTATCAGGCTTGTCAATGGCATTTTCTTATTAGCCCCACAAGCCAACAATACTTTGCAATATAAATTACTTTCAACTCAGAAAACAAGGAAAGCACACACTAGAAGCAGAGTCCATTGAAATGAGGATTCAATTTAGCATAAAACAATCTTGAATTCTGGACCACAAAGCCCAGATGGAGCACCATTTAAACTGTGAAGGCAATCAGCTTTGCAGTCTTTTGCTACAAAGGAGCCTGACCTTTACTGAATCAGCTGAAAGGAAAATCCACAACTGGGGCATAAAAATTATCTCTGGTCAATTTGCTTGAGAATGTTAACATCTGCAAACCTGGGACTAAGTCCTGTTGAACTAGGTGGGACTTGCTTCCAAGTGAAAACATTCCTAGGATTGAGTTGACAGACTGCTGTGCAGTCGTATGAGAAGTCTGAAAAATGTTTACTCTCTAAACTTACTCATACTTACGCAGCAGTATCTCATTTATTTCAGTGGGGTTTGTTTCAAAGTAAGTATGGACATAACTACAGGTTTCTTTTAAAGCGACCTATGGATCAATGGACATGCCTATGTGATTATGTTCTGCATCTTACTGGCCATCATGATAGCATTTATTGAACAGTCTTGTTCCATTACACAAAATGTTCATACAGCCTCTTCTGATGGGCATCAAGTCACAACATGAAGATGAATGCTGTACTACAAAACCATGAAGGAGAAGAAGATCAACAGTCCCCTCTCTTTTATCTCCTCCTCTTTTGCTTGAAAAAGTGAACCCATGATAGCAGATATGGTAGTGGGAAACAAAAAAGATGTAGGGGGAAAATGCACAAACCTGCTGATCTTCCATCTTATGAAAAAACGATACATAGTTGTAAATTTCTGCAATAATGAAGTTAGCTCCATGAAATCTACTAACAGGAAAGGTCTCTATGAGGACCAACAACCATCCCACAATAGAGGGCAAATACAGGCTAACCATGCTTCCCACTCCCACTGCTATTTTAAAACATTATCTAGCCTGATATACAAGTTCTATAAGACTTGAAAGCTTGCCTGTATTGTAGAATTGCATTTGGTGCTTATAAAACTATTGTCCATCTGTAAATTTTTGACTTTACTTTATTGGCAAACCTGTAACTTTGCTTCAGGGTTGGCACTGGGGTCACTATCGCTGGCTACCTGTTAAGGTCCATAAGTCCCCTGAGGACACACTATCAACCTCAGAAGCTCTTTGGCTTTCCTCTTCCCCCGCTCTCTCCCCAGAGCTCATGGGCTCTGTCCCTCACACAAAAGCTTCTCCTCCTCCTTTTAGAAGTTCACCTGTTCCTAATAAGCAAGTGGTCAATGACAGAAATGTACACTTGCCTTACCCTCTACCCTGAGTGGCTGCAGAGACTAGGTCACCAAAAGAAAGGAAAACAAATGCAGAGCCAAAACAGCAGTAAGAAAAAAAAGTCCTTCTTTCCATGTATTTGGAAGCCTATTTCTATGTTACAACTAGAGATGGGTGTGATCTCGATTCGGAGGTTCATGCTGGTCGTATGTGCAACACCTGTGGTTCTCTTCCCCTGCTTCCCCAGCTGGATCCCCCACTCACCAGCTGGCATGTTCTCCTCTCCTTCTCCTCTTCAGCTGTTCAACCAGTCTATGGCAGGAGCACTGGCTTCCCTGCCCCACCTCCTTGGCTGGTCACCCATTCAGACAAGGGCACAGGACAAGCAAACCTGTTCTCCTGCTGGGGACTGGTTGAACAGCCGAAGAGAAGGAAGAAAGGAGTGCACTCCGACTGATGAGTGGGTCATTGGCTGGGGAGGTGGGGAAAGGGAACATGCAGCACCTGTGGTGCCACGCGTACGAAATGGCACAAACCTCTGAACCGAAGTTCGTGTCCATCTCTAGTTACAACACCAGAGCCAATGACTTTCCTACCACCCACAGAAGCTTGATCTGGAAGTCAATATTTAAGTAGGTGGTGTGAAAGATAATTTAGTAAAGATCTGACAGGAGGCCAGGTCATTTTGTTTCTGGTCAGTTGGCAATCCAATGTGCAGTTTTCTATGCATCCAGTTTATGGACAGAAAACTGTCTGAGAGTCAACAAGCCTAAGACACTGAGAACAAACCTTTCATTTCTTCTCTGGTTTATAAGGCGGGGACACACCACACAGATAAAAGCTTGCTGGCAGAGGACCCCATAAACAGGTAGTTGAGCAAAGCTCCATAGTTTGCTTCTCCTGCAAGCTGCAGTGATTAAAGCATGCACTAGAATGTGGCTTCTTCATGATAAACCAAGGTTCCTGGTGGCTTGTTGGGTTCTGTGAATGTACCCTAAAAATCCTGAAATGCAGTTGAAAGTAAAGTGAGAATGACTGTTTGGGCTCAGTTCTAGAACAATGTGTCTTTAACCAGGGATCTCCTCTATGTAGCCCTTCTTTTCAAAACAGAATGCTCTTCCTTCCTTCCTTCCTACATGAGGAGAAAATGCAAAAACTGCTAGAAGGCAAAACTCACAACCAAATCTTGCACAAACAGCTGATTCAAGATTTGTCGGAAATCCCCCTCCTCAAAATAGCAGGATTCCTACTTTAGCTAGTCCTGCACCTTAATATAGTGAAGCTGCATTAAAGAGACTGAAAAGACTGGGGTTTTTTTAGACCATTAATTGGTGGGTATGTGTAGCACAACCTCTGAAATACGTTCACAGCTATATTTTTAAGATTCTCTGAGTGTCAAACCCACTGATAAAGCACATATGGTACATATGGCTTTTTAAAATATATATCCATTAACTCTATAATAGCATGACCTTCAGATTTCAATTTAAGACAGGAAAGTTCTTGGGTCCTTATGGTTGCTGAGATAAGCCTGAACTTGAATCTGCAGGAAGTATCTTATGACTCAAGCAGAAAGGCAAATAAAAAATTGCAATATGGAGCAAAATGTTCAAATCAGTGTTACATGGCCTTTTTTTTTTTTAAAGAAAGAACGAATTCTTTATCTTTGGTTGTAGAACATGCAATTACTACTCCTTTTCAAATCAAGAAAACCTTTTGCTAAGTTGCATCTATTTTTTGTGAGGAAACCTTTGAGGATCATCCAAACCTTCCATCTTCACTTTCTGTTGGTTGGCTGTAAATATTTCTCAATTTGCAGATGGATTCAAAGGATGAACCATGCATGGTTTTGCCTACCATGTGATGGAGCCAGTGCTAAGAGGCCTCCTTCTGATGGCAGCTCAAAATTAGTGAAACGATTCTATACATCTATATATTCAATTATCTATTTAAAATAAGGGCTTTGGAAAAAAATATTTACCATGGTAAATGGTCATGAAACAAGAGCTAGCTTCAATTGCTGGCACTTGTTTGATTCAAATGAAGTCACAATGTTTTATGTCTCCTATTTTTAGTGAATATTATGACAAGCCCACAACCTAATCTTTTTCTCCAGGATTTGCCTCTGGGCATCATTTCTGCATAAACAAGTGTGCAGAATACGGCAGAATTACAACAGCATTTGTAGAATCCCTTTTGCCAGCTTACTGACTCAAGAGCTTAGGTTAGTCACTCTATTATTATTCAAATATAAAACCGAACAGCCACTTTTCCATAAATCCAGTTGCTTTAGATTTTATTATTATGATTCTTTCCTCCTCCCCATGGCGTGAAGATGATTACAGGCACCTTCAGGCTTGGATTTGTCTCTAAAAACGGGGTTTAAAGCATTTATTCAGAAATACATTTATCAATTTCCAAATCTAGACAAAACCCCATACAGGGTGCTGTTATTGTTATGTGCCATCAAGAGCCGTATCTCACTTACGGGGACTGCACAAATTACTGACCTTCAAAAGGTCCTATCACTAACAGCCCCATTTATCTTGCACAATTAAGGCTGTAGGTTCTTTTATTCAGTCAGTCACCGAATACAGTATGTTTTGTGTAATATCAGATAAAAATCTAAAAAAGCTATCCTATGTGATCTGTTCATCTTACCCATCAAAAGAATCCCTGTGTTTATGACTTTATTTCCGGGTTTGAAGGATGCATGAACTGCAATCCACAACAGTTTGTGCCAAGTAAAGCTTGTTAGTCTTTATAGTGGCACATGACCCTCTATTGTTTTTGCTTCCCCCGGAAACAGATGATACTTGAAACCTAGCTCTAAAGTTGCTTTTCCTCCAAGACTCGGAGTATTTTATGTAAACTTGATAAAGACCATATAGATATGAATTGTTCAGCTTTAGCACCATCACAACTAATCATGTTCCAAAGCAGTTTGTTCCTACTTAGACTTTCCAGGATCTGTTAGATGTTTCCACTCCAGGCAAACTGAAGAACTTTCTCAAGGATCAGATTTGCAAGACACTTGTGTTTATATTGCTTAGTTTCTTCTAATTTCTTTTTCAATACATAGTACAGATATATTTTATGTGATCTCCGATATCAGGAGATATCCAGAGGGTGCATTTGTACCATCTTGTTCTGCCTCCCTTTTTGATATTGCTTTAAAAAGCATGTCCTTTATCAGGTTTTGCATTGAAACTTCCGTTTGAGAAATCCAACGTCTCCCACAGAATCTCCACTTCTCTTCTCTTTAAGAAATCCATGTATTTACTGGTTTGTTTGTTATCCAAGAGTAGTAATATAGCAGTAACCCTTGGGCTCTCTCTCCCACACTTTTTCAGTTTATTTTCCTTTCCCTCTGAATCCCTTTTGGCTGCAATCATGTTAATCCACTGCTTTCTCATTCTTTCTGAAGCCTCTGAGGGGATGTGTCTCTGGCTTTTCTCTTCACTCTCCTTATCTGTAATCTCCAACCCTCTGCCTTAAATATCTGGGTGGCCTCCTCCTCCTGTGGTTTCTCTCCCTTTGAGAGGGAGTGCTATCTCCTGCTTTTCTTTTCTGATTTCACTGTTGGTGTGTTGCTGTCAGTGTGTCTGTGTGTGGTAGGCACTTATTTATGAGAGAGATCATGCACCATTTCCAATTCCGCTCAAAAAACAATTTTTAAAAAAGAAAATAAAATGTAGATTTTTAGTTCCAGCCTTCCTGTTGCCTGTTTCTTTCATCTTGGGGCCAAAGCCAACACCACATTAACTTCATATTTCAATTTAACAAACACTTTTTAAGGGAAAGCAAATAACAGTCACTGGAGGCCAATAATTATTATCCAGATCAAAGCAGGCGGGGGTGGTATGGTCGAGTTTAACACTCTCCTCCCTTACTGCAATCCTAATGGAAACTTCTTCTTCTTCTTCTTATTATTATTATTACTAATAGCAGCATTGCAGGAGTTATTTTTACCTGGACCACACCAGGTAAGGAATGAGTTAAACTCCATTTCCTCACTTGTGGGATCTTGATGAATTATCAGCCTCCAATGGCTGGGCTATTTACATTTTCAACAAAACATATATGTTAAATTTAGAAGGCTTTAAATGTCTAGCTGTGCCCTCTTCAACTTATCTTTTCATATTACTGACACCCCACCCCTTTTGTGCATATATTTCTCTTTTCGTACTTTAGAGTTGGTCCTCTGCCATACTGTTCCATTATCTCTTGTTTCCCTTCAGTTACTGTTGTCCACTAATCTCCATTTCCTTGTGCCTGCTTTCCATCTATCACATCAGTCCTGTCAAAAAAGTCAAATTGTGCTCTATAATCAGAAACCTCCATGTTAGTGCTCAGAATAAATTTAAATGATTTTCCTGACAATATGCATATCACATATAGAGAATGTGAGTCTCTGACTGATGGGCACGAATTCTTTTTCGTCACAGGCCACACACAGCCCTAATTATAGTCTACCCAGAACATTATTAAAACTTGCCAGTATTCAGTCAAATTATCACCCCAGTGTCATAATTCGGACAGTTATAAAAGTAATGTTTAGTGAGCTCTATAATTTTAGTTTAATGAAACTGAATATCAACCGCTGCAATCATGTCAAAGATGTAGTCATATCTTTTCTTAATGAAAATAAGATGAAAAAAATGTTCTGTAAGTCAAAACACCAAAGTAATTATTCTTTCTGTACAAAAACATGGATCTTACAAAACTTGATATGTCCGTTTCTATTAGTTTTTTTATCAACCTGAGAATGACGAGATTATGTTTCAGAGTCAAGATACAAGTTTGGAATCAAGCTGATGGCATCTGATGAACGTATGTTAGCACCGGAAGACACACATGCAAACAATACACTTGGACTGTGCTTGGAGGTATAGATGCACAATAATAATCAGCTAGAAGGGTTAGTTGAGGGTCTAACCCAAGCTGCCTGGGTCCTTTTCAGTAGAAAAGTGGGTGTAAATGTTTTAAATAAAAAATAAATGAATAAATAGTCACATCAACTTGCTTTGCTTCTTGGAATGTACAAATTCTCTCCAAGCCCCAATTAATTATCACAGGAGAATTACAAGCCTGTTGAAAAGAACAGAAAGAGGCAAAGAGTCAAGACAGTTCCTTACCTAATCTGCCTACGTACTGCTTACAAGCTTGGAAGTAGGGAGGAAAAATGGCAGAGTGCTGCGCCCCTGGTCTTTGGTCGTAGTAGAACACAGCTAAATAACCAACCTTGCTCGGAAATGACAGAACACAACTTTGGCTTCCATTAATCAAATTATCCTGGCATTGTCTTAGCTGAAACCCATCCATATGAAGATGCTGCATATTTGTAGTGCACCCTCACTTAATCTAGGCACATTACATAGTTAATTGATGGCTTGTATTCAATTATTTTAATTACAGTTTTTTCATAATTATTTGCTGTCTCAGGTCCTTCTGTACTAGGAAAGAAAGCCCCTGCCATGAACTTTTTCATGCACTGTTTGCACCATTTGAGCACAGCTTCTGGCAGCAAGATGTCCTAGGCTTGCAATAAAAGAAACTGGTGGATGTAATATTTACTCCAAGGAAACTGACAATTCTTAGAATTCAAGCTCCTACACAACACAAGAGGGTTGGCATTGCTCTCCCATTTCTGGGCGTGAAAATACAGCACCCAGGGCCCTCCCTGTTCCCTTCTCCTTCTATCAATGTTGTTGAGAAAAATCCCTGTATGAACGAATCAGGTCCACTAAAGGATAGGAACATGGGACCGATAGTGGGTGGGTGGGTGGGTGGTACAAAGGAGGCCTCAAGGGAGTCGTGCTTCCCTTCAGCCAACCGACAGAATGTTGGTGAGTAAGAGAGGAGGACGAGAGATAGAAAGGTTACCTACCTGTAACCATGGTTCTTCGAGTGGACCTCTGTGAATTCACACAATTGGGTTTAGACAGCGCCTGCGCTGGTCTTCTCGGAATATTCTAGAGCTTTTTCATAAAAAGTAACAAGTTAGAATTGCCCCTATCGCGCATGCTCCACCCGCCTCAGCCCCAGTTCCATTTATCCGCCATAATAGCCTGAGCTTAGCATAGACATAGTCAGTGACGGATAGTGGGGAGGCCGGGCGGGATGTGTGAATTCACAGAGGTCCACTCGAAGAACCATGGTTACAGGTAGGTAACCTTTCTTTCTTCTTCGTGGCCTCTGTGAATGCACACAATTGGGTGACTAGCAAGCTCACTTACCGGAAGGAGGGCCGTCACTGCAGTACAGATGTCAAAACTGCTCTTCCAAAACTTGTCTCCTTTTTGGCCCGGAGGTCCAGTCTATAGTGCGTCACGAAGGTGGACACATTAGACCATGTGGCTGCTCTGCAAATGTCTGGAATATCCACACCACGCAGCAACGCCGTAGATGTTGCAACAGCTCTGGTGGAATGTGCTTTCAGACCCTCTGGTGGGGTCTTGCCTTGCAGTTCATAAGCTAGAGCAATAGTGGAGACAAGCCAACGAGAAACCGTTGAAGAGGAGACAGGGGATCCTTTATGTGATCCGTGGAAGCAGAGGAAGAGCCTTGGGGCAGCACGAATGTCCTTAGTCCGTGATACATAATACGCCAAGGCTCTTCGAACGTCCAGAGAGTGGAGCATGCGCTCGATGTCTGAAGATGGATGAGGAAACAAGGTTGGTAGCGTTAGTGATTGATTGAGGTGGAAATCAGACACAACCTTAGGCAAAAATGACACATCAGGGTATAGAACAACCTTGTCTTCAAAGAACTGTAGGTAGGGAGCATCGGATCGAAGAGCTGCCAACTCACTTGCTCTTCTTGCCGAAGTAATGGCAACCAGAAACAAAGTCTTAAATGACAGCAGACGCATGTCACAGGATGCCATGGGCTCAAAAGGATGGCGCGTAAGAGCGCGTAAAACGAGTTGTAAAGACCATTGAGGCACAGGAGGCTTAACAGGAGGTCGGATGTTGGACAAACCCTTCAAAAAGGCTTTGAGAGTAGGGTGAGAGAAAAGTCGTGACGAATCAGAGTCACGAGGCTGAAAAGAAACAATTGCTGAAATATAAACTTTCAGGGTGGATAACGCCAAGCCTGCATCAAACAAGTAACGTAAATAAGTGAGCAGGGTTTGGAGAGAAACAGGAGAAGTCTGTAACTGCTTTTCCTGGGCAAACTTGAGAAAGTTAGCCCATTTATACTTGTAAAGGAGGTTAGTAGAGGGCTTTCTTGCTTTATCTAGCACCTCCTGTATGGATGGGTGAACCTCCAAGCTGTCAGGTGTAATGACTGCAGATCGGGATGGAGAATGTTCCCTGAGTCCTGTGTGAGGAGATGCGGAACCATTGGTAACTTGACCATGTCCACAGCCATTTCCTTCAGGGTGGAAAACCAAGGTTGACGAGGCCACCACGGTGCAATGATAATTGCATCTGCCCTCTGTTGTCGAGCTCTGATTAAAGATCTCTGTATGAGTGGAATTGGTGGGAAGAGGTACAGAAGCTCCGATTGCCATGGGATCATGAAAGCATCCCCGAGAGCATCCTCGCCTCTGCCGGCACGGGAGGCATACGCCTCGCATTTCTTGTTGCTCTGAGTTGCAAACATGTCTATCGTGGGATGACCCCACCGGACACAGAGCATGTGGAATATGTCCTCGTCCAGCTCCCATTCGTGGGATTGACCCGTGAGACGACTCAACCTGTCCGCAAGCTCGTTGTCGGTCGTAGATATGTGCAGAGCTACTGGGAAGACATGATGCTGGTAGCACCATTCCCATAGCTGTATGGACAGGTACAGAAGTGACATCGACCGTGTCCCTCCCTGCTTGTTGATGTAATACATGGTCGTGGTGTTGTCGGTGATTATCTGCACACCACGACCCTGTATGAGAGGGAGGAAGGACCGGAGGGCCTTTATCACTGCCAGCATCTCGAGGTGATTGATATGTAGCTCCTGGTCGCGACGGGACCAAAGGGCGTGTATCCTGTGAGGCCCGCAATGTGCTCCCCATCCTATGGGGCTGGCATCCGTCGTCACTTGTAATGACAGCTGTAGGGGACGGAACGGTCGACCGATAAGAAGATGTGGTACGTATGTCCACCACCTTAATTGAGTGGCCAGCTCCTGTGTGACAGATAGTCTTTTTCTTGGGCTGTCTAGAAGAGGGTCGAACATTGTCAAAAACCACGCCTGAAGAGATCGCATTTTTAGGCGCGCGTGAGATATTGCCGAAGTTGTGGAGGCCATGAGACCGAGGAGATGTTGGGCATGATGTGCTGAGACCCGTGCCCGCGGCCGAAACTTGTGAACGGCTTTGCGTATCTTCCTTATGCGTTCTGGAGGAAGAAATATACGAGCCCGGACAGAGTCTAGTCGCGCTCCAATATAATCGACGACCTGGGACGGTATCAGATGGGATTTCTTTTCGTTCACTGCGAGTCCCAGTTCCCGTAAAGTCAGTAGAACGAAGTCGGCGTCTCGTAACGCCTTTTCTTTGGTCGGTGATACCACTAGCCAGTCGTCTATGTAGGGGAAGACTTGAACATCGTGTAGACGAAGAAATGCCGCGACTGGAGCCATGCACTTCGTGAAAGTGCGAGGGGCCGTGGATAGCCCGAAGGGAAGGGCGCAGAATTCGTAGGCGTCGCTCCGAAAGCTGAAGCGGAGGTACCTCCTGTGAGAGGGATGGATTGATACGTGGAAGTAGGCGTCCTTGAGATCTATAACCACGAACCAGTCGTTTTCTTTTAGAAGATGGAGAATGGTGTCTAATGTGATCATACGAAAGCGTTTTGGATGCAGGTAAGTGTTCAGTTCCCTGAGGTCCAGTATGGGCCTGATCCCTCCATCCTTCTTTGGTACTGCAAAGTAACGGGAATAGAACCCGTTTAGGATGTCTCGAGGAGGTACGTGTTGAATGGCTTGTTTTTGTAGGAGAGTGAGGATCTCTTCTTCTAGAATAGGGTCGAAGGAAGTGTGTTTGATCTGTCCTAGAGGAGGAAATTCTAAAAACTCCAGACGGTATCCGAATTGTATAATACTTAAGACCCAAGAGTCTTGTGTGATGTTGGTCCAATTGTGGAGGAACGGAGCTAACCGAACGGAATGGTAGGGTGCGAATGATTCTACGGGTAAGTCAAAGGAATTGTTTGGATTTCTTAGCAGGTGGCCTGTAAGGTTGACGTCGCTGTGAAGTATTCTGTGGCCGGAAGGTGGAGGCAGAAGAAGAAGGTTGGTATGGCCTATTCTGATGCTGACTTTTGAAAGGGCGGTATGATTGAGAGGTGGTTTGCTGGTATTGTTGGGTCGGTTTGCGCCACTGATACCTGTTGTACCTCGGCTGTTGCTGGAAAGTGTACGACTTGGCAGTCTTTTTAATCTTATGTAGATTCTCCAGAGAGTCATCAGTTTGCTCGTTAAAGAGGCCTTTGGCGTCAAAGGGCAAATCTTCTATGCGTGCCTTAACGTCATCCGCAAAGCCAGAGGACCTAAGCCATGCATGTCGCCTTAGGGTGATGGCTGATGTCAATGTCTTTGAGGCCACATCGGCCGAATGACGAGAGGCCAATCGCTGGTGTTTGGAAAGCGTGACTGCCTCCTCGTAGGTATTGAGGAGGTTCTGTCTGGTGTCGTCGGGGGCAGCTTGGAGAGCGGGTAAGACCCTGGACCAAAGTTGTCGCTGGTACGCCCCCATAGCCGTTTGATAGTTAGCTATCCTGAGGAGAAGTGTGGTGAAGGAATATATCTTCCTACCCAGGACGTCCAATTTACGACCTTCCCTGTTCGTCGGGGTCATCTGGGCTCTCCCTGATGATTTGGAGGCACTGGATTGAACTATGAGAGAATTAGGCGTAGGATGTTTAATAAGAAAGTCTGTGTCTTCTCCATTTGTACGGTATAGGTTCTCCGTTCTACGAGACACGGGAGATGATGAAGATGGCTTATTCCACGATTCTTTAATAAGCTCCATTAATGTGGAAATAAATGCAAGGCTCAGAGGAGGAGACCTCTCCTGGTTAATGTCTCCAAATATGAGGTCCTCTGTAGGAGGAGGTGGCTGTACTGTATGTAATTTTAACGTACTAGCCATTCTGGCAACCATCTGAACGTAAGATGTGAAGTCCTCAGAAGGTGATGACGGGTGAGGATCTCCAGCATCTGATTGGACTGTTTGGTCGTCCACAGGAGTTTCTCCAGAGGAATCTGACATGACTTCCTCACCTCTGCGAGACGAGATAGACGGAGAGTCCTCCTCATCAGAGAGTGAAGGTAAATACCTAGCTCTTTTAGATTTCTTTTTAGGGGGCGCAGAATGTTCTGTAGCCGCTGCAGCCGAGGTCTTCGTCCGCACCACCTTCGACGTCGATGAAGCCTTAGCCCGATCTGAGGCAGTGTTAACCTTCTGCCTAGATCCGGAGGCTTGAGAGTTATCGACGTCGAGATGTCTTCGGTGTCGATGCCGAGGTGGAGGCGAGGAAGAGGAGGACGAAGATGGAGAGGCATACACATACCGTACTCTTCTTCCGTGAAAGTCTTCATCGGTCGAAAGCGACTCCGAATCCGAATCGTCGTGTCGGCGTCGACGATGTGAACTACGGCGATCGACCTCGATGTAAACGGGGTCCTGTCGCTTCGACCTGTGTCGACGTCGAGAGGGGTGAGGAAGGACAACCACCTCACGTCGACCGGTCCGACGCCGATCCGGCGACCGATTCTTGGTCT
Organism: Intellagama lesueurii; assembly: GCA_037013535.1. Taxonomy (NCBI): domain Eukaryota; kingdom Metazoa; phylum Chordata; class Lepidosauria; order Squamata; family Agamidae; genus Intellagama; species Intellagama lesueurii. The sequence goes on along the minus strand of JBAJHW010000003.1, from coordinate 203,340,338 downwards.
TCTCCGTGCGCTTTCGAGGGGAGATGGGCCTCGAAGAGGGCACGGGTGATGACGGCGTCGGAGATGCCCGCCCGGTAAAAACAGGGCTATGAGGGGCAGAAGTCGTACTGGACAGGAAGATGTCCGCCAGTCGACCAGGTGTCGGAGATCTTTCAGGCCCGACCGGAGAAACGTCTGATCGACGTGCGGGCGAAGAGGCAACCGCCTCCGAGAAGGATTCTCGATCCCGAGATGAATCTTCCAAGATCGGAGAGGGCAACGATTCGGAAACCGGTGGAATTTGCTTGCGGCTGTCCTTGGTTTTGCCCTTCTTACTCTTTGCGGACGTCTTCTTCGGCGTCGAGGAAGATTTCGACGTCGAAGAGGTTGTTTTCTTCGTCGACGTCGACGACTTCTTAGCAGTCTTTTCGGCAGGTTTAGACGCCGACGGGGGTGGGGAAACGATGCGGACCTCGGAGCGTGGGGTCGCTGAGGGGGTCGAGGTCGTTTCCATGACCGATGGCTTTGACGCTGAAAGCGTTTTCTCCCAGAGATAAAGCTTCAGGCGTTGTTCCCTGGCCTTGAGGGCAACTTTAGTAAACGCCTTACAGTGTTTGCAGGAGTTGGGCCGGTGATCCTCCCCTAAGCAAAAGAGGCAGCGGTCGTGACCATCCGAAAATGGCAATTTACGCGAACACGACACGCACCTACTGAATGGCCCCGAGCAGGACATAAAGCGTTACTCACAAAGGTCCTTTTCCAAACTTCGGAAGCCAAGACAAGGCCGCACAGAACGCGGCACGACGAGAAAATGGCGGGAAACCCGCGAAACTTATACCAAAGCCGAATCGTGATCCAGGGGAGAATGAAAGTCCAGTCCGTAGTCGAGGGGCAATAGAGATCAGATAGTCAGGAATTCCGCGTCAAAAACCGAGAATCAAAACAGTACGATCGAATAATAACAGCTCTAACTTCGAGAAGCTCCAAGCACCAAGGCGGTAAAATGGAACTGGGGCTGAGGCGGGTGGAGCATGCGCGATAGGGGCAATTCTAACTTGTTACTTTTTATGAAAAAGCTCTAGAATATTCCGAGAAGACCAGCGCAGGCGCTGTCTAAACCCAATTGTGTGCATTCACAGAGGCCACGAAGAAGAACCATGTCTTTCTGATGTATCAAACTTCAACTCACCAAATCCTCGACCAGCCCAGCAAAAATTAAAGGACTCGAGCGAGCTGTAGTCCAAAAACTCCAAAAGGTCAAAGTTTAAGGCCTGGGAATATGAGTTAGGCTAATTATACGGATGCGTCCTATGTAATTATTAGTTGATGACTGTATGTAGTTTTTTGCTGTAATGTCTAAAAGGCACAAAAGTCAGAGTTCACCAGATAATGTGGAAAGCACTCCATATCTTTCCCCTATTTTAGACAAAGATGAAAAGAAGTCACATTTGAGATGCAACTCTCCACATATGTAGGTGCTCCCAGTTGCACTGATTCATGTGACTTGAGCAGCCTAAATGTGTGCCAGATGAAGCTGAGCTCTCCAAGCCATTGCTCCACTGATCATAAGTCAGCTGCCATTTTAAAAACGAATGTTCCCTTTCTATCACTGTGATGGCTAAATAAACTCATCTACAGTACACATAGATGTGTTTCTTCTCCTTCTTCCTTTTAAAATTTGGCTAGTACTGTACTCAGTGGACTAGCATCATATGGAACCTATTTGCTCTGAGAGGTCAAAGTGACCACAGAACATATTCACCTGCTATAATCAAGGTGATTTTGAATGTTGTCTAGCAAGCTGTAGGATGTTGTATAGATATGGTTCCATATGCAGTCCCAGTGTTTGCAAAAATCAGAACAGCCCCCAAATATTTTTCTACTTCTGGAAAAGCAGGAAATTTCCACCCACCACCACACACAGCCTAAGTGCATAATGCTGAAAGCCAGCCAAACTATTCTGTAACATAAGTAGAAATCCTACAATTGTCTCCTTATAACTGGCTGTTTATAGTACAGATTAAATAGCTAAAACTTTGCTGCCCTTTTCTGGCCCTCATAATCTGTTGCCTAAAACTGCTGCTTCATTCTGTTTGATGGTGGTGCTGGCCCTGCAAAAATTAGTCACATAATGAATACCAATAATATAAATAGTAATATCTGATTACAAGGTATTAAATATTGCCATCTTCTAAGTATAACTTTCTAACTCTAATTTCCTGCTGAATCAGAATGATAATTCAACTTGTTTTCTGCACAAAAGAAAAAGTAATTATAAGATCTCTCTTGTAATTATGTGACCCATTTTACAAAAGTATGAAACAAGTTATTATATTATGCATCCGATTATCAGATTATGCAAATATATGTTATCAAGAAACAAATGTGCTTTGATTCAGTTAATTAAATGACAAAAATTATAGAAAGCTGTCAAGAAAAGGCCATTTACCATAACCATATATGGTATTCTTGGAAAGAGATAAAAAGCCTATAACTGTTATATTGTTTAATATCTATACATTTATGACACAATGGCTGAAATCCTGTTGCTTTCTTACACATGCAGAAGGCAAATGACATAACATTCACTTGCTTCTAGCCAGCAATTAATGAGTCCCCACTGGGATTCTTGAACACAAACCAAGCTAGTGAGTTTGTGAGTCCTCAAGAATCACAGTGTCGTCTCATTAATTGCTGGTTAGAAGCAAGTAAATGTTACACTGTCTGTCTTCTAAATGTGTAAAAAAGCTAGAGGATTTCAGCCAATACTTAATTAAACACTGAAATCTCAATGCAAAGCCAGTGTGTCTACCTTCAACATGCTGTATTACAAGAACACTTACAACCTGAAGTGTATACTCTACTATTGGCCTTTCCAGTCTAGTGTTGCATATTGCTGGCATCTCCTCAAGGTGTTTCAGAAACAGCCTTTTTTTCAGCCCTGTCACCTAAGACACTTTCAAAGTGGAGTTTTCAAAGTGGCGACAGAACCAGGGATCTTCTTTTAGAATTGGCACATCAGCTTTTAAGCCCAAACTCTACATAGCAGATACTAACATTCAAACCGGTAAAATAATTAAACCATAATACTCCAGGAGACATCCAATTAAGCAGTTTGGATGGTGGTAGCAGCAGCAGCAGCAGCAGTACCCCCAGCACAGAGAAAAAGATGACCCTACAAGAGTATCCAGAGAAAGCCCACTCACCAACAGAGAGGAGCTCAACGGTCAGTGTGGCAGTGAATCTGCTCTCGGTTTTTGTCCATGCTTTACAAGAGTCACCCAAGATGCTAAACCGTATCCCCAGAGAGGCTCAGAATCTCAGATAACTCCTTTAAAAGACCAGATTAAGACTTGAGAGTGGGTTACCTGCCCCACCAACATCAGAGCCCACATATTCCATTAGCTTGTGCCTAATGTTGGAAGGGCAACAGTCATGGATCAGAATGACATTTTTGCAGGGCGAGAGTTCCAAAGCTTCAATGCCAGTTTGGAGACAATCTTACTTCAAATAATAAACCCTCTTTGCAAAGTGAACCTCAAACAGTGAGGAGACTCAAAGAGAGGCCTCCCAGAAAGATCAAAGCATGCACTCTAACACGCAGCACTCCCCTTTACATCCCTCTTAGCTAATCTAAGAACTGCGTAAAAGGAAGTTAATTACAATAGTGTGTAACATCGTTATTAATAATTTATATAAGCACCTTTAAGCTACAAATTGCTTTCCAATCTAACACTGCAGTCTATAATCCCATTTTAACAGCCTGATACAATGTGGCGTAAAATAGTATCTGTGGAGGCAAGAATTAAGTTCAATCTATTTGCAGCTCTCCCTAAGGTCCCAGGTGGATGGGATGGTTTGAGCCAATTCACTGATTACTACACCAGAAGAACCATGCAGAATCTTATTGTGTAGAAGTGGAATAAAATAAACAACATTTCAAGCTCCCATTGATTTTAGAGTCAAGGGACTAAAACGTGTGACAGTTCCTTGTGTTCCAGAAACCAAACAATAGATTGGGGAGTGATATGTGTGTATAGAACAGTCTGAGAGTTAAAGCCGAGATCTATTATTCAGGTGAGGCAACTGATTAGAACACATAGGAATAAAAGGTCAGTGGGGGACGAAATAAATGTGATTTATTTCCCGACTTTGATTGTAAATGCACACTGAATATTATGGGCAAAGTGAGGAGACAGGTTAAAAGCAGAATAAAAACATATTTATGTTCAGAACTTTAGTAGTGCTAATGCCTTTTATTAAGAGCATATGTTAAACACTTCAGTTAAATGGCTGTGTTTGACTTACTTTCTTACAAATGAGATTTGACTCTTGAAAAGTCTTAACCATGCCGTGCAGGTGGCGGCAAGATGTAGTTCTTCTACATACTCTGCCTTCACAGGTTGTGATGAAGTAATTCCAACATATGGCTTGAAATGAATGCTTATGGGTTTTTCATTATTATATTTTAAACACTCAGAGTTCTTCTACATCTTTATCATGTACTATCGTGGAAAGAAAACTATATCTACATTGCTATTCTTTTTCAAATGAAAAACATTTCATTTCCTACCTGGTCCTTAAGGGTTTTGACTGAGCCCACATTCTGTACTGAGCCCCCATTTTTTCTGTTTTCTTCTGTCCTGGGAGGATGCTCTTCAGATGGGCGAGTTTGCAACCTTCCAGCAGCAAATGTTTGCATCCTCTATGTTTTGGTACCCTGCATCAAATGTTTGTTACTCTGTTCTAGTTTATGGTTCCCTAAGGAGTCTGCTCCTACACATGCATGTGCAAGAATGTTTGAGTTCTGCAATAAGCTCTATCTAATCATCAGGTTTTAGGAACCCTCTGCCATCACTTCCCCCATTCTGAATGCATACAGGATGACAAGCAAGAAAAGGAGAGCCTCCACTCTCTGTAGAGGTTCTCCACATGAATTGGAACCATAATTTTCCAGGGTGTAAATTCACAGAGAGAGCTCCTCACAAGTAGGAAGTTCTCCTGTGCAGACCCTGTTGCTCTCCACTCTTTCAGGACAATGAGGATTGAGGAGCTAAGTGCTTGCACACACTGTGAATACTGCCCATTATTTCTGACTGCACAGGGCTATATAGTTGTCAGCTGCTCCAAATGTACCTTGATACCTCAAGTGGATTAGTTTCTACCACAAGAATCTTGCGGACACCAACTTTAGACTTTCAGGCTTCCTGGGAATGTGAAATCCCTCCTACTTTTATACCTCTTTGAAATGGGACCAATGTGTGACCTTCTGTCCATACTAGAAACATGAACAGGGTGTTCAAGACATTTTGCTGCCTGAAGCAAAGGACAAGATGTTTCCTACTCCCCAGCCCACAAACAAAAGCTGACGAGACTGACAGCTAAATCTCTACTTGAACACTAGTGATGGGAGAGAACCCTCCTCCACAGGTGAAGCAGTAGCTTAGTTTACAAAGCCCAGGACAGATTGTGGGACATACCCTGCTCCATTCTCCAAACAGCTGAAAGACTGCCACTGCTGCCCCTCAGCATAGGCTGCCCGAAGCACTTGCTTCACTCTGCCTAATGATAGGACAGTCATGAGCACATCTGTGTTTCTCTTATGTACCATTTTCCTGTAGGTAGAAGATAACTTCATTTCAGACATTACACAATGTGAGTGATGGTCAGGTACATCTGGCTTCTAAATTAACTATGTTATCCCTGCACAGTCTTCATTGTATGGTACCTGGGAACCTGGGGGGAAAAAGGTTGCAAAGTCATGGGCTCTTGTTCTATGTTCCAGCCAATCAGCCATGTCTTCTTCCAGAATGCTCCTTTCCAGCATCCCTTCAGGAGAACTTACAGCACAGAGTGTTCCTGCCACTCCATTCCATTCCATACACTTCTTCCCAGATTTCCCAGAATGTAACAAGGGTAACTGCCTCATTTCATGATGTTCAAAAGAACAGCGGGTATCTTGCCAAGCAGATTAGCTTTCTTCACTGCCTCATTTGGATATAGCACCTTATGTTTGGGTGGGCAACACACGGCTTATTTTGTGTTTTGGACTGTAAATCCCATCAGCCCAAGCCAGCATAGCCAGTGGCAGGCACGATGGAAGTTGTAGTTAATGTGAAGTGCCCAAAATTGTCCACACATTCTTAAAATGAAATAACACAAAAAACAACAATCCAAGTATTAAAAATGATAGAGGAGAAAGGGGGAGGGGAGTTGTGTGAATGAGAAATCACTGTGTATCTGTAGAGAATAGGAAAATGAATACAGAAAATGATGATGTGATTAGAAAAGAGACAGGTGGTTAAGAAGAAGTGCAGCCTGAGTGAGACATGATATGGATATCCCTAGAAAGAGAGATTAACAGGCTAAGAAATGATATGTTGTAAAGAACAGAGATGAAATTCACACATATTTTTATATAGTATTCTCCAGGAGTTTTAAGCAACATGAAACAGTAAGAAATTTTTTAGCATGGAGACCCTTGAACTCACTCGTACTTAAAAGTAGGAATGTGCACTAACACCCAAGTTCGGATTCAGAATTTGTAATTACAGCCCTTCAGATTTGGAATTTTTAAAAATTCAGAATTTCTAGATATCTGGAACTGCATTACAGTCAATACTATAAAGCCATTATTTTCCCTTAAAAAAAAGACACAAACAGGCAAAACATTTCAAAACAACTTTGCTTGTGTCCTCTGACACCTTCCCAGTGATTGTACCAAACAAAAAGGGTTGCACACCAACTGCTAGCAGTGCCTAGGTATTAGGAAATGACTGCCATGGGGAGGCAATATTTATAAAAAAGTCCAAGAAAAGAAATCAAAAAATATTAGCTGGAAGAACAGTAACACAAGGCTTTTTCTTTTAAGAAGTGCTTCTTTCTTAGAAGCACAAGGGAACAAGGAAGAAGAAAGAAATGGAAGATAACAGACAAGAAAAAGATGAAACAACAGAATAGATCTCAATGAAATGCAACATATTATCGTGAATAATTCCAGCATGTGCTGACATTAGACTTTTCTCTTTAATATCTTTTGTTTTAAGTGTCAAACCAGTACAGGTGTACCCTTAATATTTATGATTTGTTTATTTATTTCATTTTATTTCTGTGCTGCTTTTCTGCCAGTATAGGTAGCCGAAGTGGTTCAACAAATGGTTGAAAAGCAGGTGCAACGAAAAAACACACACTATGTGGCAACATTAAAAAAAATAAAAATAAAACATGCATAAATATTCAAAAGTCCAGTACTTTTGAAAACATTTTAAAACACTCTCAATACTGAGTAGGAAAACAACAAATTTAAATTTGTTAAGGGGCAAAGTGTTCCTTGCATTATGGGACAGTATATAAACTGGAACAACTACAATAATAATAATAAAAACTAAAGCATATATCACCACTGCCAGGTCAGATATCTGAAGGAGCAGGCACAGCTGATGCGCTAGTTTTAGCTGTGTAAATACATCCTTGGCCATTGCTGAAACCTAGGCTCAGGCCTGAATCAAGGAGTACAGTCAAGCTGTATCCTCCTGTATTTTCAGGGGGAACATAACCTTATTCCCCAACATGCATTTTGACTCAGGAGGAACACTTCAGTCTTGCCTGGATCTAGCTTCAATTTGTTCAACCTCATTCAGTCCATTAATTCAAATTCAGATTAATGTTTTGAAGCAGAACAGAGGCACTGGAAATGAACCTACGGTAGATTGTCTGAATCAGAAGTGCACCTCTGTGTATACATTATTATTGTGTTGTTTGTAACAACGATTTCTATTACTGCAAGCCCAGCTCCATGCAGTATGATTTTAGAGAGCCACAATCTACATAGCTAAAAACATAAGCATGTATCCAATGTTTAATGAGAATTATACTCACACAACTTCACTGAAACAGGATAGAGAAAAATCAGAGGATGAATACTCTGTTCTTTATATTAAGAGAATAGATCATTTCCAAGATAAGTTTCAGGTTTTATTTTTCTATGAAAGCAGTGAAATAATTATCAACATATATCTAAAAGACAGACATTTTAACCTGATAATATCCGCAGTAGCAGTTCTGAAGAATCATTAGATCTGTTCTACCAATAAAATGAAATAACTTTCTAACGATGGAACAAAATATTGTGCATCTCAATCCTGCATTCATTACATGGAAGTCTGCACTACAGAATCACAGAAATGGCAGTACCATAGATTTCATCTAGTTCAATCTCCTGCTTACTGAATGCAACTATAGCAACCCTGACAGATGGCCACCCAGGCTCAGTTTAAATACTCCTAGTGAAGAAAAACCCAACATTTCCCAAGGCAAAATGTTTCACTGTTACAAAGAAGGTAGGGTGAGTGGATTTTGCCCATCTTCCTCTACCGTTATCTGGAGTTGTTTTTCCCTCCTGCTTTGCTTTTCCCATCTTGAATGTTGTTGGAATTTCTAGTATTAGGTGGAATTTCACAGAATCATAAAATAAAGGAATTGGAAGGGACCTATAAGGCCATTAAGTCCAACCCCCTGCTCAGTGCAGGAATCCAAGTCAAAGCAGATCTGACAAATGTTTGTCCATTTTTTCTCTTGAATACATGCAATTTGCAACAATGCCATCTTTCTATTTGAAACTCTTCTCCCACTTATGTGCACTGCATTTATAATACACCGAGAAAGAGACTCATGACATGGTGCTAGATATACTGGAATCAAGATTATTTTTTGCTGCATTTCGTGTACATAGGCAACAAACTTCCTAGAATCATTTTCTGGTATCATCACACCAAAATGGCTTTCTGAAACACTATTTCATCCAGTTCACACAATCACTACTAACAGAGCATACAAAGAAGTCTTCTACAACACCCCACAAAGGTGACTTTTTGGCCATATTTTATCAGTATATACACTCACATGACTAATGCAGGGGACAGAAACCCTGAAGAAGCTGGAAAACTCTGTAGGTGCAGCACTCTGGACCAAAATGAGAAATAGAAACAGAACCAGTAGAGAACTCACATCAATTCTAGTTGGGAAACAAGGCCAGAAATCTGAGAATTTTGGAAGCATTCAAATTACAGAGAAGAGACTTCAGTGAGGGTTAATAAAAGTAGATTAATGATAAGTACTCAAAACTCATATTTTAAACCAAGTAAGAGTCTTTTAATGGGAAAACAGCATTAAGAGTTACAAGTCAGAGAATTTAACATTCAATTTGTGTAAGAAATAAGCAAAAGTGAGAAGTCCAATCAAGCCTGTATAGACAACAACCCCTTAGCACTTTTGTCTGATCAGGGTAGACTTTTCATATGACCAAATTCAATTGTGTTATGATTATCCCAAGTTATGACTGATATCAGCACAAATTCACAAAGCATTATCTGAGAGGACATCATATTAAATTGAGTTTGGCTTACTTCTGAGGAGACATATAGAAGATTATGCTGCATGGCTGCAATTCTATACACACTCTTCTGGAAGCAAGTCCCACTGAATCCAGTGGAACTTACTTCAAACTAGAGATGCACAGGATTGCACTGTTAACCACAGTTACTTCTTTTGAATTTAACTGCTAACTTGGTTAATTAAGTGGTTTAAGCAAATTAAGACTCAAGTGCTGAGGAAAGGAACAAGTGACAGCAGAATTTCATAAACTACTATTTGAGCCTCTGAACCACAACACTACTTATTAATAAAATGCCAGTGACAATGATCCACTTGCATATTATTTACATAAAAATGTATATACATACCATATCATGACAAGATATATCCCTGCCCCAAAGTCCACGATTTGAAGTTAAGAGTGAGATACCTACTTTTTAGTTCTGAAGTGCAGTCTGGCTCTCCTTCTACCCCACTGCACACTCCCCCAGCTTGTCCCTCTCTCCAATTTATTTAACTATGTAATCAGGAATAGAAGATACAAGGATGAGCAAAAGAAAAGGCCAGTTTGTGTGTGTGTGTTTGAAAATGTGTTATTAAAATCCTCCAGCAATCTCATTTGCAAAAAAATTCGAACTGTTCTAATAAAATTAAATTTGGTCTGAACAGGGCTGTTACAAATATGAATGTTTTAATGCAGCTACTTCCCTTGAGCCATTTCTTTGCTTTAACAAAAATAGTATGCATTTTTAGGAACTCTTATGAACTCATTTTCTTGTAGCAAATTATATTCATTATTTGCATTATTCAAACAAGTACATGAGAAGGCCTGCAAGATGTGTGTGTGTGTATGTGTGTGTGTATATATAGACACATACAGTATACACACTCCTGTCCATTAGGAGTGGGATTTTCGGATTTTTTTCACTACAGCTACCACAGTTCACCAGGAAATCTGCCAGCCAGGATTCTGACACCTATAGCCAAAAAAATCCAAATCCTCAAAGGAGCTTCATCACCCACATTTGAGGTACAACATGTTCTTCTCTACACATACACACAGTGGGCCGTCAAGTCAATTCTGACTTATGGGGACCCTTTTCAGGGTTTATCAGGTAGAAAGCACTCAGAAGTAGTTTACTATTTCCTTCTTCTGGAGGCGCCCTGGGACTGTGCAGTTTACCCAAGGCCACACAGGCTGGTTCTACTCACAGGAGGCACAGTGGGGAATCAAACTCCCAACCTCTGGCTCCACAGCCAGATACCTAAATCACTGAGCAATCCAGCCAGCATTCTTCTCTACAGCCACTGCAAAGAGAAAGTGGCTGGGATTTGCTAAGCACCACAATTTATTTATTTATTTATTTATTGCATTTATATCCCGCCCATCTAGTCAACTGACTACTCTGGCCGGCTTCCAACACATATAATAACAATATAAAATATAACAACATTTAAACATCAGTAATAGAGTTATTCAAGATGGAAAGAAATAGCAAAATAAATAAATAAATAAATCAAATAATAGCTGAGGGGAAGGCCTGCCTAAACATCCAAGTTTTCAATTGGTTTTTAAAGATGCCCAGCGAAGGGGCCGCACGGATCTCCGGAGGAAGATTATTCCAGAGGCGAGGAGCTACCGCCGAGAAGGCCCGGTTTCTTGTTTTTTCCCTCCAGACCTCCCTCGGCGTCAGGCTCCTCAGCCTCACCTCCTGACTCAATCGGGTGATACGGGTAGATTTTGGTGGGAGTAGGCGTTCCGCCAAGTATCGAGGCCCTAAACCATTTAGGGCTTTATACGTGAGCATTAAAACTTTGAAGTCAACGAGGAACCGAATGGGCAGCCAATGCAAAGCGGCCAGAGTGGGAGAGATATGATGATATTTTCTCACTCCACTGAGGAGTCTGGCCGCCGCGTTCTGCACCACTTGGAGTTTCCGCATCAACCTCAAACTAGCCCCACGTAGAGCGCATTACAGTGGTCTAATCTCGAGATTACAAGCGCATGTACCAAGGTAGTGAGCGCCCCAACATCAAGATAGGGACGCAGCTGGGCTATCCGCCAAAGATGAAAAAAGGCGGAGCGGACCACTGACGCCACCTGAGTTTCCATGGTGAAACAAGGAACCACAAGGGGTTGTGGAAGTTTTGTGTTTTTTTGTCAGCCACCATGTACAGAGCCTACTGAGCAGAGGGATTACCAGTTCTACAACCTCTTGTAGTTCTCATGGAGCTTAGCAAGTGCCATCTGCTTTCTTCCTTTGCAATGGGTGCAGAGAAGAATATGCTGGGCCTCAGGTACACGTATTGAAACTCCTCTGAGAACTTGAATTTTTTGGTTACAGGTCCCAGAAATCTGGCTGGAGGAATTCTTGGTAAATTGTGGCAGCCATAGTGAAGAAAAAAAAAACCCTGAAAATTTCATGCCCATTGTCTACATCAGAAATACAGATATGAATTAATGTGGGCCATATTTTCTTACTTCAATGAACTAGCTCCACTGTAACGCTATCTTATATGAGGTAGTGGTGGCTTCTCCGGTAGAGGGAAAAACATTGCTGACACGGTGTGTGAAAAATAAGAACGGTATTAGTTAGTACACTTGGTGAGACACTGAAAATGAGTGGCCCACCGCATAAAGAAGCAGCCATCACAGCTTTAATTTAATGTGCTTATTCATGTTCCAGGACACTCTGTTGCTAACCTTAAAGTGGTCACTGTGAAGTAAACACATTTCAAAGGATGATGATTGTGTGTGTGTGTGTGTGTGTGTGTGTGTGTGTGTGTGTGTGTGTGTGTGTGTGTGTGTGTGTGTGTGTGAGAGAGAGAGAGAGAGAGAGAGAGTGAGTGAGTGTGAGAGAGAAAGAGCTGAGTTCACAATTCATGAGGAAGTTCCAGCATATCATCAGTGTTCTGAATCAGGATAATGGTTTGATATCACAGTGTATGTGTTAAACTAGTATGCACTGTGTCCTGGCATTGTGTTAGCAGAAATAAATTTGTGAATGGCTAATATTAATAATGCAATTGCCACCATCCGTACTTTCTGCATTTAATTTCCCTCTGACCTGATTGCCTGAAATCCCACCACAACAGTACTATCGCATATCTGATGAAGTGGCCTATGCTCCACAAATGCCTGTGCTTTAATAAACTTGTTCAGCTGTGGGGTTCTGCAGGATCCTTTCTTATTTTTCTGCAATGGAATAACATGTCTACTTTTTGCAACTTCAAGCGTTTGTTTCATTTGAGAGCTGTTTTGAGGGGGGTAGGCCCTAGAAGCAATAAGTGAAGGAGCAAGCCATGAACAATACTTGATGAAACACCTCAGAAAGTGCTGGCACTTGTCTCTATGCTGAAAAATCTGGCACAAACTACTATGGGTTAATGCTACCGTTGGTGACTATTCTTGTGCTCAGTTATTCTTCATCATTCCCACAAGAAGAGACCCCCTAGTAAAAAAGTGCAGCCAAACTGAGGCTTAACAGCAACCAATGCTTCTCCTTTTTGTGGTAATGATGTGCAAAACAGAAATAGAACAGAAACTATAAGGATAAAATATCAGCGCTCTTCAAAATGCTCAAAGGTTTTTGGCAAAACCCAATTTTTATAAGTCGTTACATTTGTTTCTATGAAGTTCACATTCGTTTTCAAATGAACAATTATTAAACTATAAAACAAAACTGCATGATTCTTAAAGGCATAATCTCGTTTTTTTACAGTTAACTATAAAATAATATATTATTATAACGCACGAAAGATATTCAGGCAATTAGAGTCTCTCTCTCTTTTTTTAATAAAGAATGGTAAAATCTTTACTATAGATGAAGGAATTCTAAAGTTTTGTAGTCCAATAATACACATGCATAGTGCATTTGGTTAACTGAAGAGTAGAAAAGAGCCTAGATGTAGAGGGTTTATGGTATATGCAAAAAAAAAATAGTGGAATGGACATATTGGTCAAAATCCCGTTACTTAGCATTAGCCAAATTGTAACTTTCATCCATTCTTCCCAGATAATCAAAAGTGTCCCTGCTGGAATTGTCAGGGTGTGCATCTCCAGGCGCCAACCCAGTGTGCACATGTGGTTCCAGAATGGTGGGGAGGACAGTTTGCTTACCAGAGTGGAATGGACAGAAAGTTACAGTTTGGCTTATGCTGAGAAAGAGGATGTCAACCATTTTATAACTGGGGTACTACACAATAATTCACTGAGTTTATAATCATTTCTAGGTTTATGGCAAAAATAAACAGCTCCATTCTGAACTGTCTAGAAAAGTGTACTACAATATACAATGTACTTTTAAAAATAAATATAAATCTTCAGTCCACATGATGAATGTGCCCAGGAGTTGTAGGAAGCTCTAGTCCTAAAATATCAATTCAATACTCATTTTCTACTCTAAATAGTCAAAAGCACAGAACAATCGTTTAATAAGATTCTTTTAGAAAGTCCAGACGCCAACAATACATGGAATGCAGGAAGCTGCCTTATTCTAGATGAGACTATTTGTCCACCTAACTCTCTATTGTTGACACTGAATGGCAGCAGCTCTACAGGGATCTCAAACAGAAGCCTTTGCCACCACCTGCTCCTTAATACTTTCAACAGGAGATACCTGAAATTGAACTTAGGAATTCTGCACACAAACTGTGCATTCTACAATGAACCTATGGACCTTTGGACTTGAGCAGGAGTGTCAAGCTTGATTGTGGCAAAAAAGGCTTAGCTTTTGCATTTGACAGGAACATGAAATGCAGATGATAGGAATGTGAAAAAAGAAATAAATATATATTATATAGAGATAGTTTCTACTGACACCCCTCCCCACCATCATAAAAGTGCCATAATCACTAGGACTGAAAGCATTGCAACATGAACAGATACTGCAGTCTACAACAGCAGAAACTTTCCACTTTCTAGTTGTTCCTTTGACAACAGCTCTGCTCTATATCGTGGTAATCTCTTGGTAATCTCTTGCCTCCCACTGATCTGATATATTTTTACTTTGGTGCTTTATGTCTATACAGCACTCTGCTCCAGAAATCATTCATCTTTCCCACAGGTCTGAACATATGCCACTCTCCCTTGTAACTATACTTGCTTCCTGCTTGTTCTTGGATCTAGCATATCCATGGAAAGGGAGGCTCTCATCCTTGCACAGATGGAAATATTGCCCTTCTGGACTACAGCTCCCAGAATCTAATAGCCAGGATAGCAGTACCCATATTTCCCATGAGACTTCAAGAACTATAATCCATATGGCCCCCACATCTTCCATGTGTAGCATCCTAAGTGCAGGGATTTGTGGCAATATAATTCTTAGTATGGGTATCAAGCATTAATAACTGCTATCACATACATTGGCACGAAATGGCAGCAGTAGGAGAGATAGGTTAATAAATGAAGAGATGTTCATACTCAATCAGGTGCCTGCTGGCATCATCAGAAGTACAAAAGGGTCCAAATTGTGGGTCAGAGTTGTATTACAGGGAACAGGTTTCTGTCAGAAATGCAGAACCAGACTACTAGTTGAGAATTTGCATCAGAGCTCCTAAATCTAATCCTAAAACATCCCTTTAGTTGACCAGTGGATTACAAGATTGGATAATATAATCCATATTGTGGTGTGCAGGATGTCTGATAGGCACGTGTTTTCTGGATAAATAATCTCTTATATATAAACTTCCTACTCTTATATATAAACATCACACACACACACACACACACACACACACACACACACGCACACACACAAAATGACAGGAGTTTGATTAATTGGTCAAAAATGTCATAGAAACTGCCAAGTGCTAACCTCCTGAGGTAGTAAAATACAGAGCATTGGGTAGACTGCCAAAGTCCATGTCAAAACTGATTGGTCATCATATTATCAACAGGCATGATGCTGGTTAAGCTACTGTTGGTGCACTTCATTTTACTGACTTCTTGTCAGTCCAAACAATAAAGAACTTCACTTATTCTTACTATCCCAACTGCTGTATGCAAAAAAGTGTTCCCTATCCTGGGTCCACTTTGGAACTTGGTTTAAACTACATAAGGTGATGGGAAGAATAAAACAGTAGAGCAGGCTTGCATATGCATTACACTCTCAGCGGCCTCACTAAGAAAGGGACAGAGCCAAACTTTGAAATGGACTCGGAAATTCATTTCCCACCCTTTCTGAAAATAAATCATTTAAACCCAGATCCAAATTGGACCCAGTACTGGGCTCTCGTCTATCAGTCGTTTTAGAGACGTAAGTAAATTTTCACTATTAAATTTTGCATGGAAAACAAGATTCAATCTCTGCATTAGCAGATAGCTCAATGCTAATCGTTTACCTGTGTACCTCAACTTGGGGTCATTTTCAAGACAGGTTTTCTTTCTTGAAATGTGAAGTGTCTCTCTATGGATTTATCCCATCTTACACAGATGACCCAATATCTGAAAATCCAAATCTAGCAGCCACCAGAAAATGTGGGGGATCAAATAATATAAGCATCCTGAATCCGTACTTCACCATTAATAGGCTTAAGATTATTTTTCCCCTTTATCCGATTTCATTCTTGGGTTTAGTGAGTGCTTCTCTGTGATGTAGGCAGGCAAAATAACTGTGCTTCGGTGAAGGGAGTAGCAGATGGGTCTGAATATCAGGGTTTCCTTCAACTACCAGCTCAACCTCCTCAGGGGGTTAAACGCCCAGATGTCCATATTAGCAGCTGTCCCCGCAGGCAAAAGGAGAGCAGGGACAACAGGAGAGGGAAACTTCTGCTGCTTCCTTTGCAAGCAGAAAGGCATGCAAACTCAGGATCTTTACACAGAATCCAGATCTTGCTCTCTGTTCCACCTGCAAGGCCAGCTGCTGGAGCAGATGAGCCAGAAGAGAGCGAAATTCAGGCTCAGCAGCTTCGCCTGCATGGGACAGATCCCAACAGCTACAGCACAATATCTTTTACATAAGGCATTGTTGCTGTGGGAAAGATCCAGGCCTGTTTTGTGGGATTTTGCAGCTCTGTCCACTAAACCCCAGTCGGTATCAAATTCAGTGGCTGAATCCTTCCCACGGATACCTTTCCTTACTACAACACACACACTGTACCTGTTTGAAGGATTCTCACTGTGGCATAACACAGAATCATTCATCTCAGTTGCTGGGATTACTATACCATGGTGCAGCCCAACTGGGAAATATGCAATGTATTAATTTTATGTAGCTGTTAATTATTGCGGATAATAATGCGCTTTCAGACATGAATACCTGGCATGGTCGTTCAGTGCAGACTGCAGATTGTCTCTGCTTCCCTTAGAACATTCGTAAAAAGGAGGAGGGCAAGAAAAGGATTAGTCTTCAAGGCAGGGGCTTAAGGACCATTCACAGCGTGCAGTGAAGCACTTAGCTGCAGGTTCCCTCCGCGATCCTTGGTGAAAATTGCAGGTCTTCAACATGACACCCGCTGTTTGGAGATCATAAGCAGCAATACGAAAGCAGAGTGTTTATTAGTATTGTTATTAGCAAGCGTGGTGTAGGATTTAGCCACGAGTTCAGCTTAAAAGCTTCAGCACAGCACTCAGAGGGATCAGGCCACAGCAGGTGTGGAAGCTTCATGGATTTGTAATTGGTTGGTGGGTGAATGCAAATAGGAAACACGGCAAGGAACAGTGTGTGTGTGTGTGTGTGTGTGTGTGTGTTTTGTCGAAGAGGGAACAAGAGGACAAACCTTGTGTGGTCTGAAGCAAAAGGCAGAGTGATCTATACTGATCTGCGCTGCTGTATTTGGTACAATCAGAAAAGAACATAGAGACTCGCCTCTGTCACATTGAGTTTGGCCTTCACGACTGAGAGTGGTGTGGAAGATCAAAGAGCTGAGAGAGCTAACACCCTCTTGAAGGAGGTGTACAGCAATACTATCTTGGCTTCCTTAGCCAAACAAGCAGTCCTGACTAGCCTATTCCAGGTTATTTCTGTGTCAGTTCATCTGCTTGTCACATTGATGTATTATTTCCCTATATTTTTCTAATTCTTGATTTTTGTAATGTTACTGTAGCTGCACAGGAGCCATTTTTTTACCAACAGCACCTATATGGGTAACATTTAAATGAGCTAGCCATAAGGGGAGAAGATGATTTTATAGATAATAATAAGAGGCTCCTGCCCGCATCACATTGCCATTCTAGCAACTCATGGAAATGCAGTTAGCAAACAACTAGGATAGTGTTGTAGGGACGTGGTGGCGCTGCGGGTTAAACTGCAAAGCCTCTGGGCTGCAAGGTCGAAAGATCAGCAGTTCAAATCCACGCGACGGAGTGAGCTCCCATCGCTTGTCCCAGCTCCTGCCAACCTAGCAGTTCGAAAGCATGTAAAAATGCGAGTAGATAAATAGGTACCACTCCAGTGGGAAGGTAACGGCGTTCTGTGTCTAGTCGCGCTGGCCACATGACCACGGAAACTGTCTATGGACAAACGCTGGCTCTATGGCTTGGAAACGGGGACGAGCACTACCCCCTAGAGTCGGACATGACTGGACAAATTGTCAAGGGGAACCTTTACCTTTACCTTAGGATAGCGTTAAAGCAGGGACGAGCAATGCTTATTGGAGTTCCCTGTGCCTTATTGACCATGGCAGCTCTCCACCAGAGGACATAAGGGGGTGTAGCTCTGTCTCTGATGTTAAAGATCAAGCCACACACCCTCATGTCATCAACTCCATGCCTGGGTTGGCCAGGGAGGATACAGTACAGCAAAGCCCTGATCAAGTGATACAGACTAGAGAAGTGGCTTCTTGAGCTGCTGAGCTCATCTTGAGCTAGCTTCCCTATCTTTCTCAACTGGGAAAGGCAAAAGAGGAAGTGAAGCATTGGGAATGCCTGCTCCCCATTTAACTCTGAAAGGTGTTGCTTATGCCCTATCCTGATAATCTCTGGTTACACCTTTGGGTCAAATAAAGGACCTCATGTTCAAATAGGTCCTGGCGAAGTGGCATGGATTGTAGGGAGTGAGTGGGGTTGGACCAGTGAAGGGTAAGATGGTGAATCTCTGTGAGCTAAATTTAAAGAGCCCACTGGTACCTTGTACTGCGGTTCCTCCTTACTACCCAGAGTGGCACTTAAATATGCCGAATCCTGAGAAAAATCCTTTGTATGTGTGACTTGAACATTCTCAAATGCTTGTTGCTCTGCAGCAAAAGAAGCTTCTGGAATGTAGAGCAGCTACTAAATCTTTTTAGAATAAATTATATTAAACATTTAGAAAATTAGCTAAATGCTTCTTATTAGGGGAGATTTACGTTTATCCTCTGAGTTTCCAACATTATCTGACATAATGCGGTCAGCAGGCTGGCACTTGCGCTTTCCGGAATTCTTTTTGCTGCTTTCCCCTCCGAATGTAAGAGATCTTTTCACCTGGTCTATCTGCAGGCTTGTTTCACCCCAAGAAAGTAACCCCCCCTTCCATATTCAAAGTAATAACTTGCAGCAATAAAAAATCAATTGTTTTTCATACTGTAATTCTTTTTTTTTCTTTTTTCTTTTTTCTTTTTTCTTTTTTTGTCTAGGCTAAGTGGATGGCACAAATGCCTCCAAGGGCAGCCAGACCAAATCACTACAGGACAAAGGAGGTCTTTAATATGCTTACTATTATGATTTTGTACAGTGCAGTCAATATACATGGAGCTTTACAGAGTGCAATACAGCAGACTGATGCCCTGAAATGCTGCAAAGGTGAAAATACAGAGAAAAGGAAAGTAAGGAGAGGCAGGGCTAAATATGGAACGAATATGGTGTGATTGTTTCAGTTACATTTACCTGGACTTGGCTACAGGTTGTTACAGTATGGAGTGCCTAAAGGCTTCACAGAAATGATGGATTTTAAGATATGATTTGAAGAAAATAAGAGATGATAGGATTACACAGGTCCTCCAGGAGGGAGGAGATCCAGATAAATGGAGCCATAAGGGAGAAAAGACAAAGTCATGTCATAAAGAACAGGAATTTCAGAAAGCAGAGGTTTCTGAAGGAATGGCAATCATGGGTAGCAATATGAAATGATATAAGAGTACAGGGATAAAGACAACAAACCCATGTAGTGCTCTGGAGGTAGGAAGAAGGACAATGCCTATGTCGATACCAAAAGAGTGATGCCATACATTCAGAATGAGGGATAGGCGAATAACCTCCTGACAGAGTGCAGTTTGTGAATCCCTTTGTACCTCTAATCAGGAGTCTTATGAGGAACATCTCATAAATCTCCCTGTCTCCCAATGCCATAATACTCTTTCCCTCCTCACACCAACATACCCTGGTGTCTACCACTGAAATACAAGGGATTACATAAATGAATCTCCTTCAGGGTCCCTGTGTCATTAGTATGAAAGCTAAGTACTCGGAACACTGAACACATTTTCACACTCCAGATGTGGTGGATTACATCTCTTCAGTCCTTTATCATTGGCAAAACAGGCTAATGATTCTGGGGGTTGTAGTCCAAAACATCTGGAGTGTCAATGATTCACCACCCTGATCTAGGGTACCTTGCATATGGGGTGCTGACTCATGGCAGCGTTTCAGAAACAACCCATCCTGAGCCATCTCATCTCCAGGACTCCTGACATTTGTATGAAGGATTCAAACACTCAGGAAAGTCTAGCGTCTACATGTTACACACACGCACATGAACACGCACACGCACACACATACACACTTTCTCTCTGCATTTGGAATACTAACATTTTGTGCTCAAGATGCCAAGCAGGAAGGGCCAACATCCTCATCATAGAAACTGCGATCAGATAAGTCTGGGAAGATTAATAACTAGCTGAGGTGATTAGGAACTGTGACAGTACTAGTAATCTCATTCTGAGATACAGTTGAGCTTTGCTGCAATCTGAGTCCATTTTCAACGAGTTCAGGGTGCTGGTGTTGAATGTTTGCTTGTGTTGCCTAGTTAGGCCATAAGGTACACAGATATTTTGTTCACAAAGGGGCTGACTTTATCCTTGCTACATATTCCTTCTTCTGGTTTTCCAAACGTATCCCTGATGTGTTTAAGATTTATAAAAGTACATGCTGAGGATCTCTTGATAGTAAGACATCTGTGTTAAGTGTTCCTTTGTGTGCATTCTTACTTATCAACACTTAAGTGCTTCACCAGTTAAGGCCACCAGTCTCAGCAAGAACCTTACAAAGCAGCCATTATTAGGTGGTCTGCAAGACGTCTGCCATGGTCTGCCAAGAAACCACAATCTATTCTTTGGCCATAGCTGATTTAAGTTATCATCCACTTGCACCCTGGCTTGAGAAAAAGATGAACCAGCACAACTGCATCTTTTCAGGTCTTAGAGGTATCAAGTGTTTAGTCAAACTTGTTGAAGTTCAAGAATCAGCGGCAAAAGCTGCTACTACATTATTATTGCACTGCAACCTATTATTGATTCCAGTACTTCAAAATTTTAAAATTATGAGTGACTGGTTTAATGTAATGTTTGGATGTAACCCTCCAACAACATATTGAAGGTAGTAGGAGACAGATAAATATACGCCTGTCTGGTTAATCTGCATCCACATCAAACAACGGCACATTCTTTCTCTGACAGACAGTTCTTTTCTCCTTCTTTGCACTTCCAAACAGCTGTCATTGCAACACTCTCAGGGGTTTCTTACCTTGAGATTGGCACATGCTGGTAAGTCATTGTTAGTGGGTATTTCATTGTTGGTGTTCTCAGATCCCAGAGTCTTCGATCTGTATGCCGTTGTAGTTAAAGCAGTGGTCGTTTGGACAGGTAGGAATGGCTGCCACACGTTCACATCTGTACCATTGCCAAAGGCCTGAATTGCACTTTCTAGAGGGGAAATCACAGAGCAAATTCAGCAGATGAGCAAATAAGGGGAGATTTGTTTAAAACTGACAGACAAACAAAAAACTAAAGTTGTAAGCAAAATGGAGGGGAGATAGAAGGAATTATCCTTACAACGTTTAATTTCTGACCACAGATTTATCAACTTTATAAATCTTTCTGGTGATAAACAAAGGGTTTAAACTCAATCTGAAGTTGTCTTCTTAAGCACAATGACGCATAATCATGTAAACAATGTAAGTAATCAGAACAAACAAAGGCATAAAGTATGGAAATTTCAAAAAGCTGCATATTTGTAGGAGTGGTGACAACGTGGTCAGATGCGTAGGGTCCCTTTTAGCAGGATAAGCAAATTCATCAAGGTGAGATTTTGAGGTCAGGTGCAGAAATCTGGATAATCACTTAAAGAGTTTCTTGCTTTTCAATAAGATCCTTGAATCCAGAGTCTAGCTTTTTCTAAGTGCACTACTGATTTGTAAACTAATGAAAACTCGTTTATAAATTTTAATCCACAGAAATGTAGACCACCAAGATAAGGGCAGGGCAGGAATAATCGCACCGTAAGGAACATTATCAGGAGAATACACCTTTTAGCTATTTTGCAAGTATTCTATCAACTTACCATTCCAAGACAAGGTATTTGGTAAGACAAACAGTAATAGCAGGTACTGATTTATTTATAAGAATTGGTTTTGTAAACAGAAGGTACTTTTATATACTTTTTTCTTTTTCCCTTCAAGTCTTCAAACAAAATCTGCATAATTAGGTGGGAGAAGCATGCTTATAGTAGAAGTTGAAAATGGAAACGTTGAAAGGGAAATCGTTAGTTTTTCATGGGATTAAATACTGTGTTTATGGCAAGAATAAATTGGTTGGTTTTTTAAAAAAAACAGACACAAATGAATAGAAAACAGTTTTTAATCAGCTCTTTGGGGACTCAGCATGGATTTAGGGATTTCTTATTTCAAACTCATTGTATATGAAATCAAACCATTTCACTGGGGACCTTAGTGTAGAAGTTATTAATACTTTCCTTCAATAGCATCTACCACTTACTATAAATTATTTCACTTTTACTTATCTTCGAGACATGCACTTTAGTCTAAGTTTAAAAAAAATTCTAATAAATGTAGGAAATGATTTATAGACTTCAGAAATGGGCAGGATGATGTGAGGAGAAGCACGGAAAATCTGTATGGATCTTTACGCCCTGCAGCACGTTATTGAAAACTAAAAAATGATTCCAGAAACCTGACAAATAGTTACCCTGAATGAAATAAACTGACATCTCATTGTTCAAAGTGCCATCTACATAAAATCTTGGGCCTGGAGTGTATTATGTTCAAATTCCTTGGTGGATACTTAGAAAATTTGGTAGTTTAGTCCTTGTGGGTCTGCAGGGGAGGGGCAGAAAGCAGGTCCGAATGAGTATCTTGAGTAGGGACGTAGAAGATATTTGAAAATTGTCTCATTCCTGGGAAATTTATCAGCCTTACCACCACGCCAAGACTCACTGATGAGACTTCCTCATGGACCACCAAGATTTCCTAGCTTCACGAAAAAATGATACCCCTATTTTTTGGGTGGTTGTTTTTCGCCTACATGAAACTGCTAAGCTCAATGCCCTTTCCAGGATATCTCACACAGGGAAGATACCACTTTGCCCATGAATTGTTATAATTTGGCACTGATTGGTATACTTTTCTGAAAGAAATGGCCACAAAATCCCTGAGATTTCACAAGATTGTCTGCAAAATTTCTCAGGGCTGAGGGCAGGGAACTACCCTTGCACACAAAAATCTTGCTGTGAAAAGAAGCATTTTTTCTAAGTTTCTTGCCGAAAGCAAGAGGCTGTGAGATTCACATTCTTACCTCTGAATAACAAAGTCTAACTGCATACAGGCAAGTAGCATGCGTGAGAATTCTACACCAGAATCCTTATTCTTGACACTACCTTTTATCGGACAGGGAGAGCTAAGCTGCACTAAGCAGTCAATCATACAAGTCTCCAATTACATTTTAAGTGGTATATTCACAGGAATATTGTGCCATGTGATTCTTTCGAATGTGTAATTTCACCCTGACTTGTATTTAAATAGGCTGAGGATCCTTTTACCAATGGGCAAAAAATGACATAAGGCTAGTTAGAGCTCAGAAAATTCCCTTTTTGGAATTACAGCTCCCAGGATGGAGGGTGGCTGAGGGCGTGTGGAAGTTATAGTTCCAAAAGGAACTTTTGCAAAGTCTGAGCCCAATCCAATGAAGCACTATGATAGCCAAAAAAAAAAAAAAAAAAGGGAAGGACCAGGGATGAAGACTACTGCATCAGCCATGGTCTGTGGAATAGATGTTGAATACCAAACAGAAATCCAGGTCACCTTTAAAAGTCCACCTCTTAAGACTTTGGCTGAAATCCAGGAGTATGTCACAACTAGAGTAGGCCTATTGCATTAACAGAACTTACACAGATGTTGACTCACCAAATCCCAATGATTCAATGGTCCTACTTTAGTAGTGACTTTCTGCTGGATTTCAGCCATAGTGTATGTTACACATCATTAGTATTTTGAAACTTAAAATAAAGGTTTACATAAGCCAATCCATTAACAAAAAGAAGAATGAAAAATTTATTCCCCCTTCAGTGAAATGCTATTAAAGCAGGGACACCTTTAATTTCTTCATGAAGAAAAGGTCTCTCAGGCAGAGTGAGTGTAATTTTTCCTCACAGTGTCCTCTAATGTCATTGCTTTATCTTCATTAAATTTTACTCCAACAGCAAAAGAGACCACAATGGAACTGGCGTGTTTCTTTTAAAACAGAGCATATAATGGTAGAGAAATGACCACATTTTCAAATGAGCACATTAGAAGATTATTAAAACAATAAAGGATATGTACAGGCATTGACCGGACAGAGGAAACCCTGCCAGTCCTCAAAAAGTTTACAGTCTTTCCTTGTTAAGAAACAGAGTATGCCGAGTATTCCAGAGACATGCTTCCAAACCAATCTAACAATCTAACAGTTTATTACTTTTTCACATTTAAGGAAGATCCAAAATGTCCAACTCAAGGCCACTTCTCAGATCCCCCATAAAATATTTTTTCCTACCTGGAAATAATGGCTGGGTGTGAACACAATGCTAAATTATTGCTTAGAATTACATGTATTATTGGGTTTATGTGCTTCTCAATCTCCTGCTTGATAATGTTGTAATAAAATTGGAACATTTCTTCATTCTCAGCTACAGTATATCACAGAAGTGAGTACACCCCCTCACATTTCATAAATATTTTAGTATATCTTTTCATGTGACAACACTGAAGAAATGACACTTGGCTACAATGTAAAGCAGTGAGTATACAGCTTGTATAACAGTGTAATTTGTATAACAGAGTAATTTGACCCAACTCCGGGAGGCAGTGGAAGACAGGAGGGCCTGGCGTGCTCTGGTCCATGGGGTCACGAAGAGTCGGACACGACTTAACGACTAAACAACAACAACAACAAATAACAGTGTAAATTTATTTATTTATTTAAATGTGCTGTCCCCTCAAAATAACGCAACACACAGCCATTAATGTCTAAACCGCTGGCAACAAAAGTGAGTACACCCCTAAGTGACAATGTCCAAATTGGGCACAAGGTGTCAATATTTTGTGTGGCCATCATTATTTGCCAGCCCTGCCTTAACCCTCTTGGGCATAGAGTTCACCAGAGCTTCACAGGTTGCCACTGGAGTCCTCTTCCACTCCTCCATGACGACATCACAGAGCTGGTGGATGTTAGAGACCTTGCACACCTCCACCTTCCATTTCAGGATGCCCCACAGATGCTCAATAGGGTTTAGGTCTGGAGACATGCTTGACCAGTCCATCACCTTTACCCTCAGCTTCTTTAGCAAGGCAGTGGTTGTTTTGGAGGTGGGTTTGGGGTCGTTATCATGTTGGAATACTGCCCTGCAGCCCAGTCTCCGAAGGGAGGGGATCGTGCTCTGCTTCAGTACGTCACAGTACATGTTGGCATTCATGGTTCCCTCAATGAACTGTAGCTCCCCAGTGCCGGCAGCACTCATGCAGCCCCAGACTGTGACACTCCCACCACCATGCTTGACTGTAGGCACGACACACTTGTCTTTGTACTCCTCACCTGGTTGCCGCCACACACGCTTGACACCATCTGAACCAAATAAGTTTATCTTGGTCTCATCGGACCACAGGACATGGTTCCAGAAAACCATGTCCTTAGTCTGCTTGTCTGCACCAAACCGTATGTGGGCTTTCTTGTGCATCATCTTTAGAAGAGGCTTCCTTCTGGGACGACAGCCCTGGAGACCAATTTGATGCAGTGTGCGGCGTCTGAGCACTGAGCACTGACAGGCTGACCCCCCCCCCCCCTTCAACCTCTGCAGCAATGCTGGCAGCATTCATACGTCGATTTCCCAAAGCCAACCTCTGGATATGACGCTGAGCATGGGCACTCAACTTCTTTGGTCGACCATGGCGAGGCCTGTTCTGAGTGGAACCAGTCCTGTTAAACCGCTGTATGATCTTGGCCACCATGCTGCAGCTCAGTTTCAGGGTTTTGGCAATCTGCTTATAGCATAGGACATCTTTATGTAGAGCAACAATTCGTTTTTTCAGATCCTCAGATAGTTCATTACCATGAGGTGCCATGTGCAACTTCCACTAACTAGTCTGAGAGAGTGAGAGCGATAACACCTGCTCCCCCTTCACATCTGAGATTTGTGACACTAACGGGTCTCATGACACCAGGGAGGGATAATGGCTACTTGGGCCCAATTTGTACATTGTCACTTAGGGGTGTACTCACTTTTGTTGCCAGCGGTTTAGACATTAATGGCTATGTGTTGCGTTACTTTGAGGGGACAGCACATTTACACTGTTATACAAGCTGTATACTCACTGATTTACATTGTAGCCAAGTGTCATTTCTTCAGTGTTGTCACATGAAAAGATATACTAAAATATTTATGAAATGTGAGAGGGTGTACTCACTTCTGTGATAAACTGTATCTGTTAATTTGCTATATACAAAACTGACATTATGGTTAGTCTTTAACTACCGTTTCAGATCAGAATTGGGAAACCTGTACCTCCCCAGAAACTCCAACTACTTTCATGCCTGGTGACAGTGGCCATACAGGCTAGGGCTGATGGGTGATGGAGTCTAACAACTTCTCAGAGAGCACAGTTCCTCCATATTTTTGTTTAGGGCAACAAACCAGGATCAGAAGTCAGCTTATTTTCTAAGTTAGCTATTTTTCTAATCTGTTTCAGTACAGTTTTTCTTCGTTTGCATGTAACAATGAATTATAATTAACTGAAAATATAAGTGAAAACTTCCAATCACCCTCTGGCAGCTATGCCAGAGGAGGAGAGGCTCACTTCCATTATACTACACTATTGCTTAGCATCACATTCTAAAACTATCAAACATTACCTGTGGAAAAGGCAAATGGCTGACTGCTGTACTATTTCTGGCATCTATTTATACTGTAGGTTATTATCCAACACTGTACTCCAAACATTGTATGTAAAAGATGTCTCTGAGTCCATACAGCTGTTCTGCAACGCCACCACACACCTGAAAATGATGTGTGGTTAAATCTTCTCTATAACTTGGTAACCAACCCATGCTGGGATAAACCCTGGGTAGTTTGTATGGTTCCTCTCAGTACAGTAATATGTTTCAAATGGAAACCAAAGACTTCATTTAATTATAGTCTTATGCATATGCTACCTAAGTAATGTGGGAACCACCATATTTAAAAATAAATCTATGTGGCTGGATTCCATGTTGCAACAAGCCTCTGCAATTTGCAGGGGCAATCAAATTGTTTATGTAGAAAGTAACCCACTCCCATGCCCTCACCATGCTACTGTTGACTGATATTGACTAGTAGGAAATTCTGACAGAGAGAAGTATGTCTTCAAATAACACATAATTAAATTATGGGATTCCTTGAGAATTATTTGTGCAGTAATGACAACTAGCTCATATGGCTTCAAAAGGAGACTAGACTAGAAGATATGTCCATCAAGGGTTACTAGTCATGATGTTTATATAGATAACTTCCTAGGTTAGAGGCAGGAAGTTAGAGACAACTTCTACAGTTGCAGATGGAGCGGTCTGCTGTAGGGAGAGGCGGGGAAGTGCTGATGGGACTACACCTGCAATTAGCATGATGTTGCTGCTGCTGGACATGCACGTGCGGCAAGGAACTCGGTAAGTGGACTGAGCTGGTTCTGGGGGGTGGGACTGGACTGTGGTGCAGCTGTGCTGCCATGCTTCAAATATGAATACAAAGCACACATCTCTAATACAAAGTATATCTAAGAAGTTATCCAAATAGCACCAGAGCAGTTCAACATGACCGGTGGAATTCAGAGAGTCCACAGAGAAACACCAAACAGGAAGTCACTCAAGATAACTAATGATTTGTGTCCAAAAAAACACTTTAGAATTTTGGTCTAAGGTGTTTTGGCACCTTAGAATAAAAATTATTAGAAAGCAATCTTAGAATCCTGATGATATAAACAAGACAAATTCTGCAGTTATAGCTTATTTTATTAAATCAGCAGATAGGGATGGTAACACTAAAAGAAGAAACACACACAAAAAAGGCCTTTTCCTTCCATTTTCAGACTCTTCTGTTAGTTTCCAAAAGAGATTCTGTGAAATCTGAATGCTCTGTTTTAACGGAAAAAGGGTCAAAACACCTTCGGATTCCTTTGTGTTTCTCTCTTTAATTTGCTCTTTCTTTTTCCCTCTTGTCTGTCCAATCACATGGGAAAGATTGAATTAAATAGCTTTCTGAGGACTGCTCTCAACAGCCAATCAGAACGTCCACTGGGAGGGAGAGGAAATTTTGAATTTTAGAATGGCCTGGATTGGTTGAACCCAGTGAAGAATGTTCTTTGCTTCAATCTTCCCTTGCGAATAGAATCTCTGTGCTACAGAGTCCTCTGGTGGCCTCCATCTTGAGTATCTGTGCCTATGGACCTTTTTTTGCCCTTTTTTCCCTGGACTTTTTGAGAATTCCACCTGCAACCCCAACTTCTAGTAACATGTTTGTTGCCACTGCCACCAGGCAGTCTGCCTGTGGTACCAGAATGTCTCTGGGATTATTTGTCAGATTTCCCTGTCTCCCAATTTCTTGGGGATTTTCCTCTTCTTCCCCTTTCCTTTCCTTATTTTTGCTTTCTGCTGCTGTATGCTGGTGATGGATTCAAGCATGAGAAGATAAGACATTAATTGTAAGGAAGAGAGAAATCTTCCCATACTCTAGTCAGTTTGTGACAGCAGTGGGGGCTTTGACTGTATTGTTGTCTTTATTTGCTTCCCTGCTTCTCTTGGTTTGGGAGAGGGGGCAGTGGTGGCTTTTTTCCATTCCTTTTGTGTGTGTATTTGTGTCTGTGTATCTTGTTTTCCCTGTTATATTAATTTTTAAAAAAATGTGCTATTTTATTAATTTACTGTAGATTGCCCACGTTGACCTTGCTTTTTGAAGGTATTTTAGGGGCTTTTAAAGGCTTTTGAACTGATTCTCTGTTGCTTGCCTTGCTCTTCCCTTTTTCTTTTTCTCTTGCAGTATTTAACACATTTACGGCTTTTGAATGGTGCTATACAGAACGTGAATGGGGGAAAATGTAACAAAAGGATCCAAAACAACTGGTCCCTTTCATGTTCAGTGAAAAGACCAGTACCTGAAAGACCCAAAAATGACTGAGGAAACCCCAAAAAGAACACAGAATGAATCAAACCTGAAAGCTTCCCCTGTGCACATCCTTATCACCAAAGCTTTAAAAGTATTATATAAACATGAATATTATACTTACTAAGGCATATATTATCCTGGAAGAAATTCAGAAATTTTAGACATTCTTCTAAGTCATTTCCACTGTTGCTGCAATCACACCATGGAGCGACGCTGAGACTGTTATAGTTTAAATAATTTGGTGTCATAACTGTTCCTATAAACAAAAACAAAAACACAATTCTATATGATTATTATTATATTTTCCAATAATTTACTGTTCTCTAGGAAATGAAGTCAAGAAATGAATACCATCCTGTAGGCAATCAAAGCAAACCTGGATTATAATGTGAACACCACCAATATACTTCGGATCAGAAAACCTGCTTTTCTGTAAACATGGCCTGATCAATTCTGAAGAAGGTTATTAATACAGAACAAATAACTTCGGCTGAGGCATT
Organism: Intellagama lesueurii; assembly: GCA_037013535.1. Classification (NCBI taxonomy): domain Eukaryota; kingdom Metazoa; phylum Chordata; class Lepidosauria; order Squamata; family Agamidae; genus Intellagama; species Intellagama lesueurii. Next base: position 203,310,899 of record JBAJHW010000003.1, on the reverse strand, counting down.
GATGGCTGCTTCAATCTACAAACAGACAATTTTACAAATATTAACCAAACATTAATAACTTTTAACTACAAGAATTTCTTTTTAAAAGTTTCTTACTCTAAAGTAAAATATAGTGGAATAGCTCACAAACTTTATTCTGCAAGCCTGAGGAATAATTAACACATTGGGCAACCATCAAGTAGGAATGATTACGGTACAGAAATTTGGAGAATTATTGCTACTTTTTTACACTGCTGACATTGGTCTGTGTGTAGCCCAACATAACAAATCTAATCTAATTCTTTAATTTAAGAATTCTGGAAATTTAAAACAAGCTTGGATAGTACAAATAAATAAACACCAAACATCCAGTAAAAATGATTTTGTGGCTTTAAAATCACAGAATATAAAATGGTCCAATAACATGTTTTAGAACTATGGGAATATTTTAGAATTTGTGGATGGGGAATAGACACTCACCTTTTCTCAGACTTGTAACGGAGGGAAGATTTGGCTATAGATGAGAGTGGGCAATTATGGAGGTTGGTGGGGCTAATATTTTGCCCTTGCGGTCTTCTGGGGACCACTTCCCAAATTGCCCTCAAATGGGAGGAGCAGGACGGACACAAAACTGAAAGTAGCTGTAAGTTTAAAAGGTGCATTGCAGCTTTGGGAGGCTTCCAAAAGCATGAATTCACACACACCCTTTCCCACCACCCTGGATAATTTTTGAGGGGAATCTGTGGGTTGGGATGTCTAGGGTTATAGGGACTGTAAAAACAGTCTTGGGGGGGGGGCTACATGCAGCTCCAGGGACACCCTTTGCCCACCCCTTCTGGTCTATTTAGGATACCCTGCTAAATATTGGTTCTAGACAGTGGGTAGCTTCGCAATTTATAAAAGGATGCAATACAAATCAAGAAGTAAAATGGAAAACCTTTTATCTGCGGACTGAAAGGGGTGAATATATTGATTTATGCTAGGTTTTGTGAGGTGCCACAAATAAAGTCACTGTTAACAGAAATACAGTCTTTCTGGAAATATGCTTATTCACAGGAAGAATCATCATTAGTAATATATGCATAATTTCTATCACAAGAAGTCTTACAAGAATTTAGCATATCAACTACCATCACTTTATATAGGAAACACAAACATTAACAACATCCACAGAGGCAGGAGTGATGCAGTTATAGATATTATAACCAAAGGATTCCTTTGTTTTGATACTAGAGTCTACTGAATTAGATGGCAAACACATCTCATTTTCCAATTTTGATTAGAGGTCTACTGATGATAACTGCCCAGAGTCTGCAAAAGCCTGGCAAATTCCAGTAACACAGTTACTGGGAATAATGAAATGCAGGTGAAGGGAGTGTAGTCAAAACAGCAACCATCAAAAGCACTATTCATCAAAGCTTGATGAAAGATAAATTGAAAAAAGTGCAGATAACTCGGGTGCCACATGCACAGTACAATCAGTGATAAAGAACCAAGGGTCCAGGAAAGCTGTTCAAATGGAAATTATATCAGTTAAATACCTAGAAATCCAGGGAGGACAGTACAATATTTCAGCTATGTGAAAATTTGTGTAAGAAAAAAAAAACAAAGATGATCATTTTAGGCTTCTGCAAATAAGACAGGGAAGCTCTGTCTCAATTATTTCTAAGACCAAGTTCTTTACAGGAACAAATGAACCCCCCACCCCCTACCCCAAAAAAGGAAAGTAAAGGAAACTCATAAACAGGGCTTATGACGAGTGTGTGCATTTTTCAAGCCCTGTTTTCACTCGTCTGTGACGAGTGAAAAATGTTGCTGGACAAGTCACAGCTCCCTCCCTGCCTACCTCCTTCCCCTCCAACTGTCTATCTCTCTCTCTAATCCTGCAGTCCTCCCCTCCCCCTTCCCATTGCAAAAGGAAAACTGCCCTCTTCTCACAAGAGAATTCGAGCAGCACATAAAGATATAGCTCTGCAGGAGAATGTAGAGTAGTCCCATGCTGGAGAATATGGAGATTCCCTGCTCCCAATTTCAACCCAATGAGGACACATCCTGGGGTGGGAGGGAACTGTGGCTCCTTAAGAGGCCGGGCACTTTTGCTTTCAGTTTTATTTTTGCTGGAGACATTCAAAAGAAAGGCATTCAAAACACAAGCTTCATGACCCTACAGGCACGCAGGTAATAAAGCAACCCAAGTCTGAGGGTATAAATCAGTGATTCCCAATCCCAATAAATTGCAAGGCTATAGTCCAGTCATGCTGACTGGTGAAATTTTTGACTGACTGGTGAGACATTCTAAAATTTTTCAAGCCCTGCTCATAAAGCAGGTTAGGGTGGCTACTACAGTCTACTAAGACTCTCTTCACATCTAGATTTCATGAGCTCAGAATTCATGAAGGATTGTATCAGTGAACATATTTGATCTTTCCTGATTTCAGAAGACAAGCATGATGCTGTCCAGTTAATACTTCAATGGGAGACCATCTTGGAATCCAGGTATGGCTAGTTAAGAATTTTCTCTGAATTTCCAGAGTCAGTCAGAGTTGACAATACTGGGATGGATGGACCAATAGTTTGAGCATATAAGGCAGCTTCTTGTTCCTAAGCAAAGGAAGTATAGGAGGGCTTCAACCTGCTGGTTTCTTTGATCACGTGATGTGGTTGGCTATATCAATTTTCACTCTAAACTGAAATGTACACATCAAGCAGGATGTGTTGAACAGATGATTGCAAGTACAAAATACAATTTGGCAGAGAGCTGCTCAATCCACACCCGGAAGTTTTACAATGGTTCATCAAATTTTGATGGCTGTGTTTGTGATTGATGATTCAGATAATCCATTTGCCTCATGCAGACTGCAAACTGGGACAAAGAATTAAGTGCTTTCCTGGTACACAGAAGGGATTGCGAGAATGTAACTCAGGCTGTGATTGAATGGGAGAAGAAAAAAGCAAGGAGGGTAACACTGCAATAATCTTGTTCTTTTCCACCAGAAAAAAAAAATTATTTCATACAACACAACATCTGAAATCCAGTAATGTAAAGTTCCATGAAATGGAATCATCAGATATGACAGTATTATGGTAATAAAATGTTTCCTAGTCTAACGGCACCCCCAGCTTCCTAGAATCTTTTAGGACCCCTTTGGTCCTAGGGAAGCCTTTGAGGGTCACAGGATATGGGGTAGGTGGAAAAGGAAATATTAAATGTCCAAACAAAACCCCATCTACTGCTGGTTATATCACAGCAGCTGGGACTGACAGTGGCGATTTTCACACGTTTAAGAGTTCCCATCCTCCTGTCCCCAGAGGCTTCCTCAGGAGCAAAGGGATCCACAGGAAATTTTTCATTACTGGAAAATGGCTGGGGCTGGTGATGTCATCATCCGATTTACATGGGGAAAGTCCTCTGGACACATTGGACACTTTCTTACGTACTGCTCCCAAACTTTTGTGTGCAATCCCTCCAGAATTACCACTGGCCTTCACTGTGTGCATCTCTTTAACCTGGCTTTTAAAATTATTTTCATTGTGTGACTGCTTTAGTATTTTTGATGATTTTATCTTTTTTGTTGTTGTTGTTCTTGTAGGCCAGCAGAATAATATTAAAATAATGGATTAATAATAATACAGCAATATTTCCAGATAATCTTCACCAGCCACTCTGGACTTACGAGTCACAGAAAAGCTTATGAGCTGACAAAAGGTGAGGTGGGTGGCAGATTTGACAAAATGTTCAGAATGTATTTAATTCTCATCAAAAGTAAAAAAGCATGTGCTTTGTGCTATGACGTGGATAAAGGAATGGATAACTCTTGTAAATCAAAGATTACTGAAATTGGAGGGGCATGATTTAAGAATGGGTTGGCATGCATATGTGTGGTATGGAAAATATAAGGAGCAATCACACTTTATGGAACACATTGTGAGGAAGGCTTTATACCTGGTGTGGCAAAAATTTCAAATACAAACCTACAAGAAAATTCCAATATGGGTAGCGCCTATAGAAGCATTTACTCTGAAAGTATTGAACCAGAAAGGGGCACTGCTAACATATAAAGAATTGCTTAGCAAAGAACAAAACATAAAAAATAAGCAAGAACTAGAGGTACTGGGGGTGGCAACAGATTGGTGGTCAATGAACAAATTGGAATCAAGATATAAAAAAGACAAAATTGTGGGTTTCTTTGAGGGTGAAGTTCAAGTGGATAAACTGTGGATCTATACTGATGAGAAAATAATTAAAAAAATGTATACATACCTATTGGAATATGAGATGGAGGATGAGAGGGTAAAGGAGACGATGATAAAATGGGCAAGCAATTTTGGTTACAATATTGATATTGATGATTGGACATTGATGTGGAAAGAATCCCATAAAATGATTAAGCCGGTAAATTTAAGAGAAAATATCCTCAAAATGTTCTATAGATGGCACTATACCCCTGTAAGGTTGGCAAAAATGTCAGAGGGTAATAGCAATGTTTGTTGGAAGTGTAAAAAAAAAGCAGGAACCTATTATCATATGTGGTGGACATGTGAAAAAGTCAAGAGATATTGGATGCAGGTGTGGGAAATAATAAAAGAAATCATTCAACAGAAATTAAATTTTAAGCCTCAAATAGCACTGTTAAATATTGTGTCGGAAATCACTGATAAGAAAATCAAATATTGTGTAATGTATATACTTGTAGCTGCTAGGTTACTCTGGGCCCAAAAATGGAAAAGTGAAGAAACACCCACGATGGAGGAGCTCCTAAAGAAACTGTTGGATATTGCAGAATTAGATGCACTTTCAGAAGCACTACGTGAACAACCAAGAGACTATGTGAAACAAAGTTGGAATTTAATATATGTTTGGGCTCAGGAAAAGACAAAAATTTAGGGGAAAATGTTTTATGTTCATTATCTTTTTCAAGGCTCACTGGAAACCTGGGGAATCTGGGACTCAAAGGAGATTGGAATTTCTTGTCCTCTGAAGGGGGGAGGGGAGGGCTTATTTTGGGCTATTTTTTTATTCCTTTTCGTTTTTTGATATTTTATATTTTGTATTTTGTAGTTCTGCTTAATAAAATAAATATCTATCTAAAAAAAAAAAAAAAAATAAAAAAAAAAAGCAAAGTGTGCTGCTTATATATCGTCTCATAGTGCTTAAAACATTCTCTGGGTGCTTTGCAATTCAGTTATGCAGGCTGCACATTGCCCTCCCCACAAGAAGCTGGATGGAAGGATGGAAGGCTGAATCAACCTTAAGCCAGCTACCTGAGCCCATTGGGAGCGAACTCAGATTGTGAGCACAGTCTTCACTGCAGTGCTGCTGTTTAACCAGTGTGCCACAAGTACCTTTATCAGATACTAAATACAATACAGAACTGCCTCTGATACTCTGCACTTTAGTAGGGATAGGTTTTAACCTTGGTGCACAGCCATTTGCACATATGCAATATTCTTGAAAGCAAACTAGAAATCTACCAAAAAGCATAAAACAAAATCCTATCACTGTCTTTTTTAAAATTGGTAAGCAGTATAAATTACGCTTTTAAGCCATCTGGCTCTTACTAATGTGTGCAACTGGAACACAGCATTTGTTCCATTTGTATCAAAGAATATCAGATCTAATTTTCATGACTGCTTTAATATGGCAAACATACCCTGAAGTCATTACTACCCATCATTTTCATGTCAGAATGTGTTCTTGTGATGGTCTCCCATTTAATAAACTGAACGGTTTCAGGAATCATTTAACGCTACTACTTTATATTTTATATAGCAATTTTTTTCTGACTCTTTTGGTGCTTTAATGAGTACTAATTATTGTTAATCCACCTACAAGGCCATGGCATCGATCCTTCTCCCATTTAAGTAATTTATGCAAGTGTTTTGGCCTAGTGCATGGAGAGTGACCACAATAGAACTGTAAATTTTGTGCTGTTTGACAGTGTTGGCACACTAAAGCTCCATATGATTAGTCCAGAGAGCACAGGAAGTGTCTTTGAAAGTTTCTATTACTTTCCCAGGATGCTGATACGGGAAAGTTTTGATTCTCACAGGCTACACATACAGGAAGAGAGCCCTGGACTGAAAGAAAGATGAACATGTGGGTCTTAGACAAAATCAAGCCTCAGCTATCTCTGGAGGCAAAAAAATGTTGAAACTGAGGCTGTCCTTCTTTCGGCACATTAAGAGAAGGCATGATTCTCTGGAAAAGATGAAAATGCTGGGAAAGGTTGACGGCAGCAGGAAAAGAGGAAAGCCAAATATGAGATGGACTGACTTCCTAAAGGAACTACAGGCTTGAGTTTACAAGAGCTGATCAGGGCAGTTGAAGACAGGACATTTTCAAGGTCTCTCTTAGGTTCACCTAAGTTGGGGGTGACTTGAAGGCACATAACAACTAACACTTAAAGGATCTAGTTCTTTTAACAGACATGAGCAGAAAAAATCCGGAGGTGGCGAAAGTGCTTAACTTTTGGACCACAAAACTCAGAATCTAACAGCCAGCCAAATTAACAACAACAATAAATTCAACTTTTCCTGCCTCTGAGAAAATTCCAAGAAAAGGCATTGAGAGGATTTATGTCAGACTTGTAATTAGATATATGTGAGAAATCTGCTTCATCATGTTTTTTCTCCTCGTAGGTTTACCCACAGTTTCTGAAACTGAGGACAGAGTTCATACAGTTTGCAGCCACAACTCTCTATACTCCTGGTCTTATGATTTATTCTGTGGAAGAACAGCAAAGTATGCTTGGCAACCTATGCACTTTTTTTTTAAAGTGCCAAAAAAAGAGCATGTTTTCCAAAATGCTGTCAAACACAATGTAATCAATGGGTACATGTATCACAAACAATACAGTTCATTAAACATGTACAAATATCTGTATGTGTAAAAAAAATGCATAAAACAGGTACATATTTCTATGCCAGGGTAGGAAGGAACTTGCATAGAACCCAGCAGAATGTGCTTGGGGGTGTAAAAACAAGCTTGACAGATCTGGTCATCCACACAGAATGTGTAGGTGCCCTTCATGAACTACAGTTCCAATATCCTTCACCATAGGACATGCATGTGAGAGCTGTTGGGAGTTGTAGTCCAACATCTGGAGGGCCATATGTTTCCTACCTTTGCTTTACAGTAATGCATTCATGTGAGCTTTAACCTAATGTGACAGAGTACTTGGTATTCCAAAATAAGAAAACTTGTTTTGAAAGACTGCAAAAAAAAAAATTCAGAATAACTGCTATAAGAGAGGCATGAACTCTGGTGATACTAGTCAGTTTCCATCCTCTTGTCTGTATCCTGGGGCTGCTGGCAAGGAAGAAGAATGTATAGTTTCCCTCCAAAGTCAGATCTCCACTTGATTTCACTTCCTTAGGGAGTCATTCCCTTGATCTCAATGCCAGAGACTGTTTTTGCTGCCTTTCTTCTAGCATTTGTGCAGTATCTTTGCCCTTGGAAACATAAAAGCACCTCTTTGCAGAAACTGGGTTATCCTTAAGGTTAAATTGCATAATGGTTTCAATAAATTCCTCAGCAAAAGTCACTGTGTCTGGGAACGACTTGCCAGCAGCTGTTATTCTGAGTTATCCATTAGTACCAAAGTTATTTCTTGCCAAGAGCTAGCACCCATACATCACTTGATTGGATCTGATGTCTAAGACACTCAGTTCTTGGTCCAAGAGTCAACTTCTTTTTATCTGAAGCTAGTTAAGTCCTCCTTTTGCATTTGCTCCTATAAAAGCCATTCATGAAGCTTGTCAAAGCTATTTCTTTACCCCAGTCATCATTCGTCTTTCATTTTCCTGTAGACGGACTTGACTAAAGGGTATATAGAAGTGCTGGCAGTCTGGCCCATGAAAATTAAAGAGACAACATCTAGTGATAGTAAACATTTTTGTGACCACCAAACACAAGCCTTTGAATAACAGAGAACTGTTTTGTTGGTAACACAGAAATGGTCTCACTGACTTTTACATATTCACTTATATATAAGGGAATGGGCTTATAATTTTCCATTCTACTTAGTATTTCACAAACACACTTAAAGAAACTGTTTCCCTAATATATCTTAACACCTCCCATTACTGTACAAAAGCATCTGATTGTGTTCATGCTTCCCTTAGGTGCTATCTCATCAGAAACAATTTGCTTAATGGCTACAGGAGTCTCAGCTGTAGTTTTCACACCTAGCTGAAACAGGAAAAATAGGAATATTTTGTGATAGCTACAGAATCTGAATTTGAAAAAAGTATAGCCTGTAGTCTTTGCTATTTGTTTCTTATGTTTCACTTATACACAAACATACTTATTTATTGTACTATCTGGCTGCTACATTCCAAACACTGACTTCCTTAGGACGACATTTTCCATGCAGGAACTAGTACAAGATCAGCTCAGGGTCTTTTTCTGAGGTAAAATCTGTGGAATTTGACAGCCATCCAAGCAACAACAAGCAATGGCAAAGCCAAATGTTAAGTGTGACGTTGATCTGAAGAGATAATATAGCTTTCACAAACACAAATGACAAATAACTTCAGACACCATTTTATAAAGATAATATGGTTTCTTTCATTTACAACCTGGTATCTTTTGCCAAGAAGCTATTTTCCATAACAAAATATATTTTTTTCCAAATTACGTGTGGGATATTCAAATGCTATAATCATAAACACTATTTGTGTTTAATTTAACCTAACTACATCTAATTTTTCTACCTCTACATGGGAAACATAGCTTTACAGGTGCTCAAAACTAGAGTGGAGAAGCCACAGACCTCATCTCTCCACACCTGTGTTTGCAAGGGGTTTGCAGCCACAGGGAGTATCGTAACCACTTTCTTTCAGTTGATGACAGTTCTTTTGACACCTTCCTACAAAAAGGTGGTGGAGGTGGCATACTCCGTCTCCTGAGCTCTTCCATGTTTAGAGTTGTTGAAGGCTTGCATGGGAATGGTGTGAAGAAGGCAAGAGTTATGGAAATCACATGATAAGGGCAAGTCATAGGGTGAAACACTTGCAAACAACTCATCTTCAGTGGTAATCAAAGGAATTGATGTTTAGCTCTGTCCTAAGGAAACCATAGTATGAACTTGGCTCTGAGATGAAGAGAAGTATGTGATAAGATGGGGTGGGGGAATTTTGGTGGGTCCAGGACCCATCATGGAAGCTGTTGTGGACTCTCTCTTTACTTCTGAATTAGGTAGAATAGTAGAACTGTGATTTTTTTTAAAATGAATTTGGGATTAAAACAAAGTTCATAGGATTTCATGACTTGTTTTAAAGAAAACTATTCTTTCCTGTGTTTCATGCTTCAAGGATAAGAAAATACTGCTGGGTAGCTCAGTTGTTTAAGTATCTAGTTGCAGAGCCAGAGGTTGGGAGTTCAATTCTCCACCATGCCTCCCTGACAGGGGCTGGACTTGATGATCCATAGGGGCTCTTCCAGCTCTACGTTCTAATATGATGATGATGATGATATAGTCATGACACTCCTAAAATTTAAGAGCAAAATGAGTCAGTTCAACAAAGAAGATCCAGCTGTGCAAGCAGGATTCCTTCCATATAGCTGATGTTGCTGAACAAGTTAGACATGAGGATATGACTTCTGATGTACCTTCTTTTGCAAAGTAGCCAGTTGCTAGCATGTGACTAGCTGCCCTTAAATTGAACACAATGAAATGTAATTCTTTAAGAGTACTCTCTGATTCAAAACATTATTTCCTTTCTATCAGCCTCTTCATAGAATCATAGAATAATTGAAGGTGCCTATAAGGCCATAGAGTCCAATGCCTTGCTGAATGCAGGAATCCAAATCAAAGCAGATCTGACAGTTGATTGTATAATTCTTGAATGCCTCCAGCATTAGAGCGCTCACAACCTTCATCTTTTTGACTGCTTGATTGCACTTCTATATGGCCATCTTTATGCTCCGGATTGAAGCTTTGAAAACTCGACTGAAGTCAAGTCAAAGAACAATAGAAAATAATTCTTACAGAAGCTAATTACACAGTGATGTTCGGCACACAGGTGTTTCTTATATTTCTGATATTCTGTGAAACTTTCCAAGATACCTTGGTTGTTTTTTGCTTTCCTTTTGCCATGTTGTTTCATCTTCAAACCAAATACAAAAGCCTCACTTCCCACACAGGAAAAAACAAACAAGAAAAGGCAAACCTTACCAATAAGTCCAGAGTAAGCGAGGAGACAGTCAGCATAGTTTTCTTTCAGACAGCTACTAACAGACCGTGACTCAGGTTGGCAGTTCATGAAAAAATCTGCAAGGCGAGATCTGCAATATGGGAGGAAAAAAGATCTATTTTAAAAATATCAAACCTGCAGGCAATTTTACAGTTTGTACTTACAGTTTGTACTCTATAATTTTACACACATATACTGTATACATTTAAACTATTAAGTGAGGTTTTTTTTAAAAAAAAAACACAACAACATATAAAACCTGCTCTCTCAATGCTGGATAATAAAACAAACAAACAGTGTTGTGTTTTTTGGTAGAAGACAAAACGAAATAAACACCCACAAATGCTGCCCTGGAAAATACACACTGTAAACAGGACAGAACATTGTATGGTCCTGGCAATGATTAAATCCAGCAATGAAGTGTTCAACTGGTGACATTTTTTTCATTAGACTTTGAAAAGGAAATCATGTCCATCCAAGCAAGTGGGCTAGCTGACTGTGGAGCAAATGTCTGTGAGCCTCCTCATTAGATAGTTTGCAATGTTAAGATTGCAATGCAATCCTACCATTGACTCTGTAGTGCTCTTTTCCTGACCGTTTAAAATCCCTAAAGCAATTTTGCTTACAAAAAGGAATGGTGTAAAATTGCATTAATGTCCATACTCTAGGACTGCCTCATAAAAGGCTGTTGATACAGTCTTCCCCAAGAACTACCTCTTTGGAAGAACTGAATGAGAAAAATAATGGCATAATGGCATGAAGAACTGCCACTGTGTGCTCATGAGACAGGAAAAGACCCACAGAACTGTGGAAACATACAGTCCATGATTATGCATGGGTGGTACTGGGGCATAGTAGGAACCAAAGTGGCAACCTAATCTCCAATTGTGGGGAGGGGACTGTTGGAATCAAGTCCAATTGAACTCTGTAGGACTTCTGAGCAAATGTTTTATCAGCTTTATTAGCTCTTTTCATACTATTTTAAAAACATAGCTCCAGGAAATTAATGATAATTTCAGGAAAAGGGAGAACAAAGCATATTATAACAGGAATATTATAAACAATAATTCAGCCTTTTTAAAAGGACTTTTATAAAAAGGTTGCTCTTTGCAAGGCAGAGAGCTGGAATCAGGAAAAGACATTTCATAAACTTGGAGCCACTACAGAGAAGACCCTGCTCCTTCTGGACACCTAGTGATCAAATATATGCGAACAGACTCAGTTTGCATGATGCATGCATGGTCAAAGCATATAACTGTCTTGGCAGGGAATCTGGTTCATCTTGGCACAGAAATTAGTTATCTTCTGTGGAATATGTATAACCATGCTTACATACAATCATGTGATGTTCTCTGCTGATAGGATAAGGCTATTCATGAAACAAATGGTTCGCTGTATAAGAATCAGGAGAAGGCTGAACTGAGGAGAACAAGCAAGCAGGCACTAGGAAGAGCTATATGTGATGGAGATAGATAGGAATTCACACACACACAAACACAGATGTGCATTTTAGAGACAGATGCTGTGCAAACTTTTGAATCAGGAAACCAAATTTCTGTTATCAGTTTTCTGAGTGAATGGCACAGAACTATCATTTTGGCTTTACTACTCTATCTATTGGAAATAACAACAAATGCCCACAACTGAACTTTGTATGGTGTTTTGTGATTAATAAGGAGCCCAAATGCTCACACATTTAGAGTACTTGAGAGAGGAACCAAGCTTGGAATGTTATTTGTTTTGAAGTAATGTATAAGTTGATATGTGACGTATTATTTGTTTCACAGTAATGTATGAGCTTTTGTTTTTTTTTAAAAAAAACAAGCTACAATGAGAATGACAGGTTAATAGTGTGTTACTTTTCAATACATTTTAAAATGCAAATATACTTTAATAACTGGGAAAGTGGTCAAAAATCTCCCCTAAACATTTTAGATGTAATCAGTAAATGTAACTTATTATACTAAGAAAGTAATTATGCCTCCTCTCTCTTCCTTTTTTTGTTTTTTGTTTTTAAATAGTATTATACACTTAGTATCTCAAAAAGTAATACACTGAAGTTAACGCTGTTACTTGTCATCCATTACTTTTGAGCTCTGAGAAGGAAATCTAGCAAATGAACAGATTTTGACTACCTTGTACTTTTCTCGTGCTTTCTCTCCCTGCTTAGGTAGCAACTGAGGTTCTTGCCTGTAAGGATTTCCACAAACCTATATCTTAATATGAATATACTCACATAGAACATAGTTGAATTGTGGCAACTGCTGAATAGCTCAGTGATTTAGGGATCTGGCTGTGGAGCCAGATGTTGGGTGTTTGATTCCCCACTGTGACTCCTTGGTAGGGGCTGGATTCAGTGACCGATAGAGTCCTTCTAAGCTCTGCAGCTCTAAGATGATGATGATCATGACTCTTTGGAAATAAGTAGCCAGGTGCTCTCCAGATACTTTGGATTCCAGCACCCAGAATCTGTAGCTACTAGTCAATGCTGGATGTGGCCCCACTCCCCCATCATGTGGTCACTGAGTACACGGGGAGAACATGTCTGAATGCATCTTGAGTAACAGCGGTTCTCTAGGAGAAGACTTCTTCTCACCCTACTGGTGATGCCAGGCACTGAACCTGGGAACTTAGCTCAACCACTGAGTTAGCTTCCATTAAACTGAGAACTGTAGTTCAATAAAATGCTATCATTTTCCTATCCACACTATCAATATGTGGATAAATCACAAATATGCCACCTGATTTTTAACTATTTTGATTCCAACTTGATCAATTCCTTCCTTCCTTCCTTCCTTCCTTCCTTCCTTCCTTCCTTCCTTCCTTCCTTCCTTCCTTCCTTCCTTCCTTCCTTCCTTTTCCAATGCATTAAAACTAGTAGACATAGGTTTCTTCCTCCTTGCTTTCAACTCAGAACCCTACGAGGCAGGTCAGACTGATTGGATCAATACCATTGTGAACTTGGACCTCCCATTCCTACACTTTAACTACCACACCATACTGGCTCTTAGATTTCCCACTCAAACACAAGCTGCAGCAGGCATCCTGTCCGCACTACTGTACTATTATGTGAAAGATCAAGTTTATATTTTACACCCATGAAATGAGACTACTATTATTAACTTACATATAAGTTTGTATTGTAAGAAGTATTGTATGTTGTGGGGCCCAAACCATTACAAAACACTGCAACTCCCATTCCTTCAACAGGATTTCTACAGGCAATGTTTTTGTCAAAGCATACTCTTCATCTAAAGAAACTATGGCGAATGAATAAGGATTCCTGAAAACCTGTATGTTTCTGTGTCCCAGCCGTCACTTTGTACAGTTTTTCCTGTGTAAACATTATACTATTTGGAAAACAAAACAAAAACAAAACAAAAAGTAGCAAACAAAAAACAAACGCAGTCTGTATATTCTTGGAACTTCTTAAAAAAGGAAAAGTCTCTGGAGACTAATTAATTTTGTTGCTATTATCATTTGATCTACTCTTGTAAAGAGAACTAATGTACATTATTGAATGGATTGCAAGTAGAGATGGATGGGCAAGCTTGCAGAAGTTCAGAGTCTTATCTTAACACATACTGTATACAGTTCTGCTGTTCTTTTAGGAGCAGGTTTTTGGTTCTTTTCAACCAGAAACTGCCAAAATTCATCGTTCACAGAAGGACAGAGCAACCCAGCTAGGCAGTGCAATATATACTTCATTTTCATAAGTTACTACTTACCATGAGAGTGTACAATGCAAAATACTACTGGAAATCATTTAATTTATATTCTGAGCCAGATGGGGAAAGGGAACACCTTGGTATAAGCTACAAAAAAGGTTATTCTGATGTTGCTTTGGTGGCCCAGTACAGTAAGGAACTGGAATATTTATGATATCATTTTCGCCAGTTGTGAATAAAATCAAACCTCATAGAGATGAAGACATATGAATGACATATGATCCACAAGGACAACAGCATCATCTGCCACTCCCCTCAGGCTCATATGGCCTTTCAGGTGCACTACACCCACTCATGGGCTCTAGACAGACTGTCAAGAAGAGCACCTGCACTTTTGAAATTACCCTCAAACCCCTAGTGCACCAAGATGAGACACAGAGCAAAACAAATATTATGCAATGGTGAAAACAACTGCAGTGTGGGGGGGGGGAATTGTGTTAATTAAACCCTATATTTAATTAATACAAACACATGCTTGACTCAATATAACCTGTGTGGAAGTAACCCCATGGAGAAACAAAAGGAATTGAAAACTGGATCAAGACAAATACACAAATCCATTCCAGAATTCCAGAATAGGGACGTGGTGGCGCTGCAGGTTAAACCGCAAAAAGCCTCTGGGCTGCAAGGTCGCAAGATCAGCAGTTCGAATCCACGCGACGGAGTAAGCTTCCATCGCTTGTCCCAGCTCCTGCCAACCTAGCAGTTCGAAAGCATGTAAAAATGCGAGTAGATAAATAGGTACCACTACGGTGGGAAGGTAACGGCGTTTCGTGTCTAGTCGCGCTGGCCACGTGACCACGGAAACTGTCTACGGACAAACGCTGGCTCCATGGCTTGGAAACGGGGATGAGCACCGCCCCCTGGAGTCAGACACGACTAGACAATTGTCAAGGGGAATCTTTACCTTTACCTATTCCAGAATTAATTTTAGAAATTATTTCTGTGAAATTGGAATTAAGGAAGAACAGAATGGGCCAAAGAGCAAAACCTCAGAACCAGGATGGAAATGCAGGAGAAAATATGTGTATTCGATGTGAGAGTGTAGTATTTTCTTTTTACTGTTTTATTACAAAATATTTCAAAATTTTCAATCTCCTGCTTGTATACCATGGGGAAAAAACAGAGATAATTTTGACACAAAATATTGGTGTCATATGAGAAATATTATGGTGCATTCACCCCTTCCCTGAGTTATGAGAAGTACTAGCAACAGATACATATTTCATTTTGGTAGTCATGTTATATTTATACTCACATACTCTATCAGTTACTGTATGTTATAGGTAATCTGTTGTTAGAACTGAAGTCACAGCAGATGTTATTTAGGCAAACGTTTTTACTAGAGAAATCAGAACTGTAAACAATGCTGAGGTTAGTTCCTGAAGAACAGTCACAAAGCACAGTAAGCCTTTGTGAAATATACAGGAGGTGCAGTTAAGGAATTCCCTTTTCTAATGACAGCTTTGTAGCATAAAATTCAGCTCCTTAGACCCTTAGCTCAGAGGAATGGTAGGATGTACCACTTTCTAGGTTCTGGCTGCTCTCCAATTCAAAATGCTCTGAAGAAGTCTCTTAACTATTTATTCCCAATTGCTCCATTCTGAGCCACTGAGAAATATTGGGATTTTCCAGTTGTATCCCAGACTCTGATTAAGATTGCATGAATGGAAATCTTCAGTTAGTTAATTTATATATATATATATATACCGGTATATAAACAACCTAACTAAAGGCAGTCTACACAACAGAGCTCCTGGTCTATGCAAAAATTTGCAGGGCTGTAAATAAGAGGTAATTTTACATTAAAACCTTCCCTGGCTTCCCAGCCTCCTCATTTCCTACCAGTGATCAGAAATGAGAACAAAGCAACAATGAAACAATGAAGGAAAACATACCATTCACTATTGCAAAAATTTAAATGGGAATCTTATTAAAACCAAAACATGAAGTACTTTTCTCGTTACCCCAAATGAATGAACATGACACACTATTCTTAATGTCTTATTTCCAACCTAAAATTTGTTATTGGTTTAACTTATTGATCTGAGGCTTCATTGTTTGCCTCTTGTTTACTTGTACTTCCAATATAGAGAGCTGGCTGCGGCAGCAAATAAGTTCCAGAGGTTAAAGGACTGCTGTGTGCAGATGCCCAGGGAATCATTCTATCAGTCCAGAAGTGGGAGGAGGACTAAAGAAAGAGATACAATTTTCATTAACACTTGGCAATAGAAAGGATAAAAGAAAACATGAATGGGTATATTTATAAGCAGAAAAAAGCATGTCTAGGAAATGTTAGTCCTTGTCTTTACAATCCTTATATTTCCAGTATTTGTCAGGAAAAATTAAGAGACTTTGTATTGCTTATTTTAGAAGTAAAAATATATATGTCTATTTCTCCTGGATGGTCAAGTGGCAGGAGTGGCCATGAGTGTCTTTTCCTCAAGTTGGCTGCTATGCTTGTTGTGTCACCTCTTACAAGGGAAAAACACAAACGAGTATTACTGAAACTTGATGCTGTCGTAAGCAAAAATAGTTGAGACCTTTAAACTCTCCTTTATGCAAAACTGTTGGAAAGCTCTTTGAAGTTTGGAAATTATCTGAAGCAATTACCACTTTGGCCTTTTTAATGGTTACTTAATGGAAATATGAAAAACCAGCATATTCTATTTGTAAAGCACATGTTATACATTTGAGAAGAATTACTGCTTCTGTGTTCAATGAATTGTGTGAAGTTTCTATCCATTTTTTTTCTTCCATTTGACCCAGACCTTGGCTAACTGAGGTGATTTACAGTTTATATGGTAAGAAATATGAATAAATAGAACACTATGAATGGAAAATACTGAAGCCCAAATGGATGGATCTCCCTGTCTGAGGCACAAGGATAATGTAGTGAGAAAAGTCTCTTGAAAATCAGACAGAAATTGGCACCTTTCCCAGCTGCCAAGCTAGCAGGGGAGAGTATATGAGCCCAAAAAAGAGGTAGGGAGGTAGGAAAAGGAGGTGAGTGCAAGGCACTAACATCATGAAAAAAATGAGAGATGGTATGTCAACAGGGCACAAGAACAAAATGTTTAGCAGTGTTTCTCCATGGTCAAGTGGTAGGAGTGGGTTTGGATAATTCATGAGTGTATTTTCTCCAAATTGGCTGCTTTGTTTGTTGTGTCACTTCCTACAAGGATCCTGGTGCAGTGACACATATTTTGAGCACTTTCTTCAGATTACTACAACATGTCTCACATGGGTCTGCCTTTGAAATGTGTTCATAAACTACAAGTACTACAAACCACACAACCCTGGCTGTTGTCTAACAGAGATAAATGACTATGGCAAGAATACTAGAAGCATTTGCCTCCAAATTTGATTAACCACAGGTTACTGAGTTATCCAAACCCTGACAATGGTTTCTTAAGCCAAGCATATGAGCCTAATGCTCACTGTAACTCATTCACCTGGTACTAAACCACAGTTTAATATGACATCCAAACCATCAAGTCTTTCATTCTGCTTCTGAGACCTATCTTGAAATGTATTTGGAAATTATCCAGGATCTTCTCAGAGAAATCAACTCACTCTGCCAGAAGTGGAGTGATGCCCATAAAAATGGCTCACCTCTCAACCTCTTAGTTCTGATCATATTGAACATTTCTCCTTTGCCTTCTATAGTGGGAAACTGAAGGCTACAAAGGCTAAGAATTCTTCCTTGCTCAGATTTTAATCTGATTCACAGGCAAGCTTGGGTGGAAGTAGAGCTTGTAAAGCTTGTATTCCTTAAACACACCCCTGAAATTATTTTCCAGACTTGATTAAAAGGAACCACTCTCATGTTGCTAGTGATGATATGCAAAGAACTGAGAAATGCCATGTGCAAAAGAACTAGGATGACTAGTTTATTTCCTGTATTAAATACCCTACCTCCATTAATCCTGTTTATTAAGCACAATGTTCAGTTATAACAATTTCACACAGAGTAGCTACACATCAAGTCAATTGATAACTAACTGATATGGTTCAAAACAAACACTAGTGACAATATTGTTTTTTTTTGTCTTCAGCATATTTCATAGGAGAAAAGGTGATTTCAAGGTAAAATAAGCCAAGTCAAGCTTTGAAAGCTTCTCCTTTTTCATTGTGAAAGATGTTTACTGTTGTTTCCAATGTGTGATCCAACTACAAGGATCACAAGGACATGAAGTCAAGCTACTGGTTTACTGCAACTATTTGACAAATCAGATGTGGTGTCTAGACACCATTTAGCAAAAAGATCACTTTTAAGTAAGGAAAAATGTTGCATCAGAAGAATAAAGAATAGGAGGTGTTTGTGAAGGAAGATTTCAAAGTATGTGTGCCTAAAATAATCTAATCAGAATAATAATGGAAACGGATGTGAAATTATGAGAAAGCATATTCCGCATCAAAGTAAGTACATAAGAAGAATAAATCTTCTCCACATCCAGCCATGCCAATTTTTGTCAGTGCTCTGAACAGTGCCCTTAGTTTTGTGTTTCAGATGCTGTACCTCAAAACAGTGGGGTGGGAATAACATGCTCTTGTCTGGAGTGCTAAGATATAAGCAGGATGGTCATACAATCTATAAAGATGTACTCTGAAAATGTTTAGATTCCTGGGCATGAAGGGAACCAAACCCATCTTTCCATCATGGAAAAAAAAAAAGGGGGGGGGGAAACATACTTTTATAGACTCAGTCTATATAGCCAAAGGCAGCTATTTATTCTACTTTGCAGATGATAATTCTATGTTTGAAGGACTGGTAAGGAAATACAGGCAGAGGCCATAAACTTAACAATGAACAGAAAATGAGCATAGAGGGTCACCTGGCAACTGTATCCCTGCTATAGTTGAGATGTACCAAATTTCTTCTTCAGTTAGTGTACAACAATCATTTCTAAATGTGCGTAAGTAGAGACAAAAAGGGTATATACTTTTTTTGGGAGATGGGGTAACTATCATCCTATACTGCAAATGTCATTTATTGTGACACATTAGTAGGAAAGTAACTTCCACATCTATTTGGCAAGCTGTAAATTCTCTGCTATGAATAAGTTGTCTTTAAGACTAACAGATATATGGGCTTTTGTGGATACATAACTCACTGAGGTCCATCTGTCTATAACACAGCTACTTTTTTTGGATTCTACTATCAATATCATTCTGAGTCTGGATGTTGGAAGGCTACAACTCTGAAAGACATAGCTGCATGTTATTTGTACAACCATCACCTTAGGTTCTTTACCAAATGTCTAGCCTCCAGCTCTGGCTGCTAGGATGAGGACCTTTCCTGTGTTCACCTAATAATAAAATCCTTTCTTAGATATTGCCTGGCACCATTACCGCTGTCTTTGAGTTGCCAAGTTAAATCTCATTTTGGCAGGTAAACTTTTATGATGATTTCTAGCCATGCCATGTGACTTTTATCTGTTCTTTTACCTGCTTCATAATCTGCACTGCTCATTCTGTTTATATGCTTTAATTTTGATATGGTATTTGATTGTGTTGTGTCTTATTTATACCGTTTTGTAAAATATCTTGCCAGAAATCCAATTGCTAGTTCTAAATACAGAAGACCCCTTGAATCCACAGGATTTGCATCAGTGTTGTATTGTTATTTAGCAATTAATTCAATGGGACCACACCAGTTGGGACTAGAAGCAGCATTGAGGCTCTCTGAGTTGGAAGACAGGGTGAAAATCGCTAAGTAAATACATAACACATGCAATCATACACTGACCCCACTGCCAAGCCAATGATTTCTCCAGCAATCTTTTCATGTTGATCTCCAGCAGAACCTCTTGCATAGCATTTAAATAGCCAGTTTTGTATTCATCCTGTTACTTGCATCATATAGTTAAATACTTACCCTATTTAGACAGAAATATCTTCCAGAGATGTACACCAATTACTGCTGAGAACATTCTAAGTACTAAAAGAATCAGGTTTTAGTCTGCTATGCCTGCAATGCATCCAAATGCAAACTGTCAAACTCAGAAGCAAGTCTAAATCAAAATTATTTATAGTTGACAGTGGAAGAATATTTTATAGGATTGACCTTTATGTGAAACAAAACAAGTTTGAAAAATAGAGTGAAAATAATGAATGTGGGACAATTTAATAAAGCATAAGAAAAGCGATTTTCTGATGTTGTGGGAAAAACAAAGATATTATCTTTCTCCTTCTTAAAAAAATTACCTCAGACCATATTTTCTAGAAGGCAGTGTGAGGGAACATCTGGAAAGCATTCCACAGGAAATAATCCTATATTAAGTATATCTGGTGGAGTTCTGCTTCCTTGCATTGGCTTTAAACATTTATAATGTGATTCTGTCTTCCCAAATGAAAACATTGTATTGAGAAGCCTCTTATTTCATTGGTGTCTTGTTTTTAATCTTGTAACATGAACTGCTCTGAAAGTGTTGCTATACAGTATTGCAGATATGCAACAAAATGCTATCAGGAAATAAGTGGTAAGTAAATACGCAAAACACATTGATGAAGTCTGAAAGATAGGAACACAAGGAGCTACCCTACACCATAGCCCTACACCATGACCTTATGTCAAGCTGAAGGAGCTGTCAAAGACCCAGAGTGTGCAGCAAATATTCCCCCTCTGAAACCAGTGAAAAATGTGGCTCACCCACTTATGATAAGTGCAGCTCTGCAGCAAAGTTCCAAGCAAAGCTCTCTCCAGCCAGTCTCCAAGAGCAGCACCTGCACAGGCAGAGCAGAAGTATGCTGCACAGAAGCAGGTTACCTGCCTGCAGAAGAGGATCCTATGGGATTAGGGGACTCTTGCCTCTCGATGTTGTGGGTGCCCCATCGCAGGAGGTTTTCAAGAAAAGATTGGACAGCCATCTGTCCAGGATGGTATGAGGTCTGGGATGGTATGAGGTCTCCTGCCTTGGGCAAGGGGTTAGACTAGAAGACCTCCAAGGTCCCTTCCAACCCTATAATGAATCTAAGATTCTATGAGTATGACTCTTTCTGGAAGACTCTGAGTGGCTGCAGCTAGACCTTGGGCCGCTCTCTGGCATCTTCTGTATAAAAGTGTTTGTCTGAGGCTTACTAAACTGCTTGAAAGCAATGCGCCCACAGCCAACTGACAAATTCAGTCCCTTCCTTTTTATTTTGTTTGTGGTTGTTATGTATGTATGAGTAAGTTAGCTGCTTTTCCCAGTGCATGTTGGAGAAGAAACAGAATATATAAGAGTGAGTGAATGTTCTAGGAAGTTAGTCAGAATTGGAAACTTTAGATAATTAGAATTGTGACTGTTAGATCGATAGCGGGTATGATTTTGAACTTCAGACAGACAGGTAGGATTTTACCCACAGCTGGACTATAAGACAAATGTGAGAAGAAATAATTTAGTTCAGATAGATTTTAAAAGGTGGATGAAATAACTTTAACCTGTATATTACTGTTGCAATCCCAATCCTTAGTATTTAATTTATTTTAAAAAAACCCGAAAACACGTTTTGTTTGTACAAAAATCTCTTTGTTTCCCAGTCACCCCCACTGTTACTTGACCGTAGCTCACCAAAAGTGACCAAAAACTTTTCTATAGAAATAAAACATTGAAAGATACTTAACAGTCTAAGAGTACAGAACATCACAAATCTAAACAGTAATTTTGCAAAATACATCATAATTCACATCAGAACGATTTCATAATGAGATCACCACGTTTCACCTCCCATTCGTTAATCATTTCCCTTACTTTCAAGTAACACATTAAGGAGTCTCTTAATTAATCTCTTAATTAGTCACTTAATTTTAGACCTATCCTTCCTAATGGATGATTTTCTGATGCTTTGCTGGCATAGCTGTCCACTGCTGGTCTGGTTGTTGCCTGTTGGAGAAAGTATGTGTGCGCGTCTGCCTCTTTTCTCCCAAACTCACACTCTTGATGAATTGCATCCCTCTCTATCTTCCCTCTCATTAAAAAAAGAACATCTTGACCTCCTTTAAAAGAAGAATGATAAACAAGGTTAGCAGTATTAAGTGTACCATGCAAGGTAGATGTTTTGCTGTTTTGTCACTTACTTTATTTAACAATGAAAAAAGGAAAGTTGCTGAGGCCTGCTGAATGATTGCCACAAGAAAAGGTGGGGAAGGAGCAGGAAGGGGAGTGTCATTAATTGAAAGGGGAACAATTGGAGTGACCCAAAGACCAGTCTGGATGGGAGAAGAAACACCAATCAGTATGAAGGGAAGGATTGCTCAAATGAGAGATAAAATATATTGCACTAAAGGTAAGAACCTTTTAAGTGTGAACTAGACCTCTCCACCTTCCTACATCTGGATAGGCCCTAAAACTCAAAGGGCAGCAATGAAGAAACTAGAAAAGATCATCAAGTGTAAGGACGTGTCATTAGAGAGCAAGACCAAGATAATCCATACTCTTCTATTCCTGAACTCCATGTATGGGTGTGAAAGCTGGACAAAAAAGCTGACAGGACAAAAATTGTTTTCTTTGAAATATAGCGGTGGAGGAGAGCTTTGTATCCACCCTGAATGGCCAGAAAGACAAACAAGTGGGTCCTAGATCAAATTAAACCTGAACTACCTTTGGAGGCAAAAATGTTGAAACAGGCTGTCCTACTTTGAGAAAATGAGAAGATAGGATATGAGATGGACTGAATCCCTAAAGGAGTTTACAAGAGCTGAGCAGGGCAGTGGAGAACAGGACATTTTGGAGATCCCTCATTCATACGGTCGCCATAAATCAAGAGATAACTTGATGGAACGTGGCAACAATAATAACAACTGCAGAATGAGCTGTTGCCTTAGAAATAGTGATTTTGGTTGCTCAAAGGTACTTTGTATGAAACAGGAGGCTTAGATTATTATTACTGGACTGAGGCTTGATTGTTTAAAAAAAAGAGATTGAGATCTATGCCCAAGTGACCCACTGCTCAGATTAAGCTTTGGCTCTAACCAGCCTCGCACAGTACTTTTTTCCTTTAACACACAGTGTCATGTAAAATTTGTGTCTGTCTCCCTGTCCAAAGGTAAACTTTTGCAGGATGTTTTTACAAGCCAGATGCATTCCAAAAAATTGCAAAGCTTTCCTATGCAAATTTCCTCTTATGCATTATTGCAATATAATGCTCTCAGCTTTTCACTGTCATATGTACATTGCCAGACTGCGTGGCACACACTGCTGCTGTTCTGTGGATCTATTTACAATCTCAGAACATGTACTGGTAAAGTCTGGGCTTGGATTTAGTCTCACAATGAACCTATCTCCACTAAAGCAAATGAAAAACAGGCTTGTCTGCATAGGTTTTCATCCTAGCACTTGCAGTATTAATGGTCTAGTGCATTAATGCACGGCCAGTGCCAGTGGAAAGGATGTAAATCTTCCCTTATTTTGTTCTTGCAGGTGAGAAGAGAATTTTAAAAGCTTTCCCTCCATTGAGTGATTTTTTTCTTTGGTTTTACTGTATTTTGCCAAAAATTCACGTAAATACCTTTTGCACAAAAAGTTGTACTTTACATGGAGAAGTTCATATTTTGCATAAAATGCATCACGTTTACATGAAACGCAAGGATATTTGTTCATAAAATATAAGGTTTTTTGGGGGAAAAGTTTGTTTTCTTAATGGTGTTGTTGGTAAAAAATATTGCTGTTTTTTGTTTTTGCTCTCATGCAAGAGTGAAAGATCTCACATAAGTTGAGAGGGAGGACTTGAAGTGTCAATACACCCTTTTTCATTGAAGAGAAGGTTTGTGAATCTTCAATAAAATCTTTAGCCAGCAATTCTTTAAAACACTGGGAGTATATTAAGAGGATATGTTTATGCACTGTTGTGAGAAGCCTGACAAGCCTGCATGGCTGAAGATCATCTGCTTTTCAACCTATGTTAATTTATGTTCAGACATATAATGGTTTTAAGATGGCCCACTGTGGTGAGATTATACAAACTTTAGATTTAAGAAGAAATGTGGCAATACAGTGAAAAGGCCTGCCAAACACTAATGTTACTGTTATAACTATATTGTTCCCAATGAACTGTACTTCCAGTGTGGAGGCTTATATTTCATTATGACTGATTAAAAATGGCATGATGAGTAGACATGGGAACGAATAAAAAAATGAATTGCAACATTGATGAGATATAGCTG
Organism: Intellagama lesueurii; assembly: GCA_037013535.1. Taxonomy (NCBI): domain Eukaryota; kingdom Metazoa; phylum Chordata; class Lepidosauria; order Squamata; family Agamidae; genus Intellagama; species Intellagama lesueurii. Next base: position 203,286,848 of record JBAJHW010000003.1, on the reverse strand, counting down.
ATTCATGGAATATTCATGCCTTCATCTTTGTCAGCTCTGGAGACTCCGATGAATACGAATAGATTAATACTTACCCATTTTTATTCATCCCTTCATGCAGGCTGGCTGCAGAAAGGGAATTCCCAGTTTCCGTTCCCACAGCCAGCCTGCTTGTCAATGTCCTGACCATCAGCTGAGGGTTGAGACATCGATGAATATTCGTCACTAAAATTTGGTGCTATATCAATTCATCCCTTCGTTGTCAACTTTGATAAATAACGAATTATGACGAATCACCGTTTTTTCCAATTCATCCCCATCTCTAATGATGATGAATGGAGTATGTTTAATCCTAGGCAGCTCTGGAACATTGGGAAAAGAAAATACAATGGACAGTTGCTGGCTGATGTTACCAAGAAGAGATGAAATTCATGTATTTTTACAAAAATGCATTTATCTAGGGAATTTACAGCCTGAATTTGAACACCAATAGCCTATGCAAAATATAGGAATGTAAGGCCATTTTCCAAACTGCTTGGAGTCCCCGAGTTCAGGAAATCTGTACTAAATATGCACTCTAAAACTTTATTTCTCTTGGTTTAAAGTCTTGGGAAATCAGAGATTAGTTTTACATCCAACATAGCGACCTTGCATTTCAAAATCTGGAAGGATGAACTTCCGCCTTTTTTGAGGCACAGAGATATGATAATGTTTAGAATCAAATGCAAAAGGAACATTAAGATATTTAACATTCCTGTTTATGCAAGCATGAGTCTCATTCTTCTGCTGAAAAGCATAACATCATGCTCTATTTTTAGTTTAACTGCTTAGATTTTCATTGAGCTGTTATGATATATAAACTGCCAAAAGAAATATTCTCATGCTACGTTCTAATGCAGTGTGATATAAATAACCTTTAAAAAACCCAGCACAGTGTAATGGAGGAATTAGCTGACATTCTTTCCTTAACACTGCCTGCAGATGGGCAATGCAATAAACAAGTAGTCAAATGTACCTTGGTGTCAGTTTAGGGAAAATAGCAAAGCCAGTGGGAATTACATCAGAGCTTAATTTAATGGTACACTTGTATTCTTGTTAACTTTCAGATAGGAAGAATTAGGTCCTTACTGAGTATGTGTGAAATTTCCACAATTATTTCCACTAATATTCACACTCCCCAGAAAAGTAACACTGACTGTTTAGGACATGAATTTCATAAGGCAAGTTTTTAAAAATGTGTTAGTCTGGATCCTGGCTATCGTAAATCAGCTGCCATGCTGCTGATCAGCTCCTTCTGAAGACAATGCTCATCACCATTCCTCATTCAACAATTGGTTCACTCTCATGCAAACACACATACACAAAGCAACAACAATAGTTAGCAACTGGATCATCAGTTACAGTAGGTGTTCTCATATAATCAGTACTACTAGCCCATGGAAAACAGAATGGCCAATTTACTCTGCTTCTATATTACTGGTTTCTATATTGCATGCTGGATGCTGGAGTAGGAGTATGAGTTGAGGGGGGGGGCAGAACACACTTGTAGTGTGCAAGGGCAGAAGGAAAGGTTTATAAGCAAAGGAAAAGGGAAAAGGAATTCATGAGATTCCTGAATTCTCTGGTGGGTTTTTCAGCTGATGTGGATAGCAGGATCCTAAACTTACTATGAAATTATGGAGCAGGAATGAGCTGGAAATGCCTGTACTCCAGCCATTCTGAACTTTTTTTTTTTTTTGCCATGGCCATAAACACAATATGAAAGAACACAATATGAAAGAAAGATGGGCTAAATCAGGATTATATAAATCACATAATGAGCCCTATAAAGTGGTGTGTGAAGAATTGTTTCCTGCCTGTGACCCCCTTCAAATGTGCCAGGCCCCCCAGGGGGCCATATGGCCCCTCTTGGGAATGACTGCTTTAGTCAATGGAACCATATTACACAAATGCATAAGGAGCCGTACTAGCTCCCTATTCTCTAGTTCAGGGGTTGTCAACCCCCGGTCCGCGGCCCGTTGCCAGTGGCCTGAGCCCGACCAGGCCGCTGAGACAGACCTCCCGCCCCACCCCCCGCACACACTCACCCCGCACAGCCCATTTGCACCTGCGCGCGCGCTCCAGCGTGACCATGCGAGCACAAGTGCGCCCAGACAAGCGCTGCACCGCCGTTTCCGCATGCGCATGAGCGCAAGCGCGCCCAGACGAGCCTCACCTCCCTTCCCGCGCCTCACCCCACGCACCGGGTTCCACAAAGGACAGGCGCACACGCAGGCGAGTAAGGCCGTTACCCATGCGCCGGTGTCGGTAGCGGTGCCTGTGTTAGGTGGGAAGTCTCTATGCGAGAGAAAATAAAGGAGAAGGGGGGAGGGGAGGGAAGATGGCATGCTCCGGGTCAGCTGATACCGGCTGTCAGGGAGCAGTGGGGGGGGGAGAGAGAACTGTGACAGAGAAGAAAACTGGACACCTTGGTGTGGACGGGAATGTGAAGGGGAGGAGGCAGGTGGGGTTGGGGTGTGGGGGACGGTTTCCCTGACTTGAGGAGGGTCGAAGGGTTCCTCCTACTCCACCCCACCCTTTTCCCAGAGGAACCCCTGGCAAGCATGGAAGACCTGCAGAGGGGAGTTGGCCGCAAGGCGTCCATTGTCTGGCGGAGCCCGGAGTGGAGAAACGGCGCTTTGTGCGAGGGAAGGGGATGTTGCGAAAAGGGGAGGGGAGGGCTCGCTGCCGCCGCCAGTCCTGTTACGGTGGGGAACATCTTTGAAAGTCGTGTGGAAAGGAGGCAGGTGTGCATTGGGGGGATTGGGTTGGGAGTCGTGTTCGAGCAATCAGCTGAACCTTGTCATCTCCGACTCCTGGAGTGGGAAGGGTCCTTTTATGGCAAGGTGACTGAGCAGCCACATTGTCACGTGGAATTGGGAAATACAGAAATTTTAGGATGACCTGTTGGGGGAGGGTCTGAATTCACCAAAAAGGAGCAACCTTCCTGTTTAAAGTCGAGAATAGCTGTATGGTGGTTTTGTAGGAAAAATCTTCATGGGTATTTGGGGGACAGGGGAGTGCAAGGGCTTAAGGAGACCCTGATAAATTCATCGGTTTACTGGGTGTGTCTCATGTTCCTGTTCTCATTGTCATTGTTATTGGGTTAAGGCTAACCCAAGTGAGCATATAAATACTAAAAAAGGTCAACCAAATACAGTGGATATAAAAAGTTTACACACCCCTGTTAAAATGTCAAGTGTCTGTGATGTAAAAAAATGAGACAAAGATAAATCATTTCAGAACTTTTTCCACCTTTAATGAGACCTATGAACCGTACAACTCAGTTGAACAACAAACTGAAATCTTTTAGGTGGAGGGAAGTAAAAATAAAAAACTGAAATAATATGGTTGCATATGTGTGCACACCCTTAAACTAATACTTTGTCGAAGCACCTTTTGATTTTATTGCAGCACTAAGCCTTTTTGGGTTTGAGTCTATCAGTATGGCACATCTTGATTTGGCAATATTTGCCCACTCTTCTTTGCCAAAATGCTCCAAATCTGTCAGATTGCAAGGGCGTCTCCTGTGCACAGCCCTCTCCAGATCACCCCACAGATATTCAATCAGATTCAGGTCTGGGCTCTGGCTGGGCCATTCCAAAACGTTAATCTTCTTCTAGTGAAGCCATTCCTTTGTTGATTTGGATGTATGCTTTGGGTCGTTGTCATGCTGAAAGATGAAGTTCCTCCTCATGTTCAGCTTTCTAGCAGAAGCCTGAAGGTTTTGTGCCACTATTGACTGGTATTTGGAACTGTTCATAATTCCCTCTAGCTTGACTAAGGTCCCTGTCCCAGCTGAAGAAAAATAGCCCCAAAGCATGATGCTGCCACCACCATGCTTCACTGTGGGTATGGTGTTCTTTTGGTGATGCGCAGTGTTGTTTTTGCGCCAAACAGATCTTTTGGAATTATGGTCGAAAAGTTCAACCTTGGTTTCATCAGACCATAATACTTTCTCCCACATGCTTTTGGGAGACTTCAGATGTGTTATTGCAAAATTTAGCTGGGCTTGGATGTTTTTCTTCGTAAGAAAAGGCTTCCGTCTTGCCACTCTACCCCATAGCCCAGACATATGAAGAATACGGGAGATTGTTGTCACATGTACCACAAAGCCAGTACTTGCCAGATATTCCTGCAGCTCCTTTAATGTTGCTGTAGGCCTCTTGGCAGCCTCCCTGACCAATTTTCTTCTAGTCTTTTCATCACTTTTGCAGGGACGTCCAGTTCTTGGTAATGTCACTGTTGTGCGATATTTTCTCCACTTGATGATGACTGTCTTCACTGTGTTCCATGATATATATAAAGCCTTGGAAATTGTTTTATACCCTTCTCCTGACTGATACCTTTTTAACAATGAGATCCCTCTGATGCGTTGAAAGCTCTCTGTGGACCATGGCTTCTGCTGTAGGATGTGACTAAGAAAATATCAGGAAAGACCTACTAGCACAGCTGATCTTTATTTGGGATTCCTCAGAGGCACTTTAAATGATGGCATAACATACTACAGCATAACAAGTACCCCCACGCACGGACGCCCCCCCATTCACGGATGCCGGCGGCGGCAGCCCCCCCCCCCCCCCCGGTCCTTGGAAGAATGGTCTTCAACAAAACCGGTCCCTAGCATTAAAAAGGCTGGGGACCACTGCTCTAGTCAACCCAGTTAAAATTCAAAGTTCTGCTTATCATCTTTAAAGCCCTAAAGAGATTGCAGTCCAAATCCTTGAAGTGGCATCTCCTGAGATATAATCCTCTCCAGGATTCAGAGAAGGTCCTTCTCTGAGGAACAGACTGAGTTTGAATTCATTGCTAATCCCAATTATTGTCAGTGGGATTTACAGAAGTATTTTTTTTACACTCAACCACCAATTAAATGATTGAGTTTGGTGATCCGAATCAGGCTTATGTGTTTACAAAGGCAAAGTCCTTCTGTCCTCAATGTTAATATGAATAGCAACAATAATGTTTTCTTTTTGGCACCAAATTAAAATATTTCTCTTTGCCCAGACATTTTGAATTTTACATTTTCCAATCAGATTTTACATTTAATGCATCTAATTGCTGATTTTTTTGCTCATTGAAGAGATTATATGCATTTTAGTTTACATTTTTAAAATATTAGATTTGTCCTTTTTACTCAGGAATCCCTTGTGAGGGCCAGATTATAAATATTTAAAATAAATTATATCTATCTATCTATCTATCTATCTATCTATCTATCTATCTATCTATCTATCTATCTATCTATCTATCTATCTATCTATCTATCTAATATAGCAAACATAAAGGAAGCATATAATGTATCTGAATTATAGCTTAGAAACCACAACAAACACACCAAGAAATTAAATCTAAGACATTTCCCTTATATTTTGAAAAAAGGATACTAGTAATCCTACATTGTTCACAAACACACACACACATACATCCTTAAGAAAGTGACACTAAGAAACTAGAAATTATCCTTGGATGTGTTCGTATTTTCAAATCTTGTTATTTCAAAACTTATCCCACGCTCTAGGGATGTGGTCTCAAGGTTAAAATTGTCCGAGGCTAAAAATCAACACAACAGTGCAATTACCTTACCCAACAACTTAACAAGGAGTTGCTGAGATGGATGTGATAACCTTCCCAAGAGATAATGAACTGTTTCTGAAAGGTGAAAACCAAAATAAATCAACTAAAGTGTTAAAGTTCCAGAAATCTTGTACCATCTGAGAGTACAACGTATTACTAGCCAGAGCCTGGTATCCAATTTCATGCAATTCACACATAGATTATGCCTTGAAAAGGCCAGAAAATTAGCAACCAGCTTCAAGAGAAATAATTTTTCCAGGTCAACCCAATGGTAAACAGCAATATGTTTGTTTGAATAAGGATTTATTCTATTGCATAAATGTTGATTCAGATCTGGTATTCTAGCTAAGCACACTAAAAATGGAATGTGCTGTTCTTTTATAGTTGTAGTTTTGGAAGAGGTATCCATGTTAGTCAGTCCAAGCATATCAGGCAAAATCCAAAGAAACAAAACCAAAAAGGATAAAAACCGGTAGCACCTTAAAGACTAACTATTATATTTTCAAGTGAGCTTTTGTGCACACATACCCTTCGCCAGACATATTGTCCTTTTTTTGGTTTTGTTTTGTTTGGATTTTGCCTGATATGCTTTTATACTTGGTTTCTGTTTTAAACCTCCTTTGCCATGTAGTTTTCTGTGACAGGAAAGAAGATCAGGGTTCAGTGACAAATAGTACCAGGCTTTGCATACAGAGGATTCTAGTATCACTCTAGGGAATTACCAATTTAGAAAAGGAATAAGATAGAAGGCAATATGGAAAAAAAAACCTCTGCCTCAGATTGATTGATTTAATTTCATTTATGTACAGCCCCATTAGTGCAATGCACTATTCTGGGCAGTTTATAAACTAAAAAGGCAAACAACACAACCACACAACTTAAAACAGTCAAAAAGCCAAAATAAATATATCAAAAAACAGAACCAGAAAGCACAACATTTCATAATGGCAGGCAATGGCGAAAAATCATATGAGGCTGCTACCAAACACATCTCTAAAGAGCACTGTCTTCAGCAGCCTCTTGAAGGTAGCCAAGGAGGGGGGCAGTCACAGCTCAACTGGCAGTCGATTCCAATAGGTGAGTGCCACAGTCAAGAACTTCTTGTTGATGTTTTCCTGGCCACCTTCAGTATGGCCACCCAGAGGAGGACTGCCTGAGTGGATTTGGTGGTGTGGGTAGATGTTCTTGCAGAAAGGTACTCTCCACCAAGTAACAAGGTCCCAAACCACGGAAAGCTTTCTGGATAAGCACCAAAACCTTAAACGTGACCTGAGACACAGCGGGTAACGAGTGCATTTGATGTGGTCAAATTTATTCACACCAACTACCACTGGCAACTGCATTCTGGACCTGCTGCAGTTTTTGGGTCAACCTCAAGGGAAGCCCCATGTAGAGGCTGTTACAAGATCTTTGTCTTGTCCGGGTTCACTTTGAGCCTGTTTGCCCTGGTCCAATCTAAAACTGAAGGCAGGCAGTGCTCAAGTGTTTGGACAGCATCCACTGCAGAAGATGTGAAGGACAGATAGAGTTGCGTGTCATCAGCATACTAGTGACACCTCACTCCAAAACTCCTGATGACCTCCCTCAACAGCTTTACATAGATGTTAAAGAGCACTGGGGAGACTGACGACACCTGAGGAATTGAGGGTCCCACAATTGAGGGTCCTAGGAGGCAGACAACTCATCTCCAAGCTGTATGCTCTGGACACGAGGAAGGACTGGAACCAACTGGGTGCTAAACCCCTGATCCCCACCTTCAACAGTCTGCCCAGGACACCATGGTAGATGGTCTTAAAAGCTGCTGAGAAATCCAGAAGAATCAACAGGGTAAGTCCTCCCTTATGGGCCTCTCATAAAAAATATGAAAGGCCCAAGGTTTGGCATAGCTGGTTTACACTTATTATCAACAGCTCTCTGGAATTTCAGACATATGTCAGCAACTAAATCCAAACAGAGACTGCAGAAGTTACTGCTATGGACTACATTTCACAGAAGACTGCATCCAGGCTGGCAGAGATATTCTGGGAATTGTAATTCAAAACCATTCCCCCCCCCCCCATCTCTTTTTTTCACCCTGAGATCTTTTGAGTGGAAAGCAGGTCCATCATGCTAGGCAGCTTAAAACAACAACTATAGAGTAAGCAGAAATCAAATTGATGTGGGTATGAGCATACCAACAAAATAAAGACAGACATCCTTGCTCAATATCACGGGCTGCTCTCAGGTTACTATCTTAAAACACTTCAGGTCACTGTGTGCTTGCAGTAAATTTTGAACTCCAGTCAGCTCCCTAACACAAAGATAATGATAAAAGTGCTGTTCATATGCCCACTTACTCCACAATGAAAGAGAAGAATCTAATTAACCTGGGTCTCTTTATCTTGCTTTCAGCTTGCTTCAGTGGCTTTGGTTTAATCGCTACATCATGTAAACAAATTAGCTAAAGTGTTGATCTCACGATAAACCCCAGATACTGATCCCTGGTATGAAGAATACTACTTTCTCAACTGCAACATTTATCAGGAAAGGTGAACAAATCACACCAACAATTTTGTACAAACCTTTCTTATGAAAAATATTTCAGTAGCTCAGAGCTGCTATTGTCCATGCAGAAGTTTTAGCTGGGCATAACCAGGACCAAGATCAGAGCTGGTCTGTTCATTAATCAGAGTGCAGTACCCACCACGCGGGGGCAAAGTGCCAAAAGTGGCAAGTGGCACAGCTCCTCTCTCCTGTAGAGCCCCTACTGATGATTGCTCTTCCATAATCTCTACTGTGCATCTTCCTTCACTGGCATCCTTTGTCTCAAATCACACTGTTGCACCTCCCTTCCTCATGCTTTGTACCCTGCTGTGCAACCTACCTTCCTTCCTTCCTTCCTTCCTTCCTTCCTTCCTTCCTTCCGCCCGCCCGCCCGCCCGCCTGCCCGCCCGCCTCTGGTCTACACTCTGTAAAGCAGCACCTGCTGCACAAAGTGCTCTGTGCTATTTTAATCAAAGCACAGGTAGGTAGGTTGGTGGAGGAGTGATACTGCTACAAAGCGAGGAGCAGATGAAAAGAGAGGTGAAGAGGAGGAGGTGGGAAAAGGAAGGCTGGGGCAGTCAGTCATGTGGCATTAATGGGAAGACAGGAGTGGCGTCCCTGATCTCAAGAGCCAAAAGAGCCTTGATTACTTCTCTTTCAGGTAGCATGACTAGCTTCAGAACAGCAAAGATAAAAATGGTACTATAAAAGCCAGAACTGAAGTAAACAGGACTAAATGTCACTGTGAACAAAATAGACATTTTTTAAAAAAATTAATTCACTTGTTTTTGTTGAGCTGCATTCATTCATTTTGGACAATTCTGGTTATAAAAACTTTCTGAGTTACCACACGAAATGCTGTTGTAAAATTTCCAGAACTGCTTTACAAAAGACCTATTGTCTGATTCTTGTGGCCTGAAGCTCAGCTATGTGAGGAACTGTGAAAAGGAAACAGTGTGTAAGTCTCAGCGATTACACTTTTCTGGCCCTCTTGCTTGCGGTTTTGCGTCTCTTCTGAAAGGGCTGTATTGACCCTTCTTGCCAGCCTTCTTTTCTTGATGACCTTTTCGAGCAGAAGATTAGGAAATCTAAGGAATTGGATCCATTGTAAAGAAGCAAGTGTGAAATGTTGTTTTATATTTAAATTCAGAAGGATTTGTCTCTTCTTAAAAAAGAAAGAAAAGAAAACCATTCCAGTCAGAATTCTTACTATTTCTGTCATTAGAAACAAAAATAAGAAGCACTAGGGATTTTTAGATCCTGCATATTGGCTATGAAAGCAGAACATTCTTCCTTAAAACTGCATTTTCATGGAGGTGCTAGTGTTTCTTAATAAATAGTAACATTTGCAAAGGAAAAATGAGTGTGCCTTATTGCAGTAATTGTCAGTTTTCATTGCCCACACTTCAGAATTATTGTAATATTTTCTTTCTGATAAGCATTCTTCTACTTCTAGCTCCTTAACTGTAAGAGTGGGTTTCTTTGTATTACAGTGTGAATACACTAAGAGGTGTTCTGTCCCAAAGGTTTGGTGCTGTAGAAATAATCCACACAGTGTATCACATACCAAGGAGGCAAAGGGAAAATGGCACCTTCCTTCTTTCTATATAAAAGAAACTAACTGGACCAGTGATCTGTAAAGTACTCACAGTATTTCTTATTCTTGGTGCTTTTCTGGGCTCATTTCCCCTTCCCCACTCCACCTGTTCTTTTAGGTAGGAAACTGCCAAATTCTGCCTAGCTTAACACCTTTTCCAGTAAATCTTGTGCAAGATGTCATTCTGTGCAGGACCTGAAACAATCCTGTTGCAGTTTGGCGTTTCTTCTGCACTATCCATGTAAACTCTGTGCAAAAAAGACACAACTCTCCACACAAATTCTAATAATCCTGAACTAGATAATAATCCTAGATATGGATAGCTCAGTGATTTAGGTATCCGGCTGGGGAGCCAGAGGCTGGCAGTTTGATTCCCCACTAGCCACCTGAACAGGGGCTGGACTCAATGATCCACAGGATCCCTTCCAGCTCTACAGTTCTAAGATGCCGTGGCGGCGGCTGCTGCTGCTTTCCTCCAGGAAAGAAGTAAGCAGTCAGCAAACTTCCAAACAAATTCTGTAAGATTTCCCATGAGATTTCTCAGGTAAAATGCTTGTTCAGAAAGGTCACATTTAGGAGAAAAGAGTGGACTTTTTTCTTGCTTTTTTCTGCTGCAGCAAGGGGCTGCAGGATTCCTATTCCTCAACTGGATTGGCAGTTGACTACAACATACATCATCAGATAATTTATTGTCACCACACCTGATGGCAGCAGGGCAGTTTGGGGGTGTGACACACCTAAAGGTCTGTCCTTCAAGGGAACTCAATATCAGAGGGAAGGAAGGGCTGAAGTAATAGCCTCCCCTAGCAACTGCCCCTTGAGGCAGTAACATTACTCTGCCTAATGACAGAGGTGGCATAGCATACATGTCACAAGGGAAGAGTTTGACCTCACTGGTAGAGCACATTCTTGGAGAAGATCTGGGTTCAAGCCCAGAAGAGTGAAGGTCAGTCAGAAATGACATAACAAAACATGGTGCAGCAAAAATCTGACTCAGGATTACAAAACGTCCTATGCCTGAAGCTCAGTTTAGGACATTTCCTTAGCGGAGGGGAAATACATAATTTGTTTATCTGTAAGATATGTATGCTCACCACAGCAATTGATTACAAGACTTAAAATAACTTATAGTAAATACACAATCACCCTGGTGATAGGAATGGTGTCTCTTATCCTCTAAATCAGAACTGTGAAACAGAACCCATGCAATTCTTTGCAAAAAGTCCCACTGAATATATTAAAAGCTGTGCAAAAGCATGGCTTGGCTGCCCATCCACATGAACAATTCTGTGGTCTCCCTCAAGGAATTTTCATTTGGTGCCCTCCAAAACCTGTCAATGTCCGTACTATCATCTCTCATGAACAATGTAGCCTGGCAATATTTTTTCCTATGTGTCCAATTTGAAGATGCCCCTGCAAGTGGAGCAAGGATCAGTCACTAAATATCTGCCCCAATGAACCACACATTGAATTAAAAAAAAAAAAAAAAAGAACAAGAAAGGAAAAACAGAATATAACGAATCACTAAGATCAACTACAGGTACATGAAAGGGACTGTTCCACAGGAAAACCTTTTGGCTTGACCCTGCATTCTTTGTACACTGTAACTGCTCCAATAACTTGAAAATGTGAGGATCTGAAAAATAGGTAATGAAAGAGCTTCACACATGAAAGCTCACATTTTCAATAAGGAACCTGAAGTACACATTTGTAGATTTATTCATAAAGGGTGGCATAAAACGTAATAGGCTCAGTACTGAATAAATAATGTATGTTTTTAAAATGTTTCAAAATATACAGGAATATTACAGTTGGCATAAACTGTATCATGCTTCAATAATCTCTCCTTTGATATGTACTATTAATCATTTATACAGCCCTTACAATGTTCCAAATGCTTTAAAGTCTTTATACTGCTTGTCCTTGCAGGTTATGTGGTAGGTCACAACAATTCACATTTTGATCAAAGAGAACTGCATTTAATATTAGATCGTCAAGTCACTCATTTCAGTTGGCATCTGAACACAAGTTCAACTCAAACTTTGACCTCCTAGATCACATTGGCTGAACAGGAATGTTCAAGTGGTTTTCCCCCCCCAGTGTCTGTATATGCATAGTGAATACTCTATTTTTATGCAGAAATAATAGAACAGACACATGCAAATGTATTCTGATTCACAGAACCTCAGCTTTAGAAAGGATCTTAGCTGTGGCTTCAATATGAACTTCAAATATGAAGTTCATCTCCAAACAACGGAGATGAACTTCATATTTGGCTTGTGAGATTATGGCTATACCATAATATTCCATAAAAGACATGAGCATCTTTGTACATAGGATTCCACCTTTCAATTGTACATAGGATTCACCTCTGTACGTAGGATTCCACTGGGAAAAAAACTCACTTTCATGGAAGTTCTGCTAGTAGAGACAGATAAATCTATACATTGTAGTTTCCTCCAAATCTCCCCATTTGCTGAAGGCACATTCATTTTGCCCCACAGCCACAACACGATTAAAAACACCAAAAAAATTAATCCCTCAAAAAAAGCTACATAAAAATTTGTGTACATTTTTGTACAGAATTTCCTGATACATTTTTAAAGCATTTTTCCCATTATTGTGCATAAGTTTTCCTAATATAATAATTTTCATGCACACTCTCCCAGAATATATGTATTCTTATAAGCATTTGTGGGCTGAAATCCACTAGTAAGTTACAACTAGAGCAGGCCTTCTGAACCAATGGAACTTACAGAGGTGTATACTCACCAAATCCACAGTGATTTAATGGAGCTACTCTAGTTGTGACTTACTACTGGATATTGTGTTGCAAATTGGACTGAAAAATTCTGAAAAATGTGCATTTCAACATAAAATTGTGTTCCCAGTTTGCTTATAGGTTCAACATATCTCAATTTGGTAAATTCATACAGAAACTTGACAATTTTCTTCTGCTTTTCTCTTTGGAAGAATAACACTGCATCCCAAGGGCTCTTGAATGAAGCCCAACATTCCCTCTAATTTTCCACCAGCACTGAGCAGAAACCCACCCCTGATGCAACCAGAACCAAATGAACAGCAACACTAACTGCAGCTGCGCGGCACTAATACAGTCCTGTGCACCCTCATACCCACACAGCTTAGGGGGAATGTTGACATGTTTTGTATACCTGTCCCATGCAGACTTGCTGTATGACCTGCAGATAGTTGTGAATTGGAAATACATTTTCAGAACATGAAGGAATGGGTATTGAAACCAAAGGCTGGAATCCTGCATGTTGCTGCGTTAATGCAAAGTTATGCCCAGGCAACAAGGATTGGAAGAATTGATAGATGCGCAGTTCCCACCACAACCAACTGTGCAATGCAGCTATGGAAGTGCTCCATGAATAGCATTTTGACCTTGGCATTATTAAAGCTACCACCTGATGTTACTACTCTGTAGGATTTCAGTAGTTATTTAGAATTTTACATGTTTATGCCTACAGGGGGTTCCCCACTATGATGGAGTGAATAGAGTGAGACACTAGGACTCAGAAGACCTGAGTTTGAATATCTGCTTGGACATGGAAAATCACTGGGTAGAGGTGTAAAACTGATAAAACCACTTCTTAAATATCTCACTTTGAAAGCCCTTTTAGAGTTGCTGTAAGTTGCTACTGACTTGATGGTGCACAACACACACACACATGCCTATGGGAGAAAGCTGTTTACTTGTTGAGTTTGAATATACTTCTCCTTTGTGTTTTTAATGGCACATTTTCAAATTTGCTTTGTGCACCTGCTTGCACTTCATGTCTGAGGGGAGCTTGCGTCAATGAAATCCTGAGAAAATCTCCATAGTTTCATACAATATTTTTGAAAGTGCTACTTAAATTCTGTTTCTGAAAGTTGCTTTATTTTACAAAATTTAGAGGCTATGTTTCTTTGGGGAAGGAGTTGGCATATGTAAAACAAAATGTCTTTAATAATGGTACCTACAGAGACTCATCTTTAAGAGCTACTGTTTATTTATTTAAATATAAAATCACATCTGGATTTTGAAATAACCCAGGATTTTTTTTTATGCTTCTAACTAAACAACAGTCAAGCTATCTTCTTTGACCATCATGTATAAATCAGCTGCAGTGGCCATGATACAAATATCCTTTAATTACATTTTAATTACATTTAATAAAATGTACTGACTTGTTTTTTTCTACTGTATTCCCCATTCTCCTTAAAATCTGTATTACACTCTGTGAATGGATGAACACCAAATTCATAGCATCTTCTCAGTTTTTTAAAAAAATAATTATATTTTTAGAAGAGGAAGCCATGTTAGTCTGTGCTAGCAATTCAGGCCAAATTTAAAAATAAAAATAAAAATGAAGACAACAAAAATGTTGTGGCACCTTAAAGACTAACTGTTATATTTTAAGCTGAGAAAGTGGACTTGTCCATGAAAGCTCACATTAAAGTACAGCAGTTAGTCTTTAAAGTGCCACAATTATTTGCTCTTTTTTCTTTTTCTTTTGTTTTGCCTAAAAAGAATTAGATATATATTCCATCCATAATGTTATGTAACTGTGTTAATAATTTATGATAGTATAGAAGATGAAACAAATATAAACCAACTAAAGAACCTAAGAGCAAGAGATACTCCCTGAACATAAAATCAAGTCTTGAGACTTCATCAAAATATAAACACATAAGCTCAGAAATCATGCTAGGATTCCCAACTGGAATCAGTGAGACCAGCCCATATAATTCCATGCAATAATAATAATAATAATAATAATAATAATAATAATAATAATAATAATAATAATAATAATAATAATAATAATTATTATTATTATTATTATTATTATTATTATTATTATTATTATTATTATTATTATTATTATTATTATTTATTTATTTATTTCATTTATACCCCGCCTATCTGGTCTTGCGACCACTCTAGGCGGCTTCCAAACAACATAAAACAACAGATAAAATCACAAAATTATTACAAAAACAATTTCCATAACAATTATAAAACAAAAAATAAAGATAAATAGAAAAGGTAAAAAGATCAGGTATTGACTGGAGGGAAGGCCTGTATAAACATCCATGTTTTTAATTGATTTTTAAAGATACCCAGCGTAGGGGCGGCACGAATCTCCGGAGGAAGATTATTCCAGAGGCGAGGAGCGATTTGTCCCTTTTTGGATCCCACACCTCTGGCACCTATGTGGCGTTGGACCCACTCGTGCCTTGGTCTGTCCACCTAGACTCAGACCTCAGAGCACACCAGGGCAAAACTAAACTCTTTGCTTTCTTCCACTGCTGCCACCAGGAGATCCCTAGATCCCCATAACTCCTTTAGAAAGAATCAGGTCCACTCTTTAATGAAATAGAAAGATCTTTAGTTTATTTGCTTATTTGTTTCAGTATTTTAATATTCAGTTCTATTCCTTCTCCCTTCCAGTCACTGGTCAATCACTTCTCAGATCTCCTACTATATTTTCATCAGTCTAATCACAATCACATAAATCTCTGAACTCTCTAATCAAACTCCTTCCAAAACTCTGATCTCCCTTCTCCCCCTCAGGCTCTGCCTCTTATACTCTGCCTCTTGGCTCCGCCTCTCAGCAACATAAATATGCATGACTCACTCTAACTAAACCTGAGCCATGACCACATTTAAAGGAGAACGCTACAGACCTCCCCCCTTACTTAGGTTTGTTTGGGAGGGGAAACACATTTTTCCTCCTGAAAATAATCCATTCCCAGAAAGCCTTAGGCAAGATTTAAGGGTATTTTGGAAAGAAACCACAGATATGTTTGGACATAAGGGGATCCTGCAAACAAAGAATCAAGGCAAAAGTTAAGAACCATAGAAGTTAAGCAAATTTGTGAGTTCAGCAAGAGGGCAAAGGAGACCAAGATATTAAGTGTCCATTTCGCGCGCGCCCCACTACAACAAGGCTCACTTCATCTCAAACTTTTTAAAGAAAACCTTTTAGCTTCTGAATTGAAGATAACATTATGAAGCTTAAAAATTCTGTCTTGCTATCCTGAAAATAAGGATAATACTAAATTCCTAGCCTTCTGGTTTTTTTAAAAATATTAATGTTATTCCATTTACAACAGCATTTAACTGTATTAATAATTTATTAGAGTAAAGAAAGCAGCAACAGCTGTAGTAACAGCAGCGGCAGCAGCAACATTAATTTTTTTGAGTGTTCTGCAGAGATTAAAAGACAAGGTATAAAGGCAGCTGCTGCCCACTACCTCACAATTGAACTGTATAAAAGGAGGAGATGAGGAAGCAAAAGGACTGTATTACTTATCTGTTCATGTTTATGCATGCATGTTAACAGGGTTTCTGTAATCAGTAGCCCTGTTAAAGAGGGACTTCCATTCATCCAAATATTCTAAGTGTGTTCAGTTGTATGTGCTTATGCAGCACCTATGCAGACTTTCACACATGAAGGTCTGCAGGACTTCTGGAGGTGGGACTCAGAGAATGAGGCTTACATACGTACTATTGTTCTGAAGTGGAATCTTCTACGTCAGGGGTCTCCAAAGTATGGCCCCCGGGCCACATCCGGCCCGCCTGGCCTTTTTATCCAGCCCGTGCATGCGTGCGTGCGTGCGTGTGGGTAGGCAGGCGTGCGTGTGTGCGGGCCGGCGTGTGAGCAGGAGTGTGTTTGTGCAGGTGGGAGTGCATGCGCGGGCGGGTGAGCGTGCAGGCGTGTGGGAGTGCAGGTGGGCAGGAGTGCATGCGTGTGGGTGGGAGTGTGTGCCTGCATGTGTGCGGGCGGGAGCACACGCGTGTTCCTTCGGCCCTCAAAAATATAAAAAATATATTATGTGGCCCTCCATGTGAAAAGTTTGGAGACCCCTGTTCTACATGAAAGCTTGCAATCTGATTGATTTTTTTAGTGGTCCAATAAAAGGTAACATCCACTTTTACATTTGTGCCACCTTAAGGACCACACAGCCTTTTCCTAATTCTTTTAAAAAGATAATCCATGTGCACTTTTGAATCCTACATGCTTTGTAGCTAAACACCAGAACAGGACTAGAGAGTAGTGGACATATTAGAACCCGGTGAAACTCTGAGTATCACTGAGATGGTTAGTAGGCATCCTTCAGTCTCGAGAGACTATGGTAACGTGCTCTGAATAGAGGTCTTGGAACAGCGTCTAGTGTGGCTGAGAAGGCCAATTCGAGAGTGGCAGTCCCTTGCATACTGAGGACAAATACAATTTGTCCCCGTCCAGCTCCCTGATTTTGCTCGTTTCGGGACTGCCTCTTTGGTTATCCTTGGATATAAAACAGACAGTACAGGGAAGGATGTATTAACAGTGGTGTTGCTCTAAATGTTAAGGGTAACATAAAGTGCAATAAGCTGAACCTTGAAGAGGACTTAACTCCTTCACAGAACTGCTATAGATGGAAATAAGTGACACCCAAATAAAATCATACCACCAGCACTTTCCTATATCTCAGGGTGAGTCAGGAAAAAAAATCAGGGAGGCATCCCAAAGGGGAAATGTTATATAAACATTGTACAAATTATACTCTCAACTTGGAAAAATTCACAATCCAATCAAAACAGACAATATTTCTAGATCGCAGTTCTACTCCAACTCCCAGTATTCCTCATCATTAACTATGCTGGACAGGACCAACGTGCATTACAGCTCATCTGGTGGGTCACAATTTGATCGTCCCACTGTAAATAATTTCGTTGAATGTATCACGCTGTAACTTCACCAGACTGGTCTAGAATTCTGTGTGTCATTGAAGAATTACAGAGATTTTCCTCAAAAGAAAAACATCATGTAACCTGTGCTGATGGGTAAAATACAGCTCCGTCTTGTCTGCAAATAATTAAGACTTAATTTGGATTTGTCTAACATTACAATTCTACAGATTTCCTATCAACAATATTATTTACTCTGAAAGTTATGAATGAAGAAGAAGAAAAAGAGAGAAGACGGCTTGTCCTCCCAGTCATAGTTTCATGCTGTGTGTAATACAGAGAACAGTCCTTTTGCACTAAAGATACAATCTACTCAAGGAAAAAGTGTCTGTGGATGACTAAAGAAGCATAAGCTGGCAGATAGTTTTGCATGTCAGCATTTGCAAGTCCATTTCCTCTTAATAGACATTGGGAGCACACAGAAAGCCAAGAAAGGAACTCTAGGACCTTAGAAATGGGCTTTTAAATATCCTGTGTGAAATCTGCTCTATTTATTGTTTTTATATGTGTGGTGTGTAACTAGGTAATTATCTTTCCAAGGCTGGGGATCACCGGAGTTACCAAACTTGTCTTTTAAGTGTTATTCAGCTGATTTACTTCCTTCAATCCGGAAACAAAATTAAACAAACATCTCAGCGTCCGACAAAGTGTCTGGAGGCCACTGCACATAATTATTTTCATTTAATCTCTACAACTACTAAACAGACATCAGAGTTTTAGATCACAGCAGGGGAACACTGGGAACATCATTTCATCCTTCTTCCAAATGGGAAAAATCAAAAACACAGTTATTTGATAAGACTTATACAGCTTTTACAGGAGGGCTGCTGAAAAGGGAGGGAAGGGAAGTAAGGACATCAGCAGCTCTGCTACAAAGCCAGCTCATTAAGACTCTTCTTCCAATGTAGTAGACATTACACCTGATCATAGTGGAGAGTGGGATAAAGTGCCTTCAAAGAAATGATAAATTAAGAATAAGTAGCGAGAATACATTTAAAGCAGGGAGTATCAAGAGAGGCAAAGAACACAGAATCTGCCACTTTTAAGAATCTCTGGCCAAAATCCTCTTGCATAGCTTACACAAGCATAGGGGAAATGATGACACCTGTAGCAGTGCAACTTGGAATGAATGTAGGAACTCTTTAATTAGCAGCTGCTCCTCTGAGTCCCTAACTAGTTGAATGGCTTGGTGAGTTATGTACTTTGCTGAGGAGCCAAAGATCATGATTCACTGTGCCTCCTGGGAAAATAATTAGTCGGTACAGTCCAAGAGCATCCCTAGAATAACAGGATGGTAAACTATTTCTTATTCTCTACCTCAGTGGTTGCCAACCTTGGGTCCCCATATGTTCCTGGACTAAAACTCCCAGAAATCTTCACCACTAGCTGTGCTGTCCAAGATTTCTGGGAGTTGTGGTCCATGAACATCTGGTGACCCAAGACTGGGAAGTACTGTTCTACCTAGAAAACCCTGGAAGGGTAACCATAAAACAGAATCAACTTGATGGTGCACAATAAACACTAGGAACAACAACAATAACAATTATTCTCTTCATGTGTGTGTGTTAGGTGGCTTTGCATGTGAAAACAGGACTCTAATCAGCACATGCTAATTAAAAGTTCTTATTTGTATTCTGGATCTCACCACTGCAGGTGACAGCATTTTCTGAATGCTTATGTAAGTTATGCAAGATGATTTTGGCTTCTGTATCTAGGTCAAATGATTGAGATCTTCATGCCATGAGTCTCTCTCTACCTTGCAAGTCCTAAGACCCAGCCAAAATGAACAAGTTCTGTGTGCACAAGTACTACTGTTAGCTATAGAGCTTTCCCAGGGATAAGTCTATGAAAATCATTTCCATCCAAGTTAAATTGAAATGAAGAGTATTCATGCAAGGCTCATACTTGCTGGACTTTGTAATATGATTTCATTAGTCAGCCACCAGCAGTCTAGCTCCTCGGAAGCACAACCAGGATAAGGTAAAGGGTACCAAATATCCCTAAAAAGTCATTAGTGATGTTTTGTTGTACTTGAGGCTATCCTTAAGTTGAATCCTGATGGCACTACAGAAATAGCCTCCACTCTTGCAGCTGGTGGGTTTTCTTTTCAGCTCCAGAATAACTGTACAATGCAGTTAAAGTTGCCAACGTGTCCGTGGAAACAACAGAGTATAAAGATGTGTGTACTCGTGGCACACAGGTTAAATGCAGTACTACAGTGAAGACTCTGCTTATGACCTGAGTTTGATTCTGGGCTCAGGTAGCTGGCTCGAGGTTGACTCAACTTTCCATCCTTCCAAGGTCAATAAACTCAGTACCCAAAATGTGTAGCCTGCATAATTAAATTGTAAACTGCCCAGAGAGAGCTTTAAGCACTTGGCGGTGGTATAGTGTATAAGCAGCACACTTTGCTTTACTCAGCTGCTCTGAAAGTAGTTGTGAGGTATGGCTATTATCTAGCTAGCTTTAGGACACAGGTGAGAAAGATGGGGAGAAAGCGTTTTTGGACTCATGGTGCAACCTTATGGTCAGAAATATGGCGTGAACCTCCCTTGGACCATGAGCTGCCTATGGACTATATATACTGCTACATGTTATACCACTGAGGTGAGTATCATCTCTGCCTCCACCCTAGCAGATTGTGGCCCTTCCAAGTTGCCCACTTTCATGATGTTAGGTCTTGGAAGGTTTTGTGCAGGCTTGCTGGCTGGCTGTCAACGGAAGTTCAGGAACTGGGCAGGCATGCCATAATTGAGAAACAGGTAATTAGAGGTGCTGAGTAGATCTTTCCCCTTGTTTTCCCAGGAAGCAACAGTTGCAACCTGGTTACTTCACTGGGTGTCACCTGCAAGGCATTTACAAGGGTTGAGCACTTCCCATTGGAAGGGAACTTAATGGCCAAAGTCTCTTCAACTAGGTTTGGACTTTGTGGCCTCTGCCTGTGGTACTCCATTCAAATGTGTCAGGAGGTCCTCCATGAAGGGTGGACAGTAAGGTACCCACTCCTCTGGACTTGCCTGGGCTGCCCTGCCAACCAGGCTATGTTGTGGTTCCTATCCTGGCTATCAAGTGCAGCCCAAATAGGTTCCAAAGGTTCTCCAAGCTCTAGCTTTCTTTTTATTCACAGCCCTGCCCTCATCCTTCCCTGTAAATGGAGAGGCTCTATGGCATCTTATCTGGTATTGTCCCTGAGGTGCAGTCATCCCATGCCCTGCATACGCTTCTGCTTCAGCAGCAGTTGTGGTGGTGGGGCTAGGGAGCCAGCCCAGGTGCATTCACGCCTATACTTGACCTCTTTGGAGGCTCCAGTAATGGCCTGGTAAACTCAGCTGTGGTGGGAGGTGAGCAATGGTATAGTTTGCTTGCTGAGAAACAGCGGAACTAAGATGTTTTGCTCCCTAAGGCAAACAACAGGGTCACACCCCAGTCCTCATACTGGCATGAACTGGAGCAGCAGATGAATTTTATGTCACCACTGGCAAAGGGACAGCTTCCTCTACCACACCAGAGGGCAGTAGGCTAGCTAAGGGGGCACGAGACAAATCTGTCCTGTGGCAAGCACAGTTTTCTAACTAAAGGGAGTGGCCTGGGAAGCTGAAGAAGAATGGCTGGAAGACTATTCCCCACCCACCATTTGTTGCCTCAGTAGTTTGCCTCAGTGTGCCTTACAATAGGGCCAGCCCTGCACATCATGCCCTGAACTCTTAAAGATATTAACAGTGTCCAAGGTAGACAATATTGAAAACAGAATGCAAGACCCATCTCTTCAGGCAGGCTTTTAACAATTATAACTGAATCCCTGAATGCAGATAATTGTAATCTTTTTCATGTTTTCATGTTTTAATTTTATTTTAAATCATATATTGTTCAATTTGTCTTTTAATATTTAACTTATTGTGTTTTTAATTGTGTGAATTTTAATGTTGTGAGCCACTTTGGGTCCCTTGTTGGGAGAAATGTGGCATATAAATAAAACTAATAATAATAATGCTAACTGGGAAATGCCTGAGTTTATCTGCCCCTGTCCTGCCAGCTCCAAATTAGGTTTCATTGAAAAATATTATGTTTCTAGCGATATGAGAAAATACCAACATTCTAAGTGTGGCATCTGGTCTACATGGTCTCAGTTGCACATGCTAGGCACCATGCAACACTCCAGCAATCAGGGGATAAACATGCAGGCAAGAGCCAGTCCCCAGACAATTACCCCAAACAGCCAAGCTGTCAGAGGTATAACCTGTTGAGCAGAAATGGAATAGAGAAATGCATTTGGAAATCTGCAAAGAAATCCATTTTCATACTCCCATTGCTTTCAAAAATAGTAATAACATTTTTTGACCAAGCAGCCGGGTTGTGCAATGATGGAGAACGAAAGGCGTAAAGTCAGGGAAGATGAGTGAAAAGTGAGAAAATGAAATAGCATTAAGAAACTTGGAAGCTGAAATGAATGAAGACAGCACAAGAAGTAATGATGGCACTTAAAGGAAATACTTCATGTGGCTGATTCAAAACACAAAGGCCATCTTCATTAACCCTTTCATTTCCTGCTTTTCAAAAACGAGGAATGAAGGGGAACTCTGGTAGATATTCAGGCAAACATGTTGTCATTCAAACTGTAACAGGGAAACAGAGGAGTAAACAGCATCAGGAGGCATACAACTCCAAGTTGGGAGTTGCCTTTTTTAAGGACTGTGTGAATCAGCAGAATTGGCACATAAAGAAATGCAGACCTTTCAAATGATTTATATTGCAAGGGAATGCTAGTTTGGGACTAAATCACGGGACAACATGGATTCTGAAAGACGTTGCTGAGGGGAAGGTGTCACAAGAGGCCATTCATAAAAGTTGCACTTCAAGCATAAAACAGGCTATACCCAACAAAAACAGTTTTCATGGAGAATTGGTCCTCAGTGCCTACAGTGGGCTGATTCCATTGCTGGTTTCATCTATTTGACAGTGCACAAGGAATCCTATAATCCACAGTCATGAGACCGATGATAAAGACTTCCCAGGTTGCCTGATAGAAACATGCTATTTGTTATTTATTTGCCTTATTTATAGGCCGCCTTTCTCCTGATAAGGGGACTTTGTGTGTGGATGGTAAGACAGATGATACAGCATGCAGCACCCCTGTAACAAAAGTGGGCCGGCATCAACCTTCATCTGGTCTTTTTCATCTGTTCCTCCTATGTCCATGGCCCACCTACATTAGCAGCTATGTTGAATTCTGAGAGCAACAGAATAACTAAGTCTCTTTTTCAAGCTCTGCTCCAATGTAATGGAGGCAATGTGCATGAATAGGTGCCAATACAATTCAAGGTATGTAGCCTCATAAAGTTAGGTTACCTACCTGTAACCATGGTTCTTGTAGTGGTTCTCTGTGAATTCACACAAATGGGTTTATCCTGCGCCTGCGCAGGACGTTCGGAACTTTCTAGAGCTTAGAAAAAAGCCAGACAGTTAGTCTCCCCCCCCCCCGAGGGTATATAGGCTCCGCCTCCTCCACCTTCCTTAGTTCCCTATGTCCGCCGTTACTAGAGAGTAGGTATAATGACCTGTTATCGTGACGGACAGCGGGGAGGAAGGGAGGGATGTGTGAATTCACAGAGAACCACTACAAGAACCATGGTTACAGGTAGGTAACCTAACTTTCTTTGTAGTGGACTCTGTGAATGCACACAAATGGGTGATTAGCAAGCTGACTCACCGGATGGAGGGCCGTCACGGTATCAGGGATGACAGTATCGCCCTTCCAAAGGCAGCATCATTTTTCGCTCTGACATCGAGGCGGTAGTGCTTCGCGAACGTCAGAGGATTGGACCAAGTAGCCGCTTTACAGATGTTTTGAATATGAATACCGCGATGAAGAGCGGTGGATGTAGATATAGCTCTGGTGGAGTGAGCTTTAAGTTGGTCCGGTACCGGTTTATTTGCAAGCTGGTAAGCCATTTGTATGGATTGCACGATCCATCTCGATATTGTCTGAGAGGATGCAGGAGCACCCTTGTTATGTCCATGGTAGCACACAAAGAGACGGAAAGAGCGTCTGAAGTGCTTGGTTCTGTCCAAGTAGAAGGCAATAGCCCGTCTGACGTCCAGAGTATGAAGCTTGCGCTCGACTGGAGTGGACGGCGATGGAAAAAATGTAGGAAGTATCAGCGGTTGATTCAAATGGAAGTCCGATACAACCTTGGGAAGAAATGAGACATCCAAGTACAGAGTAACTTTATCGGGATGCATTTGTAGGTATGGAGGGTCAGACCTAAGAGCTGACAATTCACTAGCCCTTTTGGCAGAGGTTATGGCCACTAAAAAGGAAGTCTTGAGAGAAAGCAATTTCTCGTTACAGGTTGCCATGGGTTCAAATGGAGGCTTGGTAAGCGCATCCAGGACAAGTGGAAGCGACCATTGAGGTACAATGGGTGAAGAGGGCGGCCTGATGTTCTGCAGGCCCTTAAGGAATCTTTTAACCGTGAGGTGGGAGAACAGTCTGGCGGAGCTAGAGTGAGATGGCTGGTGAGCAACGATCGCGGAGATATATACTTTAATGGTGGAGTGTGCGAGTCCGAGATTGAACAGATGCAGTATGAAGGTAAGTAAGGTTGAGAGTGTAACTGGGACTGATTGGAGTCCTTTGGACTGAACGAATTTCGTAAAAGATTTCCATTTGTTACGGTATAGGCGAGAAGTCGACGGCTTTCGAGAGCGGTCTAGAATCGCACGGAATTCGGGGTTATCCTCCACGCCGTCAGGTGAAGAGACCGGACATCTGGATGGAGAAGGGCCCCGTCGTTCTGGGATAGCAAGGACGGTATTAGAGGTAAGTGGAATATTTCCTCCGTTATTCCTTGAAGGTGGGCAAACCAGGGTTGTCGTGGCCACCACGGAGTGATGAGAATTGCGTTCGCCTGGTATTGAATGATCCGGACTATTGTCCTGAGGAGCATTGGTATGGGAGGAAACAGGTAAGTGAGTTCTCCGGACCACGGAATGAGGAAAGCGTCTCCTAGTGACGCGGTGTCCCTGCCCGCTCGTGAGCAGAACTTGCGGCATTTGGCGTTGCGGTGAGATGCAAAGAGGTCTATGGTGGGTTGACCCCATCGCCGGCATAGGTCTTGAAAAATCGTCTCGTTGAGGGACCATTCGTGCGTCCTGGTACGGAGCCGGCTGAGGTGGTCCGCTAGATAGTTGTCCTCTGAAGCGATATGAATCGCTTGTGGAAAAATATGATGGGTACGGCACCAGTCCCAAAATCGCATGGTGAGATGGAGAAGCGGTAGGGATCGAGTCCCACCTTGTCGGTTGATATAGTGCATAGCTGTGGTATTGTCCGTGACAAGCTGCACAGATTGTCCCTTTATACGCGGAAGAAAGGCTCGAAAAGCCTTCATGATGGCGAGCAATTCGAGCTGGTTTATATGGAGAGACCTTTCTCTCAGTGTCCATAACCCGTGAATCCTGAGCTCTTGGCAGTGAGCGCCCCAGCCAGAAGGGCTTGTGTCGGTCGTGACCTGTATGGACAGGAAAGGAGGTTGGAAGGGTTTTCCTTCGGACAGATTGCGCGGAATCGTCCACCAGATGAGATGTTTCGCTACATGTGGCGGAACCTGCAACTTTTTCCGTGGGGAGTCCGTTAAAGGATCGAACTCGCCCAGGAACCAGGACTGGAGCGGACGCATTTCGAGCTTGGCATGAAGGACGACTGCCGTCGTGGATGACATGAGGCCCAGTAGATGCTGAACGTCGAATGCGGTGACAGTAGCCAGGGGTGGAAACCGTTGTATTGCGTCTCGAATTTTTTGGATTCTTTGATAGGGCAGGAATGCCCGTGCCCGGGTCGCGTCTAGCGTTGCTCCTATGTAATTGACCAGCTGGGATGGAACCAAAAGGGATTTTTCCTGATTGATCACTAGACCTAGCTTGTTTAAGGTCGCGAGAGTGGTAGTTGTAGCAGCGACGGCTTCGTGGTAGGATGATGCTACCAGGAGCCAATCGTCGATATAAGGGAAGAGTTTTATTCCCTTGGTGCGAAGGTGAGCCACTACAGGGGCCATGCACTTGGTAAAAGTCCGAGGGGCCGTTGAGAGCCCAAATGGAAGGGCAGCAAACTGGTAGGTTGTGCGGTGGAACCGGAGATACCGTTGATGAGAAGGGTGAATGGAGACGTGAAAATAAGCGTCTTTGAGGTCGATGGTGACGAACCAACTTCCCTGTGAGAGAAGAGGAAGAATGGAATCGAGTGTTAGCATTCGAAACTTCCTGTAAATGATAAACTGATTGAGTTCTCTGAGGTCCATGATGGGCCTGATACCTCCATCCTTTTTAGGGACAGCGAAGTACCGAGAAAAGAAACCCCCGTGTAGATCAGCATGTGGGGTCTTGACGATCGCCCCCTTGCTTAGGAGGGATGAAATTTCCTCCTGTAGAGCCACCGAAAAGGGGGTGGTCTTAGGGAGATTTGATGGAGGAAGCTGGAAGAATTCTATAGAATAACCCTTCTCAATAATGGTTAGGACCCATTTGTCAGTCGTAATATGTTTCCATTCGGAGAGAAATGGAAAGAGTCTAGTCCGGTAAGAGGGGTAGTTAGTTGTATTGCTTACCCCGGCGCTGAGGTTTACGAAAGGACTGCTTGTGTCCTTGGTATTGTTGCTGCTTGAAAGTCGAAGGGTTGGACTGAGAAGACTGGAAGGTCCTGTCGTGTTGCTGCTGTCTACCATACCGAAATGGTTGGTACTGAGAAGATGCTTGGTAAGCAGGTTTTTTGTAAGTAGGTCTCTGATACCGATACGGTTGGTATGGTATGTAGGACTTTGCGGTCTTCCGCATTTTATGGATATTTTCCATAATATCATCAGTCTTGGAATTAAAGAGGCCATCCGCATCAAAGGGAAGATCCTCGATTTTAGTCTTTGTATCGTCCAGTATGTTCGCCGTTCCAAGCCAGGCATGGCGACGGACTGCTACTGCTGTAAGCATGGATTTGGACGCAATTTCAGCTGTATGCTTTGCTGCTACTCGTTGCTGTCTTGTAAGGGTATTAGCCTCCTCGTAGACGTTGAGGAGTTCGGTCTTGGATGGCTCAGGAAGGCTTTGTAAGACGGGGACAATTTTATCCCATAGGTGCTTTTGATAAGCACCCATCACGGCTTGGTAGTTCGAAATCTTAATCAGTAGAGCCGCAAGGGAATAAAGTTTTTTGCCCAGGGCGTCATTTTTTCTGCCGTCTTTATTGACAGGTGTAACAGAGGACCTGCTGCGGGATCGATACTGGGTAGCCTCAACAACAATAGAATTAGGCATGGGATGCTTGGTCAGGAAATCCGAGTCGGAACCGTGGGTCTTGTAATGGTGGTCGATTTTCCGAGGGATTTGGAGAGTCGCAGGCGACTTATCCCACGAAGCCTTTACCAAGTCAAGAAGTGCTGGAATGAGGCTAAGACTGGGAGGGGATGACTTGTCCTGCTCCATATCGTGGAAGACAAGGTCTGTTTGTTGCTCAGGAACTTGCGCATCTAGGTGTAAAATTTTTGCCATGCGCAATATAAGATGAGCATAGGACGAGTAGTCTTCCAATGGGTATTGTGAAGAAGTACTCGGAGCACCACCATCAGGTACATCAGATTCCGAAGAAGCTGAAGAGTTGTCATGGGAAGATTCAGACACCAATGAGGAGGGACGGTGCGATATTGGTACCGTGTCTCTCGGTATTGGTTCAGCATCAGAGTGTACCGAAGGAGAGAAAGGCTCTGTATCGTGGCCCTCTGGGCCAGAGTACATCGTCGCAGTCTGTACCGTGGATCGGCCTGCGGGACGTTTAGACCGTTTTAGAGGCGCAGAAGGTGCCATCGGTGACTTCCTCTTACGGGAAGTAGCAATTTGGGGTGTAGGAACATGCCCCTGTTGCTGCTGTAGATTCTCAGGAGTTGGAACCGAAGAAGGGTACCAAGCTGAGGAGGGGTAAGCCTGTCCCCTGAAGTCAGGCGGATAGCCGTATCCTTGATATGGGTAGGGCTGGTATGGACCGAAAAAAGGAGGACCATACTGTGCCGGCATTTGTGGACGGTATTGGTCCGCAGGATGTTGAGGTTGGTACGGAGAGGTATGCTTACGCTTCTCCTTTCGCTTTCTAGGAGTGCGAGACGGCAGCTCCTGTTCTGAATGCGAGTCAGTATCAGCCCGCCCGGAAGATCTCGGGCTAGTAGGGACGATGGCCACGCTGGGAAAAACCTCAGCCGCAAAATGGCCTGACGACGGAGACATGCTCATGATATCGTGAGCAGCCTGGGCCGGAGGAATGATCCGCTCCTCCATATCCGATTGCCCAATGTCGTCTCTAGAAGACTCCTAGAGTAATATAGGAGGCGCAGGAAGAGGCAAAGTTGCCGATTTGGGTGGCTTTGCCAATTTCTGAGATTTCGCTTTGTCATTCTTCTTCTTTGAAGGTACAGCCGACCTAGAAGCCTTGGTGGAAGCTGGCTTAGGCGGTCTAGAGGAGTCCTTCTGCTTGGAAGACGCAGAACTCAAGGTAGGCTGCGAAGAATCAAAGGCAGTGGCGCCTGCTTTAGGTGTCTCTACACGTGGAGGGTTCGGGGAAGTGGTAAGAGGAACCTCCATAGCAGGCTTGAGGGTTCTTTCGTAGAGAAAGGCCCGGAGGCGTTGAGACCGCAATTTAAGAGCTTGTTTGGAAAAACTTCTACAAGCGGCACACGCCTGGATAAGGTGGGATTCCCCCAAACAAAATAAGCACTTATCGTGCTGATCCGTTAGCGGAATTTTTCGGAAGCAAACGGAGCACTGTTTGAAGCCCCGAGAGGCCATAAAAAAATAAAAAATAAAAAGGGGGGGAATCCGGGAGGGGAGGGGAACGGGAAGACGCAGAACGAGGAAAAACTTAAATGGGAAGGCAGTTCTGGCGTCTTAAAAGAAGAAAAGAAAAGCTGCAAGGTAAATAGAAGGAAATACTTTCCTTAGCACGCT
This sequence comes from Intellagama lesueurii, assembly GCA_037013535.1. Taxonomy (NCBI): domain Eukaryota; kingdom Metazoa; phylum Chordata; class Lepidosauria; order Squamata; family Agamidae; genus Intellagama; species Intellagama lesueurii. Next base: position 203,258,409 of record JBAJHW010000003.1, on the reverse strand, counting down.
CTAGTGTTCCTACGTCCTACCCTAACGGCGGAAAAAGAGGAACTAAGGAAGGTGGAGGAGGCGGAGCCTATATACCCTCGGGGGGGGGGGAGACTAACTGTCTGGCTTTTTTCTAAGCTCTAGAAAGTTCCGAACGTCCTGCGCAGGCGCAGGATAAACCCATTTGTGTGCATTCACAGAGTCCACTACAAAGAACCTACAATTCTTACATAGCCTTACTGGTATGGCAGAGTCCAGATTAATGGTCTCCCTCAAGGATGAACTATGGTCTCCCTCAAGGATGAAGTCAATTTCTAGTCTGCAATACTTTTCTTTTGTATGTGCTGATTCCTAAGTTCAGTCTGTTGCAGTAGTTTGTCCACTTTTAACAACTAAAAAATACATATGGAAATTCTCATGTAAATATATTTTCCATGCATTTTTTTCATTTTTCAATGCATTTTTTTTAAAAAAAATAATTTTAATTTTTGAGCCAAGAGGTGCATCGCAAAAATCCGAAGAATAACAACATTCTGGTCAGATCAGATCAGTTCCCGGAATTCAAGTTCTTAAATCCTCCCCCAACTGTTCAGCAATCCTTGTTTATGCAACAATTAGACATTAATCCAATCTGTACAAACAGTAGAGAGAAGAAGGACCTAGAGTGTGTGCATACATTTTGAAGATACATTTTCTAAGAGTAATATGAATATGCCCAGAATCAAAATTTTACTGAACACAGATGAACAATGGGCCTATTGGAATTGTAGATATTTCATGTACAACGTGAGAAATCCAATGAATGCTTAGGATAAGACTATAAAGTTGAATACATCATCGACTGTGGTAGGAGAATGCTAGTAGGACAATCATACTGTGTTAAGATTCATACCGTGTTTCCCCGAAAATAAGACAGGGTCTTATATTAATTTTTGCTCCAAAAAACACATTAGGGCTCATTTTCAGGGGATGTTTTATTTTACAGTCATGTCATCTTCTGGTTGCTGCACAATGCTGCACAATGGTGGAGGGCGGGGCTTCACTTAACTAGGGCTTATTTTGGGGGTAGGGCTTATATTACGAGCATCCTGAAAAATCATACTAGGGCTTATTTTCAGGTTAGGTCTTATTTTCGGGCAAACGGTAGGCTTAGCCTGTTACAATGACTAAGCTTCTTGAATTCTTCAGCTACACCCAGCTGATACACAGAGAGTCATTTCTAATACAGGAATGAAATAAATCCTTTCTATTTCAACCTCCTATGTATGTCAAGGATCCAGACTAAACAGCTGCCCCCCCCCCCAAGGAACTGCAAATTGTTCAGAAAACTATTTACAATTGTCAACAGTACAAATTAATTCTTTCACCTTCTCAATTTTTAAAAACATGTAATTAAGACTTCTTTCATTATTATCTCCCATGAAAAGATTAGCTGCAGAAGTCTGACTGAAAAAATGTTCTTGTTCATTATATATATAATGAGGGTCTCTCTCTCTCTCTCTCTCTTTCCCTCTTAGGTTTTTGAAGAAAATGGAAGCTTTAATGAAATGCAGGTTTAACTAGATGTTTTTATTACTGTATTGAAGATGTCAGGCTCTCTCTTCCAACCATCCTATTACTTTGCAAAAATGCTACTTTTCAGTCATAGCAATTTCAGCAGCTCCAAAGGTTCTTTCTACCAACACATTAATCACCCCACTGCCATGTGTTATCTTACCTGCAGATGTAATTCGTCTTGCAAGTCTCTTGCAAATTCAGGCAGTTTGGTTTCTCCCTGTCCTCATATGAACATGCAGGGACAATAGTCTGCCTCCTCCTCTCTGTACATGCCACATCTCGGCAAGAGCAGAAGAGCATCCCATAACTGTGCTTCGGGGGGACTTTGTCAAAAAATTGCCTCAGGGCCTTATGACACTTTCGCTTATTGCAGACATCACTAGACACACTGCTGGTACAAGGGGTTATGTAAGCCGACCGGAATTTCTTGCAGGTATCGTTTAGGTTACATGCTTTTGCTGCATCCAAACAGTTGTTCCCTTTTGAAATGGCAGGCTCCACTGTATAAAAAAAAAGGGGGGAGGGGGAGAGAACCAGAATGATTACTATTCTCAATATTAATATCACTTAAAAAATCAGGAGAAGGCCGCATGGTCCTCAAAACAATACAAATGCAGGAATGGGCGATACCTTTATTGAAAATAAAACAAAAAAACAAAAAATAGAGCGAGCTTTCGATGATAATTCATGTTCCTCAGGTTCTGCCCCAAGTTCTCGTGGGTAGCTCCAAAGTAATATGCTTATATTAAAGTCCTGAAAATTTCATGGCCACTGTTGGGGGCCACGCACAGCTTCTTATATGGAGACAGCTATAGTTTGCAGTCTGCAAGATTCAGTGGTTTAGAATTTATGACCTGACTTTCTAAACAACAGGTGACCAGCAATCTGATTTCCCCTTTTCCTCTCCCCTTTTCTATTTCATTTGAAACTCAAAGAGTTTCTGTTTTTGTTTTATTTTCTTAATGGTACAATAAAGGTATCACCTACACCTCAAAAATCATTGGCACTAGTTAAATGACCACAGGAGACAATAAGTTCATTGGTATGGGTCTATTGATTGGCCAATGGTGCAAATTATCTACTAAGTAGGATGAAGGATGGAGCCTTGGGTTCACAAGATGATCCAGTGGAAATGAAGGCTTGCACATGATAGGTTCTTGCATGAAAGCACGCACACAATCCAGAACAGTACAAAAGGGTGATCCAGGTGTATCAGAATTCACAGGTGTTTATATGTACAGAATGAATTCTGCTTGAGTCAAAGTCTCATAGGGCTCCCACCTTTATTATTGCTATAGCTTTACACCATCAGGTCATGGGCAACACTGTTTCAGGCATTATTTGCTTCAATTCTTGTTGTTCCACTGTGGAACTCTGAGGATCACATCAACCTCCAAGCCAATGCAAAATGAAATAATTGGCAAACGATCACTGTAATGTTCTACAGAACTTCAGCATCATGGAAGTTATAATTATATATTAAAGACCAAGTTTATTTTGTCTACAATACAGTGTGCAGAAACGCATACTAAATCCAAGAATAATTTCCATGTAATTTGCAGGGCATATAATTATGCAATATAGGCATAGTAGACACTAATTACTATGTGATTACAGAGTAATTACATGCCTATTTGTTTCTGGAAGGCAAATGTTATGCAGAATGCTTGAAACTAGACTGCCTTCAGTAAGCAGTTATCAAGAAGCCATTGGATTGGTTCTGAATTGTCATGTATCAAAAAAGTGATATTACATAGATACAGTACATTCTAAAACTAGGAGATTTGGAGCCCACTGCTATGGACTGCAGCTAAGCATTAATGGAAACATGGATATAAATCCTCACATTTTCTCCTTGTGTGTGAGGACAAGGAACTGCAATAATCTTCTCTCTGCTAACAACAGTGAGAGATTTCACTGTTGACTGAAGAGAACAATTCTAAGCAAACTGTACAACTGCACAAAACTAAAATGCTTTGAGTTGTGTTTCTTAAAAATTAGAAGCCTGGAAAGAGTTATTCTCCTGTTCTGAAACAATCATTCAGTCCTTCTGAGCTGGCTCCAAGCATGTATGGGCCACATCTGTGTACAAGGTTTGGTACTTAATGGAAAGGGGTGTTTTGTGCAAATTCTAGGGGCTAGAGATGGGCACGAACTACTGGTTAGACGGTTCATGCTGGGTTGGTTTTTATTTGAACAGGTGTTTGGTGCTTCCCAGACCTGCCGCCTCCAGTGGGCACCCAATCAGAGGCAGCACCCTGGCTTCCCTGCCCCACCTCCTCTGGGCACTATCTCTGAGAGGGTGCCTGCCGGAGGAGGTGGGTTTGGGAAGCACCGAACACCAGACAAAAAATGATCCGCCAAACCATCTCAACTAGGGACCTGAGGTGGAATTTCTTCTAGGTTTGGTTCATCATCACCTTAACAGGCTCCCTTAACAAAAGGGATACCTAGCGCTCTCAGAGAACAAGGTCTCTTTTGTGGCAAATTTGAAGCAGTGGCTACAACGGGGATACAAGAAGAGCATCAGGGACCTGGGGAACTACTGTGGCTGCCTTTAAAGACGTATAAGGCATACACTGATGTTATGTTACAATTAGGAAAGACTGTCCCAAACTCTAAGCATCAGGACAAGCTGGAGCACATTTACACAGTATAGCAGCTTTCCTTTAATGTTTAAACTGAACCTTAAGCCAGACTGTGTTAGCATAAACTGCAATGTGTTTTGCTAAAAAGTTATTGCTGCACATATTCCAATCCCTTTAGTGGGTCTATGTTTTGTGACATGCAAATTTATGATTAGCAGCAACTGGAATGGTGCAAAACATGAAAGTATTTAATGTTCAGAACAATCACATCCCTTAATTTTTAGAGCCATCTACAGATGTAAGTCCCATTAACTTCAGCTTGGAGCATGCCTACAGAATACTTTGAGGACCTTCTTGACAGTTATCAGGTGATTTATATCCTTTTTTTCTCACAAATGAGACAACTTTTCACTGAAGCAGATGTTCAGACTTGGTGTTTATGAAAATCTATGCATCTTCTGCGTTTACACCTGTTATTCCCTCTACGGATAAACCCCTTTGAGGATTTGCAGACTATTAATTTGTTAAAGGAGTTAGGACATTTAGAATGGGTACAAAACTATTTTATTTGGATTTGTGTGAGCTTTATAATGATAACAGAATAATCTTAACAAGAAAGACATGAAAGTCTAGGCACATAAGTGTTCATGTTCCAGTCCTAAAGAGGCTTACTGGTGAGTGAGCACCTCTCAACACAGTGGGAATAATTCTAATAAATGTGCATAGGAGAAAACCATAAATCCAGAAGCTCTTTATACTTTACACTCAGTGTGCATTCACTTGTTGACATGGTTACAAGAATCTAGTGCTACACAAGCTTCCTCTCTAATGCATAAGGGCAAAAAGCCTGAAGAAGAACAAGCCCATCATGTACACAGGCCCTGCCCCATGTCACAACTGTTTTTTGACTACAACTCCCAGAATCCCTCAGCCATCACTTTCCATCTTTGTCTAGGTTCCTGTGCATGCTAGCCCCTCAACCTCTGACCTTGCTCTGTTGAGCAGCAAGCTCTGTAATACAGTTCCGTTTGCTACTGCTTTGACATAAGTAGAACATTTCAGAAAACTGAGGACTAAGTAGGACCCCACCCCACACACAGTGTTTCACTCACAAATATGAGTTGAATAGACACACATGTCTACCCTGAGCTACGAACAGACGAAGCTTCAGCTTTCAAGCAAGTACATGCCTTTATTTCTGGAGGTTCACTTTCTACATATGTGGAAGTAATTATCTGGAGCATACTACTTGCTCACTTTTTGAAGTGCAGATTTTGTTTTCAGTTTCTTAGGAACGTTTGAAATTTGAATTTTGGGTACCTTTATGTCCCCCTCCTCTAAGGAGAAATGTATATGTTCAGGTTTTAGATTTTCCTTAGGAAAAGAATTTCTTTGACTGTAAATGCACCAAATTTTAGCTTTTAGAGCTAAAAAGAAGGGAGCATATCTGCATCATTTTGATACTCTAATTCAGTGTTTCCAAACCCTTTTTTGAGTCACAACCCCCTTTTTATAAAAGCCAAGTAACCTGCCCCCTGGCCTCATCGTTGGTTGTATTTTTTTGCCAGTAGACTTGACACGTGTCCCTGTAAAAATAATTTGGGACTATCTCTGCAGGTCTGACTTTTCCAGTAGCAGGTGGTACCACCACCCACCTCCCTGAGCAAACTGTCGGTATCTTCCCAGATTCCTGCTGCCGCCACCACGATCACCTCTCCGATGACAGCCCAAAGAACTAGACTTTACCATCCAGGGCAGTATTTAAGAGAGGTAGGCCACAAACAGTGCTGCTTTTCTCTCCAGCTTCTTTCTGCCTGCTCTAGCCAGCTGTGAAAGAGTAGCCAAAACAGCACCACCACCACTGAACTGTTTCCTTTTCCTTCTCCTTCCCCCTCCTCCTCCCCAGGCCAACAGAGAAGGAAAGGGGAGAAAGAAATCAGAAAGGGAGAGCTGAGTTAGAAAGAGGGGAGTCAGTGGAGGGCCCTTTGGAGGAATGCTGGCCACTCTTCCTTAAGCTGGCTCATAAGTCTCAAGTCCTGCCCCCTGCCCTCTGGAGCGATGCCACTTGGTCTCACCTTTCACCCACGCCTTGCACCCTGCCATGTTGCATTTATGTCTGGAGCCACGGTGAGCCCCCAGAAAACATTTTGTGACTCCCCCCCGGGGAACTGCAATCCACAGGCTGGGAACCCGTGCTCTAATTAGTGAAGCAGTCCCAGGCATCTTTACACATAAGATGTGCATACTAAATTATTGTTAATATTGCAACAATTGTATGTACAGTTTGAGTAAAAGAGCAATAGCAACCCTCTTCCTTCTTTCCATGTCCCATGCGCTACATGCTCAATGCACAGAAGGCATACAAGAACTCACAAACCCGTCTTTTACACCCTAGAGGAGAAAAGTTATCTCCTGTGTCCATGCTAGGACAAACAAAAAGGTGAGGACTTGTGTTTCCCTGCTATGTAACCAAGGGTATAATGCTTCTGTCTATGGTTATGTATTGGAGTGCTCCTTTTCCAATTCTACGAAGGGCTTTGCAAGCCTCTTTATGGAGAGACGGCAGTGCAAAGCAGCTGTCTCTAGGTAAGCAACTTTACAAAACCATACAAAGACAACTGATCCAGGCTTGGGAAGCTGTCTCCAACGTTACCACATCAACGATCCACTAACCTAGAGGGATGTTAAAAGAGCTTCCTACAATGTAATTCTATACTAGAATTAGGAGTGAATTATGTATTAGAAGTACTTTCCATGAAATAAATGCTTCTTGTAGAGAGCTCTACTGTCACTCCAGCCTATGACCTGCATAGAATCAGAGAGGTAACATGCACAGCAAGGCTTACAGTGAATCTCATTAATTAATTTCACCTCTCAACTATACATGTATCCATTATATTACCTAGCCCTATACTACGCTTGAAGCCTCGTTCCCAAACACATCTATGGGGAACAAAATCCCACTGTTTTTAGCAGATTTTGACAGGATGTGGTGCATAGATTAATTTCTAACCTGCGATCACTGTGTCTCACAATTAGCCTGGAAATAACAAGCGATAAACAACTAGTTATTTGTATTGAATTTCTTTTTTATTTATTTATTTATTTATTTATTTTATTTTATTTAACTTATATGCCGCCCACTCTACCCAAAGGTCTCTGGGCGGCTTACAACAATTAAAATACAATAAAAATACAATAAAAAATAAAACAATTAAAATACAATTAAAATAGATACTCTAAAAATTGCCATCAGGACCCACAGTTGATATTATTTCAATTAAAAGCCTTCTGGAACAGGAAGGTTTTGACCTGGCGCTGAAATGTCATCAGCGTCGGCGCCAGACGAATCTCAGTCGGGAGGGCATTCCATAGTCTGGGGGCAGCTGCCGAAAAGGCCCTTTGTCTACAAGCCATCCCTCTTACCTCCTTGAGGGACGGCTCTTTCAAAACGGCCCCCTGGCTAGATCTTAACTGCCGGGTAGGCTCATATGGAAGGAGGCGATCCTTCAGGTATCCATGGCCCAAGCCGTTTAGGGCTTTATATGTCAAAACAAGCACTTTGAATTGGGCCCGGGCAGCAACTGGTAACCAATGTAATTTAATCAGAATCGGCTTGATATGTCCCCTAGCGGCCCCACCACTCACCAGCCGCGCAGCTCAATTCTGGACCAGTTGCAGTCGCCGGACCGTCTTCAAAGGCAGCCCCATGTAGAGCGCATTGCAATAACCTATACGAGATGTTACCAGTGCGTGTCTAACTGTCATGAGACTCCGCTCGTCCAGGTAGGGCCGTAGCTGGTATAATTTCCGCAGCTGAAGGAAGGCGCCCCTGGCCACCGAGTCCACCTGGGCTTCCAGAGTTAGACTGGGGTCCAGGAGCACCCTCAGGCTGCAGACCCTGTCCCTTAGGGGGAGTGTAACCCCATTCAGGGCAGGGAAATGGCCCTCCAGCCTGTCCGGCGAAGCACCCACTAACAGCACTTCCGTCTTGTCTGGATTGAGTTTCAATTTATTAACCCTCATCCAGTCCATTATCAGGTCCAGACATGAGTTCAGCACAGAAACCGCCTCACCTGGATTGGTGGAAAACGAGAGGTAGAGCTGAGTGTCGTCAGCATATTGCTGACTCCTCAGCCCAAACCTCCTGATGACCTCTCCCAGCGGTTCCATGTAGATGTTAAACAGCATGGGGGACAGTATCGACCCCTGAGGAACCCCATGACATAAATGCCATGGGACAGAGCAACTGTCCCCCAGCACCACCCTCTGGACACGGTCGGCCAGGAAGGAGCGGAACCACCGTAAAACAGTGCCCCCAACTCCTAACCCAGCCAGCCTATCCAGAAGGACACCATGGTCGATGGTGTCGAAAGCCGCTGAGAGGTCCAGGAGTACCAACAGGGTCACACTCCCCCTGTCTCTCTCCCGGCAAAGGTCATCGTACAGGGCGACCAAGGCAGTCTCCGTGCCAAAACCCAGCCTGAAACCTGATTGAAATGGATCCAGAAAATCAGTTTCATCCAGCAGCACCTGGAGTTGCCCGGCCACAACCCGCTCCAACACTTTGCCCAAATAAGGGAGGTTCGCCACTGGTCGGTAGTTAACCACCAACCTTGGGTCCAGGTTAGGCTTTTTAAGGAGTGGCCGAATTACCGCCTCTTTCAAGGTGGTAGGGACCACTCCCTCTCTCAAAGAGGCGTTCACGGCCTCCTGGACCCAGGTGCGAACCCCCCTGGCAGATCTTCCAATTAGCCAAGATAGGCAAGGGTCGAGCGGAGTGGTGGTAGAACGGACAGATCCAAGCACCCTGTCCACATCCTCAGGTCTCAACAATTGAAACTCATCCATTAATATTTGACCTAAGCACGGCACACTGGACACATCCTCTGATTTTGCAGTAACGGTGGAGTCCAACCCACTGCGAATCTGAGCGATTTCCCCCTCAAAATGAATGGCAAACTCATCACAGCGAGCTGATGAGCAGTCCGGGACCTCCACCGGATTTCCCGGTTGAAGAAGATCCCGGACCACCCGAAACAGCTCTGCTGGACGACTTTCTGAGGAAGCAATATTTTATTTTCTAATAATAAAGATATAGCTGCATTATTGCAGTGACTTAATATGGGAAATTTTCACTTCTTTTGCAGTGTAGCTGTTACTTTTATCACATGGCACACATTGTAATTTCTTCTGTATCTCCTGCCACTACCTCATGTTCTTTTGTGGGTATTAAGGCAGCAGAAAGATGAGCGGGTGAGTGTGTTTTATACCACAGGCCATCAGTTTGCAGTATTTGGAAGAACAGAAAGTAACTGCTCAGTTACTCTGCAGAACCAGGAAAAAGGTGTTTTTAAAAGAAACTGGGTAATTTTCCAGACTTGGGGAGGGCAGTATCTATATAGCTTGCTGGGCTGTAGCACAGGGCTGCAGAGCCAGAATCCTCATTATGCCTCCATGGGAGACAGACCAGCTAAGAGTGCCTGGAACAAGTATGGCTGGTTAGGTACCCGCCCTGCCATCTATGTGGGTTCAGGCAAACTGCATGGTCTCAGAGAGTCATTGGAAGAAGGGACCGGCGAACCACATCTGCGTACTTCACATCAAGAAAACCCAGATTTGCAATGATGGTACATTATTGATACTGTTGCCATTACTGGTGTTACTGTTATCATCTATAGATACACAGTAGATATATAGATGCACATAAATCTATGTTTCTGTCCCAAATAGCTTTTTAAAAAAATCTTTAATCTGAAAAGAAAATAAGAAATAAGAAAATAAGGAGAAGGACAACAGAGGGAGGAATTAACCAGGAAGCAAGGTATAGTTGTTTTTGCATTTCACATTAATGACAATCATGTTACAGTATATAAATGCATTTATCATGTGTACTAAAAGAGTCGGCTGTACATTTTATATGTAATGAAGCAGGAATGGAAACTAATGTCTATACGAGCTAAGCTTGTGGCTCTTGCACTGTATAAATAAGACCCTACTTCTAAGAAACCACTACTGCCATGCGTATTAGACTGGAGAAAGTCAAGATAGATCAAAAACATGAGTAAAAACTGAAGTTTACAGATTCAAACCCTAACATATTTTTGGAGATACAGCAGATACACATCTGTATCTGGGGTATGTGTGCGATCACTGAATTAATAAAGGACACCATATGTAAAAGCAGGCTCTTGCACACTGGACTCTCTTGCTGGACTGGGGTGTCAAAGCGAGAGTTGATTTAGCACACACAAAATTCCGAAGACACAGTGAGGGACTGTTTACCAGCTCCTTGCCTATTTACAGAGTATCATTCAGTGTTCCTTTTTATTACTGCAGAAGTCAATTCACAACTTGTTTCCTCTTTCCTTCCAACTTGATTAATTACCATGTTAATATAACTACTGTTCTCTTTCTTATAAATGGCCTCTCTCTAAAGTGCTGCCCCTGCAAAATAAAACAGGGAAAAGCTTCCAGCTCGTTGCTTTACTATTGCAGCCAGGCTTAATTTTGCTATTTTTCAAATTTATGGTCTTTTCCAATAAAGCATGCGTGAATATTATAGCAATCGGAAAATACAGAGGGGGTGGTTCTTGTAACTGATCCTTCCAGGTCCCTTTTTTGTTTTCGCTTCCCTCCACCGCTTTGGCAAATATTACATTTAAATGTACTTGTTGACATTTGAGAACTCAATTTGTTGATCATGTACACTGTTTCAAAGAGATTGCATTACTTACTGATTAATTTCTACTCCCTGGATGTTCCCCCCCCCCCCCATGTCCAAAACCACATTAAAGCATTAATCTGAAAGGAAGCCTCCCCTTGAGCAACATTTTCAGAGTATAATAACCAAGTAGTGAATTTTGTGCTCTTTAGTCAAAGCTGCCATTGATTTATTTCAGGGAGACATTTGCTGAAGGCAGAATGGTGTGGGCACTGATGGACATTGGGATAAATCCTTCCTGTTTTGTTTTTTTTAAATGTACCCTAGCCAAATAAAACAGGATGTGTAAATATAGTCCTGTTATGGAATATGCTTTTCAAAGTGCAAATTTACACAAAAAAGGAAAGAATCGTACATAGTTGTCAAAGCAATGTGAATGTGTATAAAAATCTGCTGAGCACAGAAAACTGTGTTAGACTGGGCCCTACTGTTGGTACATTTAGTTCACTGTTTATTCCAGTGGTCAGCAGACTTCGAGTCTGACGGATTTGCTTTCTCTCTGTGTGTGTTTTCCCAGAACCTGAAAATCCAACAATGAGAAGCAGATGCAAAGTGATGGTTTGTGAGGTGTTCCACATATTTAAAATGAAGAACCAATATGGCATATGCTCAGCCCAAGAAATTGATATATTTTTTTATCAGATTCTAACCTTTCAGAAATTTGAACCCAGTTTCTCCCAAGCTTTCTTAGAGCAACTGAATACAGCGGAAAAACACTGTTCAATTTTCCCTATCATTGAATCATTTAGAAACTTCTGTGATTCCAATGCAAATCTCTATATGGTCTACTAGTAGATCCAAATCTGCTGTCTGCACATTGTATTCTACTCTGGCAGTCAGAGTATCAAGCTGATATTTCTTCACAGTCAGAACCCTTTCTGGATTTACATATGCTAGAATGTCCCAGTTGGAATGGTCAGTTGTTATGGTGGCTGAAGGAACCTAGGACCCACCATACTACACCCTCAAAAAGGTACTTTTTCGAATTCAGTTTCCAGCTCTGTCTCTGACAATCCTTTAACCACACATGCCAGGACTAATCTTGGGATCCTCAATAAGCAGAGCAGGTGCTCTACCACTGATGCATGCACCCTCTCTATTGTACTGTAAAACTGTAGGCAGAAAAAGTAGCTACGGATTGGGTATAAATCAATTTAAGAGAAAGATGTCTTCCTGCACCAGGTTCTTCCTTCTGAGGCATCAGGGCTTGCCACAGACAAAGCCAGGATGTTGAGTACAGTGGGTTTGTTTTATTTGCCACTCAAATCAAAACCAGTCAAAACAACACAAAGTTTGAAGCATCATAGTGAGAAAAGTCATAGTGGAGCAGGTAAAACCAACAGAGATTCCTACAGAGATTCTGGAAAACAGAAGTGTGTCATTTCTCATCAAAAAGAAAGCAAAGGTGTCACTGGACAAACTACCTTGGAAAATAAATCCCAGGATGCCGTAACTGAAAAAGTCCTGGCCTTGATTACTACTCACCTTGCTTCAGACAAGGAAACGAAAAAGAACGACCTCAAACCCTTGAACAGATTTATGTGGGGAGTGAGAGCACTTTAAGTAACCTGGGATCAAGTGATTTAGGGTTTTACCGTCTGAAAGTAGCATGTTGAATTATGCTTGGAAATGGATCAGAAGCCAGTGTGTTATTCCCAATCTTTCAGTTTTATTTTAAAAAGAATGAAGGGTTTTTTTTTACTTCAGGCTCAGATATAATCCAGTCAGTAGAGACCGGGAAGAAATTATTCTCTGGTGTACATCAAGTCTTTCTCCCTGATCACCACCACACAGGTTTTTTTTGTTTGCGTCTACACTTGCCTTCCATTCTAGAATGAGAATGTGAGACAAACTTGTCTGGACTGGATTCACAGGGGACAATGTGGAAAAGTAGAATTGCTGATGTTCTTGCACTTTCTAACAATAGAATCATGTACATCTCAGGTTCTCCTGCCCGTCAAGGTGATATCTAAAGCTCACGTTGTTATAGAAGAAAACTGAAAGATGAAGGTTGACAAACAGGTGTCCAAAACCATTTTTAAAATAAAAAATAAATATTTATTTATATATCTGTGTATTTATCTATTAATTTAATTACTCTTTCTCTAAAGATTTTGAGACAGTGAATATGTTCTAGCCCCCGTTTTGTTCCCACAACAATCAAATTAGGCTGACAGGATATTAGGCTGAGAATGATTAGCCCAAGAGGATCAGAACTCAAGCCTCCTCAGTTCCGGTCCAACACTCTTAACACTTCCACTATCATCTTTGACTGGGAAATGACAATTTTCCTTGTGTTGCACTGAACCTTTGGATGGCCCTATGGAAAACAATCCACTTCTCCACACATCTCTTCTCCACCTGTTTACCAGAAGCTACATGTCACTAGTAATTTGGTATTTTCCCCACACACGACAAAAAGCAACACATCCACGTTTGAAAAGGAAATTATACTAATTTGATTCAGGTAAGGCATTTGGGAGTTTCTGGTATGTAGGAATTGGCACAGAATGATTGCGCATCATCCTGCGACTCAGAAGACCAAAGTAATAAGGCATGTAACTCCTGTGGTGTATTCAAGCTCCTGAGTTTTCGGAAGAGATTTTGGCTTTGGTTCCGTGAGACAGAAGGTTAGAGACGCCTCATTCCTAGACAATCTAGCAGATGGTATAAAATGCTGGAAGTGATCTGTAGATCAATGGCTCACTCATCAGCAGCATCTGTGCCATGATTTGTTGTGATTGTTATAGTGTATTCTTCCCCACTAAAATGGCAGAATTTGGCCTTCTTTCTCACAGAACTTGGCTAGTAGGCTGGGGTATTTTTCTTCTTTAAAAAATCTCTTGAAGTGATCACATTTTCCTGACTACAGAGGACGTCACATCATTAACATGAAACGCTTGAGCATAATCAACAGTTTGCAAGACATGTGACTGCTGATGTAAAATGATTAATAGTGCTGCCTCAGCAAATGCAATCATTACATTTTTAATTAACCTCTTCAACCTTCCGCACCTTCCACTTTTGTTATACATTAGCTCTCTGCCGTTTCTGCCATTGTTTGCATTTGATTAGGTTAAAACAATCAAATGAAAAATTATCCTACTCATTTGTAAAATAACCCTTGCTACTTACAAATTAGAAGGTATTGTACATGTTGCTGAAGGAAGGGCTGTTATAAATCAGATCTAAGACACAATGTGTTTTGAACTCTGTGGCTTTCTTCCCACCTAATTTTTGTTTTGGCAGCTTACTGTTAGTTAATGGCTCTGGCTACCAGGAAGCTGGCTTTTCAAAATTTCCCTCTCAACCTAATTATAATTACGCTGCATAAATCATACAATGATCAATTATACAAATCTTAGGTTCATGCATTATTTAACCTAGCATTCGAATCCAACCAGCAGGAGTATAGCAAATTCCAACCCTTCTCTCTTTCTTGCTAACGAGAGCTTTATGGACATAGAAGTGCCAAGAATGAAAAAGGAGTGGGCCAAATTAGGACACCATGAATGACTCCACAAAAATCATGTGGGCCCAGAACAATTCAATGTCCACATTCACATAAGGCTTTTGATAACTGCAGCATTTCTGTTCTGCTTTTGTCATCTAGGGTTACTTGGTAATATTCTAAAACTGGAAGTCAACTTGACTGTTGCAGAATGAATTCCAAGAAGAGTCTCTGAATGACATATTGATAGATGAAATTTGTGATGGACTTTGAGGCCATCACCCTAATATTCAAAAAACAAAATTTAACTGGTTGGAATATAATTAGTGCACTCTGCTATCTTCATCCAAAAATGAAGTATAGAAATCTATCTGTCCAGAGAAATGGACAGCTTTGGTGTCCAAAGGACTTTTGACTTAGCTGGGGTGGGAGCAGGTAGAGATATGAAAATCTGTCAGTTTCATATTTACAGATTCAGCAAAATCTGCTGGTTTCTGTTTAATTTCTCAGAGTTCCAATAGCATTGCTTTCCTGTCTAAATTCTGCATCAGATTGCAGGACTTCCACTTGAAAAACTGTGCATATTTCTTTACCCAATACAGTGGTGCCTCGCTAGAGTATTGCCTCGCAGGACGAGGAAATCGCTAGACGATGGCTTTTTGCGATCGCTAATGCGATCGCAAAACAATAGTCTCCTATGGGCGATTTTCGCTAGACGATGAGGTTTCCCCATTGGAATGCATTGACTAGCGGTCAATAGCTGTCAGTGCATTCCAACGGGGACCCGCGCTCGCTAGACGAGGTTTCCCTATGGACGATCTTTGCAAGACGACGACTTTTCCCTTGGAACGCATTGAAGAGATTTCAATGCATTCCAATGGGGAAACGTGCTTCGCTAGACGATGTTTTCGCAAGACAGCGATTTCCGCGGAACGGATTAACATCGTCTAGCAAGGCACCACTGTATATGTATTTTAAAGTACTCATTTTAATGCAGTTTCCTTCTGACTGAAGTATACCTGTACACAACTTTCAAATATATGTATTTTTAGTCTGAGATAATGGCATTCAACCCCCTACTGATTCAGGGCAAAGGAGATACACACAACTGTGTGTATTATGTGCTGTCAAGTTTGAACCTACTTATAGGCTCTCAAAGTGAAATATTTGAGTAGCTTTACACACACATGTGACCACGGAAACTGTCTAAGGACAAACGCTGGCTCTACGGCTTGGAAATGGGGATGAGCACCGCCCCCTAGAGTTGGACACGACTGGACTAAATGTCAAGGGGAACCTTTACCTTTACACACACACACACATACAGAGAGAGAGAGAGAGAGAGAGAGAGAGTTATCATGGCCAATGGAAATTTGAATCCAAATCTCCTGAGTCCTAACCTATCACACTATCCACTACACCACACTGGGTCTCCTTTATGAATGTCTACTTAAATATTACTTGAAAAAGAAGAAGAAAACGATGCTCATGGTTTTCTTCCAATGTCAAGGAACAGATAGATATGATCAGTTTTTAAAAATACTTGCATATACCAAAATTGTTCATTTCCAGAAGTTTTGATGCTGGATAGCTCAGTGGTTTAGGTCTCTGGCTGCTGAACCAGAGGTTGGGAGTTTGATTCCCCACTGTGCTTCTCTGACATAGACTGGGCTCAATGATCCATAGGATCCCTTCCAGCTCTGCAGTTCTAAGATTATGATAATAATTGGTAAATATGAATTTCCTTTCTATGCCTGCTAGGGGAAAAAAAGACTGGCTGCTACTATTCAAAATGCTAGATGGTAGGACAGATAATACCTTACTGCTTTGAATGTGTTTTTGTGCTGCTTATGCTTTTTATATGGCATTTGATCCTTTTTAGTATTTGTATACTCACTGTTGCTAGCTTTAACATTGCCTTTTAATAGTGTAAGCCGCCTTGGGTTCTTTTAAGGAAAAAGGTGGGGTAAACATATTTTAAATAAAATAATATAAATGGATAGAAATGGTTCACTGAACTATTTAGTCTGGACATGAAAAACATATTGAGAGGGAATTTTAAAACCCTTTGAGATTCCTCACTCTTTGAGGCAAAAAGGTCTTTCTTCTCTTTATGATTTCTGTGATTTCTGCAATACATGTCTAATGTCCTTGCTCTTTAAGAAGCAACTCCAACCTTAACCCACCTCACACAAACCTAGTAAATACAGGAAGGCCTAGCTGCCTGTTAAGAAAGATGTGAAGAATCCATCCAGTGCTTCAGATTCTTAAAGCAATAGTCACCCTTATTTTTGGCAATTTTTGCAACTGTGCAAATTCTGTGCAAAGCATCACTCTCATTAATAAAAGATCACTATAAAAAAACACACACCAAAAAAATTCTGCAGAAGCAAAATGAAAAATATTGCAGCCCTTCATCCTTGCATATAAGCAAGGATTTGTATCCATACTAGTAATGTGGGTGTTGATGTTCACACCAGGGGTCTGCTAGAACTGCTTTACTAGATTATGTTTCCAACCACGCAGACACCACTGGCATCTTGTCCATTCCTTCTGTTTGCCTGTAGCATACAATGATGAATAGACTGTCAGGACGTGTGTTACAAAACACAAGTTGGGGTATGCATGGGAAAACCTGCTGCAAGGCAGGGAAGAGCTATGGAGCACAGTCATAGCTCAATGGTAGACCACATACTTCACATGGAAAAGTCTGCAGGTTCCATTTTCAGAATTTTCAGGTAGGGCTGGAAATGGCTCCTCTTTGAAACCCTGGAGAGTAGTTGCCAGGCAGTGTAGACAATTCTGAGAGCTACACGGGCTGCCTCACTATAAATCCATTCCCTATATTCCCTCTTAGATTATTTAAACTTTCCATTCAGTCCTACAGTGTTGGGAAAGTGCTTTCCACCATGTAGCAAAATAGATACACTGTGTTATCAAGCGGGGAACAATAACATTGTCATTTCTGTTCTAAGCATCCACAGGTGATAAAACTGAGCTCAACTTTTCACCTGATGCATCAGACGACGCACTCAAGCTTTGTTCTCTTCTTCAAAAGAGGGTCACGAAAACAGCACTCAGTGGAAGACTAAAGCCTTTGTATTTGCTAGCTCCTTGTAAGAAGAATGATCTGCAGCCCTCGTGGACTACAACTACACCCCTCCCTCCTCTGAAACTGCAGTTCTTCGTTCACGTACATACTTATGAGCACACCACAGAGTTTACTTTAACTGTAGCCACATATTTGCTTGGATTTTGGGAATGGGAAATGGGGAGAAGACACTGATTGGCTCCATTTTGGGAGATGGGGGGATTTTGAGCAGAGTGCTCTCATTGGGCCTGGTTTCACATCAACATCAGTGATGCCCATTCCCATTCTTTCTCCCTCTGGCCCCAGAAATCAGGGGAAACCATGTATAGGATGCTACTCCTTCCTTTCAGGACTCTCTTTTTTTTTACAAGGCAAGTGAATTACCACAAGCCACAAGGAATTGCAAAAGGGGGGCTTGCCTGATCAGCAATGGCTTATCCTGTGGCGTGAGCCTTGCCAGGCCCCCAGTGTTGCCAGTCCCTGGAAAAGCACATTCCATAGTAGATTCTTTGTATACGTCTTTGTATATGTCTCTGGAGCAAGACAAGGAGTGGTACTAAGATGATTGCTGTGTTACTAATCACTCCTGCCTCTCCAAAGTACCCCCCCCCCCCATGCTATGCAGATTCCTGAACCAAGGATATCCAATATCTCTGCAGACCAAAGTAGAGAAGGGTAAAAAGACAGATGCAGCTACATGCACTAATGGGGGAGTATCATGACAAGTTAGTATAAAATGGTAAAATGATCTGTCCCAACAGGAATTACAGGAATATAGGGAAGGGAACCAGAACAAAATGAAACAAAAATGTGTGTTTTAGTGCTCCGTCTACTTTGTATGTCAAGCCGCAGCCCTATTATATGATAGAACAGTGGTTCCCAACCTTGGGTAACTCAGGTGTTCTTGGACTGCAATCCCCAGAGGCCTTCACGACCAGCTGTGCTGGCTGGAGGTTTCTGGAAGTTTCAGCCCCAAAACACTTGAGGTAAGCATGGTTGGTAACTACTGTGAGAGAACATTACAAGAAGCACAGTCAGAATGCCAAAAGAAGGTTTTTCCAAACCACCCCTTGTATCTGGCTATTATTCCATTTACCGTTCAAAAATAATGAGTTTGACAAGGAAAACTTCAATTCAATTCTCAGCCCAAGTCTCATGTTCACTACATAGTTTTAGGAAAGCTACTGTTTCTCTGCCTCACCCTTCCCTTCTATAGTATAGAGACAATGACCTAAATGACCTCTCATAAAGCTTTTTTTGTGAAAGATTACAACAGTGAGATCTCATATGTGAATGTTGAACACTCCAGAATACAATATAAGTGCTAAACATTGTTGTTATTTGGGGGTTAGTAAGTAGTACCAAACACATCTGTGAAATACTGGCTTTACTGGCAGACACGGCCATCTGGTCAGGCTCTGATATAACAGAAAACTACTCTTACCCACTGCTTGGATTGACCTAGAGTGTACCTCAAGCTTACATGCTGCTACTTCCCCCTCTCAATTTTTCTTTTTCTATTCATGCCAGAAGACTGGAAGCTTTTGATCCCTATGACATCCAAATTTGAGGAAATCTAGATTGTAGGAATAGAGGCTTGATATTAAATCAGGCTTTGGAGCAATAATATGTTCTGAGCAAATTTTAAACAAACCAAAGTCCAGACACCATGATAATTTTTTAAAACTGGAAACTTCCAATCCCTTCCCTGCAGCCACAGAAGAGGAATACAGTGGTGCCTCGACTTACAAACTTAATTGGTTCCGGAACTCCGGTCATAACTCGAAATGGTCGCAAGTCGAAGCACCATTTCCCATAGAAATGCATTGAAATGCAATTAATCCATTCTGGCTGAAGAAAAAAATCACCAAAAAAAACAAAACAAAACCCACTGCAAGACCCATCGGAAACGTGATTAATCCGTTCCGGCCGAAGGGGGGGGGGGGGAAGAAAAGCAAACAAACTGTGCAAGACCCTTCGGAAATGCAAAAAAAGCAAAGCAGAAAGCAAACAAACCGTGCAAGACCCTTCGGAAATGCAAAAAAAGCAAAGCAGAAAGCAAACAAACCCTGTAAGACCCATCGGAAATGGGGGGGGGGGGGCCCAAAAGGCAAACAAACCCTGCAAGACCCATCGGAAATGGGAAGAAAAACACCAAAAAACAAACAAACCCTGCAAGATCCATCGGAAATGGGGAAAACCCCCCCCAAAAAACAAACAAACCCTGCAAGACCCATCACAGCATAGAAACATAATCCCACCACCCAGCCCAAAACCACACTGCAAAAACCACCCAGAACAGTTTTTAAAAAGTAGAAAGCAGCACCTTACCAGGCAGTCTGAAGCCTCCTCCGATCGCACACTCTCTAACCGCTGGGGCGAAAGAGCTACAAAGAAGCAGCCTCTTCACCATCAACGGTTAGCAAATTGAATTCCCCACCTTTTCCCCCTGCCTTTTTCTGGTTGTAACTCGAAGCTCCAGACGCAAGTAGAAGCAAAATTTTGCGGCCGGAGCTGGTCGTATCTTGAAATGATCGTATGTCGGGACGTTCGTAAGTCGAGGCACCACTGTATATAGAGCTGGGGCCTCACTACTGCTTAGTCACACTTCATGAAACCGCGGCTTTTGTTTATGTCTGAAACAGGGGAAATAATATCATACAATCATAGAATAATTGAGTTGGAAGTGGCCTATAAGGCCATGGAGTCCAACCCCCTGCTTAATGCAGGAATCCAAATCAAAGAAGTCCTGATAGATGGTTGTCCAATTTTCTTTTGAATGCCTCCAGTGCTGGAGGCATTCACCACCTCCCGAGATAATTGGTTCCATGTTGTACAACTCTAACCATTAAGAAGTTTTTCCTGGTATTCAGCCTAAATCTGCCTTCCTGTAGCTTGAGCCCATTATTTCACATCTGGTGGAGAACAGATCCTGCCCCTCCTCTGTCTTTCAATTATTTGAAAAGTGCCATCATATCTCCCCTCAGTCTTCTTTTCACATGCCCATTTTTTTTCAGTCTCTCTTCATAGCCCCTTGGTTTCCAGTCTCCAATCTTTTATAGAATTATATTCTATAATATAAATAATATGGGATCACATAAATGCAGCAGGATCTCCCATTCCATGATATTAAGGAGTTTCTCAAAATCTTTCTTATGACACTGCCTCAGTTTCAAAGAAATGATGTGAAGAGATCCAGGTACACACAAGTGCTATTTATTTTCATTAGCAACTCCGTTCTCTGTTAAACGTTGTAAACCCCCTACAAACTGAACCAGTAGCTCTGGGTGCACCTTTGGTGAAATGGGCTTCCATTAGAGTATAAAGCCTTATTATACTTACAGAAAGGGGCTTTTCAGAGCTGAGTAATTGTCTGATGTAACACCACTTGTCCCTTTAGTATCTCACAAAAGTATAACCATCCTCAAGATGCCACGTTAAACTAATCGAATTATAGTCTAGACCGAAATCTATGTTTGAGACAAAAATTAATAAAATGGCCAGTTTATGAGATGCAGAGGAAAAGTCAGGGCATTCTCTGCACTGCTCAGTATGCAATGCAGTCTTAAAAAAATATTTTTATATATATTTGGTCCACAAATGCTCATCCTGAAGTTGGTCTCATTCTCATTCAAGAAAATAAAAGATTCTGATTCACCTCACTGAAACTATACCAAGATGTACAACCCTAATTTAATAAAGAGCCTAGATAGGTTTTCAAGCCTCATTGAAAATGTAAACTGGATCAATATTCTATACTATAAACCATATGTTCCTCATGCATTATCTTTAAATTAGAAAGAGCTTTAATATCATTGGCACCAATCACACAAAATAGCCTTCTCAAACATTGTACCTCAGATATTTAGACTACAACGCCCATCAATCCAAACACTGGTGGACCGAGGTTGGTAGTAGTTATTATGAACCAAATCATCTTCTAGTGGGACTTGGGCTGACTTATAAACTGGTCTCCATCAAATTCTGAACACTCTAAATGAACAGTTTCTTCCCTAAAATGCTGTAAAAAGACTGAGTGAATTATTATAATAGGCAGGTATAATCCTAAAAATCAATAAAAAAAAACAGAGTTATAGCTGCATGATTTTTTTCATCTGATTCATCTACATATCAAGTGTTCTCTCTTTTGAAACAAAGTATAGCCAACAGCTGGAGCGAACAATGTCAAGACCAAAGAAGATGATATGGGGAGAGGCATCACTACCATAAGTGTGAATCAGAATTTGTTAATGAGTCTGTTAGTTATAAACTGCATATGGTCATTTTCATATGCCTAAACCATACAGGAGGTACAGACAACTACGGTCTTCTAGATGTCATTTGGACTGCACCTCTCATGATCCCTTTTCACTGACAATGCTGGTTGGGGCAGATGGAAGTTGTGGTCCAACAGCATCTGAAGGACTCTAATTTGCTCACTTTTGCCATTCTATAGGAGATGTGTGCTCTTTCCATGCTGTGGGATTTGTTCCATTAAAAAAAAACAACCCCTAACTGCCAAATGCTAACTATCACAATATTGTCCTTAAATATATATGCTTCACCGATAGGTAACTTAAAAGTATAAGAATGCATTTGGTTTGCATGAATCAGTGAAACTGCAGCAACATAGCAACAGATTTAATCAGGGTTTTTTTTTCCAAATATGATTTTTAAAGGTATGGAAAACGGCAACCCGTGATGGCCATATCTAAGACAATGGGATAGTACATTGAGTTTCTCCTTCTCTCAATTCATTCGTTATTTTGAGCACATTTTAATAACCAAAAACCAATTGAAAATGACCGGTTGTTCATTTAGGGCCTGCAGGATATGAGGAAAGGAGAAAGGAGCAGTGTCTGCTCTCTTCATGTCCTAGTTACTAAGTATTCTTTCTGTTATTCTTGGTGGTAAGATTAATAGAAAATGAGATGTATGTTTTCCTACTAATAGAATGGTTTTGACAGGAAAAGGCCATCATTAAAATGATGTTTTTCAAACACATCATGTCACAGTCTCCATGCATTGCCCTTTGAAAATCTGCTGGCTTTGTATTTGTTTGCCTAGAATTGCAATAGCTGACAGCGTTCTGGAGACATATGTTCTGTTTGTGTTTGCTGCTGGGAAGGAGTGTGTGTAAAAACCATTTCCACTGGGGAGTTCTAGCACAGTATTCTAAAAAATACTCCCCTCTCCCTATTTGGATACCATTGTGCTAAACCATCAGTAAGGAAAGTATTTGTCAGATTCAGGCCTGAAGCAGGAGCCACAGTGCAGGCCACACATTGCAACACTTAGGAAGCTTCAAGTTAGTAACTCACTCCATCTTTAGTCTGACATCAGACTAAGAACTTTCATGCTCAAGCTCTGAAGCTCTCCCCTAGACTTCATGATTTCCTATAATGTTGGAAGCCTTGAGGGATAATATGGGACCTTATATTCCTCTGTATATCCAAGAACAAATATTGGGCACACTGTTGGCATTGGTTCCACGGTTTGTGAAAATAAGAACATAACAGCTGTGGTGGATCAAACTGTCATATCTAGTCCATCACTCTGTACAATACCCAACCAATTGTCTATGAGAAGCCTGCTATCAGGAGATGAAAAAGCTCTTGAAGATGGATGCACTGATCCAATGCTAGGACCAGTTAGGCTCAAGGATGCTAAACATGGTCTGGGCTCAAGGGTCTACACCTGAGTTATCTCCAGCACCTTGGACATTGCACTGGGATGCTCCGGCTTCATGCCCCTCCTGTTGGCACCACAGCCCCCTCAGCCTGAGTCTAGATCATTGCTGATTCTTCTCTGTGGTATACGGTATACAGGCTCTCCGGTATACACTGGGGACCTGCTGTGTGAGGGGCTGTTCGGACTGGATGTGCATCTGACCCTATGGAAATCTCTATGCAAAGCATCCTTAAACACAGTTGGGCAAGGAGGTACAATCTCAAGGATGAACTTACTTGCAGTCTATTTGTACAGAGTCCTTCAAAGACATTGCATGATTAAAAATACTATTAAATGCAGCAAAGACTTTAAACAATATGAATAATGATTATCTACTCAGGCAAAACACTGTGAAGAGAAAAGGTATCTAGAGTAGATTAGTGGGTCAGTAAATATATAGAGCGTAGAAGTCCCACATATTTGACATTTGAAGAACAAAGCTATCCATCAATGTCCTGAGTACAGATCGATCAAACAGAATACTGCTCCCGAAAACCTAATAGTATGATAGTAATAATGTAGCCATAAAGCCTCTGGTCTATAATTGACTGCCTCTACTTCAAGCTAGCATGTCTAAAGCAGTGACTAATGTTCACCTAAAGATTTCACTTGCTTTGGATGACAATCAGTTACACCTCACACTATTCTCAGCAGATCACTTGTATACGATAATGGACTATGGATGGAAGACAGAGGGAGAAAAATCTATTTAAACATGGAAGTGCATACAAAGCGCAGCAGAAAACTCTGAGCTATATTGGTTATTTTTAGAAACACAATGTAAGACATGTTGTATATCAGCAAATGGAAACAACAACAAAATGAGATCTCACATAATGAATCGCCTAGGTGAATTTCTATCACATTAAGAGAGGTATGTGAAAAATTTAGAAGAGGAGCGGAATGAAAGAAAAGTCAATATCAAGCTTAAGTAACACCAGCCAACATTTGCCAGTAACAAAAGTGAAATAGAAAAAGTACAAAAACATCAAGAGTTGTACAAGAAGCCAGTGAATGTTCTCTGGAAAAAAGGGAAAAAAGGAGGTGACCCAACAGGCAATCCACTCTTTCTGACTTTGCTGCGTTCCAAGGGTCCCAAAGCTAAATATGGTGTCTAAAAGATCTCTTACATTTCTCCTGGCTCAAGAAAAGGGCAGAGACTTCTTGACACAGTGAGCTTCCACCAGATGAAAATACGCACAGTGGCAGGGCAGACACTATGTTTGTAAACACTTGCTGAGTCTCTAATATAATTAAATGTATCCAGTACTTGAGCCTCTAACAGCAGATCATCAGCCAGAGGAGCTTACAGTGGCAGCAAGCCCTGCATCTGAATATAAGACTTCACAAACTTGGCAGTTGTTGAAGCAGGTTGTCTGCCTTGGAACTCTCTGTGGTCTTGCAAAAAATGTTCCAGAGTATGCAGACAACTAATCTCTCCAGCTGTTCTGTACTGGTTTCCCTACAAATGTCCACCTGCTAATTTGCACTGCTTGTTCGGCTTTAACTTTTTCTTCTATTCTTCTTTCACTCCTTGGAAAACCTTATCCCATCCCAGCAGATCTCAAATGTCCAAAACAGGACAGACGATTTCCAGCATGTGATCCCTTAATACATGCAACAGGATGCAAATAGAAATGCAAATATGAGGTTCAAACGTTCATCATTCTTCTGCCCTTCATGCACGTTAGGTTCCCAAACTACAAAATACATCATGGAAAGGAGACAATGATTTTTTACCAAGCAGGAGAGTTGTTGTTTGATGGAACACTGACCATGGGATATATCACTGGGCTGCAAAAGATCTGCCAGATCTGCTTGTGCAGCTCTATATACACAGCCAACAACTTGTTAGTACTCTACCCTTTTGTGCCTAGTGATTATGATTTCTTGCTAACTCTTGCTCTTGCTTGGCTATCTCAATGTCATTTTCATCAATACCCTATACAAGCAGAGGTCTGACAAATAATAACTTCAACAATATGCTCTTAACTTCTGTAACTTAAAAGCTGCAATCCGCAAACCACTTACTCCAGAGTAAGGCATTAAAGTAAATGAGACCACTTCAAAATAAGTGGTTTGTCAATTGCAGCCAAATACCTGTCAAAATTAAGGCAGCTTTTGTGTGTACAAGATAGGCTAGGCTATATTCTGTCTTGCTATCATAGAGTGAACAGTGAATATAGAATGCCTTTTCTGAAACTACTGGGAGTCAATTATAGGGCTACAAAAGCAAAGCACAACTGTAAGCATCAGTGCAGCTATTCCAGTTTTATTACTTGGGTCTGGCCCTTTATCTCCATAATCTAAATGTGTAAGTCCTCAATTCAGGAAAATGAGACAGGGTTGATCATGTGGCTAAATAGTTTTCAGAACTGGGTCTAGTGTTTCAGAGGCAGGCAGGCTTGCACATTCTTGATGCCCAAAGCAGGAATTTTAAATTGCTTTGTTGGGTTCATTGAAGCTTTTTTTAAAAAAATATATAATTAAAATGCCCAATATTCTCTAATGGACCATGAGTGTACATCAAATTGCTCTGCGGCCTTTGATATGTACTTAAAGGCAATTGGTTAGTCTTACTGATGTATTTTTGAAGAGCCACTTATTGATTAATAACGTTTCCGTATTAATATAACCACTTTGTGGGGAACTGAGAAACATCAATAGTAGAAACCCATATTTATCCACAAATTAACTGTATATAGATCTGCTGCTTTAAGCCAAATGAGGTGCATTCATTCATTCCTTTACAAGAGAAACTCAACAACAAATAGTTAAGGAGATAAAAGCAAAGCAAAACTTGGTCCTATTTGTCAATTGCATAAAATGACTGTCTGAAATTCATGTCTTTTTGTCCTGCTGAAGAACAGATGACATAAAGCATACACTCTGGCTTGCTTATACTTTTGACACTTTAATAACTATAATGCTTTACCTGGTGACAGTGTTTCATAAGTTTTAGAAGCCATAGTGGCTGCCAATGCTGATGAAAATCAAACAAAATTGCTTTTAAACATGGGACAGGCGCAGGAGTGCTAGATGTGCAGGCATTAATGAATCCTGGAAATCAAAACGTGTCCCTGAGTTCACGCATGGCAAATGAAACATTTATACAACTAAATGTAACAACTTCAGAATTTTTTGGGTGCACAGGTTTAAGTGACCAGAAAGGACGCTCAGCAAAAACTGAGATATAAAATAGAATTCAAGATCTTTCCAAAATCCATTTCAGCCTAGGAATACAGGACTATTTATATATTGGGGAATCCATGGCCTTCTGGATATCCAGATAAACATAGTCCTATTACACTTAACTTGAAGAAATCATGAGGGTCTTCATACAAACACAACATGATTTGTTATTTTGATTTTTAAGTTACAACATCTGAATTTCATATATTTGAAGTGTTTAGTGTAAGTCTGTAAGTATTTCACTCACAGCTGCTTCTTCTCCAACAGCTACAGTGGCAAATCACACTGGTTCCCCCGGATCACATGCAGCTGCATTTGATATTGATTGATTGATTGATCGATTGATTTTTGTACTGCCCATCTATCTAGCTACCAAGGCCACTCTGGGCGGTTTACACAATTAAACATACAACCTATGGTAGCCTTTGTCGGAATCAGTATGTTGTAATGGACACAGGAAACCGGGGTTCAAATTCCCACCTGGCCATGGAAACTTATTGGGAGAGTGGCACTGGTTAAAGCACTCCTTAAATATATCACATCTCACAGAACCATATTAAGGTTGCCATAAGTCAGTTTTGTTGTTGTTTAGTCGTTAAGTCGTGTCCGACTTTTCGTGACCCCATGAACCAGAGCACGCCAGGCCCTCCTGTCTTCCACTGCCTCCCGGAGTTGGGTCAAATTCATGTTGGTAGCTTCAATGACACTGTCCAACCATCTCGTCCTCTGTCGTCCCCTTCTCCACTTGCCTTCACATTTTCCCAACATCAGGGTCTTTTCCAGGGAGTCTTCTTTTCTCATGAGATGGCCAAAGTATTGGGTTCCCTTAAGTCAGTAGTTACTTGATGGCATATAAGGCACACTTAGTGGCCTTCTGAGTTACCTGCCCATGTTTGCCATTGGGTGGCTTGGTAGTAAGCTGATTCCAGGCTCTCATGGTTGGATATACAACTGGTGATGTTGGGAGGAGCTGGAAAAGTTACATTTTGGACTACAGTTCCCAGAATGCCCCATTCAGTATGGCCAGTGCTACTTACTTGACCTATGAAGTACCAACAAAGCTCTTTATTGACTTAAAGCCATCAGGGAAGTAATTTTGACATTTGGGCTACATTAAATGGCAATGGACAGGACTGAACCCAGGGAAGAATCCTGTTCTTGCTCTCCCTCTCTTCTTCACCACCTATTGAACTGCTTATAAAGTGAAAGACTGTTCTTTATAAAGGCATGAAGCAGCCATTTGCAGAGGGCTTTTGAAATTAACCTGAGAGTAGTGTTAAGGGAACAGCTTGTCCATTCTGGGACTACTGTGCCATTGGTACATGGATGATGTAGTTCTGATTCACATTTCCACCTGCTGGTTTCAGGCAGTGTGAGGGAGAGGTTGGCAGAGATGCCTCCAGGAGCCTATATAGCCCCAGGCCAGGGCCCCAGGAGAACAATGTACTTATACACCAGCCCACAGCAGTTAAAGCACTCACTGGGAGGTTTGCAGTTTAATGATGGAGGCTACACATTGCCGCCACACACAGAGACATACCCACGAGCTGTGTACACAATTTACCAACCTCAGAAGACTGGAAGGCTGAGTTAACTTTGAGCAGGCTACCTAAATCCATTAGGATCAAACTCAGGTTGTGAGTTTAACCTTACTCAGGTCATCAGTTTAACCTCTATGCCATAAGGTAGTTTGTTTTTTCCCCCACATTATAGTCCTGGTATTTCTGCTCTTCCTTCAAGATTCCCAGATGTTCTGGAAAAAATTATATATTCCTTGATTTTAATCTGGGAAGGGTGGGATGGTAGTTAAAGGGAGGATGTTCATTTGATGTAGGTGTTTTGTATCTTTTACTATTAGTGGCTATGTCTCTCCAAATGCCACTGGGTGCAATGCCTACTGGGTAATTGATTTTTATCACTAAGTATTGGCTTTAGACATCCAGTAATGATGCTACAGCTGTTATGGAATGCTACATCTATCCATTTAGCATGGGGTGAACTAAATCATATTGGGCTGGCATATTCACCAGGAGGGTAGCATAAGGCCAAAGCTATAGTTCTCAGTGTTTGTGGTTGTATGCTCCAGCTGGTTCCTGAAAGCTTTCAAAGAATGCTATTTCTTGTGGAGATTTTTTGATTTGTATTTAGGCAAAGATTCTTACTGGTCAGCATACAATTCGAAGTAACACCTAAATATTTCAAGGAAAAATATTGATCTAGCTGGATGCCTTTTAAGTTTACCTGACGTTTTCAAAATGCCCGCTTGTTTCTCAATGGCAAGCATGTATCTCAGTCTTAGTAGGGCTGGATTTAAATTAATTTCTGTCACAATGTGCAAGTTATTCTAATACATCTGTTAAAATATTTTCTACCATCTGAAAGCTGTCTGACAACTAATGTGAGATTCTCAGAATAATTAAAACTTTTAGTGCATTGAGAAGGTGGTTAGTCATTGGTGTAGCTTAGTACTTCCCAAACTTAGGTCCCCAGATGTACTTGGACTACAACTCCCAGAAATCCTGGCCAGCACAGCTAGTGGTGAAGGCTTCTGGGAATTTTAGTCCAAGGGCATCTGGGGACCCAAGGTTGGGAACCATTGGTGAAGATGCTAAACAAAGCAGAAGCCAGTACACTACCTCTGAGTCTTTGAGAAAGTCTTCTCAAGTCTTCTTCAGCTGCGTACTACTTGAAAACTAACAAAAAATCTTTGATTTTGCAAAATAGTTGCTCTAATCAGTTTGCAATCCCTGGTTAGTTTATAGAATTTTTGCAATAGTTCTTGATGATCAACCCCTATTCCCAAGACTTTATAAAGATGACAAAGCAGTGAGATCAGCCTAAAATTTGTTGGTTCTCTACAAGGTTTCAAAATAGCAATCATGTGAGCTGCACATGCAAATGATTGGTGGCGTTTTCTTTTTATTGGGGAAGTGGTAGCACAGAAAACTAGCTCCATATTAGAAGCCTTGCAGACTGCAACCTCCCATTCTTTTAAGAGAAAAGACCATCGCAAAACTGCACAGAAAGACTTATTTGTTAGCTGCGTATTCCCATTCAATGCTGTTCCCAGGAAGTACAGCCACCAAACGACCAGATTAATTGGGTTGTTAAAATGGGTTTTATTTTGTACCATTAACGTGCAAGGCAGCTGGAGCAATGCAGTTAATTGAGTTCAATCTTCAATGGATCACTGCATCTTGTTCTGATATCCGATGATCCATTCTGCCCTTATGTCCTTGAAATGAACTCAAATCAAGGTAGCAGGAAGGCCTTGTCAGAAACATGGACTCCCCCCACCCCACCCTGAGAAATCAAAGACAGAAGTCACCGCCTCTAACGAAATTGCTGGTTCGTACAGAAGGGCAAGCATGCTGTTGTTGCCACCCAGTGACCATCTGCCTGTGAATAAGCAGCTTCCTCTCTTGAGGCTGGAGTACTGGGGAAATTGTTTTCAGAACTAACACTCTCCTTTGTTGCACTTCTGTTTTTCACTGTCTCTTGAATAGACACAAGCAATACAGATCACAAAGGCTATGCATGGACTGTAAGGCATCCTCTCTCTGTGTGCTTATTGATGTCTGTGTCCTGCCATAATTTTGAAAGCATTAAATTTCACCAAGTGAAAAGGAGGTGAGGGAACACAAAGATTTGGTTCATGAAGACGCAAAGGCAACTTTCAAAGGATGGTAGCAGGCAATCTGGAAGACTCAGTAAATTAAAGTGCAGTACACTTCTACATCTCAAGCTGACCATATTAGGTTCTTTGTTATAGAGAGAGCAGAATGCTGCACTTGGACAGTTAGGGTTCACTGTCCGGTAAGCTTTGTCACTCTAGCGGGTTGGAAGTTATCAGAAGTGGAGACAGGATTGTCGCCATAAAGGATGATATTTCAAATAATGTATATGAGGAAGATCAGCCACAGATCTTGAACATCCTCCCCCACAGGCCTCTTGCAGACGGCAACTATCTCCATCTAAGAAGCTAAGCCTGGCCCCAGCAATGGCCATGAAACTTTGGGAATTTAATAAAAGCATGTAATTTTAGAGCTACCCACAAGAACCTGGTGCACAGCCTGAGGAAGATGAATTATTATTGAAAGCTCGCTGTTTGTTTTTTGTTTTGTTTTTTGTTGTTTTTTACTGGTCCAATAAAGATATCACCTGTTCTTGCATTTGTATTGTTTTGGGGGCCACATGGTGTTTTTCTGATTTTTTTCCCCAGTCTTGAACTGATGACATCTGGAATCTTAGGCAAGGATTGGGTTTGTTTTTCATCACTTTACTTTGCACAAAAGTAGGAGCAACTGCAGAATGATCAGCTACAACAGCTACCATGTCACAAACCCACGGGTCTCTGAAACAGGTCATCTAACTAAAATTGTACCAATAGGCCAGAGACACACAAGTGATCACGGATGGGTAGATGGATGGATAAGGTCACATTACAATCAGAAAGGGCCACAAATATCCCTGTCAGAAAACCTGTAATGGGAAACAAACTCCTGCAACCTAGGAAGAGAGGTGATGGGAGGGGGTTGATTTTAGAAGATCAGCAACTGAGACTACTGACAAATGGGGAGAGGCACAAGAGAGGGAGAATACAAAGAACTAGTCTTAACAAGTCATTCAAACATAAAGAAAAAACCAGCAGAAAAAATATCAGAAGGAAGAAATTTCCAACGATAAGGACCAATCACAGACAAAAAGCAAGCATGAGGAAGAACAGAGGTTTTTATTACTATGGGCATGACTGCATACCATAGTAAGTCTTAGTTTGTATTAACCCTGGTTTGTTTTTTAAGCTATGACTCAACAGCTATACAGCTTGTGTTCATAGTTTCTGGTTTAGCTTTATCAGCTCTTGTTTCAAGGTAGGCAAGTGGGGAAACAGGACAGAAAAAAGCCACAGTTGTGGGCTCAAACATCACAGGAAGCCATAGCTTAAGTAAGCCAGAGTTTGTAGGTCAACAATAAAACATGGATTCTGACTGCGGTTTGTGGTTAGTTAATAAACCATGGCTTGTTAGCAGAAGGTCTGTATATCACAACAAGCCAGATGTAAACAAATCTGCATAGATTTCAACAAACAAATGTCAACATATCTGATTTGACTTCATAGACCTGAACCAATACATTCCTGAAACCTAAGTTAAAATGGACAATTGAGGCAGAAGTCGGTATGTCATAGAACTCAAGCCCAACTAGACCCAATGGAACACAAATACCAAGTTTCAAGCCAGATTTCTCCAGTTTAATTTAATCTACAAGAGAGACAAAGCAGACACACGGATGCATTTTATTGGATTATCTTCTATTCAAAGAAAGTATCCAATTACCCTACTTTTGCATTCTATGGGACCGAGGCAGTAATTATACTAAGCATGAAAGTCTTCCCTGTTTTTGTGGAAAAGCCCTGAAGATTGATCGTTAGAGCCATAGCTCTTGTGCAAAGTATTTGTCAAGATCCAGCTCTCATTAAAGGCTTTAAGGAAAAGTCTCTTTAGAAGATGAGCCTCACTACAGAGTAAACCTGTGAACACACAGAGTAGATTCTGCAAAGAAAAATCATCACTATCTAAGCCAAAAATAAATATATAAAAATGAGCTTTTTACTTGACTTCAGAAGTATTGTATCTCTGTACCATAAAACTAAGTTGGGATGAGCCACCTAAATTAGTATGGCTTAAATGGATGCACATTTTCAAAAACACCATGCAGAAAATAATCTGTAAAGATAACAGAAGAAACATTAAGCACACAGAGAAAGCTTTTACTGACCAGAGAGGTAGGTAGAGTTACAGCAGTCATGTTGAGTAATACAAGAATGTCAAGCACATCTTAATGGCTTTAACTGCATCAGTATATTTAAAAAGCTCTATCACCCACTGATTCCCCAAGACAGCAAAAGAGAGAAGACTCAAACTAAAAGCTTCTATATATGAGATGGACAAAGACAAAGCAGCTGCATAACGTTTATATTCCTCGCAAGCTTACATTTATAGAAAAGCATATACGTACACACACATGCCCCCAAGCACTGCCAATTTCTCATATTCAGAGTAACACATACTAGAGGTTGTGCGGTTTGTGCATGTGTGTAAGGGCTTATATTTGGCATTAAGAATGGGAAAATCTGTCTTGCCTCCTTTTTACCACAATGGAAATTTTAAAATCTTGAGTTCTTTCTATCTCAAGCACAAAGAAACTTGTAAATTTTATGAATTATTTTCAAAATAAAAGTGCACTGAAATTCCCATGCCACTGCATTGATGAAGTTCAACAAGTACATCTTTTCCTAGGATGAAAAGGATGGTATTGTACCTGTCTGCCATATAGTTGTTAATCATCATTATCATGTGCCATCAACTCAATTTTGACTTGTGGAATCTTGGAGGTATAGAATACACAGAAGTAACCATTCCCTTCTTCTGTGGTCATCCTGGACAGGCTGGCTCTACTCCCAGGAGGCACAGGGGGGAATTGAACTCGCAACCTCTGGCTCTGCAACCAGATATCTAAACTGCTGAGCTGTTCAGCCAGCTGATAATTGTTAACAGTCTGTTAAAGACTACTAGGAAGAAAACGTGGGCTGGCAACTTCAGTTCAGCACCAACATGGTTAAATACACGGGATTCAAAGCCAGGCTTTTAAAAGCTGAGAACTCATAACCCTGGACCTGGATGGACAAATATGTAAGTTTTAGTTTCTTCTACATTCAGTGTTTTCAATTGTAGAATTCATTTTACACCAAACATAGAGGATTATGGTTGGCTGAATACTTTAATGAGTTGGGCAGCTGGCTGCAGAGCTAGAGGTCAAGAGTTCAGCTAATCACAAAGGTAAGCTACTTCTGAGTACTGTTTACCCAGCAAACCCTGGAAAGCATTGCCATAAGTTGGAATCAACTTAATAGCATGTAATCATTATTACTGTGGGAATTTCAGTAAATTCTTAAAAAACCCAACTGAATAAACATTCACACATAGTTCAAAGGTCAACATATTCATTCTATAAGAATTACCTCTGTGTGAGTGTGTGTAAAAAATTAAGAGAAAGTCTCCCAACCTTTATCAATTTTGTCAAAGAATGCTCCCTACTTACAGATAGAAGTAGTTTTTGTATAACAAAAAAGCTCATTACTCTTCTAATAACCATGCATTTTGTGAGAGCAAGAAGTAGAATATAATAAAAATCTTTCATAACAGTTGATTAGTAAATATAGCCTGCAGAAAGTCTAGATCTCATTGCACTTTGCACATTAAAAATCCAAATGCACTGGGAGAGCTGGGATTTTAACCCCCCATAGCTTTAACACAAAGAAACACATTAATAAGATACAATTTAGATTTGCATTTTTTAATAACCAAGGGGATCAAAGAACTGGAACACTGCAGGGGTGCAACACTGTATTGCAAATTGAAACTACATGGCATTGTAGGTATTATGATACATAATCATACTAACATAAGGCTGGGACCTTATGTGTTGTTACTGAGGGTCAAACTGTATGCCCCAATCTTGCAGGAAGTGGTGGCTGTGGGGTCTGATTTAAAGTGAAAAGTACGGAACCCTCTCCCTGCATCCTCTTTCTTCGAGCACTTTTTTCTTAGCTATGCTCCGTGCCAGTCTAATTCTGTGCAATCAAATCAATTCTGACTTATGGCAATCCTTTTCAGAATTTTCTGGGTATAGGGTATTCAGAAGTGGCTCACCCTTGCTTTCTTCTGGGGGCACTTTGGGACCGCATAGCTTGCCCAAGGCTACACAGGCTGGCTCTTCTGCCTGGAAGCACAGCGGGGAATCAAATTCCCCGCTGAGCTATCCAGCCATCATAAAATCAAAATGTAGCATGCAATGAGGTAAGTGACAGACAAAGAGCAAGATTGACAGGGGGCCCTCCTTCACCTCCATTTTTTCTATCAGACTGAATAGAAACTTCTTTTTTACTGGACTGAATAGAAATGGTTGAAATTCTCATGGGAAGACTTTTCAGTTAAAACACCAATATTTTTAATCAGAGGAAATCATTCTGCTCTCTCCTCTAATTTTGAACATGGCTTGGAAACGGGGATGAGCACCGCCCCCTAGAGTCGGACACGACTGGACTAAATGTCAAGGGGAACCTTTACCTTTACCTAAAAACACTAGGAGTACACAAGTGCATGGAGGCCACATTAAGACACACTGGAGCCCTAATCTATGTCAGGTTTAAGAGGCTATTAATCCAAAAATGTGTATTGTTGTTGTTTAGTCGTTAAGTCGTGTCTGACTCTTCGTGACCCCATGGACCAGAGCACGCCAGGCCCTCCTGTCTTCCACTGCCTCCCGGAGTTTGGTCAAATTCATGTTGGTAGCTTCAATGACAAATGTCTATTACTCTATCAGAAATTGCTTGGTTGGGTGGCAGGTTTTTCTGGGGGGATGTCTTACATAGTCTGGGAAGTTAAGCTGTTGGTTCCTAACTTGTACACACAACAAGTTCTGAGAGCATGTTTCCGTTACCCAGCAAATCCATGGCTTACAGGGAGGTCCTAAACTCTGCCGGACCCAGTGCCTTTGAGGACCAGGACATGTCTTTCAAGTCTTCCTCAGAGAACACAGAGCGCAAGATAGAAATCTGACTGTTGGCCACCTATGGCTCTCAATTGGCTACAAGCAGCTGCTGAAGAAAAACAGCCCACGCCTGCTGCTCTCCTGTGCCTTGCATCCTGCTTGCTCTGGCATGAACTGACCATGGTGCTGATTACTTGTGCTGAGTTCAGAGCCTCCTGCCAGGGTTAGCCATCTTCTGTGAGCCCCAGCTGTAAACAGGTTAAAGGGTTGGTTCTGTTTTTGTTTTAAATCACAGATCTGCTGTTCTCCGTTGCAGTTCCAGCTTCTTGGATGGGGGGGGGGGAACTGAGGTGAAAGGTCAGCCCATCTCTCTGCTAAATCAGGTATTTTAGTGAATACGTAAATTCACTGCAAGCTCAAGAAGTCAGAATTGTCTCTGAGCTATATTAACCTAGTTCCTTGATGTCACAAATTTGTTGAAAGAAAGCAGCATTGTCCACCCCGATGTACACTTGCCAGTCTCTTACCTCTTTCTGCATCTTTGACTTCTACATTTATCACAGAGCGTAAGCTCTCTTGACAGGAATTGTACCTTTATGTTCAGCATAGTTCAACACAACTGCTGACATTAAATATATGTTACAGCAACAGCACTGCTGACCTGACCCTTTTCTGTCTACATCTTCAATTCATTCAGACAAGCAAGACAATAAGATGCTGAATTATTCTGAACAGTATAGCCAGCACACAAATTAGCTGAATTTATTTGCACTTATAGTTTTGTTCATGTTAACTGGAATCAAATCTGACCCTCCCAGCAGATGCAGAAAACAATCAACAACCACTAATATGGCTACACATGTTAGCTTTCCTTTGTAATATACTAAAACTTTTAGAAAAATAAGCCATTTGTCTATTTCCTATTTGTTACACCTGTGAGTATAACACTGCAGTACAATGTCTGGTGGCAAAACGCCAAAAACTAAGAAATCAGTGTAGACATTATCTATTCCACACCGTGTCATGTGACTGCACACAACAAACATCCATGCCGATTTCTTCCGTTGTAGAAATTTGCTACCAAGAATTATAACATTTACATCACACCATTGTAAAATGACAATAGATTTTGGGCACAGTACCATAACTACAATCAGTACTTCTTGCAAATAAATTTTCCCAACAAAAACATCATGGATGGGAGAGAAAATGGCCCAGAGGAAGCATCTTGGGAATGGCAACTTGAATGCAATAATGCTCAATTTGCTTGTTTGTTTATCTACTTACTTACTTACTTAATACACCGCCCTTCTAGTGGCAAACCACTACTCTGCATGTTAACAACAAATTAAAACACACACTCTCCCACCATACACAAAACACACAAATGATAAACACCACACAGAAAAAAAATCTGGAAAGCCAAATGTTCTCCACCCTCCTTTTCTATAAACTATCACAATGCTGGTGTTAAATATTTTTAAATGTTAGCTCATTTGGGGGGGAGCACAAGAGGATAGCTAGATATGTCAAAATAACAAGGATTTCTTTTCTATAAATATTTTTAAAATATCATGAGAAATTGGGTTCAGAAGTTAATGCTTCCTTGAGGCATAAC
This sequence comes from Intellagama lesueurii, assembly GCA_037013535.1. Lineage (NCBI taxonomy): Eukaryota > Metazoa > Chordata > Lepidosauria > Squamata > Agamidae > Intellagama > Intellagama lesueurii. The sequence continues at coordinate 203,221,926 of JBAJHW010000003.1, read as the reverse complement.
CAGCACTTACTCATCAGACACTATAGGCCTCACTGACCTTGGCAGTGTTACAAGGATCTTATTTTCACATGGATGAGCTGTTCATGAATGATTTTCCCAAATAAGATATCTATCAACATCAGCCATGCTTGTCTTCTTGTGCCACATGTATTTTTCTTGATTAAATGTTATTTGGTATGGATATTAAACAGAAGAGTCACCATTTTCATTAATGTGGGAACTATTTTAATCTCTTATCTCTCTCTGGAGAAGCAGTAAAAAAGAATGTTCTCCAAAAGAAAAATTAAAAAGGAGTGCTGTTGTCTATTAATGACAATAATGCTAGAAATGGGTACTTAATTACTACATAAGACTCATAAGCAAGAAAGTCTAAAATCTCAACAAATTTCATTAAATATCTCTTTCCAGCATTATATGAGAAAGGATTGTCTAACACATAGTATTGCATTTTCTCTACCTAGCAGCTGCATTCCAGGGTTTTAGTGTAAGACTTAAGACTTTGGCCTCCTTGAGATAACCACAGATTGATCACAACACATAGAAAGTAGTCTTAGAAGAGGTAGTCATGTTAGTCTGTGCTAGCATATCAAGCAAAAACAAAATAAAAAAAAAGTAAGACAAAAATGTTGTGGCGCCTTAAAGAGTAGGCATCCTTCAGTCTCGAGAGACTATGGTAACGTGCTCTGAATAGAGGTCTTGGAACAGCATCTAGTGTGGCTGAGAAGGCTAATTCGAGAGTGACAATCCCTTCCACACTGAAGACAAATACAATCTGTCCCCTGTCTAGCTCCCTGATTTTGCTGGTTTCGGGACTGCCTCTTTGCCTCAGCCTGCTGTACAAGTGTCTCTTCAAATTGGGAGAGGTCATGGTGCACCGCCTGCCTCCAGGCTGAATGCTCAGATGTCAAGGTTTCCCATCTGTTGAGGTCCATTCCTAAGGCCTTCAGAACCTGCTTGCAGATATCCTTGTATCACAGCTGCGGTCTCCCTCTGGGGCACTCTCCCTGCACTAATTCTCCATACAGGAGATCTTTTGGAATTCGACGATCAGCCAATCTCACAACATGCCCAAGCCAACGCAGACGTCGCTGTTTCAGTCATGTATACATGCTAAACATTCCAGCTCGTTCTAGGACTACTCTATTTGGAACTTTGTCCTGCAAGGTGATACCAAAAATGCGTCGGAAACAACACATATGGAACGTGTTCAGCTTGCTCTCCTGCCGTGCACAAAGGGTCCAGGACTCACTGCAGTACAGGAGTGTACTCAGGACACAGGCTCTATAGACCTAGATCCTGGTATATGCCGTCCGCTTCATATTAAGCCATACTATCTTTGTGAGTCTAGAGAACATGGTAGCTGCTTGGCCAATGCGTTTATCCAGCTCCACATCTAGAGAGAGAGTGTCAGAGATCATTGAGCCAAGGTACACGAAATCATGAACAACCTCCAGGTCTTGTGTAGAGATGGTAATAGAGGGAGGTGAGTCCACACCCTGGCCCATTACGTGTGTTTTCTTCAGGCTGATTGTTAATCCAAAATCTTGGCAGGCCTTACTAAAACGATTCATAAGTTGTTGGAGCTCTTCAGCAGAATGGGCAACAACAGCTGCATCATCGGCGAAGAGGAAGTCCTGCATGCATTTCAGATGGACTTTGGTCTTCACTCTCAATCTAGAGAGATTAAAGAGCTTTCCATCTGATCTAGTCCAGAGATAGACACCTTCTCTTGCAGTTCCAAAGGCGTGCTGCAGCATGACAGCAAAAAAGATCCCAAACAGAGTCGGCGCAAGGACACAGCCCTGTTTCACTCCGCTTCGGATGTCAAAGGGATCTGATGTTGAGCCATCAAAAACTACAGTGCCCTTCATTTCCTCATGAAATGACCTGATGATGTTAAGGAGTCGAGGTGGACATCCAATCTTGGGAAGTATTTTAAAAAGGCTGTCCCTGCTAAACAAATCAAAGGCCTTTGTGAGATCTATGACGGCCACAAAGAGTGGCTGTCGTTGTTCCCTACATTTCTCCTGCAACTGTCTGAGGGAAAATACCATGTCAATGGTGGATCTATTAGCTCGAAATCCACACTGTGATTCTGGATAGACTCTGTCTGCAAGCACTTGGAGCCTCTTCAACACAACACAGGCAAGCAGCTTCTCTACAACGCTGAGAAGAGAGATGCCATGGTAGTTATTGCAGTCGCCCCTGTTGAAGACAGAAGATTTCATAAAGCTCAGAGGTAATGATCTCTTTACAGCACTTCAACAGGGATGTTATCCTTCCCAGGTGCCTTGCCGGAGGCGAGGGAATCCAAGGCCGCTTTTATTTCTGCTGAAGTTGGTTCGCTGTCCAACTCTTCCAAGACAGGCAGGCACTCAATGTTATTTAATGCCTCTTTGGTTACTACATTCTCTCTAGAATATAGCTCAGAGTAGTGCTGCACCCAGCGTTCCATCTGCTGTGCTCAGTCCTGGATGATCACACCTGTAGCAGACTTCAAAGGAGCAGATTTCTTCCGTATTCGACCAAAAGCCTGCTTGATACCGTCATACATTCCCTTGATGTTACCTGTGTCCGCTGCTGTCTGTATCTGAGAGCAGAGCTGAAGCCAATAATCATTAGAACATTTCCTGGCAGTCTGTTGGACTTTGCTATGAGCAACTCGAAGAATCTGCAAGTTGTACTCACTAGGACAGGCTTTGTATGCTGCTAGAGCTCTCCTCTTTTCCTCGATGGCTGGCATCAACTCCTCCGAATGGGCTTCAAACCAGTCTGATGTCTTTTTGGTCTTCTTGCCAAATGTGGACAAGGCGATGTTATAAACAGCATTCTTGAAATGTTCCCATCATTCAGGTGTATTTGCAACAGCCGGTTCTGGAAGAGTTTCCTCAAGCGCTTCGGCAAATTCCTCCACTTTTCTCTGATTGCGAGTCTTGCTGATGTCAATATGTGGTCATCCTTCCTTTTTTATGTGATACAATCTCTTTATTCGCAGTTTGACTCTGCTACACACCAGGGAGTGATCAGTATCACAATCAGCACCCTGATAGCTGTGTGTGATCATAATACTAGGAAGGCTAGAGCGTCTAGTGAGGATCAAATTGAGCTGATGCCAATGCTTCGATCTCGGATGTTGCCAAGATGTGTTGGAGCTTTCTATTAAAGAATGTGTTGCTGACACAAAGATCATAATAAAAGCAAGCATTGGCCATTTTTGTTCATTTTCCCAATGCCAAAACAGCCTAGACAATTGGGTCAAGAATTGTGATCAGCACCAACTCTAGCGTTAAAGTCTCCGAGAATGAACAGTGGCTCTCTCTCCGGAATTTTTTTGATTGTAGCTGCCAGATCGTCATAGAATTTGTCTTTGACTTCTGTTGTAGACATATGTTGGTGTATATGTACTAATGAGGGTGACCGGCTGATGAGTGGAGCTGCAAAGACAGGATGCTTTCACTTCCCGCAGCAGGTGGAACAATGGATCTCAGCAGAGTATTTCTAACCACAAAGCCAACACCATATTCCCTGGTCTCATTCAATGGTTTTCCCTGCAAGAAGAATGAGAATTTTTTTTCTTTGACAGAGCCCGAGTCTGGCAATCTCGTCTCTTGCAGGCCAACAATGTCCATCTGCAGCCTACTCAGTTCCATGGCGATGACTGCTGTCTCGCCTATTTCCTGCAGGTCGTTAGAAAAGCCAGGGGTCATTGTCCGAACATTCCAGGTGCCCAACTTTAGGGCAGAAGGTTTTTTTGATTGTTGCATGGTGCAGGGTTATCAATCTGCTTGTCGGCTTTCACCCAAAACCCCACGCACCTCGTGAGGTTAGCAGATGGTGGCGAGGCAGCACCTTACTGACTGGGGGCTGCCCAGCTTAAGGCGGGTGGTAGCTACCTAGTGAGGTGCAATGACCTCTCCCACCATCGGAAGTAGTCCCTGGCGTCATGCTCTACGCCAATCGAGCAAAGACTTATAACCAGTAACTGCTACTTCATGTGTTATTTCGACGCTGTATGCGAAGCTGGAGTGTCCTCTCCAGAGCACGAAGCCTCGGTAAAATAATATAGAGGATAGACTGTTACCCAAGCAGAAAGTCCCCCCCCCCTCTCCATGTCACTGAAATAGTCCAATGGAAAGCCAATACAACTGGTTCCAGCGACGTCGTAGGAGTTGCCAGAACGTCACAACCTGCCTCCAGGACTCTGGCTCTGGCTTTTGCCTCGAGGCTAACTCCTGAAGCCTTTTCCACTGGTGGATGTAGCCACAAGGCAGTGGAGGTTTGAAATCGGAGTTTTCCTTCTCCTAGATGGGCTGCCTTCCAAGACTAACGAGCCCCACCTACCCGGGTGCATAGATTACCATGCTTTTTGGGCACGGAAAGGAGTATATGAGTGGTGGAAGAGGAAAGGGGGGGGCGGAAAGGGGTTTGGAAGGGATGGAAAAGGAAAGGGGGAGGAAAAGAGTTTGGAAGGGGTGGAAATGGAAAAGAGTTTAGAAGGGGTGGGGATGGAGAGGGAGAGGAAAGGAGTTTGGAAGGGGTGGAAAAGGAAAGGGAGAGGAAAGGAGTTTGGAAGGGGTGGAGATGGAAAGGGAGAGGAAAGGAGTTTGGAAGGGGTGGAGATGGAAAGGGAGAGGAAAGGAGTTTAGAAGGGGTGGAGATGGAAAAAGAGTTAAAGCCTTAAAGAGGAACTTCTATATTTTAATGTATACTTCCATGGAGAAATGATTGAGGAAGTGGACTTGTCCAGGAAATCTCACATTAAAATATAGTAGTTGCTCTTTAAGGTGCCACAATGTTTTTGTCTTCTTTATTTTTTATTTTTCTTTTGTTTTTACCTGATATGCTAACTCCTGGGAAGCATGTGTTGATAAGAAGAGGTTGACAGTTTAAAGAAATGTTGTTCACCTTTAGAAAAGGTAACAAGGCTTCCTTGTAAAAAAATAGTCTTCACATGCAAAAGAGTCAGTCCGTGGCATTTCAAGGTAAGCTTGGGAAAGAGCTGAATCTGAAACGCAAGGTAACTTTGGAAACCCTAGGGACCCACTGAGACCATAGTAATGACCTCACTTGGTACCAGGCAGCTTCCAATATGACTTCTTAAAGACAAAAAACACTGCCAAAATAACTTGACTAAAGGAGGAGATGGAACCTTCTGCTACCTACACCTCTCATATTCCTCAGCTATACCCTTCTTAAAAAAATATATGCAAGACCACCTTGTATTTACCTAGAGAAAGAGGCACAGATCAATACCCCATGAGCAGCTTGGCACCCTCTTAGGGACTTACTTTGAATGTGCAAAACCCTCTCAGGGGTTTCACATGTTCAAGAAATGCTTGAAGGGCCCTGTTTTGCTTTGTGTTGTGTCTTCCTAAGAGACTACCAGGGTACCCAATGCGGTGTAGTGGAAAGAGTGACAGAATAGGACTCTGGAGACCAGGGTTTGGATCCCCACTTAGCCATGGAAACTCAACTGGGAGTAAAAATGGTAAAGTAACTCCTTAAATATCTCACTTACTTTGAAAGCCCTATTAGGGTTACTATAAGTTGATTCCAACTTGATGCCACACAACTAAGAGAGTACCAAGCTGCTCATCCTTATGCACTACTGATGTACCCTCTTTTCTAAATAAACACAGGGTGGACCTCTTATGTATGTAATGAAGGCCTGAAGTTTACTTTTTACCAACTTTGGAAAGCATGATCTTGAATGAGTGAATGACTTCTGAGGTGGAATGCTCTTCTGCTTTTTACTTCTTGTTCCAAAGCAGTTCCCCTCTCAACAGTTTCCCCCCCTCAAATACTGATTACCCCTCCATGAGAGGTCTTGCTGTCATGTACACTTCCCTCAATCCCAAATGCTGAGCTTTGTATCTCAAGCTCTACATTGGCAGCCAGTAGCTCTCTTCCTTCAACCTGAAAAATCTCTTTAACTTTCGATTTATCTCGCAGCTGAGGATTCTCCTTTCCTTGTTCTAGCCATGTCGACAGTTTAAAAATAGGTAACAATATGATAGGTCAGTATGGCATAGTGAGCTGAAGATCAGATCAGGTGTTCAGCCACAGAAACGAATGGGGGTGAGGAGTGGGGAATGATAAACTATTCCTGGACAGATTGCTTACTTGAAAACCCTATTAGGATTGCAATAAGTCAAAAGCGACTTGATGGCATGTAACACTATTCTTATTTATTTATTTATTCATTTATTTCTTCAATTTATATACCACCCATCTAGCAAATTGCTACTCTGGGTAGTGCACAACAAATTAAACATACAGCACACAAATGCAGGAAAAGGTGATACCTTCCATTGGACCATTAAAAAAATAAAAATAAAATAAATACATTATATAATAATACAGACTATCCCAGAGAGAAATCATAACCCGAGAATCATGTTGTTCTGTTTCTCTCACTTTTACCTCTAAGATCAGTAGCTTCGACTTCCTCTACCTTTTTTTCCTTACTTTGCCTTAACTTCCTCTCTCCTATGCACAATTCTGTATCTCCCCATGGTTCACTGTAATTGAACCTCTCTGTCTCTTCCTCTATAAGTGTTTTTATCTTACAACTTCAAATAGAATTCTTTTTTTTTAAGGTTAATTTCCAGTGTTTCAACTCTGCTTCCTTTCTTGGAAGCTTTCCAGAGGTACTGTAATCCAGATCAAAGAACCAAAGCTACCCATACTTTATCTAGCCTAATGTGGCAAATTATTTCTGGTTCAGCTCTACCAGTGAAATAACAGCTTAACCTTTGGCAGGAACAGAACCAAGGACTGCAAGGGAAAAGGTCATCTGGTTTTCCTAAGGATTTGTTCCCCAACCATGGAAGATGGATGGTATTTGCATATGTAACATGGAAGATACATACAGTATGTGCCTTGAGAGGTTATTATCTGCCAAGTAAGCAGGGTGGATAAAAATCAGTGAATTTTTAAAAGTCAATTTGATTTAAATTAAAAAAAATGTTGCCTTTAAATTGTCAAAAAAAATCTAATTTTTAAAATTTAAATCACAATTTAAATTCAATTTGATTTAAATCAAACCCACCCTGCAAGTAAGCAAGACTGACAATGCTAAAGCAATATTTTCCAGTCACCAGCCCTCTAAATGATGCCACAATAATGATGTTCTAAATCAATTACCAGGAAGCCAGACCATCTATAGCTGGACAACTTCTTCAGCTATCTTATTCCTAGTATAATGAGTGTATGCCTTCACTTCAGTCACAAAAAATTAAACATTCAGCATAGTGTCCTATTGCTAGTCCCAGCTAAAGTAAGCAAAGCAAAGTGTGCTGCTTATATACTGCCCCACAGTACTTAAAGCACTCTCTGGGCGGTTTATAATTTAATTATGCAGAATACACATTGTTCCCCCTCCCCAGTCAGCCAGGTACTCAATTTACTGACCCCGGAAAGATGGGATGCTTAATCAACCTTGAGTTTGCTACCCGAATCCGCTGGGATCACACGCAGGTCTTGAACAGAGTTTTGACTGAGTACTGCAGTTAAATCACCGCATCACTGAATAAATTGTTGAATAGTAAGTTATCACTTACGTAAATCCAGTCTGCTCTAGTTGGGGTTCAAAACAGGATAGTAATGTAAACATTTGTAAACATCTGCTTCACATGCAGGAAGAACTGACTGGCAAAGTTTTTTTCAGCATCACGGATAGGAAGGACAGATTCCTTACCTGCAAATGTGTTTCTTCAAGTAGTCATCTACGAACTCACATCTATGGGTTATTCTGCACCTGTGTAGTCTCACACTGAAACTTTTCTAGCTGAGCTGTTAAGTTTTGGTGGGAGCCCCACTCACTCCACTGCACATGTCCAAGCGTTTCCCTCCATTTTCCCTCAGCTCCTTTTCATCTTCCAATTAAACAAGTTGCAAGTCACAGAGACCACGAAGAAGAAATGGCCCAATCAAACTTAATGGTTGATCCTAAATTTTTATAGCCCATTGATTTTCATAAATTAGTTAAGGACGTGCTTAACTTTCTCCTACTGAATAAAACAGACTTTTAAAAGAGAAGATTTGTGTTAAATTAGCTTACGCAAGAAAGGGGTCACTGAGAAAAATTATCTTAATTCAACGTCTGTAATTATGGAGAAATACTACGGAAGCATTGTAATAGGCTAAAAGAACTGGAATAATTGAACAACAACAGCCCAATGATTTGTATTATGCATTTTTCATGGATCAACCTGAAAAATTGCTTTAAAATGTTGGCATCAAACTTGAACTGGTAGGATCTTACTACTTTTCTATTAGCCTTCTAAATACAGTGTCCTAACTACACAAAAGTGATGCTTTCATCATACGTGAAACATATGGGACCAATTTCAGATAAAAAATTCCAAGTTCCAAATACAGATAAAAAATTCCAAGTTCCAAATACAGCACATTTCAGACACTGGATATAACACTCTTTTTAATGACTTGTGAAATGTGTAGTTTGACTGCCTAATAAACTGCCACCATTAAAAAACCTGCAATGACAGAATCATCATGCTCGAAACATATTATGGACCACTTCTATTGAGGTTTATTGACTTGGTAAAAACAAATGATCATACAGATTGGCTTTTGTTTATGAATTTGGCCCACACAACTAAGACAGCCACATTTTCCACATTGCTTTCCAGGCGAAAACCATCATCAGAAAATAAGGCATCTACTACCTATTCACTAAACTAGGAATTATTAGGTTATATTTTCATCTCTTTCATGGATGTTTGGCTGCTGATGCAACAGGGCTACATAGCAGTGCCAAATTCTATTAAAAGCCATATACATGGCTTATCCGAACAAAAATATGTTGCACGTATGGCATCATCATTGGTAAGGGACTGTTTGGATAACAAAATACTAAAGGAGAGTAATCTATCATGGCACTGTCAATTTGATTAATGTAAAAGAACCATATTTTAGGAGGGAAAAGGAAATTACAGGTCATTAAGAGTAGATTTAAATTATGTTATGGTTTGAATGATTTTCTTCCTTTTCTGCAGGGCTGGCTATGTTGTTTGACATGCATTCTCATCGTTCATTTTATTATTCAAAGCATTCTTCTTGCTTCAAAGTTGAATAATGTTTTAGCTGACATAAACAAAGCATGTTCTGTCAGTTTTTAAAGATCTGATAAGACAGAAAATGTGAACCTGTATAAAAGCAACTATAATTACTATTGCTTTCATCATCTGAAAATCAATATTATTATTCAGAAGCAATTGTTTAGCTCTCCAAGTTTGCTCAACATTTAGAACACACATTCCAGACTTCAAATAAATCATTACACAAAAACAAATACATGGCACGTCACTGCAATTCAGACTAGAAAAGCCAAACAGATTACTCAAAGACAAAGGAAGGAAGGTTTGCTTGAAAAAATTGGGTTTTAAGGAAAAGCCGGAAGGAGAAGAGAAGGCATCTGGCAGATGAAGACAAGGCAGCTATTCCAGACACACACACAAAAAGGCACACAGGAAGATAGCAGAATGAGACAAAATGAGAAACAGAATGAAATGGTTGAGGAGAACAAAGGAAGACAAAAATGACACAGAGAGGGCACATTTATGCAATATGCTGTGCTATGAATGCGAATGAGGATGACTTCCAGTGCATTCTTTCCCCCAAAACCTTTGGAAAATGCAGGAAAAGAAATGGTCACAGATGGACCTCCTTGTGATTTATCAATGGTCAGGTTCATTGTTTCATTGTCAACAAAGCTACAAAGCGATTTTCAAATTATGTCAATCTGAGTTTCTACCTTGTGCCACTTTCTTATGTTCAGATATCAATATAACCCTGTAAGAGATACTGCTACTATGACAAACTCTCACTCACCCACACCAGCAGAGAGGTCTAGGCATTAAACTCCTCTGTGAAAAAAGCAGTAATGGCTGACAAATGCTGATCATCTTTCAAACTATCTCCATCCATGAGACAGAAGAAATGTACATGTTTCATATTATTTATATTAAATGGTCCCATATTCTGATAGATTGTTATTCAGCTTCAGAGAGACTACATCACCCATCATATCAAACATAAGGACAAAATGAAAACAAAGGCATTAATTGTAATGCTTGTGAAGGTACTTCCAAATTTACAAACAGCCTTTGCGTATAACACGATATACGTACAGCATTCTCCTAGCTGCTTCCTAGTACAGGCGTACCTTGGTTTACAAATTTGATGCGTTCTCTGGGACGTTACGTAATGTGAAAAATTCATAAACTGAAATGCGGTTTGCCATAGGAACGGGGGCGGCGCTATAAACCTCCAGGCACAATGCATCCTGGGGAAACTTGCTTCGTACTGCGGAAAAAAATCGTAAACTGAGGCATTATTTTCAATGGATTTCCGTTCGTAAACCAAAAATTATGTTAACCGAGGCGTTCGTAAACCGAGGTACTACTGTAATAATAACAATAGCAAAAAAACACTTTTGAGTATTCAAGGACTTTACAGAAGTAATCTCAGATGTTATACCCTATAGAACAGTATTGTTAGGGCAATCTATGCAAGTTTATTTGAGCACAACAAGCATTGGCTGAAATCCTGTACTGTATGTTATGTTATGCCAGAGGAAGTGTGCCATAAGCTATGTGCAGGCAACCAGCACTGCTCAATTAGATTGCACAATTGATTGCAGAGTTTCCATTTCCCCCTTTGTGCAGCATGCATGTGGAACAGCTTCGTGATTAGCACTTCTTCCCTGCCATGGTTCTTCCTAATGCTGCAGCAGCTTCACACTGTGCACATGGAGCTCCCCAACAGGATTTGAGCCATTGTATTTACCATGCTTAGTGGGTGGCAGTTTGCAGTTTGATTGGAGCCTTAGTGAGATGATCCTGGAAAACAACATTCTAAAATAATAGATATAATGACACACTGATGCCATCCATAATTATATGTTAGTGGTAGAAAGAAAATTATGTTCTAGGTTTCATAGCAATTAAGGATAAATCAGCAGGTCATTACAGTATATTAATTCTCCTTAAAAGCAACTCTCCGCTCTTAGCCACATATTCAGAAATGTGACTATGGTATAATGACACCAGGATTCATAAGGTCCAAGAACCAGGATGTACAGAAGAGGAGAGACAATGACATCATATGCTTTCCCCTGGTCTCTGGTCTCCCAAGGTTTAGGTGATATTCTCACAGGACCTGTAGGAGTGGGAATAGATTTCACCAGCAACAATGCCTATAATCCTGTTGCTTTGTATATTGTTGTTGTTTAGTCGTTAAGTCGTGTCCGACTCTTCGTGACCCCATGGACCAGAGCACGCCAGGCCCTCCTGTCTTCCACTGCCTCCCGGAGTTGGGTCAAATTCATCTTGGTAGCTTCGGTGACACTGTCCAGCCATCTCGTCCTCTGTCATCCCCTTCTCCTCTTGCCTTCACACTTTCCCAACATCAGGGTCTTTTCCAGGGAGTCTTCTCTTCTCATGAGATGGCCAAAGTATTGGAGCCTCAGCTTCAGGATCTGTCCTTCCAGTGAGCACTCAGGGTTGATTTCCTTCAAAATGGATAGGTTTGTTCTCCTTGCAGTCCAGGGGACTCTCAACAGTCTCCTCCAGCACCACAATTCAAAAGCATCAATTCTTTGGCGGTCAGCCTTCTTTATGGTCCAGCTCTCACTTCCATACATCGCTACTGGAAAAACCATGGCTTTGACTATGCGGACTTTTGTCGGCAAGGTGATGTCTCTGCTTTTTAAGATGCTGTCTAGGTTTGTCATCACTTTCCTCCCAAGAAGCAGGTGTCTTTTAATTACATGGTTGCTGTCACCATCTGCAGTGATCACGGAGCCCAAGAAAGTAAAATCTGTCACTGCCTCCATATCTTCCCCTTCTATTTGCCAGGAGGTGATGGGACCAGTGGCCATGATCTTAGTTTTTTTGATGTTGAGGTTCAGACCATTTTTGGCGCTCTCCTCTTTCACCCTCATTAAGAGGTTCTTTAATTCCTCCTCACTTTCTGCCATCAGAGTGGTAGCATCTGCATATCTGAGGTTGTTGATATTTCTTCCAGCAATCTTAATTCCGGCTTGGGATTCATCCAGTCCTGCCTTTCGCATGATGTATTCTGCATATAAGTTAAATAAGCAGGGAAACAATATACAGCCTTGTCGTACTCCTTTCCCAATTTTGAACCAATCAGTTGTTCCATATCCAGTTCTAACTGTTGCTTCCTGTTCCACATATAGATTTCTCAGGAGATAGATAAGGTGGTCAGGCACTCCCATTTCTTTAAGAACTTGCCATAGTTTGTTGTGGTCCACACAGTCAAAGGCTTTTGCGTAGTCAATGAAGCAGAAGTAGATATTTTTCTGGAACTCTCTGGCTTTCTCCATAATCCAGCGCATGTTAGCAATTTGGTCTCTAGTTCCTCTGCCCCTTCGAAATCCAGCTTGTACTTCTGGGAGTTCTCGGTCCACATACTGCTGAAGCCTACCTTGGAGGATTTTGAGCATAACCTTGCTAGCGTGTGAAATGAGTGCAATTGTAAGGTAGTTGGAGCATTCTTTGGCACTGCCCTTCTTTGAGACTGGGATGTAGACTCATGTTTTCCAATCCTCTGGCCACTGCTGAGTTTTCCAAACTTGCTGGCATATTGAGTGTAGCACCTTAACAGCGTTTTAAGATTTTAAATAGTTCAACTGGACTGCCATCACCTCCACTGGCCTTGTTGTTAGCCATACTTTCTAAGGCCCACTTGACTTCACTCTCCAGGATGTCTGGCTCAAGGTCAGCAACCACACTATCTGGGTTGTCCGGGACATCCAGATCTTTCTGGTATAATTCCTCTGTGTATTCTTGCCACCTCTTCTTGATGTCTTCTGCTTCTGTTAGGTCCCTACCATTTTCGTCCTTTATCATGTCCATCTTTGCACAAAAGGTTCCTTTAATATCTCCAATTTTCTTGAACAGATCTCTGGTTTTTCCCTTTCTATTATTTTCCTCTATTTCTTTGCACTGTTCATTTAAGAAGGCCCTCTTGTCTCTCCTGGCTATTCTTTGGAAGTCTGCATTCCATTTTCTGTAACTTTCCCTATCTCCCTTGCATTTTGTCTCCCTTCTCTTCTCTGCTATTTGTAAGGCCTCGTTGGACAGCCACTTTGCTTTCTTGCATTTCCTTTTCTTTGGCATTTTTTTTGTTGCTGCGTCCTGTACAATGTTACGAGCCTCCAGCCATAGTTCTTCAGGCACTCTGTCCACCAAATCTAGTTCCTTAAATCTGTTCTTCACTTCCACTGTGTATTCATAAAGGATTTGGTTTACCTGACTAGCCCAGTGGTTTTTCCTACTTTCTTCAGTTTAAGCTTGAGTTTTGCTATAAGAAGCTGATGATCAGAGCCACAATCGGCTCCAGGTCTTGTTTTTGCTGACTGTATAGAGCTTCTCCATCTTTGGCTGCAGAGAACATAATCAATCTGATTTCGGTATTGCCCATCTGGTGATGTCCATGTGTAGAGTCGCCTCTTGTGTTGTTGGAAAAGAGTGTTTGTGATGACCAGCTTGTTCTCTTGACAAAACTCTATTAGCCTTTGCCCTGCTTCGTTTTGAACTCCAAGGCCAAACTTCCCTGTTGTTCCTTTTATCTCTTGACTCCCTACTTTAGCATTCCAATCCCCTATAATGACAAGAACATCTTTCTTTGGTGTCAGTTCTAGAAGGTGTTGTAAGTCTTCATAGAATTGGTCAATTTCAGCCTCTTCAGCATTGGTGGTTGGTGCATAAACTTGGATGACTGTGATGTTGAAAGGTCTGCCTTGGATTCGTATTGAAATCATTCTATCATTTTTGAGACTGTATCCCAATACAACTTTTCCCACTCTTTTGTTGACTATGAGGGCTACTCCATTTCTTCTATGGGATTCTTGCCCACAATAGTAGATATGATAATTGTCTGAATTGAATTCGCCCATTCCCGTCCATTTTAGTTCACTGACGCCCAGGATATCAATGTTTATTCTTGCTATCTCCTGTTTGACCACATCCAGCTTACCAAGGTTCATAGATCTTACATTCCAGGTTCCTATGCAGTATTTTTCTTTGCAGCATCGGACTTTCCTTTCACTTCCAGGCGCGTCCACAGCTGAGCGTCCTTTCGGCTTTGGCCCAACCACTTCATTAGCACTGGAGCTACTTGTCCTTGTCCTCCGCTCTTCCTCAGTAGCATATTGGACGCCTTCTGACCTGAGGGGCTCATCTTCCAGCGTCCTATCTTTTAGCCTTTTGTTTCTGTTCATGGGGTTTTCTTGGCAAAGATACTGGAGTGGCTTGCCAGTTCCTGCTCCAGGTGGATCGTGTTTAGTCAGAACTCTCCACTATGACCTGTCCGTCTTGGGTGTCCCTGCATGGCCTAGCCCATAGCTTCTCTGAATTACTCAAGCCTCTTCGCCACAACAAGGCAGCAATCCATGAAGGGGCTTTGTATATTAAGTCACACTATAGTAAGCCTATTGAATCAGTGGGCACTTTGGCAAGTCAGTTCTCTGTAAGTTCAATTGATTCAAGTGGGCCTATTCTAGTTGTGACTATATTATCAATATGCATGGTGGCGCTACAGGTTAAACTGCTGAAGCCTCTGTGCTGCAAGGTCAGAAGACCTGCAGTCGTAAGATCGAATCCACGCGACAGAGTGAGCCCCCGTCGCTTGTCCCAGCTCCCGCCAATCTAGCAGTTCGAAAGCATGCAAAATGCAAAAATGCGAGTAGATATATAGGCACCACCTCGGTGGGAAGGTAAATGGCGTTCCGTGTCTAGTCACGCTGGCCACGTGACCACGGAGGATTGTCTGCGGACAAACGCTAGCTCTATGGGTTGGAAACGGAGATGAGCACCGCCGCCTAGAGTCGGACACAACTGGACAAATTGTCAAGGGGAACCTTTACCTTTACCTATATTATCAATGGAAATTACAGAAGAATTGATTTATCAAATCTCCACTGATTCAATGGGCCTACTCTTGTGCAACTTACTATGCAACAGGATTTTAGCCAATATATTTATCTCCATCAAGTACCAAGTATTTTGATGGTCTTATTAGCTTTAGAAAATATCTGCTTGCAGTGTACATGGAAACCTCTAAACCTCGAGTGCTGATTTTCATGTTTTCGTGTTCACTAAGAACACATCACGATGGGTGCCTGGACTTCTAACTTTAGCACTATTTAAACTACTCTAAATTATTCACATAGGGTTTAACTGTGGCCAACTACTGGTTGCTCCAGACTACTTCTATAACATACTGGCTAAATTTGTAACCTGTGAACTAAGAATGCCCTGGTTCAAATCATCTCTAAAGTGAGTGTCCTTAGGCAATTCATATTACTGTATTTCAACATCAGCTCTCCAGCAATGGTGAAAGAAGAATACTAGTGTATTTGTGCATGGCAGTTTAAAGATTATTCTGTTGATATGTGTGAAATGCTATGCTTAGGAAAATCCTCTACCAGTGAGCAGTACAGAACGTATGTAACTGCCTTAGGCATGACATCCCATGTCAATGGCTACCAGCTATTTAATATTTAGGAAGTCATCAGAAAGTGAAAGCAATTTAGATAATTTTCGTTACAGAAAACTCCTTTCTTCCAAAAAGTAGGAGTGCGCTTTAAAGAAACACAGAGATAGAGACTTGTCTGCAATTATATTTGTCACCATATTATATTTACCAAATTATATTTGTCATCACCATTTCAGACATGGCACAAGGGTAAATTCAGGTTGACTGGTGAATTGAACTAGGCAACTATGATTTGTCAGTTTCCTCAAAGGTTTTCCAATGTGCTCCATGTGTTCATAAACAGATTTTTGCAACTTTCATACTTCATATTTGTAGAAGTACATCAAATATACACCTAACAATCACATTCTATGGGCAGGACTGGAGCTTTATTTTTATTGGGTACACATACATAGTTTTTCCACCTAAGATTAGACTCACATACTTTTGCTAAAGATGACATACTCTGAAACAATCCCATCTTTTATTTATTTTATTTATTTATTTATTTATTTTTAGATTTCTACCCCGCCCCCCCTAGACAATGTCTACTCGGGGCGGCTTTTTGTATTGTACCATATCTGTGCTTTTGGGGAAACCACATTCTTCTTCTTTTTTTTAGTCTGCAGTTGTTACACTTTCCACATAAATTCCCTGTTCTGACAACGGATTTAATGGTGTGTGGCCAGTGAATACCCTGTAACTTTTAATGTTTATATTTGATACAACTAAAAATGTCACATCTGTACATATAGAGGGAAATGAGTTAAGAACTGTAGCCAACACAATGTTGTTGTTCCAACTAGTTCATTGGACAGTGAACATGATTCGCTAGAAATTGAGTGGCATGAAGAGGGGGAAGAAGAGATAAATTAATGGGGAATGTGAAGACTGCTATAATAAACTATTCCGAGTAAGGGAAATGTCTAGGAAAGTCCCATGGGAAGAGTCACATCTGGAACTGTCACATCTGGAGCTCCTGCTCAAATATCATTAAGGGGGTTTGTTTTCAAAGAGAGGATATAAACTGAAGTGCTCTGAAATCACAAGAAGATTGTTTACACAGCAGAGAGGTGGGAGAGTTTTTATCTCTGAAAGAAAATCTGGTATGCAGATAAACTGCATATTGGATAGCTTTAGAGGATCCCTTGCCTCAGACAGAAGGGATGTTCAGAAGAACAAAGACGCCTTACATCAGGCAAAGCCCATGAAAGATTCAGTACCCAGTTCCAGAGCTGTCAGTAAAACAATTGCCAAAGAGTTGCTTGTTAACATTTCAAAGTATTCCTTTCACAGGCTCCCTTCTCTTGCTAACCATGCCCCTACTGTAGTGGTGAATGGCGAATCTTGCCCCTGGAATGCATCACAAAAGGGAGTGAAGAAGAAGAAATAATATGATGAGTGAGAAACATCGAGGCAGCAAAAAGGGTGCCTTTATGTGTAAATCATTTACTGTAGCACAAGACTCCAAGACCTAAGCTCTTATTTGACAGGGCAAAACCATCCAAGCATTCAAGAGATTTGCTTCAACTGGCTGGGGAAAAAAATTAAACCTATGTATACACACACTGAATGGCATGTTTCTAATACAACACATGCAAATGGGATTTAGACTGTGCCTGTACAGCATATCTCTTTGTAGTCTCTAGGAGCCACACACTTCCAGTCTGCAAGAAGCAAAAGAAGCTTCTTCTTCAGGGACTCACAGGAAAAACAAATGTAAATGTGATAGCTCTGGCTAATCTCTCCCAATTTCAATTTCACTTGATATGGTTAGGCCATGCTAAAAAAATTTAAATTCTCCATTTATCTATAGAAGCAGAATTGTCCTTCTTTAAACACATGGCTGAACTGTTCAAGTGAAGCAAAGACTGAAATGCCAATTGATTTTATGCCCAAATAAGGCATTACTTAGATCTTTGACAATGACAAAAAAAAAAAATGCTGGTTAGTGAAAATTCATGCAAGCTGTTCTAGGCTGTTGGGAGAAGTTAATTAAAAATATGAAAGGGATTTTTTCTTTCACTTGTGTGCTAAAGGAAAAGCAGTACCTAGTGTCATTCTTGAACAGGGGGATGAAAGAGACAGAACAAAGAAATAGATAAATAAAGAACAAATTTACAAGCAAAATATAACTGGTGTCATACTACTGTATATTGCAGTAAAGCCACAGTCGCTGGTGTAGTTGCTTTCTGGATAGACTACTGGTTCTCTTAATCAGAGCTCATATGGTGAAGGTGTTCAGATGGACCACATTGCTTGTGGTCAGCCTCTCTGCACTGTCTTTCCAAACTTCTTAGGCTGAAAGAACTGTGAGAAGAGTCTCCTCTCTTTACATGTGGGGCTTTTCCACAAAGCAGAAGCAACACGAAAAGCTTCCTACTTCGCCTGCAAAAGATCCACCAAAAGTGTAACAATACCCAGTCTCTCTCTTTGAGCAAATGTTCACAACACCAGGAAGAGGACTTTTTCCCCCCAGTGCTACAGAGAAGGCGCAATGTGACCCGATTCTCTCCTTCTTCTTTCTCTTCGACAACTCCTATGGCAGTAGCAGTGGTGACAGGGGAAGGCAAAGCTGCAAGAAGGATTTGAGCCACCTGTCATCTCCAAAACCAAGAGCAGAAATAAGCCCTTAAGCCTCTGAAGGTACTTGCAACACTGCAATGGATGTGTGAGAACCTAAATATAGTCATGGGGTATAAGCCTACAAGTCATGTGCTATACTCTACATCAGTGGTCCCCAACCTTGGGCCTCCAGATGTTCTTGGACTACAACTCCCAGAAGCCTTCACCACCACCTCTGCTGGCCAGGATTTCTGGGAGTTGAAGTTGAAGAACATCTGGAGGCCCAAGGTGGGGGACCACTGCTCTACATGAATGAAGCTTTGGTGCTTGTACCTCCAAATAAATGATGTTAGTCCAGGTTTCTATATTATCAATAGCAAGTCTCCATCCCATGGCAGATTCCTATCCTTTACAACTTCTGCAAAAAACTTTTTGGAAAGTAAGCAAAATCATACAGATTTCTTACGGATTAATTGTCTGGGAGGTCCTAATCAATTATTTATTCATGTGCCCTCAAGTTGGAACTGACTTAAAGTGACCCTGATAGGGTTTTCAAGGTAGGTGAGATATTTAAGAAGTGTTTTTATCAGTTCCACATCCTCAGTGAGCTTCCATGGCAGAGAGGGGATTCAAACCCTGGTTTCCAGAGTCCTTTATGCACTACACCACACTGGGTATCCCTAATTAATTTGCTAGGCTTTATAAGTTTTGCTTGTAAGAACATAGTACTCTGCCACAGAAATGTTCCTTCCAGCTTTCCTGGAGCTTAAGCCAAAGTAAAAACAATAGTGTGCACTGCTCCAAAGCAAAGACCTTACGTTTTCCAGTGTAAATTATATGTGACTTTAACAGTATGAATTCTGTCAAGTGGCCCACAGCATAAATTTGCACACAGTTCAACACAACATGAACACATTAAATAGGATTTGGCACTAAAAGACCATACACTGAATGGGAATAGAAAAAAAAATGCCCACATTCTCCCCAGAAGACTATTCACCCTGAGGCCTTAGGCATTAATTTAACTGAATGAGGAAGCCACTAGGGCAGCTGTCGGTAGCTTATTTGATTTGTGAATAAACAATAGCTTCATTTTAAAGGCTATTCACGTTTACTCCATTCCAATGTACAATCAAAAACCACAAAAGGAACTAATAATTTAAAACACGAACAAATACACATGCTCCTTTTTACAGGGTTCTCAAATAAAAAGTTGTTTGTTTTTTTCCAGTTTCAACACTGTGAGGGAAAACATCTAACAAAAACAACTTACAGTCACACTCTTAATTTTTAACTGCTATTAATGGTAAGGAACCCAGAGGCCACATCTTACACTTAATTGATACTGTGCATTCGTCTGTATACTAATGCGAAGTTAGGGTATCGTAGGTCATTCCAATAAAATCTTTGTACTTGTCAGCTTGAATTATGTATCTTTATATGTTGTAGAAAACAGTGGCAATCTGATAATTACAGCCATTGATACAGGTTGTGGTACTTTGTTAGAACAACCAGGTACATCATGTCCAAAGCGAGATGTCAATCTAGCATGGCAGTAATGATCTGTCAGACAGCGTAAGTCTCTTGAGTTGCCAAAAGGAAATATAATTTAACAATGCAGCAGATTTTCATATGTAAAACCCACCCCTCCTTCCTGCTACTGATGCTGCAGTTTTTATCTGTCCCATAGTAATACAGAATCCTAGTGTTCTGAACAGCTGTGTTACTGTATCATAACATATTGTAGTTTGTGCCTCCAAGCCCCAATTTCTGCAATCAGAAGTATGCAAACAATACACAGTTGAGATTCACCATTTCCCTAAGAAATGTACTATAAAGATTGTACATAAATGTATGTAAGAGGAGAGCAGCCAAATATTTGTATGCACCCATAAAGGTGGAATGTATTTATAGGACAAATATATTTCTGGCCCCAAATTGTTTGATTATATGAATAAGGAGAGGTGAGCCTGGCCACAGATGACTGCTATTTCTATACTTCCTGGTTTGTTAGAGGACATGATCAATGAGACAAGTCTAATACCCTGTTTCCCTGAAAATAAGACCTAACCTGAAAATAAGCCCTAGTATGATTTTTCAGGATGCTCGTAATATAAGCCCTACCCCAAATAAAAGCCCTAGTTAAGTGAAACCCCACCCTCCACTATTGTGCAGCAACCAGAAGATGACATGACTGTATTTGAATAAATGTAGATTGATGTACATGAAAAAAATAAAACATCCCCTGAAAATAAGCCCTAATGTGTTTTTGGAGCAAAAATTAATGTAAGTCTTATTTTTGGGGAAACACGGTAATAAATACAGCACCGGTGGTAGAAATCTTGAGGAAAATAGAGCCAAACCTTAGTACTCATCTTCAAGTCTACAGTACTCTGAAATAGTGATGGCAGCAAAGGAAAAGTGTGTGGGATAGTTGAGTATTTGTAGCTGTGGGATCAGCTTTTTGTCCTTTTCAGGAGGTGTGTATTGGTGTGATAAAGAGGGAGATGATCTGTCACTGTGATTGATGGGTGTCATTAGCTAGTCTATTGTGTGCAGTGATCACCCATAACAAAAAACACCCTGATCACCATAATCACCCAATCTCCTGAAAAGGACAAAAAGCTGATCCCACAGCTACAAATATCAACTATCCCACACACTACACCAGAACACAGACAGAGTTCTAACTCCTGTCCTCTGAAGATGCCAGCCACAGAGACTGGCGAAACGTTAGGGGAAAAAAACCTCCAGAACACACCAAATAGCCCGAAAAACCTACAACAACCATTACCCATCGTAACTTATTTGCTAGAAAACTGGATTCTATTGGGTGTGTGTGGTTGTTTTTTTGTTTTGTTTTTTGCAACATTTATAAATGTGTCAACACTACAACACTACCTTGTTTGGGATCTTTTAGGTGAAGTCCAAAGATCTTTGACAACCACCTCTTATGATTAACCACTGAATAGCAAGCATGGGTGGGCTAACCAATTGCCTCCCACTGGTTAGAAATATTTCCTTGCAAGAACGGATGATCTTAGCTTCAATTAAAGTGGTGGCTATGTAGCCACTCTTGAAGAAAGACATGTTGGACCTTTCTGCTTCTATCAAAGACTGAGTGACTAACGAGCTGCTCATGTAGATGGTGCTGGACAATCTGATTTTGAATGACATAGATTATCGGTTTCCATTTCAATCAGGTTTCAAACTCAGTTTGGAACAAAAGCAGTTTGGATCATCTTGATAGCTATCCTGTGTTAAGAAAGAGACAGCAGAAACATAACCTTGTTGATTCTCACAGCAGTTGAGAATCACAGCAGTTTTCAACACAGTTGCCTATGGTATTATTCTGACTCTGCTCTTATCCCTGTTTGGTTTCAACAGAGCTTGGAAAATAAAGTTGTACAAGCTCTGGGTTTCAAAACAAATTTCTGAGGTTACTATATTTCATCCCCAGTGCTATTCTCCATCTATACAAATCCAATGGATTGAGTAATTTGAACTTTTTCTCTCTTTTCAGAAGAAGCCATGGAGGTGCTGAACCAACTGTAGTCAGCAATGAATGGGATGGGGACCAAAACCTGAGGCTCAACCCCACTAAGAGGGATGTGATAAGACTAGGTGGTTCAACCTGTATTCAACCGTATATGCATAATGATCCTACAGAATAAACAGATGCATGTACTGGTTGATCCACATAAGCATTTGCATACTTCTTTCCCAGTTTGCAGTTTGATTCATGTAATTATAGAGCCTTTTAAGAGCTAAAATGTAAAGCAAAAGGAGGGGAAAGTAAAGCATGTAAAGAAATAAAGTAAGTAGTTATGCCATTTTCAACAGAAACAAGATACAAAGGAGACCTTCTAAATCAGCTGATTTCTCTCCTGTGTCACTAAGATTGATTTTCTCATATTCCCAGACACGCTCTTTGACCCATTATTTAAAATGAGCCCAAAACATTGAAACCTCAGCAAGTTTCAACTACCAAATTTTGTTGCACATACCATGTGAGCATAAGAGTTGATAAAACAAACGACTTTTTAAAAAAGGAATCAATAATTGATTTTTAAAATGTCAAATCCATTTTTCCATTTAAATTTAGTTTTTAATTTGTAATTTATTTATTTTTTAAAGATAACCTTGTTTTACAGAAATGTGTGATTCTCAAAATGTGCAAAGCCAACATATAAATAAGCTCATAGAACCAAATGATAGCCATGTATCAAACAAGTACACTGAACTGAGCACTATTTTGTGGAAAAAAGAACAGGGGTACTACAGGAAATGCTGTCCAAAACAAAAAACAAACAAACAAAAAACACACCTGGAGGACAACAGTTGTCCAAACCAGACTGCAAACCACCATGTTTGGATTATTATAGCAATCAGTTAATTCATGTGGTTATTGAAGAACAATATGAATTTCAGAAATGGAATCTTTCTTGAGTTCACCTTGCTTTAAATTAGTCTAATGGGGACCACAGACTTCTTTTCCCTTATTAACTGGGGAACCTAGCTCTTTCACTATAATCAGTCTACAGAGTGCAAATAACCTTCATGTGGGTTGATTTTAAGAGGACAAGTACTTACCTTACAGGAAATCTTTAAAGTAACTGGAATTCATTATGGGAGAAAACCAATATGAGAGGGGAAGTAAAATGACAATAACCACATTTATTACAGAACTGCAAGCAAGGATTCTGTAAACCATGGTTTATAGTGAGTGGTACATGCAGTGCATGTACTCTTCCTTAAGTCCTTCCAGACGGACAATCAGCTAAACTAAACCAGAAATACTCCGTTTAGAATATCATCCAAAGCCATGATTCTATCTTATTGTTCTCTTTAAAAGCCAAGATTATTCACCAGGGTTTGTTCTTGCATTACCAATTCTGGTTTCTTACCATATTTCCGAGTACCATATAGTGCTCTAGAGATGCAGATATTAAAAGAGCTTACTCTCTATCCCACTGTTCTTCAACTATCCAATGGAAGGAGCGAGTCCTCATATAGTACAATTACACCCAACCCATTAAAACAAGAAATCCCTGATGTCCCTGAATCCCCATGGGAAAGGAACAGCCCTATGAAAATGGGTGGGGATTGACTGGCTCAACATTAGATCATATAGTCCAGATGGTCCAACCTTCCTCTCCTACAAGCCTAGACTTTACATGACTTCCTGTCCAATTCATTTCAGTTGTCTTTCCCAACTTTTACTTCTTGTAAGTGCTCCATATTTTCAGAACCATTGACTCATCTTAACTTATTTATCACCCAATCCTTATGATTTTACCTGTTCTCTAGGGGAACAGGTACCTTGAAAGCAAAGTGATGGACTTTCATCTCCTGGTTTCAACTGGCATGCCAGGGATAAGGCATAATAATGGATACATCTTAATCTACTCAATTCAGTTGCAAAAGAAATAAACCAAAGTAGCTGCTTCTTACAGAGCAAGCACATGGAACTCTCATGTGAATGGAAGCAGCCAAATAATGGACAAAGCACAACGGTGCATCTCAGGTTCGTATTAGGGGAGTGTAACATCTCAATGGGACGTGGTGGTGCTTTTAATTTTTTAACGAAATTAAAAGACGCCTGTTTCTTGGGAGGAAAGCGATGACAAACCTAGACAGCATCTTAAAAAGCAGAGACATCACCTTGCCAACAAAGGTCCGCATAGTCAAAGCCATGGTTTTTCCAGTAGCGATGTATGGAAGTGAGAGCTGGACCATAAAGAAGGTTGACCGCCGAATAATTGATGCTTTTGAATTGTGGTGCTGGAGAGAGTCCCCTGGACTGCAAGGAGAATAAACCTATCCGTTCTGAAGGAAATCAACCCTGAGTGCTCACTGGAAGGACAGATCCTGAAGCTGAGGCTCCAATACTTTGGCCATCTCATGAGAAGACTCCCTGGAAAAGACCCTGATGTTGGGAAAGTGTGAGGGCAAGAGGAGAAGGGGACGACAGAGGACGAGATGGTTGGACAGTGTCATTGAAGCTACCAAGATGAATTTGACCCAACTCCGGGAGGCAGTGGAAGACAGGAGGGCCTGGCGTGCTCTGGTCCATGGGGTCACGAAGAGCCGGACACGACTTAACGACTAAACAACAACAGCAACAAGACTGTGCATCTTGATTCATGTAGCTAACCCAATTCTCTACAGCAGTTTTTGAAAGATGAGCAGGGAAAAGCAGCTTTTAGACTAACTGTACCAAAATATAGTCACTAACATTAATTGATGAAACATGAGCAGTGGAATGAAAAACAGCAGGCCATCGCACTGCATTAAATGATCACAGTAACAGGCAGGAGAGGGGCAGTTTAAGCCATTAACCAATTTATCACTATGTTCCTGTATCATTCATATTATCTCAAATGCCCTGTAATGATCAAATGAGTTGCAACTGGCACTACAGTGTTTGAAGAAATGTGATAATGAGCGGCCCAGTTTTCCCTACATAAATGCTTGCTGAGTAAAAATCCAGGTCAACCAACTTTCACACAGGATTTAGTCGTGTTGATGAGAACTGTAATTTTCCAGATCAAATCTGACATGGCTTTAGAAACTTAGCCAGCAGTACTGAATCTTTCCTACTGTCCCCATCCCACAGCTAAGGTTCTGATCTAGATCAGAAACTCTGGGCTTACTCTAGATTAAAAAAAAAAAGGGAGGGGAGACATAGCTACTGATTAAGCCTTCAAATGGTATTGGCTTCGGCCTTCACTGATAAGGACAGGCAGTGACATTCTCTTCCATATTATTTTTGACTTGCAAGGTTGATTGGCAGACTCCAGAACACATTCTCAGGCTAAGTCTTCTTGAGCTATAACCCAAATTTTGTGCTGGCTGCCCTGACCACGGCTAGCAAAATTTTAATGGTTGGTTTATGTTTTGAACTTTAAGTTCATACTTTCCGTGGGATGACATGCACATAATCCTGAATCATCAATCATTTCACTTTTATATCACTCTGATATCTACAGAATAGTCAAAGTGATATACAACAAAGGAAGACAAGAATGAATAATATATTCCATTCCCATTAAAGAAAAGTCAGGTAATGTCATAAGAAGTATAAAACAGAACACCAACACTTAATTAGTTAATTAATAATTTCATAACTAGCAATAACAAAGTGGAGCAGCCTCTGATCTTGCTTGTTACCAGAAGTGGGAGAGTATAATCTTTAGAAGGTACAGAGGGCAGCAAGGGCATCTGACAATCTCAGGTGCTGCTAGGATAAGGGTGGCACTTTCTTTAGCTTAGATGCCAAGCAAGTAGCAGAATTTTCTTCTCTGGTAAGATTGGAAAAGATTGCTTTTAGCAGGGCCAATCTAAGACATTTTGCTGTTTAATGTGAAGGATAAAACGGTTCTCCCACCCCTCACTCTATGCTCAAAATCCTATTAATATTTGCATAAGTTTTTTGTAACTTGCTGTGGCTATCTGACTAGGTGCCAGCATGTATCACAACTATGCAATCAAGCACAGAAACTGGCATGTGACTGAGACACACTTCCAACACCTTGTCAAGTAGCTGAAATCAACAACAGAAAATTGCACGATCTCACATGAACTCCACTCAGTTTCTGGCCTATGTATAAATGCCAACAGGAGTTGCTGTCGAATCTTACTTCAGCAGTGGCAATGGCATGATGGTTTCTATGAGCGATTGCCCTAGCTTTTTTCATACACAAACCCAGACATCAAATCACAGTCTCACCCATTATATTACCTTCTCCCCCTGCCCTATTTTATTTACACTTGCCAACGTAAAGCATATGGGTACTCTGAAGTTTTCCGGTTATATCTACGCATAAATCAGAGCACATCATCAATTAGCTACAGTAAGTTATGCAAACCCTATGTGAACAGCTTGAAAGAGTCTACTACAGGGCAATCTTGGTGAAATGGAGCACCTGGCCAGGAATCAGGAGTTAAATTCCCCACTGTGCCTTGTAAGAAAAGAGCCAGACTATGTGGTCTTGGGCAAGCTGCAAAAGCTATACAGTCGCAAGGCATCCCCAGAGGAAGGAAATACTAAACTACTTCTGTGTATCCTGTACCCAGAAAACTCTGTAAAGGGACACCATAAATTGGAATCAATGTGACAGCAAGTAACTATAATTTTTACATATAAAAAACTCAGATATTGCTTGGTAATGTCAGCATTTGTTGAATACACATTACAAAGCCCATCTAGGACAATAAATACTATGTTAGATACTATGCTGCTTTAGAATCTTAATACACACTTCATTAAGCAATGTCCTTGGCTATCAGCAGCAGCACAATGGTGAGCAGCAACAGCTGCAGCAACACCACTGGGGAAGGAAAAGACAGAAATATGCACAGTGAGACAGATAACACATTTTAGTGACCAGTCAATTGATAAAATGGAAAGCCAACAACTATTTGCAAAAAGTGCATTTGACTGCACCTGGCCTGCTCTACTGCACTGGAAACTTATCTTGCTTAGATAGCCCATATGGCATATATTTTTTAATTTTTTTAAATTTATACCCCACCCATTTAGTGAGCATGCTACTACTCTGGGTGGCTTACAAAATATTATAAAACATACAGCTAAAAATATTTAAAACATATAAAACATATTAAAAGTAAACAAACAAAACCCTCCCCCCCCCCCCATAAAATCCCCAGTCTGGGACATAGGATGGCAGACAACGGGCCAGCATAATTTTACAAAAGGGTGGTGCTTGGGAAGGCCTGGGTAAAAAGCCAGGTTTTGATTTGCTCGTGGAAGCTCAGGAGGGTCGGGGCCAGTCACACCTCCACAGGAAGAGAGTTCCAGAGCGGAGCGGCCACTACTGAAAAGGCCCTGTTTCTGGTTGATGTCTTCCAGGCCTCTTTTGGAGTGGCCGCCCACAACATTAAAGACTGGGAGGTGCGTGTGGGATGGGAAGATGACCTGAGGGAGAGGCATTCTGACAGGTAGCAAGGTCCTAGACTGTAAAGGGCTTTATAAGTTAGCATCAATACCTTGAATTTCGCCCGGAAGCATACTGGCAGCTAGTGCAAGCGACCCAGGATAGGTGAAATATGATCAAATTTAGATGTATCAGTGATCAGCCTGGCCACTGCATTTTGCACTTGCTGCAGCTTACAAACCACCTTCAAAGGCAGCCCCATGTAGAGAGCATTGCAATAGTCAATCCTCGAGATCACCAACGCATGAACCAGTGTTATTAGGGATATCCTGTTGAGAAGGGGACGGAGGTGTGCAATCTGCCTCAGATGGAAAAAGGCAGATTTGGCCACAGCCAGAATCTGCTTCTCCATCAAGAGGGCCGGGTCCAGAAGCACACCCAGATTTTGCACATGATCTTTCAGGGGGAGTGTGACCCCATCAAGATCAGGTGACAGCCCCCTAACCGATCAGGATGCCCTCCCAACAACAGGATCTCCGTCTTGCCAGGATTCAATTTCAGTCTATTTGCCCTTGTCCAGTCCATAACTGCAGCGCGACCAAGCAGCATGCTAGGGTCTGTACAGCTTCCCCTGCTGAAGAGGAAAAAGAGAGATAGAGTTGCGTATCATCAGTGTCCTGATGACAGTAAACTCTGACTCTCCAAATGACCTCTCCCAGCAGCCTCATGTAGATGTTAAACAGCAAGGGGGAGATGATCGACCCCTGTGGAACACCACACTGTAGTGTCCATGGGCACGAACCAGCTTCCCCGAGCTGAACTCTCTGGCATTGGCCATCAAGGAAGGAACGGAGCCAGCATAATGCTAGACCTCGGATCCCAAATCTCAACAACTGATCCAGGAGGATACTGTGGTCGACAGTATCAAAGGTGGCTGAGGGGTCTAGGAGGACCAACAGGGTCACACTCCTCCAGTCAGCCTCCTGTAATAGGTCATCTAGCAGGGTGACTAGAAATGTCTCAGTCCCATGACGCAGCTTGAACCCCGATTGGAATGGATCCACACTATCAGTATCCTCCAAGAATGCTTGCAGCTGGTCAGCCACCAACCTCTCAATCAGTTTCTCCATAAATGGTATATTAGTATTTATTTATTTATTTGATTTATATTCCGCCCATCTGGTATATTCTACCACTCTGGGCGGCTACCAACAAACATATATTCATTAAAATAACACAGAGCCATTGACATAATCAATAATAAAAACAGTGAAAAAATATAATAAATGATAAATAGCAAAAGGAAAAGAATTAAGTGCTGACAGGAGGGAAGGCCTGGACATACATCCATGTTTTTAGTTGGATTTTAAATGTACCCAGCGTAGGGGCCTTGCGAATCTCCGGAGGAAGGTTATTCCAGAGGCGAGGAGCCACCGCCGAGAAGGCCCGGTTTCGTGTCTTTTCCCTCCGGGCCTCCCTCGGCGTTAGGCTCCTCAACCTCACCTCCTGACTCGCGCGGGTGATCCAGGTAGATCTCGGTGGGAGCAGGCGTTCCGCCAGGTATCGAGGTCCCAAACCGTTTAGGGCCTTATAGGTAAGCATTAGGACTTTGAAGTCAATGCGGAAACGAATGGGCAGCCAATGCAGCATGGCCAGAATAGGAGAAATGTGCTGGTGTTTTCTCACTCCAGTAAGGAGTCTGGCCACTGCATTCTGCACCATCTGAAGTTTCCGCATCAGCCTCAAAGGCAGCCCCACGTAGAGCGCATTACAATGGTCTAATCTTGAGATTACGAGCGCATGCACCAAGGTAGTGAGGGCCCCCGTGTCAAGGTAGGGCCGCAGCCGGGCTATCCGCCAAAGGTGGAAAAAGGCGGTGCGGACTACCGACGCCACCTGCATTTCCATGGTGAGCGTCGGGTCCAAGTGTACGCTCAAGCTGCGGACCCCACTCTTCGCAGCCAGGGTCACCCCCCGAACGAGAGAGAGTCACCAAGGCCACCAGCCACGGGGGCTCCCACCCTCAGGACTTCCGTCTTGTCCGGATTCAGCATCAGCCCATTTTCCTGCATCCATTGCAGTACGGTCCCCAGGCAGCGCCGAAGGGACAGGACGGCATCACCTGCAGTTGGTGAAAAGGAGATGTAGAGCTGGGTGTCATCCGCGTACTGATGACACGATGCTCCACACCCCCTGATGACCGCACCCAGCGGCCTCATGTAGATGTTAAACAGCATTGGGGAGATAATCGACCCCTGTGGAACCCCACAATTGGCACTCCACGGGGTTAAAACACTCTCCCCAAGCTGTACTCTCTGGGGACGGTCCTCCAAGAAGGAACGGAGCCAGGCAAGCGCCGAGCCACCAATTCCCAACTCAGAGAGCCTCCCCAGGAGGATACCGTGGTCGACGGTATCAAAGGCCGCCGAGATGTCGAGGAGGACCAACAGAGACGTTTTGCCCCTGTCGGCCTCCCTCAACAGGTCATCATACAGGGCGACCAATGCCGTCTCTGTACCGTGGCGCGGCCTGAAGCCCGACTGGAATGGATCCAGGGCATCTGTTTCATCCAAGTGGGCCTGAAGCTGATCGGCGACCACCCTCTCTACCACTTTGCTCATGAAAGAAACATTGGCAACGGGCCTATAATTGCCAATCTCGTCCGCCGCCATATTAAGTTTCTTTCTAATGGGCCTAATGAGAGTCTCCTTGAGGGCAGGCGGAAACCTGCCCTCAAGGAAAGACCCATTTATTATTGCTGTGGCCCATTCTGTTGTTTTCGTACAGTGGTTTTAGTAACCAGGCAATAGTTGTTTAAATCTACAACCTCTGGTCCTGTTCCCTGCTACTTTACCTTGGTGGGTGACTCAGCTAGAGGGTTCTAGAAGCGGCAAAAAGCAAGGAGAGAGACAGGAAAAAATGAAGGATAAAAAGGCAACCACAGACTAGATCTTAAAAATCTGACATCCTCAGACTGCCCTAGTTCATGCTGGAGTTGGAGAAACAGTAGTAAATGAAAAAATAGACAATACCTTTAACATGCCTCTAAAAACCATCATATAATACGTGGATTAAAACCCCACTTCATCAGGCATGTACTAGTGTGAAGAACTTTATTTCCAAAAGTTCACTGCAAGCTGGACTTTGCCAGGAAAGTTACTCTTAGATTTAAAGTCCAAAAGTTCTTGGCAAGATGGAATTTGGCAGACACGTCTTTCTTAGATGTAAATCAGGAAATAGTATGGTTGTTTTATGGTTAGAGCTGAGGCAGCTGTGGATTGAGTGTAACCCCCATTTCTTCAAACAAAGAAGCACAGCTGGCCCTGCTCTCACCCTCATCAGTTTGTTCACATGAGGAACAATGAGCGTGAAGCAGAGACTGTACTGCTCGTGTGTAGGCACTACATGTAAGCAAGAGTTTCCCATCTGTTCAGTTCTGGAAATCTGGGTTCTTGCTCAAATGTAGAGCCTACACAGGAGTAAGATCTTTCTTCTCTTCAGACAAGTCACTGTTTTACATGAGTAAAGCACTGATGAGTACTGATGATGCTGGATGCGAGAATGACTGAATGGGGCTTCTGTTTCATAGTGTTAGTAGTAGGCATCCTTCAGTCTCGAGAGACTATGGTAACGTGCTCTGAATAGAGGTCTTGGAACAGCGTCTAGTGTGGCTGAGAAGGCCAATTCGAGAGTGACAATCCCTTCCACACTGAAGACAAATACAATCTGTCCCCTGTCCAGCTCCCTGATTTGGCTGGTTTCCAGACTGCCTCTTCGCCTCGGCCTTCTGAACAAGTGCCTCTTCAAATTGGGAGAGGCCATGCTGCACCACCTGCCTCCAGGCTGAATGCTCAGATGTCAATGTTTCCCATCTGTTCAGGTCCATTTCTAAGGCCTTCAGATCCCGCTTGCAAATATCCTTGTATCGCAGCTGTGGTCTCCCTCTGAGGCGCTCTCCCTGCATTAATTCTCCATACAGGAGATCTTTTGGAATCCGACCATCAGCCATTCTCACAACATGCCCAAGCCAACGTAGACGTCGCTGTTTCAGTCATGTATACATGCTAAACATTCCACCTCGTTCTAGGACTACTCTATTTGGAACTTTGTCCTGCCAGGCGATACCAAAAATGCACCGGAGATAACGCATATGGAACGTGTTCAACCCTCTCTTGCTGTGTACAAAGGATCAAGGACTCACTGCAGTACAGGAGTGTACTCAGGACACAGGCTCTATAGACCTAGATCCTGGTATATGCCGTCCGCTTCATATTAAGCCATACTCTCTTTGTGAGTCTAGAGAACATGGTAGCTGCTTTGCCAATGCTTTTATCCAGCTCGACATCTAGGGAGAGAGTGTCAGAGATCGTTGAGCCAAGGTACACAAAGTCATGAACAACCTCCAATTCTTGTGTAGAGATGGTAATAGAGGGAGGTGAGTGCACGCCCTGGCCCATTACGTGTGTTTTCTTCAGGCTGATTGTTAATCCAAAATCTTGGCAGGCCTTACTAAAACATAAGTTGTTGGAGCTCTTCAGCAGAATGGGCAACAACAGCTGCATCATCGGCGAAGAGCAAGTCCTGCGTGCATTTCAGCTGGACTTTGGTCTTTGCTCTCAATCTAGAGAGATTAAAGAACTTTCCATCTGATGTAGTCCAGAGATAGACACCTTCTGTTGCAGTTCCAAAGGCGTGCTTCAGCATGACAGCAAAAAAGATCCCAAACAGAGTCGGCGCAAGGACACAGCCCTGTTTCACTCCGCTTCGGATGTCAAAGGGATCTGATGTTGAGCCATCAAAAACTACAGTGCCCTTCATTTCCTCATGAAATGACCTGATGATGTTAAGGAGTCGAGGTGGACATCCAATCTTGGGAAGTATTTTAAAAAGGCTGTCCCTGCTAAACAAATCAAAGGCCTTTGTGAGATCTGTGAAGGCCACAAAGAGTGGCTGTCGTTGTTCCCTACATTTCTCCTGCAACTGTTTGAGGGAAAATACCATGTCAATGGAGGATCTATTAGCTCGAAATCCACACTGTGATTCTGGATAGACTCTGTCTGCAAGCACCTGGAGCCTCTTCAGCACAACACGGGCAAACAGCTTCCCTACAACACTGAGAAGAGAGATGCCACGGTAGTTATTGTAGTCGCCCCTGTCGCCTTTGTTCTTGTACAATGTGACGATGTTTGCATCCTTCATGTCCTGTGGTACTCCACCTTCCCTCCAGCAAAGACAGAAGATTTCATACAGCTCAGTGATGATGATCTCTTTACAGCACTTCAGCACTTCAACAGGGATGTTATCCTTGCCAGGTACCTTGCCAGAGGCGAGGGAATCCAAGGCCACTTTTATTTCTGCTAAAGTTGGTTCGCTGTCCAACTCTTCCAAGACAGGCAGGCACTCGATGTTATTTAATGCCTCTTCGGTTACTACATTCTCTCTAGAATATAGCTCAGAATAGTGCTGCACCCAGCGTTCCATCTGCTGTGCTCAGTCCTGGATGATCACACCTGTAGCAGACTTCAAAGGAGCAGATTTCTTCTGTATTCGACCTAAAGCCTGCTTGATACCGTCATACATTCCCTTGATGTTACCTGTGTCCGCTGCTGTCTGTATCTGAGAGCAGAGCTGAAGCCAATAATCATTAGAACATCTACTGGCATCCTGTTGAACTTTGCTACGAGCAACCCGAAGAGCCTGCAAGTTGTACTCACTAGGACAGGCTTTGTATGCTGCTAGAGCTCTCCTCTTTTCCTCGATGGCTGGCATCAGCTCCTCTGAATGGGCTTCGATCCAGTCTGCCGTCTTTTTGGTGTTCTTGCCAAATGTGGATAAGGTGGTGTTATAAACAGCGTTCTTGAAATGTTCCCATCATTCAGGTGCATTTGCAACAGCCAGGCCTGGAAGAGTTTCCTCAAGCGCTTCGGCAAATTCCTCCACTTTTCTCTGATAGCAAGTCTTGCTGATGTCAATACGTGGTCTTCCTTCCTTTTTTGTGTGATACAATCTCTTTATTCGCAGTTTGACTCTGCTACACACCAGGGAGTGATCACTATCGCAATCAGCACCCTGATAGCTGCGTGTGATCGTAATACTAGGAAGGCTAGAGCGTCTAGTGAGGATCAAATCGAGCTGATGCCAATGCTTCAATCTCGGATGTTGCTAAGGGACTGTGTTGAAGCTTCGTATTAAAGAATGTGTTGCTGACGCAAAGACCATAATAACAGCAAAACTCCAGCAAGCGTTGGCCATTTTTGTTCATTTTCCCAATGACAAAACAGCCTAGACAAGTGGGTCAAGAATTGTGATCAGCACCAACTCTAGTGTTAAAGTCTCCGAGAATGAACAGTGGCTCTCTCTCCGGGATTTTTTTGATTGTAGCTGCCAGATCGTCATAGAATTTGTCTTTGACTTCTGTTGTAGATGACAGTGTTGGTGCATGTGCACTAATGAGGGTGACTGGTCCTGCTGATGAGTGGAGCTGCAGAGACAGGATGCTTTCACTTCCCGCAGTAGGTGGAACAATGGATCTCAGCAGAGTATTTCTAACCGCAAAGCCAACACCATATTCCCTGGTCTCATTCAATGGTTTTCCCTGCCAGAAGAATGAGGATTTTTTTTCTTTGACAGAGCCCGAGTCTGGCAATCTCGTCTCTTGCAGGCCAACAATGTCCATCTGCAGCCTACTCAGTTCCATGGCGATAACAGCTGTCTTGCTCCCGTCACCTATTTCCTGCAGGTCGTTAGAAAAGCCAGGGGACATTGTCCGAACATTCCAGGTGCCCAACTTTAGGGCAGAAGTTTTTTTATGATTGTTGCATGGTGCAGGGTTACCGATCTGCTTGTCGGCTTTCACCCAAAACCCCACGCACCTCGTGAGGTTAACAGACGGTGGCGAGGCAGCACCTTACTGACTGGGGGCTGCCCAGCTTAAGGCGGGTGGTAGCTACCTAGTGAGGTGCAATGACCTCTCCCACCATCGGAAGTAGCCCCTGGCGTCATGCTCTACGCCAATCGAGCAAAGACTTATAACCGGTAACTGCTACTTCCCATGTTATTTCGACGCTGTATGCGAAGCTGGAGTGTCCTCTCCAGAGCACAAAACCTGGGTAAAATAATATGGAGGATAGACTGTTACCCAAGCAGAAAATTCCCCCCTCTCCATGTCACTGAAATAGTCCAATGGAAAGCCAATACAACTGGTTCCAGCGACGTCGTAGGAGTTGCCAGAATGTCACAAACTGCCTCCAGGACTCCGGCTCCAGATTTTGCCTCAAGGTTAACTCCTGAAGCCTTTTCTATTGGTGGATATAGCCACAAAGCAGTGGAGGTTTGAAATCGGAGTTTTCTTTCTCCTAGATGGGCTCCCTTCCAAGGCTAATGAGCCCCACCTACCCGGGTACATAGATTACCGTGCTTTTCGGGCAAGGAAAGGAGTATAAAAGGGGTGGAAGAGGAAAGGGGAGGTGGAAAGGGGTTTGGAAGGGATGGAAAAGGAAAGAGGGAGGAGAGGAGTTTGGAAGGGGTGGAGAAAGAAAGGGAGAGAAAAGGAGTTTGGAAGGGGTGGAGAAAGAAAGGGTGTTACACTGATCAATATATACAGCACCTAACTGTAGGATCAGTCTCAGTGGTTCAAAACAGAAGGTATTGTTGCATTTGACTCATGTGACTTCAGCCATCCTAAGTTGCTTCAGAGTCATGCCCCTCTCCTGAAAGATTTAGCTCACTTCATCACAGTACAATGGGCTTCTTTTGTTAAAGGGGATATGTATTCCCAGTTAGAACAGGGCAGAATGAAGTATGTAATGTCCTTGTGTATAAAGGGACACTTACTATCCACACTTAGGCACCATCAGCAGACTGTTTTCTAAATTTATCTTGCAAATACTGGCATGTCACAAACAATACTGAAAAGTTGCATTCAACAATCTTCCTATTCCTTGGAGGTAAGAGCACATTTTATCTTGCTCCCTCAAGCACCCTAAAGCCATCTTTCTACAATATTTATATTCTAATCTTTCTGTGTTCACTTGTAAAAGCTGATAATTAGGAAAGCCTCTTTGATGGTCAGAAGCTGTGCACTACTTCTGTATGCATAGTAACCAGATGAATCACTGCCGGCACTAATCCTGTAAGAGTGTTAAAGGTCCCCTGAGACAGTTACAGAGAATGCTAAACCTGCCCTGTATTATGCTCTTTCCTACTAATCCTTAAAAAATGAATGTTAATTTCTCATGAAAAGGGGTTAATTATACATTTATATCCAAATCAGACGTTTCAGCCTACTTTTGCAAAACAACACTGACTATATTTCTTTAAAGAAACTGTAAGGATTTCACCTCAAGCATTTGATCCAACCATATTTACTAAGAAATAACAAGACAGGAAGGAAAGCAAACAGCATCATGACAAGTAACAGTGATTATCTTAATTTAATTTACGATGCAATTTCAACACCTTTCCGCTTTTTTATTTTTAATGTAAACCTTGAGGCAACTATTTTTCTTCCACTTTCTCCAACAACGACTTTAATATTTTTTCTGGCTGCCACATCTGATCCAAGATACCGGCTTTCGTTTGGTTGCTTATTATTAAAGTAATAACTTGCACAATAAAATATCGTTCTCCTCTTAAACATTTTGCAGTCACTAAAGAAAAAGATCTAGC
Source organism: Intellagama lesueurii (assembly GCA_037013535.1). Classification (NCBI taxonomy): domain Eukaryota; kingdom Metazoa; phylum Chordata; class Lepidosauria; order Squamata; family Agamidae; genus Intellagama; species Intellagama lesueurii. Next base: position 203,186,266 of record JBAJHW010000003.1, on the reverse strand, counting down.
TGACTTTAAGGGAACAAGACATATTGCTCATGCTTTGAATGATTTGTGAACGTGAGTAGACAGGTCTTCTTTCAGAACTGCACTGATGACATAAAGAGCCCGAAAATGTTTAACAGTGTTTCTAATAACATTGCTGGAAGCAGTACTGTTCTCTTGTTTAAAGCTGTTGCATACCACAAATACAGGGTAGGAGAAGAGGACAACCATATACATGATGCATAATAAAGTTGACCAATCCCATGAAGTAAGAATCGACTGCCAGTCTAAGTTGCTTCCATATGCAGAAACTGAGGATGGAATCACCTTGCCCTCAGTCAACAGGACATCTTGGATCAGATCTGCTTGCAGGGCCATTTGTTTAGAGCAGGGGTCCCCAACCCCCGGTCCATGGCCCGGTGCCGGTCCGTGGGCTTCCTTGAACTGGGCCGCGGACACGGATCTCCGCCCCCCACCCCCGGAGCCCGCACCCCCCAACCGGTCCGCGGTCCGAAAAAGGTTGGAGACCACTGGTTTAGAGTATAAGCATTTTTAGACCAAGAATGGAATCAGACAGCTCGAACAGCATGTGCCTGATCACACCAGAAAGGTCACTTTAATGGGGGAAATCTCCTTCAAAGTGATCCTTCCATCTGCTGGGGAATCCCCCCAGCCTGGCTCAAAAAAATAGAAGCCCCACAGCTGGATCAAAAAAGTCCAGCTGGGGCACAGGTCAGGTTCAGGCTGGAGCACATTTCCCCATGCATTGTGTGATTACCAGGAAACAGATTGCACTGGACTGTGCCACAAGAGGTCCAAATTGCAATATACTTCCCCATGTGAGCACACCTGAAAACTAGTTATTTGCTCTATAAAGAGCTATACACAAAAAAATTGTGAAGCTTTGTAGTTGCTCTTAGGTGCCATCAGATTGCCTCTGACTTGTGGTGACACTATGAATGTCATTAACAGCTCAGCTCTTGCAAACTCAGTTGTGAAAATAAGAAACTGGAATATCAAAATAAAAATGAGTGTTTGCACTTCAACATCAAGCCACAGGTTGGTGATAGGCTGGGAAACAAAGTGGTCTTACATCAGTGGGATGAAAGACGTATTGGAAAACATTGTTCAGAAAATGCTAAGATCCACTGGTTGAAATTCTGTTGCATAACTTACACCATTCATCACTTGGAACCCATGAGAGCCACAGAATGGAAGTCTTTACCAGAAACTGCCACCTCCAGCTGATGTTACTAGCAGGATCAGATGTTCAATAATTAGAGACTCCCTCCCCTGGTCCTGTTTCTCCCATGACTTCCACACAATTAAAAGGACTATACAGGAGGTGGAAAAGCCACAGGCAGAAGTAAGAAGTTTTCAATTATTGAGGGGAAAAATCTTGCTCATGGCATCATCACCCTTCTGCAGCTGCAAGTTATGCAATAAGATTTCAGCCTCTGATTAAGTTTTATTTTATTCATATGAATTAAAGTTTCAAATAGAATACTGCAGTCATCTTAGACCCAGACAAAGTGGGCAGTAATAGAAAGGTAAAGCCATCAGTTGGACCAAGAATCAGATAGAGAGTATTTTGCCTCTTACAAGGTTTTGCACTTTTCAATGATATATAAATCTGTATAGCAACATCTACTGCCAGAATCTGATTCAAACAACTGCCAAACCTACTTTTAAAACATATGGCAAGCTTATAAGCTACCTGACCAATCATTTTTGATTATTTCGTTGCCCCACTAGCAGAGTCTTAATTTTCCACTTTCAATAAACTAAATCCCTTTCCTGAACAGAATACCACTTTTACAAGAATAAACCCACAAATCTACAAGTAGAGAAATCCACAACTTTTCTGACAATAAAGTCAACATCTAACTTGCAAAAAAAAGACAAGCGCTAATTAATTTCCAGTATCACCCAAAACCTTTTCAAACCATTCTTCAGCTTAATATATTATGTGTTTTAATTTTTTGAGAAACAGTTCTTCAGTGTATCTTATTTTTGAGTCTGCGGCATGTTATATATCACGTTCTTCCTATATAAGACTCCCAAATGAGCTGCAACAAATTTAGTTTTTCTCCATCTGAAATCAGACTAATAGGTTTTAATTTAAGGAAATGTCTGTTGGTGTGGACAGGAAAACAAATAGATAGGTTTCCTCCGCCCCACAGTTTTATTACATGGCCAGGAAGTGTTAATCTCTCTCTGTAGAATGCCAACATAATGTACTACGATGGGTTATCAAAAATGACTACCCAGAGTCGTAAATTATTCATTTGAAAGGTTATGCACCAGTGGTAACATAAATTATAGTTGAAAAATATTCATGTAACATTTTAATAAGCTTTTTAAAATGATTTATCAGCAAATGTTTAAAACTAAAAATAATATTGTTAGGGATTGGAAGAATTATAGATCTATCTCATGTTTTCACAATCTTTTGAGTAGAATTTAGGAAAAATCTAATCATATAGCCTGGTTCAAATTTTAGTTATTATGTCAACCAAATAAAAAATTATGCATACATGAAGTTCATGCATAACGTCATTACTATAGAGGCAATATCACCCACCATTTCTTCATATTCAATACTGCTTCGTATATTTTTGAAATTGATCTTATTTATAGGCCACCTATTCAGAAAACAGCAACATGAACACATGATGTAGCTCACTACTTCCACTGCTTCAAAATGTTATCATCACTAAACCTGCACTTTTAATGAACAATTTTTCTTATGGTTTATCTACAGTAATCCCTGTTTTAATCCCTTCCATTCCATTTCTTCAGTGGCCTAGTATAAATTTCTATAGATACTTTTGTTATTATACAATTGGCATTTGTATGAAAACTAAATCATAGTTTTATACGGTCATAGGTTTCCTATGCAGCGGAGGTGGATAGGGTGTGGCTCACAGGATGAATGCACCCCCACAGAATGGCTTCAAAAACTCACCTGGCCCTCACACACCCCATAACATGGCCATACGTTTCTGCCCCCCCCATGTGTGTGTGTGTGTGTGTGCATTTAGGTTTGAGGAGTCTACTTTTTTAAAATCAGAAGCAAACAAGAATCACATGATTTTGAAAAAAAGGAATCCCTGATCAGTATTGACCTCCAGGTGCTTCTGGAGCACGACTGGCCATTTTTGTACCCCAAACAGTGAGGGATTAAGAGTGGGTGGAGCCCTCCAGGCAGGTTTCTGTGGCCCCAAATCCTGCAAGTTGTTCAATCTTGATATACAATCCAAACACATTACAAAGAAAGGGCAGAGGTATTCAAGAAAAGGATGATCAATTTCCCAAACAAAGACTGTTTCTCCTCCTGGACCTCTAAACTCATATTCTATTTTTTCCCCTCCTAAATCAAGAATTAACATACATCTACATGCAATCTAATATATTCGTACAGGTTTTCAATTAAATACAGGGCAAAAGACATAACAAGATTTTGAAACAAGTGTTCTCCAGGATAACAAGGGTTCATTTTGTCAAAGTGAAGGAATTAGAAAAGAACTAAAAAGGACATAATGAATGTGAACAACAGCTTAAATATTTGTTCACAGGAAGATAGGAGCAGTATCCAGCAAGAAATATGGCACTTGATTTGGATTTCGATTGGAGGTAGTAAACATTTGTAACTCGTTAACACAGCATAAGCTTTTACTTGGACTGAATGCCAAATAACAGATTGCAATATGGATTGTGCAGTCTCTTTTTTTTGGTGCAATCTTTTACAACACATACCAGAAAAACACAAATGTGAATTGTTACCTTATGAATTATTGACGGTGTTGTCCACAAATATTTTTCACCTGGTTTAATGCAGCCTTGTGGAATGAGACCAAAAGTTTTCAGCCATTTTAGAGAAAGTTGAAACACAAAGGCCACTTGGTAGGACAACTTAAATAGAAGTCATGCAGCCTGACCACACAGTGAGTTACAGCAAAAATGTCCATACACAAGACTTCTGAACCAATAACACAGTCCAAATAAAACCCAGCTTCCAACTCTTATCATTCTGTTTCAATGGCATCAGTCGCCTGGCTGGTTACTTGTAATGTTGAATGGTAGATTTAGCTGCATGATAAACTCACTTGCTTAGAATCCAGGGAAAACACAAATTCTACAGAGAGATTAACACTTACTGGCCACATCACTCTAAAAATTACAGTTTCTTCATGGGTAAGTTACATCCACGTTTGAATGCTAGCTCTCAAACTTTTACCAGTTACATTGCCTCCCCCACCATATTTCCATGACTGTTGACATCAAATGCTTGAGGAATAAAAAGGAGTAGATGACATAACAGAAGAGTTACGGATAAATCTATCCTGTGCTAATCACCCGCTGTGATAAAATCTGAGTCCCTTACTGGCTGAAAGCAAATAGTGAACTGCAACTAGAGTAGGCCTATTGAATCATTGGGAGTTTGGTAAGTCTACATATATGTAAGTTCCAATAATTCAATCAGCCTTACTACTAGTTATAACATATTACATGTCGCTGTGGTATTAGCAGCATTCAGAGCCTTTTTTGGGGGGCGGGGGGACAACAGGAGGCAATGCATGTTATTCATTGTACAGTAGGACTTCTGTGTCTGCGGGGCATCAGTTCCAAGCCCCCCCATGTATACTGAAAACCACGTATAGTAGCAAACACATAGCAAATACAGTAAGACCCCTGTATTGTCGCACAGCACCAATATTTAAAGACAGAGAAAGCATCTCCCACCCTCTTCGAATACAGCTCCCAGCAAGTACCGCAACTGGCACTGGCTTAGCTATGCAGGCAGAACCTTCCAAACTGAGGTGGTGGCGGCAACTGTATTTTTTCCCCAGAGGGGGAATGAGGAAAGCCCAGAGGATGAAGAGGAAAGACTCCCTTTTTTGCATGCACTCCTGTCCAAAATCTTCAGGGGGGAGAGCCAGTCCAGATCAGCTGGGGGAGGTGGAGAATGGATGGGGAGGGATGGGGAGCAGATGATGGAGGCAGGGGAAAGGTGGGAGCCATTTGCGTCCTTCTCTTCTCCCCCTCCTTCCCTGTTGGTGTCGGAGCTCCGCGCCTCTGCCTGGAGAGTTCATACTCTGCCCCAGAACTGCCACCACCGTCCCTTTCAACTCCACCTCTCCAGTTCCCAGTATGATTGTGGCTGTTTCAGCTTGTTGGCAGAAGACAGGATTGGAATGCCCATGCCTCGCTTTGGCCAAAGGTCCAAACCAATCTGTGCTAAGGAGACCCTGAAGTAAGAGGGAAAGAACAAGGAGAACCCTGTTCCCTAACAGGCTTAGTGTGGAGTTCTTCCCCACTTCCCACCTGGTACAGACATTCTGAAAACCTGACCTGGATGGAAGGAATGTATCTGTAGTACCATAGGAGTTGACCGGTCACCTGTGGTTAAGTGAAACCGTGGGTATTGCTCCAGCAGATACAGGGGTTCTACTGTAATCTATTTTAGCTACCCACACATTTTTTTTCCTGACTGAATAGCTAATTTATTTATGCAATAGCATCTTGACCCTGTCGGAGAAGTATGAGCATTAAAAAGAAAAAAACCAAAGCATTTTCTAACAAAGAAAGAGGAAGGAAGAAATTTCACAGTCCTAGTTACTCCTTTTGTTATAGATAATTTCAGCATAAATTCAACATGGAAGACAGGAAGCCTATTTGTGCAAGAAAGGCAAGAAAATAAATAACACCTAAATATTTCTGTTGACCTACTATCATCATTCACTTCTCCACCACACCATCATGTATTTGTAAGATACAGTCTTAAAAGTTCTAGCATGGAAACTATATTGGTCCAAAGATCTTTGTTATAAGTCAGCAGCTTTTCCAGCACGGTAATAAAATAATGGCTTTCTTTTTAAAACGAAATGACATCATGAAGAAATTCTGCTAGTATGCACCATGGCATTTATTATAATTTCCTCTCATTTCCAAGGAGTCAGCAGATGATACTTGTGCTCTTAAGTCTTAGGTCACAAAATATTTAGAAAAAAGAGACACAAAAAAGGCCCAAATCCACCAGAGTTTTAACATTTTCATGTGTAGGGCTTACAATGGTGTTTAAAAACACTGGGAAGTTTCTCACTTGGGCTCCCAGAGGATCATGTGCATAACCTTCAGGAGCACCAGTACTCTATGTAGGCTTGTGGCAGACTGAACACAGTGTCCCAAATCCTGTTGCTTAGTGTAAATAACATCAGAGTCCATTAAGTCAATGGGGATTTAATGGGTCAATTCCTCTGTAAATCCGATTGCTTCAAATGGGCCTACTCTATGTTAAGGTAAATTGCAGTTGGAGTAGGCCCATTTGTATCAATGAACTTATGGAGGAGTTGACTCACCAAATCTCTATAGATTCAATGGGCCTATTCTAGTACAATTTACTACATCAAGCAACAGAATTTTGGCCAGTAGTTCATAAACACTGTTGAGACCTTTTGGAACCTAACACTTATTTCAGTGGAGTTTCTATGGATTATAATCTACTTTCTTAGACGTAAGTGGAAATTCACACTGAAATAAACCTGTTAAATTTTAAAATGCCACAATACTTTGGTTTAAAAACAAAATATTTGATCTACAAGCTGAAACAGACTGGCATGGCTACTTTTCTGGAAGCTGTTAAGGCTACAGTAATGAGCCTGGGTCAGCACTCAGTGAACTGATGCCAAGCCTCAGTCTTGGGGAATGACCAGATGGGTATTTATCTTGCTATGTGGACAAAGTTTCTTACTGTAGTTTTCAATGTTTATTCCATCAACTACACAGTTTTAGCACTAATCATAAGTAGATCTAGCCTTTTAGCATGAGTATGTGGTACACTTCGTTCTGCTGGCAAGGCTTGTGTTTTGTTTTTGTTTTGTTTTGTTTTTGTAGTGTTTCTACTCCTGTTATTTTGTCTTGATTCTGGCTTGTATCAGTCCTTTAGGGATGTTGTTGGGTGTGTCCAGATGGCATCACTGATTTTGCCTGCCTTCTGTTAAAACGAATAAGTATTACAGCTGCAATGCAACTTGCACACTATAAACTGATAGCACTAAACTGATACAGAAGTAATTCAAATGCTTATTGGGTCTATTGCAGTACTATTTCACTTTATAAACATTTTTTAAAAATGTCATGATGCATTATAGAGAAGTTCATATCAACCTGGGATAAACTTCTGTGCAGTCACTCCCTCTTTCTGCCAGCATTGATGGAACTCGAAGCCTGTAAAGTTGGTCTGAGCAATTCATCTCATTGGAGAAGACCTCACAGGTTTAAATTACAGTTCTGTTCTTTTGTACTGCTGTCTTTTGGAATACAGTTTTCTTCCTTGCCGCTATCTCTGGAATGTGATGTCTTGCCCTTCCATTATACCTTTTGGAATATGACTTGTCTTCATTCTAAACTGTGCTACTCAATTCTACCCTTCAGGCAAATAATAAGTTATACTGCTGCAGACCTCAAAACCTGTCTCACCATGACTTGACATAATGGCTCTCAGCAGGAATTATAATGTTGCTCTCGTTTCTCACACATCCAACTGAATTTCTATTTTGGCTTTTAAAGTTTGGTTTTGGCAATTGTGCTGGCAACCGAGTGCAAGAGTCAAATTGCCATTTGGTGAATGAAACCAGTCCTTTGGCAAACAGATTCACAAACGAAACAGAAAAGTCGCCATACCCTGCTGTCTTACACTTCAGCATATCAGTCTTCTTATACTTTTAACATCCTATTTATTCTATCCATCTAGGATTCTCCATGCGAAACATGCTCTACCGTTAAACAATATCCATTCTTCCATCCCCAATGACCTAACTAGGAATTCTTCACTTTAAAAAATGCCTGAAAATATCAATCTGGAAAATATGATTGTTACTCCCCCCCACACACACCATTTCACAATTCTAGTTTACCATTAGCCTCAAGCAGAGGGGCTTTCTCTTCTGGACATTTTGCGTAAGTAATGCCATTGTACCATGTTTTTTGACAGCTGCCTCAAAACAGTCTTCAGAGGTTCATTAGCAATCAATTAAACCTAGCAGAAATTCTTGCAGCCACACCTGGTTCACTCTCTCCAACTCACCTTTCATCCTGTTTCTTTTAAACAACTTAGAGCTATGCACTGTATTGTACTTGGCTTCCCTATTCTGCACTACCATTTCAGAGTAACAACACACTGTTCTTCATTGTTAGGACTTAGCACACAAGTTAATTTGCATGATGAAAATATACAATGTCCCACTGCACATAGCTTCAAAATATGATTTAGGAATCACCACACGTAAAAGTGGACTGCAATAACACAGTCACACTGGCATGAACAATCTACATCAAAAGAAGATTGTTCCAGTCACATTATGAAAGAAAATGAAAGAAACTGAAGCTTTGGGCAACTGTTGCCTTTTAAAGACTCCAGACACAATCATGACTCTTAAAAGCCTACTTCAACTGTCTGCCTGTCTACCAATCACCATGAAGAATCCTGATCCTTTCCCATGTACTCTGTAACATCTCTCAGACAGCAGCAATCACCTCTGCCAACCATATCAATAATATATTTAGCATTCATGCACTGATGTTGCCCAGACAAGTAGAGAGAATGGACTATTTGACTCTGATGATGCACATTTCAGTGTTATAGCACCTGAATAACAAAAATATATAAAGAATGACTCAATAAAAGGAAACACATCTTCAGAACCAGTATCCAAATCTCCATTTGGGTTCAGAGTGACACCCAATGCAGATGTAAATGTTACCTTATCTCTTAGACTTCCCTCCCTTTAGTGTACATTTCTTCAACTCTTCCCTTTTTAGGAATTAGCATGGAGAACTAAATCTCATTTTAACCCCAATGAGATCTACTAAAATTAATAGGATGTACACTAGTGTTCACAAACAAGTTCCATCCATTTCAATTTAGTCTTTTCTAGTCAATACAAAAACTGGATCTAATCCAGAGTTTCAAACCACCTCAGAACTTAATTTAAAGCTAAATACAGCTAGCACTAATCATCATCATCATCACTGTATGCTATTAAGTTGATTCCAACTTATGGTGACGCTTTCCAGGGTTTTCTAGGTAGAGAATACACAGAAGTGGTTTATCATTCCCTTCTTCTCAGGGCACTCTGGGTCTGTGCAGCTTGCCCATGACTAGCATTAACACCACTGCAAATGTAACGCAAAACAGTATCATTTAATGTTATAATAGACTTTAGCCTGACTCAAGCAGCTGAATTTTTGAATCGTGAAACTGGAAAAGTGTTCATTGTTTTATTTTGTACTATTACTTTTGAGATTTTCTCCTAGAGGTGCCAAAATTACCTGGTGAACCTCAAGTGAACCGTACTCTTTGATTTAGGGTGGTGGTGGTGCCATTTGTTTCTCTATATCAAAATGTCTTAGCATATATGCCATTGGTTGGAAAGGGAAAGGGACACTCATGTAACAGAGATCACACAATTTGAGACATAATATTTAATGGACATTAAAAAACCATCAAAATCCAATGGTTAATTAAAGTGGACCCAGTGAATCAACGGTACTTACACAAGTGTTCATTTATCATTCAGACACTGATTCAGTGGATCCATACTCTAGTCTGGACTAGCATTTGGATCTAGGCTATTGTTCTGAGAGTGTTAAAAGTATTTTATATTCGTTGATTACATGCCAACCATATCCATTGACAGAGAGGTGTTGCAGTTAGACAGCATCCCAAAAGCTTATCTGACCAAAAGTTGGTTAAAAGCCAGTAACTTGTAAAATGTTACTTTATATGCCTGTCAGCACTTAAAGATATTGTTGTTTCTTCTGGGAAATATTCAGTTCTTGTTTTACAGTTAATTTTTTTAAAAATAACTTCTTTTCTTTCTCTCGCTATCGCAAAAGGTTGAATGGATCAGAAAAAAGTAAAAAAAAGTCTGTGTATTTAGTGACTTCAAAACATACAAAGCAAACAAACTGGATACAGCAGAGAAATTGTTTTGCCTCGGATCACTTTCAATTATAGTTATCTCGAGTGCTAGAAGTAGCATTAGTAACACATTTTCAGGCAGACGTGTGATTTTTCCAGCTGATGGTGTCACTTCAGAGCTGCTCACTTTTGGCTCAGACAAAATGAGCTATTTTGGGAATGGAACCTGCAAACAGCAAAGGATGATTGGTTCAGTTCTGAAAAAGTTATGGTAAACTCCTCAAAGCAAGGTTTGGAGAAAGTTTTCAAATAAAATGATTAACAATAATATGGTATTAACATTCTGTAATGTGATGCACTTTAACAATCCAAAAAAATATTATTTCACTAGTGTTTTTAGTTTCCCAGATTGTTCAGAATGGTGCTGGACCTCAAGATGTATATTAATTGACAGGTTACACTTTGATAGGGCAAAATCTTTCTCTAAACTACACCAGCTTTTTCCATGAGATAAGTAGTGTTTTCCTTTGGACTCATTTACATCCATCTCACTAATGTCAAAGAACTAACATTCCACATAATTAGTGAATTCACTCATTAATGTTGTTCACTTGCGATGGCTCATGGTGGCCCTGTTTAAATTTAAGAGGAAAGCACATTTTTTTCTACCACGTGAATGAGCTACAGTCAGCCCCTTCACCTGTGCCAGCCTTGGGCCAGTCAGCCCCTTCACCTGTGCCAGCCCTCTTCCCTCCTGTTTCCAGTCAATGAGGAAAGTATTGGAAGTTTCTGGAATAATTTAAAATTTACTCCATTTCCGATTATATCCAGACTCATGGAACTGTGGTTTGTTCACAGAAAGATTTAAGAATAACACACATCTGAAGCTAGAGTTTTGTACTGGTTGTCCTAACCCAACCATGGTTTAATTACAATTCCTTGATTTTTAAAATCACATAGAAGAGTGGTTTTCAAACAGAAGCAAGAGTTTGTGATTTTTCTAGGAAGAAAGGGAAAGGGGCAGCATATGAGCCCCGAGCTTGCTAGGGTTCCTTCCTGTAGGAAGAAATCATGGTTTGTTATTATATTTGAACCAGGCCATTTTGAACTTCCTTTACTAAGAACCAAAGTGGAAGTTAAATGGAAGCTCAGAGTCTACTGACCTGGACTACAACAGAATTGGTGAAAAAGGGCAGTACAACTTGCAAGAGAGTAATAGAGGAGAGGTTGCTTTATTAGTCCCTTGCCCACCACAGTGGAAAAGTGGCAAATAAGTGATAGTGCCCTTTGCTGCCTGCTGAGTCACTCCTTTACTCTGTTGTCCCCCAAAACTACAATGGGACTTCCATATCCATAGGGGATTTATTCCAAGCCCCCCCCCCATGGGTCCTAAAACCATGGATAATAGTGAGCGCACCACCCCCACCCCACCGTTGTTGCTGCCCTCACGAGAGGCGGCCTGGGCCATCTCCACACCCCTCTACCTACTTCTGCAGTGGCAGCAGGCGAAGGGGCCGAGCCACCAGAGGCAAGAGCTGCTCTTTCTGGCTCTGCTTTCTCATGAGGTGCTGCAGCCTGGAAGTAGCCCAAGGCAGCAGTGGAAGAGGAGAGATCCCACCTGCCCACATGCCTGTGACTGAAGGCCCCGGTGAGTGGGTTGGCAGCAGAACCTGTGGAGGAGTAGCTGCCCACGAGGGAAGGGAAGGGAGCCATTGTCACGTTCACAGGGGATTCAGCAGGCGAAAGTCCGATAAGCCAGTCCAAGGTCAGAAGTCCGGGAGATACAAAACAGACGCCAAATTGTCAAAGCCAAAACACAAACCGTAGTCCGAAGTCAGAGTTTGAAAGCCAAGGGTCAAGAGAGCAAGGTTCAGGTGGTTCAAGATAAGCAGGAGCGTGGACGCAAGCCAGGGAATTGACTTGTTGCTTCCACGAGCTTCCAAACCTCTGAGTACAAGTTATATAGCAGCAACAGTCATCTAATTCCTAGAAACATTCCATCCTGTTAAAACTCTGAGCTGGTTGACCTGATGTTCCTGTGAGAAGCATTCATGCGAGCCTCAGATCTCCGTGTTGTGAGTCTCTGCCAAAACTTGTCCCTCACTCTGGCTAGTGGGGGAGGAGAATCTGGCGGTGATTCCGCTGTCTGTGACACTAATTGCCCAGCATTTTCCTCAGCTGTAATTAACCCCTCTGATTCCAGGTCTTCTTCGGCTGAACTCATGACAGCCATCTGCGCACAAAGGGAAGGGAGCCATTTGCGAGTGAAGGGAAGGGAGTCTGGTGTGAAGGGAAGGGTGCCCAGTGCCCAGGATCGGGGAGGAAAGGGCAGGGCCGGAGGTCGCCACCCTCACAAGAGGTGACCTGAGCCAGCCCCACACCCCTCTACCTACCTCCCACATCAGGGGAAGGGGTGAGCCACTAGGATCAGGGAGGAAAGGGAGTTGAAAAGTTTGGGAACCACTTTGGTAAAAGAAAAGAAAAAAATCCAGAAAGGAACAAGAATTCATAATAGGGTCGCTGTCAGGGACTCCTCTAGTGGCCAGTTCTGGTAAAACATGCAATTTTTAAAATTTTCTTTATTTTAATATTTTTAATACAATATAGTATTTTCAAACCATGGATAAGTGAATCAGTGGATACTGATCCCACAGATAAGGCGGCCCTACTGTATTTTTCAACAGACTGACATCTGCTCACTTAGGCTTTCTGCTAAAGGTCTAGTTCAATTCTAGAAACCTATACATTTGAGGTGATGTGAAGCAATGCCAAAGTTATATGTATCATGGCTCACTCACATATGTAGTTTGCCACTTAATGCTGCAGCACTAAGTCAATGAGGCATGAGGGCTGGACTACATATTAGACTCATTACAGGGATGCCATTATGAATAAGTCTTGTCATATTTAAAACCTCTATAGCAACACTAAAAATTCCTGACAGGGGCATAAAGACCTCTACCATAATTACAACTAACTGAATGTTTCTTGCTAGATCAGTATACAAATATCTTGCAGTATATATAGATACACTAGTTAATACTTGCTTGAAACAACAGTAATGAAAACACAACAGTTTAGATACATAACTGTCTATAATTTCTTTAAAGTATTCTCCAATGTACATTTCCATTTCCATCCAATTACACTTCAGAATATTGTGCTAAATACACACAGACTGACAAGCATATACGCAAAAAAGTAGGAAGGCCACCTGTCCCATTTACCTGATACATTTTTAAAAAATGAAAGCTTTTATTAATTATAACTCTAAAACTCACATACAAAATAAAAATAGTCTAGCAATTGTATTATATGGAAATGTTGTACTCCAGTACAGATAAAATATGGATATACACATTTTATTAATAAGGAACAAAACAGTAAAGGAAGAAAAAGTGTTATTTCATATATAGACTGTGACAGTTTCTAATTATTGATGCACCACTAAGCAAAGCTTTGCTAACAGCCAAATGAGTTATTGCACTTATAAAATGAGGGCATGTGGCATATCTGATTAGTTTTACTTGTATGTTATGATATTATATAACTCTAGGAGACTGATGTCCCTTTATCTTTGGGAGGGGGTATGTGCTATTTAGAAAAAAATGATGGCATTAAAAGTCATATTATGTCTCATCCAATTATCTTTTAAATTCTCCCTAAAAAGGAAAAGATGCTGAATGCTCATATTAAGGTGCTCTCTATCACCATCACAATCAATTGCAAGCAAAATTCCTCAACCATTTTACTGGCATACAAAACAGAAAGGAAACAACATATTTCTGGCAAATGCCTATTAACTATTTTAAAAATCTGTTTGTTGTTTTTATAGTTGCAAACTTTTTTCTTTTTCTTTTTAAATTATAAGCACCTGTGATCAGCGACGACATAGCACCAGACAGTCTGGTCTTCCTTTTATTACTTAGCTCCAAGCTGGTGCTTTTTTATTATGATGATAATTTCTATTTATTGACTGATCTGCAGTTGTTAGAGGTAGGTATTAATTAAAGTATTCAAATGACAATACAACATAAAACACAAATAGGAACATTTAAATCCAGTAAAATTATACTACTAATCATGTAAGAACTAGGCTATAGACATAGAAGGTTGAGTTCAGACCTGAGTCGAAACCATGGTTTGTGCTACCAGAGTTGAGAGCGCACTCTGGTTTGAGCTTCCAGATGCACAACAGATAAATCATGGTCTGCATTTGTCTTCCATCAGCCTCATAAACCTATTGCTGTTTCCAAGTCCTGTGCTTGTTCTGCCAGGACTAGCTCTACAAAAAGACTCACAAGTTGCGACGCCAACACTTGACCCCTGCCTCACTCCAAATGGACCCTAGCACATGCACAAACTGGCTCTCTCCCAGTCATCTCCTCTCATCCTGGCCTTTCCAAGTGCAAAACACATATGAACACGTGACCACTGAGTCAGTGAGTCCTGACAACAGCTAAGAATAGGTGAAGATGGATGCTCAGGTTATAAAGCCACCTTAAGCGTATGCATCAAACTTTCTCCTTCTTCAGTGTCTTTTGCTCTGAGCTAGGTCTCCTACCTAGAGGTTTGGCTAAAGCACCATAATTCTCAGAGACTTCAGATGGCATCCTGAGAAGTGGAACAACAGGGACGACCACATGGAGAGTGTGTTCTCTAAAGTTATCGAACATTTTGCCATGAACTCACAGGCGTCTGTTCTTTATTCAGACTGTCATCTGGTCAAACAAGGGAACTGTAGACACATCAACCCAGCTAATCAGACCTCCTAGGAAGAAACATTCTCATTAAATAAGCAGGGATTACAAGAAACCAGCCATATCTCATTTAAAAAAAGAAAAAGAAAAAGAAAGAAAAAACCGGAGAAACAAAAACACTGTGAGACCTTTAAAGATGACTATATTTTAATGTGAGCTTCCATGGATCAAGTCCACTTCCTCAGACAGAAACCAGACAGAGTTTGGAAAAGTATTTAGTAATCTTCCAAAAGCCCCTAGCCAACATTGTTGTTATAGACCAAAAAGTAACTTTTCCAAGTTCTGTTTCTCACTCTCTGACATATCATCTACAGTCTCTGTTGCTGTGCTTCCATGTGAGCAAGTCTCCTATCAAAAAAAGACAGAAGAACTCCAGACCAATCTACCAGATTCAGTTTCCACAGCTGCAGGCACAAGTCTAAACTTTTTCATCTACCGGGTAAAAGTCTCAACAGATGAATACATACATACTTGCACAGACATACAGGAAAGTGGAAGAGGCAGAATACATTAGGTATGCATCAAAATGTGTATACAGTACTGTGAAGAAGAATCGTTTAAAGAAATTAAACGAGAGAGTGAGCTGTCCCCTCCTGCTACTCAGGCGGAAGAGGTCGATAGAAAAGCAAGTTCATTACTTACAGGAATTGATAATATGACTTTGAGGACAGTCCAAACCACTGAAAGAAGAGAGAGAAAAGAGAGGGAAACTAGTCAGCCAATAGCAGACTGCCTTCTAGTAACAGAAGAGTGGGAGGAGAAGGCGGGAATAGAGAGGAGCTGGGGATCTTTGGCGAGCAAGGAGGAAGATAAAAAGAAGTCAGAAGGCGAAAGAGTGTACTGTATAGAGAAAGTAAGATAGAACAAAAGACTGATCTGAAACATGAGTTTAAGCCTTATGTCTTTGAAGTCCCAAGGAGTGATGAGCGCAGGTTTGGAAGGGGAGAGCATACCATATGCGCGGTTCTCTTTTAGGACCAGTTCCTACAGGACTAGAAATACAACTAGGGGAATTGGATCCGTTAGAATGGACAGTATATGTGTACCCACGGGGGAAGGGTCCTTGGAGGAAGGTGGTGCGTTCGGAACCAATTCCCACTGGAGTGAACCTACAGGAGGGGGATTGGGCCAGACACCCTTGTTGTGGGACCATATGTGCAGTTCGGAGTACCTCTATGCGCAAACCGACAGATTGAGAGAGGTTTGGGATGGCGCTGTGTTAAGAGGAAATGTGATTCAGACGTTATGTGGAACAATTAACCGATGTTTAATAGTTCAGTTGGACCCTCTGAAGTTGTAGTTCATTCCTCCCCTCCTCACAATACAAACAGTTTGGTTAAAGAAAATCCGTCTCTTGTCATTCTTCATGAAAAAGGAGGGGAATTGCCACCATTACACGTTGAACCCGATCACAAGTACAGATTCCCACTTGTTAGCACATGTGAATCTAGATAAATTTACAGGGGCAAAACCAAATATGTGGTATGCATTGGGGAAAATGTGGGCCTGTGTGTTTTCTCCTGCACACAACTCCATCCAAGACTATCTAGGCATACATTTTTGCAAATCTTACTTTGCCCTTCTCTCCTTCTCAATTTGACCATGAACTCATGTATTCAGAAGGAGTAAAATGGGAACCATAGCACCATCAACAATATTTCACATGCTCTTCTGCAGGGCATGTTGCTACAGGCAGGTAGTGGTCTACTGACACATACTGGTTTTGCAACTATTTTTTCATAAGGAACGCCAACATACAGAGAGCAAGTATTTGCTTTTTAAAAAGACATATGAAGGAAGTATTTTCATACATCTCAGAAAACATGGGTAAGTAGAGCAGACAACTCTTTACCAAAAAAAAAAAGGAACAGATCCTACGTGTCTCACAGAAGGCACCTCCTTTTTTCCTTTTCACCAGTCAGACCATCCACAGCCCTCCACTGCCATTCCTTGTCTAGTTCTCTCAAGTACCATCTTGATAATGAATCTAACACTTTCAAAAGAGCTTGGCCCAATCCAATGCAGTCTGCTAGAACTGCTTAACTCTATTCTGGCCAAGGCCCAGACACACAACACCTGACAGCAAGACTGAAACCTGCTGTAGTAAAAGGTGAGTCTTGGCCAGTCTTCAGTGACTGAAAATGAAACAGGTATTCATGACTGAAAAGCTTTGCAACAGTTCATGTAGCTTGCAGCTTTTTTTTTTAAAGATGGAGATCAGCTATAAACCTCCAAGTCTGACAGTCTACTTATTCATGAGCCGAACTGTTCTTCCCGCAAGTGCAAAGAGAGTTTGGAGCATTTGGCTTCAAGAGACTCTAATAAATATATTAATGGAATCTGGCTGACATCTTTATACAGTGGATTGTGTCTGGCTGGTGGACAAGAATCCCAGAGCATAAAAGAAAAGCAGGTAAAAGAATCACACAGAGAAAGAGATGTTAGACTCTTGAAAGCACCACTATTACGAGACTATATATTCAACAGTATCAACAGAGCTTATGGGTTTGGGGAAAACACCTGCTTCTATTGACTGCAGTGGAAGACTACTTCACATTTAGGCAGGGGTTTTCAGGGCGTTGGACACCTGGCTGCAGAACCTGAGGTCAGAAGCTCGATTCCCCACAGTGCCTCCTGGGAGAAGAGCCAGTTTGTGTAGCCTTGAGCAAGTTGCACAGTCCCAGAGCACCCCCAGAAGAAAGCAGTGGCAAACCACTTCTGATACTTTAAACCTAGAAAACCCTGAAAAGGATCGCCCTGAGTCAGAACTGACTTACAGGGATGTAATTATTGTTTTGAATTGTTCCCCTACAATTAACTCAGTACTACGACGCAAAGAAAACTTACAGGAGATTCTGCAAGTTCACAGGGAAATAGGTTAAAAGCTAGTTGGGAAGAGGGCAGGGCCAGTCCAAGACATTTTGCTGCCTGAGGTAGGGCAGCAAACAATATCCCTAGCCAACCTAGTCAAGGTGCATAAAATCCAAAGCTGTTCAAGTTTTATTTGGGGAAAATATGTTATAAGTACCTTTTCCCATCTGTGGTAGTGAAGTGACAGTTTAAAAAAACAATTTGTCGCTATTACATCAAAGATCTCTGGTCTAGCTAGCCCTGGGGTATGGCCAGGGGGCTCCTAAGGGAGGCCCTGAGGTGAAAAACTGGCCACCCTCTGAATCACAGAGAAGAGGGGAGGAGAAAGAGCAACTGAAAAACATTCAAGCCAGTGAAACCTCCATGTTGGAAAAAGTTTTTTTTTTAAAAAACCTGGCCAAGTGGAAACAACTGGGATGGAGTATATTTTTCATTTGATAAGCAATTGAAAATTAATGTCAACGAAGCCGCCTAATGGAAATCATAAGCTCCAAGGTAGCAAATTGTAGTGAAGTACAAAAAGACAAAGAACAATGGCTGAGCTTGTAGCATTCAGTGAAGTTCCTTTTGCTTCAAGTTTAATTACTGACTTGTTCCGTTGCCATGGTATAAAGATCAATCCCTTCATGCACTGCCTACAGAGGGAAGCAGAAGCTGTTGATTCTGAATCCACTCTCAAGGTCTTGCAAACTTATTCAAACCAATAATGATATTGGTTTCAAAAACATAATGCAACATATTTCCCTTTCTTTAGTTATGCTTCTCCTTGAAAAATTCTCTGACTTTAAAAAAAAATATTGTGCCTGTGAAATCATATATTTTGTTGAATGTCACATCTTAAAATCAAGATTACACACCTACACACACACGTACACTGGAGATGTAAAGAATACTTGCTAAATTCTTTGGTCTTGGCAATTTAGGGAAACTTGATGAGGTACCTTATTACTATATCCTTAATACATGCTCTACGCCTAGTTCCCTCTCCAAGGAACAGACATAGAATCAGGAGATATGAGAGATGTTTGTCACTTCTTTTAAAAGGAGCTGGTGGAGGGAGAAGGAACAAAGAAGAGAAATACATTCAAACAGCTTTTTCAATGGTAGTCCTCCAGCTGTAGAATGTTCTCCCTGGAGTGGTCTGCCTGGCACTAGCTTATTTTCCTCTGGGGCACCAGGTAAAGTCTTCTTTGTGATCTCCTGCCTTTCAGCTTAGCTATATCTTTTACCATCAGTTGTGTTTTAGGATAGTTCTTTTTCCTAGCTATATATATATTTTTAGATCTTTTGAAATGATGCCTTTGATATTTATTCTTTACTTCTGTAAATTATTTCTTGCTGCTATTTTTAACCTTCATTGAGGTTTTCTTTTCTCTCTCTCTCCTTTTCCTGTTTCATCATGTTTCCTGTCCATTCTTTTTGCTTTTCTTTTTCTTTCTTTCTTTACATCACCCTGAGAGAGGGTAATTCATATGTTAATAAATAAATAAAATAATAAGACATTTTTTTAAAAAAATCTGTGGTAGAAATCTTTCCATTTAATAAACCAGTGGCCTCCACTGTCTTCTTATTGACTGAGAAAATATCCACTAAATGTTTGAAGGGGAGATTATCAAAGACAAGATGCAGCTCCAGGGTCAGTTACCCATGAAATGCAAAGAGAGCTGGGGGTCATGTGGTCTTTGAAAATCTATTACTCTTTTACCCAAGGTCAGTAAGCAGCAGAGTGTCAGAGCTGGAACAAAACCTAAAAACCTTCTGAATCCCAATTTAGAAGCCTGTCCACTGGACACTTCTGCTTCTTAAGAAACAGACTGCAGCCACTTCCTGAGAGCTTGACCCAAAAACATAGCTTAAATACATAAACTAGATCCAAAGCTTGTCTCCTTGTATCATTTCAACTTAATCGCTTTAGAAGTTTCATTCCCTCCAGTGATACAACACTTTAATGAATATTAACCGAATATACTCATAAACATAGACTAACAAATAAAAGGTTTTTAAGTACAGAAGTCACTGCAGCACTATTTGAATTACTCACACTACAATTTAAGCCAGGGCTTTTAAACCAATTAAATCAATTACAATGAACAACATTCAAGCTGAATATTATCAAGCAGAGTTTATCTTTTGTTAGCTAAACTCTTACTCTATTGAAGGAATTAAAATCGTATGAACCACCTCCTTTAAAAGTGGGGGAGAGAATTTCTAGAATGGGTATTATTTTGTTGCCTTACATCCTAGCAAGCATGGAGCAAAGAGAGAGGAAGACAGAGAGAGATTGAAAGATGTTCTCATCAAATAAAACACGGGAGGTGCAGGAAGACACAATCTTAAAAATTCATTTGTTCCCATATGGCCCAAAGGGCAGAAAGCTTTGGTATCAATGTAATAATTTCTGGATTGCTGCCAGTGTGAAGGTTAAAAAGCAATATCACAAGGCTTCTGTGATGACAGCCTACTGGGAGACATTTGTTGAGAACTGCTTTGCCTATCATTTAGTCAGCATAAAAGCACCCAGTACTAGTTATGTGTGAGCTGTGTTGAGTGTGCATCTATAAATGATTCAGATCATAAGCTTCTAAAGCCCCCATACAGGTGCAATCACCATAAAAGCCTTATTTTCTTGTTCTTATTCTTTAACTCCGATAAGCTTTATACATTTTCACCATATGCTGCTCAAATGAGTACATATAATTATAAAGGAAGTACGTGCCTCAGATTTAAATTCTAGTTTCAAAAATTAAATTAAAATGACATTTGTTGACAACAGGTAATAAAGTTTTCAGGCATCACAATGTGAATGAGGAGAGGCCTTACGTACCCAGCACAGTCAACTAAACTAACGTATTTCTAACTATGCCCTTTTACTCTGTAGGAAATGGCTACACATGGATTACAAAAGCTGAATTGTAGTGTTTTAACTGCATTATATTCGTTTGTATCCTAATACATGGAAACGTTCTGAAGTAATTGGCAAGAAATAAAAAGAATAAAGGACTTGCCATCAAATTTTCAGTTTTGTCTTTACAGATATTTCCTTGTGACACCAGTTCCCAATACTGGAATACACTTATACCATTTCTCATGAATAGCTTTGGGGACTGTAATTATGTTAATTGATTTCACAGAATATCAACCACAGACAAAATGAATTTCTAGCAGTCCAATCACAAACATGTCTATTCAGAAAAAAGCCCCAGTGTGTTGAATGCAATTTACATGTAGGAAAGCAGGGGACGGTGTCTCTACCCTTTGCAGAATGCTACAGGACACAATCTTGACCACAATGCTATTTTAACATATATGAAGCCACTGGGGGCAGCCTGTAGGGAAATTCCAGTGGGGTGTAACCAGCAAGCAGGCAACACTGAGTTCTATATCTCTGGCAGAATGGGGTATGGTCATATGTAAGCCTGGAATGATGCCTGGATATCGCGGTGGACTGGATGAAGACTACCGTATTTTTCTGTGTATAAAACAACACTTTTTCCGAAAATAATTAAAGGAAAAATTGAGGGTCATTTTATACTCTGAAGTAAGGAGGGGGGAGGGATCAAAGTGTTTGGATCCCTGCTTTCCCCCTCCACTTTCTTGTAAAGAAATAAATTTTGGTTTAGAAAAGTGGGGAGTGTCTTATACATGGGGGTGTCTTATATACGGAAAAATACGGTAATTAGCTGAATCTTGGTAAACTACCAGCAAAATCAGTAAACAACACCCCCATATACTGATGAGACAATGTTCTTAAAACCAAAGCAACAACAATAACCAGAATAAACTATTTTAGGAAAAATAGAGCAAGTTACCTAACATCTATACCTGTTTTCCCACCTCACTGCTACTTCTCAGCTTCTACTATCTGCCATCTCAGTGGCTGCTTCACTTTGCTTAATGGCAAGACCAACCCTGAATCATTCCTAAGCAGAACAGGTATTCTAGACATCAAAATAGTTGCTTCACCACCAATCTAATAACATATATTGAACTGGCCTCACTTTTATCTAATTCTAAACTGGTCCTAAAGTGGCACTATCCATTTCATAGATTACATTAATATTGCATTAATTTGCATATTGTATATACTGTACTGTGCATTTGTGTGTTGTATCTATCATATGTTTTGTTCCACACTTCTTTGAAATGCATGGATACAAGTGACTCACAAATACTTATAAAGGTATTTTTTAAAGTTATAATATTTAGTACAATGCTTCTTTTTATATTATTTTGACAGTATGACGTTATAATTTAATGTTGTTGATTGCTTTATCTTGTAAACAGCCCAGAGTGGCCTTTGAAGCCAGATGGGCATATAAATGGCTATATAGATTAGATTAAATTAAATTAAATTAAACAACAACAATACTACTACTACTACTACTACTACTACTACTACTACTAATAATAATAATAATAATAATAATAATTAATACTAATTGATGATGATGATGATGATGATAATAATAATAATAATAATAATAATAATAATAATAATAATAATAATAATAATAACAACAACAACAACAACAACATCAACAACAACAACATGGCAAACAAAACACAAAACATCTTGCTTGTGGATGAAACACACTTCAGTGGTCCCTATAATCATGGGGGCTTTGGGAACAATACAAGAAATTTCACACAGGACTATAAGCAGTTGCAGATCTTGGAAATCACACCATCAGAGTATCTGTGAAGATTCTCAGTTATCCAGGTGTGGTTATCTGGAAGTTTGAGTCATGGCTACTGGACTTTTTTCTTGTTAGGTTGAAACATTTCACTAGTCATCTGAAGAAGCTACTTGGATGAGTAGCGAAACATTTCAACCTAACAAGAAAGAAGTCCAGTTGCCATGACTCAACATCCAGACGTACACCATCAGAGCTACAAAAACTGGCAAACTGTGCCGATATTTAACAGATACTTAGGTTTTTGGTTAAAACTTGTATCTGTTATATAATACCAGTCAATATTTTTATAATTTTGATTGACTGTGCCTGGTGTTTAATAATAATAATAATAATAATAATAATAATGATGATGATGATGATGATGATGATGATGATGATGATGATGATGTAATTCAATACATTTTATAACTGCCACTTGCTTTCCATGCTTTGGTATGTGGTTCATACCTCTTCTCTTTGGACCTGGATGTATTCATAATAATATATCTATGGTATGTAGTTCTGATGCATGGTATAAAGTTTAATTATTAAGACCAATTACACCTCAATAACAATGATGCTTTTTCAGAGACATGAAAACAATACTGCTACTGCACACAGTTAACCACACTGTAATTCCTCCAGATGATCACAACCAAGCACATCCCTCGAGATAGGTGCATATGATCAGCAGCAGTGATGGTCCCTGAACAGCCCTTACATTTTTCTGTCAAGCAAAGTAAGCTTGTCAATAAAAGTTGGAGATGCCTCCTTATTTTTATTGGCCTGGAGGCAACATCCCTAACAGACAGACTCAAAAGAATCAATCCCGAGTGACATACATTTAATATGTTCCTGATTGTGGTGGCTTATATGATTAAAGCATTTGAGCTTACTTATACAGAGACCAAATGTATGCCCTTCTATAACAGACTGGAAATGCTGATCATGAGCATTCTAACATGATTACAGAACTCAGAATGAAGAGAGATTACTATTTTGACTGAAAAATTTCTTGACTATTTAACAAGGCAACAGGCTGCTTACAGAGCAGGGGTGAACAATTTAGGCAGGTCCAGGAGGCAATTTTCTATTTCTGGGATCCTCTAGGGGCCACAGAGACCACCAAGAAGAAATACATCCTCTCACTGCTTCTAGAATTTTATATTTAGTGGTATTAAATGGTGCGGTGCATATCCTGTGACTTATTACAGGAAATGTGCCTGGGCAAAAGTTCTATGCCACTGCAGCCTGATTAATCTGGTGGTAGAGTAAAGAGGGGGTTGGGATAACTATATGCTGACAATTTACTGTGCCTGCGGCATGAGCAAGGGCAGCTTTAGAAAGTCTTGGGGGTTTGAAGGACATATGAGTCTAAAGCAATGGTTCCCAGCCATGGATTCTGATATGTTCTTGTGCTAAAACTCCCAGAAGCTTTCCCCACTAGCTGGGCTGGCCAGGATTTCTGGGAGTTGTACTCCAAGAACATCTGGGGACCCAAGGTTGGGAAGCACTGGTCTAGAATTTTTGGAAGAAGAGAAGAACTCCAAAATTTAATTTCTGCCTAAGTCAGATTTTTTATTAATTTATTCCACTTTTATTATTTTACCAGAACAGAACATTCTGAAACACCCACCCTATATTACATGTACACTTATACAAAAAATAAACAAATAAATAAAACAGACAAGACAAGGCAGCCAAAATATGGGTAAATTCATTAATGGGCAGATAATTATCCATATCACACACACCCTTATTTCCCCTAAAGTGAAATATCAGATTCTTCCCCATCTCAACAATGGGAAAGGCACATGGTTTTACGACCAAGCTAATTGCACTTACCTCCTTAAATAATGGCCAATACCTGGTTCATCAAGTCTCCTCTACTTTCCCTTTAAAACAACATTCACAGCAGCATCCTACACATGACAGCTGAAAAGTAGCTAGTAGCTTCAGTGGGATTGCCCTCTGGAAAGCACGTATAGGATTGCAAACTTCTCACAATAAACAAAGGACAGCAATGAGGTTCCAATCAACAAGAGAGAGAACTAGGAAGATCTTCCTCTCTCCCCCCACCTTCCCACTTTCTTTAGCATCTTGTGCACTCAAGATGAATGACTCGGGTGGTCCTTGAAAAATGTTGCAAAGGTAAAACCTTTTAATCTGAGTAGGATAATTATTTCAGGCCTCTTAATTATGGACTCTTCTTTGAGACGAAAGAGTATACACACCACTAATGTTTGTACAGAAACATGGCTACAGCAAATTTGCCAGCATCTTTTGTCCCCTATTTGGATCCATTTCCAGCAGGAAATATCACATTTTCCTTTGACTCGGGCCAGAAGCAGATGTCAAAGACAGCCCATAATCAGAGCTCAAAGCATGTTAATGTCTAGAGCAGTGGTTCCCAACCTTGGGTCCCCAGATGTTCTTGGACTGCAACTCCCAGAAACCCTGACCAGCACAGCTAGTGGTGAAGACTCCTGCGACCTTTAGTTCAAGAACATCTGGGGACTCAAGGTCCCCAGCAGTGGGGACCTTATAACCACTGTTATAAAAAGTCATCTGAGAGAGCCATTCCATCTTTGCGAAATCAGACTTCAAAGGAATCCAGTGTTCCAGTCCTGAAGACCAATCATCAAATGAGATAACCTAACTTGCATAATCCCAGAAGTTAAAGAAGCTCATGCAGTGACACTCAAGTTAGTTAGGAACTTTCCTTTTCCAATCACTGGCTATCTCTAACCTCTGTTTCTAACCTATTTTACTCAGGGCAATGCTCCTGGATTGTGCTGTGGAAGACACTGTTACTTGGGTAGCAATTCCATACACACTTACCTAGGAGTCTCATTAAATCCAATGGAATTTACCTTTGGGTGGATGCCTGTAGAACTGTACTGTGAGTTGGGGGGGGGGGAGAGGAAGAACTGAGGAGACCTTGCAGGTGCACCACCAATCAAGTCTAAAGCATTTTGACAAGATGAGCACAGTATGGTCAAGGCAGCTGCTTGTCTCTCCCTGTGCCAGAAACCTTTTGCAAAGGTTTAGACAAAAGTGTCCTAATCAACAAAAGTGTCCTAATCAACAAAGAAAACAGAAAACTGGGCAGCAGGAATCCTTTATCTTTTCCTACAGTCTCGCAACTTCTGCTCATCAAGAAGACTACTGACAGACTGAAGGAACAGTATGTCAATATGCACTTCAAGAGACATATACTGTATCTCTGTTCTACACATCAGTTTCCTATCTATAGTCCTTTCACCACTGGGAGAACCTTTGGCTTTCTAGATATTTTGTCCCACAACTCCCCAAAGCCCCACTTGGCATAGCCAATACAAAGGGGCTCTGGAGAGCTGTTATCCAGAGAATATGGAAATCCACTGGTCTCCCCAGGTGCAGTCCGACATTGTGGAATGGCACAGGAAATATTCCAGGAAAGATATCAGCATTACAGATTTCTTTGCTACCACCTTCCTGCATGAATGTTGATACTGTCAAACGAAGGGGAAATAAAGGCTTAAAAAGCCATGAAATCACAGATTTTCCATGTAGGAGCGAACACTGGCATTGAATTTTGCATAAAATTACAGTGAAACAGCACATCACTGCTCTACAGCAGTGGCCCTTCTCAGGCAATCCAATAGTGCTAAAGGCAGCACTGAAACCCCTCAATTAAATCTGGCCCAAGTGGAACTTCTTGAACTCAATGCTGCACACTAAAGATCAAATGGAGGAGTTGAGGCCAAGAGGTAGCAGGTGGCGTATGCCTGGTAACCAGCGAACAGAAATGAGGATGCCAAACATCTCTGTGAATGTGCCCTATCTCTTGGCTGAGTAACTGACAGATATTACCAGCAGCTACAGAAGCTAAACATTCCACATACTGGCCAGGGGGTGAAAACTATGCTGGCAGCTGCAGCTGGGGAAAGGGGTGGTGCATAGGAAATTAAAAGCACATAGGAAAGCTTTCTAGCCAAAACAGATAAACACACTCACACACACAGAACATCAAGAATAATCGCTGCAGAGCAATCCATCAAAAACAGCATTCCAACATTTCCACGAGTGCTGTGTCTTGTTCCTGAGAAGCCAATAATCTAACTACAGCAAAACGGTTATGGAAAAAATAAAGTTGCTTTAAAAATATGAAAAACCAAAAGGGTTGCTCTTTAGATTTGCAGAAAAATTAGAGGGCTTGAAGCATGTAGTCATAAAGTAAAAAAAAAAAAAATTTCTACTCTGAAATATTAGCTGCTGTTTTGGCTCCAACCAATAATTTGAACGACACACTCCTTATCAAGCATAAACTCAGCACAAACATGGTATCAGTATTCCCTCCATCCAAGTACCTTGCAGAGAGATCTTTAATAACCCATGAAGCAGATGGCTTAACCAACGAGCCTCACTATTCGTTCTACTTAGCACCGTTACTGTGCTTGTTCAGGGTTAGCATTCAACTTACTAGAGTCTTGATTAAGGCATTATCTACCTACATACATATAGAGACTGGCCTTTCGTGTTTTGATTGAAAAAAACACACAAAGGAGGAACTCTGTTTTTATTTTCCATTTTCTTTTGTTGATTACTGAAAGAGAGCCTTTAAAAATAAATTATTTGTATTAATGAAAGAGGAGTAGACACAAGTTTTGTGTTTTGTGTGTTTCCCACTTTTATTTGTCCTTTGTCTTTCAAATCACCTGACAAATTTTTCATTCAAGAACATTGCAAGGGCTATTGAAAATATATGGCACTCTGACCAATTTTTTCCCTTTGTTTGTTTGTTGTTGTTGTTTGGTCCTCCTTTCTTGGATTACTTTTGCTGCTGCCTGGGCTTGGCCTGTCTCCTATTGCCTGATGGAGGACTCAAAGAAGAGAAGAGACACGAAGAGAAGAGACATGAAGAGACAAGACGAGAAGAGTAGGCATCAGGTAGCAGGGAGGAGCGAAATCTCCCCACATTCTAATAATTTTGGTTGGGGATGGGGTGGTATTTTTTCCCTTGATCTACATCCTTGCTTTTATGGGTTTCTGGGAGGGGGATGCATGCATTTAAAAAAAAACACGTTATTTCCCCCCCTGTGTTTGTATGTGGAGGCAGGTGTTTTCCCTGTTTGATTGATTTTTTAAAAACTATTATTAATTTATGGTGTTTTTATTCAGTTAAAGGTAGGATTTTAATGGTTTTTCTTTTTCATGTACTATTGTCTGCTTTTGCTTTAGATTTGATTCCCTATTGCTCTTCCTCTGCTTTTCTGGAATAATTTTTAAGAATTCTTTAGAGTTTTTGGACTGCCAAAAACATGAATGGGAAAACCACAATGACAAGATACCACAATGACAAGATACCTTTCTGTTTAAAATAAAAGAACTAGTGAACAACAAACATGAAAATGAAAGAGGCAACCCCCTTAGAGAACCTGAAACAAAAGAATGTGAACATTTTCACCATGCACATGCCTAAATATATACTTTCAGATCAGTCTCCTGCTCACATCCCTGCACTGACATTAGCTAGAGTAGACTGCTTTGGGCAATAGTTGAGTACCATTACTCCTCTAGACTGTCATCTTAGTTAAGTCTTTGACCTGAATTGCTCTATATCAAAATCACAACATTGTCAAGCTCTGCATATATAATATGTCCAGTCTCTTGGTTTCTATGCATTCTGACCACATGGCGTCTAGGGCTTTGGTTGCTCCCAGACCTCAGATCCTGATTTTTAACTACCTTTCCACATTTTGAGGAACAGTCTATCCTATGATCACAATCAATGCAGACTTTGAGGCAATCATCTCAGTTCTTACTACCTCTTTTGCATTCTGGCTTAGTGCAATGTTTCTATGAGTTAACAGAGGTAAATAAAAATCCTTCCCTTCCTCAGCATCCTGATCCTGTAAATCCCAGGCCCTCCAATATAGCCTTCCCTCATAAAGTACTGGGTGACTGATTTAAAATAAGGCTTTGTTAGAACAGCTGTTCTGATTGGACTATACTAGTATTGAGCAATACTGATATTGTTGAACCTTCTGTTGGAATAAAGGGGCACCAAAGACTTGAAGAAATAACTGGTTCAGACAAAGTGCTTCATAGTAGCAAGAGAAGGGGACAGGTTGCTTACCTGTAACTGTAGTTTTTTGAGTGGTCCTCTCTGTTCTAGTGGAATGCCTCTTTAAGGAAATGGGCAGTGGCTTTTTGCTAACAATGATAACACAATGTGATTGTGTCAACTATCCATTTAGATAGTCTTTGGGAAATGATGTGTTCATCTTTCTTCATTCCTTGGTAGCTAAAGAAAAGTCTGGAAGACTTTCAGAAGTCTTTTGTTCTGGATGTGTAAAAAGCTAATGCTCAGCAGATGTCCAAAGTATGGAACTTTTCCAGCTCTGAGGTAGGTGAAGGAGATAACGTAGGAATATTCCTATATGAATCCCCCCACACAGGTGGACATAACGAGGGCAGGAGGGAGGAGGACAAGCCTCGCTGCAAGGTTGAAGAGTGGCTCGCAGACCGCGAGCACCAGAGCGATAGGAAGGGAGTGCGGAGCCCGCAGCAACAGTGGAAGGTGAGTGGACGGTCCGACCCCATGGGGCTGGACCCTCGTTATGTCCATCTGTGCGGGGGTATTCGTATACAAATACCCCCATCTCTAATAGGAATCACTAATTGCTGGTTTAGATGAAAATCATAGCACTTTGGGCAAGAAAGAATGTGTGCAGTTTAGGTGGAAGGTAAGATCTCTGCAACAATGTAGCAAAATCAATGATCCCCCCCCCCCTATTTATACTTACAGTTATGCTGGTGGTGGTTTACCTGCTTCAAGCAGAATTCTTTTGAACTCTGGTGAATTATCCAGGCTGTCCGTCTGGAGGAAGGACTGTAACACTGACCTGTGTAATCAGGTCTGGAATCAATGGTAGGAGATCAATGTGTTTAAGAGTCGTGAACAAGGGTTGGCACAGCCACCATAGGGCTACTAATAGTGCCTTGTCCTTGTCCTGACACAGTTTTACTATGACTCTGTGGAGCAGAGGTATGGGAGGGAAAAGGTAAATTTTCTTCTGCGTCCAGTGAGCTGCAAAAGCATTTCCAGCAATTTCCTCACACAGCCTGCCCATGAAAAGTGCTTTTTGGATTTCCTGTTGCTGTGGGTTGTGAACAAGTCCACTTCTAGGCAACCACAGTGAATGCAAATGTTGCTTAATAGATCTTGAAATAGTTCCTATTCTTCTGTCTGCTGAGAAAGTTGGCCTCTTGGCTTTCCTCCCCCATGACAGGAATAGATACTGAGTAGATGTATCTCTGTAGACACTATTCCATAGGCAAATCGCTAGGCACAGAAAGGGACACTGAATGTGTTTCACTCTGTTTGTTTATGTAATACATAGTGGCCGTGTTGTCTGTGGACACTTGTACTACCTTGCCCATAATTAGCTTTCTAGTTTTTTGGAAAGCTTTTATCACACCTAGCATCTCCAATTTGTTTGTGTAATCAACTTTTGGTCTTGAATTTGTTGGCCTCAGCAATGCGCTCCCCAGCCTGGAAGGCTTATGTCTGTTGTGACTTGGATGTGGAGTCAGAGTTGCTTGAATGATCTCTCGAGTGACAGATTGGACACATCTGTCCACCACAGGAACTGTTCCACGAGCTTCTCACTGACAACTCTCCTCTTTTTGTTGTTTTCTGTCAGGATGTTGAAGGATGCCAAATACCAAGCCTGAATGGAAGGGAATGTATTTTCAAGTGGGCATGAGGAACCACTTGAAATCTGTAGGTATTGTCACCTATTGTGAAATATAGGAAATATTCCAATATTTATTATAGGGTCACAGACCCAACAAAACTCATTAAAAAAATCAAAACTGGATAAAAAATTAATCACATGGATATAAATAAGTGTTGTAAAACAGATGCGTGGATCATCTTGCAGAAAGAAGAAATTCAGCCACTAGATCTGTGTTGGACTTCTTTGTATCAGATAGGAAATATTTTAAATATGAGTAGACGAATGGGGACGAATAAAAAAAATGAATCGTGATATTCGTTAAAAATCACTGATTCATTAAATATTTGTCCCTTCATATTCATCAGTTCCAGAGACCCCGACGAATACGAAGGGATGAATATTTCCCCATTTTTATTTGTCCCCCATAGGAAGAGAGGGAAGGCTAGCCTTCCCTCTCTTCCTATGGCCTTCCCTTTCTGCCTATGGGCCCACCGATCAGCTGATCAGTGGGCCAATAGGCAACCAGCCACCCCCACAGCCTATCCCCCACCCCCTTCCTCTCCCTACCTTAGCGCTACCACCATCTGCCATTGCCCAGCGCCGCCTGGGCTGCCCTTTGCAAAGATGGAGGCTGCAGCTTCCCTACCCTAAATGAAGCAGCAGTCGCCATCTTTGCAAAGGGCAGCCAGTGTCCCTGTCTGCAGGCCGTGGCTGTGGAGGCCAGCTGGAGACTGTGGTGGCGGCGGTCCAACAGCAACGGCGGTGTGGTAGCGGCCGCCAAGGTAGGGAGGTGACAGGGGCAGGGGGGGAGGCTGTGGGGGTGGGGGGTCAGCTTTCTTTTTTAGACAGCCTCTGGCTGTCTACTCCCCCACGAACCAACGAATAAATTCGTGCTTCGTCAGTTCATGGGGGGGAGCTTCGTGCTTTGTCAACTTTGATGGATCACAAAGTAGGATGACTCGCCAAAATAGTGAGTCGTCCCCATCTCTAAATATGAGTTCAATGAACTACCTGGGAAAACACTAATTACAGGGTTAAGGAGTCTGGTACATTTATCCCTGTACACAGGAAACAGTGGTGGTCTGAATGGATGGTAATAAAGAAATAAGCATCTTCAAGGTCTATCACTGCAAACCAGTCCCCTTTTTCGAGAAGTGATAAGATTGTTTCCACTTTGTCACCATTCTGAATTTCTTCATGTTTATATATGAATTCACATCTCCCAGATCTAGAATGGCTCTCAGGTCCCCATCCTTTCTGAGGATAGTAAAGTAACAGGAGTAGAAACCATCATCCTGGGACTCAAGGGGGGTCCTTTGCATGGCAGCCTTCTGGAAAGCATGGCTACCTTCTCTTGTAGAACTTGAGATGGTGTTGTAGTTCTCAAGTAGCCTGTTGGAAACAGAGATGTGAACTTTATGCCATAGCCCTGTTGAACTATGGTCAAGACCCAGTTATCACTGGTGACAGCGCACCAGGGGTTTATGTATGGTGCTAGGAATATAATGTTGTGATGACAGAGAACTGAAGGGCTGAAGATTTCAGCATATGGTAGGTCAAAGTTGCTAACTGGATTTCTTATCAGAGCATTTTAAGTATCGGTGGACCTCTATTTGGGTTTATAAACAGGCTGTCTGAAGTAGTGAGAAGAGGATGCGGGTGGAAGATTTTGTCTGAAAAGTGGTAGAGGATGAAAGCTAAGGACATATGCAGTAAGGGTGGTAGGGTTTTTGGTGGGTCTGTGAAGAAAACCCCATATGTTTAGCTGTACAGTATTTCTTTTCCTGTAGAAGTTATCTGTAACACTGTCAGTCTTATTGTTAAAGAGGCCCTCTCCATCAAATGGTAAGTCCTCAATGCATGACCTAGAGTCATCTGAAATACCTGCTGATCTGAGCTGAACATAATGTCTGAGTGCCACTGCTACTGCCATGTTTTTTAGGGTAGGACAGATGCTGTGTATTTCTTGAGTCATCAGGGCCACAGCCTCTTGTTGGAAAGTCAAGGCTAGTATGTTCTTATCATCCAGCAGACTGCTGAGGAGGGATTGAATCTTATTCCATAAAAATCTATGGTATGCCCCCATCACTGTTTTGTTGTTGTTGTTTAGTCGTTAAGTCGTGTCCGACTCTTCGTGACCCCATGGACCAGAGCACGCCAGGCCCTCCTGTCTTCCACTGCCTCCCGGAGTTGGGTCAAATTCATGTTGGTAGCTTCGATGACACTGTCCAACCATCTCATCCTCTGTCGTCCCCTTCTCCTCTTGCCCTCACACTTTCCGAACATCAGGGTCTTTTCCAGGGAGTCTTCTCTTCTCATGAGATGGCCAAAGTATTGAAGCCTCGGCTTCAGGATCTGTCCTTTCAGTGAGCACTGAGCGTTGATTTCTGTTTGGTACTTAGCAATTCTGACTCCCAGGACTGTTACTAACAGTGTTTTTTATCTCGATTGTTTTAGCAGAGGCTGAGTCAGTCTGGAGAGCCTCCATAAGAAGTTTCTTTGATGGTGTTTTACAGACTGAAACGATGGGAACGGAGGTCTCCCTGGTGATGGTACCAACTGCCTGCAGCAACTTTTCCCACAAATAAAACTGCAAATGAGACTGGCAGTTCCTGATGGCTACCTTTGTAAATTTAATACAGAATTGACAGTTCTGCATTTGATGCCCCGAACCAAGGCAATACAAGCACTCCAAAAGTCTGTTACTGAGGGGGACTTTATTACTGTAGCTGGCACACTTTTTGAATGGTCCATTGGAGCCATAAAAAGGCAAGAATGGTCATTAACTACCAAACAACAACGAGGTAAACAACTGAACTAACAATTTTTAAAAAAAAGAATGATGGGATCAAATAAAAATGGAGAAGACATTGAAAGACAGGTAAGAACTATATACAATCAGTTTTGAAGGGAAGTTTTGATTTGGATTCCTGCACTGAGCAGGGGGTTGGACTCAAATGACCTTATAGGTCCCTTCCAGCTCAATTATTCTATGATTCTATGTGGAATAACTGAAAGCTCTAAGACAGAGGTTCTCAACCTGTGGGTTGCAACCTCCAAGGACATCACAAAGTGTTTTCTAAGGTGTCGCTGTGGTTTTCAGAGGAGGAGGACACACCGCTCTCAACTCGCACCCCCCTCCCCAGTTCCCTTTTGTACACCCCATGCCCCCCCTCGCTTGTACCCCTCCCAAGCCAAGCTCCCTGCTTTCTCCTTCACTGGTGGCAGCTTCTCCTTGACTCTGGTGGTTGGCTGGCTCGCTTGGACAGGAGACCGGGACAGGGAAGAGCAGGAGACAGGTCCCAACTGCAGCCCCTGTGGGCCAGGCTGGCTCTGTGGGGATTGAGAGGTGAGGGGGCGGCAACAGGCTGGAGGTGGAGCAATTGTGGTTGAGGAGGGGGGAAAACACCCCCACCACTGATTAAGTGATTTGGCCCCATCCTCACCTCAGCTGTGTGTCACTATCTTAGGGAGGATGGCAGAGGAGATGGCAGAGCCATTACTTGAAGGGAGGACAAAAAGAGTGACAGTTCCCTTTCTGAGAGAAAATTCACCCTTCACCAATAAAGCCCAATTTTAACCCACCCTTGCTTCCTCCACCTCCCAGAACACTTGCTATGGGATTGTTGGGGTGGGGAGGCTTTAACAAACGGACACAAATTTTGAAGCTTATTGCCCAGATGCAAGTACATCACATTAAATATTAGGCTAGAATTATATTCTGAAAAATTTATTTTTAATGTGTTTTCTTTACCCCATTAAAAATGTATTTTTATGCATACGGGGCTCACAGGTTACTTGGCTAAAACGAGACTGTGACTCGAAAAAGGCTGGGAAACACTGCTCTAAGAAATCTCTGAGGTGTTCTGTCATTGATGGCAAAAAGGGAATTGAAGACTACATTCAGGGTGGGGAGCATGTATGGTGGAGAGAGCGTGTCCTAACACTTCTTTAGGCTCTAGAAGATTCTGAGGACATTCGTAGAGGTGTGAAACAAATCCAAATATGTGATTCAGAGACCACAAAGAAGTTCATGATGGAATACAACTGCATTTTCCAGTGAGAGTTGTCAGATCTATTCAAAGGCAATTCATGTAGCAAGGCACATGTCAAATGTCAAATACTACTGAATGGGTAAAAGGGACCTTTTCCCATCAAATTGTTACAGCCAGTACTGAAGCCCATGCCATAAATCCAACATGGTCACTGGAAGGACAGGCTGAACCCGAACAAATAGTTGCTTTGCTACCATTTGAAGTTTTTGTGAAAGGATTTTTTTGAAATCTAATTTATTTTTATTCACTTCCATTTAATGTTTCTTCAAGCTATAACTTCTTGGATAAATGGCCAAGAAGAACTCTTCTGTGACACATCTTTCACAAGCAAAACTGAAAGCCCTTGTCAAGGTCAGTAAACTGAAGAGTTTCACCAGCTGATGTATACTTTGGTGAATGCCACATTTCTGATTCTGAGGCTTTGGAAGAAGAACAAATGACTGTATACCGTATTTTCCCGTGTATAAGATGCTATTTTTTTCCTAAAATCATCACACTAAAAATTCAGGGGCATCTTTTACACGGAAGTAAGCTGAGACAGCTGAGGAGAGAACAAAACGGCCATACCTTGCCTCTGTAAACAGGCTTCCTTCAGTCATGAGGCTTAGCTTCCTCCAATCATGAGCCTTATTGGAACTGACGTCAGCTGATGCTGAACAAACCAATTGGAACACACCTCTTGGAGGTGGAACCTGTAGGCTCAGATTCAACAGGGACTCAAAATGTCCGACATTCTGAGCCCAGAGGCTGAATACTCAAAGCTAAGTGTTCTTAATTTTTGGGTTAGAAAAGTGAGGGGGTGTCTTATAAATGGGTGTGTGTGTGTTATAAACAGAAAAATACGGTATTTTAACATTTTAAGGCAAATAATAAATTATGGGATTAACCTAAATAATAGTGTGCCATCAAGTCAATTCTGATTTATGGTGACTCTTATCAGGATTTTCCAGATAGATAATACTCAGAAGTGGTTTACCTTTGTCTGGGGGCATCCTGGGACTATACAGCTTGCCCAAGGCCACTGGCTGGCTCTTCTGGGATGCACAGTGGGGAGCTGAACTCCCAGCCTCTGGCTTTGAAGCCAGCTATCTAAACCACTGAGCTATCCAGCCAGCTCAGAGTTAACCTAGCCAAAGTTAAACATCTGCAAGTCATATCAATGATTAGGAGAGGATATTACAACGGTTTAATACTGCCACTGAAATGCTAGACTAGACTGTGCCCTACTGTTTTAAACTAAGCAATTATTTAGATAATTTCCTACATTCATGCATCTGTCAATTTGACTAGGTAAAACATTAGGAGTTCATTATGATTAGACTTCATTTTTATCCAAAGCCTGCCAGAACTATTTACAGAATACAGGAAAAACAACACATCTCACAGTTAATAAAGGTTAAGCTGCACTGCTAAAAACCAAGAAAGGCTTACACTGTCACTATGAGGTCACAGCTATGAAATGAAGTGACTGAATAGCATGAAATCAATGTTTTAAAACACATTAAGCAACATGGTTTAAAAGTACAGTATTTAAATAAAACATGGTTAGCCTTATAACAATTTGAACAATTTTCTGATCAAAGTGGCTTGCTGGTTCCTCTACTCCAATTTGGGGTAGAAATTAATCAGGATTCTTGCCTAATCCACAATGTGTTTTGTATAATTTCATCAGGCCTTGTCAGGAGGGGCATATTTCAGACTGGTGCTTCGAGAGAAAGAACAGGCACCCAATCCTATCGACACAGGCAAATGACATTTTGCTGACAATGGCTGTCAATCATTGAGGAGCCCTTAGGCTCTGTCAGCTCTTCCTAGAAATAACTTGCAGAGATTCAGCACCATTAGAGAAAGTGGCATTGAGGTCTGATGACAGGTCTAAGCCACTTTTGTCTCTTTCCACAGCATCAGTTGGGGAAAGCCTGAAAAAAAGGAATTTTAACATGTGGCAAAAGACTGAGATATCAT
Source organism: Intellagama lesueurii (assembly GCA_037013535.1). Taxonomy (NCBI): domain Eukaryota; kingdom Metazoa; phylum Chordata; class Lepidosauria; order Squamata; family Agamidae; genus Intellagama; species Intellagama lesueurii. The sequence goes on along the minus strand of JBAJHW010000003.1, from coordinate 203,150,311 downwards.
CTAAAAATGGAAGCATGGGATCTGTTCCCAATAATTCATGTTCTACTGCAGGGTTTTTGTTTTGTTTTAATGCACACTGTCCTTGAAACAATAATGCAAGTAACTCTTCACCCTTGCTTTTCCATCTAAATGCTTTCTTTTTCCTCATGCTTCAACATGAAGCACCGAAATATTACAAAGCATTAAAAAGGCCAGCAGTTTTCTGATACAGGCCCTACAGCCTACTCTGTAAATGCTTGCTTTTTGTTTGTCTTCCGATGAGTTTAGAATTTCCATTTTTCCAGTTCTTTCTACTGTAATCTCACAAACTTCTTGCCTCCATGTTTGCTGGAATTAAGTGTGAAAGTTCAGTGACCAAAACATGCCTGCAACACCAAAGAGAGGGAAGTTTCCATTGGATATAGACCAGAACCACACATAAAGGCAGAGCCACTTCAACATGAGCCAAGCTCAGATCTTCATTTTTCTGATACGATTGGTAGGTTAACACAGGAAGGGCAACACAATGAATGCATAGATGGAGTTCCGCATGGTCTATGTCACCTGAATGTTCCTATACTACATGTCCCATCCTCCTGATGTCATGATGGACTTTTTCAGACATTACTCACAGAACATTACTCATAGAACATGCTGGCTGGATAGCTCAGTGCTTTAGGTATCTGGCTGCAGGGCCAGAGACTGGGTGTTCTATTTCCCACTGTGCCTCTTGTGAGTAGAGCCAGCCTGGGCAGCTTTGAGCAAGCTGCACAGTCCCAGGGCACCCCCAGAAGAAAGCAATAGTAAACCAATTCTGAGTATTCTCTGCCTGGAAAACCCTGAAAAAGTCACCATAAGTCAGAATTGACTTGAGAGCACATTATCATATCAGTCACAGAACATGGCAGCCAACCAAAATCTGACGATGGGTGACACTGGCAGGTCAGGGACCAATTTTGATCTTTCCCACACAGGACCCACTGCAGGCCACTCCCCTACTGACTTTTTCTCCAAAGCTGAAAATAATCAAAAGTGCATTTTCACTTTTAGGGACGGAGGGGAAAGCTCCAACCCATACATCAAAAAAAAGGTCCTTTGCCTTGACTTAGAAGAGATGCTGCTCTTGGAGCCTCGCAGACGTAACAATTCTTCTTTGAGCCATTTTGCAAGCTGAAGAGGGGCCTTGTTTGGGGACCTGCTCAAAAGAAGTAGAGGGCCACATGTGGCCTAGAAGTCACACGTTACCCAACCTGGTACATGTCACCTGGGGCAACTGTTAATTTTTAGGTTTCACAGGAAGATGAGCAGAATCAGATACAGAGTGGTGCTGTGCCAGCAGTAGAGCAAGTAATGCTGTAGTAAAACCTGAACCCAGGATTAGAAAGAGAGGCTATAATTTGTAGCTGCCTTACTCTAGTACGTATAAGTGTGATAGTGGCATTATTTAAGGACATTCAAATACATATGGATGAAGTGGAGTGCACAGTCTGCCTGATCAGCATACCATCGAGCCAGAGTACTTGGGCGCAAGCCAACTGAGTTCCATTTGTACTCAGAAACCATAAATCCAAGTTTATGGATTGGGCTCTGTATCTTTTACAGTTAATAATTAATTGGCTTGGTTGCATATGGATTATCCTAATTTGCCTTGGTGAAGGACAGACTAGAAAAAAATGATCAAGGTATATCCTTCCTTACAGATTTGCATTATTTGCTTTGCAGTTCTTCTGTTATGTTTGTTTGCATTGGCTATTTTGCCAACATTTGTTCAAGCTAGGAACAGGCAATCTTTTCCCATCAAAGGCCACGTTCTCCCAGAGGTCATGTGGCCAAAGGACCATTGTCAACAGAAAGAAGGACCTCTCTCTTTCTGGCCTAAAATCATCAACATCCTAAACTGTTTCCCCCTCCATTTTTACACTTAGGCAGATGTCACCTTTCTTATAATTTGTACATTAGGTTTTTTCCTATCTACATGCAGAACTTTACATTTGATTTACATTTAATATACTTATAATATGCTTATAACTGCAGAGCTGGAGGGGGCCCTATGGATCCTCGAGTCCAGCCCCTGTCAAAAAGGCACACTGGGGAATCGAACTACCAACCTCTGTCTCCACAGTCAAATACCTAAACCACTGAGCTATTCAGCAGTTTTGGCCCCGTTCTCTGATTCTGTCTTAAGAAGTATTAGCTACCCGCGCAGTTTGGTGTCATCTGCATATTTAATTAAGATCCCCTCTACAACTTCATCCAAGCAACTTAAAATGCTGAACAACAGTGAGCCCAAGATAGAACCCTACACCATCCCACTTGTTGCTTCTCTCCAGGAGAACAAAGAATGGTTGATGAACAATCTTTGGTTATATCCCACCAACCATCCAAAAATGCCTTACAGTAACATCACGTAGACCGCATTTTACTAACCTGGCCACATAACATTATGATGACCCTTCTATAAACTATTTAAAGATACTGTGTTTAAGAAAAATATGGTCAAACAAGCTGATGCTAGATCACATATTTAGAGTTCAGTTTCCATTCTTTTTTTGCATCCCTTTGTTCCTTTACCTTTATTTTCTCTCCTGGATTGTACCACAACCTTCATGTCCTTCTCCCCAACAGTCCTTCCTGTTTCTTTAACACTTGACTGAAATCCAGCACAAACATTGTTGATTTTTATTTTAAAAAGTTGCTACATTTTGCAAGAAAAGAGGTATGCAGAGTAAGTGAACCAAATGCATGTGAAGTTATTTAATTTATTCTAGGCAGAGTTTTAGAGGAAATCTTACAGGATTCCTTTCTAATTGTTTCTTTCCCCCAGCTGAAGCAAGTGAACTTGGACAGCATGTATAAACAAAGTCATCAATTAGTTTCAGGAACAGTTTCTCCAGGTTTCGCCACAGCACAACAAAGTACGTACAAGCATGTTCAGTTAAATGTACTTCCTGTTTAACATGGAGGGCCAGGGGGTGGAAAAGGAAGGGGTAGCACACATCTTCCTCACAGTGCCAGAATTCTCAGATTGTTCATTTAACATAAAACAAGAAAATTATAATGACCAAAAAAAAAAAAAAAGACTTTTTTTATCCCCATCAGAGATAGGCAAACAAATATCCAAGCAATCATGAATTTGGAGAACCCAAGCAGCTGTTCACAGATGTTTCAAAAATGAAGGCAATCCTTATAGAACAAGTCTAGATTTCCAGACTTGGATTCCTATATGCAGTTGGATTTCAACTGCCAAAGCACCAAATTTGTTGTCCAACAACATATTGGCTGAAATCCAGTAGGAAGTCTCAACTAGAGCAGATCCCCTGAGTCAGCAGGGGTTTGATAAGTCAACATGTCTATAAATTCCACTGATGCAATGGGCCTGCTCTACTGGATTTCAGCCATGGGAAGAAGTTTGGGAAGAACTGTTCTGGGATTCTAAGTCATCTCAAATCACATGAGTCTGTCAATCATAACAAAGGCTATGATCTCAAGAAATCTGTCTCACTCTAGACCTTGTCCAGAGCCATGCCAACAGATTCTACTGCCTGAGAGGAGGACTAAAATGGCAGCCCACCCATCCTCAATTTCCAAAGGCCACTGCAAAATCTACTTTTAGCAGTTGCAACAGGGCAGTATCCTCCACGAAATCCAAGAGAGATGGCCTGTTTTAATGGACACAAGTCAGACTACATGTAGCCCAACATCTCAATCTTCCAACACAGAGAAATGTCCTGGGTGGGGGCTATGCAATAAACATTCCACAACGAAACAAAAAACGTCTCATTGTTTCTGCTCTTTGGAAGTATGGCAATGCTCAGTATTATCATCTTCTTTTCATTTTTTTAGGCTATAATTAAAGAGTGACATGAATCTTCAGACTGGAAATTTTATCAGAAGTTTATGGAAGCATTCCCCCACCTTCCTTCTACATCAGCAGATGTGTCTCAAACTGCTTTTAAAGTCATGTCTCCTACTTTACAAATCAATATTTTCAGACTTCTCTAGATAAATGCTCTTTAAGACGTATTTATGAGCCCACACTGGCTAATTTAATCGTAAACGTACACATTCCCCATGGAGAGCTCACAAGGTATATGACAGATCTTATTGACTGCTAACAGCTAGTAAACTCAAATGCAAACATCTGCGGAACCTGACTGTATAACATATAACTCTCTGGTTAGGCTTTTATTTCAACTTTCAGTTTTAAAATAATATATAAAAGGATGTCAATAACCATTATATGGAGAGCTTAGTTCAAAAGCAGTGTCTAGCCAGAAAGCCTCTGCATGCTTGAAGTAATTAAAGATTATGCTCTGAGACAGAGATCTTTGGATCCTTATTGCTGACTGGATGGATTCCTAGCACATTATTTAGGACAGTCATAAGTGTCTCCAAAACTACAATTAGAAAAAAGGAAGAACAATGTGTGATTTCATATACATAGTTCTTCCTCCCATATTGCAACACAAAATGACTTTCACCCCAAATCCTTCACCACTAGCAATCATTCCACTGTTTCTTATCCATGATTTCTATCCTTTCATAGCTATATCCAGTATGCATGCTATTCATGTTCATTTGATGTAAACTACAGCAGCTTGGGTTGAAGGAACAAAAGAGCATACAGCAATACTACACCATAACTTTGGAAAAGGACCTAAAGAATATCCAGTGCTATATAAACAAAGAAGAAATCTTATGAAACCCAGGTGTAAGTAATACAAACTTTTTTTTCCTTGCCAAATACCGTGATTAGCTATCAGGACAAAAGTTCCACAAACTGTTAGAAAAAGCTCTCAAGGGGGAGGAAAGATATTCAATCAACATAGGTACCTAATTTATATACATACATTTCTTCAAATAATTCTATTCCATTTCTCAGCCCTCAAAACTTAAGAAGTGGAAACCAAACAAATAAAGCTCGCCTGATCAATGTTACAGGTTTTTTAAAGTACAGATGAAAGGCCTCACAATTTTTTAAAAAAACAACAACAATCTGCTTTTAGAGTCTTCGCAAGTCAGCCAACCAGACATGTCTTGGGAGGAAGTTCCTACATCAGGGTCGACCATCATTTAAAAGGCCCTGTCCAGCCTCTGGGTCACGTGTGCCTCTCTCAGTGGGGGCACATGGAAGAAGCAATGTAATAAACATGGTTGGCTATCTAAGCTGAACTTTGAGAAAAAACTAAGCTCTTCTCATGAACAACTATAATGACATTGAGGAGTCTATAAATATAAATATAAATGGCTTACTTGCCAAAATTTTACCTATCTCCACTAGAAATTTTATGTTCATCTGTATGCCACATTCATGGAGCTATGTGCCATGGTGTACAGAATTTGAAAAGCAGGCATTTCAAGCACTGAGTGCTGGAGAAAAAGGAGTAGAGAGCTTGAATTGCACAGATAGATGGATAAGTTACAAAAGAGCTAGAAAAATGTTTGATTCATTTCCTACTCAATCCATGTCTCCAATAAGAAAAAAATCCAACATCAGTTCCTCTTATGTTTGCTAGAAAGCTCAAAATAGTTATCTTCTCTAATTTACAAGAAGCATTCTGGAAACGAACAGCAGACATGGCTTCTACTGTTTCTATTGCGTTCCATAGTTTCCTGGTGGAGTGAAAAGACCCATTTGTCCTTCCATCTCTCAGCTAGCAGAAATGCTTTAAAGGGGTCTTATCTGGCTTGCAGCATGTTTGGAGGACTGAAATAACAAGGACTTGAACTCAGCGTGGTTTTCACAACAGCATCAGGATTTAGGATCCATGCCCCCTCCCACAGCCCCTTCTGGTGCCATAGACCTGCTCCACAGTGTCTCCTAACCCCATGCGATAGGCTGTTGGAGCACTTTGGGGTGTTTAGTGTGAATAGAACCATGTCCCTGCTTGCCCTGGATATTACTGTCCCACTAGTAGAATTCCAGCACAGGATATAGCCCAAGAGAAATGCTTGCTGCCAAAATTTTCTGGTTGACTGACAAGTCTCCTGCCTCCGGCCCACCATTATGCATGAGGAATCTAAGTGAGGAATAACACCTTATTTGTATGGATGCTTGGATAAGGACCCCCCCACCAAAACAGAAGGGCAGAAGCAATGCTTGCCATTTTTAAAAAACTAAGAAACCACAGAAGGATTTAAGTGACACTATGCTGAGTCCCCTTCACCTGCATTTGCCCTGGTGGGTAGGCACACACATTTACTGATGTCTGACTATGTCATCTCTAATGTGACATACCTTTAGGCTCAGACACACCAACGTTACTGCTGAATTCACTGCTGCCATCTCAAGAATTATTTAAGAACAACAATGAGAGAAACTAAGAACTCATGCTTGTTCTTAAAAATTAGAATTCTTTGCCTTACATCAAAGAATTGATTTGGCCAAGCATTCTAACAACAGCCAGCTAGGTATCTGCAGAGGCATCAAGCTGATGACCGTGATATTAAGCACACACCACACTTCAGTCATCTTTCAAATGAACAGGGTTTGCTGCAAGATGCTCTTTGTGTAATTTAATCCTAATCTTAAAGAGAATGACCACCATCCACATTAACATATTGGTCTGAGTATGCAGACAATGCAAAACAGTGGTATGTACTCGCAGATGGCATGCATTTTTTACCAACTTCCTCTCCACTCCTTAAAAGAGGGATGGGGAACATATGGCCCCTATGTGTTCCTTGTTCAAACAAGTCAACGGTTTAAAAAAGACATTCTCAGGGTATAGCATTTTTAAAATAAACATTGATTTATTTCTATCAATGATGTAGTTGAACACATGCAACCACTAATTTTAGGAAGCTCCCATTTTGTTCAAAGGAAAGAGATGAATGAACTGTCCTTGATGAAACACAAAAGGCAATTCATACAACTGAATATTATCTGCACTTGAGACCAATATGTATTTCCAGTGTCACCTCTTCAACATCTATGGTTCTTAAAATGCTCTGTTTGCTACTAGAGAGAGAGAGAGAATAGAAAGTAACATCAATTCATAACTGGGTCAATATTTTCATTTCTTTAACACACTTTGATACATAAAAGTCAGAATTCAATGAGAAAGCTGAAAATCTGACTCAAGTGAACAGGCAATCTGTACACGTAAACAAAAACAAGACATAAAACATTCTGGATATATATAGATCTCATCGAGAAGGAAAAACACAGCCATCTTTTGTTGTTCAGTGACTGATCAAGCCCATTATCTTATCTCAGCATCAAAAGCATGATGGGAAGCAAGACCTGAAAGGCAATATTCAAAATGCATTTGCCTTGAACCAGCAATTCCACATCGGCAAACATTTCTACAACATATGATTCAAACATGGCTGCTAGGTACTATTTCAGTTCTGCGTCAATAAACAACCAAATAGAATACTGTTGACCAACAGAATCTCTTTCATTACCAATTTTTCCCTGAAGAATTATTCTATGTAGACTTTAAATGTTAATTAACTCAGAAGTACACTCAGCAGTTATAAAATTCATGCTGTTCTGCATGAAGAGGTTCAAAAGGTCCTTTGTTTTCAGTACTACAATTGTTAATTCTAATGATTAGAGATGCTGATTCTCTGCAGGATTTTTCCCAGCTAAGATACGGCCTTTAAATACTGGTGAGTAGAATATTTTAGAAAGGACACATTTTCCAAGACAAACTTGGTTCAAAAACCCTACAGAACAACCGTATTTATAAACAAATATTTGAAAATAATTGCCCTTCATTATAACTACTGTAAAGCAATGAGGAATATTCAGCTTCTAAAACTTTTAATCCAGAAGTGTAAAATTCTGATTACTATGTATGGGTAAAGCTGACATGAAAAAAATTGATTCCTTTGAAATGTGGTGTTGGAGGAGAGCTTTGTGGATACCCTGGATTGCCAGAAAGATGAACAAGTAATTCCAAATCAAATCAAGCCTGAACTATCTCTGGAGGCAAAAATGTTGAAACTGAGGCTGTCCTACTTTGGGCACATCATGAGAAGGCAAGATTCTCTGGAAAAGACAATGATGCTGGGAAAGGCAGAAGGAGGAAAATCAAAAGCAAGATTGGTCACAGGCTAAAGTTTATGAGAGCTGAGAAGAGCTGTTGAGGACAGGATATTTTGGAGATTACTCATTCACAGGATCATCATAAATCAGAGGCAACCTGACAGCATATAACAACAAAAATTCTCAATGCAAACCAAACTTCAGAGAGAAGTAGGTTAGTGAAAATAATGTTACTTAATAGGTGAATCCAATTTTCTGTACATTAAAAGCCAGGCAGGTAGACAATATAGTGCTCTCCACATGTTCTGGATTATAACTCCCAGAAGCCCCAGTTTGCATGGCAATGATGAGCAAATCCAAACAACCTGTAGAAGGTACAAAAGATCCAGAGACTGACCTCTTCTTAGGATAAGACATTCCAAGTGGGACAAACTCTTCAACACATATTCTCTGCCTTTAAAGCAGATGTCTTGGATTGGCTCAAATGTGCATTAAAATCACTATCATATCCTTTTGAACTCTTTATTTTCACCCACAACATCAAAAGGTTTTCTCCTCTGTTAAGTATCCACCAAAAAGTTAATTCAATGAAATTATCAATAACTATATGCTCTTATGAAGTAGGTGCATACATAAAGTAAATATTGGAACTCAGTGACTAGGAGGAATGACAACACTCACATTGAGAAAGTATACCAATATCAATTTCAAGAGAAGAACAAATAATATACAGTAGCTTGCAGCTCAATGTGTGAACTAGCAACATTGAAAAGCACTGGGCTTAATACAATAAAAAACCTTGGAACTGGGATACTAGCTTATGATGCCCTGTTGATATAATCAGGTCACGACTCAATACTGATGTCATTAAGTGAAGAACATGCATGTATGAAACAGAGAAAAGTTTTTAAAACGAACTGCAGATTATGATGTTGCCAAGGCATATGCTTGTTAATTTTGGCTGCACGGACAAAAGGGATTTTTAGTTATCAAATCTGATCTGCTTGCAGTATCAGACACACATGCTATAAAACTATACAAATCCACTTTACTTCACAGCTATTAAAAAACTTTGATTTCCCACAGATTTTAGTTACCCGCTTATTATTTATTTGGCTCTGAAAGACATAAATAAACCTTGGTTATATTTTACATGTTGGGAAATATGTAAAAATTAACATGTTTATACAAGCCAAAGTGTTTTCCACGAGGGCAATACCTCAACTTTGGCTAGATCCAGAATCTCAAACCAATTAGCCTTATCTAGGTCAATCTCTATGAGGTCCAGATCTATGCAGAATGGGAGATCCGGTTCTAGGGTGAATGAAAGACTATTCGGACTGATTCAGTGACGTGAAGATCTAATGTGAGATGGGGAATCAGGACAGCAGGGGAGGATTACCTGAAAAAGGATTTGAAGGGAAGGAGGGGAGGGGAGGGGAGCTTTACTTAGTAACAGCCCTTACATGTGGTCTGAGGCAAGCATTCCAACTCAGTTGTTTCAAGGGAGGAAATTTTAAAGGTTCCCAATATACAAGCCCCTGAAGCTACTGATCTGAAATCTAGCACATGTACCTCCCTCTTCAGAGTCTACAATGTCTCCAAATTTCAGGTGCATCGGGACAAAAAGAGAGAGAGAAAGCTATAGACATTTTGTTTTCCTGTTGGAAGTTAACAGGACAGCTGCATTCGTAAGCAAATTTGGATCAAGGGAACACATGGAATTATGTGGAACCTGTTCACCATAGATTAAATCAGGATCCAACCCAAAGTACCAAATGACTTCCAAACTGAAATGTACAGCTGTTTTCCACAGATATGTATTTCATTCATTACTCAGGGAATCAACCAACATGTGAAAAGTTCTCTCTCACAAACTTTAGCCTCCAATGGGAACATTGCACTGTTCTTCTCATAGAAGAACAATCTTTCTAAGTGTATGCTGCAGTATTAAATGCTGCAATTGTTATTTTATACATATAATGATGCAGAACATCACCACTGTGGTAAAGCTCTCTTCCCTTCTCAGTTTTATAGGAAGATTTACAATTTTTCCATATACGTATAAAAAGTGTCACCCTCTTCTATGCCATGCCATACCCATTCAACAGATAAAAATGACACCTTTCATATTTTCATATTTACTTGAATTGATCTCTATATTTTCTAATCTGCCACCAAGGAAAAAAATGCTGAAAATATGCTTGTTTAAATTTTAACTATGATATAAAATGTAATGAAGCATGTCAGACATTCTAGAATACATTTCAGAACTGCAACGAGACAGACAGCCCTGTTTGAATTAAATGTCTCTGGGAAAATGTAAGTAAAGTTTGCTGACAAAAGATAACTGTGGTTCATTGAGTACAGAGATTCAGCTGAGCTAAGCTGTTTGGATCAATTCATCACTAGGTGTGGTGTATTGTGGTGTTCCCAGTGTTTCTGTGGTGGCTTGTACTGATTTTATAATACTTCCCAGGAAGACCTGCTGCCGGATGAAGTGTCATTCAAACAATGAAAACAAGGAGGAGCTCCGCCCTGTGGATCTTACCTGCTTTTCATAAGTATTTCTAAAGCCAGACACACAGCTAATTATCATCAAAGGCAGGCAAGACACAATAGCACCACGTTTGTATCTCAGACTTTGAGCAATATTTCAATGGTATTCAAAAATGCTCCATATGCACTATCTGGCTCTCCTTACAACAACCCTGTAAGGTAGGGACACGAAGAAATGTTGCCAATATCATGGTGGAGATAGCCTGTTGAGGATTCTTAAGAAATCTCTTAAGAAATCTCGCACAAGAATAAAACCCTAAGTGTACATTGCACAATTTGTCTGGTGGCTCATAATCTCACTGCCCATCAGGTGCAAAATAGGATGCCTCCCAAAAGATCTACCACTTCCAGCAGCTCCCCCCCCCCTTTTTTTTTTTTTTTTTTTTTTTTAGAAATTAACCATAGGAAGCAAAGGGCCCAAGAAGTTGATCGTGCAGATAAACAACTTGAAAGCACCTCTTGGGGAGTGTGGGTGTGAAACCTAAAGGTCTGCAAGTATGGGTTTGTGGACTTCAATTGCCAGAATTCTTGGAGTCCAAAACCAAGAAAGAGCATCCCTCTAGTCCAACATCTTGCCACTATTCCAGTATGTTCAATGCGAGCACTGAACATAAACCAGTAGCACTGCATACTCTGATAATGATTTCCAGACTTGCAGTGTTGCAAAAAAAAGAGAAAGAAATATATAAGTCAAAAACACCATTGCAGAGCCTTCCATGGCAGCTTTCACTGAATAGCGGTGAACCAGAAGCTGCCTCTCTTTATTTGAACTTCTGCACGCAACAATTGCTACCTGACAGCTTGTCTTGGAACTTGTTCCAGCCGCATCTGCAGCCCTTTGCTATTTGACAAGCAAGCCTACGCTAGGAAGCAGAGGTTGTACACAATCAAAGAAAGGGAAAGAAAAGGAGAAGCACTGCCCATTCCTGAACAAATATTGGGAGTGTGACCCTTGCTTGGTTGATTTTCAATAAAGTTATAGTGGTACTGCTTCCTCCATAGGAGTGAATGGGGAAAGAGGCTCATGCAGGAGCAACCCAACTAAGGAGGTCTGACTCAGAACTACTATTGCCCCACATTCTACCATTTTAGTATATCTCATCTTCCTGTTTGGCCAAATATTTGAATGTCTCCCGAATGTCAAATTATGACAGCAAACATATACGTTACAGAACTACTTGAGAGTAAATTCCACTGACTTCAGCAGGACTTACTTCTGAGAAGGCCTGTGTAGGATTGCACCACAAATGAGGCTGCACTATTTTTGCAGTGGGCATATCACACACTGTAATAAAATCTTTCATTCCCGTGTGTAGTCCAAGCAATTCAGAACAGGCCACTGAGGTATTTGGTTTAAATAGGACAATTTCCTTCCATATGAATCTGCCCTTATGTTACAATCATCATCAGAGGCCCTCCAGAGGCTAGGTTGGTGGACAATCGTGACAGGGACTTTTGGTAGCAGCACATTGACTACAGAATGTCCTCCCGAAGGAAGCAACACTCCTGACTGTTCTGCCTTAAGCAGGCAGTAAAGATGGTCTGTCCTATCAATCTTACGATGCTTAATGTTTGTTGCTCTTTAATTTCAATGTCACTAATAAATGTGATTATATACTTTTGCTCTTTGGGATTTATGCAGCATTTTCATGTTTTTATTGTATATCGCTTGCTGGCAGAGGGTACAATTTTGTAAATATCATAACGCTGCATCATAATTTGGGATCACATTGCTCTACAACAGACCCAATTTTCATCATGTACACATTTAAAAAAAAAACAAAAAAAGATTGTCATCAGACTGTAGGCAGGTGGTACGTTTGAATGCAAAATTCCATTTGCTTATCAACTATTTTCTACCTTAGCATTTGTTTATCAAATATACATTTTTCAAAATAAGCCCCTGGCCTTTCTATCTTTAAATATTCTTGGAATAGGTGGCTTCCTTCGCTGCATTCTGATTTGTATTAGCCTCATAAATTTGTGTTCTTAACATTAATCACATTGGCTTAAGCATGGTGAATCTGTAAATAACCTAACTCATGAAAAGATTGGATTGTTGTTAAGCTGCAGATAATCAGAAGAATATTCCCAACCACTCCATTCAGATATTATTTCTTATATTAGTTTGCCCAATAAAATAACATACGGATTTGTTTTTTCAATAAACTGCAGGGTTCCTCTCAAATTTGTCAGGTCCTAGGCCGTTAACAGGAAGTTTCTTCTTGGTGAGATAATTATCTGTTATAATTATTATTCTACAGCTCACAGCACAGAGGTCGCCACACCAGGCGATAAGGATGGGACACACTGACATGAGATGCCGTGGCAGGATGCTGACACCAGCAACTAATCCAGGATGTCACATCAGCACGGTTCTGCCAGGAACAGCCATCCATACCAGATGTGACTTAGCTTTATACAAAGCAGCTGTATTAACACAGAATGAGGCAGAAGGGGGCTTAAGTGGGGCAGAGCCAGGGATAAAAGAGAATTTTGGTGGATTTGACTGTCTCACTGAAAGCACAATTTTTCACCTCCCAAGATTCAGTGTGAGAAAATGCACATTTCTGCTCAAAAATTCACAGGTCTGCAAGGACTACAGGGGATTTCAAAGAAGCAAAGTTAACCCCAAATTAGGCGCATATTTCAAAATACAAATGGTTAAATGTGCACAGTTGAAAAATATATATACTCAGAAACTCTTTCCATTTGGGAAATAGTAAATTAGCTAAAATGTATAAATGAAATGAGTAGTAATTGATTAGAAGTGTACATGTCTGGCGAAATGCACTTGGGGAATTCTGGGAGTTCAAAGTCCAAAAACACAAATAAGCATACCACAAGTCACGATCTTAAAAACAAATACACATGTCTGGAAAAATGCATTGGTTTTCAATTCACAACAAAAAATGAAGTCTCACATGGTAAGAAAACATGTTTAGGATATGGAGAAACACAATGAAGTTCAGAGAAAGCCACATTTTGCCATTAGGGCAATATGTTCATTGAATATCAAAGAAGGAGTGTGTTAGCCCTGCACCTCCAATGGCTGCTTTGCTCACACAAAAGCAACAGGTCTCTATAGTAGGGAGATCTCATGAGCGGATAAATCTCACCTCTACAGACCTGTTCTTTTGTATCAGCAAAGCAAGCTTGCAAGGGGTTAATGTCCACCCCGCCTCATATGCAGAATGAACACTTTATCGTGTGAACAGGACTTGAGAGTTTCACAGCAGTCCTTGCCAAACCATACATTCACTCTAAACAGAGCCTGGATCCCAGTATCACTCCCATTTCAGAGACACCCAAGGGCGTAGAAACACTCTACCTCCACATATATTCACACTGTGAAACTCCAAGCTGTTAGGTTAGTGCCGTTTACTATTTGTGGGATGGCTGTCCTATTTGGTCTGCAGCAAATAATTTCAGAAACATGTAAACCATAACTTTCTTTTAAATGACAGCATCTTAATTTTCTTCTGTTTACAGGACTTTGGCCAAGACACTGATTACAGCCTACAGTGCAGTCTTTTTGCAATTGCTTTCTGAGAGTCCCACCGAGTTTAGCTTTAGAGAAAAAGATTGCTATTTACCAAATCAATTTCTTTTGCCTCAAGTCACTGTCCTGGGTATAGTTACTTATTGATTAGCTTTCTGATATGCTTTCTGTTTTGTTTTCTTCGGTCTGGAATTACACGCCCATATTTAAAATCTCCTGCTGATTTTAAGTTTAGCATTCAGAGAATACTAAGCTGGAGTTCTGTGCTGGAGTCCTGCAGTTTTATACCCTGATCCCAAGTATGTTCAACTCAAAGGCCCTTCAATTCCAGTGGGACGTGTTTCCAAATAAATATGCTTGGCCCTGCAGTCTTAGTTCTGGAACAAAACAGAATGGAACCACTGTTTATTACTGTTGGCTTTGAAAAGGGATTGATTTATAAAAGTAGTTCCACAGCCCATTACTTTTAGAGTTTTCTATCAATGAAATGAAAAGCAGTCTACCCTCCGATTGATACCATGAAGAATTTACAAGCGTAAGCTCCATTAGCATTAATGAAAGTTACCTACATACTGTGAAGCTGTGACAGAGGCACTGGAGGACATAAACTAAAGTTAGTCAGCCAGCTGTGACCATTCCTGGGCTGGTATAAATTACCTGTGAAATGCCTAATTACAACGCTTTAAAGTGACCACCTACCATTGCCAGTGTAACTTAAAAGGCCACATGAGAGAGAGTATTTTGTACATATGTAAGGACGCTGAAACTATGTTTTGGTTAGCCCTGATATACATCATCAAAGACATTAGAAAGCTTATCAGGCAAAACAAAACAAAACACAAAAACATGGGGCACCTCAAAGACTATTATAGAAAGCTTGGTAAACAGGCAAGACAACAACAGCAACATATCCAGCTGTAATGGTGTGACCAGGTTAGTCTGTGGTGCAGAACCACCAAACTTCCCTGTGAGCCACGGCAATAGGCTGCAGTTTGTTTGTTTATTTATTATATTTATATATCACCCATATAGTGGCAAACCATTATTCTGGGCAGTTTACAACCAGTAAAAGAACTCCCCACACCCCCAAGTAAAGAGACACATATGATTCAGACAAAAAAGAAAAACCCCGATGGAGATAGTGAAACAAAATCACAGATTTAAACACAACGCAGTTCTCACAAGTGTGCTCCACAGTAGATGTTTCTCAGTGTAAAGCCTCAAAGAGGCTAAGGGGTGACTAGAGACCAGAGTGCTGGCCCACAACCCCTTTTCTTCAAATCAGGGGTGGGTGAAGTACAGCCCCAACTCACTGCAGGCCCACTCTGAACCTGCAAACATCCTGGGGGGAAAAAGTTCCCTCAAAATGCACATCCTTTTCTCTTTTTAAAGACAAAAGGCCTAAAATAGGCTACAGTAGGTGATGAAACTGGGTGTACAGGACAAGCTCCCCCTCCCCAGAGTGCTGTGGAGGACATGATCCACGTATGTGAGGCCAAAACATTTTCCTTGAGATGTTTGGAAGGTGGGGTGTCCTAAGTCCAAGGGTGACAAAAAGGGCTTCAGGACTCCCTTGTAAAAGAGTAGAATAAAAGGAAATATCTGTTCGTTCTGGTAAATTCCTGTCCTCCATCTGTACGCTTCTCATGCTGCTTTCCCGTTTCCTTCCTAGTCACCTCTACTATAGGTGCACTTATACTCCAAAGCCCGAAGGACAAAGTTAAAATCCCATAAAAAGCAGCCCCAAGGCAATCAGGTAGTGGAGACCAGAATGATGTGTCTACAAATGATCAGCAATTTGTAGAGACTTTGTAGAGCCATGGAAAGGTTTCCTTACCCCAGGAGGCATATATTACAACCACAACCTCTGTTGCTGATCTCAGAAAACAGAACATATTTCTCTTCTTCCAGAAAAGATTTCATGCATAGATATGAGCAAGAAATTGAGATGCCATCATGCAAAATGTTTCTGCATCACTAAAGATACAAGAGAGAGAGAGAGAGAGGCCAGTCTTTAAAAGGACTAAATATATGGTCCACACAAACCTATAAAGTGAAAAATCACCTTCCAGGAGAGGAATTCAGAGGTGCACTGTCAGTATCGTTTGGAATAAACTGGCCACGTTAGAGCTTTTCTGTATTGCATATACTGTACATACAGAAAACGGGTGAAAGGGGAACCTGGGAAGATCACCTTAAAATACCAATTCAAGCAGCAGGGCACAGCTGTTTCTTCTTGAAAGGTGGTAGTATTAGTATTAGGCATCCTTCAGTCTCGAAAGACTATGGTAACGTGCTCTGTATGGAGGACTTGGAACAGCGTCTAGTGTGGCTGAGAAGGCCAATTCGAGAGTGACAATCCCTTCCACACTGAAGACAAATACAATCTGTCCCCTGTCCAGCTCCCTGATTTTGCTGCTTCCGTGACTGCCTCTTTGCCTCGGTCTGCTGGACAAGGGTCTCTTCAAAATGGGAGAGGCCGTGATGCAACGCCTGCCTCCAGGCTGAACGCTCAGATGTCAGGGTTTCCCATCTGTTTGGGAAGGTGGTAGTACATCTCAGGAAAAACCCATTCTGAAATAATAGTAATATCATCTTAAAGAGATCCTATTGCACTCTATATTTTAAAAGGGTGAATGAACTCTACTATACTTGAGTATGCATCTCAGTTAACGGAACTTTGGTTTTATGACTTCAGTGAAATGGAAGGGACACAAGAACCCTCTACTGACTAACTCTATGGAGAGCCAGCCCTGCCAGTGGACAGAGCAAGGCAGCTGCCAACAACAACAACAGATTCTGGGTATATAAAAAACACAGTGAATTATTATTTATATTCTTACTGTATTTCTACTACTGGATCAGGGAGCAGACTGTGTTGTTTTCTGCCTCATATCCCACACTAAGTGGCTGGATTTAGCTACTATGTACCTGTGCTATTTGCTGCTCCACACCAACTCCATATAAACAAGGCTTGCCTGTAATTCTGCCAAAAGTGCATTGGATCAGGGAGGACAGCAGAGCTTTAAGCCGCACCACCTGCAACGACTCACCAGTGCAAAGATCGATGATCTTTAAAAGACTTCAGAGCAAGAGTATTACAATGGAGATACAATGCAACTTTACCAATTCAGACTTTTCATGAAAGTGGGGATGCGATTTCACAGGGAAATAGATCACAATTTGGACCACTTGTGGAGCGGTCCAGTGCAATCTATTTCTAGGCAGTCACTTGACATATGGGGGGAAATGCTCCAGCCCAACCCAATCTGTGCCGAAGCTGGATCTTTTGTTGTTGTTGTTGTTGGACAGCTGTAGAGCTACTACTTTAGAGATCTGGAATGGAACATTTCCCTAGCAGACTAAAGGGTCTCTCTAAGGGAGATCTCTCCTGTTAAAGCAACTTTTTTCCAAGGTGCATTTCTGCAGCTGTCTGATCACATTCAGAGACAAAGGTGCGCTAGATTCAGGGAGAGCACCCATTATGAGTCTCATAGGAAGTGACAGAGGGGGGTAGAGAATAATTAGGGAAATTTTGGGGAGACTTAGAAGAATGATCAAAGATTCAGGGATGAAGACAAGCAGTTGCCAAGAAATGTCTGGAAAATGGCTGCACAAAACACTCCGATGTTGACGAGGAAATGAAAATGAGAAAGATTTAGAAAAACTATCTGACAGTTCTAGATCAACCAGCTCAAGGTAAGAGGTGAATGTTCTGGAGACATAATAGAAAAATAATAGCCACTTACACAGTCTGACAATCCCAGCCTAAGTTATCAGGAACCTTATTTTCTGGAGGAGGTTTTGACCCAAAAGTAGTAACTGAATGACAGAAAAAAAAACTTTAGAAATCATATTTTCTAGGACGTAGTCGATCGATCGATTGATCGATCAATTGATCGATCTATCTATCTATCTTTACTCCACCTTTCTCCTTAAAAGGACCCTAGATGACGTACATCATTAAAAGACAATATAAAAAAGGGTCAAACAAATACTATACAAAAAAATAAGCAACAACACATTCAAAGCAGTAAGGTAACAATAATCCCCTTTAAAAAAACCCACTCAGGTAGTCAGTCACTAAGGGAAAGCTTGCCTGAAGAGAAAGGTTTTTGCCTGCTCGCGGAAGGACAGCAAAGACGGAGCCAGCCTGGCCTCTTGTTGGGGGGTGTTTCAAATTTGCGAGCAGCAACAGAGAAGGCCCTTTCCTGTTTTCCCAGCAAGTGCACCTGTGAAAGTGGCAGGACAAGAGAAAGGCGTTTCCTGATGATCTTAACACCTGGGCAGGCTCATAAAGGGAGAGGCATTCCTTGAGATAGCTTGGACCCAAGCTGTTTAGGGTTTTATAGGTTAGAACTGGTACTTTGAATTGTGTCCAGAAACTGACTGACAGTCAGTGGTGCTGATGTAACATGCTGTAAGAAGGGATTTATGTGCTCCCTGTGACCAGCGCCAGTTAGCAGTCTGGCTGCTGTGTTGTGGACCCGCTGAAGTTTCCTGACACTTTCCATTGGCGGCCCCACATAGAGTGCTTCACAGTAATCCAGCCAGGATGTGATTAAGACATGTATCACTGTGGCCAGATCAGACCTCTCCAGGAAGAGGTGCAGCTGGTACACTAGTTTTAACTGTGTAAAGGCACTCGGAACCACCGCCAAAACCTACTGCATTTTGGTCACAACTCCTATATGCTACTACTGCCTTTCTATTAGGTAATGTCAATATAAGAGGTACCAGTGTGGAGGCCAGCTTGGAAATCATGACAACTTTGTCTATATTCTCCATGTATGTGGACTAAGAAAAGAGGGAAGATATGCCAGCTAGCTACCCCCCCTCCTGCCACTCAGTAGTTTAGGTATCTCTGGCTGTAGAGTCAGAAGCTGGGA
Source organism: Intellagama lesueurii (assembly GCA_037013535.1). Classification (NCBI taxonomy): domain Eukaryota; kingdom Metazoa; phylum Chordata; class Lepidosauria; order Squamata; family Agamidae; genus Intellagama; species Intellagama lesueurii. The sequence continues at coordinate 203,131,386 of JBAJHW010000003.1, read as the reverse complement.
GTTTGATTCCTCACTGTGTATCCCTGACAGGGGCTGGGCTCAATGACCCATAAAGTCCCTTCCAACTCTGCAGTTCTAAGAATACAGGGGAGGAGAACATGGCTCCCTGCCAAGGTGCAAGGCCTAATTTCTTAGCTGCCAGCAGCAAAGGAGTGCTTAGACTTTCGTAATCTTAATCATGTTGTCAAAAATAGCTTGAACAAGCTTCTTCCTTAATGAAAGAACAGTGCAATGAATTACATGATTTGCTTATTCTAAAAAGTAATTTTATACAAACTTCCAGTTATTAGAAGAAATATATATTAGATTCTAACTCAAAAGGGGATCCATATGTATATGCCATTTCAGGTAACAATTATGAAAACGCTTAGTCATAGCTTTTCTTCTTCCTCCCTTTCCCATAGACAGTCATGCCTTCCTTCTTCCCCCCTAAACACAGCTGCAGACCAGCAGAGATCTTTGCCCACTCACCCCATAACAGGAGGAAGTACAAAGCTCTCAAATCTACCTTGCATCTTCAAATACACCCAAAGTGCCAATAATTTCAACACCAACATTGCAGAGATGACTGAACCCAGAGTCGTCGTCTTCACAGCATCCTCTTTAATTATCTTCTCTGAAGGTGGGGCATTGACAACAGGAAGAGATATCTCACATATCATTCGCCTTGGGGAATGCTAACTTAGTAACACATACAATTTGACCTCTCAAAGCATCAAAGCCATTTACTTCATCAGCGATCTGAACATTTCCTGTTTCACCATCTCCACTTCACTTTCAAGAAAGCCAAAACTGGTGAAACGACTGCTTGACAAATGACAGTAATTATGTCACATTTTCTCAATCTACTTGAATTAATATTAGAGTACATATCATTTTCATGAGTTTTCATAAGAAAAAACTCTTCTTTCATAAAAAAAAGCTTTATTAATTTGCAGCAAAACATATCCAATACTGACTCCTCACTTTTATCTTAAAAATAGAGACTTTTCCAGAAAACTTCATATTAATTTAGAAAACACTGTTTTAAACTATAATTGGTAAAATCCTGTTCGCACAGCTTAACATGCTTCAAGCTGATGATGGCCCTTTGGTGGCCTCACGAGGTGGGGCAGCCTTTCATGTCCAAAAATCGCCACCAGCTGCCCCAGACCTGACAGCCATCACAGTGGCAGCAATTTCCAGACACCTTGTCAGATAACAGCAGTTAAGTACTACATGTTATACAAACATGTTATACTTGAATAGGACTCTGGTACCTGTATCTTGCCCCCTGTGATGTGCTCCACTATACCCTCCAAAATCTGCTCCATTATTCCTCTTAGGTCCATATCCAGTTATTCACATGACATGTAACAACACAAAATTGACATACACAAATGCATGGAGTAAGTGCCTTGATCACAGACTTCATTCTGTCCTCTACAACATTTCATTCTGAAAGTTCCAGATCATTTTCCCTTCTTCACAGTGTCCATAATTATTACTGTCAAGGATGAGTTTTTTCTACACAACATTAAATAAAATTTCAATCCGCCACTTGTATCACAGATGCAAACACATCTTGAACTTTGTATATTTAGACTAACATTTATTTGATTAATAAGCCAAAGAGCAGGTAACACTTTTTGGGAATTTGTTCTTCAAAAGACAATTTTTTTAAAGACAAAGACATTTTTTCATCGTCCCTCACAGATTATGAATTTCCTACTGACCATGTGATAAGATTGTTATTCAATAAGATCTAAACAAGTAATTCATATAGCTGTACAAAATTTCCTACTCAGGGTCATGATACAGGAGACAGAGAGCAAGCCTATCTCTTTCAGGAATCTCTTATCCTAACCACCATCCTTAGGATAAGAGATTTCAAAACTGCTTTCCCACTCTAGTCCTGCTAGCACTATTGGAACAGCTATTTATTTATTTAAAATATTTATATGTCGCCTTTCTTCTCAAAGATCCAAGGTGGCTTACAGGATTAAAAGAAACAAAGTTAAAAGCTAAATAATAAATAATTACAATATTTAAAAAGCATTGAACAGATTAAAACTCATAAATAAGAGCAATATTAAAATATCAAGTAAAACAACAGAATAATCATTTACAAAATCCCCTTGGTCAACCAGTCATTTAAAGGAAAGCCTGCCTGAAGGGAAAGGTCATTGTCTGCTTGCAGAAGGACAATAAAGATGGGGCCAGCCTAGCTTCCTGTGGGAGGGAGTTCCAGAGTTTGGGAGCAGCAACAGAGAAGGCCCTCTCCTGTGTCCTCACCAAATGCTCCTGTGAGAATGGTAGGACCATGACAAAGGCCTCTCCTGATTATCTCAATACCCAGGTAGACTGAAATTAGCCATAATTTTATGTTACTATACACATATATACTGTTTACTTAAAAGCTATATAATTTCACTTAAGTTTACAATATTTAGACAACTAGTCTGTTAAAGTAACGCAGTAAAGTCTCAATCAATAATATCTCATTTTTCAAAAATACAAATGGTTCTAAAAACCTAGAGTGACAGACACTGTCCTAAATAGACAACGTCTCCTTCTCACACACATTGAAAGAAATATTTTTGTTGAAATGATGCTTTGTGTAAAAAAAAGCATGCAATATCATAACATATCTATGTATATATTACCATAGTATAAAACTAGCAGTGCATCTGAAGGCAGATATGTATACAGATCCAGATACTATGGTGAAGACAACCATGATGTTGGATCCATACTTATGGGGGCACATTTAATTTGTGAACATGAAGACACAAATACAGCCAACAGGAATGGTTCACTATCTATATGAGTGCCTAATTTGCCCGTCATACTTTCTAAGTGAAAGCACAGCCAGAGAGAGTTGGGGCATTTGGCATGCTAGAAATAACTATTTGCCTGTATTCACCTGGTCTTCTGGACCAGCAGTGTGGTGGAAGGTACTGAGGACCTTAACCTTTCTGTACCCATGCATTCCTTCTGCAAGGCAACAGCTGCTGTCAGTCTTATACAATTGGCCTATAAATTAACATAGTAACTAAAATATACAGATACAGGGCATGCTTAATGGTGCAAACTTTGCTTTAGTCCAGGTAACGGAATGTCTTCATAAGGTACTAGAGGAGAAAAGAAACACATGATTAGAATATAATACAAGATCAGAGCTATTACTGGAGTGGGGGAGTTACTGATATGATCAGGGGGGAAAATTACACTTTTAACTGTTGAAAACTGTCCCCAAAAGAGGAAGGATAGATAGGGAGCAAGAAGTGCAACAGTGGGCCAAAAGAGGTTAAGTGCATACAGGTGTTGAAGCTTCAGTGATCTGAAAAAGGGAACAAGGAATGGGGATGAAGATGCTAGAAAACTGGCAAGTGAGACAGAGAGAAAAAGAACTAGGGATGTGGCTTTTACCTGTCCAATCTGCCACATAAGAGGGAGAGTTATAGAGGGATATGAAGTAGGCTTTGCTGGGCCAAATGAAAAATGTTGCCAGGCAGAAGGCAGAAAAATTGAGGTTGCTGAGTGGGTCAGGCAGTTATCTAATCAAGTGACTCTGCACCTTTCATATCTACCAATCACTCTGCTAAAGAATCTTACTGTATTTGCTAGTGTGTTTAAAACATAGCAGTGTAGCTGGGAACAACAATGATCAAACAACAATGGTAATTCAGTTAACAGAATGGATCATAATTCCGTTACTCCACTTGCAGAAGGACATGAGAAGCAGAAGGAGAATGAATTCTTAAATAATAATAATCATGTGCCGTGAAGTCAATTCTGACTTATGGCGACTCTTTTTCAGGGTTTTCTAGGCAGAGAGTACAGTACTCAGAAGTGGTTTACTGTTCCCTTCACCTGGGGATGTTCTGGGATTGTGCAGCTTGCCCAAGGACACACAGGCTGGCTCTACTCCCAGGAGGCACAGTGGGGAGTTGAACTCTCAACCTTCACAGCCAAATACCTAAACCACTGAATCTATCCAGGCAGCTAACAAATTCTTAGTCACTATTACTATAAATATTTTGTATATACTCCAAGTAGTAGTACGCTATTACCACCACTAAACTACCACTACTACTGCATCCTATTGGTTCCATTTGGTTCCAGTGGGAACCACTGAGAAGGAATGGGCAAGACTCCAGAAAAAGGGAGTGTAACAAACATATACCAAGAGGAGTAGCTTTGAATAGCAGAATGATGAGGAGTCAGCAAAGCCTTCTCCTAACAGTCCAAGAAGAGAATGAGCATGAAGAAGAACTCTGGGGTCTCAAGGTGTGGAGACCAATTCCTAATGAGATCTGGGTCCTAAGTCCATATAATCCAAGTAAAAATAGAAAACTCAGGATGGTACCTGAAAGAGGATTTCCAAATACATTAAAGAGAGAGATGAGCATCTATCCTTCTTGACAAAGTGGTACGCTTGTGTGGGTATCAATGCATACTGAAAGATTACAAAGCAGCTCAAGACTTTGAATAGTCAGTCAATCAATGGACAGCAGGGTGATTATCAAATACGGCACATAATCAAAAGCACAAACTGCAATTGATCTGTAGTAATTAGATAACGATATTTTCCAAAGAATTAATGGGCTTTTGTTAAGCCTGGATTTAAGAGTAAAAAAATAAAGAGGAGGAGGAAAAAAATAATGTAAACAATAACATCGAGATCAATGGAATTATCCATTATGGAACTGAAGCAGAACACATGATGGAGAGTTACCTAAACTTCAGCATTAGGCATTATATACAGAGCTAAACACACACACACACACACACAAGATGAAAACATCTCTGAGTGTCAAAACGTTAATGGGAAAATGTAATTTTTGGACAACAGGCCTTAACAGGATTCATATTCATTGTGAAGGCAAAGATTCATCTCTACTGCTCAAATTGTCTGATATCATCAGCTCTCTTTAAAGCCTGTCAGTTCTACACATTTCTACACCCCAAATGGGTTATTTTTCTGCCATCACACTTTTTTGTGTTGCTCAACTCTCATGTTACATTTCTAACAGGAGAGCAGTCTACGTGGGACAATAACTTGACATCTGCAAAAATTGCTTTTCATTCACTCGACTCCAGCATTTAAGTGCTTCTGAGCAAGTAAATAACAGAAATTGTGTTAATGACTTATTTCAATAGCAATGATTCCAAGTAATTGCATGCATTTTAGCTACCAAAAACTGCCATATTGCTTATTTTAAAATGTTAGCAAAATGCTAATGTAAAAATCACACTGCAAAGTTTACACTGGAAAAATGGCTCAGTATCAAGTAACAAAAAAAACCTGTGTATGAGACCTTGTTTCTAAAACATGTGTATTTGAATAACATACTTCCCCAAAGCTTAAAGCAATGAATTACTTCTCCCTGTATATACATTATCTCTTAGAAGACAATAAGTCTCATTTGTTTACATTGTTTTATTAAGATATAAACACTTTATGCCTAGTATTTCTACATACAGTCAACAATTCATTTATGCTGTAAACTCTTCAACCGATACTACAGTTCCACAGACTAAATACTAAACAGTACAATAAAAACATAAAAGACAGAATTATTAAATATTACACAAGAGTAATTTAAAGCTATGGACTGGAAACACCAAGCCCTCTATGAATTGTGATTCACAAAGTTTTACCCTACACATTTGGCCTTGTTTCTGAATTCAGCACATGATCCTTTTGTTTGACATCATGACACCCTTTTCCCCATAAATCTTTCATGGTGCAATGTTTTCTGCACAAATTACCTCCAAACCAAGCAACTCAAATTTTACAGCATTAACCAGAATTCCAAACAGAAATAGGGGGGGGGGGGGGGAATAGCAATCCAAATTCTGCAAATTGCCAAGAATTATCTGTAGAAATTACAAAAATGTAAACAGCTAAAATGCTACAGAGATTCAAAAAACAAAACAAAACTAGGCAACCTAAATTCTACAGAGATTATCAAGATATATAATTTTTTTTGCAGTGAGTACTAAGAAAATTCAAACTCTGCTAAGATTACTAAGCAACCAAACTTTCTAAACTCATAACCTGAAAGATCATTTAAATCCTTTATTTGGTTTGCCACATCACTGTCATGGCCAGCTCATGTCCCTCAGAAAGAGCAGAAACTGAAAGTGGAAAAGAGTGGACACAGAAAAAGTTCCAAGAGAAACAGCCAGCTAAGGGTGTTTCAGTTCTCATCAAAGTTCTGAAAATAACTGCCAAGAGACCCAAGATCAAACAGTACTTTATGAAATATCCAGATCAGGTACTTTTATTAGATGCCAATTAGAAGCAGGAAGACTATGTAAACCCACAGTATGAGAAACAGGAAGCTGCCAAAGCGATCAAGCAAAATGATTTCCCTCTATGCAAACTTCAATGTGATTACAAAAAAACAAAAACAGGCATCAACTATTGGTATCCATGCACAATGCTGATAATTGCTTTTTGCCTGGAAGCAAATCTCATTTTCCTCTACAAGAAGAAACTGCAGTCAGAAATGTCAGTAGACACAAATACTTCTATGTATTTGCACAGCGGCTTCTTATGCAAAAGTATTTGCAAATGGATGCCTCACTTGGATGACGAAAGGCACCCGTAAGGTCAAAAGCATATTGCTGCTATTAATACTACAAGATAGAGAGCACTGTTCTAAATGTACAGCAGCAACACAAATATTTCAAATATTAAAGCCACCTTTCAAGCAGCATACAATTGTCTACTAATTGTCGCAGGGGCACTATTCAGCTTGCATCCCATGATCCAACACTCCATCTCTAACATTTCATATACAGAAGTTTGTTCTCATCAAAGAAGTATAAAACTTTTTCCTGTTCCAATCAGGACAGAAATCTTATGTCACTAGGGTACAGCAACCGGGTACACCAACATTTGGAGGGCAGAGAAATCTAGAGGTAAATGAATTGGTGAGTGCTAGGAAAATAATCAGCAACTACTGCCAGCCCTATCCACTTTCCTTTTCTGAAAACATAAAACTTTGTCTTTCTTTTAGGAGCATACCACATTCTCTTCCTCTTTCCTCGTGAGGGGGGGCGGCGATGCCTCAGAGCATAGCAGATAGAGATGGTGCCTCTTGCTCCAGGTGCCAAAATGGCTACTTACAACTCTGATTGTTGTTGTACATCATCAAGTTGCTTCCAACCTGTGGTAACTCCAATCGGATTTTTGAGATGTATGAACTCTGTGTAATATAACTGCATGTCATTAAGTCAATTCCAACAACAACCCATTTCAGGGCTTTCAATGTATAAAGTACTAAAAGTGGTTTACCAATCCCTTCTTCTGGGGGTGCTCTGGAACTATATAGCTGGTCTAAGGCCACACCGGTTGTCTGTTCTCACAAGGCATAGTACGGAATTGAACATTCAACCAGGTGTTGCAACTTAGTGCTCTATCCAGACAGCTACTTCATATACCACACCTTTATTATTAGGAGCCTCGTAGCACAGTGGTTAAACTGCTGTACTGCAGCCAAACCTCTGCTCATCACCTGGGTTCAATCCCAAGTAGCCAGTTCAAGGTTGACTCAGCCTTCCATCCTTCCAATGTCAGTAAACTGAGTACCTGGCTTGCTGGGGGCAGCGGCAATGTGCAACCTGCATAATTAAATTGTAAACCGCCAAGAGAGTGCTCTAAGCCAAGGTTCTCTCTAAGACGTGTGACTCCGCTCCCCTCCACGTAGCTTTCCACCTCTGCGCAGCTCCTTTGATTCCAGTTCCAGCAGAATCCCACGCATGCAGGAGGGGCAGAGTCGTGTGCACATGCAGGGGAGGAGTCGTGAGAAAGAGAGGCAGAGCTCCACCCAGCAGGGCTGAAAATTAGAGGGTACATTACGCACTATGTTTATAAGTATATAAGCAGCACACTTTGCTTTGCTTTATTATTAAAACTGTCTATCTGGACTGACAAGGACTGAAGCCCACTTCCATTTTCCAGTTCAGTCTTCAAAGTTGCTACACTCCATTTTGTAGATGGTTGCAAGTCCTCTGGTCTATATCTATATACTGTTCTTGTTACGTGCCATCAAGTCGCAGCTGACCTATACAGCAACCTTTACAGGGGTTTCAAGGTATGTGAGCTATTTAAGGAGTGGTTTTAACAATGCCATCCACCAGTGAATTTCTAGGCCTAAGCAGGATTTGAACCAAGATCTCCTAAGACTTATTCCATTCCTTCAACCACTACATCACACTGGCTTTAAAATGTATATGTCAGTTTCCCTCTACACCCCATACGTTCAAGGTAGTGTTCATGGATTTCTTCCTCTCCTTTATCCTCACACCAACCCTACAAGGAACATTAGGCTTTCCGTTTGATCAGTCTTAGGTCACACCGTGAGCTTTCTGGCTAAATGAGATAGGAGTTTGGCTCTCCCATGTCCTAGGCCAATACTTTTATCTGCAATATTTTATTAACTGCTTTTCTGCCCACGAGAACTTCCAATCAAATAGATTAAACAATTATTTAAATGCAGATTTCAAACAGTTTTAAAAACTAATTAAAAAAAACCTCACTGCAATTGTACACTTTTGACTGTTTACTGGAATCTCAAAGAGGATGGAACCAACCCACTTTCCCTTGGGAGGGCAGTTTCACAATCAGATGGTGCTACAGAAAAATGCATACCTCAAGCTACCACCAACTTAGGTACCTCTCATTGTCTTTGCTGAAGATCTCAAATTTTATGCCACCTCATAAAGACAGAAACGGGCTTCTAAATATCCTGGCTCCAAAGCTGTTTTCAGATTCCTAGGTTAAAAATAGCACCTTGAAAATAGTCGAAAAACAGCTGGAAGCCAGTGCAGTTGGTTCAAGTCCTCTGAAGTTCGAACCTGGAAGCACACTATAGATAATGTTCTAAACACTACACCGCACAGACTCTCTTTTTGCTTTCCTACCCCATTAACTCTCATATAGGTTAGCATTACAAGAAGTCTTCTCATCAGCATTTGCAGCAAGCTAATGATCACAACTATTACACCTCTTCATAGGATGTATGCTACAGCAGCCCATCTCAGGTCTAAAACTAAATGATGAAGGATGGAGCTGAGTGGTCCTTCTCTCATCCACCATCTTCAGCTATGTCTCTCCCAAAATTATGTGTCATTGCCTTAAGCCTGTGCAAAGATTTTCCTCAGATAAATAATATTTTTGACTAGCTCACAAAACTGAATAATGGCAAACCCTCTGCAGCTAACCAAGTCCCTCAGCCAACAGAATGTTCTGGAACATTTCACAAAGTACCATGCAGATGACCAGGAACACAAGCAGCACCCTATCAATTAGCTACAGCAGCTCCCTTGGTTCCCCTTCCATGTACTGTAAAACAACCATAGGATTCTGGCCTATGTGTAAAACTCTTTTTTTTAAAAAAAAAAAGTGCAAAGCAAATTATTTATTTAAAATGTTTCTATCCCGCCTTTCTCCCCAAAAAGACCCAAGGCAGCTTACATCATTAAAACAGTATTTAAAAGCTACGACAGTAAGTATACAAATATTAAAAAAGAATTAAACAAGTTTTATATTAAAATGGTAACTAAGATCAATATTAAAATACATTTCAAACAAATTCAGAGTGGACTCTACAATCTTAATATTGTTATTATTTTATTGTAATGAGAAGATAAAAGCTGCACAGATGCTCAGAGATGTCAGGAACTGAACCTGGATCCTTCTGCACAAAGATCATGTGCTCCACCACTAAGTCATGGTGTCTCAGCCACACGGCTCTGCCTCATTTACATAACGAACTGAAACAACTCCTTAAAAATATGATGAAATTGAAAAACAGCATCGAAATACTATGCAACTGTGCAATTTATACAACAATTTTTTATTGGCATGCATATCTAAACAATTTGTGAATGTAGAATTCTTTAATTATCAGTTGCTTCCTCAAACATTAGTTTGACTCATGATACACTAACACTAATCAAATCCTGTTTTTTTACTTGTTACCCATTCAAAATGCAAATCAAACATATAAATGTTATGTGCACTGCTACTGAGAGGAATGTGGAATTTTTATGCTTCCATAAAATTTCTTATGTTCTATATATCCTGATTGTTTTTATTTTTAGAAGGGCATATAATGTCACAATAATGCTACTATTAAAAGCTGTGTTTTGTCTGTGTGCCAATTCAGTGACATTATAATCTCCAAAACAAATGTTTGACAATGAAAAATGTATGCACATCTCCCATCCACACTCCAGCATGCTAAACCACCACCAACTGTTACTACACAATGCCCAATTCAATCACAGTTAAGGTTTACATGTAAATGTGATATAAATGGTGCATAGTTTTTTATTCTCAGCTCACAGCTTGTTCTGCAGTCCAGCCCTGTAGGTATTATAGACGCTTCACTTCACCACTAGCACGGCATCTTAACCCACTGGACTGAACAGGCTCCATATATTTTGCTACCTTGGGCAGCTCCCTCATTCTGCCTAATCCAGATAAACATACAGATCTATGTGCCCTGGGACAGTGCCTTTTAAACTGCATGCCACATCAGAAGCTGCTCATGAAAAAAAGGACACTCTCTCCCTCACGCACTGAAAGCCCTTCTCCCAAACAAAGCAAGACTGTTCCAACTGTTGTCCCAATGTCAACAGGACAAATAAACAAACACAGATTAGAATTCTACTGATTGATTACCCCAGTATAGATGTAATGGTAAGAAATACAGCAGAGGATTATTTCTAGTGAACAAGTTGGCACTTGTAACCCACGTTGCATGCCACTTATGTGAGTTGGTGCATGATGCAACTGCCAACTTGTTAACAAATGGCAATTTGCTACTATGCGTTATGCCATTGCACTTATGCCTGCATAAGTAACAAACAGGATTTTGGCCACTGTATAAGATGACAGCCCATTTGTACTTAACAAGAGCCAAAATCCTCAGGTGATCAGTACCCATATTAGAACCAACTAAAATGCTTCTCTTCCAATTCCTAATTTTTTCAATCCTACCTGGGGAACTCAAAAACCTGTACACTTTTGCAGAATTTTGATTTTGATTTTGTTTCAGATTCATGGACAAAATGTTCCCTTTCTCTTCACATTTAATATTACTCTCACAACTAGTGGTAAATGGTTGTGGACCCTGCAGCTAGGCTCAAACAGTTCATAATGTGGAACAAGTTCTGCCAAACCTATGGACACATAGCATGTATACTTCTGTCTGTACAAAGCCTTGAATTGGCTTCAAGGACGTTGGAAAAGACACCAATTCACCTCAACAACAGAAATCACAGTCAGGTGGAGTCTCATGTGATGACACTACCCAGTGTGGCCGTGCTTAAGTGGAAGTCAACCTGGAAATTTCTCACTGACATTAATTATGAATACACTTGGTTGTTTCAGAAATGGGAACCCTTAGTAAGATTGTTAGATTGTGGGGGGGAAGCATGGAGACTGATAAATCAGAATAGAAAGGGGGGGGGAGAAGGATTTAAAGGCCCTTATCTCCCATCCAGCAATGTGCAGCCATTTCCTCTTTATGCGGCACATGGGAAGTGATCAGGGTAACCAGAAGAAAAAGGGGACACATTTCCTGTACCTTTAATAGCACCGCAGATGGAGAAATTAAAATTGCAGCTTTTAGGACAAGCTACACCCGATAAAATTTCATGGCATCATAGAACAATGTTGGAAGGGGCTTATAAGGCCATCGGGTCCAACCCCCTGCTCAATGCAGAAATACAAATCAAAGAATATCTGCCAGGGGTTGTCTAAATTTCACTTGAATGCATCCTGTGTTGGAGCACTCACCACATCTCGAGGTAACTGATTCCACTGTCATACTACTCTAACAGTTAGGAAGTTTTTCCTGATATTCAACCAAAATCTGTCTTCCTGTAACTTGAACCATTTGTTGTGTGTCCTGCACTCTGGGACGGTCGAGAACAGATACTCTGCATGACAGCCTTTCAAGTATTTGAAAAGTGCTACTGTACCTCCCCTCAATCTTCTTTTCTCAAGGCTAAACATGCCGAGTTCTTTCAGTCTTTCCTCATAGGACATGGCTTCCAGCCCCCTGATCATCCTTATCCTTATTGCCCTCCTCTGAACTTGTTCCTCTTCCAAACAACTATTAAAGGTACGGGAATCTTGCCTGTTTTCCCCTCTAGTCACTCTAAAAGTGATGAAAACAAGAAAAGAACAGATAGCCATTCTCTCTCTCTCTCTCTATATAGTATTGCCCTAAATTATGGCTTTGGTTAAAAAAAAAGAGGGTTTTTAAATCTATATCTCACACATAATTTAAGACAAGCTTAGATGAAAACTTCTTTAATTTTTTGCATCAAAATTTGCTGGATATCCATATTCTAAAGATAAAATGAAATAATCTAGGATTTTCTTTTAAAAACAGACCTCACTCTGGGCATTACATTTTAGATAAAAGATGGAAAATAGCTATAGAATATAGAATCAAGCCACTTCCATATAAAATGAAGATGTATGCCTCATTCTCCATCCAAAATGTTACATGCTTGTTCACAAATGCAAAAATATAATTTTCTGTATGTGAAAGTGTTTTTTTTTTTAAGTGAATAGAACTTCAGTTAGAACTAACAGAAATTTGCCTTGTACTGACTTTGACCAGCTCAGTGTAGCTTATTATCAGCTGCACAGAACAGTACCAGTTTTTAGGGCATCAAACAAAGGTCTTTTCCCAGCAATCCCTGGAGGTGCTGGGAATTTAAACTGGAAGTTTCTGCATGCAAAAGTATGTATGCTGTCACTGAGCTACAATTTGCATAGGCTAGGCCTCCATTCCTGCATTAATACAGCCAATAGCATTCCTATGCTGGTCTGGCATTCAATATAAGCTTTTATATTGGTTGATGGTTTCTTGCACAACAACCTGAAAAATACCCACATGGCCCACTTTGTCTACTATACCTCCTCCATACAAGCATCTCAAATGGATTTAAAAACCAACAGCTGCACCATTGTGCTTCTCTTGCTCAGCCTGCAGGACTAAAACTAAAGCTACCACACATGTAGTATATACAGTGTATAGACATGGATACACAGAGATAAAAAGGAAAAGCCTGCAGACAACTGTGAGAAATGCCAAGTTCATCTGATATCGGACACTGGAAGGCTACATTTATGAAAGAAACATATGCTGAAGAGGAATAGACAATTCATTTTCATTAGTCTTCTGTACATTCCACAATCATTCCTAAAGACAGTTGTGGAAACGTCATATACTAATGAATTATTAGGAGGCTTGCTCCAACCACAGGACAAAAAAGCTACACAGAAGGCACTGCAAACTGTGATCTGTGATCTTATTCAAGGACTAACATCTGAGTGAAATTATACTCACCTAGAATCCTACCAAGGGAAACATAAATGTAAATAGGCTTGATATATGAACACTGTGTATATATCAAGCATCCAACAGAAGAGCAGATACAAAATACAAATCCTGAAAACACAATATAAACACTGGTATCCCAGTTATACAGGCAGAAAGAGCAGAGCATGCAACAGCTCAATAAACTAACACAAAAAAAGTGCCGTTCAGAACTATCTACTGTTGTTTAAAGATCCCAGCATGCTCAAAGGGTTTTCGACATTCCTCATACAGCGGAAGCCAGTGCAACACCATGTCCTTTCCTCCGTAATTAATTGGATATATTTGTACTTTCTACATCTACGGGAACATACAGAACATCAGGCAGAAGGATACAAAACAAATCCAACTGCCTATGTGGAGCACATTTATCCACAACAATCACTGCCATGCACAGTTATGGAATCTAACCATTTAATAAAAAACTGTCTTGTCAGGGGAAAAAAAGCATTAAAAACAGAAAGAAATCAAAGCTTATACTGAAAAAAAAATCTTCCACTCAGCTCAAATTAGTTCTAAAAGGCTGATAAAAATTGATCTTAAACAGATTTAAGGAAACACTAAGCTCAGTTCTACATAGTTTGAACTGATGAATTTGTCATATACCCTGTTTCCCCGAAAATAAGACAGGGTCTTATATAAATTTTTGCTCCAAAAAACGCATTAGGGCTGATTTTCAGGGGATTTTTTTTTTCATGTACAACAATCTACATTTAGTCAAATACAGTCATGTCATCTTCTTCTGGTTGCTTGCACAATGGTGGAAGGCGGGGTTTCACTTAACTGGGGCTTATTTTTGGGGTAGGGCTTATATTACGAGCATCCTGAAAAATCATACTAGGGCTTATTTTCAGGTTAGGTCTTATTTTAGGGGAAACAGGGTATTACTTATTTGGAAAGGCTTCAAGAAACCATTTCCTCTGTAGACCATTTATCCTGGCACTCTGGTGTTTCAGGACTTTTTTCATGCACAGTCTAGCCAAAGAAGCTCCTGTCTTTACCACAAAATTGAGTGGTGAGTGCAAACATGTGAATTTTAGAGTGTCTGATATATTAAACACTATATCACCGATTTACACCAGACATTTGATGGTCTAAATGCGCAATGAATTCTTGAGTCAAATTTAACTTCAGCCTGCAAGAGTCTAGTGAGAGACTTAAAATATATGGTGACAGTAAATATTTCTGATATTGAAGAAATGAAATTTAAGTTTAGAAGCACAAACTCTGTATCTAATCCCATTCTGCACAGGAAGAACCACAGGATTTGCTCGGAATAATATTAGAAGGAGAAGCTCCTGGAAGCAAAATTACTGGAAGAATGATAAGGTTGCAATCTCACTCCTACTGACCTGAGAATAAGTCCACTGAACTCAACACAGCTGCAAGGGTCTCATGATACTCAACATATTTGGTATCAATAAATATTTCTGATCCACAATAACTGCCACTTATGTTTGGAAGCACCAACAGTGTATGCAATCCCATTCTGCACAGGAAAAACTACAGGTTTTGCTCAAAATAGTAATATAATGAGAGGTTCGTGAAAGCCAAACAGTGACTGAATAGACATGCATAACACTGCATTGCACTGCAAATATTTATGCAACACAAAACTCTTAATTTATTGGGAAGGAAACATCTGTCCCATAGATAGGAAGGAAGGAAGGAAGGAAGGAAGGAAGGAAGGAAGGAAGGAAGGAAGGAAGGAAGGAAGGAAGGAAGGAAGGAAGGAAGGAAGGAAGGAAGGAAGGAAGGAAGGAAGGAAAAGGAAAGGAAAGGAAATTTCCTTTTGTGTCAAGGCAAGGTAACCTGCAAAGACCGCATCAACAACCAGGCGATGCAATGGAAATTCTGGAGGCAGAGAATCAGATTGCCACCCACAAATGTAATCAGATTCCCCCTTCTGTTGCTGCCCAGGAACTGAATGCACAAAGTAAATGAATCTAGAACACCAGAGTAAGTACTTTGCAAGATTAGTATTACTGTATGGTCCATTTGCATTCCACAAGATCTCTGACAATAGCTCCTTATGCTGAACAAAGGAGAGATTACTATTTCCCACAAATACCAATGACACAGGGCTTATTCATATCCATACATCACTGGATATCTTAGCACCTGATGAGTCACAGATGAATGTATGAAGAGCTTACACAGAAAATCATTATACTTGAGATAATGTCAGCTGGCATGACTGCTCTTTCTGCAATGCTGGTCTGCACTGGCTGTTTCACACAAGTAAGTGATCACTTGACCCTGCAGTCATCAAATAGTGAACAACCATATGCAATCTCAACTCAGTCTGTGGATTAAAGAGTCAAGCATTTATACTGAACAAAGCTGAATCCACGCCAATACATTTACAGTGCAATCGTACACACTAACACTGACGCTTAAGTCTCATTATGTTCAGTGGGGCTTATTCTGGGTTGCAAAACTGAGTTAAAATGTACATGGCACATGGTTCTGATCAGAAGTGCACAAGGTTTCACTGCATGTAGCAGCCAAATTCATAATCAGTAGGCCAATAAACAATTTCCCTTGGCACCATGATTTCCACTTCCTGTAGGGCCCATTAAAACAGAATAAAATGTGGTATTCCACATCCTTGTAAGGCATTCTGAAAGAGTGCACAAACAATCTATAGTTCAGAAAAAGAATCATAAATTCATTTACCTGAAACAATTGGTGCTAGCCTGAATATGTCCGATAACCTGCTGTTAACTGGTTCATAAGGTGAGTCTTCAAGCAAGTCATTTCCTAAAGACAATAGAAAGTGTGATTTTTCTTTTATGCTTCATTAGCCTCCAGTCTTAATACAGTAGCAACAGCAGTTCATTACTCTCAGGAAACATGCCTATCGAACCAACTATTTCTTCTTCACCTAGGGTGGCTGCAGCCTCCACTCTCAACCCTCTCTTCAAAACTTCAGTGTGCCCCCATCTTCTGCAACCTTTGACTTTGGGCTGCTTCTAACTCCTGCTTCTCTTAGCAGTGGTACTGTGGTGATAGGCAAGCAAACTTCAAGTTCTCAGCACCATTAGGTCTGGTCAACCCAGCATTACTGCTGCAGAATATTGAGGGAAGAGTATTAAAGCAGATGATGTTGAAATCAGCTTTCTTTTATGGTATCCTACTATAAAAGCTTTGGGGGAGAAATATCTTGTCAATAATGCATTCTTCTCCTCAATGAAATTGAAAACACGTAAAACAACTGACTCTGGTAATCCTGACTGTAACAGCCATTGGGATGGTGAGAAGAACAGCAAAGAAGGTAGAAATTATATACCTATATAGGACCTTTTTTATTTACAATTTATTTTATTGCATTTATCTGTAATTATTTCATACTTGGACATAAGTAATGAAACCTGAGCCTAAGACTGCAATCCTTCAAACATTTTCCAGGAATTCCCACTGCATTTTATGACACTTACTTCTAAGTAAATATATACAGAATTGTGCTCTACAAGTAAACTCTCAGGCCTAAATCCAACGGCTAGTCCCAACTAGAGTAGACCCACTGAATGAATTGAAACTAGGTAAGTCAACAACTACATAAATTCCACTGATTTAGTGAATTTACACTAGTTGAGACTAACCATTAGATTTAGGCCTCACTTTTTCAGAACTGAGTTAAGGACTATCCAGTAATAATTTAGTGTGAGAGCTATAGCCAATAAATCCAAAGTCATTTAAACTATTCAGTGTTGCCATTGACTATAATATTGATTTCAATTAACCACCACAGGTATGGAAGGCTCAGAATAGATATTATTGTAAAACATATCAAGATCACAAGGCCTTAAATTCCTAACCAACCATGAGTCAAATTCCAATACTATATTAAATTGCCTTGTTGCCTCAGAAATCAATGAATCTTTTCGTCAGAGTCATTGCTCTAATGCTGAATGTTCAAATGCCTTTCTCATGTAGTCCATTAATGTTCCACAAAATACAAAGATGTTTCTGAAAGTATCTTCATTCCAGCTAGGAGATGGTTATACACACACACACACACACACACACACATGCACACAAGGAGAGGACACTGCTTACAGAGATGCCTGGTAATTTTTCAAGGAAAGGATAAATTCTCGTTTGACTCAGTGGGTGAGGAGTGACCCCTTGTGATCTTGCAAAGCTAGATCTCATTAACAAGTATCTACCATCCTCCTTCTCTTCTCAGGAGGTGGGGATCGGGAAAGGAAGTGCCTAACTGACTGTCTTTTAGACTCTACAATTGCTAACACCCTAATCTTCTGGCTTCGGTTTAGAAAGGTCAGCTGAGTCCCCCTGGAGGTAATCTTTTATTCTGCATTTCCCAAACAACAGGCAACTGCAGCAAGGAACAGCTGCTTTAGCTGGGTGGCAGGAAAGGTCCTTGGTCTGCAACTGAAGAATACAATGAGAACTATGAGGTCAGGTCACGGTGGATCTAAGAGGCAGAGGAAATCCCATTCTGCAGGAAGGAAGTGCTGAGCGAAAGTGTTCTTGCTCGCTCCACCCCCACCCCCCACAACGTACCCTGTAAGCTTTGGTACATGCTCCAGTAGATACGGAGGCAGTTTTTCTCCTTCTTCATGCCTCTCTTGCAGCGACAATTGTACAGAGACTTCTGCTTCAGAGCCTCCATGGCGCTTTTGCACTCATCCTTGGCCTCCAGGCCTGTCGCCCGACTGAAGTTGCTCTCTTTGCCGGCAACGCACTGCCTCAGCGTCCTGTATTTCGTGCTGCAGCTCTGCTCCCTGAGACACTGGTCGTTGGCTTTCACACAATCTAGACGGTCCCCTCCTCCTCCTCCGAGCAGTCCGCTCACTTCTGAGGACAAAAGAACTTCTACATTCAGGGGAGGAAAAAAGAAAGGAGAGCAAAGGAAACTCTTTTGAGCTCCCCTGATGCCACATAAATGACACTAACTTAGGAGGGCTTATAAAGAACAACATGCACAGGGCCAAGAAAAAGAGCAAATCTTTACTCTTACTAAATTCCCCCTTTGCTAGGGATGACAAAGAAGCCCTTGAAAACTTGAATTTCCTAAAGAGAAGGTCAGCTCCTTTAAAATGCAAAGGCTACATTCCTATCAAACACATGACCCAATCGTGAATAATAACACAAGAGTCCCCTCTCCCCCACCATATACACCTTCCATTGCACAGGGATCAGGTCCCGCCAGAGAGTTTCAGAAAGTAATTGAGCTTTCACTTCCCAAATCCTTTTCCTTACGATTTCCCAGAAAACTGCCTTCTTTTTATCTACAACGAAGACTGTACTCCCAGATGACCCAATCTTCCAAAACAGCAAAGCAGTTAACATATAGAGTTTTTTTTAAAAATCCTTTCCTCTTGCCAGGACTATATAGGATTCTCCTTCAAACTCTGAGGAGAGCATCAATGGGTTAAATGCTCTCTCTGGCTCCTTTCCACAAAGGCTTTGCTGTGATTTTAACCAGCAAGATGAGAGAGAAAGAAGAGGTCTTCCTAGCAATTGCCGAGAACGTTCAGCTCTTCAGTCTCTTTAGAAAGGCAGTGGTGCTGGCCATAGTTTTCTTTTTAACTATAAAAACTGACAGGCTTTTGTTTCCATATTTCTGCCTCCATCCAGAACGATTCCACTGCAACAGCCAAAGCAGATTACAGTCATCTTTTTGCTCCTTTATTTCCTACTCAGAGACACAGGCGTACATGTGCATACAGGCACACAAATGCACACACACCTGGTCTGCTGTCAAAACAATCCAGATTTGAGATGCAAATAATATGTGGAGGCATGGTTTAGAAATATTTTTTTAAACAAACTCCTCACGTAATCCTCTTTCTACATGAAGATTCCAGCTTCCCGTCTCATCAAGTTACCAAAGAGATTAGTGGAAAGTTTCCCCTCTAACTTGCTCAAGCCCCATTTAACTAAAAAAGAGAGCATCTTCTGCAGTTAAAAATTCAATCCGACTCGTACCTACTCGGAAGTAAGCAACCTCCCCAGACAGGTTTGTACAGGAGGGCAGCCTACATCTCCTTAAGAGCTTTAGCTACGCACAGTGTCCATACTGGAAGACGGAGAGGAGAACGGGTGATCTGAAAACTACTGAAAAACTTCACCATTCTCTCTGTAAAGACTGAACGGCAACCTGACAGGTCTTCCAAGCCCAAGCGTGGGCTTCAGGGAGAGCGCGAAAGAACACACCCCGAACACTTACCCATTAAGGGCAGAAGGAAGTATAAGGTGGCCAGAGACATCTTGATCTATCTTTTGCAGGTCCTTCCTCAGAACGAGCTTGCTTCTGCCACTCCAGAAGGCGATCAACAGCACACAGATATTCCAAGCCAGCCAGATTCCGAAGCCCCCAAGTTCATATCCATTGAATTTGCCAAGACCTTAGATCCCTCTCTCTCTTTCACCCCTTCTCTCTCTCTCTCTCTCTCTCTCCTCCGTTCACCGGGAGTAACAACAGCAAGAGCAGCTGCTCTGCAAAAAAGGAAAAAGGAAGAGAAGAAACAGAGCAAGCGGAGATTTCTCACTTCGATCTTCCCAGCATCCTGGAAAACAGTCGCGCCGATTTCACTCAATAAGGAAGAAAGCAAGACGAGGAGAGAGCCTCACGCTGGGAGCGCGCGAGTGTAAAACACACAGGAGCTTCGCCTGCCTCTTTGCGGGGGGAAGCACCTTCTGCCCCCCCCCCCGCTCCGGGAGGGATTCCAAGAAAGAAGCAAGAGAAGGGAGGTGGGGGCAAATGAACCGCTGTCCTCCAGACGCTTCTCGCCCCCAGTCCCGAGGCCACACGCACACGATCGCTCGTGGAAACCCCGCGTCGGTTCTCCTTCACCGCCGCCTCCAACCACAAGTCATCATCATGGTGTCTGCGCGTGGCTGCGGGCTAAGCCCGATCGCCTCCCCGTCCCCTCCCTTTTCCAGAGGGAGTTGACACCTCCCCAAGTGTCCGCAGGCTTTCTCGCTTCGGTTACAGTTAGCGTCGTCCGTCCCCATTCATTGGAGGGGGAGCGCCTGGAGGAGGAGGAAGAGGAGGAGGAGGAGGAGAAGTGAGCACAGGAGAGGGACCAGACCCGGCGATCACCCTCCGTTACGCCTTTGGTAACCGCTGCCGGGCCTTTCTCGTTAAGTTCCCGTTGCCCCCTCTATTGGAGACCGAGGCGCACGCAGTGAGCAGAGCGACTGAGCCCAAAGACCCGGCGGCAAGCCTCTCCGGCAGGTGCCGCCAGCTGCCCGGGCGCCCGTCTTCTCCCCGTGAGAACCTGAGCCGACCGGCCTGCGCCCCCCCCCCCGACCTGGGAGTAAGCCCCGTGGCGCCCGATGGGGCACGCCCTAGAGAGAGAGAGAGATCGCCCTATTACGAAAGCGACAGCCGTTTACAGAACTTCTCCCCTTGCCTGCCACTAATCCCCCCCCCAAAAAAAGTTTTCCTCCCCCTCAACGTGATTTCAAAGCGTCTGAACGGCAAAGGGGGCTTTCATGATCCAGAGGGAGGTGGCAAATAAAGGGACGGGCACGCCTGACCCAACAAGAACGGATCGGCAAGAATTCTCGCAGGGAATGAATCAGACGGGACCGAAGTGCATCAAAACGTGGCAAGATCGCGCTCATTTTACTGAGGAGTCAAAATTCGTTTATCCCCGGCCGCTCTGCCTCGCTTCGCCATGCCGGCCCCGCTTGCCTCGTTCCCGAGCTTGGCGGAACGGGCCCTCCCCCTCCTCCGCCGCTTCCACGCCGAGCTTGCCTGGGAGAGAAACTTTCCGAGACGCCTCCTGTCGCGCGTCGCGCGCGCTTTGGAAGCGCAACAAACGCGCCGGACGCCCGCTGCAAACGCAGCGCGCGAGGACGCGAGACGGAGGAGCCCGGTCGCCGCCGAAAGCGGGCGGGGGCTTTGAACCCTTGATCGCTGACTGCTAGCAAGCCCCCCCCCTCCCCGCCCCATCAAGGAAGGGACCCGTTTTCTTTCCGGCCCTAGGGCTATGAGGAAATCACAACGGGATTTGTTTACAGAAATGCTCCAGTGAATGTTTTGCAACACTGCCTTCAGTTCCTTTCAAGGAACTTCACGACTGCTGTCGCTCCCAAATATTTGGTTAGTGCCACAACAGGCATCTTAGTTAACCGTTAACCAGAGACTTTTCTTTTTGACGAATCTTGTCATGTAAAAATAGTGGCAGTATCCCCCCCCCCCCCCCCGTCTCTCAACACTTACAGCACATACCGTTTCTTTAACCCTCCTTGAAAAGTGACAATACTAGCGGTTCCATAAAGCGAACAGATGCAATTTATTAAAGACAAAAACGCCCATTTAGAGCCAGACTTTAAAAAAAAAACAACAACAACTTTGAAGGAGCTGAGTGGTTCGGTCCCATTTTAGTCTTCAAGGCTGCTGAGCCCTTAGAGCTTGGAAACGTTTTTTGGAGTACAGGTCCCAAAATCCCCAGGCAGGATGGCCAGTGGGCATGCTTGTTGCCAGATTCTATGAGCTGTGGTTAAAAAATGTAACTTTTCTAAGGTCTCCTATGACAAAATACAGAGCAGTATTTGGCAGTTACTTTTTTTGGACTTTCTTCTTTTGTGCAATCAAGTCACCTCTGATTCATGGCGAACCCCAGAAATGAGTGATCTCCAAAATGTCCTGTCCTCAGCAGCCCTGCTCAGCTCTTGAAAACTCAAGCCTGTGGTTTCCTTTTAGAGAGTCAGTCCATCTCATATTGGACCTTCCTCTTTTCCTGTTGCCGCCCACCTTTCCCAGCATTTTCCCTTGTCTTGCCTTCTCATGATGTGCCCAAAGTAGGACATCCTCAGTTTCATATTTTTGTTTACAGAAATAATTCAGTCCCAAATCCCTCTGCTAGCCACCCTGTTTTGGTTCCACCAGCCAATGGACGTGATTGCTGGACGACTGGAAGTTGTAAAAAGAAAGGTAACTTCCCCAATGCTGCTATGGAGTTAGCCCCTTCAACATAATGGGCTTATTTCTGAATCAACTAAACCACCTCAAGGGAAGAATGAACCTGATGAATGGCACTGCAGAATCTGCTATTGTATATTTAACTTACAAGCAGAAATGTATAAAATGTGCAAAATTTTCTGTGAATGACAGATATCTTGTTAATTTCATGAGAGGCAGAGATGTGTGTGCACAGAGGCATGCAGTGATGATATATATTCAGATATGCAGTCATTCTAGCCAAATACTAGTTCAGCATATCAATTTACATTTGGCTCCTGAATAAACAAAGCAAACATATGTCACAACTTCATGACAGATGGTTCAAGAGCAGAGCTGTTAGTTGTTTTCACACAGTTGCTACTTATATAGAGAGACCCAAAACCTCTCAAAAACTGAGTAGTGCTAAATTCCAGATTTTATCCCATTTTTTCACCTACAACAAAACACAATCCACCTCCTCAATATT
The DNA here is from genome assembly GCA_037013535.1 of Intellagama lesueurii. Classification (NCBI taxonomy): domain Eukaryota; kingdom Metazoa; phylum Chordata; class Lepidosauria; order Squamata; family Agamidae; genus Intellagama; species Intellagama lesueurii. The sequence continues at coordinate 203,108,573 of JBAJHW010000003.1, read as the reverse complement.
TACAGATGTTTTCATGTTTACAAAGGGGCAGGAGGAAAAACCCATACAGTATTTTCAAAACCGTTTTCAGTAGAACAAAAGCTATTTCTCATTTAGCTAACAACTAGATTTACCTTTATGATGAATAATGTTGACATAATTCATAAACTTTAAGAAGACTAACGGCACAGTCTGCTGTGTGTTTACTCAGAAGTAAGCCCCATGTGTATGAAACCACAGTCTATCAATGCGCTGATAGGGAAGGTTTTTGAAAACAGTCCTACTGTGTTGGGTGGAGCTTTCTTCCAGGAAACTTGGAGTTTTTCCAGATGATTTCCCCGTCAAGCTCAGGCCTTGCTGGAATTTCTCCCACCATCAAGATGACATTTGCCTTTATCCCAGTATGTGCAGTTGTGAACTCTCTTTTTTTGACATGAGTTTCCACCCTTTCCCCCCCCACCCCAACCCCTTGGTGTATTTTATGCCACTGTGTCATTTCTCCTGTCAGAAGAAGAAAAGGACATGCAGCAGTAGCAATGCCTGGAAACTGGGGAGTTGGTGGCAAAAGAGGGTACTTTCTAAGAGTTATATCTCATTGAAACCAAATTACAATGATTTTCACTCAAGTGGAGAAACTGACCAGATGATCTGGGCGCTTGCTATGTCTGCTGTTCAGGTCCTAAATATTGGTGGGCAACTTCCAAGTCCCTGATCATCCTCATTATAATCTTTATCTTTTAATGAAGTTTGATACCCCTTCAAGTGGAGAATGCTTTCAAAAGGAGGATAGTCTTCTGACAGTCCTTCAAATGGGATCACTTTCCTTTCTCAAAGATTGTGTAGCCACTTAAGACAATTCCCTGCAAGCAGCTGCATGCCGGCCCCTTCCTTCCATGCTGGTCACCTAAATGCTCTCTTTAGTGCAGAGAGTAATTGTTAGAGCAGTAGTTCCCAACCTTGGGTCCCCAGATGTTCTTGAAGTAAAACTCCCAGAAGCCTTCACCACTAGCTGGGTTGGCCTGGATTTCAGGGAGTTGTAGTCTAAGAACATCTGGCAACCCAAGGTTGGGAACCACTGGGATAGAGCTACTGGAATAGGTTCCAGCCAGAAACAACCAGGGGGCAGCTGTTTGAACTACTCCACCAGTCCCAGCAAAGCCAATGGCTGTTGCACAGGTGGTAGACCAAATGGATGGTACATCCCAGATATCTATTAGTTTTTCTAGGCTGTGAAAGACTGGTGCAAAGTACAGAACTGTGCTGCACAGGGAAAGGTTCTGGCTCTGTGGACCAGAATCTGTTTTGCATACAGAACCTCCCCATTTCAGTCCTTGGGCTTCTCTGTAATTGAAACAACCAAACCAATGAGCTGGAGTTGTCAGATTCTACTTATTCAAGTAGCTGTAATTAGCTGATGGAGTAATATGGAAGCATAATTGTGATCATGGTTGTTTATTTTATTCACAAAGCAATCAGAATAAATAAAAGTAAGCATGCCAGTTTACTGATTGTAAAATTATGTCCTGATCTTCTTCAAAGGAACACAGGAGAAACAGAATATGCTGTTTTATCTTTTTATAACCAAGATACATATTATGTAATAATAATAATAATAATAATAATAATAATAATAATAATAATAATAATAATAATAATAATAATAATAGAAAGCTAAGATCCAAGGAATTAGTGCTAACAGCAAATGTCAACTCTGCCAAGAAAAATATGAAACTGTGTCACACCTCATCTGTGAATGTCCAAAGATTGCACAAAGAGATTACAAAGTTAGACATGATAGAGTGGCAAAGTTAGTGCACTGGTCATTATGCAAAAAATATAACTTGCTGGCCTCTAAAATCCTGTGGGAACATCAGGTAGAGAAGGTGTCAGAAAATGAGGAAGTCAAGATCTTGTGGGATTTCCAGATCCAAACAGATAGACACCTTGAACATAACACACCAGACATAGTAGTAATAGAATGAAGACATGTCTGGATCATTGACATTGCAATTCCAGGGTATGCCAGAGTTGAAAATAAAGAACTGGAAAAACTAACAAAGTACAGAGACCTGGCAATTGAAACATCTTACTTGTGGATGAAACACACTTCAGTGGTCCCCATAGTCATGGGGGCTTTGGGAACAATATCAAGAAATGTCACACAGTAAGCAGTTGCAGATCTCAGAAATAACACCATCAGAGCTACAAAAACCGGCAATATTAGGAACAGCATACAGGTTGTTGTTTAGTCGTTAAGTCATGTCCGACTCTTCATGACCCCATGGACCAAAGCACGCCAGGCCCTCCTGTCTTCCACTGCCTCCTGGCGTTTGGTCAAATTAATGTTGATAGCTTCGACGACACTGTCCAGCCATCCCGTCCTCTGTCGTCCCCTTCTCTTGCCTTCACACTTTCCCAACATCAGGGTCTTTTCCAGGGAGTCTTCTCTTCTCGTGAGATGGCCAAAGTATTGAAGCCTCAGCTTCAGAATCTGGCCTTCCAGTGAGCACTCAGGGTTGATTTCCTTCAGAATGGATAGGTTTGTTCTCCTTGCAGTCCAGGGGACTCTCAAGAGTCTCCTCCAGCACCACAATTCAAAAGCATCAATTCTTCGGTGGTCAGCTTTCTTTATGGTCCAGCTCTCACTTCCATACAGCATACATACTATGCCAATATTTAACAGATTTTTTTTTTGGTTAAAACTTGTATCTGTTACCAGTCAATGTATTTATAATTTTGATTGTACCTGGTGTTTTTCAACAACAACAACAATAAGTGCTATCAAGTCAATTCTGATTCACAGTGACCCTTTTCAAGGTATTCTAGGTAGATGGTACTCAGAGGTGGTTTACCGTTCCCTTCTTCTGGGGGCATCCTGGGACTGTGCAGTTTTTTTTCAAGGCCACACAGGCTGGCTCTTCTGGGATGCACAGTGGGAAATCAAACTCCCAAGCTCTGGCTCCACAGCCAAATACCTAAGTTACTGGGCTATCCAGCCAGAAGGATGTAGTACAAAATATGTAATATATGCTGTGAGAGTTAGTAGCTAGATCCAAGCAACCTCTGAGATGTAGGGCCAAATAAACATTGTTCTGATCCCTGACTTAAGGCCAGTACTCCATCCCTTACACTACAATACCATGGGATGACAGGAATTACGAGTAAAAATGCATTTATTTCTACTAAACCCAGGCATGCTTAGTGAATCATGCCTGTATGCAGAATCTAGCATTTACAACTGGTTTTACTCATCATTTCAGTGTGTTCTCATGCGGTAAGTGTGAAAACCTGAGAATTTTGCACTGTGCCATGAAATGTAAAGATTTTTTTTTTCAGTCTCAGAGAGATTTTGTGAATTTGGCAGGATAAATTTCTGCACATTTCTACGGGATGCACATAATTTTAAAAATATGCTAAGTGTGGCCTTCTTACATGAGCTAGCAAATGTAGTAGCACTGGATGTGTTGTTGGAAGCTTTATGATGAATTGGCCTTTTATACTTGCTTTATGTGTGTATTTGGGGAAAGGCATTAATTTTGCACTACCACGTTTTGTGCAAACTGCAGAAAACATAACCAAAAAAAAATCTGTTTTCACCTTGGTGCTGTGCTGGCAGCAAGAACTCCAATGGAGATGGCAGAATTCTCAACAGGCTGTCTCCCCATGACAAGAAATGAGAAACTGGCAGTATTTCTCCATTTCTCTTATTAAATGACAACCCCCAACTGAGCTTGCAGATGGCTCCCAGAAAAGATGTGATCTGGCTACACGACTGCAACGTGATTTTTATTTTTGTTTTTAGATGTGCAAACATGACACAGTCATTTCCAGACACCCAATCATAGCCACCCTATAAATATCCTTCGCCCTCACTACTATAAAACAGTAGTAACTCCACAGAGGTATAGCAGGTATATACAAACAATCATATTTGCAAAACCTCACACAAATGTTTAAAAAGATGTTATACATCTTTAAAAGAATTGAAAACTCACTCAGACATGCCAGAACGAAACAATTAATGTGCAAGTGCTTACAAAGAGACTGAACAAAACAATTAGTATTTTATTTTTCTAACATTGAACCAAGGCACAGTTCGCTGACAGAACAATGCATTTATGTTACTCTTATGCTAAACTAGTATTGAATGAGTCTGTATCACAGGACCTTGAGAAAGATTACAGGGATTAGTTCATGATGATGTAGATAAGCCTTTTTAAACCTGAGGAGAGCATCAAGTGGCCATTGAGCCCTAGGGAGCAAAGGTCTTTAGAAGTGTAGGTTTGGTCTGGAAACGTTTGCTCAATGGAGAATATGGGTTATATGCAATGATATAGCAGTACTCTCCCAAAGGCAGAATAGTGAAAAGGTTTGACTTACAGTCTTTGAGGACTGTGAGCCCATACCGCTAAGAGGTTCCCATTGCTTGTCCTGAAAGATATGGAGAGCCACACTTTCCTCATCCTATGGTCTACATGAAACAGTGGAGGGAATTGATCATAAGGTTGGCTGGAGAAACAGCTAATAGGCACTGGTAGTTACCTACAGAAACATAAGGAATGTAATCTATATTTATTATATACAGTGAAGAGGCAGATGTTGATAAGTAAACAAAGTCCAAAATTTGTTACCAGGATAACATACTCTACCTAACGCTCATGTTAGCTGCTATTTATTTCAATTTTTCACTGGATGTATCTGTGAGGCCTTTCTCATTCTTAATCATGTGAGATATTGTCTAAGGATCAAACCTGGGAACAACTGGGCTGTTTTCACTAGGCAACACACACTTTTATTTCTAGTTGATATGGCTGTTTTCCCAGAGGCCTTGAATCTGAGTGGTGGACAGGGGAAGGGAGTCCATCATGAGCTAGGCCCTAGGAGTCTACCTTTAGTCTGCTCCTATGGCCATGTGGCTGAGGAATTTGACTATACTGTAGGAGGTTTGTATTCTGCCTTTCCCCCTGTTCCTTCTGTAGCTGAAATCACTGTTGCTAGTAAAATGTGTAAAAGATATGAACTGCTCCATAGCTCGGTCATTTAGGTTTAGAGGTTAGGAGTTCAATTCCCCACTGTACCTCCTTGACAGGGGCTAAACTCAGTGATACACGGGGTCCCTTCCAGCTCTGCAGTTCTATGATGATGATGATGATAATTAATGTGCTTTGCCTTGCAATTATCACTTCAAAATCTCCTTGGAGCAGGGCTCAGATCCTTATTCCATACATTGTGCTCTTTTTCCTCTGAGCTAGCAGACAACATGCCTGTCCCTTTGAGTTCCCTTTACTCTTCCTTGTGCATGTGGTCCTTTCTCTCATGCATGGGCACCATTATGACTGATAGTATGGTAATAAAGTGTGAGTCAAATGAAATCTCCCCAGAGAGGTTTAAGAGGCTGAATCTCACAACTGAAGAGGCCCTGTATATTTTTAGAATATATATATTCTAAAATTTCTGTCAGTCTGAGTGGGTGGGTTTGTGGGTAGGTGGGTGTCTGGTATTGTATTTCAGTCTCTTTATACTCTGACACCTGAAAATGGTGTCAGAGTATAAAGAGATTCTATATCTCTATATATAATTCTATATATAGAATATATATATATTCTAAAATTTCTGTCAGTCTGAGTGGGTGGGTTTGTGGGTAGGTGGGTGTCTGGTATTGTATTTCAGTCTCTTTATACTCTGACACCTGAAAATGTAGTTTACTTAGCTAGTGCCTGAATCAATTACTACCTGGAGCACAACCTGTTAAGATTACCTTAGCAGGCAGGCAGGCTGATATAGACAGGACTGACACGTTATCCAGTTGGCTGGGTTTTGCCTAGAGTCTAGGCATGTTATCCAGTGTGGTTTTAGACCAACAACATCGGACCATCAGCCTGGATTCCAAGTATCATGGGGGGGATGTGTACGCATTATAGAGATAGATGCCAGAATATTCAGTAACTATGATACTTTGCCTGATTGCTTTGTGAGGAATGAGCCATTCAGTGAGGCGTGTTTGACAGTGACCAGATAGGCCTTCTCTAGGGAATGTTTCTGAAAGTTTTCCCATTGCTCTCTGTCTATGCTGTTTAGTGTGCATCATGACTATTTTACACCATCATTAACCCTGACATAACAGCTGCTGGTGTAGATCTATAAGAACAGCTTGTCTTCTTTTTAAAATTTTTTGATATGATACAGGTGCAATAGTATATTTATAGAAGATTATTGTGTTTCTTTTACAGCCTTTTGAATATTGGCCTCTTGCCACAAAGTGCACTCAAGGTACACAGACTTCCTGTAATAAAGTGCCTGTCACTTCTTTTTAGTATTCCTTAAATTTACTCCATACAAAGTTACAGTGTCCCTTTCTGTCTTATAGAGAGCAGTTTCAAAATAAGCAGTGGAAGAATTAAAGTCTATACAATATGTCTGGTTACTGATGATTTGCCAATAAGCTGTCAGGAAATAAACACCATAAAATATAGTTTAATCAATTAACTGTGTTTTGGATAATACTTTGGACATCAAAATTAAGTGGGTTTAGACTGATTCATTCATTCATTCATTTAAAATACTATTATCCTTCTTTTAGTTAAAATATTGAAGGCAATTTATAGCATAAAAAAAGACAAGGGAAGTTCAATAAAATGCATCTTTACTAACAAATACAAAACAAAAGATAAGTGCCATTCAGAATAAAATATTCAACAGGTCAGCAGGTCAAATGCTTGTCAAAAGAGAGTAGTCTTTGTACAGCAATAGAAAGCCATCTCAAAGCTAGCTTCTGCATTCTGTTGTGATTAGAAGGAAACACCTGCTTTGTGTGCACAGGGATGCACACAATATCACAGCCCCTCACCATCATGTACTCTACCATATGCCCATCACCCATGTCTTCAGAAACTGTGCGAAAATAGGCTCTGTGTTTACGTTTATGTGTAAAGCTCCTTCATACACATGTAGGTTGGCACATGCACAGAATCTCCTCTAATATTTACTATATATGTATAGTAGAAGGTGAGGCTAATTGTTGAGATCTCACTATCCCATGATTGAGTGACTGATTTAATATACCACTCCTCTACCAATAAAGGGACCCAAAGCAGCATATAAAATGATTTGAAAACAGATACAGCTAAAAACACATTGACTGAAATCTTGTTGCTTAGCACAGTAAGTCATATTACAGTAGGCCCCATGGGGATTTGGTGAGTCAAACTCCTCCATACATTCCATTGATTAAAATGGGTCTGCTCTGGTTGCCACTTACTTTACCATAGTTGACTCACCAAATCCCAACTAATTCAATGGGCCGACTCTAGTGCAACTTACTATACTAAGCAACATAATTTCAGCCAGTAAGTTATAATTAGAGATGTTCATATTTATGTATTTGGCCTACAACTCCCAGAATTCCCAAGGTTACCTAAGAAATTCTGGAAATTATAGTCCAAAACCACAAATATGCACACCTCAAATTCCTATATTAAAACACAGTATGAAAAAATATTTTTATCTTAAAAGAACTATTGAATAAAACTCGTATAAAAGCACATTTTAAACAGGAAAACAAAACAAAAAATGCCACATCTTCCACTAAAATCCCCTTCCTCACTGAAGCTGGCAATTGCCAAAATGTCTTTCTAAATAGAAACATTTTTCACTGCTGATGAAAGGATATGGGCCAAGGTAGTGGTCTAATTAGACTGTCTGGGAAGGAGTCCCTTCATTTCATAAGAAATAAGATGTCTAAGTAGTATTAGAAACCAAAGCCAGAATCCTGCATAAATCTTAGCTGTGAATTAGCACGTGTTAAGAAGTTGGCGTGGGTGTTTGCTGTCACACACCAGTCACAGGACAGGACAGCAAGTTTCTATGCTGACTTCTTGCAGCAATGTTTAGCTGAAATTTAAGTTGATGACATAATTTTTCAGTTCTAACCAATTTTTCAGTCTTACAACCAAGAAAACTAAGCATTAGTGCAGTAACAATTACATAAGGGATCACAAGATTTTGAGATGGAAGTTTCTGCAAAACCCAAACAAGTTCAAACCTCATGGTTTAAAAATTCATGTGTCGTTATTGTCGTCTAAAGGTTGTTGTTTTTAGCCTTCATGTGGCCATATTAAATTTTACATCACTTTTTGCCATGTCTAGCCTGACTGAAGCTTCCAATGGTATCAAAAGGAGGGTTTTTCCCCTATAAAGTCACATCATCTTCTTGTACCCTTCAGGCAATCTATTCTGTTGCCATAGAAGGGCCAGACTGACAGATATATTGTAGTTTCTGTGGCTGCCAATGATGCAGTTGCTGTAATATCACAGCCAGACTGTGACATAGGTGCTTGGTCAGGCCTAGACCTCCTTTTATATTAGAAAAGAGGTGCTTAGTGTCAAGAAACCTGAACACAAGGCCTACTAGCAACTTTTTAAACTGAAACAGTATACAGTAAGACCCCCATATTCACAGGGGATTGGTTCCATCATCTACTGTGGATGCCTGAACCCATGGATATGAGGGAACCCTGTATACAACATACAAGGGGGCGGAATAAAGACCACAATGGGGCACCCTTGTATGTTGTACATAGGGCTGCAGCAAACCACAAATAAGTGAAACCGCAGGTACTGATCCCTCAGATACAGAGGTCCTACTATATTTCATTCTTACAGGTGATTGCCTCTGAAGTGACAATTTCAAGATGCAAACATTATTTTAAATGAATAGTCACGGGTCACAGAGTGAAGGCACTGGTGCTTATATAGCAGATTATCACTGAAGACTGAGCTGGAAATGAGAAATTAACTAATAGGTATCAATTGTTGCTTTTTAAAAGCCCAATAACTGGCACATTCATTCACACATTTTGCTTTGTAAGCCATGTCCATGTGGAAAAGCAATTCTTATTAAGTTTTTTATTGTTGAGCAGTGTGAAAGACAAAGGAAGGTTAAAATTGGCAGGTGTGTGAATTATCACAGTGACTGAACTATATCCAGCAAGCATGATAAACATCTACCAGCCCATACTAAAACTCTTTTCATAGATTCAGCCCCAATGAAATCACTGAAAGATGAACACTCAAATCATGTTCTCCTTTTAGCAAAGGCAACCAGAAACTGCAGGAATATAGTGTAGGGTAGTGGTCGGTGAGACAAGATTAAGAACCAGCTGGAGTTAAATGAGCATGTAAAAGGGCGGAAGCCTGAGTTGAAGTTGCACAGTTTTTTGAAGAGTCTCCCAGAAGAGATGCTGGTAAAATATCAGGGATGATCCTTTAGTGCAGGCCCTTGAAACATTGCTGGCTTCCAGTTCCCATCAGCATAGCTAATGGTTAGGGGGCTGCTGGGGGTTGCAGAAAACCATGTCTGAGGGGCCACAATTTCTTCATCTGTGCATTAGCAGGAGACATGAGATATGCAATAAACTGTTGCAGGGCTTGCCCTTGCTTGAACACAGTACTCCTCTCTGCAGCTCTGAAATAAAATTGCCAACTTAACACCATCTTATTCCTTGAAACAGCAAGGCCAAAATATGCAGCCAGCACAGACTCTTGTGATAACACAGGGGTCGGCCAGACAAGGGTTAGGAAGGGGGGTGGAACTAATTGGGGTCAATGGATAATGGAAAAGGAAACAGGGAGAAACAACAGAAAGGGGGGGGGGAGGTCTGTGGAAATTGCAGCTAGCCAGGGTGATATGGCAACCATAAGCAAGAAGGGGAAATTACTTTTGGCAGCTGGGTAGGCAGCATCAGCCGTGTTTGCTGCCATTCATCTTAAGCCCACATCCTGTGTGGATTTACTTACACCGTACATGACGCCATTGCAGAGTTTTGAATTTCTGGTAAAATTCCCTTTTCCAATGCAGTAAAAGTACAGAGACTTACAGAGGAAACTAACTACAAGTTCTCCAGAGTCCACCTCTTTTTCATTAATTGGCATTTAAAATCTCAAGAACTCATTCTGAGACTTTTTGTAGAAGAAAGAATAAAACATGTTTCTTTACTTACAATTTCTCAAAATTACAGACTTGTGTTTGCTGCTTTCTTTACTGCACACATACTAAGCAACCAAACAAACAGATCAACAGCAAACAAATAACATTGCCACCAACCAAGGAAAGACAGAAAAAGAAAAAGAAGCTCAGCAGAGAGGTGGGGCTCTCTTTGAATTCAGAGGCTGGAAGGAATGATTGTGCTGGATAGATAGACTATCTATTCAGAGAGAGAAGTCTCTCCCAGTTCCTCAGACCACTGAAAGCACACAAAGTTGCAAACAAAAACTCCACCAGATACATGGGGAGTTTTCCAAGGCCCTCTGCTGTGCCTGGGGCTTAAGGATTGCTCTGCTCCAGACTCTAGACCATGTACCACTGCTACCAGAATTTCTGCAACAAGAAGACTCAAAACACTGACTGAAAGCTCCCTCTTGCTTCTAAAGAGCCCTGTGCTGGCTACAATCCTAACACTAACAAAGTTTACTTTTAGAAAAAGTGTTGCAAATGCAAATATGTTTTTGATGTCCCATCTCCTGTCATAGGGGTCAGCCTAGGCAATCCCAGTTACAGCCATTATTCAAATAAAACTGTACCCCTAGTGACAGAGGTAGAGGCTTGTCTGCCTTGCTTGCTCTAAATATAAAACCAGTGTAATAGTATTTATTTCTCTCATTTCATCCGCTTCCTTCCAAGGGACACTGCATATTAAGTATGTAGGTTGGGAAACAGGTTTCTCTCTCTTTTTTCTACTAAAGAATGCTGCGCAGCTGTTGTCAGCATTCATATATAATACAGATTATCTCAACTAAGGCTGAGCAATTTATGGCCTTCCATATGTGGCAGGACTTCAACTCACAGCAGCTCTGTCCTCATATACGGTAGTGAGGAACAATGGGAGGAGCTGTCCAACAGCAGCTGGAGGCCCACCTCTATCTTGATCAATTTCATTCTGGTTTCCCATCCTGATTGTGGACAGATCTCTTTAGTTGCCTTACTGGATACTCTTTGCTGGCAGACGAATTGGGGTGGAGATGGGGCATCCAACACCATGCAGATTCTTCTGGATTCCTTGGCACCTTTAGGTATGGCAGCCCATGGTATTCCCTTATGTCTCTTTACTGGGATAGGGAGTAGTTTTTTGAGTCCTTCCTAGATTAGGATGGAGAAGGATCTTGGAATTATTGTAGATCACATTTCAGAAAGTGATGCCAAAAATCATAGGGCTTGCACACAGTACTCTAGATGAGGCCTAAGCAGTGCCAAATAGAGGGGAATACTTCATGCAATTTGGAGACTATACTATTGTTAATGCAGCCTAAAATAGGATTTACCTTTTTTGCAGCCACATCGCACTGTTGGCTTATATTCAGCTTGGGATATTCATATTCAGCTTCGAGCATCCTTCTTGCTTGTAGTATTACTGAGCCAAGTAATCTTGTAACTGTGCATTTGTTCTGCCCCTACCTCCCACGTATAGAAGTTTGCACTTAACCCTGTTAAATTTTATTCTGTTGTTTTCAGCCTAGTGCTTGAGCCTGTCAAGATCTTTTTGAATCTTATTCTATCTTCCAGGGTATTAGCTACTCCACCACATTTTGTGTCATCTCCAAATTGGAAGAGCATCCCTGCACCCTCTCATCCAAGCCATAAATAAAAATATTGAAGAGTACTGGGCCCAGGACTGAGCCTTGTGGTACCCCACTTGTTACCTCTCCCCAGTTTGAGAAGGAGCCATTGATAAGTGCTCTCTGAGTACAATTCTGTAACCAGCTGTGTATCCACCAGACAGTAGTCCTATCCAGCCCACACCAAGTTAGCTTGCAAATCAGAATATCATAAGGCAATTTGTCAAAGGCTTTGCTGAGGTCAAGATATATTGCATCTATAGCATTCTCACCCATGTACCAGGGAAGTCACCCAATCAAAAATGAGATAAGATTAGTCTGGTAAGATTTGTTCTGGACAAATCCACATTGGCTTCTAGTTATTACTAGAGATGGGCACAAAGTACTTTTTAATAAATTGTCTGTGCAGCAGCACAGCTGCCATGAGTTCGCTTCTCCCACCCCCAGTTCACCCACAGACCTGCCAGCATGCACTGCTCCTTCTCTCCCAGTTACACATCTTCCAGTCCAGGCAGGAGACTGGATTTCCCTTTTCTGCCTCCTCTAGCAGCTGGCCGCTCAAAGGAGGAGGCAGGGCAGGGATTCCTGCAGTGCTGCCTTTGAGTGGCTAGCTGCAGCAGAAGGCAGAGAAGGGAAGTCCAGGCAAGAGCCTGGTTGTTACTGCATTGTTTTCAAGGTGTTTGCAGAGTGACCACTTTATAATCTGCTCCAGAATTTTCCCTGAGCTAGTTCAAAGTGCTACTGGTAGTGTTGTTCCTAAATGATTTGAGTCCAGCTTGAAACATTGCTTTTTAAAAGTAAGCATTATCATTACTCATTGTTAAAAATTTCCCATAACTTATTATTTTTGATATGTTAAAAAATCACATAAAAGGGTTAGAAAAGGGATTAAAATTTCAGAATGACCCAAAGCATTTTTGTTCCCAAAAGTAATGAGAGAAAGTAACATCACAAATAATCCAGAAAAGTAATTATCTAACAATATTGCTATGTTATTTTACAAAAAGAACATAGGTACATATTCACTAACTCCCAAAGTTAATGTGTTAATACCATTGCTATTTGTGATATATTACTTCTGGGCTCTGAGTCTGAGTCCAGGAAACCTGAAGGGATATGTTTTCTCATACTAGCCTGCCTACATGTTAAGAACGTCTACAGAGGCTATTCTCTAGATGCCACCACCATCAGCACCAACACCATCATTTGTAGCATGATGGGGCGGGTTGGGGGGCAGGGAGGTTAATAGGGGTTTGAAACATTTTCCTTTGCACTACAGATCCCACAATCCAGGTAATGGGATCCTGCAAATTGTAATCCAAACAAAACAAAACAAAAAAGCAGAACAGACCCCAAATGCTTCCCATTTTGGGGACTCACACACACAATCTGCCTTTACAGCAGCGGCACTGGCAATTTGTGACTACTTCCTGAAAAAGGTTTGTTATCTGTTAGTTTTCCACTGTCTGGTGATATAATGTTAGAAATGCAGAGCTGGAAGGGACTCTATGGATCATCGAGTCCAGCTCCTATATGATGCTCCTGAATGTGTTTGGAAGTCTTTGTATGCAGTGGCTATGCTGGGAAATTCTTTTCTGGTTTGCTTTCTTTATAATGGCTTTTCCTTTTCTCATCCCACTCTTCCCAACTGCTTCCTAATAAATGATTTTGGTTGTTTTGGTAGTATTCTAAATTGTTGTTTCAATATGCCTTTTATTATTGTTTTCATTATATTAGCTGTTGCAGACCCTTTGGCTAAAAAAAGAGAAGATGCAACCATTTTAATAAACAACATTTTCTAAGAATCCATAGAGGTGATATGAGTGTTTGTGTGTATTATTCACCCTCTTGCTTAAACTGAAGTTGTTCATTTGGACTGGATCCAGCCCTGCTCATAGTCTGAGTACATCTATAGAAACAGTGATGGGGCAGGTTATTCATGAGTTACTTAAGTCCCATTGTCTTCATTGGGTCTATCCTAAGGTTCTTGAGTTGTGCATTTCCCCCCTCACAGACCAAAATAGTGAGTTTCGTGTTTGCTTCTTTCTAATTTGTTTTGAAAAATACTGCATTTAGACATTCAGGGTAGAGTTCACACCAGATGAAAGAGCCTTTCTACCTTCTGAAGAGGGGTCTTGCAATTCGGTTGTTCTCTTAGATCATATCCTACAATCATCTAGGTCAGCGATGGCGAACCTATGGCACACGTGCCACAGCTGGCACACACAGCCCTCTCTGTGGGCATGCAAGCCATAAGTCGTCATTGAGAAATACTTACGCAGCCTCCAATCCTGGATTTTGGCATTCCCCTCTTCTGGTGCAGTGGTCCAGCGGAGGGGTACAATGGCGGCCATTACCAGTCTAGCCCTATGGGGGATTGGAGGACCGGTAAGTATTTATCTGTTAATACCACCCCTAGGGAAAAAAAACAACCAAGCATTTAACCCTTGCAGTGCAGGGGCAGTTGTTTTTTCTAAACTAAAACCTCATTATTCAGGTTTAATTGCAGTGTTGGCACTTTGAAATAAATCAGTTGGTTTTCTGTTGCAGTTTGGGCACTTGGGCTCAAAAAGGTTCACCATCACTGATCTAGGTGATAGTCACAACTGGGGTTCCAATGACTTTTTAACCTAGCATATCACCTAAAACCTCCTTCAAGGATTGCTGCCTTCTCGTGGCGAAGGGGCATGAGTAATTCAGAGAAGCTATGGGCTATGCCATGCAGGGACACCCAAGACGGACAGGTCATAGTGGAGAGTTCTGACTAAACGCGATCCACCTGGAGCAGGAACTGGCAAGCCACTCCATTATCTTTGCCAAGAAAACTCCATGGACAGAAACAAAAGGCTAAAAGATATGACGCAGGAAGATGAGCCCCTCAGGTCGGAAGGAGTCCAACATGCTACTGAGGAAGAGCGGAGGACAAGGACAAGTAGCTCCAGTGCTAATGAAGTGGTTGGGCCAAAGCCAAAAGGATGCTCAGCTGCGGACGTGCCTGGAAGTGAAAGGAAAGTCCGATGCTGTAAAGAAAAATACTGCATAGGAACCTGGAATGTAAGATCTATGAGCCTTGGTAAGCTGGATGTGGTCAAACAGGAGATGGCAAGAATAAACATTGACATCCTGGGTGTCAGTGAACTAAAATGGACGGGAATGGGCGAATTCAATTCAGACAATTATCATATCTACTATTGTGGGCAAGAATCCCGTAAAAGAAATGGAATAGCCCTCATAGTCAACAAAAGAGTGGGAAAAGTTGTATTGGGATACAATCTCAAAAATGATAGAATGATTTCAATACGAATCCAAGGCAGACCTTTCAACATCACAATCATCCAAGTTTATGCACCAACCACCAATGCTGAAGAGGCTGAAATTGACCAATTCTATGAAGACTTACAACACCTTCTAGAACTGACACCAAAGAAAGATGTTCTTGTCATTATAGGGGATTGGAATGCTAAAGTAGGGAGTCAAGAGATCAAAGGAAAAACTGGTAAGTTTGGCCTTGGAGTTCAAAACGAAGCAGGGCAAAGGCTAATAGAGTTTTGTCAAAAGAACAAGCTGGTCATCACAAACACTCTTTTCCAACAACACAAGAGGCGACTCTACACATGGACATCACCAGATGGGCAATACCGAAATCAGATTGATTATGTTCTCTGCAGCCAAAGATGGAGAAGCTCTATACAGTCAGCAAACACAATTTATTTATTTTATTTATGTATTTATTCGATTTTTATCCCACCCTTTTAGACAGAGTCTACTCAAGACCTGGAGCTGATTGTGGCTCTGATCATCAGCTTCTTATAGCAAAACTCAAGCTTAAACTGAAGAAAGTAGGAAAAACCACTGGGCTAGTCAGGTATAATCTAAACCAAATCCCTTATGAATACACAGTGGAAGTGAAGAACAGATTTAAGGAACTAGATTTGGTGGACAGAGTGCCTGAAGAACTATGGCTGGAGGCTCGTAACGTTGTACAGGAGGCAGCAACAAAAAACATGCCAAAGAAAAGGAAATGCAAGAAAGCAAAGTGGCTGTCCAACGAGGGAAACAAAATGCAGGGGAGATAGGGAAAGTTACAGAAAATTGAATGCTGACTTCCAAAGAATAGCAAGGAGAGACAAGAGGGCCTTCTTAAATGAACAGTGCAAAGAAATAGAGAAAAATAATAGAAAGGGAAAAACCAGAGATCTGTTCAAGAAAATTGGAGCTATTAAAGGAACATTTTGTGCAAAGATGGACATGATAAAGGACAAAAATGGTAGGGACTTAACAGAAGCAGAAGACATCAAGAAGAGGTGGCAAGAATACACAGAGGAATTATACCAGAAAGATCTGGATGTCCCAGACAACCCAGATAGTGTGGCTGCTGACCTTGAGCCAGACATCCTGGAGAGTGAAGTCAAGTGGGCCTTAGAAAAGCATGGCTAACAACAAGGCCAGTGGAGGTGATGGCATTCCACTGGAACTATTTAAAATCTTATAAGATGATGCTGTTATGGTGCTGCACCAATATGCCAGCAAGTTTGGAAAACTCAGCAGTGGCCAGAGGATTGGAAAAGATCAGTCTACATTCCAATCCCAAAGAAGGGCAGTGCCAAAGAATGCTCCAACTACCATACAATTGCACTCATTTCACACGCTAGCAAGGTTATGCTCAAACTCCTACAAGGTAGGCTTCAGCAGTCTGTGGACCGAGAACTCCCAGAAGTACAAGCTGGATTTCGAAAGGGCAGAGGAACTAGAGACCAAATGGCTAACATGCGCTGGATTATGGAGAAAGCCAGAGAGTTCCAGAAAAACATCTACTTCTGCTTCATTGACTACGCAAAAGCCTTTGGCTGTGTGGACCACAGCAAACTATGGCAAGTTCTTAAAGAAATGGGAGTGCCTGACCACCTTATCTATCTCCTGAGAAATCTATATGTGGGACAGGAAGCAACAGTTAGAACTGGATATGGAACAACTGATTGGTTCAAAATTGGGAAAGGAGTACGACAAGGCTGTATATTGTCTCCCTGCTTATTTAACTTATATGCAGAATACATCATGCGAAAGGCTGGACTGGATGAACCCCAAGACGGAATTAAGATTGCCGGAAGAAATATCAACAACCTCAGATATGCAGATGATACCACTCTGATGGCAGAAAGTGAGGAGGAATTAAAGAACCTCTTGATGAGGGTGAAAGAGGAGAGCACAAAAAATGGTCTGAAGCTCTACATAAAAAAAAAAAAACTAAGATCATGGCCACTAGTCCCATCACCTCCTGGCAAATAGAAGGGGAAGATATGGAGGCGGTGACAGATTTTACTTTCTTGGGCTCCATGATCACTGCAGATGGTGACAGCAGCCACAAAATTAAAAGACACCTGCTTCTTGGGAGGAAAGCGATGACAAACCTAGACAGCATCTTAAAAAGCAGAGACATCACCTTGTCGACAAAGGTCCACATAGTCAAAGCTATGGTTTTTCCAGTAGCGATGTATGGAAGTGAGAGCTGGACCATAAAGAAGGCTGACTGCCGAAGAATTGATGCTTTTGAATTGTGGTGCTGGAGGAGACTCTTGAGAGTCCCCTGGACTGCAAGGAGAACAAACCTATCCATTCTGAAGGAAATCAACCCTGAGTGCTCAATGGAAGGACAGATCCTGAAGCTGAGGCTTCAATACTTTGGCCATCTCATGAGAAGAGAAGACTCCCTGGAAAAGACCCTGATGTTGGGAAAGTGTGAGGGCAAGAGGAGAAGGGGATGACAGAGGACGAGATGGTTGGACAGTGTCATCGAAGCTACCAACATGAATTTGACCCAACTCCGGGAGGCTGTGGAAGACAGGAGGGCCTGGCGTGCTCTGGTCCATGGGGTCACGAAGAGTCGGACACGACTTAACAAATAAACAAGAAAAAACAACAAATCACCTAAAACTGAATTGTCTGTTTCAATTACACAAGGACTGTTGTCTTTCTACTTCTGCTGTGAACCAGCTCCAGAACCCTCATGTTTTCACCAAGACAAGGGGTAGATGCTGGAGTTGAAGCCAGTCCTTGTCTTTAAAGAAATCAAGATTGACCATTGCCTCTTTGTCCTAGTTTACATTACCAGGTATGATCTAATCCCTGCACACCTAGTTCAGGGATCAGACTACTCCTCTTAGTCTTTTCAAACTCATTTAGAGATTAAAGACTCATTCAGTCTGCAATCTCCAATATGGGACCCAGTATAACTGCAGACTAGAGAGCCACACTACCTAGCTTAATTGTGGAATGTTCTTGTTTCTGTTCTTTTCCTGTATTTTTAATTAGCACCTCAGCCTGATAAAGAGTCTTAAAGGTCTTGGTACTTTGGGGGCATCTTGATTGATTCTAATGTAGCTGTTACTTAACTGTGGATTTTTTCCTCTTGAACCAACACAGCTATACCTGATGTTTGTTTTCTATGACCCAACGAGGTATAGAGGTACCAGGTCATTTATTAAAACAATGTAATCTCTATGAATGAAATGCCTATGTTACTTAAGATGATTATTACTCTAAAACCAAGAGAAAGAAGTTTTGTTTCATGTGGCTTTTCTTTCTCAAATTATTTTACCCAGTGGGGTCTTCTTGTCTCAAAGATGGACAGAGAGAGCCCCCTAGCTGTAGCTCAAATAATTTCTTGCCCCTGTAAAGAAAACCAATTCTGGAAAATGATGTGAATGTTGATAGATCGGATCCTCATTGAGGTTTACAGCTGTGTGTTCTACGGAAACTAGAAATGCCCTGGAGGGATATCATGGTTACACAGTGAGATGAATCAGCAATATGTTTCTCTGGAAGACAGTTTGCACTCCACTGACATTCTTCCTGGCTACACATTCTAGAATATGCCCCAACATTCCCAGGAATACACAAGGGTGCCCGCAAGTTAATGGGGGGAAGAGGGCACCTGCATACAGAAAGTTTAGAAACCACTTCTTAAAAACCACTTATCCCAAAGATTTTTAAAATTATTAATCTGGAGTTTGGAAAGTTAATTTTAAGAACTGATTCATTCCCATACTTATTAAAGTGTTTGAAAAGTACCCAGAGTTGTCATGTGTTGCAGTGTTGAAAAAAGTGACTTATTACATTATTTCTTTGGTTTCTCATTAGGGTGGGGAGCTTTAAGGTTGATAAGAGAATGGTGTGAAGCATGAAAAACTCATGACAGCACTGTAAAAGGGGTTTAAAATTACTTTTAAAGTAACTTAGAAAAGAAACCAAAAAAATTACTTATTACATCAATGAAGTAACTTTGTCACAATTTCATTACTCCTTCCCCCTCCCAAGTAATGACTCAAAATTTATGAGGTTACTTAGAGTTTCTCATTTCTATGCTCTGGATTAATCATGAGTTCTGACCATCAGGGGTATGCATATGATAGAAAGCAATAGTTGTGACATCATTTTTTAGTTTTTAGGTAAAATACATATATGTTGTCACAACAGACTTGGTTTTGGAAAAGGCCTTTCTAAAGGTGTTGCCATTCATTGACAGTTCTTGTCCACACCTGTATTTCTAAAAAAATTGTACATACACTGCCCATGCATCAACTTTTCAGTTCATGGGCAGAACAATGCAAAGAGAGCAGGGGCTGGGAAAATGCACAGTAGAAGGACTGGTTTATCGTATATCTAAAACTGGAAGTGGGGGGTGGGCAGCTAAGAAAAAATAAGTACCGAAGCATTGTTTTCTACCATGTTGAGGGCACAGCTGAAGCCTCCTCAGATCATTTCATGGCTCCCCTAATTTTGGTTCGTCCATGGCACCCTTCCCATCAGAGCACAAATGATGGAGCGTAAGAGTGGAGGACATCTACATACCAGCAGGGATGCTGCAGTGATGAAGGAATCCATATCCCCCAGTGTTTCCAGGACATAAATCTCCCGGAATTATATTCTAGATGGGTTTTCTTTTAAGCAATTAATCTTACTGATGAATCAATTCAACACTGCAGGAACAGTAGATGCATACTGAAAAATACATGATTCATACCTACTAGATTTAAAACAAACAAACAATAAGGAACCAAATATATCAGAGAAGGCAAAAAGAGAGCGATTAAACTGATGCATCAGGCTAATTTAATTCTTATTGGCTGAACTAGATTTTTAAAAAAGATCAACTCTTTTTTTAAAAAACTTCATGTCTTCAAGGACAAGGAACTATAAATATCAGGTACACAGTAAATGATTAAGTGAATGGTAACATCATTCATTTAAATAATGATGCTCAGAAAGAGTATCAGCATGGAAAGAAACAATCAAGGGACTAGAAGCGCACAGTCTTACCTAGAGCTTTCCATAGGGATAGCTGCAAAAACAACAGAGACTTATGGCATTCTTGTGTATGTGTGTGTGTGTGTGAACCTAAGATTTCTTGAACTGTAGCCCATTTATTCAGGTGCATCTGAAAAACAACTTATACAGAAGCACTTTGAAAGAAGGGAAGCCAGGGAGGATTTTTAACTAGGGAAATGCATTTTCCCATCTCTTTCTACAATATGTCAAGAAATTGAAGGGACTATTTCCATTTTGTAAAATGGAAAACATTCTGTACAACAGGTATGGGTCATGTGTAGCTCTTCAGATGCTGGCTGTTTACTTACTTACTAAATTCACATTCTGTCTTTCTCCCAATAAAGGGACACAATGTGGCATGCAACAACTTAAAAATGCATATATTTAAAGTCACAATAAATACTGCACCTTCCATCATCTTTCAGATTTGTATGCTGGCTGATGTGATTTGTAGTTGAACATCTGTAGACCCATATGTTCCCCATTCCTGTTCTGTAATGATTTGCAGTTTTAATTGCAGTAGTTTTTATTCCATGCATAAAGTTACAAAATCTTCATGACCACCATAATTCTAAATGACTAATATATTTCTGATGTGAGGTGTGTGTGTGTGTGTGTGTTTGTGTGTGCGCACGCACACACATGTGTGCATGCGCGTACAAACTCAGTAAATTACTTTCTGAAGAGATCTGGCTGAAAAGGGCCAGATTTGTATTAATTTTCATATCTGCCATTGCAGTTTGATGACTAAGTAATGCTTAGTAGCCTGTATATCCAGGTTCTTCCCTACCTCTACCCCAATTTACTATTCCTTATATTTATACTGCAGCTGGACATTCTCTGAAATTACATTGAAGAAAATGTGATGTCAATTCGAGCAATCGTTCACTCTGTTAAGCTGAAAAGAAAAGGAGGAATCAGTGTGAAAGATGACATGTCTGGGAATGGTTATTTTCATGCACCACTGAAGTGACTGAGCTAGATTTGCACTTGGAAGAACAAAATGCGGAAGTAACTCTGAAAGACCTACCTGACTGAGTGAGTAACACACTCCCTGAAATTCTGTTGCTTAACATAGTATGTTGCACTAGAGTAGGCCCACTGAATCAGTGGACATTTAGTGAGTCAACTCCTCTCTAAGTTCCATTGATTCAAATGGACCTACACTAGCTGAGACTTACTATGTTATACTGTTGCAGCTAGAATAGGTCCATTTGAATCAATGGAATTTACAGAAGAGTTGATTCACCCAATCCCCATTCATTCAGTAGGTCTACTCCAATTTGATTTACTATGCTAAATAACAAGGTTATTTTCACACACTCATTTGACTAAGCAACAGAATTTCAGCTGGTATCTTTGAAAAAGAAACATAATTTTTACTACTAGTACTTGAGAGATTAATTTCCTGTGCAGTTACTTTTATTTTTGACATGGCATTATTAGTCTAGTGTCATTTGTTTCAATGACTCTAATAACTCCTTGGAAAAGAAGAAATCTCTTTTCTTTAAGGCACATTGCTCTCAGGTCACAGAGTCACAACTGCTGGCCTAGAAAAAGGTTTATTTTCCCTATATCAGGCTATGTTTGTGTACACTGATCAGCACAAGCACACATGCACAGAGAGAGAGAGAGAGAATTGTAATAAGAGGGCTGTATTCAGGCATAATACTAAACTATGGCAGGCCTGAATCAAGAGCTTGCATAATGTCTCCTCTTCCTTCCCCTCTCTCCTCTTCCTGTTTAACAAACAATACTTTGTGATTCTGTTTAAACTTGGGAAACTACAGTTTACACAGTACTGTCATTTGCCTGGTAATTAAGCTAACATATACTGTAGTGGTTTGAAGGCAAACAATAATCTGTGACAAATCAGCATTTGTTAGGTTTGGCCAAATCAGCAGTTGACATAAGAACATAAGAAGAGCCCTGTTGGATCAGACCAAGGGCCCATCTAGTCCAGCTTCCTGTATCTCACAGTGGCCCCACCAGATGCCTCTGGGAGCACACAAGACAACTAGATACCTGTCTCCTGATACCCCTCCCCTGCATCTGGCATTTTGAGGTACCTTCCTTTGAAGCCTGGAGATTGTACATCCCCATCATGGCTTGTAACGTGTGATTAACTTTTCCTCCAGAAATCTGTCCAATCCCCTTTTAAAGGAATCTAGGCCAGATGCCATCACCACATCCTATGGCAAGGAGTTCCACAGACTAGCAACATGCTAGTTAAATAAATATTTTCTTTTGTCTGTTCTCACTCTCCCAACATTCAATTTGAGTGGATGTCCCCTGGTTCTAGTATTGCGTGAGAGGGAAAAGAGCTTCCTTTTATCCACTTCATCCATCCCCTGCATAATTTTATACGTCTCAATCATGTCCCCCCTCAGGTGCCTTTTCTCTAGACTAAAGAGCCCCAAACACTGTAGCCTTTCCTCATAAGGGAGGTGCCCCAGCCCAGCCATCATTTTAGTCGCTCTCTTCTGCACCTTTTGCAGTTCCACTATGTCTTTTTTGAGGTGCGGCAACCAGAACTGTACGCAATACTCCAGGTGCAGCCTTACCAGCGTTTTGTACAATGGCATTATAATGTTGGCTGTTTTATTTTCAATCCCCCTTTTAATGATACCTAGCATGGAATTGGCCTTCTTCACTGCTGCCGCACACTGGGTTGACACTTTCATCAAGCTGCCCACCAGCACACCAAGATCTCTTTCCTAATCTGTCATAGACAGCTCAAAACCCATTAACTGATAACAAAAGTTTTGATTTTTTGCCCAAATGTGCATTACTTTACATTTTATTATATTGAAACACATTTGCCATTTTGCCGCACATTCTCCCAGTTTGGAGAGATCCTTCTGGAGCTCTTCACAATCCCTTCTGGTCTTCTCAACCTGGAAAGGTTTAATGTCATCTGCAAACTTGGCCACCTCACTGCTTATCCCTGTCTCCAGGTCATTTATGAAGAGGTTGAAAAGCACCGGTCCCAAGACAGATCCCTCGGGCACACCGCTCTTCACCTCTCTCCATTGTGAAAATTGTCCATTGACACCTACTCTCTTTTTCCTGGTTCTCAACCAATTCTCAATCTATAAGAGGACCTGCCCTCTTATCCCCTGACTGTGGAGTTTTCTCAGCAGCCTTTGGTGAGGGACCGTGTCAAATGCCTTCTGCAAATCCAGATAGACAATATCCACTGGTTCACCCGCATCCACAAGCCTGTTGACCTTTTCAAAGAATTCTAAAAGGTTTGTGAGGCAAGACTTACCCTTACAGAAGCCATGCTGATTTTCCCTCAGCAAGGCTTGTTCTTCTATGTATTTTAAGATTTTATCTTCAATGAGGCTTACCACCATCTTCCCTGGAACAGATGTTAGGCTAACTGGCCTGTAGTTTCCCAGGTCCCCACTCCTTCCATTTTTAAAGATTGGTATGACATATGCTATTCTCCAGTCCTCTGGCACTGTGGCCATTTTAAGGGACAAGTTGTATATTTTAGTTAAGAGATCAGCAACTTCATTCTTCAGTTCCTTAATAACCCTCGGGTGGATGCCATCTGGGCCCGGTGACTTATTGATCTTTAATTTATCGATTAGGTCTAAAACATCCTCTTGGCACTTGGCTATGCATTGCAATCAAAAAGATCTGAGGGGAAGCGGAAGGGGACAAAAAAGGAAGGAACTAAGGGTCATATGTCCTGGCGATTATTAATACTAAACCATGTTTACAGCTGAGTAGCCACCAAACTACCTCACCACAATCCTCACTCCCTGAGAGAAATGTTTAATTATAACTAGGATCTTTATTAGTTCAACTAGTCCAGGGACAAGTAGTCTGGCAGACTGACTGCTTTCTGGCTGGACATGGTAGACAGGTATGGAATGAAATGTTCCTGACTAGGGGAAGTGACCAAAAATTTGACTCATGGTGCTGAAATTTGCTGCTGGAAGGGCATGAACTCATTTATGCTAAGTATTTATACAGCTTCCAACCACTCCTCATAGGCTGAAAACAAAACACATAAACTAAGCATCAAAAACATTTATAATCTTAGAACTACACTCTGGTACAATAGTGTCCAATAATATAACTTCTATCGTACTGCCATGCTCCATGTTTTTATATTTTTTTAATATTTTTCTATGCTTTTAATTGTATTTATTGTATTGTAATTTTATCCTCACTGCACTTTGTTATTTGCTATTTTGTTACTTTGTTGTTTTATGTTATTTGTTGAAAACCGCCCAGAGAGGCCTTGGCTGCCAGATGGGTGGTATACAAACAAACAAACAAACTGCAAAGCTGGAAGGGACCCTATGGGTCATCGAGCCCAGCTCCTGTCAAGGAGGCACAGTGGGGAGTTGAACTCTCAACCTCTGGTTCCATGGCCAGATACCCAAACCACTTAGCTTTGGCCACTGTGTGCTCTGCCCCAGGTGTTCCTCCCCATTCTTGTCTTCTTCTTGTGTATGGCAACCTCATGTGACCCAAATCTTACCTATAGAGC
This sequence comes from Intellagama lesueurii, assembly GCA_037013535.1. Lineage (NCBI taxonomy): Eukaryota > Metazoa > Chordata > Lepidosauria > Squamata > Agamidae > Intellagama > Intellagama lesueurii. The sequence continues at coordinate 203,084,149 of JBAJHW010000003.1, read as the reverse complement.
AGCAAAGCCCCAGGTGCTGACATTACTAGTTACAGCTCTGCTTAAAGCAAAGAGTGCAGAAAAGGAGGAGGATGAATCAGGATTTCATGTTGCTTTTTAAAGCATTGTTAAGGGATCATAATCTACCTAATGTGTCACATGCCATTCTGGGAACCTCTTCCCTAACTGCAAATTGAAAGGCCAGATGAGACGGAGATGTAAGATATATTTTTAGTCACTCCCACTCCCTAGCTACATGGCACAGATGAGAAAAGACAGTCAGGAAAGCAGGCCAAGGGAGAATTGGGAAGCAGTGATTGTGTCATTGATGGTCATCTTGTATGAGGCTGCAATGCTAGAGAGATCATCCAGTCTGTGCAAATGGATGAATACTACAGTGTTGCCTTTCCACATAGCAGGCAAAAGATGTTAAATACTGATATGCACCCCTCTGCTGTTTCAGAAAAGTACAGTATCAGTATTTAAGATCTTTTGCTTACTATGTGCAAAGGCAGCACTGTAGTAATTAACCATTTGCAAAGGAAAAATAAAATGCAAAACACAGCATATATATCCTGCAGCCCACCTCTGGAGTATCATTTGCACTGTTAGAGGAGTATGAACTGCAGTTGGATTGAAGTTAGCACATAAATGATGCTAACAATAACATAATAAATCATTTAGGGCCCAGGGCTGGCCCTGTTCTTAGGTCAAGCGAGATAGCCATCTCAGGCAATGGATTTTGACTGTCATACTATGTCTTGCCCAATCTTACATATGTATATCCAGAATATAAGTGCTGCTGGGTTTTGTGGGAATTTTGCCAAAGTTATTTGGTTTAGGACTTCCACCTTAAGTAAATAACAGAAGACTGGCATTCAGTTCCCTCACTTCGTTTAACATAAGGTTTGTTTCAGTTTTCACACAGCTGCCTTAATCCAGCAGCAGCTCTCTGTAGAGAGCAGGACTTTGCACTGTGGACCACAACTCCAAATCAACAGAGCTAGGATTCCAGCAACTCTAGTCCAACAAATTTACTTTTCTAAGTTTCGAGCCAATCATTTGGTTGTCGGGATGCACTTCAGAGGAAGCACAGAAAACAAATGGAGCACCAGCCATGCACCCCACTACTATGTGGGCCAATCTCCTACCAAAGCAGCAGAGGGGGATAGATAGACAGTAACACCATAGGCATGAGTTTGTTTTGCAATGTGAGTCTCTATTTTGAGTAGTGTCTAGAGGTCCTGATTTAATCATGTTTTGTCATTCCATTCCCAGCTTGTCAAGACTGAAGAAGAGGATTGTAATTTCTTAGCTTTACCTTTTACGGTTTCACCTTAAAAAATCATTTAGCAAACAATAAGTTTTTTATTGTGATTATTCACCATAGCTGCACATGGCTACCAGCATAATGTCACCTTCTGTGGTATTTTGAATCAATTTACAATATGTGCAAGATTTTAATCAATAAGTACAATTAATATTGCAAATAATTGTCAAAATGATATACTTATTGGTGGATAAAGGAGTGCCATTTCATGAGTAAATGTTCTTTGTGGCATCAGTTCAACCCCACACTTTCATCTACAGTAAGTAGATTAAATGGAATAAAAATTGATGTGCCAGTTTTTAAAGCTACAAATGGCACAAATCTCAAATTATTGATTGCTGACTATGCTTACAGACATCAAACAGTGCTTTTTTCAGGCAGTTGTAATAGCTAACTTCAATATAGAAATGATCTATTAAGTTGAAGTTGAGAATGTGGTGACTCCTGAGTAGCCAATGTCCTTTTAAAATCAACCTGAGTCTACATTTTTTTAAAAAAGTGAGAAAGGCAGTGAACAGTTCAAACCAGTACATGCCTACTCAGAAGTAATCCCAGTGAATGTAATGAGATGTAGGGAATTACAGGCTAATGTTGTAGTTTTATGGACCTTTCCTGGGAGTGAGTCTCGTTGAGCTCAGGTGCATAGGATTGCATTCCTAGAGATTTAAAATGATTGGATGAAGATTACATTGTTTCAAGGTGTAATCCGCAGCATAGGTATGCTACTTACACCCTACTGCTTTCCTTGCAGTTAAAAGATGCCTGTATGTACTCCTGCAGCTGTAGTTCTATGAGTGAAAATACCCTTGCTTCTCTACAGAACAAAAAGAAAAACAGATGGCTTAATTTAAAAGGCAAATTATTTCTTTCTGGAAGTTACCTGTATGTCAATAAATCTGCTTCCTGCATTGCTCACCTGATGAGGTCTTCACACAGTCAAGGGACAAGGACCCCACACCTGGGCTCATGACTACTGATGTGTGGTTTCCACCAGATCCACCCTGATCGCCATATACTGGTACAGCCTGGAAATGGTGCCTTTGGTACTTAACTGTGTGCTCTCAAACTTGGTTTGGATTTATGATGACCCTCCCAGGTCATACTTTGTATTTATAAAATACTCAGATTTATGATGGATTTATGATATCCTTCCCAGGTCATACTTTGCATTTATAAAGTACTCAGATGTTTTTCTGCTACAACTCCCAGTGGGAGATTCTGGGAATTACAGCCCCCAAAAGGAATTTTTCCCAGCTCTCCACATTAGTTTTGGATATCAAGATGAAATCTACTCGTATAAACCTGTACTTGTATAGCAATGTTCTATATTTCATTATACCATTCTTCCATTTGAAATTCAAGTTTTTATTTCCAATTCCTAGCTATTATTAATCTGGCTGCTGTTAATAAATTGGTAACCAACTCTCTAGTCATCATATTCCACATTTACAAATATTGATAACAAAGCTATCTCAGGATTAAATTCTATATCTCTTTCACATATATCAGTTAATTCCTTAAAGATTAGTTTCCAAAATGTTTGTACTTTTTCACATTCCCACCACATATGAAAGTATGTACCAATTTCCTTCTCACATTTACAACAGACATTCAGATAATTAGAGTTAATTTTATTCAATTTTATCGGTGTCAAATACCATCTTAAACTTAGTTTAAACATTTTTCTTTTATTCTCACCAACATAAATCGTAAAACCCTCATTTTCCATATCTTCATTCATTCTTCACCATTTATTCTTTTTCCTAAATCTTGTTCCCACACTAGCTTCAATCCTTCATTCTCAAACTCTTCTTCTTCTAAATCTAGCAGAAGTCTATAAATTTTACTTACTACACCCTTCACTGACTCATTCATCTGAATATCTTCATATGATAATAGAAATTATTCATACTTTGTACATTCTTGCCTTTATTGTACTGTACTTCTTTACCCATTCATTAGTACATCTTTCTAATTGCATGTAATTCAACTATGATATATTCTTATTTTGAAGAATTTGTTTCATTTGATCTTTTGATCTCATTTTATCCAACCAATCTTTAATCACTTTTTTTCTTTAAATAATTCTAAATAGACTTTCATATTGGCAGGAAAATTCTCTATTTCAGTCACTAATCCTAATGGAGAGTTAGATGAACATAGATTTTGTGTGTGTGTGTACTTTTCCCTCTAAATTATTAGAGAATGATTAAATTGAAAGGTATTGTTGCAGCATTATGGTGTTTTAATCCACTAACTCTCTTTCATTAACAGAAAAGTCTTGCTGAAAAAAGTGCTTTAATGAAAATTATATGATCAGTTTTAAAAAACTGCTCAAACTTCCTCACCTAGATATAGCACCTTCATCATAGAGCTCTCTTGCAGAAACAAGAGAAGCAGAAAAGGGTACAGGACAGCCTGTTCTTTGTCATGAAAGAGTAATAAAAGGGAGGAGCAAAAAAAAAACAACAAAACCAATTGTTATTCTACTGTCCACATGCTTGCTAAGGTTGGGAGAAAAACAGTGAAGTTAAAAAACTAAACTAACCATACTTTAATTAAAAGCATATATTCAAACTAATGAGCTTTCAGACTAGAATTGATTTCTTGCAGGGGATTAACACACAAATTAGTTTGAACGGAGAAGCATGCCAAAACCTCAGAAGACAAATCAAGTCCGCTGAATACTAAACAGATACTCTGAGCTTAGAACATATATATAGTTCATCATTAAAATGTACATATTCTTTGACATGGATGGATAAATTCATTACTGGTGTAACTCCTGCGTTTGATACTAAACAAAAACAAAAATTAAACAAAACAAATTGTATGCTCCAGCTAAGAAAATTCAGCATAATTCAAGCGAAAATAAATAAATAATTGTAAAAATGTTAAATAAAGGGTTGCAGGGCATGACTTAATGGCTGAAATCCTGTTATGCAGTTACCCAAACAGCATTACTTTGGACACATATTATCATAAGTTAAGTAATTATCATAAGTTATTATAGGCATTATGTAGTGCACACTGCAGGCATTCTCTAGTGCACACCAAGTCGCACAACTCGGTATGCAACAGATGATGTCTATGGAGATTTCTTGACTTATGGCAATTTGCTTCCAAAAGTTACAACATTTATATACATGTACACTAGGGCTTCAGCCAATGAGTTTATTTTCTCACTGTAGACAAACACATATGCATACTCATTCTTAGTAATACCTGGTAAAGTTTTGATTGTTTTAAATCATTTAGTAAATTGTTGTTGTTGTTGTTGTTTAATTTGTAATTTATTGTGTTTTTAATGCTGCTTGTTTTAATGCTGTGAGCCGTCTTGAGTCCCTTCATTGGAAAAAGGCAGCCTACAAATTATACTAAATAAATAAATAGATAAATAAAGCAGCCTTAGTGGTTATAGTGAAGAAGGGGAAATGCAGGGCTTTGGCGCACACATATAAAGCCATGTTACAAATCTGAGATAACATTCCAGCATTGTATTCCCTGCCTGTAGACTGAAATGCTGTAGTTCAGTATGAGAGATACGATGTGAGGTTGCGTGCTGACCATTATTTCAACCTCTGACACACTGAACTGTGATGAAACAGATAACATCAGAATTTACACAGATGTATCAACTTTATGAGTCCAGCTACACATTGTGGTAAATAAAACACAGAAGCAGTTAATATGTAGGGTTCTGAAATGCAAATTACTGCTGCACAATATATATGAATATTATCATGTCTATGTTATAGGGCAGAAATAATATTTTCCAGCACCATGATCCTGACAAAAATTAGCCACTAAAGCTGATCTCAGTGTTGAGAGGGAAGCTTATGTGGATTCCAATGCATCTGGGGCCATGAGCAGTTTAGGGAGCGGATAATTTTGTCTGTTACCACAGAAAGAGGGAAGGGTAAATACATAGGCCGTTCACTGCCACATTTATTGGGGCTATTCCAGACTTCACAAGCCTCAAAGGTATCTTAAGAAGCCTCCTGTCCTAGTTTATGGTTGATTAAAGTACAGCCTTGTGGATGCTGAGCTAACAGCCAATGCATAGAATGTTGGGAATTCTATGTCCAGAAACATTTGAAGAGTTGCATATTGCCCATCCCTGCTTTAGCTCTAGCCCTAGACCTAAGCAAATCCCTGTCTTGTTTCTTGCATCCATGCCCAATTCCCTGCTTACTCCCAAAGTACCACTGGAGATGGGCAGCCTAGCAATGTTGTTGGCTCCACTGTCAAATGGCAACACAAGTTCTACCTTCTAAATCTTCTCTCGCTCTGTGTGTGTGTGTGTACTTTTCCCTGTAATTTCTCAGTAGTCCCAGTTCCTGTGACCTCTGCATGGTCCTTTTTCTGGGTAGCAATGGCCACATCCATAGGTCTTATACAAACTTTTAGCTCTTGGTGACATTTCTTCCCTTTTTGACAACGGTGGATGGAACCTGAAACCCAACTAACTTACAGCTTCTGAATGAGTGTCACCTGCAACCTCACTCCTGCTTGGAAGACTCTACTCCTGTCCTCCCCCATGTTCCTTTCTGAAGATCTGTTGGCAGATCTTAGCTTAATTAATACCTGGGTCAGCCTCTGCAACCAGGCCTTTCTCTTTCAAGTGTGGACTTGTTTAAGAATCTACAGTAGACCTAAGGACTACTGTAGCCGCCTAGAGTGGTCGTCTGACCAGATAGGCGGGGTAAAAATACAATAAATAAATAAATAAAATAAATAAGGACACCTGAACTGATTGAAATACAAATTCTCCAATTCAGATACTTCTGTGTCCCAGGAGCTTGGGGGAATCTCTCCTTCCCAAAGAACATGGTAGATCCATGGTAGTTTTTGGAGCTAGTCCATAATGGCACAAAACCCTCTAGACCACTTGGTACTGGATACCCCAGTGAATCCAAGAACTATTAGCTGTGTATACATATCTTAAACATGTGGTACTACAACCAGATTTTCTGCCCAACTTTATATAAGTGTTATGTACAATATTTACGTTATGTACAATATTTACGTTGACTGAGGTGCTGAGATCATTAAGGAGAAACTAGTGCAAATGATAATAAGTGCTAACAAGTTGTCTGTTTCTTTCCATTAGTCTTTCCATTGATCAGCCATGCAAATGTCTCTGTTATTTATGAGAGTCAAAGAGCTATACATCTGCCTTTATACGTACTTACCTATTGTTAATCGTTGCTTTAAAAAAAACACAACTCTGCTGTCCAGATGTACTCAATCACAATTCTCATTATCTCCCAGCCAGCATGCACTTCCAGGAACATCTGGAGAGCACTAAGTTAGAGAAACCTGCTCTTTTGAATTAAAAGGGGTGGGGAATGAAGACAGGAACCATATTTGTATTTGTCCCACTGTTAATCCCATTGCCTTTCACATTAACTTTACTTAAGGATGGTCAATTTCAGACACAAGAGTTATTTCTTATATTAATGACTGTGTGCTTCTCTTCATCCCATAAACATTTATCTGAATGTGTGACGACAGCACTAGAGAAATCAGCCATAGATTGTATTTGAAATGATTTCTGAATCTCATATTTTATTTCTTTGACTGAAATTTCAAGAAATAATAAATTATATGTGTTCTTTTGCAGAACTCCCTTTTTGCTACATAAAGTATGTCTGTTGAGGTCCAGAAACATCAGGAAACAGGAAGTTTAGCTTGGAGTGGCTCTTAAGGAGGAGACCTATATTCATAAAGCACGTTACAGATTAAATGTGTTTGATTTTATTATCATCTGCCTACTTAAAGGAGTCAGTTGGATTCCAAAGTAATTGACATGTATCTCTCTCTCTGTGTGTGTATGCATGCACACATGTGCTATTGTTGTAATTTAATTAAGATATTTCATTATTAAATAGCATAAGAAAAATTATTACTACTAAGTATAGCTGCCAAAAGAATATGTTAAGATTATGTTTTCAGTGTGATATATTTGTGTCATTTTGATGAAATTCTAATTTTTTAAAAAATCAGCCTATTGGATGTACAGGTTGCATTTCAACATCATAGTAATCCAGCCCCTTGTGGATGCACATCGTAATATGGTGAACAGCCTTGACTGTGTTAGTGAAGCTTAGAGCACAACCATCAGGAGCCTAGATTTCATAACAAATAGACTCCTAGCAGGGTCACCCAAGGTGAAATGATCCAGGCTGAAACACCGACTAAGATGCATCCTTCCTCTTCAGCAATTTATTGATGCATTAATTTATATTATTTTTATCCCACCTTTCTCTTAAAAAAAAGCAGAGCAGATTGGTAGAAGGGGTGGAGAAACTTTTGAAAGGCAGCTATTAGACAGCAGAAGTAGTGGAAGGTTACACTGGTGGATCTTCTTTCCTAGACAAGGGCAGTGACAAGCTAACTCTTGTTAATACTGCACAGATTAAGGCAAAGGTAAATCACTTCTGAGATGGTTGGACAGTGTCACCGAAGCTACCAACATGAATTTGACCAAACCCCGGGAGGCAGTGGAAGACAGGAGGGCCTGGTGTGCTCTGGTCCATGGGGTCACGAAGAGTCGGACACGACTTAACGACTAAACAACAACAACAAAATCACTTCTATATATTTATGTTTGAAAATCATATGATGAGATAACCTAGACAAAAACAAACTCAAAAATATGACTAATAGAATTCTAAAGGGCTGTGAGAATTATGCATAAAAATGAAAGTCTTTTCCATGCAGAAATAAAATATGTGGGAAATTAGAGGACAAATGAATGTATAGCACTAACTTCATCTTTCTCTTAGAGCTGGACACAACACTGCCCTCTCTCCTATTTCATACAGAATTTGCAGGGAATGAACTGTATTATATCTATCTTCTGCAGTAGAGGTAAAATGTATTTGCAATGGTGCCTTCAAATATTGTATTAGGATGCCATGGGGAAGATGTTGAACGGTGATTGATGCACAGCCAAGCTTTTTCGCAAAAAAATTTTCTTAGAAACATGCTGAGATTTTTATCTTTCTTTCTATCCTAGATATAGAAGGCCACTTTACATAATTTCCTACTAAATTTCTCCACCATGGTTCTGATTACTACCTCGCTCCACTAAATGCTCTAGAATGATGCTAAGCAAAGAATATTGTGGAGGAAGCAAAATGGTTGACAGGCAGTGAACCAAAAATCCTTTAGCGGAGAAAGAACAAAGTTGTGCTACTGATGGTGAGCCCCACCATCAAGAATCTGTTGGAGAATTTATCCTTCTCTTGGAGAAATTGATTAAATTGATCCGCCCCTTTCCTTCCCACAAGTAGTATGGAGAAATTCAAGAATGTCACTACATTTGTGCACAGATATAGTTAAACTACAGACCCACATAGCCAATCTTGATCCAGATCAGAGAACTGAATGGCTGCTAGTATATGGCCACCCAACTAACACAGAAACAAATACAGTATAAAGCAAACAAAGTCCATAGATCAAAGTAATAAAGATGGCATGCAGCATTATCCTTCAAAGGTTTTTCTCTAAGGGCAATGGGCAAAGGCAATGTTTTGCATCCTAAAATAAATCTAGAAATGCAAAACAAACAAACAAACACCCTATAAGAAATCCAGACAAATATTACATCAAAGTGTTAGCAAAAGAGCAAAAGGTGGGTTGGGCACCTACGTATCTGTGTTGCCTTATTTGGGTACAGACCAAGTTGGGTTGCTGTACATCCCTAGTTGAAATATTTATCATGGTTGGCTGTACAGTAATCAAAGGGCCTCTTTCTCTCTCACACACAGCAGTAAATCCACACTTACAAAAATCTACCAAATTGGAATGGCTGTACTAAGACTAAAAAAAACCACATTTCCCTTTAAACTATTGTATCTGATTGCCTGCAGTTCAGAAATATATATATACATTTAGACAGCATCTCTAGACAGAAGAAGGTAGAGATAACTAATCTCCCCAAAGGCAGGTCACTAAATGGTTTAGATGTTAAGTACAATGATGACCCAAAGTCTTAAACTATCATGACAACACTTGAATGTTCTTTTTGTCTTAACATATTTCAGCATCATTGCTCAATTTGTTACAGAATTATGACATTACTGGTTTAGTGCAGCTCATGATCCCACTAGAAGAGCAATGCTTACCCTTAGTTATGGCTATGGATTAGTAATTTAGGATGAGAAAAGTCTACAAGGAAGGCCACAGTAGGAAAATAAAAGGTCACAAATTACTGCTACAAATCCTTCATATATTAAGCAGAAAGGCCATGTGTAAAAATAAAAGCCGTTCTACAGACACAGCACTGCTGTTTCAGATCGCAACCTCCACAATCCCACACCCAGGATGTCTAGTTCAGAGACTGTGGGAGCTGTAACCCACAAAATTAATGCTTGTACATCAGCTTGCTTTACAAGGAGGGCTCTCTTCCCATGATAAGTTAGGTGGGTTAACTTATCACCCAGAACAGTGGCCAGAGGGTAATTATCAGAAAGCCAAAGTGTTGGGGGAAACAGAAAAGTTAATTCAGTCACACTGGTGCTTTAATCATCATCATCTATGGAGCTGGAAGGGACCCTATGGATCATCAAGTCCAGCCCCTGTCAAGAAGGCACAGTAGAGAATCGAAGTCCCAAACTCTGGCTCCCCACTGCTCCAGCATGTTATCACCATGGGGTTCCTTGCAGCCTGCATATAAATCTGAACTGTCCAGAACTCAATGTAGATTGGTTTTTGGTTTTGGTTTTGGTTTTGGCCCACACCAAGATATTAGCTAGCTGTTTTAATGTGAATTGTGTGTTCAGTACATGCAGGGCTTAGGACTGGCCCAAGATATTTTGCTGCTTTTTGTGAAAGAGCCAATAGCAGCCCTGCCCTTAAATCAAGTTAGATAGAACTCAAGCCTTGTCAAGTTATTTTGGGAATGAAATTGAGAGATCTAGAGCTTGGAAAAAGTTAGTTTTTAGACTACTATTCCCAGAACCCCACAGGCAGCATGTTAGCTGGAGAATTCTAGAAGTTGTAGTCCAAAATAGTTATTTGTTTGACATCTATGAAAGTTCCTCCGGTACCTCTCTCCAAAAGTAAGTAAAGTAAAGTAAATGCACAAATTAACATACTTGTTCAATTTCTTGATACCCCAAATTAGCTGCCTGAGACAGCCACCTCACTTCATGTTACCATCAAAATAGGGGTTCAGCCAGAGGTAAATATGGCCTTTCCTCTATTTGTGTGAGAATAATTGCAGATTCATCAGAAGTGGAGTAGCTCCTCCTAACTACACACCACAGAACCTCGTAGGCATGAGAATTCCATCTATTTAAACTAGATTGTCCTCATTGCAGTAAAAATACTTGTCCTATTGTTTCAGTCACTGCTGATGGTGAGGGCTTCATACATAAGGCTTAAACTACATCTGAGACTTTCATTATGTTTCATGCCAGGGGTTATTATTAGAGAGAACACAAAGGAGAATGGCTTTTGAAAAAGAATGGGAAAGTTAGGTTTTGGGTTTTAATTTTCACAGTCCCCCACCCCCACTCAGCATGACCAGAGGCCCAAGCTGACTAGGGGATTCTGGGTGTAGTAGTAGTAGTAGTAGTAGTAGTAGTAGTAGTAGTAGTAGTAGTAGTAGTAGTAGTAGTAGTAGTAGTAGTAGTAAACACTTCCAAAGTTCTAATATTTAATGTAAAATAACCTCTCTGATTGTGCCAATGAATGTTTCACATTTGCCTCATAAAATGAACAAAAGCAGCTTTAAGCTCCATCTGTGAAAATGCACTGCAAGATGGCAGTCTTATGTGTGGAGTGGCTCCAGGATAGTTTGGATTTCCATGAGGAGGCTGAAGCTGCATAATCTCCTTTGTGTCACAGTGCCTGCTATCAGAAAGACCTCGCTGCCCCAATGTTAGCAGTAAAAAAATAAAATAAAATAAAAAATTAAAACCATTTCGGTAAAAGATTTGTGACATCTCAGTCTTGAAGTTGTATTCACACACACACACACACACACACACACACTTTAATGCACGTATGTCTTTATAATAACAGCATATTTCATTCTGTCATTTTGATAGATTGCAACAAAGGTTTTCTTCCACTAACATCCCAATAGCTGGTGGCATGAATGCAACTTACTTGCAGATGTGGCTGAGATGAGTGTGCTGGCTGCAGTTCACACTGAACTGTTTTGGAGCTACTAAATAAGATGGGAAATCCACACTGGGAAAACACTGGAGAGCAATCATATAGTAGTTGTGTCGCCTGAATTCTCTGCAATTGTTGAACCAAGGAATTAGAATATTTCCAGAAAACATTCCAGGGAAATTATTGGCTCAAAAACCTATGTTAAAGTATAATTTAAAATGCTTACTTTGAGAGAAAATACTTTTCAGAGTGAAAATGAAGGGAAAGACATTTATAAATGTGTATTTTGAGAAGAAAATGCAATTACAAGAGCTACATGAATATGAAGTTTTATATTAACTTTTAAAGAAAAGTTTTAGCTTAATGCTAAAATAGTAGAGTTGATCTGTAGGTGAAATGTAAACAAATATGACAAAACTGGAAGTTAAGAAAACAAAATGTTGTGGCATCTAAAGAACTAACTGCTATATTTTAATATGAGCTTTTGTGGACAAGTCCACTTCCTCAGTCTTAGTGGACTTGTCCATGAAAGCTCACATAAAACATAGCAGTTAGACTTTAAGGTGCCACAATGTTTTGAGCTTCTTTATTATTTATTTTTGTTTTGTTTTTGCCTGATCATAGAATCATAGAATCATCGTAGGGTTGGAAGGGACCTTGGAGGTCTTCTAGTCCAACCACCTTCCCAAAGTAGGAGACCTCATACCATCCCAGACCTCATACTATCCCGGACAGATGGCTGTCCAATCTTTTCTTGAAAACCTCCAGCAATGGGCCACCCACAACATCAGGAGACAAGCTGTTCCACTGCTTAATGGTTCTCACCGTCAGGAAATTCCTCCTTATTTCCAGGTTGGATCTCCCTCTGACGAGTTTCCACCCATTGGTTCTTGTCCTACCCTCAGGCACAATGGAGAATAAATCAATGCCCCCTGTGGCAACCCTTCAGATATTGGAAGACTGCTATCATCTTATCATCTTTGTTGCTCTTCTCTGCACCCCTTCCAGGACCTCAGTATCTTTTTTGTATTGTGGTGACCAGAACTGGACACAGCACTCCAAGTGTGGCCTCACCAGTGCAGTACAGAGTGGTACTACCACTTCTCGTGATCTTGATGCTATCCTCCTGTTGATGCAGCCTAGGACTGTGTTGGCTTTCTTGGCAGCTGCAGCACACTGCTGACTCATCCTTAGGTGGTGGTCCACCAGGATACCTAAATCCCTCTCACAGGTACTACTGTCGAGCCAGGTACCACCTATCCTGTACCTGCACATCTGGTTTCTCCTGCCTAAGTGCAGGACCTTACTTTTCCTGCCACTGAACTGCATCTTATTGGATAGGGCCCAATGTTCAAGTCTGTCTAGATTCTTCTGAATGCTGAGTCTATCTTCCAAAGTATTAGCAATTCCCCCCAGCTTTGTGTCATCAGCAAACTTTATGAGTGCTCGTTCAATCCCCTCATCCAGGCCATTTATGAAGATGTTAAAGAGCACTGGGCCCAAGACAGAACCTTGAGGGACCCCACTGCACACTTGATTAAAGAAAGGTAATAGTTGCCACTGTAAATTGAAAGGTCCTACTGTTCTACTTTGCAAGGCTGGTGTGCGTTCCAAGGAAGCACATAGTCTATGGTTTATTGCTTTAGAAGCAATCAAGTTTACTTTTAAGGTTCAGGCTTGTCTGTGGGGCTTACTACGCACTTCTGAGGCCTAGAGGACCTACCTCAGGAAATAAAGGTGGTAGGTTTGCGCCCAGAGGGACTCCCTGACAGCTTTGTCTCTTTAGGGAGATGGGATCGTTACAACAACAACAATCATAATCATAATCATAATTTTGTAGCTCTGATGGTGTGATTTCTGAGGTAAGCAGCTGCAGATCTCAGATATCACACCATCAGAGCTACAAAAAACGGCAATATTAGGAACAGCATACATACTGCGTTGATATTTAACAGATACTTAGGTTTTTAGTTAAAACTTGTATCTGTTATATAATACCAGTCAATGTTTTTATAATTTTGATTGTGCCTGGTGTTTTTGAATAATAATAATAGTTCACTAGAAATTGAACATCAGAACTCCATGTACAATGTACAAATGTAAAATAATGGTCTGAACATGCGCAGAAAATAGGACCAACCTGGCGTGTGTGTAAGATGGGTGCTGTCCCGGTCACCATTCTGAAAAAGCCCCAAAGTTAAGCTTGGTAAGTCAAGGTTTACTGGAACATTTTCCATTCCCAGCTTGTGAATTTCCCTTATGGATATGGAATTCTGAAGTTCAAGACAGAATTAAAATGGGATCCATATGGCCTTTGACCATTACCATAGTGACTGAAGGCCAGCATTAGAAATGCTTGTGATGCTTGGTATCGTCATCTCAAAGGAAAGTTGTATTCTCCTGATTTTCAATCTGCTTTTGATTGCATAGCCAATTTGATTTCTATATTGGCCATCTGGTGATGTTCATGTCTACAGTCTTCTATTAGGTTGCCTGAAGCATGCATTTGCAGTACAGAAATTGTTGGCTTCACAGAATTCAGTGGGTCACTCTCCTGGTCTGTTTCTGACTCTCAGGCTAAATTCTCCGAAGATGTTTGCTCCTGGTTTGTTTCCTGCTATTACATTTTGGACAGCCATGGCTATCAGCACATCCAGTTTTGGTTATGTGATCAATTCCTTCCTGGAAACTTAAATAAAAGCTTTCAATTTCTTCTGTAGCTGGAGCAATGACAGTATTGTTGATAGGCTTTCCAAGAAGTCTCACTGATATCATTCATTTAGATTTTACATTCCAGACCTCAGCTGTTGGAATGATGATGATGGAATGATTCATCAAATTATGAAGCAGTGGTCTTCTGCTGCTACCAGGTGAAAGCTACTGTGCAGCTACTTTACCTTTTCCTCCTTGGTGGATTTTGTAAAATGAAAAAAATATGGAAGAAGTGGAGGAAAAACATAGGAAGATTAAAAATGGAAGACAGCATTGTCTGGGAATCACTACCTCCATTCTGTGAACTGAGGAGGAGGATGAAAACTTCATCTGAAACCATCACAGAATTGTGAATATTTTGTGAAGATTCCTTTGTTGTTCAATGAAGAAAGAACATTCCTTCTTTGGTTTGTGTTATGTTGGAAAATCTGATACACATCAATGAAAAATAATACTAACTCCCATAGTGAAATATCCACTTATTGAACTATCCATAGGATCACCTTATTACATTAAAAACAGCAGAGAGTGAAATGTAATATGGGTAATATCAGATAAATAAAATCATTCAGACAGATGTTTCACAAAAAAGTGATAAAAATACATGTTAAACTTTCATCTCACATTGGCACTTTTTACTTTATCACTGTATTTAAATAGGAGATCATATGCAGATAATTTTTATGCCCAATAATTTGAATGAGAGTGAGATAGCTGTTATGACTGGAAAAGAAAGCAACATTTATTGTTCATTACTGTTCTCTTTTCTTTGCTATCTTGTCTCCCAAACAGTTCGTGAGATAAGTAATATTTATTTCCATGCATCTCATATAAGCAGGCAGAAAGAGAGAGAGAGAGAAATTCTAATGTTTGGGCACAGCAAGATTTTTTGTTTAGTTTGCACAGACCAGTTGATAAATAATACCTATTTGTTTTATCTGTGATACTTTTTTCAGAAATAATGTTCTGCCTGTGCACAGAGAATGATGAAATATCCCAGCAACTACTTGCATTCACAAAAAACTATGGACATTTCAAATGTGAGTGTCCAGTAATCACCACATGTGTGTAAGCATTAAAGATGCACTGCTATTGTTACTGCTGTTGCTGGTATGATTGTTTGTTTTAAATCAGAAATTCAAAGCAGCTGGGAAACAAGTGGTGCTCCATCTCCATTCACCCAAGTTGAGACATGTAGTACTCAAAGCCTGCTGAGTTATTTTGGCTAGTAAGGCAGAAAATCCCACAAGTATTTATTCCTTACCTGGGAGTAGAGACCTTAATTCACAATTTCATAACTCAGCATTTGCTTTCTTTTTGTGACACCCATAATCTCTTGCATGAGGCTGTTTCTTACTGTGCTTAATGGTAGGACTGGTTTTGTCGGTAACTAGTCTCCTCGCACCGACTCTGTTTGGGATCTTTTTTGCTGTCATGCTGAAGCACGCTTTTGGAAGTGCAACAGAAGGTGTCTATCTCCGGACTAGATCAGATGGAAAGCTCTTTAATCTCTCTAGATTGAGAGCAAAGACCAAAGTCCAGCTGAAATACATGCGGGACTTCCTCTTCGCCAATGATGCAGCTGTTGTTGCCCATTCTGCTGAAGAGTTCCAACAACTCATGAATCGTTTTAGCAAGGCCTGCCAAGATTTTGGATTAACAATCAGCCTGAAGAAAACACAACTCATGGGCCAGGGTGCGGACTCACCTCCCTCTATTACCATCTCCACACAAGAATTGGAGGTTGTTCATGATTTCGTGTACCTTGGCTCAACGATCTCTGACACCCTCTCTCTAGATGTCACGGTGGATAAACGCATTGGCAAAGCAGCTACCATGTTCTCTAGACTCACAAAGAGAGTATGGCTTAATAAGAAGCTGACGGCATACACCAAGATCCAGGTCTATAGAGCCTGTGTCCTGAGTACACTCCTGTACTGCAGTGAGTCCTGGACCCTTTGTGCACAGCAGGAGAGGAAGCTGAACACGTTCCATATGCGTTGTCTCCGACACATTTTTGGTATCACCGGGCAGGACAAAGTTCCAAATAGAGTAGTCCTAGAACGAGCTGGAATTTTTAGCATGTATACATTACTGAAACAGCGACGTCTATGTTGGCTCGGGCATGTTGTGAGACTGGCTGATGGTCGGATGCCAAAAGATCTCCTGTATGGAGAATTAGTGCAGGGAAAGCGCCCCAGAGGGAGACCACAGCTGCGATACAAGGATATCTGCAAGCGGGATCTGAAGGCCTTAGGAATGGACCTCAACAGATGGGAAATGTTGACATCTGAGCATTCAGCCTGGAGGCAGGCGGTGCAGCATGGCCTCTCCCAATTTGAAGAGACACTTGTCCAGCAGGCCGAGGCAAAGAGGCAGTCTGAAAACCAGCAAAATCAGGGAGCTGGACAGGGGACAGATTGTATTTGTCTTCAGTGTGGAAGGGATTGTCACTCTCGTATTGGCTTTCTGAGCCACACTAGACGCTGTTCCAAGACCTCTATTCAGAGCACGTTACCATAGTCTCTCGAGACTGAAGGATGCCTACTACTAGTCAAGATTACAAATTCTTCACAACTTTTCCAGTAAGTTTCCCAACAAATCTGCATATATAGGATCCCATCTCACACTTCATGGTCTTTTCAGGTCCAAATACTGGTGTTTTATGTAGTTGACTCCCTTGCTTTCCCCATGAAATATGAGACTTCATACTGAGCAAATGCAAAAGGCTTCCTAAGTGTATTCAGAATCACAAAACATATTCTCTTGACACATTTCCAAAAGGAATTCAGATGCAATACTAGATTATAGTACCATAGAACAAGGAGAATAGTTTGATACTAGTTTCCAAAACTACTGTTGGATTCATTCAGAAATAACCAAAGTTCTCTGTGGAAAATGTGGAGAAACAGACTAATTTAGCAGCCCACCCAGCTCATTTAATCGCTTGAAAAAGGTTGCACCCTTTCTCAAAGGAAGCAGAAACAGTGGCTGGATCTCTGCATCACTTTTAATCCTCCCTCAATCCATAGTCACTCCTGTTGTTTCACCTGACGTCACCCTCTCACTCCCATAGTAACTATTTTGTTAAAATTGCCCCCCTCCCCTTTCAGCAATACTGGGCTTTGTTTTTACTATATGACATCTTAACTCTGAAGCAAAGGGAAGGGTATATAAAGTGTAGAGTCAATTTGGAAACCTTTTTATCTGCTTTGACATGGATTTTTTTCTGAGAATTCCTCCACCCATCTACTCCAATAGAAACTTATGGAGCAAAGCTGTTTCATGCATCTGTATGGGTATAGTACAGGAAAACGAAAGGGCAAAAAACCAAGTGTTTAACAAAGGCCAAATTTTATCGAGGACTGGTATTGGCTTTAGCTCTTGTAGAATCTTAATTTTTCCCTTCTGAACGGAATGAAGCAACATTGCTCAATTCCATTCAATTGAGAAGAAATGATTGTTCAGGGGAAGCCATCAATAATTCTCCTGCTCAGATTTTAACCCAGATGGGAGAAGAATTATGGAGCTTGAAAAGGTCACTCTTCCTCCGGGTATGTCTTTAATAGCCCCCAAGGTTCTTTTTGAAGCCTGGCTTTGAGAGAAACTTTCCAGCATCTCTTTCTGAGACTTCACAACTCACCAAGCCAGAGTTCAGTGCCACTAAACTATCTATCATCCCTGGCTCTTTACCCAGCTCTCCCTGTTGGCTTCACTTCCCTCTTGGCTCCCTCGTTCTATAGTTCCCCAGCATCCAAAGCATAAACGATTTGTGATCCAAACTGCCTGTCTTCCACAGAGAAAAATATTGCTGTTTTCAGGATCTGACTTGGGCTGAACCCATAAACCACACGTGCTCACTTACTTCTAATGCCCAGATGTATTCCATTTCCGTTCTCATTTACCATGACTGCCAATGAATCATCTAATTTTTCTTTTTCCCATGTTGTGCAAATAAAGTAATGCAGCTTTTGTAAATTAAGGCCTACTATCATGTGAGAGGTCACACTTCGAGTATATAACTTCTTTCAGCAAAGGAAATATCAATTGTGAAGCATATTTATTCTAGAATATTCAATAACAATGCAAACAATGATATATAAATTTGTTTATTGCTATCCATGAGTATTTGTTTAGCAGGGTTTTTGAAAATCTGTACTAAAATCAGTACTAATTCAAATGTGTCTTTCTTGAAATAAGGTAAGTAGTGGGAAAATCTATGGCTCCCTGAATGAAGTTGGACTCCCATCAGCATCAGCCATCATAGTCAATAGTCAAGGATGATTAGAATGGCAGTCCAAAAACAGGTTACTCACAACTGAAATAAAGCTGTATGCATAGTGCAGTCTTGCTGAACTCTATGGCATATGCACTTGAAGTTGTCTATAACCTTGATTCTTGCTTTGCTAGCAAGTCTCAGATTCAAACAAGATGTGATGTTAAACAGCTCATTAGAAAACATGTCAGGTTTGGTTGTGTGGTTTTTTAAATCTGCAAGCAAAGCAGTGGTCTGATTTTTTTTATTAATACCACATTGTGCATGGAACTCTAGTTCTTCCCTACACAGTCATAAGCTCAACAAACACCTCATTTGGTCACCATTTCATTTGCGATAGGACTGACTGAGCTACCAAAAATGAAAAAAGAAGCCTGCATAAAATTGTGGCTTCAGTCCCAATATCTGACTTGAAAAATGTTGGCTCACATGCATGTAAAGCTGTTAAACTGATTGGAAAATCATAACTATTGGCAATGACACCATACAGCTGTTTAAATAAAATCATGCACCTAGTTAACTTTACATGTGACTCAGAAACTGTAGCCAAAGAACTGAATGAATAATTCTGATTTTTGGTTTCTCATCTTCACTCTGACTTAGGGTGCCTTTTTCTCTTGGCTCCCTATCTCAATATTCTCCAACACTGGACTCTCTTATTTCTCAGCCTTCCTAGCTTAGGTTTCCTTCTTTTGTAATCAAGTACAGACTATCTTTTGCATGTTGAGATCCTTATTCTTTTCCCTTCTGCCCCTATACCTGGCTTCCTAGCCTTCAGCTGTCCACATTTACAACACAATTTGGTTTCTATCTCTTTCCCTTCTTTTCTGCTCAAAGAACATGGATCAATTCCTTCAAATCCCCATATTACCCGGCCAAGCAGTGGGCTTCCATTTCCCTCTCAGAAGCTGCTCAGATTTGTCAGTGTTTGACTGCTGACCTGTTTCTCTCCTAATAAAATGTCTGTAAACATTTCATGACATTATAGCCCTGTCACTAGCAGCCAAGAGAGGCAATATCTAGGGTTTTTTTTAGCTTACAGCAGACAATAGGTTGACTGTGTAACTGCTGAGGTAAAGTTCATTACATGCAAAACAGTTATGGGAACTGACACAGTTTTAGAGGAGGAATACAATTTATTAGGCTATCTAATTTATAAAATAGCTTTTAGCGTAGACATTGACACATTATGAAGAAGAACTGGATATCTTTAGTATTCAAGTAATTTTCAGAATACTAATAAGCACATTCAGCTTTAATCAAGTTATGGGAAAGGCTTCAAAGTCATTCACATTAATTCAAAAGAACACTTCTGTTATGAATTTTGAAATTATCTGCTTCCTAGAAGTATCTAGATAGAATGCAGTATAAACTAATGTTGATGCAATGGCAAATAAGGTTACAACTGGTGAATCATAGCAATATACATAAATTCTTTAGAACAGGTAATTATGTCACTTAATATTTTAGAACATTCTAAAAGTACATCCTAAATATGTAAATAAAATAATTTCTGACATAGAAGTCATAAAGTAATAAAGCATGTTTACAGAATGCAGTGAAAGGTTATCTGGAAAGTGTATGCCATATAAAATTCAATTCTTAAAAAACCCCAACACCAGTTTATGAATGTGAGATACTGTGCTTCTGTGTCCATGATTCAAAATGGCCCATATTTCTGCACAATATTGTGCCCGCATTGCCAGCAGGAAAAAGGATTCCAAACTTCATATACCAAAGGAGATCCTCAATGTTGATGACACCAAAGGCAGCAGTCAAGATGGTCCATTCACAAAGAGCCACCAAGCAGGTGTCTCTTTTCTTCCTGACTTCTTTTCTTCATCAGTTAGCCAAGGCCTGTTTTTCAACAAGTTCTCTAGGTTTCTATTGCTTGGAGCCACCAAGTAATCAAAATGCTTAGAAGAAATGTGTGTTTCAGATTAACTATATGCACTCAAATACATGTCTGTGCACCTGGAAGGTATTGGATAGTTAATTCCAAAAGAATGTAGATGAATTTGGAGAGTTTTTGCCATATGCAACCCAGTCATCTATATTCAGAAAGAAGTTTCAGCCATGTTCCTTCAGGGCCAATGTTTATATATGCTCAGAAGCGGAGCACAGCATATCCACAATTTGAGAGGATAAAGGAGAGTTTTGAAAGGCCTGTTTTGAGGATCAGTATTTCAGCACCTGCAGCCTGGATTTTTTCCAAATTAAAAAAAAGTCAGTGGGACCAACCATTCTCTTTTAATATAAGCAAAATTTGTCTTTTCAATTAATGTGATCTGTTTTAATCTGGGGTTGTTTGGGGTCACCTATTTCTGAATGGGAGTAAAACAGTTTTACTTTTAAAAAAATGTAACTTGAAAACCTTTTCTTCATACTTCCCCAAAATTTGGCACAGAGCAAAAACCAAATTTAGACCTGATCTGATGCCCAGCTTCAAAGTTACAATTTTTTGTTTGGGCTGCCCTTATTTTTAGAATTGCCTTGTAGAAAGTTGATTTGCTCTGCTGCACAATGACACAGATGCACTCTTGTGCAGCTATAATGCTTTGAAGTCATTAAAAGTTAAGAAAGAAACATACGGTTTCTAAGCTCAGGATTATTAAGATGTTTATCATGTGCACAGATGCTTAAAGCCTGTGTTGAAACTATGAGGAGGGGAAGCAGAGATCATGTACATCAGCATCCTTGCAGTTGAGGTCTCATCAGCAGTACATTAATCTCTGTTGGTGAAGAATGTGATCACAGTGGTGAGAACCTAAGATTATAACTAAGAAGCCAATGTGGTGTAATGGGTATACTAGGCTAGAATTTGGGAAACCTGGGTTCAAAATCCCTACTTGGCCATGAAATTCACAATATAACTTTGGGCCATTCAGTTTGACTTACTTCACAGGGTTGTTGTGAAAATTAAGTGAGGAGTAGAAGACCTTCATATGCTTCTTTAAGCTGCTTCAAGGAAAAATTAGATATAAATAGATATAAATGTCATATAGAATACAATACAATACAATGTAATGTAATATAATATAATGTAATGTAATAAAAGTGAGGGAAGTGTGGCAGACCATGAGTACAAAACCTAGATGCAATGAAATATACAGGTGGAGTCTAATTCTAACACTTCTCTTTCTATGTGAAGAGTATATTTTATACCACAGGGCAATGACCTGTAGAATTCACATTTTTTAAAAAAAAATCAAAGTTATTTTCTGGAAACACGAAAGAATTACTTTAAAATTGTAATGAACGAACGTGGTAATGAACTATTTTTCAGGACGCATAGAACTTTAAACTGTAGTCAAGTCCTGCATGTGCACACCTTTTGCACACAAATAGGGCAGTCACCTGTTGACTTCCCAGTTAATCCATAGGTTTCTATTCATTTTTTAGCATTTACCAACGAGCACATAAAACAGGTATTATTATGATTACAAACACAAGAGAGTATTCAATGGATTTCAAAAATCTTCACTTTTCTCATAAACTCAAGGAATGAGATCCAAAGCATTTTTTTTTTGTTCCAGATGGACTTATATAAACTCCAGGATGCAATACAGAAACTGAGATTTCACAATACAAGTACTGTAGCTGTTTTCTTTTACAACCCCTCCAAAAAAACCCAGCTGCTGCTGTCAAGTTGTTTACTTCACAGCCAAATGTTAAGGACTCAGATTCATTCTAAAGGAAAAGGAAACCAGAAGATGTACTTCCTAATGCCTTTCAGAGACATTAGTCAAGTTATTCAAGTGCTAAATGTTTTGGGACCAATAAAGCTTTTAATACAAAAAATATCATAAATATAAACATAAAGTACTATACTGTGGCACCTTTAAGACTAACAGATTTCATTCTCTGTGAGCTTTTGTAGTCGGAATTACAATCCACTTCCTCAGAAATAAATCTGTTAGTCTGAAAGGTGCCACAATATTTTGGTTTCGGTTTTATTACACATGCTGAGCCAAACTAACATGACTACCTCTTTGGAAGTTACTTAACAATGTACAGTAGTTCTGTTTTCCCTAACCTAGAAACAGGGGAAAGAACAGTGAAACAAAAATACTCTCTAATATTTGACCTCAGTCACCAGCATTGTAATGGACATAAATTCTCATGTAATCTGACATAGGAATTTAGAAAGCCATACCACATCTTCTAGTGGTATAATTACACATTTTCCCATGTGGACGAAATTACCAGAATATTCACTTGTGTAAGAATAAAACATTTATTTATTCCTGGTTTGGATAATCTCATCTATGCCATCTATTAAATATCGTCAGTGCTAGAATCATAGCCAGACATTTTGTACTGGAATGTTTCTAGGTATAGTGAGTATAACAAGGGCGGTCTGCATAATTAAATGAATAATAACAGATGAGGTACAATACTTGCCAATGCATTAATAAGCTCCACAACCAGGAAATAAATATGTGTGCCAGGAGGGCAAGCACAGCCCCATGAAATCAATAGCCAGTGAGTCTGTGCTCTAGAAGAGAAGGCCAGATGGAGTATTTTAGATGCAAGGTTTCTGTGGTCTCCTTTATAACTAAGGGCCTGCGTGGACTTAACAAACTGCTCTCAACTGCAGCATTATCTCCATCTCCAAAACTACAATAACAGTATTGTGAACTGTCATGTATTATAAACCTGATAATCATAATTAAAATTATTCAGGTAACAGTTACATGAAGATTCACCAAGGAATGACAATTCTTCATGGGAATTTAAGATCTGCTTTTTGAAACGGTTCATTTGTAGCTTGGTTCTCCCTGCACAGGCGAAATAACAAGGTGCTTTCCAACACAGGCAGCTGTTTGCACAGAATGGTTCTTTTCATAGCTTGGCCAGTTTCTTTTCCAGAAGTAGAACATTATGCAATGTGGCTGAAACTGCATGAATCATAGTGCAGAGGGAGCTGTTTAGCATATATCCATGTGGTCCTCTCTTTGGCAACAATGCTATTAAAGTAATGCTGAAGATCAGTTCTGAGGTACTTTAACTGTTCCTTTTCTCCTGGAACAGGTTTTATACAACCTGTCAAGAAGTATCCAACTCTAATTTAAGATCTAGCTTCCACTGCAAGGCCAAGAAATCAATCATAATTTTAAATCATTCATAATTTTCTCCATATATTTCTGCAATGTGTGCAAAACTAGCATCTCTTCCAATAAAGAAGCTAAGCAGACAAAACACAGCAGAAAAATAATAATAGGGTGATTCACCATAAAGTTTCAAAAAATCTGTATTTACTAGTGCATACAATGATGCAATACAAATCACAGCTTTAAATTTTGTGCATTTACAGAAATGTCCAAAATCAATTTCAAATATAACACCTGCATCTCTTTGAAAAAAATAAATGTTGCCATCTTGTGATACATTTTTGTTTTCACGTTTTCTTTGTTTACTGTGTGAGAACAAACAAACCACAAACAATTCCAACATACACAAAAAGGTGGAAGAAAGCAAAACCAATCAATGTGACAGCATAAAAAGCTCAGAGAGGACCTGAAAACAAACAAACAAACAAAAATATCATCTATAGCAAGTGGAAGTGAGGCCAGGCCACAAAGGAAGAATACAGACAGGTAGCAAAGAAGGGCTGCAATGGTGCAAGGAAAGCAAAAGCTAAAAATGAACTGAGGTTAGCAAGAGACCCTAACAGTAAGGAAAAAAGCATTATTCACATACATGTGTGGCAAAAGACAGAGAAAAGAAATAGCGGCTCAGCTATGCAGTGGGGAAACCATCATGATAACAGATGTCCAAAAAGAGACAGAAGTGCTCAATTCCTACTTTAGCTTAGTTTTCTCCCAAAAGAGAGTCAATGACCCTCTTAGAAAATGTGAAGTACAAGTGAAGGGGGCAGGATTGCAGCTTGAGATTGATTAACAGAAAGTCAATACCTCATTACTTTGAATGAGTTTATATTTCCAGGTTCTGATTAACTGTGTCCAAGAGTATTGAAGGAACAGCCTTGAAGAACTGTCAGAACTACTGTCTATTACTGTCCATGAAGACATGGAGGATAGGTGAAGTGCCAGATGACTGGAGGAGCGCTAATGTTGTCCCTATCTTCAAAAAGGACAAGGAGGAGGAACTTTGGAACTACAAACCAGTTAGCCAATTTGAAACAGATTATAAAGTGACCAGTGTACAAGCACTTTTAAAACAATGCAACAATAACTAGAAGCCAACATAGACTGTCAAAAAGAAACCCTACTACACAAATCATATCTCGTTTTTTGACCCAGTAACCTCCCTGGTAGACAGTGGGAATGCTGTAGATGTAATATATCTTGACTTTAGCAAAGCGACTTCAAGAAGGATGCCAACAAACTGGAACAAATTCAGAGGAGGGCAACAAGGACGATCAGGAGACTGGAAACCAAGTTCTATGAGGAAAGATTGAAAGAGTTGGACATGTTTAGCCTTAAGAAAATAAGACTGAAGGGAGATACAGTAGCACTCTTCAAATACTTAAAAGATTGCCATACAGAGGAGGGGCAGAATTAGTTCTTGATCATCCCAGACTGCAGGACACGCAATAATGGGCTCAAGTTACAGGGAGCCGGATTTCAGTTAAATATCAGGAAAAACTTCCTAATTTTTAGAGCAGTGTGACAATGGAACCAATTACCTTGGGTGATGGAGAATAGTCCAACACTGGAGGCATTCAAGAGAAAGTTAGACAACTATCTGTTAGACATACTTTACGCTGGATTCCTGCATTAAGCAGGGATTTGGTTTTATCGGCCCCTTCCAACTCTAAAATGGTCTTATATAGACCCTTTCTAATCTATGAGCCTCTCTCTTTTTTTTTTTTGCAACCTTAGGAAGGAACGTTTTGAGCTTCTAAACCATTACCTTTATTTTATATGTTCCACTTCCACCTCTGTTATTATTATTTTTCTTAAGATAAGCACCTAGATATTTAATGGTGTTGCCAGAAAAGTTGCCGGAAAAGTGAAGAAACAAGGAGGGCATATTCCCACCTTTTCCACTTTTTTATCTTTATAATTAAGTGAAAAATGGTGCAGAAGGAAAAAATGTGGATGTCCATAGACTGCAGTTCCCATCATCCCTCACCATTGGATATGATGGCTAGGATTTTCTGAGAGTTTCACCTCCCACACACACTCAAAAATATCTGGAGGGTACAGTTGCCAATGCTGCTCTAAATTTAAGAGTTTATCTAACCAGGACTTTCCCTCAATTAAGGAAAAATATCTGGTGCTATGTGTTTACAGTGTGTTCCTATCCATTTCTATCCAGAAGGAAATGCCATAAAAACCAGTGGCATTTATTCCCAGGGAACTGTGTTATATGAACGCAACCCACAGAAACGTGTCTGCTCAAAGGTTAGTTCAATTTCAGTGTAGTTTATTCCCAGGTAAATGGGAAAAGGCCTTAATTGATATAAAATGTTGAGCAACGATTTCATACCACCTTTTTGATTCTATGGGACTGGTTTTTTGAAACGAGTACTGCTAACAGTGAACTTTGCAAAGATCTGAAATATTATCAAAAGCAAAAACAGTAATAAAAGAAGTCTGTCAAACTGGCTGCTTGAAAAATATATGCCTCTAAATTCCCTGCATCAACAAGGTGCCAGACCAGGAGCCGGTGCAGAAAATGAAGTCCCACAAAGTCTCTTTAATCCAAAATGTATCAGGAATTAAATCTAAGGACATCACTATCTTTCAAAGTCTCATTTTATATAAGGATCCGTGGCTCAAAGAAAGTAGTTCCAGTGACAAAATCTTCAAGGTCCTAAAGCTAAATACAAGGACAAGTATAAATATAGTCTATAGCTATATGGATTTGCCCTTCCACTACCTGTCCTGTACACATGTACTGAAAGTTTACCTGAATTATTTCCTTACCTAAATAAAGGGGAAGAGGACTTCCTTTTCTGCCCAGTGTTCTCCTTCTAAACTAAAACATTACAATCGCAGCCTCTTCCTAAGGATTTTCCTACTCACTGGACATGAGGAAAGCAGCAAGTTGGCCAAGGTTAGCCTATCATTTTTAAATGGTGGGGCCGATGGGGGCAAGAGCATGCCAGGCTGCCCTACTTTAAAACTGCAGGTGGAGCGAAATGTCTTTAATGTTCCCCCTCAGAAAAAGTTCCCTATATGTTACACAGTACTACACAAAGAGAAGTGGCTACGCAAAATCTTTCTCCCTCATATGCTGGTTTTATACCTGCAGGATATTTGTTAATTTAGAGAGAGTATTTTAATATGTAACCCCTCCCTCTAGTCTGAAGTGGTTTTGTCCAGGCTTACATACAGTATTTCTCCCAGTTTTGCCCACCAGCAGGAATTGGGACAAGGGGAAAGTGTATCCTGGAGGGAGGGTCAGAAGACCTGCTGTATGGGGTGGCTGGCAGGATTTTCTCCTCCTTGAAACAGGGCCCTCATCATCTTCCTGCCATTCCTTAGCAGAGAAAGATACAGAAGATTGACTGACCTCCATTTCTTCCTCCCAAGGAGAGGCTGAGAGTAGAAACATGAGCCTGGACGCCTTGTTTCAACAAATCCTTTTGACAGAACAGAAAGCGGAGGAGAAGCGCCGCCTCATGAACCAGGGTTGGTGGCCATCTTTGTGTAATTTGGGGCCAGCAGGTTTCTAATCTGTCCATTTTAACCTCAATAATCTTTCTCAACACATCCAAGAAGACAATTTGTGATGCCCTGTACTGAGTCACTCACAGTCAATTTTAAATGTGTTATTGATTTACATTTATGATGCTTGGCTTGTTATTTTATTATTGTCATTATTTATCTTAAACATTATTTTCTGTTCAGCCTTGTCTTCTATGTTTTTCTGTAAGCTACCCAGAGTAGTGGTTTGCCACTAGATGGGAAGGAGTTAAGTCCAATAAATAAATTAACAAACAAACTTAAATGCAGTTTAAGTCTTGCCTGTTTATGTAAGCTTGCTGAGACTTATTTTTGAGTAAGCTTGAATAGTATTGGTGTAGGGTGTCCAGCTGTATAAGTTACTAATTAGGACAGTTGTATGAGAGCAGGCCTTTCTTGGAGTATTTTCCTGCCTGAAATACTGTCCTTCATCTCCTTAGACAGCTGGTTGAGTGAATTTGGCACCTGAGGCCTACAAGTGCTACTTCACTACCAAAATGCAACAGTAATAGAATATACGGTATAACCAATAGCCTCCTGTTTTTAAAAAACATCCAAACAAGCTAAATCATAAGGCAGGACAGAAACTGGCTTGAGTGAAAAGTACTTTTTTTTTTTTACACTACAGTTCCCAAACTGTAGTCATGGCCACCAGTCATGCTGGCTAAGAGATTCTCAGACCTGCAGCTCCACAGAGTGACATGTTCTGGTACAGAACAAATAATTTTAACTGAATTGTGAGACCTAGGAGTAGAACTGCAGAGCATTTCACCAAGCAACACAGGATGCACGAATGATACTACAGTATAGAAATGTTGTGCTGTTGCCAAGTGATAAACTGTATAATCCTTGTATAGATTGAGAGCTGAAGGAAACCAGCTTTGAAGAACTTTCCCTCCTTACCATCTAAAACATGTCTCTGACTCTGGGATGGACTGGT
The DNA here is from genome assembly GCA_037013535.1 of Intellagama lesueurii. Lineage (NCBI taxonomy): Eukaryota > Metazoa > Chordata > Lepidosauria > Squamata > Agamidae > Intellagama > Intellagama lesueurii. The sequence goes on along the minus strand of JBAJHW010000003.1, from coordinate 203,056,118 downwards.
CATCACTAGGGACTGTTTGGAACGCTCTAACAAAAACATCACGTAGTTAATGTTTTTTAGAGCAATCCCAGCTGTTCGAGAGCATGGTGAACCCCTGTGTAGCCGACCTCTTACTCTTAATATCAAGTGCCTTATTTCAACCTTTGGGCAGCTTGTTGGGTTCTGGGCAGACTGAAGAATTATTTTTTGAAGCTATTCATAGCCACAGATTGATTTAAATGTGCCCCTCAAGTTAAGAGTGTCCCACATGTGCATCACTTGTCAAACTTATACCTCCACTGGTTATAATATTTCATTCACCTACCATTTCTTTCATGTGATTAAAGTCCATTTTGTGTTGCAGTTAAACAGGAAATAGCACTAGGCCATGAAAAAGTTATAAGTATAACAAAACAGTTGGATGAAGCAAAAACAAAACTGGACAATGAGGTAGGATGGCAAGCATTTTGTTTGATACATTGATAAAAAAAATATGTATCGTAGTACATTGACAGATGATCCATTGACCAGATGAGCTCTTTAGGAGAATTGCTTCCAAATACTGTATCTCATGTATAGTTCTTCCTAGATTTTGGAAATCCAAATTAACTGTTATTGCTTCTGAAGAGGAAATGAGGTGTCAGGAAAATTACATTGCACCAGTTTTGGTTTCTCGATGTTTTCCAGAGCACTGGACAAGTACAGCTTGTAGTATCTTTCAGTTTATTTATTCTTCTCCCTTTGTTACTGATTCACATTAAAAAAATCTTAATGTGAAAAACTGCATTAAAACAATCTGTAGAAAATACCACAGATATTCTCTGTTCTTAATGTGGTTGTGCACATGATGACGTTGCAGATGATTACTACTGCTTTGTAGTATTTTATCAGTGAATACATCATGTTCATTGTAATATAAAGGAGGAAGATACAAATAAACAGAAGAAACTTACCATTACAGCAAATGGCTTGTTCAAATGCTGGAATTAATGTTGAACATTTTCTTAGATAAACTGAAATCTAGGGACAATACAATGCACAGCAGAATGAAGTGGAAGAGGAATGCCTATCAGAAGGGAGAACATTCTGGGTTTCCTCCATGGCTGTTGTCTGGCTGTTGCCAGACTGGTTCCATTCCTGTTGTGTTGCTGCCAGCAGGCAATGATCATTTTATTTAAGGTGGCTGTGGGCAAATGATTGGCTGCTGAAAAGGGAGGTTCTAATGGGAGGATGTTGGGTTTTTTAATCCACGTGTTTCAATATTGGTTTTAAGCTAAATAGTCTTTTCAAATTGTAACTGTTTAATTGTGTATTGAGCTTGTGTTTTTATAGAGGTCTGCTTTCAATCTTGTGAGTTGCTTTGAGTCCCAGTATTGTGAGAGATCTGGGTAATACATCAAATCAAATCAAGAATTCTTTTATCCCTAGTATTTAATGGTATTAATTGCTGTCATGCTTCTTTGGCCACATTTGGACATTATGCTAAACCATAGACGGACCTTGACTGGGGTGGCGGAGTACCCCCATTCCTGGTCCATGTGGTACTTCTACACTAAACCATATTGCAGGGACAAGCCACAACAAGCTTTGTGTTCATGTAGTTCTTGCTCCTTTTCCCCTATGAACACTCAGGAATTTCAAAGCTCTTACTAAATGCAATTTGTAATAGCATCCAAACAAACACAACAAAACTAGTTATTCTAAATTATGGTTTGTGTGCAACAAGCCAACTTAAAAGTATTAAGGATCATTAAGGATGTACTATTCAAAGAAACCATAAATAATAATTCCAGTTTAGGGTTTGGATGACACACTATAATGTGGTTAACTGAAGTTAGAAGGAAAAGTTGCTGGATGAGAACAGAGATGGTGTGTGTGCAACTGCAAACCTCAAAGTAGCTTATTGTCATCATGTTAAACAATAAGAATTTCTCACTATAATTATTGTTAGAGATGCTGTGAAAAGATTGCATGAAGCCTGTCTCTGAATGATAGGGGGAGTTAGGAGAGTTTTACAAGCCTCTGCACACCCATACACTGTTCATTTGAGCTAATGTAGTAGCATTCCCCTTCACGGATTGCTGCCTTGTCGTGGAGAAGGGGCTTGAGTAATTCAGAGAAGCTATGGGCTATGCCGTGCAGGGACACCCAAGAGGGACAGGTCATAGTGGAGAGTTCTGACTAAATGCGATCCACCTGGAGCAGGAACTGGCAAGTATCTTTGCCAAGAAAACTCCATGGACAGAAACAAAAGGCTAAAAGATATGACGCTGGAAGATGAGCCCCTCAGGTCAGAAGGCGTCTAACATGCTACTGAGGAAGAACGGAGGACAGGTACGAGTAGCTCCAGAGCTAATGAAGTGGTTGGGCCAAAGCCGAAAGGATGCTCAGCTGCGGACGTGCCTGGAAGTGAAAGAAAAGTCCGATGCTGCAAAGAAAAATACTGCATAGGAACCTGGAATGTAAGATCTATGAACCTTGGTAAGCTGGATGTGGTCAAACAGGAGATGGCAAGAATAAACATTGACATCCTGGGCGTCAGTGAACTAAAATGGACAGGAATGGGCAAATTCAATTCAGACGATTATCATATCTACTATTGTGGGCAAGAATCCCATAGAAGAAATGGAGTAGCCCTCATAGTGAACAAAAGAGTGGGAAAAGCTGTACTGGGATACAATCTCAAAAATGATAGAATGATTTCAATACGAATCCAAGGCAGACCTTTCAACATCACAGTCATCCAAGTTTATGCACCAACCACTGATGCTGAAGAGGCTGAAATTGACCAATTCTATGAAGATTTACAACACCTTCTAGAACTGACACCAAAGAAAGACGTTCTTCTCATTAAAGGGGATTGGAATGCTAAAGTAGGGATTCAAGAGATAAAAGGAACAACAGGTAAGTTTGGCCTTGGAGTTCAAAACGAAACAGGGCAAAGGCTAATAGAGTTTTGTCAAGAGAACAAGCTGGTCATCACAAACACTCTTTTCCAACAACAGAAGAGGCGACTCTACACATGGACATCGCCAGATGGGCAATACTGAAATCAGATTGATTATATTCTCTGCAGCCAAAGATGGAGAAGCTCTATACAGTCAGCAAAAACAAGACCTGGAGCTTATTGTGGCTCTGAACATCAGCTTCTTATAGCAAAACTCAAGCTTAAACTGAAGAAAGTAGGAAAAACCACTGGCCTAGTCAGGTATAATCTAAACCAAATCCCTTATGAATACACAGTGGAAGTGAAGAACAGATTTAAGGAACTAGATTTGGTGGACAGAGTGCCTGAAGAACTATGGTTGGTGGCTCGTAACATTGTACAGGAGGCAGCAACAAAAAACATGCCAAAGAAAAGGAAATGCAAGAAAGCAAAGTGGCTGTCCAACGAGGCCTTACAAATAGCAGAGAAGAAGGGAAACAAAATGCAAGGGAGATAGGGAAAGTTACAGAAAATGGAATGCAGACTTCCAAAGAATAGCAAGGAGAGACAAGAGGGCCTTCTTAAATGAACAGTGCAAAGAAATAGAGGAAAATAATAGAAAGGGAAAAACCAGAGATCTGTTCAAGGAAATTGGAGATATTAAAGGAATATTTTGTGCAAAGATGGACATGATAAAGGACAAAAATGGTAGGGACCACAGAAGCAGAAGACATCAAGAAGAGGTGGCAAGAATACACAGAGGAATTATACCAGAAAGATCTGGATGTCCCGGACAACCCAGATACTGTGGTTGCTGACCTTGAGCCAGACATCCTGGAGAGTGAAGTCAAGTGGGCCTTAGAAAGCATGGCTAACAACAAGGGCAGTGGAGGTGATGGCGTTCCAGTGGAACTATTTAAAATCTTAAAAGATGACGCTGTTAAGGTGCTACACTCCATATGCCAGCAAGTTTGGAAAACTCAGCAGTGGCCAGAGGATTGGAAAAGATCAGTCTACATCCCAATCCCAAAGAAGGGCAGTGCCAAAGAATGCTCTAACTACCGTACAATTGCACTCATTTCACACGCTAGCAAGGTTATGCTCGAAATCCTACAAGGTAGGCTTCAGCAGTATGTGGACCGAGAACTCCCAGAAGTACAAGCTGGATTTCGAAAGGGCAGAGGAACTAGAGACCAAATTGCTAACATGCACTGGATTATGGAGAAAGCCAGAGAGTGCCAGAAAAACATCTTCTTCTGCTTCATTGACTACGCAAAAGCCTTTGACTGTGTCGACCACAACAAACTATGGCAAGTCCTTAAAGAAATGGGAGTGCCTGACCACCTTATCTATCTCCTGAGAAATCTATATGTGGGACAGGAAGCAACAGTTAGAACTGGATATGGAACAGCTGATTGGTTCAAAATTGGGAAAGGAGTACGACAAGGCTGTATATTGTTTCCCTGCTTATTTAACTTATATGCAGAATACATCATGCGAAAGGCAGGACTGGATGAATCCCAAGCCGGAATTAAGATTGCCGGAAGAAATATCAACAACCTCAGATATGCAGATGATACCACTCTGATGGCAGAAAGTGAGGAGGAATTAAAGAACCTCTTAATGAGGGTGAAAGAGGAGAGCGCCAAAAATGGTCTGAAGCTCAACATCAAAAAAACTAAGATCATGGCCACTGGTCCCATCACCTCCTGGCAAATAGAAGGGGAAGATATGGAGGCGGTGACAGATTTTACTTTCTTGGGCTCCATGATCACTGCAGATGGTGACAGCAGCCACGAAATTAAAAGATGTCTGCTTCTTGGGAGGAAAGCGATGACAAACCTAGACAGCATCTTAAAAAGCAGAGACATCACCTTGCCGACAAAGGTCCGCATAGTCCAAGCTATGGTTTTTCCAGTAGTGATGTATGGAAGTGAGAGCTGGGCCATAAAGAAAGCTGACCGCCGAAGAATTGATGCTTTTGAATTGTGGTGCTGGAGGAGACTCTTGAGAGTCCCCTGGACTGCAAGGAGATCAAACGTATCCATTCTGAAGGAAATCAACCCGGAGTGCTCACTGGAAGGACAGATCCTGAAGCTGAGGCTCCAATACTTTGGCCATCTCATGAGAAGAGAAGACTCCCTGGAAAAGCCCCTGATGTTGGGAAAGTGTGAAGGCAAGAGAAGAAGGGGAGGACAGAGGACAAGATGGCTTGACAGTGTCATCGAAGCTACCAACATGAATTTGACCAAACTCCGGGACGCAGTGGAAGACAGGAGGGCCTGACGTGCTCTGGTCTATTAGGTCACGAAGAGTCGGACACGACTTAACGACTAAACGACAACAAAGTAGCATTGGTTCCATTAGCTTAAATTGGAGGGGGAAAAACTTGCAGATGTGGGCAGACAGTTTTTACAAGCCCAGTAAGCTTGGAAAAAAATGTTTAAGACATCTTCTAATTTGGGAAAGGGCATAGCGGGAGAAGAACTTTGGTAGTGTCTGTTTTCTCATGAGACAAGGATCAAAGAGTTCTCCCATTTCTACTATCATTTCATTTCAGTAGACAATATATTAAAGGCAATCCATGTGCATGCAAAATCTCTGGCCTCTGTCTAGTCTCCAGGACAGTTAGGAGTCATCTTTTAAAAAAATTCAACAAAACTGTACAGCTCTCTTGAATGTTCAGCATCCTGTGTATTATCTCATTTCTGAAAGTTCTGTCTGTTAACTTTATTTTTGTTGAAAGCCACAGCCCTATAGAAAAGCTAGGCAGTCATGTATAAATATGGAGCTTAAAGAACTCTTATTAAATCAATATCACATCCTGTGTATTTCATGACCTCAGTTGTAGCAGTAGACCCGGGTCACAGAACAGAAATTTCATTATCCTTTTTGCCAATGTACACAAATACATTCTTTATGTTGCCAATTGCAGAACTAATTGACAACAATCATAATTCTACTGATAAATTAATAATTTGTTATTGACACATTCTGATTTACAGTTTTGGTTTCCATGAGGATCTCAAAAACTTGGGGAAACAAGCACTGTAGATTACTAATGAAAAAGACTAGAAAAGCATTGCTAAACCAATTAACAGCTTTAAAACCACAGAATTAATTACATAAAGGTCAATGCCTTTTAATTTGTATAATTGGTTAGTCTCAGTTTATTTTTCAAAAGACTATACACCTTACAAGGTTAGAAAAAGCCAATCTGTATTACTTTCACTGGATGAAATAAATACTGAACACTATTAGAATTGTCACCATTTATCGATTTGTCTTGATGCAAAATATAACCTTAAGTTATTCTTTCTGAAGATCTCTAGTGTAATATATATAAAGCTGTGAGCAATAACACTTTGGATTTTTTTTCCAAATTCTTTTAGAGAGAGATTACTCTATATTTTTATGCGTACAAGAACTGGCACAATCTTACAGTTGTAAATAGAGGGACACAGAGAGTTCAAAGATGTTGACATCTATTTCACAGAGAGTGCTTGTGGTCAAAGAAATGCTCCTAGGAAATATAAATTTTTGGTGTTTTCTGAAGAACTAGATAGCATGTAATTAGAACTTGAATTATAGCATTTTCCTTTTCAAGGTGCAATGCTTCCTTTAAAAATGCTGTTCTAAAAAATATCATGTGATAGGTGTTTTAGGGTGCAGTCCTGTACCGAAGATCTGCCAGTCCTATACTGAAGATCTGCCTGGTCAGCATACGACAGTAGCATAACTCTTTGGCCAGTGTATCCTATTTCAGCGCTGGCCACCAAAGAGGAAAAGTCCCTTCCGTAGCAACCAGGGTAGCAATGGATACATTAGCTGAGAAGCAGAGTGTGCCTTCTCTTTCTGTCAGTCCCACCACCTTCACAGGTGCATTTGATGGGGACATGGGAGAGGGTCTTCTCTGTTGCTGCTCCCAGACTCTGGAACTCCCTTACTGTTTTACTGGTAAGAGATTTCTAGGAGGGGATTCATGGCCTATTGTCAGATAAAAAGAATATTGTAGTGATGTTGCCAGGATGACTATATTACCTAATGGGAATATTAATGATTAGAAGCATTTGATACCGTGTTTCCCCGAAAATAAGACAGGGTCTTATATTAATTTTTGCTCCAAAAAACGCATTAGGGCTGATTTTCAGGGGATGTTTTATTTTTTTCATGTACAACAATCTACATTTATTTAAATACAGTCATGTCATATTCTTCTGGTTGCTGCACAATGGTGGAAGGCGGGGTTTCACTTAACTAGGGCTTATATTTGGGGTAGGGCTTATATTACGAGCATCCTGAAAAATCATACTAGGGCTTATTTTCAGGTTAGGTCTTATTTTCGGGGAAACAGGGTATTATATTCTCCATTATTTTGGCTTCAGATGATGGTGATGTGAATATTAAGCATATTTTAGTAGAGAGAATATTCAGAGTCAAACTGGATAACACACTGACCACATATTGGTGTGTTCCTGCTAGTGCAGAAAGATGTCTGTTTATCATAGCATGGGATCTCCTCAACTGTATATTTTCTTAGTGTGCTTTTTTGGTGACTGGTCATTTGAAGATAAAACACTTATTTAATTTGCAAGTCTGGCTGCCAAGACATACTGTGTATTGCTAAGGAAACCCTGTTGTGGAAGGAAAACTGGAAAAACATTCAGGAAATGCACATTTCCCTTAATATCTGGTTTGACCCTAAGACAACATTTCAACTACTGAGATTTCTTCACAAGATACTGTAAAACAAACTGTGCCAGTACTCAGACAGTAGATAACAGCAATAAAAACACAGGGAAGAATCACATTTCTTCCTTCTGCTCGCATAATTGTATTTTGTGGGAGTCACTGGAAAGTTTCCAAGCTAGCACAAGGAGGTGTTGCTGGATGCCTCCTTACACAACTTTTGATAAGCTGTACAACCTTTTTTGGAAGCTGTATGACCACTCATTCTATGGACCATTGTGTGAGTGGAGGGAATAAACAGGATTCTGCTGTAGTTGCTAAAGACTGGTCAAATCCCTGCATTATCAGGTTTATAAGGCAGACTATAGAAAAAAAAATATCAAGCTAAGTTGTTTAAGCCTACATAGAGTCTTTAATAGAATTTATATCTAACATAAGTCTTTGTTTATAGACACCAGCTGTACTCCCTTTATAAACAAAGTTTAAAAATGTTTTTTTTAGATTCAGTTGCTCTCCGAAAAGTTATTTAACTTGGAGCTTTTGAAGAAACGGGAAGAAAGCTTAGAAAAACAGAAGAGTGAACTTCTAAACCAGAAGAGTGTTCTGCTTGAAAATTTTGTATGTTTCTAATGACATTGTTTTAGAGCAATAGCCTTTCAGCTTTTGGCCAAACATGTATTTGGAAATACAATTCTTAATTGTTATCATTTTTTATGGTGGTAGTGATTATATTGCAACACAAGGTAGTTCATCCATGGTGGCTCCTGATCCACTGATAGAAGCTCATTTTTTAAATTTCTATTTAGTGGTAAAGAATTGATTAACACAACCATATCTCAGCCCTCTCCGAGCAGGAGAGGGTTGGTTGATGATTTACATTAGCTTGGAGCTATTGCGGTTGAAATGGCATCTAACTGCTAAAACTGTGTACTGTAAAATACAGAAAGGCTTGTAATCCCAAAGGATATTCTTTTCAGACCCCCACCCCCACCTCTGTGTGTGTTTTTGTGTACATGGCATGTATCTTGACTTCAGGAAGTGCAACACATAAGATCAGTCACATAAGCATTCTTCCCACTCCTATAGCTTCCACTTTGCATGCTTGGTCTTACACTGTGAGATTGGTCACAAGATCTGTTGTGTGATAGGAGCCTGCCAGAGTGTGGGGAGTGCTTACAAAACTGTCCTTCTGCTCCAAATAATGCAAAGTGGCTCTTATATTTATATAATGTAATTATATAAGAATAAAAAATGCCTTGGAAAAGGCAAAACACGTTTACTGAGACAGCATTTGTGGGAGGCTTTGAAGTCTTTGAGACTGTAAGACAGCATGCTCTAAAAGAAGTTGAGGAAATGGATTTTGTTTCTCTTATATTCTTCTTTCAATTTTCAAGAGACCCAAGGTAAGTTAAACAATATCAAGAGAGAAACACAGTTCTCTGCCTATGCTTACTTTAAATACACTCAATATGTTGCACAAAACAATATTTCTTTGACTGGGCCAAAGTGTAAATAAAGTACATTGAAAATGGATTACACCAAGCAAAAATGCTATTAGCATTATTAAAAGAATATTACATACTGAAGACCTAATACATGAACCCTCACAGTACAAAGTATTTGAGAATCCAAAATAACAAATATTTTTCTTCTACTTTGTTTACTTTCACTGTTGCCACCCAGATTAAGATTAGTATCCCAATGAGATACTAACCTAGTACTCCATTTGCAGAAGGCTGCGTCCTTTTGAGATACTAGTGCCACACTCTAACTGCTTTACTCCTGCAGTAGAGATGCCCTGTTAAAAGCAACAAGGCTTCCACTTGTCTAGAGCAGGGGTCCCCAACCCCCGGTCTGCAGCCCGGTGCCAGTCCGTGGGCTTGCCGGAACTGGGCCACGGAGACGGATCTTTGCCCCCCGCACGGGGGGCGTGTTGTTTTCACGAGGGGGCATGTTGCACTCATGTGGGGGCGTGTTGTGCTTGCGCACATGCACGCAACCGCATGGAGGCCGCCCCCCCAAAAAGGTTGGGGACCGCTGGTCTAGAGGATCGTGAATTCTTTGCTGAGTAAGCTCTGGAGGAGCCCAACCACTCACACAATGGGCTGTTTGGTGAGCAGAAGGTACAAACGGGATTTTGCCCTAAATCAGTGATTACACAGTCATATTCCAATAGACTTGTTAACTAAGGTGTATCCATCATTCTACTGTAGTTTGTTACTTAGGTGGTAACCTATTGATATGTTTTACGGAAATACACACAGTGGCCCCATAGACGCCCGTGCCCATGTTGTCTGGAGGCTCCAACCAAAACAGTGTGATGATCAATATCACTGTGAATGCTTCTGATTTGTGCAGCCACAAACTTAAAGCTTGCAAATAGATAGTGAAGGACATGCTCAAGATACCATACAGGTATGAGAACTTAATAAGGGATGTTTCTATTGAAGGTTTTACCTGTAATGATGTTGCAGAATGCACAGACGTTTTATCAAGTTGATGAAACCCATTTCACTATAGGGCAAAAGGAGGACTCTTAAAGTGTGACAAAAATGTTTTGTCTCCAGATGTTATTGCTAAGGAGTGATTGGGAGAGGCTTTCCTCTTTACATTAAAAGGAATTGGCATTGCATTTTTAATTCATCTTTTTGGTGTCAGCATACTTTAAAATGGTTTATTTTAGGCCTGAAAGTTCATGTGCTATAGCAAGGGTTCCCAGAATCCGAGCCAGGGCTGTCATGGGAAAAGGGACAGAACATAGAGCTATGAAGGCTATAGAGGAGCTGTTCATAGCTCTATATAGAGGAACTCTTCATAGCTCTGTTAAATAGGAACCGAAAGTGAAGGCCATGTGCCTGCTTCTCCTTGCTCCATTTCTATGGTCCTTGATGGAGGTGTTTGCTGGTTGGCTTTGTGTGTTTCCTGCGTCAGGACCTGAAAGGAGTTGGGCTCTCAGGGATATTTGGGGAGGGGAAGATATGGGATGGCTGGGGAGGAGTGTCATGATCCTGCCCCCGGTGGCAGTGAGACCCCTCTGAACAAGGGGAGCTGCAACCAGTGGTCAGTAAATCAAGGGAGCTGTGAGTCCAAAATGTTTGGGAACCACTGTACTATAGAAATGTATTAGGTCTTCAGGTATTTGTCGTTTGTGATATCCCTTTAGTATTTCACTCGTAATAAATTTGGGGAATGTTTTATACTTATTTACTGTTTGCCCTATCAAAAGGATAATGTCCTCTGAGCAGAGATGGGCATGAACTGCCAGTTCACTGGTTTGTGTCAGTTCATTCATCGGCCGAACAGGTTTTTGGCGCTTCCCAGTCTTGTCTCCTCCGGTGGATGCCCATTCAGAGGCAGTGCCCTGGTTTCCCTGCCCCGCTTCCTCCAAGTTCTCCCTCTGAGTGGGTGCCCGCCAGAGGAGAAGGGGCTGGGAAGTGCCAAACACCTGTTTGGCCTATAAATGAACTGGCACAAACTGCAGAACTGGCAGTTCGTGCCCATATCTAGCTCTGAGACATGGGTGATTTTTTTAAATAACTATAAACAGCCACATTTAGAATCACAGTTCTTTCTTGGGATTTTTTTTAGTACCTTCTCCTTTTCTTCTAAGATAAATTAACGCTTTTATGTTTTTTATTCACTTAAAAAAGATTTTTTAAAAATAGACAGTCATTGTTTTAAGGCATATACCCCCTGTTCATCAGTAAATTTTTCTTACAATTAATGGCTTTATGATACTATTTATTTCCATAGCACATCCAGTGTAAAACCTTTGCAGCATCTGTGCTAAAAAAAAAAACCTGTTAAGTAAGGCTTTTGTTATTTCTCCAGTCATAACAAGCATCAAACATATTTTCCCTAACTAAAGCTCCCTTTGAAGTAACTTCTACTGAAATAACTGGAGTTTATTTGCAAGGAAACATTGTTAGGACCACATAGTAAATGAGTGATTTGTCCCTTGTCCACAAACAACAGAAATTGAAACCAAAGCCTAGATTTAAAACTTTTTGTGTCAGTTCATATTTTTTTAAATTGTACTCCTATATCAGATTACATTTTGTCTTATCAAGATGACATATCAATAGGGCACCTCAATGCCCAGAATTCTGTTTTTTTAAAATCACTCACAGAATGGACTATTCTGCACCTGGTTCATATTTTCACATTGCTTGCACAAGGGAGAATTTACTGCCTCCTTAAGCAAGGGAAAAGACCTGTTGCTTTGAATGGGTTGGTGTCTAGCTTGCACGATTGTGAAGTGGAAAGCACATGGAGGACTCAATTCATGGACGTATTAAGCTCTGTGGTTGCCAAAACAAATCTGCCCAGTTTGGGGTTTGTGTGTTCGTGGTGGGGGTTTGAGTAAGCATCTGCTTTATTTTAACAAATTGTTCATTTTCTTACACAACTGATCACATCATTAGATGACTACAAAGAATATAATTGCCATGGAGCATGTGAAATTTTTGAAAGAAGTTACAGACTTCAACAATGAATACAGTTTAACATCCAATAGAGAGCAACTAATTAAAAAAAGAGCTAAGGCTGAAATATGTGAATTAGAAGAAAAAGAAAGCATTTTGAGAAATGGTATGCCGTGAATTTAATTATTTTATTTTGAACTATCTGAGAATATAAACAGCTGTTCATTGATGCTACAATTTTACAATTTTCTTCCAAGAAAAATCCTACTGAATTTTAAGGTACTGTTCTGCCTAGAATGAAAAACAGCATACTGTAGAGAAGCATCAAGCATGCTAATCATCAGTTGCAGGGACTAACAGCTGACTGGGCTGCTCTAACCCATTAATGCTGCTGGACATAATAGGTCAAACAAAAGACTTTTGGTTCTCCCTGCTCCCGTTCACTGTTCCATCCATAATGTACTACTAGTAGAGTAAGTAGTTAGTATACTACTGGTATAGAGCGCATTATTATTATTATTATTATTATTATTATTATTATTATTATTATTATTATTATTATTATTATTATTATTATTATTATTATTATTGTTGTTGTTGTTGTTGTTGTTGTTGTTGTTGTTGTTGTTGTTGTTGTTGTTGTTATTTTATAGTAGGTGGAGATGCTAATAGTCCTATGTTATTTTCAGTACTTCTAAATAACACACAAAATAAATAGCTTCTGCTGATGACATAGACAGTATATGAGTAAAAAGAGAAGGTCTTTTCATTTTTGCATTCCCAGACTATAGTTGAGTGTTCTATGCTAGCCAGTTCTAACATTGAATGTTTGGTGTTTTGACCCTAAACAATGTTCCCTCTAAATTTTCTGCCAGTGCTGGGTGGGGGCCCCACCCTGCTCTCACAGGGTTCTGGCCATGACCAGAACCAAATGGCCAGCAATACTGGCTGCAGGTGCACAGCACCAATGCAGCACTGCACAGCCATGCAGTTTAGAGGGAACGTTGGTTCCAAAAAATTATGGAATTCCATGAAATAGTTCAATGTTTTTGCAGCATTTTAAAAAAACTTAGATTAGTATAACTTTGCATGTATTTAACACTCAGTGCACATATCAAGATTCCTTAGGACAGTACCTCTGTATCTTTCACTCAGTCACTGCCTTCCCCAGTAAACAGAGAACTTTGACAGTGGCAAGGATGGTGACTGCTGGAGAAGATGCAGAGGAGGAACAATTGTGGCAGCAGATTGTATAGATGGAGTCAGACAGTCTACTTCACATGGATCAGGACTATGAAACATGCATACTGTATGACCGAAATGTGTTAGTTTCATGAAAGATTTCCAAAAACTAGCTATAAAAGGACAAACATGTAAGGCACATTTAGTGGGGACAGGAGAGAGCACCTTCTTGGTGAGGGAGCCAAGGCTGGGAGAGGTAGGCTGGCAGTTTCTCTCTTCTCCTTGTCAGCAAGCAAATAATTTTATTCAGGCTGGCTTTCAGCATTTGGCTGTCTCATGAAAAGGGGGCTTTAGCAGATTGTTACTATACTTTTCAAATGTGTTTTAAAAAGCATTTTTGCTTAATATAATGCTATAATTATTGAGCTTTTTCACTTTGTTTTGGGTAGTTAGCAGTATATCTCTGATTTACCTGTATCAGTTTTTAATCTGTTTTTTTAATCTGTACCTATTTTAATCTTGCTTTGAGTCACATAGAATCTTGGTTCTAGAAGAAAGGGGAGATATAAATCAAATAAACATATCACGTCTGTTGGCATACATTATTGGATTGTGATTACACATTTTACTTTATTTTTTCTCTTTTTTTCTGACACATGTTACTCAGTAGTTTTAAAAGTCCTTCGATTTTTAAAATGGAAGAGTGGGAAACAACAACAGTTAATCCAACATTGTGGAAAGTCCAAATTCTGCTGTTAGAATTCCAAAAAATATAGAACCACACATGAAAGTACAGAAATGCCTGCAGTAGTGTGCAAATATTTGTCAGCTTTGCTGGAACATGTTGCTTTTGTAGCTCTTATTTTGAAAAGAGTTCTTATATTGAACAGATATTTTTTGTTGATAGTAAGTATCTTATTTTCTATTAGACTTCAAAAAATGTTTCACATTCAGAAATGTTTTCACATTTAGGATCAAAAGAATAAGCCGTTATGGTTATATCCATTATGGTTATATCTTACCTTTCCACAGAAATGGCATCTAAGGTGGCTCAACTAAGACATATATGCATAATTAGTAACATTATCAGGGAGTAGTTAAAATATACACATCTCAGTTCCTGAGAAATAATTTTGTATGAATTTTTAGATAAAGTATAGTGCAATATAACTTCTTGAAATCTTGGATTTTATAAGATGTTTATCTGTACAGCTGTTTCAAAATACCGTGTTTCCCCAGAAATGAGACAGGGTCTTATATTAATTTTTGCTCCAAAAAACGCATTAGGGCTTATTTTCAGGGGATGTTTAATTTTACAGTCATGTCATCTTCTTCTGATTGCTGCACAATGCTGCACAATGGTGGAGGGCAGGGTTTCACTTAACGGGCTTATTTTTGGGGTAGGGCTTATATTACGAGCATCCTGAAAAATCATACTAGGGCTTATTTTCGGGTTAGGTCTTATTTTCAGGGAAATGGTATTTAGGTGAGATTTGACACAACATGTTTTATTTATATAATGATTATATCAAATGGACTCTAAGATAATTACTTTTGTAGAAATAAAGTCAATGGAGCACAAAAATGCTGAATTAAAAATGTTTCAGCAGAAGAAGAATGAATTGAAGCAAGATTTACTTAATCTTCAGAAAAAGGTCAAAGGTATTTATTTCGACTTTCCTTGTGGTCAGTAGAAAGTCTAGCTCAGGGACTAGAATGCAACTTGTACTGGAATGATCTGTGTTCTTCTTTGAAATATATTCAGCGTTTATGGGTATTATTTGACTCTGTGCTGTCCCTAAACTCTGAGACAACAGTAGTGGACAGGTACATTTGCACAAACTGTGTCTAGAACTCCTTCCCTGTTTTAATTTGACTTGGCAGTTGTCATTTGTGGTTTAGTTATATTCCACTTAGACATAAGGCCATCCTCTGAAATTACCCATTTTGTCTCAAATGTAGAACCTAGGCTGCTGGTTGGTGCACAGTTTTGACTTTTTATTGAGTATATATTACTTTTGTGAGAAAGATCTACACTAATTACCAGTTGCTTTCCTGGCCAAATTGAAGAGATTAGTTTACATTTTTTTAATTTGTAAATGACTTATGGACTGGCTATATAAGGAACTGCCTGTCTCATTATGATTCTGTCTAAATGCTTCAGGAGATGTCATCTTGAGAACAGCAATTCCTTGATGGACACATGAGGGAGACGATTTTCTATGTTACTTCCAAAACTGTACTTGTTTTGAGGTTTGATCAGTTCCCACTCTTGCTGTTAGGAGGGATGTGAAGACACATCTTTTCAATGCGCCATTTTAAACTTCAATGTCTGTTATGATTAATTCCATATTTTACTTTTTAAACAGTTCTTAGTGATGTCTGTTACCTTAAGTGGAAAGATAGGATTAAAAACTACTAAATAAATCGTAATGAAATATTCTATTAGAAAAGTGTAATAGGGTGCCTTTTCTGTTTAGATCTTGAAAATGAAATAAAAGAAGCTAAATACAACACAGAGTGTTTAGAAATGGAAAAAATCCAAATGGCTGCAAAACCTCAGACAGATCCAGATTGTATAAGGTAAAGATACTATTATAATACAGCATTACTACAACTACTACTGCTGTTATCTAATACTACACACACCTAAATTCATCCTTTCTCTTTCGCCTCCTGTTCCACTCTTGATGTTTACGATTCCTTCTCGAGCTGGTTTGGACATATATGAGGGGATGCAGTGGGGAGGAAAGAAAGGGAATGTTAAATCATACAAGTGGACGTTATTAAGAATAATTTTGTGTTAAGGTGCTACTGTTTCTAATAATCTCATAATAACCACGTGAACCTAATTAGATGTGATACAAACTTTCATGTGTGTGGCTGTCTGCATGGTCAGAAGCATCGCACAGAGTAAAAGATGCCCAAATCACACCCTGTCTATTCAGGCCTGTATGTGTCTACTCAGAAGTAAACCTCATTGATTTTAACAAGGCATACTGCCAGGTAAGTAAATACAAGAGTGCAGCCTTTGTATGCCCTGTGGCCAATAAACAAACATTCTTAACAGATAAAAGCAAAGGAGATCTACCAAGCTCCTTTCCTCTCTTTAAATGAAGCTGCAGCATAAATAAAATCCTCTAAATGAAGTGTAATTTGCTTCAGAATTTGTGTGTGGAAGCAAAACTGTATGAATGACACATGCATCAAAGAAAAACTCTAAATGATAACACCATTTCTGTGTCCGTAAGCTGATGTGGTACCGTACACTACAACTTGCTTTTGCATTATTTATTCTATTATGGTACATTAGCTTTTCTGATGTATGAGGTTGTCATCTCCCTTCTAAATAATACACTTCTTATGTATTATGATACACTTCTAACAGTACCTTGCTACTGCAGTGTCATTTAACATTCAGTACAATATAATTAGGAAAGGGGTGTTTACTTTTAAATACTAGTGCTGACAAGCAAGGTTAGTTATTATCCTTCAGTTAGCAACTGACATGGTATTTGAATCATTAAGATATTTAAACAAAAGATATAATAAATGTTAAATGTTTGAAAAAAACTATGTTTAGGTATTCCACTTAAAATAATGTATAAGATGATTCAAATAACTGAATTGGGGCAAAACAATTTCGAAAATTTGTTCATAAATAAAAGTAGTCCTTAGTTTATAAAGTAAAAGTGGTACTAAAGTGTTGGAAATTCCATTTTCTATTATGAAAACTTTTTGAAAGTGAAACATTTTATACTGTTGGCTTGCTTCGCAAACATGATCAGAGAAATGTAAGTACAATGTACTTTGCAAGTGCAGAGAAGAACAGGCAACTTCACATCTATGCCAGTATACTCTTTGCTCGTCAACAGGTATTATGAAAGATTTAATGTTAGTTTCCCCACATGCTCTTGATGCTGCCTGTTATTGGGTGACAATTATCACAGTAATTGTACTGTGATGTTTCTGACTGTTAACATATTTATTCAATATGGTTTAAACACCCTCTTTTCTTAATCTAAGGACCAAATTGTACATTAGAGCTGAAATCATGTTAGTGTTGAAGAGATGTCATTGAGGCAGTTTTCTGTTTCTGAAATCAGACTTAATGAAGGAGGAATATGATTATGGCCTGAAAACCAATCACAAAACAAAGCAAGCAAGTTTTCAAATGAAAGGCTGAATAATAAAGTGAGGAAAATCCTGTTGTGGGAGAAAAAAAAATCTAATTCCAGGACATATACATTCATGTTAAGGTCTGGTTTAACACTAAGAATAAAGCAAAGTAAAGTATGCTGCTTATATACTGCCCCATAGCGCTTAAAGCTCTCTCTGGGCGGTTTACAATATTAATTATACAGGATACACATTGCTCCCTTCCCCAGCAAGCTGGGTACAGTGGTGCCTCGCTAGACGATTGCCTCGCAGGACGAGGAAATCGCTAGACGATGCCTTTTTGCGAGCGCTACTGCGCTTCGCAAAACGATGTTTCCCTATGGCGATTTTCGCTAGACGATGAGGTTTCCCCATAGGAGTGCGCCGACTAGTGGTCAAAAGCTGTCAGTGCAGCTGTCAGTGCATTCCTATGGGGACCCTCACTCGCTAGACGAGGTTTCCCTATGGGAAATTTCGCAAGACGACTGCGTTTTCCCTTGGAACGCATTGAAGCGATTTCAATGCATTCCAATGGGAAAACGTGCTTCGCTAGACGATGTTTTCGCTAGACAGCGATCCTCGTGGAACGGATTAACATCGTCTAGCGAGGCACCACTGTACTCAATTTACCAAGCTCAGAAGGTTGAGTAAACCTCAAGCTGGCTACCTGAGCCTGGGATCCTATTTGGGTTGTGAGCAGAATGTTCTTTATCTGTTTAACCACTGTACTGTCAGGCTCCTAGTTAGTATGCACGTCCCAGACCAAATCCTTTGAAGATTTATGCATGAGTTTAAGCCCTACTAATTTTGATTAAAAATTATTTATATTTTCCCATTGAAAGTTAACCTAAGGTATTATATTTGTTTTGCTGGTATACCTATAGGACACAATTGTCCATCTGGGGCCATTTTGAGGGCCTCCAAATCGGTGGGCGGGTTTTTTAAAAATGAGAAGTTTCCAGAAATTTTGAAAAAAAAGGCTAATTGGGTCCAAATCAGGTCATGGTAAGGAATTGTCCCCTCAGTGATGCTAATGACCATTTAAGGCTAACTTTAATAAAGCAACTGGAGTCATGAGCAAGTAGGGATCAAAGGATATGTGTAACTTTCTGAGAATAGGATCTCCAGACTTCTGGAATTTGCCCCCCCTCCGCTCATTGATCTGGGCAAAGGACAACTGAAAGTGATTTTTTGATGGTGTGAATCATCCCGTTTCAAGCAGAGATGTGGACCTTAGGAGGACTGCTGGTTAAAGGTCCCAGAAAATCACGTAAAGGCATTTAAAATAAGAACAACTTATAGATCTATGTCTTCAAAAGTCCAACTATTTAAAAAAAACATACCGTGTTTCCCCAAAAATAAGACAGGGTCTTATATTAATTTTTGCTCCAAAAAAAGCATTAGGGCTTATTTTCAGGGGATGCTTTTTTTTTTTTCATGCACAACAATCTACATTTATTCAAATACAGTCATGTCATCTTCTGGTTGCTGCACAATGGTGGAGGGCGGGGTTTCACTTAACTGAGGCTTATTTTTGGGGTAGGGCTTATATTACGAGCATCCTGAAAAATCATACTAGAGCTTATTTTCAGGTTAGGTCTTATTTTCGGGGAAACAGGGTAACCAAAAATTAGTTTGTTTTCTGAGCCAGTATGGCTCTTGATATTACCTATCTGGTCCCACACATTACTTTACTCTTACTTCAGTTTACTGAGCTAGCCGTTATAGTAATCTGGTCAGAGATTAAGAAATTAATCTTGAATTTAATGGCATAAATCCATAAGGGTTGATTTAACAAATCCCGTCTATTTATTCGGTCTTCTCTGGATTGCACTAAAAATTGAATTATCCCAGTACCTCCTCGACACATTTCCAGGAGTCACTAACTTTTAAATTAACTTTGATTACATTTTGCTATATAGGCAAACCACAATGAACAGGATTTTGGCTGATCTTTCAAAAAGACAAGCTGTTTTGCATTATGAATCTCTTAACACTGAGTGAAGGAGACATAACATCAATAGACCTGACAAGAAGACAATGCAACAGGAAAAAAAAAAAACACTTCCATATAAATTGGTTGACTGATTTAAATTGTTCAATTTGTTATTATTTGTTTTGTAAGGACAATAGATACTATGGAACCTTGTCAGAGTAGCTTTTATTTGTTTTATTTTAACAGAACAAAAACCTAATTAAATATGGGATGACTTAGTTACGTTTCAAAGTGTAGCTGATGAAACCAAAATGTTATTCATTTTCTGCTATGCAGCCATCTTGCAAGATGTTGCATACTGAAAATCATGGCAACTTAAGAAGCAAATGTAGTTTGCATGGCAATATGTGACCCTCAGAATGTTGTTTAACTACAACTCCCATCAGCTCTAGTCAACACAGCCAGTGGTGAAGGATGAGTGTTAGAATTCAACAACACCAAAAGGAGCACAAGTTGCGCACCTCAGGTTAAACATGATTGCTAATGATTTGTTGCATCAGCAATTATGAAAAGAATACGTAACATTTAGACTACATAATATAACATCTAAAAAAAAAAAACTTAGTATTTCTAATTGTTTTATGACCATATTTAGTTATCCTTCCGATATACCTATAAAATAAGCTTGCATTATTGTCCCCCAGGTTGCAGATGGGAAACTAAGAATGAGAAATGTTGACTCATGAAGGAAGTAGAACTGGATTGTATTTACTTCCTATAGGTTTCTAGTTATACTTGTGTAGTGTACAACCTCCTTCTTATTAGCATGGCATCATCAGGTGCGTTACTGTAAATATTATCAGAGTTCTGTGACTATCGCTTGACTGCAGACATAGGGCAGATACAGTTTTATAGCTTATGTTCTGTTTTCAGCTTCACAGCTATTCATTAACTTGCAAGACTAGGAAGCAGAGGCTGGAGGTTAGGGGTTCACTAGCACATCTGACATAGGGAGCAACTTTCATGACACTGGAGATTGATTCATTGATTGATTGATTATGTTTTAAATCCACATAACAGCAAATGTTTTCTGTGGGTACAAAAGTTAAAAGAATAAAGTATGGAATAAAATTTATCTCTCCTTCCCACCCAAGCCCTTTTACTCGTTCTCCACTGTGAGAAAATAATCTGAAGTCAAGAGAGGTGATACGTGTATTAGACCACTGAAAAAACCACAAACATAACTAGCTTTATACCTCTCATGGGTCGTCATCAGGTTGAATCCCAGACAGTTTGGGTGGTACAAACTCTCCAACAATCTTGGCCACCTGTGTAGCCCAGGCTTCTCTGCTTAAAGTAAGTTTCAAAATCGAGGGCAACAAACTCAGAGATGTAGATTTCAGACTACTAAAAATTCACAAACATACACTAACTCTCAACACTCCATTAGTCTAGTTTGCCTTTGGATTCTTTACAAGGACCATACACCTTTTTCTCTTTTTTGTTGCGTACTTTGAATACCTGACCAGAACTTAGCAAGGACATTTAACATCTACCTAACGGGACTGCAAACTGAGAACAACATCTTCCTCCAACCACTATGTAACATTTTTAATTCAGCTGCAATTGCTTATCTATTGCCTTACCTTTTATCTTAAGGTCTTTGATATGGAATTTGACACATTTATGTGTGCCTCTGATCTCAGCCAAGAAGGAACCATACATTTCAATATAGGGCCATAGCAATTCTTTATCTAACAGAATTGAGAGAGACATTCCAATCCACACCGCCAGGGGCAAAATCTGAAATCTATATCTCTGACCTGAATCTGCAGCCCCCATTTTAAAATTTGCTTTATGCAGAGAAGCCTGATCCACAGGACTGTGGTGCCCAGCCTTATGAAGACCCATGAAGAGTCAAAACCCAGCTTATGTTTGTGATTTTTTAAAGTGATTTCATAAAGGTATCACCCACCCTTGCCTTTAGATTGTGTATATCAACCACACTGCTTTTTTCTCTTTATAGTAACCTTTAGGATTATCAAAATAATCCAGACTTTGTATGGGAGATGTATAGTAGGAATACATTGCCTTTGGTTGGCTTACCCCAAACAGAAGGATAGAGATGAACTTCAAGCTACTCTGCATGAATGGTGTTTGCTGCATGTTCTGTACTCATAACACAGAACAGTAGCTTCAGTTGCAGGTTAGCTTCATTCGTCTAGATTCGTGTGTCAGTTCCAGTAAACAGACAAATCTGGATTTTAGATCTACCACTTTGCCACTGAGAGCCATCAAGCGCCAACCTGGTACTTGAATATATTTAAAAATATGCTTTGATGACAGGAAGGCTAAACTAGTTTATAAAATCAAATTTCATTTAGTTGGTACTTCCTTGGCTTAATTTAACAAAAGTTGTTCATTGCCACTGGAATGAAAATTCTAAAGATCTTATTTGCCAGTTGGCTGCCCTAGCCTCCAGCCAGTGTTCAGGACACAATCCTAAAGCAGACTGAACTCTTTGACAGCTTATTGACAAGTGTCACTGGGACACTAGAGCAGATGATGACCAGCACGTACAGTCTACAGATTGTGAATGTGCTAATTATAATGAAAAAGCAAAACAGAGGGTTGGGTATCATCATTACTTCCAGCCGTTCGAGTCTCTAGAATGTTTAAAGAAGGGGAAAATAATACTTGGTTTGAACTACAGTATATATGCAGTATCGGTGAGCTACATCTTAGCTACAATCCCTCCTTGACTTGTTCTGTAAAAAAAGGAAAATAAATTAGAAATGTCACATCATCTTGAAGAGAGAGAAGGATGTTTACTGAGGACCTGACAGCTTAAAGAGCCTTTGAATTTGTAATGATTCAAGCTAGCTTAGCTACCATCTAAATTTTCTTTCCAAGATCTGATTCTTCCAACTGAGGTCTTCAGCTACATTTAAAGCAGAACTTTAGGTGCAGGCTGGATCCAGAACTGGCACATTAATTACAAATTAAATGACTAGGTGAAAAATACTGGCTGTTGTTTATGGAAATGGTTATACAATAATTCTATGTGTAACTTCCATTTAAAAGAGTGATTTACCAGGGCATAAATGGGGGGAAGATATACTCAACTTGAGTCTTAAATTTAACTAATTTCTGAAAGCAAAATCTGTATATATTCTGCTTTGGTCTATTTATATTAGTAACAGACAAAAGGTTTTATTAAGTAGAAAGAGAACTAAGACCTTTAAAAGTTGTTTCAGTAATAGCAAGCAGTTCGCAAAAATGCTTTCAGTTTTACACCAGTTCTCGCAGGTTAGATGTCAACATAGAAGATCAGAGGTTTTGACATGTTCTGCTACTCTGGAAGCAATACTACAGTAACAAAATGCACTCCGTTGACAGCAAAAATCCAAACTAGAATGCAGTAGGCTTTGAGGAAAGACCATTATCCTACTGGATTATATGATCCTGTGCCAAGACAAAATATCACATTATTTCCTGGTCTGAAAAATCAATTGCAGAATCTCACAGTATTCACAGCATGCTAGTCACTAGCTTTAAAACAACTGTAACAACATATACAGCTTCAATATAAAAGTCAAAGGAAAATATTTCATAAAGCACAGCTTTCTTCTGAGGAAAGTTTGTTAGATCTTAAAAGGTTTAGAATAAAGAGAACTATTTTTATCCTTAGTTCTAGTTACCTACATCCTAAAGCTTCTAGTACTATTATAATTCTAATTAATTTTTCTTCAGATAATAGTTTAATTGAGGATACTGTTTCCATTTGCTAGTGTCACTCAAAGACATCTGGAGTGTCATCTAATTTACTTTATCTCCCTTGTAAAGGGCATATGATTTTGCTGACTGTTGACAACTTTTGCCATTCATACATTTGAAACTGCTCCATTTTGAGCATCCTTGTCCCAAATAGCACAGGCATCTAGATCAACATCTGCATTTTTCAAAGGCCCTTGCACCTCATTTCTCTCCTACTATAAAGAGTGGAGGTAAGGTTTGTACTTATGAAATGTTCTAGACATTGGGTTGTTTCTACCATCTGACTCCCATCACATTGATAGGATTTGAGTTATGGCAGCAGCTTTGAATCAGGGCCATTTTAGACATCAACTCATCCCCCTCCAAAGCCTATATAAAAATTCCATATTTATGTTGGTGCTACCTAAAAGGAATGGAATCTAAATTCTGGATTGGGTAGCTCATTTACTGCATCCTTAAAAAATTAGAAATAAGCAGAGCTTAAGTTCTAGATGATTTAAACTTTGGGGGCAGTCGATGAAGCAAAAATTTCTAAAACATTGGGGCAAATGAAATGGCTATTGTTCTTGAAGGCAGACTGCTGGAAAGGCAAGGGGGGAGTGAGCACATTAAGAGTAAATCAAAGGTATCAGGGTATCAGTTTATAGGCTGTTCACTCTCAGTGGACAGAAGTCTGTTTGGGACTCCTGTAGAATTGTCCAGCATTTTGGATGAAGGTCATAGGCCTCTTGCATTGGCTTAGAGCAGATATGTGAGGAGGAACATACCAGTCTTTATGTTAGCAAAACAGCACAGTTTTGGAAAACATCTTATTGTGCATAGCATTTAAATGACAATGACATCACGGCTAACAGATATGCTTTAAATTAGGAGGCTGCTCGTGGCCCTCAGTCTAATTCTGTGTAACTCTCTGACTGAGATGCTCAATGTAACCAGTCAGTCTAGATCCCTAGCATCCAGTGGGGAATGGAAGGGAGGAAAAACAAAAGAAAGGAGTAGCAAAAATAGGAGGTTACATAATGGTCGAGGGGAGAAAAAGGTTGTCTCTGCCAATTTTTTGGATCTGCCATCCATCACCGGCCTCAGGCTTGCCCGTTGTCTCCACATGGCCTGCAATACGTTACCCAAGAGGAAATGGAGCCCTTAATAGAAAAAGGTTGCCTACTCCCACTTTTTAAGTGCTTGAGTGTACTGTCCTGCAGAGGAAGATTCATTATCAGATCATAGTATATAATTATTTCAGGTAATTTAAAAATATTCATTATTAACTGTAATCCAGAAAGAAATGGGATAAATATGGTTTAGAGAATCAAGATATGCAAAGTTAATTTATTGTGGCTTAGTTGGAAACCACAATCTTTAAAGAGACAGAAGCTTTATGTATTTTGTCTGGGATAATAGCATAGAGTTTGGGTTTTTGTTGTTGCTGTTTTAATATGGTTAAAACCCATATTTTCAGTCACAGATAAACTGATGTGAATGTGCTAATTCTCAGTTAACATTTTTGGTGCAGTCTGTTTTTCCCCATTTTTATTCCATCAGCCAATTGTACAGAAAACTTGGAAAAGGAATTTGAATTGTTTTTGAAGCATTAACATCTGCAGTGTTTTCAGAAGCCTGGAAATAGCAATGAAATTATATGGAGCTGGTTTATGTTATTTAATAGTGGAGGGTTTTATTTACTTGACTAATCTTGACTAATCTTTAAGACTAGGATTGCTTCTTATGTTTCTTATTATAACAAAAGAAAGCTTATTATTAAAACCACAAGGAAACAAATGACACTGGATTCCCATAAATCATCTAGGAAATATGTCCACTAGAGCTTAACAAATCTTTCATATTAACAGTGGATTGCCTAAGGCCATGATTCTGTTGTATATAGCAAATATTTTCAGTTTAATTTTATATTAAATTTTATAAACAGAAAATACTCATCTCTGGAGTTATCTCTAGGATACAGAATGAATTTCTGTAATGACAGTGTGCTCACTGATTTCCTAAAACTTTTTATATCAGTGCCCAGTGGGGTTATTAAAGTAAAAATTGTGTCAGAGTTTCTGTTATGCATCCAAATGTTAAGGCTTATAATCCAACAGTAAGAATCAGCTCTAGGATAAAATCTGACATTGGAAATTTGCTCAGGAGTAATTTGCTTACATAAATGCATACTTAAGAAACCTAGTTTGGAAAAACTGTCTGTCCATCTATTATTCCCTGTAGACTGGAGCAGAAACATCAGTGATACTAATCTCTCAGTAGTTATTCATTTCAGTTTTGAAGTGTGGTGGTTGCATCTTCAGCCATTCTGTTAATGTTTTCTTTCTCACAAAAATACATCAGTTACATTATTGGAAAGAATTCTGTTGACACTGTGAAATAACATTAGGTAGAAGAATACTACTAGTCAACAAAAGAATGTTGTATATATTTTCATCACATTTAAAGTTTGTGTATCTAAAGAAACAGGAAACTTTAGAATAATAGGAAACTACTTATGATTGGGACTCTTCTTATTACAGAAGTATTTTAGTTGTATCTGATTTCAGGTTTCAAATTTCTCCATTGCTTCTGGAGACTTAATGATGAATTTCCATCATTTATTCATCACTTAAGTATCTGTACAACATTGATTGTACAGCTTGTAACCTGACTTCTCCAGGCAGGGTTAGAAGAAGAGCCAGCAGTAGAGAGCTGTATAACTATTTGTTACTATATGTTGTATTCTTTCTCACTCTGTAAACCAGATGCAAGAGTACATTAATGTGTGTGGGTGAGCATTAATTATATGCTCAGTGGTAGAGCTTATATTTATATGCAGAGGGTCCCAGGTTCAATTCCCGCCTTCTCCATCTTCTACAGAAAAATCCTGTCTGAAAACTCTAGGGAGCTGCAGCTGATAGTGGGATTGGATCAACTAATGGTCTGATCCAGTATATGTTTCTGTATACATGGAATATATAATTATGTTATAACTATTTCTAATGAGTATGCTGAATCAATTTTGCCTGGTAGCAGGACATGGAAGAAGCATAGTCATATTTCTAAAGATAAACCAATGATACTCCAATTTTGTCATTTAATTTACAGTACATGCAAAAGCATTATGTTATACTTAGACACAAAGGCTTCATATAACTGCCTGTGGGCAAGGTGGATAGTGTGACTAAAGATCCAAAGTGTTGCATACGTTTGTTTTGGCCTCCTTTGCTTTGCTTCCCAATTGTAATAACTGGTGTATTGCAGTATCAGCCTGTTTTTATCAAAGCACTTTACACCTATGAAAAGCAGACATGTGACTCCTGTTTGCTGGCATTATAATCCAAAAGAATGATGATGAAATAAAATAAATTACTTTTTTTTTTTTTTTTTTTTTTGCAATTGGACAGTGGAGCACTGCCTGGACATAAATGCAGACCAAAAATACATGTTTGAAGCTGGGTATTTTGAATGAATACCTCTCCCAAATAGATTGCTACTTTTAATTCAAGGCTAAACACTAACATCCTGTTCAAGATAATCAATGTGTAGAAAAAGTATTACAGGGCCACATTCAAGTAATAAAATGTTGTTTATGTAAAAGACAAATATCTGAGTTCCCTTGAGATCCCATATGCCTAAAATCTCAGCTCACATCCAGTCCTGTAACAGATATGCTGTCACTAGAATATAACCCTTTTCCTAGGCTTGCTTTACAGCCACAAAATATCTACAGTGACCCCAGAAATTGCTCGTCTATTATTATGAATGGATTTAACACAATCTAACACTTATCTTCCATTTTACAATCTCTTGGCAGGTGTGACAGGGACTGCAGTATAACTTTATTGCTGCATATACCGTAGGCCATTAAAAGATCTGAAATAGCTTTTTCTTGGTCCAGGAAGTATCCACTTAGGCAAATAGAATGCGTAGCTCTCAGTCTGTAGACTCCAGTAGTTTTCAGAGCTATTTTATTGCCCTGTAGAACATATTCTATATGAAGAAGCTTTTCCTTCTCTATTTGTCACCTTTTCTATTCCTTTTTATGTATTTGTAGCCTAGACTTTTTGATGAACTGTCTGGTGGCTGTTGATCATTCCTGAACTCAGAGACAAGTCCACGGGCTTTACTAAATAAGCCGGAATAAAATAAACACAATACTCATATATCAGTAGATTTCTTTTTGCCATACTACTGCTAAATTACAGCCTACTGATTGTATGTGTCAGCTCTCTCTCTCTCAGTGCCACTGATGTTAATTAATCACATACAGAAAGCAGTTAATTTTTTGAATTTGGCTTTTTGCTACATTTTATATATTTATTCTCCCCAGTGTTGTGTCCATATTATTCCCACATAAAACTCATTGTCAAGTCCAAAAGCATTAGATATCTTTTGTTTCTTTTTAAAGATTTCATTTAAATGTGTCCAGTGTGCAACTTTTATTAATGATCTACAGAAACATTTTTTTTACTCGGGAATGGATCACAATAGATACAGGCTCTTGTTTTTCTGTATAACTTGAATTCCTCTCTTCTGACGATAGCTGTAACTGAGGTTCTCTTAAAATTTAATGTATTCTGGAATGCAATGGCAGTATTTTCTACCTGTAGATGATGTTTTGTGGAACCATGCATCTCAAAGTATGTTCTAAAGAAGTTTGCATCTCTTCAGAAGTTTATCTAATATAAGTATATGTCAGGTATTTTTCTCTGAATGATCCTTTGCTTGCCCTATAAGTGTTTCATTGCATCATGTAGCTTCAGGAAAGATGCAGGAAGGGGCTACAGCTTAGTGGTACAGCACATGTTTCATATGCAGAAGGTCACAGATTCAGTCCCAGCATCCCAAAGCAATCCTGGGAAAGAACTCTTCCCGAAATGCTAGAGAGCCATTACCTGTCTGTATAGAGAGTTCAGCTAGCTAGATGGACCAGTGATCTGGCTCAGTATAAGGCTGATTATCTGTACAGTATTTCAGTGAGACTGTTGAAACTATATGGTCAATATGCCCCACATGAACAGGAATTACATCCTAAAAAAACTCCTAGCATTTTCTGATATGAATTGAGGCCCCATGATAGGTGAATAAGGGTAAAAAAAAATTAAGTAATGAAAGGATTGTTCCCTTGTTAAAACAGACATTTCTGGATATATGATTTTAGCATGTTCTTCTAGTATGTTTTTACACTAAAATAACAGTGGCTGTCTCCAGTTATGGCAGATACTAATCTTCATTTTCTGCTTGAGAAAATAGTATGGTGCTCATTTCTTCTATTTCTTGGTACTGTGGTGAGGGAATTTATGTATTCATTCATTATTTGAATTTATATCCCGCACCATCTGGCAACCAGGCCACTCTGGGCGGCTAACAACAATATAAGGAGAGAGAAAAAATTCAAAACACGATAAAAATAAGTTAATACATAACAAATCAAAAATTAAAACAGATGGCAGTAAGGTGGTGGAAAGGGTGATGGAGAGGATAGCAAAAAGAATGGTAAAAAGGGAGGGCAAGATCCTAGTGCTCCGGGAAAGCCTGGCGGAAGAGCCAGGTCTTCAATGCTCTTTTGAATCTGTCCAGCGAGGGTGCCAGATGAATCTCAGTCGGCAGGTTGTTCCATAGGCGGGGGGCAACCACCGAGAAGGCCCGGTTTCTAGTTCTTTCCCTCTGGGCCTCCTTCGGAGTCAAGGCCCTCAACCGCCCTGCCTGTGAGGAACGGGTATTACAGACAGATCTGGTTGGGAGCAGGCGTTCTGATAGGTACCAAGGTCCTAAACCATTTAGGGCTTTGAATGTTATCATCATAACCTTGAAGTCGATGCGGAAACGAACCGGTAGCCAATGAAGGGCGGCCAGAGTGGGGGAGATGTGCTGAAATTTCTTCACCCCAGTTATTAATCTGGCCGCTGAATTCTAAACCAGTTGAAGTCTCTGCATCAGCCTCAAGGGTAGCCCCACGTAGAGAGCACTGCAGTAGTCTATTCTTGAGATTGCGAGGGCGTGAATCAGCATCATGAGTGCCCCCACGTCTAGATAGGGACGCAGCTGGGCAATCCTCCGGAGATGGAAATGGGCTGATCGGACCACAGATACCACCTGGGTTTCCATGGTGAGATCTGGGTCCAGGCAGATGCCCAAGCTGCAAACCTCACTCTTCGTGGGGAGAGTCACTCCCCCAAAGGAGAGGGAGCTTCCTAACCCACTGACGCTGGGGCCGCCCACGCGCAAGATTTCTGTCTTGTCCGGATTCAACCTCAGTCCATTTGCCCTCATCCACCTCAGAACGGTCCCCAAGCAGCGTTCAAGGGACAGAACAGCATCCACTGCAGTAGGAGAAAAGGAGAGGTAGAGCTGGGTGTCATCAGCGTACTGATGGCACTGAGCTCCACAACTCCGGATGACCTCACCCAGCAGCCTCATATAGATATTAAATAGCATTGGTGAAATGATCGACCCCTGTGGAACCCCACAATTGAGAATCCACGGGGTGGAAGTCATCTCACAAAGCTGCACTCTCTGGGGATGGTCCTCCAGGAAGGAATCTATATACAACTGTCACATGTTTTCTGTATCATCAGGCAATCCATATTGTTACAAAGTGACAAGCCATTAGATTGTATTAAAAAAAAATCACAAAAGCGTAGTAATCTATGAGAAGCTGTTGTATTCCAGCAGTGTCATAATTGAGATGTTGCACAGGGCAGATGCACATATAGATGTGTAGATAAGCCATAAGTGAACACCAGACTTTATACGTTTCACCACCACCATACTCTAGTCTGATAGCTAAGAACAAATACTGGGAATGAATGCATGTCCCAGATTTCACTGAAGTGAAATCTTTCCCACCAGAAAAAATTAAAATACAATCTGATTTGTTCAAAATGGGAAAGAGAGGATGGAAACCATTGAGAAAATGAATAAAGTATCTGTAGAGAACACCAATTCTGGCAGTGCGATTCACAAGAACCTCCAAAAGTCATAGATCAAATATTTAAATCTGCATGTTAATGGAAATTTTTGAATGATTGGAGTGTAATTCTGCCATAGATCATAATATATATAATCTCCAACACAATCCATGGAGGAAAGTTATAGCCTTCTAAATCAAGATTGTCTTACAGCATTTACTCTAGAGATACGTCTTTCAGGAGGCTGTCGGATTTCTTCACATTGCTAAACAACTACTGATACTGTGCAATGATTTATATAATTGTGGGTAATATAGCAAGCAATCTAACAGAATTTGGTCCTGTTTTCTAATTGGCTATGGACAAGAGATCTCACACATTACTGAGGACTTACAGGAGCTCAGTGGGATTCTGCTAAGATGATCAAGGTTAAATTAAGAACTAGGGATGCTGTAAAGGGGATGGTGTAGCCAGCAGCCTCACCATATTTGGTGATTTATTTTGTTTTTAAATGTTGGCACAGACTTAAAAAGGAATTGGAAAGTTACAGAGAAGATGAAATGGAAAATGCCTGTGAGGCTCTTCAAATGGAAATTGAATTTCTGCAGATGGTATGCCCTTTTAACTTAACATTTATTATGTTTGATCATTTTAGTTGAGAAAATTCTGTTATTCAGTAGGTACAATGCTTCTGTCTAAACAATACACTACCGGACAGGTGGAACTACTTTGCCCTTCAGACAGTGATATCTAGTTTCTATTATGCCTATGTCACTATGTTAGCTTCTATGATTTTCATACAATTCGTAGCTCCTGAAAGTACCGTAGTGGGTCAGGGAGCTAAACCTGCCCCTCTCAGTCCCATTTGATATTGCAAGTTGGCATTCTCCAGATATTCCTTTAAGAATCGATAGAAAACATAGATGGCAGGCAGATGAAGAGTGAAAAAGACAGTTCACATCCACAGCGAGAGGCCATCTTGCCAGGTTTGGTAGCCATACTGCGTCAGAGTTGAATTACAAAACATCCTTGGGTTTAGGATTTGAAAGTTCTCCCACCTGCAAGCTAGTCTTACCAGATTGTGACCTGGAGATCTGGCTTGTCCTTGGAAACATTTGAAAACAATGGAAGTGCATCCCAACTAGTTGTTCCAGCGTTATTTTGCCCACTTCCTTCTTCCACCTTCAGGTGCTCCAGCCATCTGTGTCTGGCAGGTAAACAATCCCTCTAGTTAGAATTAATAAGGGAAAATATCTTGCTCTGTAATACTCAGCAGCATTGTACTATATTGCCAGGTTTTGCATATTTGGCCATTTGTTGGGGAGAACACTTTATATGCATGTACAAAGTGCTCTTCTGTGTGCCTCGAAATGTACATCTTTTGCTGATTCAAAAAGATAGTTGGAACCTCATCTCTTGGATTGTCTGAACAATTATCACATGAATGAAACATCTCCTGGTGACTGCTGTGTCCCAAAAGGTTTGTTACATGTAGAAAAACTGTTAGGCCTTATGTGAGTGTCCCATTATTCATAGTCCAAGTGGGGGGGGAGGGGAGGTACCTTAGCCTATAGACTGGCCCTACATCAGAGCCCTGGGTTGGTGACACAGAAAGAACTGGATTCATCTCTTTTTCTATGCTGGCTGTGTCTCCAAATCCCACCAACCCAATGTTATTTTAGCAATAAAGGGAAAAATACAATTGCAGGTGGGAGAACTTTCAAGACTTTCAATGGTGGCAAAAGACTCTTGAGGGAGGGATTGGTAGCAAAAGAATAAAAACAGCCATTTGCTCTTTGTTTCTCCTTATTCACTTTGCTCTCCACGTTACAATGGTCCAAACATGTGTTTGCAAATACTAAAGTTGTTGTTTCTTCAGAGTTATTGCATCCTCACAGTAAAGAACAGAGAGCACTCTGACAGTTAACTATTTTCCATAGTTCTTTTCTTTTCTTTTGTTGCAGAAACTGTTACAAAAAAACCCTTCACTCAGATAAGTAACATATGGTGGGTTGATTCAAATGTCACTGAAACAAGTCTTTGTAGTATTTGGAAAAATGCTACTTTTGTAAGTCTTTGTTGTTAAATCTATCATCCTCTATTTTTCCTGGTAGCAAAAGAAGGGAGTCTGTTTTTCACAACACATATTGTATCTTTTCTTTTGGCTATTCATTAGCACAGTTTTCTGGCAACTATAAATAAATTATTTTTCGGAAATGTATGTATGTATGTATGTATGTATGTATGTATGTATGTATGTATGTATGTATGTATGTATGTATGTATGTATGTATGTATGTACGGTATGTATGTATCTCACTCCCATATTCAGCAGTGAAAGCCAGTCTATGTCCAGCTTTCACCATCTCTGGTAGAGGCTGACAATTCCACACAATAGTTCTCTATGTAAGTTCCAGCATACAAAAAAACCAGTCTAGTGTATGTTCCTTATATATTCTCAGTATGTGTGTGTGTTTAACTGGGAAAGGCAGATTACAGCATTAACTCTAAGGCAGTGTTACCAGACAGACATGGTTGCCCGTGAAACTGGACACAGTCTTTGTTTTTTAGTTGCTGATGTGGATTTTATTTCACTCCGTTGTTTAGAAGTTCCAACTAAGGTTTAGATGTTTAATTCTTTCTGATTAATGGCATTGTTCAGATGAAAGTTTATCTCATTTTCACAAAATGTTCAGTGCTCATTTTTGATCTGTTTTGTTATATATAAAAATATTAAATAATCATTTAATAATCACTATTATTACAACTGATCATTTTATTTGAGTATGTATTATTCTTTTCCATAAGTATATTTTTTTCCACAGAAATTTTTCACTGATCCACATGGTTGAGCAAAAGTGTTTTCACTAGCTTTTCAGACTTCAAATATCTTTTCATCAGTTAACTATGATTATAGTTCTGAAAATGAAACTGTGAAAGAATTTGAAGGCTATGTATGCAGGTCATGTTGGGAAGACTGACTTCTAATAGTTCAATTTTGGTTTGTAATGTATTTATGGCTTTCATGTCACTGTGTCCCAAATTATGTGCCTTTACCAGTGAGAGATCATCCTGGGAACAGAAATAAAACTAGTGATCATTTTTTCCTATTTATATGCAGTGCAAAGACAAATCAGTGTTACCTTCTATGTTTCAAAGGAAGCATCAGGAAATGGAGCCACAGCTTATAAGTAGGATAGCCAGAAGCAAATCTGATTTTTTTTTCATGTGGCCTGAAAGATGGGGGGGGGGGGGAAAGCAGGTGGTATATGAAAACATTTTGAGATCCTATATCCAACACTGACATCAACATTTGTTCTTCCAAATTTTAACAGGAGCAACAAAAGATAATATGTGTTGTGGAGCAGGATATGTTTGTTGTAGGACTTGTCCTCATGGGCATTTGTTCTGCTGTAAGGATCAGGTCCTTCACAGATGGTCTAGGTTTTTACTCCAGTGTCCCCATGTGGAGTTCCGCAGGGCTCGATTATCTCCCCAATGCTGTTTAATATCTATATGAGGCCGCTGGGTGAGGTCATCAGGGGGTGTGGGGCATCGTGCCATCAGTATGCTGATGACACTCAGCTCTACATCTCCTTTTCTCCAACCACAGTGGATGCCGTTCTGTCCCTTCATCGCTGTTTGGAGACTGTACTGCAATGGATGCAGGAAAATGGGCTGAGGCTGAACCCGGACAAGACAGAGGTCCTGAAGGTGGGTAGCCCCATCATCGGCGGTTTGGGAAACTCCCTCTCTTTTGGGGGGGTAACTCTCACCGCTAAGACTGAGGTTCGTAGCTTGGGGGTCCATCTGGACCCGGCGCTTACCATGGAAACTCAGGTGGCGTCAGTGGTCCGCTCCGCCTATTTCCATCTTTGGCAGATTGCCCAGCTGCGTCCCTATCTTGATGTTGGGGCGCTCACCACTCTGGTCCATGCGCTTGTAATCTCGAGATTAGACCACTGTAATGCGCTCTACTTGGGGCTACCTTTGAGATTGATGCAGAAGCTTCAAATGGTGCAGAATGCGGCGGCCAGACTTCTCAGTGCGGTGAGAAAACGTCAACATATCTCCCCCACTCTGGCCGCCTTGCATTGGCTGCTCGTTCGCTTCTGCGTTGATTTCAAAGTCTTAATGATTACATATAAAGCCCTAAACGGTTTAGGACCTCGATATTTGGCGGAACGCCTCCTTCCACCTAGATCTACTTGTATCACTCGTTCCAGCCAGGAGGTGCAGCTGAGGAACCTGACGCCGAGGGAGGTCCAGAAAGAAAAAACAAGAAACCGGGCCTTCTCGGCGGTGGCTCCCCGTCTTTGGAATAATCTCCCCTCCGAGATCCGCTTGGCCCCTTCGCTGGGAATTTTCAAAAGCCAACTTAAAACCTGGCTATTCAGGCAGGCCTTCCCTCCGGTCACCACTTAATCTATTCTCTTTCCTCCATCTTAAATGACTGTTTTTTGTTGAAATACTGTTGTTATTTTTCAATTGTTTTATTCTATTTGTTGTGAGCCGCCCAGAGTAGACATTGTCTAGATGGGCGGCATATAAGTTTAATAAATAAATAAATAAATAAATAAATAAATAACATTTTGAGTTTTACCAATTACAGACAATCTTCCCGTGTGTCTTTCTGGCCTATGATTTGCTGTTGCTATTCTTGTTTTGTTCTTGTTCTAGGCATTACTTGGCGTGGTCAAAGGTATTATACCCATACTTTTGATAGACGTGTCTTTGGTCACAGTTCATGATATCTCCGGTGAGGATTCCTCTTGCTTCTTGCCTCTCCTGTATTGGTGTTTCTAACAAGAAGGAGATCAGTGCTATCAGTGATCAAAACACTTGAAGGAAGTTTGACTCCAGTCTTCATCTCATTTGGAAATCAGTTGTTTTTCACACTAATTCTTAGAAAAAACTGGGGGGACACACTATTAAAAAGGTTCTGGTTGCTGGGCTTTGGTTTGGTTTGGTTTTGTCAGAATGATATGAGCACTGTCTTCAACAGCTTCCAGACTCAACATTTGATAGGAAGCTTCTCTATTCATTAGGAAATTACCTATCTTTGAAATGAAGTCTTTGAAAAACAAGAAGAGCACCTTTTAAAAAAATATTATCTGTGCTGGATTTTTATTTTCTTTGTTGCTTTTTTATTTGTTAGTGCATTAAACCTTCCCACCCAAGAGGTTCTTTCCACTCAAAAAGCTCTTGCTGCTGGAACTTGGCTGTTTGATATGAATTAGCTGGACTTACTATAGAAGTTTTAAAATATACTTTAAGACCTGGTGCATTCTTGATTCGGCATCTTGTCAATTGTCAGTGTTTCTCATTTACAGGAGAAATACAGCTGGCTTGCCTTTATATTGAGCTTCTAGCCCTCTCCCAGCACGGGGAGGATGGCAAAGGCTGGCTTTCAATTGAAATATCACTTGGAAAAAACCCACTTGGAAGACCCCCACTTTGGCCAGGAACCCCGCCATACGAGGGAAGTGTCATCAGGTGCCTGGAGGACTTTGGGTGTTTGAATATGCCCTCCATTCTAGTTACCTATCCATGCCCAATAGGGACAACTGTTTAATGACATGGCACCTTATAGGCTGAAGGAGATGGGACACAGAAATTGTTATTGCTGGTGAGAGGCATGATTGTTTTACAAGAGAATTACACTCCCTGGAAGTGTAATGTAATTCTCCTCTTTTAAAGTAATTCCAAAATTCTTTTCTAGGAAATTTTGCAGGTGGAAGCTTCCAGGCACTAAAACAGCCTTTGGGCCCATCATTTTCATCTTTCCACTGTAGTATATAATACACACTAACTTCACTATGATAATTCTGCAGAGAGTCAGCAACACCAGAGATTTGCCTCTCCCTACAAAATCAACTAATGTATGTGAAATATGCCTGTATTGTTTTGGCTGATCTAATCATGCCAGAAAACAATTTGATTTTAACAATGCCAAGGTGTGAAGGCTGTGACTTTTGAATTTGACTGAACTTTCTATAATCTGTTTTCTAGCTACCATTAGAATGGCTCTGGCCTAAATCAGGTCCAAACTGAAATCTTGGAACAAGCATTGGTAAGATATTCAGCCTAACAATTCATCTTTTCAGCCATAACTTGGAAAAAAATACTTTTTTACTGCAGCTCCCAGAAAGTCCAAGTGGCCATGCTGTGAGGGACTTCTACTCTGAAAAGTAGCTTTTCTGAGGTCCACTTTAGCACTGCACTTTAAGTAGAAATAGAGAGTGGACTATTCCTTTCCTACATAAACACTATCAATGTGTGATACACATTTTTATAACACCATTTGCTAGATTATTTATTCTGCATGCAGTACAGCAGAACAATAACAAGCAGAATTGTATCACTATTCACAAAATGAATAGAATTTCCAAAATCATTATAACCACAAAATGAAATAAAGCCTTCCCTATCATGTAAAACTGATCGATGTAAATCATATTGAGCTAAACAAATCACTCAGGAGCACAGAAATGAAACATGATTATGGTTAAAACAAAGGGTAAGTTTCATTTGTAATGTTTTGCTTTATATTAAAATGTTCAAATTACTTACTTTATTTAGCCCAAATTAGTCACCATCATCGCATCCATGGAACACTCAGAGCCTGATTTTATCTATTCATGCACAAAGTGTGTGTGTTCGTGCGCGCGCGCATGCACGCACACACACACACATGTGGAATATTTAAATCAAAGATGAGGAATCCTTGAAATAATGAGGAAAGAAAAGATGGATTTTTATGTGATTTTTAGTTAGAATGCTGAAGAACAGAACATTTTCAAATTGCTATGAATATATGTGATTATTAGCAATACACCAGATATCTTGAGAAGAGTAAACTGTCTATAAATAATACTCAGAAGATTTCATTGTTTAAAAACGATGAAGAACATCAATCATCTAAACAGACCTTTGCAAATGAAGAAAATACTTAAAAAGTTTACTTTGACAAGCAAAAGGAAAGATAAAAAGGATACTTTGGATCAAATGTAAAATAAATAGGTTAATAATGTCCTATTTTGATGTTCCCTCTATAATTTACTACATTCTCCCCTCTCCCCCCCCCCACCTTTGCTGCATGTTATACACTAGATATGGATTAACAGACCTCTTGTTTGGTATGTGGTACAGTGTTAGACTGGATTACTGTGAGATACATCCAGATGCAAACTTAGATTATTCTATGTTGCATCAATGTCTAAAGTTCACTGGACTCCAGCTGAGTGTGAAGTACCCCCTTTCTTCTGGACTGGGATGAACCTACGCACATACCTAACCATAAAACCTAACGTGTAGTGAAGGTGAGGGGTCACATATTTAGTAGTGACAGATGCTGCAAGTTCCAAGTGGGCACATTCATTCTATCACCTCTATGTTCATTTTGTGCAGTTCCTGGTCCCCAAAATGATAAAGAGAAGTTTGAAGAGCCGAGTCTAGGCATACTGCAGCTAAATGAAATGTTACATTCTTTGACAGAGGCATACTATTTTCCAAGCACACATGATTCAGCGACAACAAAGAATAACAATTTATCTTAAATAATAAAATTCCAGTTCGGTATGGATTTAAATAATAAAAGAAATATATTATGGAATCACACGCTAGTATTTAATACTTTGGGTGAGATTCTTTTGAGAGTTTATCATAGAATCATAGAATAATACAGTTAGAATGGGGCTTATAAAACCATTGCGTCCAACCTGCTGCTCATTGCAGGAATCCAAGTCAAAGTATATTGACAGATGGGTATCTAAGTTTCTCTTGAACACCTCCAGTGTTTTAGCATTTACTGTCTCCTAAGGTAATTGGTTCCATTGTCGTACTACTCTAACATTTAAGAAGTTTTTCTTGATATTAAAATGAAATTTGGCTTCCTGTAACTTGAGTCCATTATTATGTGCCCTGAACTCTGGAATCAGAAACCTTAAGTGAATGCAATATAATCTTACTGTGTGACAGTCCAGCAAGTCCTCTTTAAATCGCAATACCTTTTTTCTTACACAATAAATAGAAGGAAATAATCTTACTATTGGAAGGGGAGATAGCTATACTACATGGCAGATTCTCATCTCTCAAGTCTGTGAAGATAGTATATAATGTTCAAAGACCTTTTTTAAAGAGTAGGCTCTGTGGTGGTGACTGAGCTAGCTGCTTGCCTAGTTTTAATGGACAAGTGTTATGCACAGCATATGGACTTGCTATTTGGAAGGGTAAAGCCATCCACTTCCTTTCTGAGTGATCAATGGAGTCAGAGAAAGACTGACCAACTGAGTGGTTGAGTACTTCCTTTAGGGAAAGATTTGTTTCCATCATTCTGACAGAGGCAGTTGTAATACCACTGCTGAAGAAATAATGATTGGATCTCACCACACATTGTCTAGCTGCTGGACCAAGGAGGCATGTTCCTGTTATTTCTGCTGGACCTGTCAGCAGCATTTGATGTCATCTGCCATGGTATAGTTTCGGGCACACTCTGGTAGCATGGGAGACAACACTTTGGGTATAGATATACCTGATTGAATGTGCTCTAAACTGCAATGCAGAGGGGCTGTTGGGCACTCGGGTATGGCCAAGACGGGCAGAAGGTAGATTTAGGTTTACTGGGAAGTCTGAGTGTTTTGCAGTAGATCAGCAAAGTTCTGATTTCCATTAGCTTAATAGCAGTATCAAAATGTCTCACCGCCACTCTCTCCCCCCATCACCCATTTATGCTGCTAAAAAACCAGACTAGATTTTTCTGTGTGGAATGACTGAGATCCCCTTTAGTTATGGTACTCAGAATAAATTTCTGGGTTCAAAATCCTTTAATTCTAAAGCACTGCTCTGATGTAATTGGATTTAGTTTCTTCAAGATGTCTATAGGAGATTGCTTACTCCCTCCTTCTAAACTGGGACTAGGGATACAAGCAATTAATTAAAAGTGTTGTACTTCCTATGAAAGTTAAGATACACAGTTTAGAGCCATTTCTTTATGTTCACGTGGCAGCTATGGCCATACATGCTTGCCCAGCTTCAGCTGATACTCCAGTTGTACTCTTTCTGGAAAAAGATAGGTCTGCCAGTTTTAGATTATCACAACCCCTGGTGTGGGGCTGCCCTTGAACAGTGTTCAGAAATAGCAGCTAGTGCAAAATACTACGGCCAGATGCTGTTTGCTGTGCATTTACAGACCACAATACATCAGCCTTCTATTTGTTGCATTTGTTTCCAGTTTGTTTATTGGTTCTTCTGTATAAAACCACAGCTGGCTTGAGACCAGGCTATCAGAAGGATCAGCTCTGCCGGTATGAATCTGCTGTGCTAAGCAGGAGGCTTTGAATGGAGATTTAGGATATGGCAGCCTGCTGTACTTTAACTCTTCAGTTTTTGCAATATTTATTAGAGATAGTTTTGAAGAATTCAAAAATAACACAAGTTTACAGATATATTTTCTTGGGAACAGTTTACTTTTTTGCCAAACTGCTTTTCCCCTTTAATTTTTTCTCTCAGACTTTGTTTTGTTACATTGTAATTATCATTTTTTTAAAAATAGATACGACAGTAAAGGTTTTTTGTAGCAAATAATATGTTGTATATTTGTCAAAATAATCATCTGGTAAGTACATTTCTACAAACTTGTGTTTTTAGTAAGAATAAAAAGAGCTTTTAAATTTTATTTTTTCTTTTCAAACTGTCACTGTTCCTATGCAAAATCAGGTCCAGCCATACTGTGCTGCACACAGGTAGAAAATATCAGCCCTTTTCCTTGTCGACAGAAACCTACTATGTTTATCTGCTATGTGCAACTGTCCAAAAAATAAAAGCATGTTTAAGCCCCATCTCTCAAGCAAGAAACAAAGCTAGAGATAGTCCATAATTACAAAAAGAAAATCCTTAAATAATTGAAATTTTTGAAGGTTCATGCGCATGATGGTGCTGGCCCTGATCATTCTGGGGTTGTTCGGAATCATTCTGGTATCTTTTGTTGCAGATTTGAATAGATGATCCCAGTAGTTGCATCCACTCACATGGACAGTATATGTTGCTGGATGTACTGAAATGCACTGGGCTGCTCCAGTGCCACATGTTCACATATGTTTTGAATTGCAGACCTACATCTTACTCCCAACACCAGTCAGCACATTGCTAGGGTCTACATGATAAGATCGTGCACTGGCATAAAGCAGAGCAAATATACACCAGCAGCTGTTGGTGGTATGAAAAACCCTGGAAAGTAAGGTCTTTTGTCCTATTTTGACTCTTGACTCCACTTTCAGACCTACATCATGTGACAGTAGGAGCAATACCAGTATCATGGGCACAAGAAAAGTGGAACAGATTATCAGTATGGACAAGCTCTTAAGTGTCACAGCAGGAACGTCTTTGGGAATATGCAAATTATTGATTTGTTTGTTGATGGTCCTCAGGGCTTAAGCACAGCATTCCTTTCAAGGCTGATTTAACTGCCTCAGTCATGTTTCAGCAACATTAGCCTGCTTTCAGCTCTAACTGCAGACCATATCTAGCATTTGTTTCTGGCTTCAGAGCAGAAATATTTCAACAAGCCTGTTTTCCTGTCAAAGAGGAAAGAGGATTTCTGCACCATCTAGTGGATTGAGCTATATAAACATTAAATTCTGAACACAGTATAGTTTATTCATCCACTACCCAAAGATATTGCTGTAAAAGACCAGCAGACCCTAAAATATGGTCACCTACACATAAAAAATATCAAACCCTTCCTCTGCTATCACAGTAAAATTCCTGTTCATCTTTAATTAGAGTCACAAAGTTGGAAGGATCCTTGCTAGCAGACCATGTAGTAAGCAATCCTGCTTGATGTGTGAATCCTAAGGTCTGGTATCCACAACACTCTGCTTTAACACTTCCAGTGAAGTGTCAGTGAAGTATCAGATAATTGGGGCAAATAAATCAAAATTCAGAGGCTACCTCCTGACAACAACCTCTCTTTATATAATAAATTTTGGCTATACCTGTGGCTATCCATTTTTATTTGCAAAGAATTATCATCATCTTAGAACTGCAGAGTTGGATCATCGAGTCCAGCCTCTGTCAAGGAGGTACAGTGGGGATTCGAACTTCCAGCCTTTGACTCTGCAGCCAGATACCTAAACCACTGAGTATTTTCATTCTCTTTGAACTCCACAAAAGAGAGATCAGAAAAATAAAACCCAAAAGCTTAATCTGCAAGGCTGATTGCT
Source organism: Intellagama lesueurii (assembly GCA_037013535.1). NCBI lineage: Eukaryota > Metazoa > Chordata > Lepidosauria > Squamata > Agamidae > Intellagama > Intellagama lesueurii. The sequence continues at coordinate 203,014,929 of JBAJHW010000003.1, read as the reverse complement.
AATGAACACATAATGAAATCCTGTTGTCAGAGGAGAAATGGGGATATATATATTCCCCATAACACCTACAGTGACTCTTAATTTGGTACTTAACAGAAAAGGCAATTCATGGATCTATTTGGGGCGACTGTTGCAAAGCAGAGGCACCACTACTAAGAAGGTCCTTTCCTTTGTAGCCACCAACTGTACTTTGTCTGGCAGGTGCAATCAGAAGATGTCAGGAAGTGGGTAGGTTCGTAAAGGAGGAGGTCGTCTTTTTCATATCTTGGACTCAAAATATTTAGGACTTTAGCAACATTATCAGTAGCGATGGAATTCTTTTGAAATGAATGAAGAAAATGTGGAAGAGGCTCTTTCACTTTCTTGTGCTTTCATTGATTCATGAAAGAGCCTCTGAAATATGAAGGATTTATTCAAATAAAGGAGGGACACGGGAAAATTTTTATTCCTCTTTCAGAGATACAGTGAATACTGCAAATAAGTTTCATTGTGCATGTGCTAAATGGTTTATTATTTCTAAGCTATTTTGAAGAACTGAGAAACAGGACAAAAATTTCAAAGGTAGAATAAACCATCCATCTCCTTTTCACACCCAATGTGCTATATTTGTATGAAACATAAGTGCTCTCTTCAAAATTAAATTCTATTCCTTTATCATATCTTGCATCACATTTCATTTTGGGACCTTTGGAGAAAGGAAAAGGCAGAATACCAAGGAATAGAGACATTTCCATCATGTGCACTTTAAACAACAAATTTCATTAAAAGCAGCTTCTAAACTATATCATTTTTAGTGGAGATCCATAGCCCTTCTGTCAGTACTCTGTAATTCTAGTTATAAGAACAGAGACAAAAAAAGGGTGGTTAAATAAGCTTTGGTTAGCTTTTCGCTTGTTATGGTCTTCCTCCTGTTACATTTGTATGAAACTTGGAAAGGTTACAAATGATGTTTCTTAATAACTTTGTTTATGGAAATATGGCAGCTCTCATTGACTTAAATCTGAAAAGCTATCTTTAAAGTAGGCCAACAGCAGTTTTGTGGAACAAAATATCCATGAAGAAATGGAAGTCAAAGCTTTGTTGTTTACACCCTTCCCCTTCAAGAATCCACTTATCCATGAAAGCTTAGTGCTATAGCAAAAGGCAAATGATAAAACAGGAGGCAGAAATCCAGAGTACCAGGGAAACTGACAGAAACAAAGGATAAGTTCTAAACCAGAAATTATGTTCTGTACAACAGTAAGTTGTAATTGATACATTCAGGTATTGTGTATTCTGCATGTACTATACAACACTAATTGGTAAACACAAGCAAATTTGTAAACACAAGTCTTAACAGATGATATAAAATATCTTTATGGTTTAATACAAACAGTATAAGCATCTTGTCAGTATTTTATGTTTTTTAAGTACCGAGGAGGAATTAAGAAAATGCACATGCAAGCTAATTCTCAGAGACAACTCGAGCAATAAGAAGGATCATCCTCTCATCTAGGGCTGGCTGTCCCATTAGGAAGTGAGGCAGCTGCATCAGGCAGCCAATTCTGAGTGCCATGAAAGGGCACCTCATTTTAATTATTTAGGCCAGTAAGTGCACAAACATAATGACAATTGTGCAAGCAGTTTGCAGCGTTTGGCAACTGATCTGGCGGGCATACAGTCAATTGCACAATGAACACCCCACCAACTGCTGCAAACTGCTGGACTGATTCCTGTTGTGTGGATGGATATTTCAAGAGCATACTGCCTTTAATTTATCGTGTACTGCCATAGAAGGGTAAAATTTTGTGGGATTTTCTGTCTCTTGCCAAAATAACTTGTCTGGCTTTAGACATTTTTGTCTTTCATCATTTTTGTCTTTCACAAAAATGTCTTAGACATTTTTGTCATTCATTTTTGTCATTCACTGCTGTGTTTCAGCCAGCTGAATGTCTGGGACTGGCCCTGCCATAATTTCAGCAGTACTCACCTAAAGCCATCACATGGCATTCTTGCATCAACACTACTGTTAAATGTATTTGTGCTTTACATGTGTATATATTTTATAATGGAAATTGCAGTTGATGGGGGCCAGTAACAGTGATTATTAGGTGGTGAAAAACAACTGTTTCAACTTTTTCTCTTTCCTTTACTGCTATCATCTCAATGAAAGTCTCTGAAGTTTCTATTTACTTTGTGATGAACTCTTTCCTTGATGTCAATCAGCAGAGACCAGTTGCAGTGGGGAGAATAATTTCCAAACAGTGGCTTCAAATTGTGATTTCCTCATCAGACTCACAGCAGGGGAAGGAAGGGTTAACCCCACCTTCCTTCCTTCTTTCCTGCTGCAATCCCAATAAGTAAGTGGGGGGGGGGGAATGAATCCCACATTAATGCAATTTAACATCGTATCTATTTCTCCCTTAGATCGGTCTTCCTCACCTGGCATCCTTCAGACATTTTAGATGTGACAATTCCCATCATCCCCAGCCAGTATAGCATATGGTCACACTGGTTGAAGATGATGCAAATTGTGTTGTCTTGCTTACCTAGAGGGTGCCCTATAGCACAGGGTGGACCAGAAGCTGTGATTCTGATATGAAGCATTTATATAATAGCATTTTTGGTGTTCAAAACCCTTTCATTTATTATCAACCAGCAGAAGAAGAGCTGTGTTAATCTGTTCAAGCAAAAATAGGACTCTTACTTGCATTACAGCAACATACCTCTAGTTTGACCTAAGGTCACAGATTAAGTGATGGCAAAAGCAAAATCTGAGCCATACTGATTCTGATTTGACACCAAGAGAACAATCCTGTACATATCTAGAGGGGGCTTAAATCCATCTGAATGATTGAGGGCTTACACCCAAGAAAACCCAAGGAAATAGATGTAGGATCACAGTATAAGAGATTGACAGTGTGATCCTGTGCATTCCTAATCAGAAGTATATTATATGGGAGACTTTCTCCTGGTCAAGTGTGTACGTGATTGCAGCCTCAGCCTTTCTCCTTTGACTCCCATTAGCAAATGGTTTACCCCGGTTAAAAACCCAATGCTTACTTGCGTTCACATATCTCTCCCATTTCCCATCCTGGTATTAATTCAGTCTGTACCAGCCTTATTTTAAAAAAAGGGCGAGGGCCTATCTAAGATCAGCTATATCAGTGGGCCCAACTGAAGCTCTGGGATAACTGATTTAAAGAACACAATCCTTTTTTTTTTTTAATCTATAGTATCTGTTCGAACATTTATGTTCCTAGCTCTTAACAGTTTCAGAAATCTTTCAGGACAAACAAAAGGGCCTCTGAGGGAACTAAATCTGAGATTTAAGCTAATTCAGGTCTTTAATATATGAAATGAGTATCCTAGCAAAGTATGTTTCTTGCGCTTACCATTCTAGACATCTTTCAGGATAAACCAAGTTTTAGGAATATTAGATATTTGGGAATAAGTCTCAATGAAGCCCGTAGGGCCTAGTATTGAGTAGATGTACATGACTGCACTATCAGCTGATGCACTAAGCTTTTTATGGAAGAACTGGAAAGAAACCAGGAGGCCCCATAATTGATACATTACATGTAATTGCCTCAGCATTTCATAAGAATCTCTTAATTGCAGTGCATTGTGTGGTGTAGGTGTTTTGATCTATCTAAGTCACCTTAGGGCACACCCCTCTGCCCATAATGCATTAAGTGAGATATTTCGCAAACAGAGGTAAGAACACAAGATAGAGGAAATGAAGAGATAACATTTTGCTGTCAGGTTGCAGAATGTTACCATCTTCAAGTGTCATGAATGTTTTGTCTTTGTAATCAGTCAAGATAGATGTCACATACTTCAAGATAAACGGCAACACAATGCAGTTAATGTAATCTCCATCTGAAAGGAAATAAATTTATCATAGGATAAATAGGATTCAGAATATCAAATGAACCTCAGCTCTAGCACTGTCTGCATCCCAAATGAAATGCCTCATTTTCACTAATGGCAAATTGTACTTGGACGAAATATGCGTAGGCGTATAATGTCTAGGGGTTTGTGATGGACATGGACAAGAAAATTGATTGTGTGCTCTGGCAAAAAATGTGACTGTTGCACCTGTCCTGGTCTTACTTAATTCTGCATTTTTCTATCAGTTCCTAGTTCGATCTTGAGCATTTTAAACTTCCCCATATGGCAAAGACATGGAAGAGATAGCCTTCCAGAAACTTAACTGAAGTCGACTGGATCAGGCTAAGTAGGGTCAGTTAAGGTCTGAGAGACATCAGTATGCCGTTTGGTGCCATCCTTCCATCCATATAGCATATGCATCTCTAGCAACCTTATTTGGTCCATGTCCTTTAAGAAGGCAAGAAAGAAAGAGAAATCTGTGTCTTGCCCCCTCCTGTTTCCTCCCACTTCTGGGAGGAAGATTTCATTATTTTCAAAGAAATCCTGTATGGTCTTTGTCTGCTGTATGATACAAATTAGACAAGATTTTGGCTGAGTTTTAGAAAGATGTTAACTTTTAGGAATTGAATTAGCCTATTAAAAAATTATTTCCAGTGTTCATTCTGGTTCCATCCTGCTTCCAGAAGGAAGATTTTATACTCCCCCCCCCCCTGTAAGTAATGCAACATATCAGTGCCCCACTAACTGGTTAAATATATATATTTGCTTCCTTCCCTGCTCTGTAGAGGAACAGAGGAAGGAAGTTTTTAATTTCCCTATTTAATTTCCCAAATTCCCCATATCATTAAATGGTTAAGATATCTGTTTATTCTACTATACGGGGTTTTGAAATCAGCTGGGAGATTGAAGTACGAAGCTCACTTTTGTTTGATCCTAGTGATTGCGTGTGCTAGAAACAAACCAAACAGAATGTTTCTATCTGCATCAAAAAAGTAGTAGCTCCTGACAGGGACCCAGAAAGATGTAGGTGGAAACACTCTGAGGGGGAGTGGTTTGCTACAGGACTTACATTGTCGGATCACCAGAAAAAGGAGCAAGCCACCTGTCCCCGCAATAGACCATACAGTGGGACAAATGCCCAGCTGATTGCACCCTTTGTCTCCCATCATACTTCACAGTTAGCCATGCTGGCTAGATCTGAGGGGAGCTGGAGTACAGGAATATCTAAAGGGTCGTCATTTCTCCACCCTTGACATGGAGAGTTCGTCATCTAGGTTAGTGCCACCCAACATGATATTTATGCATTTATTAAGAGTGTTAAAGTGAAAATCAGTGGTATATCCCCTGAGGTGTACAAAACTCTTTTTGTAATGTATTCCTTAATACATCACAGAGGTAGATGTCTGGTGCATTCACCTTGTCTAGATGATGGCTAGCATCTGGTTTTTCAAAGACAGGAAATATCCACCAACAGTTCTCCATAGGAGTGCTTGGCCATAGTTCAGCAAGGGAGCAGTATAAGGAAATAATAGGGTAACTATTGAAAGGCTCCTGATTTGGGAACAAGTAGCGGCAGCATTACTGAGTCTTAAAAGAAATCTGAGTTAAAATTCTTCCACAAGTTAATGTGGAGGATGAAGAAAGGGTCAATTAAGCAATTAAACATTAAAACCAGGATTAAAGGCAATTTTAAAACATTAAAAAATCTCTATGTTTACTAAATGCAGCATTCCATGGACTTCCACTCAAAAGTCTGCCTGAAAATTCTTTACTGGATGATGGAAGGACAAAAGGGAGGGGGCCAACCTGGTTTCTCAGGGCAGAGCATTCCAAAGCCAGGGGATAGCCACTCTCTTGTGTCCTCACCAAACAAACTTGGGGAGGTGGTGGAACCAAGAGAAGGGCCTCCACAGAGTATCTTAAAAACCCAGTAGGCTCCTACGGGATGTTAAGATTCTTCAAGTAGTCTGGACCCAAGCAGCATAAGACTTTATACCGTAGGTAATAACCACCATTTTGATTTGGGCCCAGAAAAGACTGGCAGCCAGTGAACCTGTTGTAATAAGGGAGTTAGTTATATGCTGTCTGTACCCAGCACCAGTCAGCAGTTTAACTACAGCATTGTGAAACCTTGGGAATTGCTTGAGGGCAGGAAGTAAGAACTGGAAACTGAATTCCTCTTGAAAGATTCACACATGTCTAAATGACGTATTTAGTAATCACAGTCTAAATAGTACTCTTTAATTGGAAGCATGATTGCAGTGACTCAAGCTTTTTGAAAGGTGCCAATTATCATATCCCTCTGGTCCACATATAGACTTGTTTGAGTGGAGGGTGTCACTTCAAAATAATCCATAAGCAAGAGGATACTCCCTTCTTACAAATTATAACTTGTAGTCAATCTATGTATCCATTTAATGGTCTACAGGAACTAATCCTGGGATCCCCAATGGAAGTTTTTAAGATCTATCTATATCTATAAATAAATGGGCTGTTTCCCACTGTTTGTCTGGTAGGATGTGAGAAGGAAACTTCAGTCTCATCTTCCATAGTCAGCAATAAATTGATGGAAGAAGAAAGTAATGCTCATGGGTGTATTTCACAGTGTATTTCACAGTGTATTTCACAGTGCTCTCAAAATATTTGAAGGTTTTTTTGGGGGGAGGAAGGCATTTTTGACAGAACAGTGGCACATCCTAAATGTATTGATTAATTATTATGATTTAACTATTCAAAGGGGAAATTTGAATAGGAGCCTTTAGGGTGATAATACATGAGGGCAATTTAGCAAGCATTTTCTCCACCATGAGTATTAATTTTACTGTCAAAAATAGGTATGGTAGCTGGAATAGTATTAGCATTGGTGTTGGACAAAGTTTTATGATTCTAACAAAACTATTTCTGCTGTTCTAGTTTTTCAGGTACAATATCAGCAATATCAGAAATATTTTTTAAAAAAACCTCTGTATATTATTAATAACATTAAGGAAAAATCTGCAAGCAAGTGATGTGTCCTCGAACCTAGCCATCAAAAAGAGGCCTGAATGGAAAGTTACTTTTAAGAAAAAAGTATTGTGACATATGGAAGCTACTTATAACTGAACAGCAATAGGATGATTCCAGTTATGGATGGTCGCTGCATGTTACTGTATTTATTCTCCTTAAAAGTAATGTTGCAGACTTCTGCTATACTGAAGATTTGGGTGACTTTTTGTAGCTATAGCTTTCTGATAGTTTTAGATACCTAATTTCAAAATGAATAAAAAATGTTGTTTCTTTAAAAAGTGCTAAATTTCTGTGTCCCCAATAACAGCATCTGTATCATTGAGTGGATGTCCAAACTGCTGGTTAAAATCATGTGAGATGTTAGGTTTTATTCTTAGTCACTAATAGTGCTAAGCAGGGCTGTTCATGATAGGACGATCTGGAGATCACTCATTTATAGGGTCACCATAAGTCAGAGGCAGCTTGACAGCACATAACAATAACAACAGTGCAATCCTGTAATCCCCAAATGGAACCCTGAGGCGACAGGATAGATTCGAAATCCTCCATCTAGGGTGGAGAGCTCAATCTTGGAAAAGAAATACCCTTCACATATCTCTGTCCCTACCCTCAAAACATATCCATATCCCTTGTTTGACATCAAGGGAAGGGAGAGAAATTGGGGGCATGGTACAGGTAGGGATGAGGAGACTCTGGTTGTGTGAAATCCAAAGGCCATTCATTACAATTCTTGACTGTCAAACTAGATGTGATGTTGACCAAGTCTTTGAATGTGTTTGGGATTTTCTTCCTTTGTTTTATTATAGCAACAACAGTAGGGCTTCAGTATGTCATTATATTAATCCTTCTTAGAAGTTCATTTCCAAGCTTTTCAGAGTGCTCTAGTTTGTGTTGCTGGATAAGTAGGGCTCTAGCTGAATTCCAAAACAGGTACATCCTCACTATGTCATTAGCTGACACCGAGGTGCAAGCTCAGGAGAAGCCTCACTAATTACAATTCTTGACTGTCAAGGAGGGCTTTCCCTCCTGCTGTATCTTAATATTTACATTTTTACATCTTGGATTCTTGCATGTTTATTGGTGCTATTGTTTTTTAAATTTTGTAATGCCGCCCAGAGTAGACCATTGGTCTAGATGGGCGGGGTATAAATCGAATAAATAAATAAATAAATAAATAAATAAATAAATAAATAAATAAATAAATAAATAAATAATTCTCTTTTGACGCCCAGAGAAATGTTTTCATTCTCATAGTGAAATGATGTTATTCATTGAAAAGGTGGCTAAAGAGAAGCATGCTTTTCAAATGACACATGATATTTAGTGAATGTAGTTGGCGTGGGGAATAAGACTGCTGAGTAGCTCAGTATCTGTCTGCAGAGCCAGAGGCTTGGGAGTCCAATTCCCCACTGTGCCTCCTTGCTGGGCTAGACTCGATGATCCACAGTGTTGTCCCTTCCAGCTCTGCAGTTCTAAGATTCTAAGATCACACTTGCCAACCACGTTCTGACCAATGTGTACGTATTTTAAAGCCTGAACGGTCTCTAGGGTTCTGGACCAGCCCAATACATTGGGCTGCCTGACATCATGCAGTCAATGGTGCTGTTCACCTTCCATGTCAAGGTGCACTGTTCTCACAGCTGAGCAAGTTATTTTGGCACCTAAGACAAAGGGGGGGGGGAAAATCACCTATACAAACACCTCCCTGGCAGTAAGAACATCCTATGAAACTGATAATTTAAGGAAGTTGTACCAGTGAAGCTGCAGAGCAAGATGGTTGGCCAGATGCCATGATAGTAGCAATGGTGTTCCCTCCATCTGAAGTCAGGGCATGTACAGCAAAATTGACAGAGCAATCAGAGGAGATTCAGAAGGAGAGACACAAAGCAATAAAAGATCAGAGTCCTTCCAACTAATTAAGTAAACCAGGTAATGTCCACATGCACAGTCATTTGTTTGGCTGGCTGAATTATCTATTGGCAATAAACAAATCGTTGGATGCACAGAATTCAGTGAATTGCTCTTCTGCTTCATTTCAAACCCCTAGTCCAAATTCTCCAACAATGTTTGGTTCTGATATATTTACTATTATTGAGTTCTAGTCCTCTGTGATTATCAACACACCCGCTCTTTGTGCGTGATCAATTTCATCCCAGACACTCGTCTACAAACCTTTGATTTCTTCTTCTTCAGCCTTTGTAGTTGGAGCACAGACCTGGTTTTATATTAACTTTGAAAAAATTACTAAGTTTCATTTTAAATTATACATTGAACTTTTGTTGTTGTTGTTGTTAAAAGGCGGTTGAATGATGGTACAGGAGAGCTCAGAAGGAATAAAAGTTTCTCAAAAATCAAAAAGGGGGTGTGATGCAAAAAAGTGTAGGAATTGTTTGTTTAGAGGTAATTCAGTTGCTCGAGGCTGCACAAGCCTCCTCTCCTCAATACTATTAGCTTTTCCAGTGGTCAGATTAAATAACTGCTGGCCAATACTCAGTGTGGTTTAAGTACTTCATGGTGCCACTCACCGCAGTTGTTCTAGAGACCAACCTCACTGCATGTGAGGGTCCAAAATGCAGCAGCCAGATTGCTGGCGGCAGCTAGTTACAGAGATCATGTGACCTCCCTGTTACAGCAGCTTCACTGGTTGCCAATCCATTTCCAGGCACAATTCAAAGTGCTGGTTTTAACCGATAAAGCCCTAAACGGCTTGGGGCCAAGCTATCTAAAAGACTGCATCTCCCTCTATAAGCCTGCCCGAGCATTAAGATCATCAGGTGAGGCCTTTCTCTTGGTTCTGCCACCCTCACAGGTGTGCTTAGTGGGGATATGGAAGTGGGCCTTCTCTGTTGCTGCTCCCGGACTGTGGAACTCCCTCCCACAGGAAGCTAGACTGGTCCCATCCTTGCTGTCCTTCCACAAGCAGGCAAAGACCTTTCTCTTCAGGCAGACTTTCCCTTAGTAACTGGTGATTTGAGAGGGTTTTTTAAAGTGGATTGTTGTGCTCTGTTGTTTTAAATGTGTTTTAGTATTGATTTTATTATCATTTTAAATGTAAAACTTGTTTAATTCTTTTTAAATATTTGTATGCCTACTGTTTTAGCTTTTAAATACTGTCTTTTTAATTATGTATACCACCTTGGGTTCTTTTAAAGGAGAAAGACAGGAGAAAAACATTTTACATAAACAAAGAAAGAAAGAAAGAAATGTATTTAACATCTAAGAACAAATACCACAACTGAGTCATAGTCGTATGCATATCCTCACCCAGCAGACTTCATGTTATTAAACAAATATATATCTAGTTCTGAACTCTGAAGAATAATAAGATGTGTCTGAAACAATGGATGTGGAGGGGGTAGGCTTCCTAGGTTGGTCTTCCTGGAATTCTTCATTTTCCTTCGATATGAGTCATCAGTATTTTTAAATGTAGCCATTTATTGGAGACCAGCTCAGCTGCAATGTGGCACAGAACACACTAGGTGGTGGTATAAACGTGCCTTGTAGCAAGCTTTTTTTTTCTTTTGCATTAACTGTGCAGATTTTAGAGTTCTGCAAACTTCTGTCTGAGAAGATGACCCAAATTTAAGAGGACCTTAAGCAGAGATTCAACAGTCCTTAAACAGTTAACCAGTTTCACTGCTCACATGTATTGGTTTAGATCAGGGCAGGGAAACTTCCACCCTACAAATAGTTTTAGCTGAAAAAATCCCATCTTCCACAACTAGCATGATAACAATCGTAACAGATTGTGGGAGTTGTCATCTCAGGCTTTTGGAGGGCTGAAGTTTCAGTGCCCAGGCTTAGGTCTTAATCCTTGAAAAAGCTCTTGAGTAACCTCCTTTCTTTTAACAGGGATTACTTAGTAATCTGTTTAATTAGGTAGTTCTCATTAATTAGGTAGTTCTCATTCCACAGTCCTGCTAAAGCAGCACTTTAAGCTGGGGCAGAGTAAAGTGAGCTCATTGGTGCAGTCATACATTTTGAAGTGGAGGCAGTCATTATAACAGTCAGCATTCTATTCTCTGCAGGCAAATTTATAGCATATCATGTGCAACACAAGCCGGAGGGAGCATAGTGACCTTTATGATAGGCGAGGCCTGTGAATGTAGGTACTGTAGTAGAGAAAAGGTTAGAGTGTTGAGGAAATCACCAAAGATTCACAGAGAAAATAAAGTTACATTCTGAGAGAGATGGTGTTGAACTCTTAATTGTTAGTTAGATGCAACTAAGTTATATACAAGACACTATAATAACATGTTGTTATGGAAAGGACTATATTGTTTGAATCAAGAAACAAGCCTGAATCCATCTGGAAATCTTTAATGTCTTCTGCTAGAACCACCAATAAAAGCAAATTTTTAATGATCAGTAAGTATAGAATCTATTGAAATGTATATCATCAATTTGTAGTGGAGGTTTTCAAGATAAGAGTTGCAAGAAGAAAGGGAGAATTTGTGTTATTTGAAAGCACTTTCAAAGCTTCTGTGTTGTAATTTGCAGGCAGGCAAAAGTATCAGACAAGATTTTGTATTCCTAGCTCTAACCCCAATGAGCATGACTCAGTTTCTCCTCTGCTTCTCCCTCTTTAAAAAAATAATAATTAAAATTTTGAATCAACATTATATTGTGCTGATATATACTAATATATTGTATATATCAGTATATTAACTTTAGAAGTTTGAACACCCCTTACCTTCCAAGTGGCATGCAAGGACTGTTTTAAAAAACAGACTGCTATAAAAGAGAACAAAAAACTGACATGCTATAATGGAAAAATAAACGACACAATGAGCAATTAATTAATTCAGCCAATTTTAAACCACTTCCAGATCAGCCCAGTCAGACTGGCATAGTGAAATAAACTTAACATTATAATCAGTTGAATTAAACCACCAGAGTTAAATGAATAGCAGCAGAGTTAAATAAAAGATGAAGTAAACAGGACAGGCTTTGTCTGGCACCTCAAGGTGTCCCTTGGGAGGAAATTCTACAGGTGAGGCACAACCACAGAAAAAGCCCTCCTACTGCAAGTGGGAACCATAATCAGGAAGAGGGTCTCCGTGTCAGTCTCAGCCACCAGGTAGGTTTATGAGAACTGAAAGGAGTGAACAGGAGTTAGTACAGTGGGAAAGTGAAGTTGGAGCAGTCTATTTTGGTGTGATTTAATTATCTGACTTCGTACAAATGGTACAAGTTGTTTCCTTGATTCAAAAGGCAAATTAAACCTGCTGTTCAGTTTGGTAAACTAAGATAAAAATGATGTCCATGTGGCTAGAATTGACAACTTTCACAACAGCAACCTTCCCCCTCCCACCCCCACCCCACCCCGGTATTGAAGGGTAGAGTATATTGTAAGAAAATTCTTCATATGGTGATAGTGGCCTGGCAATATCATAAAAAAACTCTAGCGCCAATAAGGTGAAGCACCGTATCATCCCTATATCTTGTTGCAAATTTATTTGCAACCCCACATTCTGTCTGTGGTTTGTGTGACTGGGAGGGGCTTTTCTGGGCTGGGGTGATTGTCTATTTATCCAGCACTAACCAATCTGTTCCAGCCTTTGAATTCAAAGAGAGCTCTGCCTCTCTTCTGAATGTTCTTTCCCTCTCTTTCTTCTCTTGGTGGTGGTGGTTTGTTTGCTGTTGATCTGTTCAGTTGGTTGCTAAGTATGTGTGCAGTAAAGAAAGCAGTATAAACAAGTCTGTAATTTCAAGCAACTGTACGTAAATACATGTTTTTTTATTCTTTCTCCTACAAATGTCGCGGAGTGAGTTACTGAGACTTTAAGTGCCAGTTAATGAGAAACGGGTGGACTCTGGGGAACTTGTAGCTATTCTCCTCTGTGGATCTCTGTGCTTCTACTGTGTTTTTTTAAAAAAGAATTTTGCCAGAAATTCAAAACTCTGCAACATATTTAAGTCTAAAGAATCATGGCTCCTTCAATTCACATGTGGGGGTCAGAGTGCAATTGGCTCCTAATCCACATATTCAGCTTACATGTGGAAATAAAGGTAAGAACAGGGCTGTGGGAAAACCTGTGCCATGTTACATGACTTGGCCTTTCAGAATTATATTGTCTGTTTGCATTTCAGTACACAAGCAGGAGGTGGCCAGCTCAATGATTACAGTGGCCATTTCCCTATTTTATAGAGAATAGCTCCTTGAAGGCACTCTCTGTTTTCAGAATGTCAGTTGACACTGCATGTAAAGTACAAGAACCAAAAGAAGGGAGAACAGGGGCCGTGATGCTACCCATCATTAATTCCTTGACAGTACACAGAGCAACTACATGAATTTGAGGGCATAGTCTGCCCCACTATGATGAGATGTGTTTCTACTTAAATTCCAGCATACATCTATACACATAAAGGTGCTGGACTTAATGATCGATACAATCCCTTCCAGCTCTGCAGTTTTAAGATGATGATTAAGGTGATAAATAGAGCACATGTTATGTAAAATAGTATTTTCTTTTGGGGTGAAATGTTTCCTTTTTTAAAAACTGTGTTTCCTTTTTTTTGATGCTGTATAAGGTGGCTGTCTCGCTAATGAGATCAATTCAGCCTCCTTTTCAGTCTCTACACAGTTGAATCCTACTTTAATGCTTCCTCCGTACTTTAACCTGAATCTGCTCTGTGAAAGAACAGAGGTATTTTAATTTTTAAAAGGGGTACCTTCCCAATTAGTAACCATATAGCTACTCACCTACAAGAGCCAGCAATGTGCCAGATCCTCTACTTATTTCTGCTCCACACTCTGTGTTCACAAAGCTTAGTTCGATGGATCTGGGAAGGAGTAATAGGGGAGCAAACGGGGTTTGAATCCTTCCTTCACCCCAATATTAGATATCGGGTCTAATCCGCACAATCAGGTATGATGAGGTTGACTGATCAAGTATTCTATCATTCTTCATCGTGGCCTCTGTGAATGCACACAATAGGGTTTAACAGTGCCTGCGCTGGTTCTCTCGGAATATTCTAGAGCTTTTTTGAAAAAAGTAACAAAGTTAGAGTTGCCCCTATCGCGCATGCTCCGCCCGCCTCAGTCCTCAGTTCCATTTTACCGCCGTCGCGTTTGGAACCTCTCGGTATAGAGCTCATTTTCTTATTACTTCTATATACTTCTGATGGATATTTGGCTTTGCAATTGGACTGTTTTTTCGTTTCTGAACTCCCTCTGTTGCCCCTGACCACAGATTGTCTGACTATTCTCTTTTCGATTGTGGATTCGGTTTTTCCCGCCACTTTGCGCTTGTTGATTGCCGCTGCGGGGAACCTTGTTATCCGTTTCCGAATCCTATTATCCCCGGAAATCTCCTATTTCACCTTATCATCGGTGATTTTCCCCGTCCTTCCCTGCTTTATGTCCCGCTCAGGACCATTTAGTAGGTGTAAGTCGTGCTCCCGCAAGTTACCATTCTCCGACGGGCACGACTCTTGCTTATTTTGCTTGGGGGAAGCTCATCAACCCCAATCCTGTAGACATTGTAAACAGTTCACTAAGGCCGCCCTCAAGGCGCGGGAACAGCGACTGAAGATATACCTTTGGGACAAGACTTTGTCGTCGTCCAAACCATCCGACATGGAAACAACTTCCACTGCGTCGGCTACCCCTCGTTCGGAAACTCATGTTGCCTCTCCATCGCACGCAACTGCATCGAAGGTCATCGAAAAGCCAACAAAAAAGGTTTCTTCGACAAAAAGACTTACCACGGTGCCGAAATCCGGCTCGACCTCCTCTTCTAAGGACCCTGGAAAACAGACGAAAAAGGATAAAAAGGATAAGTCTAAAGAACTGAGAAAGCGTCTGTCACTGATATTGACGTCGTTGCCTTCACCAATCCTGGAAGACTCGTCTAGGGATAGAGAGTCCCTGTCGGAGGCTCCTGCCTCACTTCCACTGAGGCAGTCCACTGCCCTTGTGCAGAGCGGTCGATCTCCGACGCCGAGCCAGCTAGTTCACACTATTACTAGCCCGGCTACTGCCCCTTTAAGCCCTGTTTCCACCGGGCGGGCATCTCCGGCACCCTCGACGCCGGTTTCCTTTTCATCGAAAGAGCCTTCCCCACCCCGTAAGAAGGCTGCTAAAACCAAGCATCTCTCGCCTGATCGGCATAGAAAATCTCGACGAGAGATAGTGGTTATACCTCGATCTGCTCGACGTCGACAAAAGTCCAAATACGATGATCGAGACTATATCGACGTCCATCGTGGGAGATCGCACCGTCAACGTCGTCGATACGACTCCGACTCCGACTCTACGTCGAGTGAGGACAACTATAGAAGGAAGAAAAAGGTCAGATATGTGTATGCCTTGTCGTCTTCTTCCTCTTCCTCATCTCCTCCTCGACGTCGACGCTGAAAGTATGTCGACGTCGATGCCGCTCGAAGCCCTAAGCCCTCCCGGAGAGGCAAAGAAACATCCTCGAAGGCACACTCGACGTCGAAGCCTGCACAACCTAAGACTCACTCGACGTCGATACCTCAAACTTCTGAATCTGACAGCAGGAAGCGTAGGAGAGATAAACACCTGCTTTCTGATACTGATGAGGGTGACCTCATCTCCTCAGATGACTCCTGCCAAGGCCGTGAGGTACCGTCTGAAGCGTCTGAAGGAACACCTATACGAGGAGACCCGCTAGAATCGGATGCTGGAGACCCTCACCCATCTTCCCCTTCAGAAGACTTTTCCTCCTACGTCCAAATGATCACAAGAATGGCAAAAACTCTAAAGATGCAGACCATCGAACCGCCCCCACCATCGGACGATCTTATCTTTGGGGATATCAATCAGGAGAGAACTGCCCCACTCAGCTTGGGGTTCATCTCAGCAATAATGGACCTTATCAAAGAGTGCTGGACCAAACCATCCACCTCAGCTCCTGTATCCCGCAGGACTGAAAATTTGTATCGCATACATGGTGAAGACACGAACTTCCTATTAAAACATCCCATCCCAAATTCCCTTATTGTGGAATCCAGTTCTTCTAGGTCCTCTACGAAATCACACATCACACCCACCAACAGAGAAGGACGTAAACTTGATGTACTGGGAAGGAAAATCTACTCCCTTACAACCTTTTTGCTCCGTGTCGCAAATTATCAGACTGCGATGGGAGCGTACCAAAGACAACTTTGGGCGAGAGTACTCCCCACTCTCCAAGCAGCCCCTGATGACACCAGACAGGGACTGTTAAACACCTATGCAGAAGCCCAAACCGTGTCTAAGCATCAACGCCTAGCGGCACGTCATTCAGCAGATGCTGCTGCCAAAACACTTATGTCGGCCGTTACACTACGAAGACATGCATGGCTCAGATTTTCGGGCATCATAGATGATGTTAAGACCCGTATCGAAGATCTGCCCTTTGATGCCAAAGGTTTGTTTAATGAGAAAACTGATGACAACCTTGAAAACCTACATAAAATAAAAAAGACAGCAAAATCATACACCATGCAGCAGCAACCCAAAAACAAATATCAGTGGCGTAAGCAATACCCACACCAATACCAACAACCGGCGTCCCAATCTTACCACCCGTACAAAAACCAGAACCAGGCCAGGTCCTTTCAAGCCTCATCCTCCACTTCTACGTTTCGTCCACAGTCTGCCTCTCAACGCCGTCAACCCTACAAACCACCTCAGAAAAAGTCTAAACAGTACCTTTGACTCGGCACTACAAGATCACGACTCCACCACTCGGCTCGCACCATACCTGCACAACTGGATGGACATTACGCAAGACTCTTGGGTCTTAAACATTATTCAATTCGGCTACCGACTGGAATTTACAGAATTACCTCCTCTAGGACAGGTCAAGTTTACATCCGTCGATCCTGTTCTAGAAGAAGAGATTCTCACCTTGCTACAAAAATATGCCATTCAAATAATACCAATGCGGGACGTGGCAAACGGATTCTACTCCCGTTACTTTGCAGTGCCAAAGAAAGACGGAGGCATAAGACCTATTCTGGATCTAAGGGAACTAAACACGTACCTTCATCCTCGTCGATTCCGGATGGTCACGCTAGAGTCCATTCTGCTAACGTCCATTTTGTTAACGCGGTATCCTGCAAGCCGCTAGCTGAGAGTTCATTTTGTTAACGCGGAATCCTGCAAGCCGCTAGCTGAGAGTTGATTCTGGTCCTGATGGTAAAAATAACTCACACAGACACGTTCTCTTCCAGCCCGACACGTGTATTTACAGCAAATATACAAAGTGGCAGCGTGACAGCATGAAATCAACATTTGTAGAAGTGGTGGTGGTGTTCTGTACAACTCAACTATATACACATAAGCATCTGCCCTTGCCCAATCAGGGCAGATGTTGCATCATCCAGTCTTCACCCAGATGTTGCATCATCCTTTCTATAGTCACTGTGACTCAGCACTTTTATACTTACACACCTGCGTGACATGGCAGTTCATTAGTACTTCTGCTCTGCTCTGTTCAGGCCTGTAAATTTTTTTATACTTTGACAACCTGTTAAGGAAAAAGGACTGGTTTGTCGTCATAGACCTCAAGGACGCTTACTTTCATGTGACCATTCACCCTCATCACAGGAAATACCTCAGGTTCATGTTCCAAAACACCATATATCAATACCGTGCTCTTCCGTTCGGTCTATCAACAGCTCCAAGAACATTCACAAAGTGCATGGCCCCAGTAGCAGCCTACCTTCGTCTCCAGGGCATACAGATATTCCCTTACATCGACGATTGGCTGGTGGTATCCCCGTCCAGGCGAAGGGCTCTGCAAGACACCCGGTTAGTTCTCCACACACTGAACAACCTCGGGTTATCTGTCAACCACAAAAAATCCCACCTTCTACCATCACAGGTGGTCGACTACATAGGAGGAAGACTAAACTCTCTCCAGGCGCGAATCTTTCTACCACCAGATCGTATAAAGAAAATCAAAAAGGCTGTTTGCAAATTTCGACCACATCAAACTATATCAGCAAAGCATGCACAACATCTGCTGGGTCTGATGGCCTCTACAACGCCGGCATTAACTCATGCCCGCCTGAAAATGCGGTCTCTCCAGGCATGGTTCTTGGCCCTATTCGACCCCATTCTAGATGCTCCCCGGAAGCGATTGCCGGTCACAATGGAGTTAGTGCAACAACTAAGGTGGTGGACTTTTTTACCAAATCTCCTAATCGGTCGACCTTTCCGCCCGTTACAGTTAACTGTTCAGGTAACTACAGACGCGAGTCCCACGGGTTGGGGAGCACACTGTGCGTCCCATCGCATTCATGCACTGTGGTCCAGACGGGAAAGACTCCTGCACATCAACCATCTGGAGATGCTTGCCGTCATAAAGGCGTTCAAGGCATTCCTTCCTCTAGTACAGGGTTGTGGTGTACAAGTTATAACGGACAATACCACGACCATGTACTATATCAACAAACAGGGAGGGACACGATCACTGTCCCTGCTCTTTCTCTCGATACACCTGTGGGAATGGTGTTACCAACAGCACGTGTTCCCGGTGGCACTTCATATCTCCACCACAGACAACCAAATTGCGGACAATTTGAGCCGCCTTGCAACTCAGACCCACGAATGGGAGCTGGACGAGGAGATCTTCCACCTTCTATGCAGCAGATGGGGCACTCCTGTCATAGATATGTTCGCCTCCGAAGTCAACAAGAAATGCATGAGGTACGCCTCCCGTGCGGGGAAGGGCATACGCTCTCTAGGAGATGCCTTCATGATCCCATGGGAACAAGGTCTCCTTTACCTATTTCCACCGTTACCACTCATCCAGAGGACACTAGTCAGGGCTCGACAACTGAGGTCCAGTGCGATTTTCATTGCACCGTGGTGGCCTCGTCAGCCTTGGTTTTCAACCCTCCGAATCATGGCGGTGGACGTGATGAGACTACCGAACATCCCTCACCTCTTGACGCAGGACTCAGGCCAAGTTCTACATCCAGACCTCGAGTCGCTACATTTGACAGCCTGGATGATCACCCATCTATCAAAGAGGTCTTAGACAAGTCAAGAAAACCATCGACCAATCTCCTGTATAAATATAAATGGAGGAATTTTCTCAAATTTACCGTGTCAAATCATCTGCAAGCTTGCCCTGTATCATTATCCACCTTGCTTCGATACCTTCGTTACCTGTTTGACTCTGGTTTGACACTATCCACCCTCAAAGTTTACATTTCCGCAATCGTATCCTTTCAACCTCGTGATTCAGACTCTGCAAGATTCTTCTCCCATCCTACCCTCAAATCCTTTCTAAAGGGCCTCTCCAACATTAGACCACCTACAAAACCTCCGATACCGCAGTGGTCTCTGCAAGTGGTTCTCCATGCGCTGACGCGTCACCCTTTTGAACCTATGGCATCTTGTGACATCCGTCTGCTGTCATTCAAGATGTTATTCTTAGTTGCCATCACATCTGCCAGAAGAGCAAGCGAATTGGCTGCCCTGCGATCTGATCCTCCTTATCTCCAATTTTTCAAATATAAAGTCACCTTATACCCGGACATTTCTTTCCTACCTAAAGTTGTATCTGATTTTCATCTGAGTCAACCCCTTATATTACCTACATTGTTCCCAGATCCTACATCAGACATTGAGCGCATGCTCCATTCGTTGGATGTCAAAAGAGCCCTGGCATACTATGTGTCACGTACCAAAGAATTTCGTACGACTCAGAAACTGCTCCTGTGTTTTTCTGGACAGCACAAGGGCTCTCCAGCTTCCTTGTCTACCCTCTCCAGATGGCTTGTCTCAACCATCTCCCTTGCCTATGAACTGCAAGGCAAAGCTCCTCCTGCAGGTCTCAAAGCACACTCCACTAGAGCTGTTGCAACATCTACGGCCCTGCTGCGTGGTGTCGACGTGCCAGACATCTGTAGAGCAGCTACTTGGTCCAATATATCAACCTTTGTAACACATTACAGACTGGACCTCAGGGCTAAAAAAGAGACGAGCTTTGGGAGAGCGGTACTGACATCCATCCTTCAGTGACGGCCCTCCTTCCGGTAAGTGAGCTTGCTAGTCACCCTATTGTGTGCATTCACAGAGGCCACGATGAAGAAAGACAGGTTACTTACCTGTAACCATGGTTCTTCAAGTGGACCTCTGTGAATTCACACATCCCGCCCGGCCTCCCCACTGTCCGTCACTGATTATATCTGGACTGATTATGTCTAGAATGAGCTCAAGCTCTTGTGGCGGATAAATGGAACTGAGGACTGAGGCGGGCGGAGCATGCGCGATAGGGACAACTCTAACTTTGTTACTTTTTTCAAAAAAGCTCTAGAATATTCCGAGAGAACCAGCGCAGGCGCTGTTAAACCCTATTGTGTGAATTCACAGAGGTCCACTTGAAGAACCATGGTTACAGGTAAGTAACCTGTCTATTTTAATTTTGATTGCTTATTAGTTCTTAGATTTAAAAAATAATCCAAGTGTGTGTGATTGCTTATTAGTTCGTGGATTTAAAAAAATCTTTTATTCAAGTGTATTATGTTCACAATAAATTCATATCAACGGTACTGAATGTGATAGTTTATGTTACTATTTTTGCATTAAAAATAAGCAAATGTAAAAATGTATCTGAAAAGTAGAGAACGTTGATCTTTTCCTAACTGCCTTGAACCCCCACCCACCATAAAAAACCCAATGCTGGTGTCCTTAGAAGGTTTCCATGCTCTGCTCATTTTCTGTTTAGGAATTAGCCTTGTAAACCCCCTTTGAACATCTTCTGCGCCAGTGGGTGTCACAAATACTGTAACTTAGATCCCAATTACCATCTTCAGCACCATAAAAGCAAAAGAAGATGCATTGCTTTTTACAGTGGACTTTTGGGTGTGGGTGTGTGTCTCTTACGATGGTTTGGTGTGCTTTGCACTGAGACGATACTGTTTCACAATAATTCTCATGTGGTTGCAATTCACACTGTTTACTAATCTCAGCAGGACAGCCACCATCCAATAAAGCATGCATAAATCTGTCCTTTGAAGATACAAATCAGTAGGTGATTGCAAGCTGTCTTGTACATCTTATCTCATGCTGCTGTGGGCTTCTAAAACGAGCAATAAGCAGTGTCACTGCTCAGATTGCAGGGGGATCAGATGGGAGGGGTCCAACAATGTTACTGTTGAGAAGAGACCATTTAGAAGATCATGCATCCATGATTTGAATCAAACTGAGCGCTAGAAGGGGATAGGGCATGTCAATTTCATAAACAATGTCTATTTCTCAGAAATGTAAGCAATGTCTGAAAGCAGCGAGAGAGCATTCTGGGCACTCATCAAGATTTGGCCTACTCTGGTGATCCAGATCCTCTACAACTAAGTTTCAGTCCTCATTCTACACATCACAACCTTCCATAAAAAACAGCTAGACTCTAATTGACCTGGCTCCTAGTAAATCCTGTTCAGCTTTTGGGAAGGAAACAGTTGAGATTCATGTGGGTTTGTTGGAATCAGCAGGAAAAGCAGCCTCATAAAAATGCACTGTCTGGTTTGAAATGTAATAATTAAGAGCAATTACATTATGTTCATCACTAATTATGTGGGTGGAATTTCATAACAACTGGCACATGTAAACAGATCACAAGACAACATGATTTGATCGCAACAGATAAATTGTGTGCAACATAATGAATGAAGTATGATTTAAAACAAGAACAAACTATGCACTCCTGAGAACAAGAGTTCAAAGAACTAATAACTACAGGTAAGGCTGTAAATAGTGCCTAGCATGGGAATAGTAGAGCCTTCGTTTTATGGGTTTGTTCTCTGTTGGCATTATGCAGAGGTTGGTGGTTCTCAAACTTGGGTCCCCAGATGTTATTGACCACAGCTGTCAGAATCCTTGACCATTGGCACTGCTGGCTGTGGACTCTAAGAGCTGTGATCCAGCAGCTTCTGAAGACACAAGTTAGGGACCTCTGAAGTAAATAATAGAGTGGTGGATGTATGAAAGTGGGTCTTTCTGTGTTACAGCAATGTTGCTTATTAGGCAGGGACTTAACCTCTACATGTATAGGATGCAACTGTAAGTTTGTAAATCTATACCTACCTCACTTGAATTCAGTGGAACTTACTTTTGAGTAGAGATAAAGAACTGTACACTTCTATAGCAAGTACTTACGTTACTGTTTTCTTGAATGCACCTTTCCTTTAGGACCACTGGGATTTATTTGCTGCTTATTAACAAAAAGGATTTATCTTCATTTTTAGGCTGGTTTTTCTGCTAGCTAGCATTGCTTTGTATTTCTCTCCCTGAATCACATGCAGAGAAAAACACAGACAAATTTGCTTCTTTCTCCTAGTTTAAGGTTGTCTTCTCCAAGTCCTTTTGGGTATCTCAGAAAAAGGCAGAAAGGCTTGCAACCCTATGGGGTAACCCCACTGAGGTTACCCACCCACGTTTTGTATAAAGCATATAGTTATATAAAGCTTTCCTGCATACAAGCAGGCAAAAACCTTTCTCTTCAGGCAGGCTTTTCCTTAATGACTGGTGGTCTGAGAGAGGTTTTAAATGGATTGTGGTGCTCTGTTGCTTTAAATGTGTTTTAATATTGATTTTATTTACCATTTTAATATAATACTTGATTAATTCTTTATGCATACTTATTGTTTTTAGCTTTTAAATGCTGTTTTTTAATGATGTATCCCACCTTGGGTCCTTTTAAGGAGAAAGGCAGGATAAAAATATTTTAAATAAATAAATAAATAGTAATTGTCCTACACATTTCAGTAGATGATGCAGTTCTACATGTGTAGTTCTACATGTCCCTAAATGGCATGGTTTCAGGCTACCTGAAGTACTGTGTCTTCTCATATGAGCCTCCTTGGCATCTAAGATCATCAGAGGAGACCCTTCTCTTGGTCCCATTTGCCAGCACAGGCTTGGCTGATGGGGACACGGGAGAGGGCCTTCTCTGTGGCAGCTCCCAGTTTATGGAATGCTCTCGATCGGGAGATCAGGCTGGCCCCCTCACTTTTGTCCCTCTACCAATGGCTGAAGACCCATCTTTTCAGACAGGCATTCAACAATCATGATTGCATCCCTGAATGCCATTTTTAAGTTAAGATAGTTTTTAATGTTTACCTGTTTTCAGTTATTCAATTGTATTGTAATTAGTGTATAGTTTGCTGTTTAATGTTTAACTTATTATGTTTTTAATTCTATACTTTTAATATTGTGAGCTGCCTTGGGGCCTTTTGTTTTATATTTTTATTTCTTTTATTTTTATTTATTTATTTTATTTTATTGGATTTCTACCCCGCCCATCTAGACCAAAGGTTTACTCTGGGCGGCATTACAAATTTAAAAACAGTTAAACCAATAAACATGCACTCTAAATCCAAGATGGTAAGGTGTGAATTTAAGATACAGCAGGAGGGAAAGCCTGCCCAAATAGCCAGGTCTTGAGTTTGCTTTTATATGAACAAACAAACAAACAAATAAATAAAGTGCAAATAGATCGAATCCAAATACCAGATAAGCCTTTTTAGATAGTAGGCTACTTAGGTAGCATGTATTCAGACTTTACTTGGGAACTGTGTGTACCCTTTGGAATGCTTATGGAACTGGGCTGATGTATTAAAGATTAACATGTTAATTGGGTGCATCTGGAGTTACCTTGGTTGTCACCCACTCAAAGGCAGCACCCAGAGGAGACGGGGCAGGGAAGCCAGGGTGCTGCAGAGAAAGTAACAAGCATAGTGGATTAAATCAAATTGTTAGTCCTAACTACAGTAGACACATTGCGTAGGTCTCAGTGGTAATTTGGTAAATCAGTATTTATCTACATTCCCTTGAGTCAGTGGGTCTGTTCTACATGAGATTAGCAACTGGATTTATGCGAATATTTACACCAATTCTTAACCAGGGCTGTAGCTAATCTGAGTATTTCTCTTCCCTCTAGATGTTTGGTGTTTGGTTTGCTGCACTATTTTTGTGTGTAATAGTAAAAGGTGAGATTATGGGATTAAGGACAATAATAACTGACCTTAAATGTATTATACTGTTTTAGTTCTGCTGATTCTTTTTCTTTTGTTCTAACTAACTGAGTGATGCAAAGGTCCTTTCTCCTATTCTTTTTTGGTTTGGTTTTATAGCTGTGTCAGATTTGCTGCATTTTATTTTTTAAATTTTAATTACATTTATTTCATTTTTTCCCTTGTTTATATTTTCAGCCGCTCAGAGATCTTTTGTTACAGAAATGCCTATGAATGGTAGCTATAAAGAAACAAATTCATTTAGATATAGTTAGAAATTCTGTAGACTAATTTCTGTGGTTATTTACCTGATTTAGGATAGCAGCAATGTTGTCTAAACTGGACCTTTTACAAGTATGGCTTTGGTCTGTTTCACATAAACAGTCCATGAGTGACATGAAAGTTGTTCAAAGTTGTATTTCCATGGTAGCTGCTTCCTATGCATATTAGTCTCATCAGTGTTTTCCCACACCTACAAGCCAAGAGCAAGGTTATACTTACAGAGCAAAGTTACATCCCTCCTCATCTGTTATATAAGGATAAGATATCGGGCATCTTTGCTGGAGCAGATCTTGTGGAAGCATTGTGCTAAATACATGACTGTGCAGCTGAGGGCATACGGAGTTCAGTTGTTAGAGAAACAACTTGTTTGCAGCTCTCCAATCTATACAACACCTGTCCTAAAACTCAGACAACTTGTTCAACTTCCTAGTGGCACATTGCTGATTTTTAGCAGCCCAGTAAATGTAGAGTTCCATATGTAGTATAAGGGAAGGAAAGTCAAACAGAGTAAGGAAGAGCAGTTGTATGGCTGGGGTGAAATGAAGAAATGTGGAGTTTGGCAAAGTTACTGTTCTGGGTGACAACTCCCAGAATTGTCACCCAGACAAACTAGTAACAGCTGGTGGATTCTGGGAACTGGGAAGCAAACAAAGCAACTTTTCCAAAGTCAAGAGGGCAGAAACACTTGTCCCCTTATCTTTCTCAAAAGTGGCAAAAAGAGAAACACTTATAATTTAGGTGATACTGAATTAAAAATATTAATCACTCATCCCATCTGCCACAGGTTCAGAAATTTGTTATTCTAGACTTGGCTGCTTTGAAAATGGGCCCCCTTGGAGTGGAACCCCACAGCGGCCAGTGCTGGGTTTTCCAGAACCTCCAGATGTTGTTAATACTGCTTTTCACTTGTACACTAGAGAAAATCCAGAATATTTCCAGGTAAGAGTCAGTTCTAATAATGAATATTGTCTCATTGAAATCCTATTCAAACGTTTTATAACTTACTGGAATAAAGATGTAAAACATGTGTGTGTGTTTGGGTGTGTGATTAGCCCTGCCTCTTTCATCATGTCTGTTGTCCTCCACACATGGATGGTTATATTCTGAAGAGGAGAGCCTTCTTTATCTATGGATGCTGTCCGCATCTTTCAGAATCAACATTCTCCATAGGTGACCGTTGCTCCGTTGCCAAAAAGGTGGACATGGAGGACAAGGAACATGTGTAACTTGTATTGTAGACAAGAAGCTACTTTTAGGACAGAATATGGAGAGACAGAATAGTTTTGTATACGCAAAAGTGTCAGACAAGGGTGCATTTGTACATGCAGAACATATCATATGGAAAGCTGGACTAGATTCAGAAGAAGGAGGAGTAAAAATTTGTTGGAGGTATGCAGATTATACCATTTTATTGGCTTGAGTTTCCAAGAGCTGAGCAGGGCTGTTGAGGACAGGACATTTTGGAAATCACTCATTTATAGGGTCACCATAGGTTGGAGACGAACTGATGGTGATATAAAATTATGTTTTACCTTCTTTCCTTTCAATGTGTATTCAGTGCTTTGTGTTACTCTCACTGCGTATGGGCCAGTATAAAGGAGCCCGTTCATTAGAAATGCACCCTAAAACACATTCCTTTCTTACAAAGATAAGCGGCCTAATGGTTTTTCAGAACACTGCTGGAAAACACCACAAGGACATTACTCCCCCTCCTGGCTGGGAGCCAGGGAGACAGGGAAGGAAAAGATAAGGGAAAAGTCCCCATGAAAGGAAGCTTAAGTTGTAACAGACATACCGATGTTTTATCATGTGAGATAAGGACCAGAAGCACTAACAGAAAACTTAACTCTTTGTTCCAAAAATACCAAAACATCTATTGTATCTTACAGTTGAATCCATGTAATCATGTAATCAGTATACCGTATTTCTGATGTTTGTATAAATGTGTTATAACTTGTCACAAGGCTGACCGTCGGTACAAGGTTGTGCCAGAACAATTTGGATGCAAACTGTTCAAGAAAGTTGAGACATTTCATCTTGTGATCTCTGCTTGTTATGGAATAAGATCCCTATAAAGTTATGCTTATTCGTTTAAGATATGCCTATTCTGTTGAGACGGATTGATTTGGGTGGACACCTCTTTCGTTTCCAGTCTGCAGATTGTCTTTCAGTAAATCAAACTCTATATTTTATAAAAGCAATCTTGTGTGCTTGGTGATATTTTCTATCCCTCTCACAGATAACCCACAGGTTGGACCTGCCAGAGGTATTGAACCAGAATTCTTACTTCAATGGCACTTAACAATTATTACAGTTCTGGGTAACAGCCTAAAAAATGTTCTGTCTTACAAAACTGAGAGAACTAATAAATTAATTCCGCTTTTCTTAAAATATTTTAATTTTGTCTACATCTCACCAGGGATGTTGGTAAGTCTTTGGGACCCGAGTCCCAGGTCCAAGCACAAGTCTGAGTCTCTGAGTCTTTGGCCCCACCTCTGAGGTTTGGAACTCAGACTGCATATCTGCCGCCCAGCTGATAGGTCAGCACAGGCACAGAGAGGGTAGGCCTATGAGCCTGGCCCCCTGCCTCCACCCCTGCTGCTGCCACCATTGGCCTACCTGCCACCTCCACCACCACCTGCTGCCATCTTCAAAGCAAGCAGGCCTAGCTTCCCTTCCAGGAGCCAAGGGCCAGCCAGCTGATGGTCACAGAACTTACAGGAAGAGGTGGGTTGGAGGACCTGCCCACAGACTCCCTGTATGCTAGAGTGATCCTCCTGTTTCAGAGGGCCTGCCTGCGTCGGCCTATCAGCTGGGTTCGAGTCGTGAGTCATGAGTCCCCCCCAGAAACCCCAGAGTCAAGTTGCCATTGTGACTTCAGTCGGACTCGAGAGTGAGTCGCAACTCGTGAGTCCCCACCCCTGGATCTTACCTATCATTATTAATTTATTTCTATCTGCTAAAGAGTGGAAATACTAAGCAAGAGTATTTATGTCTTTTTCTGTATTGATTTAGGAAATATCTGCTATAACTCCATCAACAATAAGAGTTTCAAATTTCAGAACAAACCGGAGAACACGTTTCATTGTACATGGCTATGTTATTGGTGATGATTATGATCGGCTAATACAGATATGCAGGGTAAAAGTATTTATTATTAAAATAATAAAATGATTCTGTTATTTTATATCCATAATGTGTTTGTCACCTTCCTTCTCACTGTCCGTGAAATGTTAGCACATGCTACAGTGTTCTAATTATAGGAACCTTCATTTTTCATCTTAAAATGTAATGCAGATTACTCATTCCTGAAATATAATCATAATATAAAGTAGAATTTTGCAGTTCTTATATTGATATGTTACAATGGTTCTAAATAAGAAGGAATTAGGCCTGTTTTCAAGGGTATTTCACAGATATTTCAAAGTGTTGTGGCTATGCAGCTTTGAGGTCATGTTGCTTAAAGGCTGTTTAATCTGTGGACTGCTAGTCATGCATAAATGTTTATTAGAACTGAGTTTTGGAATAATACTAACATTGAAAATATGTTACAAACACTACTTGCGTTACAGTGGAATGTTAAAAGCTGAATATCCTAAATAGCTTGGCATATAACTCATTACTGGCTATGGATATAAACTCATACGTGGAACTGCTAATTTTTGCTCCTCATTTGCAAGATATTTTTTGCTGCTGCTGCTGCAAAGAGTCATTGGATAAGAGCCTAGTAAGTCAAAATTACAATAGGTCTTTTTGAATCAATGGAACTTACAGAGGAATTGACTCACGAAATCCCTATTGATTCAATGGGGCTTGTTGTTGTTTAGTCGTTAAGTCGTGTCCGACTCTTCGTGACCCCATGGACCAGAGCACGCCAGGCCCTCCTGTCTTCCACTGCCTCCCAGAGTTTGGTCAATGGGGCTACTCCACTGCAATTTACTATGCTAAGCAAAAGGATTTAAGCCATTATCTTATGCACGCTAGAAGAAATCCATAAGAACAAAAGCAGGCCAGCCACTGCCATTCCATCCCCCTTCCTGGGTTTTTGCACCCCAAACAGTCTATGCTATGACCTCTAAGAAAGGTCTGTTCTCACTGAGCAGTTTCCCTCATACCTTAATTTCTTCCCTAAAAGTTTTTTTGTGGGGAGAGAAGAGGACCTTCTAAAAACCTCAGAAATCCCTAATATCTACTGATACCTCCTTGTGCAGGGGCAATATCCTTCTTTACTACATAAGCAGTGGTATTCATACCCTGAACATGGAAAACAGAGGGAACAAGTGGAAGTCACAACAGAAAGTTCAGGATTATTTTAAGGCTAGTACTGTATTTGGAGAACTGATATGGCTATTAGTATCATGGATTACGATCTCCTTCTCTTCTAGTTCTTATTTTTAGCCATATATAGCATTTTCTTTGTTGCCAGGGAGTATTGTGGAAAAAGTCCTAACGACTATAGTATTTTCCTAGGTGATAATCAGAAAAATGCTGATTTCATTTAACTATTACTTTGTGGGCTTTTCAGCTCCTGCTTCAAAAGGAAGATATAAACTGTATTGTTGTAAACTGGAAAGATGGTGCTGCTAACCTGTATATACAAGCCGTGCAAAACATCCGTGTTGTTGGAGCTGAGATAGCTTATTTGCTGGAGTATCTTGAGGTAAATATTCTCTCTCTCTCTCTCTCTCTTCCCCCTCACAAACTATTTCATGTTTGATGTGTGTTTTTCTCTTTAGAATTATAACACAGTGATTCTTAAGGAATAGTAGTAGCATCATTTGACTTTATTTGGCAACATTTTTGAAACCTGAAAGAAACAGCACAGTAGCAAAGGGGCCAAGAATTGGGACTGGGAATGGGTACAGTTTGTACATGTGTGTAAACCAAAAATTGAACATAAGTTGGAAATCATCCTTGGGTGTTTTTCCCCAAACTTATTTCCCTATATTTGGCAGGTCCTGGAATGTTAGGTTTGAAAATGAATGCAGTAATGGAGACATTAGAAGATTTATGTTGTTGATGTTGGGAGGTGAACTTGTTTAATTCATTGAATTAAGATTAATTCATTGATTCATTAATTAAGTAGTTGATTATGGAATAAATAGTGAGATTTACAGAAAATGGTGTGTAGGTAATTAATATTGACACCTAATGGTACATTGTTATGCGGTTCTTCAAAAGTGCTGATTTTATTGTTATAAAGTAGCCTTCTACAATCTGATCTTTTTTCTGATGGACTACACATCTCATAATATAGATGTTGGCTGGTGATGGTAAGATCCAACATGTCTGAAAACTGTCATATGGAGAAGACTTTGTCCTAAAGAATTATATCTAATTTTATAACCTGTTTGGTTGCATTTTGTCAGTATCACTTTTCTTCCTCTTCTTTCCAACGCTCATCACCCATACCTGTATCTTTCTGTTCCATAATAGTTATATATTGCTCAGGTGACAAATAAAATATAGCATGGAAATAAACATTTTTTTCTTTACCAATTGCATTGTAAAGTAATGAATTAACTCGGCCTAATCTTGAACTTGACCATTAGGATACCCAGTGTGGTGTAGTGGATAGACTGAGGGACTAGGACTCAGGAGGCTTGGGGTTTGAATCCCTGCTCATCCATGGAAACTCATTGGGGACTGGTAAAACCACTCCTTAAATACCTCAGGGCTTGTCTACATGTCAGTTTTGGATTGGACTGGATCAGGCTAAACAGGCTCATTAGGAAGTCCAGTACTGTATACCAGTTGGTGTGATCCTCACATCCAAGTGGCATACAGACCTCAGGCAACCTTATTTGGTTCCCACCAGCCCTCGGTCAGAAGTGGAAGGAAACAGGAGGAGGAAATGAGGAGGATTTTTATTTTTATTTATCTTGAAGAGAAAAGGAAACAAAAGGCCCCTCCCATCTTCTCCTGCCACCACTGCTGCTCTGTTTGCCCATTTTAAAAAGATAAACCCTCCATCACACACATGCCCACACACAGACAGACAGGGGCACAAACACAGAGAGAAGGGTTCGGTTTTCCAAAGGCAGCCTCCCCACACTGCCTTTGAAAATTAAACACTTCCACAGAGCCGAGGAAGTTTAATTTTCCAATATCCTGAAATGACTTTTTTATCAAGCCATTTCACAATATTGGCAAATTCAAACTGGAAGGCTTGCTTTAGATCAGTTCCAGCGATCACACGTGCTGGAATGATCCAAACCAGAGCAATCCTACCCCCTCCCAAAAAGTAGAAGCCCCTGACAGGCGCTCAGAAAGGGGCAGATATGCTTTGATTGTATTCCTGCATTGAGCAGGGGGTTGGACTAGATGGCCTTGTAGGCCCCTTCCAACTTCACTTTTCTATGATTCTATGGTTACAATAGGTTAGATTCAACATTACAATTCCTAAATGTTCAAGTTGTTATTTTCCACATCTGTTTTTGATTGTATAGACCAGCGATGGCAAACCTCTGGCACGCGTGCCACAGCTGGCACGCAGAGCCCTTTCTGTGGGCACGCGAGCCATAAATTGCTGAATCGCTACTCCCCCTGCGCAGCCAAACCTCTAGTGCCCCGACAGGTGGCGGACCAGGATCCGGAGCAGCTAGCGCTGGCGGGGGTTGGGCACGATTGGAGGCAGATTCGCAGTAGGGTCTGGAGGCACCTACGTGCCCGGCATTCCCACTTCTGCTTCCACCTGCCGCCCACTGGTTTTTTTTCCCCCCAGTTTGGGCACTCAGGCTCAAAAAGGTTAGCCATTAGTGGTATAGACCCTAAGTCTAGCTTTCTTACCAGGAGTTCTTCTTAGCCCAGTCCTATCCATCTTTACAGTTCCATTGAATTTCTGTAAGACGATATAGGATTGCAGGCAAATAGCAATCATAGATCCTGTTCCTGCTACTGTTGCTCACCTCAGTAGCTAGCCTTGTCATTAGGGAGAATGAGGCAGTTCCCTCAGATAGATGCTAGAGGCTTTTTCTTGTGAACCTATAGCAGACAACCTCTCCTGGCTAATGTAAAGAGGACTGCCGTCCCAGGTGTGGGTGGAGAACTTATTTTGTCACTTATATTGTGATAAAATTCAACTGCTGCTCCTGTATGTGAAGGGGTGGGGGAACTTGTCCCTTGCCTCCAGCGGTAAAATGTCTTAGCTTCTGCCTTCCTCTCTTTCCTAACGGTGTGTGATATCCTTGCCAAAACTCTGGTATATGTCCATCCTTTCTCTCCTTTCATACAGAAAAGCTGTGGATATTTTCCTTCCAATGTTCATATTATTGGACATAGTCTTGGAGCGCATGCTGGAGGGGAAGCTGGGAGAAGGAAACGGGGCCTCAGCAGAATAACAGGTGCCATAGTTTGTGTGACAAAACTTTGGGTGTTTGGGTGTTGTTCTCATTCATTCATTCATTCATTCATTCATTATTCCTCTCAGTTAGGGAATTATGTTGTCAGCTGCCCAGAGGATTATGTTGTGAGCAATAGACTTTTAAAAATTATTTAACGTTTTTTAAAAATCAGTTGATGAAGAGAAAAATCATGCCATCCAAGTATAAGCTGTAAATGTTATGGTATCCTAGTGCCGGGAGGCTTTATGTGTATGACCAGATCCAGGTCCAGGCTGGTGGAGAGTAACCACTAAAACTCAGATTCTGTGCCTCCAAAACCAGAATTTTCAGTCCCTCAAACTATAAGAGAGTTTCCCTGAATTATAAGAAGCAACTTCTACTCCTGAGGCATTCCTATGCCACCAATATTTTGATAACTCTAAGAGCTAATTTATTGGGTGTCTACAAATATCTCCTTTTACAGGCCTTCTTGGGGATGGTCATTCTATAAAGATCCAAAGGAAAAGGTATTCAGAGAACTGAAAAGGAACCTAATTCAATATATAATATTTTCAAGCCAGCTGGAATTGGAGCTATGCTTCTTCTGCAAAAGAGTTGTATTACGGCCTTAGTTGACGCTAGGAGCAAGGGGGGCAAACACCATTCTTCCACTGCTCATTTGTGGACTCCTCTGGTTACCTTCAAATAATCAAAGTGTTGTTCTTTATTTTTCAATAATTGTTGAAATATAGTTATTTACAGTATTAATATGTGTGAGATGGGATCAGCAAATCTGTTAAGGCATCATGGTATTTGTGGAACACGTATACCTCAGAACATGCTTGGACTGTTAAATGCACTTTTAATGGTAACAAGAGATCTATGAATTAAGGTATCTGGCCCACCTCCACTGGTTTCCTGTGGCATCCTGTATCAGGTTCAAGGTTTTGACACTCATATACAAAGTCCTTTACAGTTTGGACCCATGTTACTTGTTGGAGCATATTTTCTTAATGTCATCTGCCTGACCCACAAGATCATCCCAGCCGAGGCTCCTCAAGATGGCCACCCCGAGGGAGGCCCATAAATCCTCTACAAGAGGTACAGCCCTCTTTGTGGTGGCTCCAACTTTATGGAACCAGCTTCCGGAGGAGCTCTGTCTAGCCCCCTACCTGCTGACACTTAAGAAGCAATTAAAGATGTTGCTTTTCAGGGAGGCTTTCCACACAGAACCCAGCTAACCACCTGCCCCCCTTTTTTCCTTTCCCCTCCTCTTCTCTCCTCCCCTCTTCCTCCATCTGCTCTGGAGATTAGTTGGTGCCATCTGCTTTTTCTTAGGGTTATTGTTGCTGTTTTAGTGTTTCTATTTTTCATTTTGTTTTGTATTATATGTGTTGTAACCCACCCAGAGTAGTGCTGTGACACTAATGGAAGCGGAATACAAATTGAATGAATGAATGAATAGATTAATGAATGAATGAATATTTCATGATTTTTATACTTTTTAAGGGTTCATACAATTTCTCAGACTTATATATATATTCTTATACATACCATGCTCCGACAACCTTATTTCAAAGATACTTTTGTAGATCATCTGGAATCATCATCTGGTTCAAGACAGGGTAGGAGTACTGTAGACTGGCACTATTGTGCCAGAGCATCTACAACTACACTGGCCAAAATCCTGCTGTTTAGTGTAGTAAATTACACTACAGTAGACTCAATGAATGCTAAAGTAAGTCACATTTAGGTAGGCCCATTTGAATCAGTGGAATTTTTGGCGGAATTGACTCACTAAATCCCCATTGATTCACTCTGGCTCTTCTAGCACTATTTACTACCTAAAGCAACAGGATTTTGGGCAGTGTCTAACAATCTTTTTCTGTATCCATTTCAAAGTACTGATTTAATATGTCCTAAACTATTTGGGACTATCTTACCTGAAATATTGCCTCTTTCCATATTTACCTGTCTGGATTCTAGGGGCATTTTTAGAAACCCTTATCAGAGTGCTTCTGACAAGAGAAGTTCTAGCTACTAGAAAAAGGGTCATTTTAGTGCTGGTATCTCTGCATCAAATGTTCTTCCCAGAGAGATTTGCCTGGTTTGTACATTTTGAGAGCCATTTTGAGAGCTACATATTCGTTCAGGACATTTGAAAAGCTTTTAGAAATCATTTTAACTTTGTTTCAGATTTTGAAAGATCACTATTGTTTTAAGTTACCTCTGTGGATATTGTTAGATTGCTGTTGGCTTTATTTATTCAGTTATTTTGCACTGTTGTGGGATTTTTTAATATTTTTGATGTTTGGATATTATGTATTCATTTTAAATGTTGTCAGCCAGCCGGAGAATTAAGTTGAATGGCTGTTATATAAGTGCTAAAACAAAGAAACATTGTATAATGAGACTAAAGTTTCTTTCATCCCAGAAATTTCCATTCTGTGTTTCCCCATCCACCTCAGTTTTTCTTCTGCTGTCATGTCTAGGCCCCATTTTATTCTGGACTTACATGGTGCAGGAAGTATTTCACTGTAACAATACAGGTGCTCAAAACAATATTTTTGTTTTATTTAGGTCTGGATCCAGCTGGACCTTTGTTCCATTACACACCTGCTGAAGTCAGATTAGACCCATCAGATGCAAAGTTTGTTGATGTCATTCACACCAACAAAGGTCGTCTATTCTTTGACTTTGGTAAGTTTTCTAGTAAAGCAGTCCTGACCATGGCAGTAGAAATTTGGATATTTACTTCTTAACTCACTACCTCATCTGTATTTTCAGCCAGTGGAATAATTCAACCATGTGGCCATCTTGATTTTTATCCAAATGGGGGACAGATAATGCCAGGTTGCAAAGAAAAACACCGTGTACCTAAACACTGGGATATCAATAGAGTTATGAAAGGTAAATACAATTTACAGTGTTAGAATGTCCAATATATTGCTTACTGTATTTAAAATGATGGGATGAATCCAATTTTAGTCTTGCTCAGAGTAGACCTGCTAAAATGAATAAGACTTGTTAGTTATGTCTAACTTCAGTATCACTGATTTCACCGAGTCTGTTCTAGATAGGGCTTGCACTGAGCTTGGGAATTGCTACAAGTTGACCAGAAGGACTGCTTGTTTTGAGAAACAAACGAATGAACAAACAAAAAAAGGAAGGTGCTCTGATATTTTAGGTGCAGACTTGTTATTAATTGCAACAGATACAATCTGCTTGCCCAAATTTCAAATCCTCCCTGCTGTCATCTTTCAATGAGGGATGAAAGAACTATGAAATTACAGGACTCTTAAAACTTGTGCAAAGAATAAATAATTCCAAATATAAATATAGGATTTCCATTTAAGAATGATTGGTATACCGTATTTTTCCGTGTATAAAATGACACTTTTTCCTAAAATAATTAGAAGAAAAATTGAGGGTCGTTTTATACACAGAAGGCAGCAGGAGGAGGCGGAGACTGAGGCAAACGAGCAGCTGCGCTCAGCCGCCTCTCGCGGCTGCCCATTGACTGCTGCCGCCACCGTCCAATCACCTCCTCCTCCTGCTAGGGCTTACCTCCCGCTCACGTCGCTGCCTTGTCCCCTGCCCAAAGGAGACGATTGCTGGAGGAGGCGATCCAGCGGCGGCGACGGCAATCAATGGGCAGCACTGAGAGGCGGCCAAGCGCGGTTGCTCCTTTGCCTCAGTCTCTGCCTCCTGCTGCTGCTGCAGTCTCCTCCAGCACCACTTGTGGGCTCAGCAGCAGCAGGAGGTGGAGATGGAGGCAAAGAAGCAGCCGCGCTCGGCCGCCTCTCGTGGCTGCCCATTGACTGCTCCTCCGCCTCTGGCAAGGGTAAAAATTAGGGGGTAGTCCTATACATTGGGGGGGGGGGGGTCGTATACACGGAAAAATACGATACTTTGCTAATTTTGAAAGCCTTCTGCCATTTAAGAGAAATTATTTACTTACTTTACTTTTATTGTATTTATATCCCGCCCAATTGGTCAGATGAATTATGCTTTCTTTCCTTCAGAAAGGCATGCACCAGTTGGGCATTTGGGTAAAATGCTAATCAAACATAAGCTATGCTCATCACCAGAAGACCATTAGGGCAAGGGTAACTCAATGTGGCTCTGTGGCCCTCCACTGGTCAAAGAACAAAAGGCAGGGAGCGTAGAGCCTTTCTCCCAATATGGAAAAAAAGAAATAACTTTGTTACTAATTGCTTAGTACCCAACCCCATCCTTTTTTCCTTATGTGTCAATTTTTCGAGGCCGCAAGCCTGAAGGCAAAGTTTGTCTTACTCATCATGGTAAGCTGCAGCTGACGAGCAGATAAAATAGAAATCCTAACAATCACACATTCAAGCAGTTGATTGAATTAACTAAAACATTTAAGTGGCTGAGTGCTGAAACAAAAGTATTTGTTGGATATTTGTTCCAGAATTTGCATCTTCTAAGTCAGCTGGATGCTCACATAAAAGAAGCTTACAGTATTATTCTGACAGTATTTTTATTCCTGATGGATTTCTTGGATACCGATGTGATGCATTTGACTCCTTTTTATCAGTAAGTATCACGTCCAGATCCAGTTTGTAATCCCGCTAAGTAAATAAATCCAGATGATTTAACTGAATGGGTGATGATAAACGCTAAAAGATGTGCGAAACATACAAGAGCACAAAATGTAATTTTTGCAGGACTCAATTAAACATGAGTCTACTCCACTCCTGAGACATCAAATAAGTAAAATCCAGAAATAAATAATAGTGTTTGTGTCTGTTTTGTTTAGGGAATGTGCTTTCCATGTCCCAGTAAGGGCTGTCCAATGATGGGTCACTATGCTGATACTTTTCCAGATAAAACCAAGGAGATACACCAAACATTTTATCTTATCACAGAAGCTTCCCCACCATTTGCTTGTAAGTGTTAGTTTGGTTAGATTTTGTTTTCAGTCTTCCTTTTTAAAATAACTTTTATTGACAATCCTTGGAAAAAACAAAAACAATAATAGAGATTATAACACAATATTCATAACCCAGTTACCCATCCAATCACATACACAGTAATAAACTTTTCTCTATAAATAATAGCGGTAAATGTTCTTTTTCTGTGGCTTTTGGTATTCCTTATATCCTCCTTACTACTAAATTGTGAGCCTATAATCAGTTGTGTGCTGAAGGCCTGCGTATAGATCCTATCTCACGGATGATGCGCACAAAATTAATTCCTGGTGGATGCAACTTCTATTTGTTTCTCTTCTTCACAACGTTAGCCATTTGTCTAGCAGTTCATCACATGAACTAAGGAAGTTAGTCTTTGCGGCTTGCGGTGGGCATAGGCAACTTTCACATCATGTAGTAAATGGTTCATTTAACTATTGAGCCTGCCTGCAAGACGTGATCCTTGCTTTCTGTCTGACTCATTTCTATCTGGCTCAGCAGGTAGCACCTCAACAGCCTCTAGTTACCAAAGTTGTTCATGCTGCTGAAAGTGCCTAGCAGAGAAACACCATCTGGTTTAAGGGTTGTTCAGGGGCTGTTACAGCTGGCAACATGTAGCTGTGGATAATAATTTTGCTGTTATTTGGATTATGTTTTTGTATTGTTGTTAGTCCCAACATGAATTATCAAGAGATTGGTTGTTGTAGGTTTTTCGAGCTGTTTGGCCGTGTTCTGGAGGTTTTTCTTCCTAACGTTTCACCAGTCTCTGTGGCCGGCATCTTCAGAGGACAGGAGTTAGAACTCTGTCCTCTGTCTGTGCAGAGTTCTAACTCCTGTCCTCTGAAGATGCCGGCCACAGAGACTGGTGAAACGTTAGGAAGAAAAACCTCCAGAACACGGCCAAACAGCCAAAAAAACCTACAACAACCATCAGATCCCAGCCGTGAAAGCCTTCGAGAATACATATCAAGGGATTGTTAAAATTGCTTCTTCTTGTGGTTCCTCTCCTGGTGAAGGGTGGACATCATCACGATCTTACTGGCTTTGGATGCAGTAGCTCTAGACAATGATCATGTGTGGCAATGAAAGCAGTCATCCAGGTCTAATCCAAAATACGTATTAATATTTGTATGATTATTTAAATGTTACTTTCTTTTAGCTGTTAGTGAATCATCTTGAAATGTTATATTTAGTACATAAATTCTTCTGCCATTGTGAGCCAATATCAACATGGTTTTACCATGGAAAAATGGCATACTAATAGTCTGATGGTGATTTAATTATTCTGCATGGAGAATCATTATAGGAAGTACAGTGGAAATGGTTTCTTTTTCAAATCCCTGACTATCTGTCTATGTGAGGTTCCATGCATGGCATTTGCCAACTACTGGTTGAGAGAATGATTTAGAGCTAGTATTTAATGTAATATGTATAGCATGTTATACAGTTCCAACATATTATGGAATTGCAATGTGTCACCTTATACTATATGTATATATTTTCCAAATGTGGATTAAGTTAGGAAACAGCTATTTGAAGAGATCTCACATGTGGTTCTCCATTGTGGTGATTTGACCCTTTTTGGATCCCACACCTCTGGAACCTATGTGGCGTTGGACCCACTCGTGCCTTGGTCTGTCCACCTAGACTCAGACCTCAGAGCACACCAGGGCAAAACTG
This sequence comes from Intellagama lesueurii, assembly GCA_037013535.1. NCBI lineage: Eukaryota > Metazoa > Chordata > Lepidosauria > Squamata > Agamidae > Intellagama > Intellagama lesueurii. The sequence continues at coordinate 202,976,852 of JBAJHW010000003.1, read as the reverse complement.
AACTCTTTCCTTTCTTCCACTGCTGCCACCAGGAGATCCCTAGATCCCCATAACTCCTTTAGAAAGAATCAGGTCCACTCTTTAATGAAATAGAAAGATCTTTAGTTTATTTGCTTATTTGTTTCAGTATTATAATATTCAGTTCTATTCCTTCTCCCTTCCAGTCACTGGTCAATCACTTCTCAGATCTCCTACTATATTTTCATCAGTCTAATCACAATCACTTAAATCTCTGAACTCTCTAATCAAACTCCTTCCAAAACTCTGATCTGATCTCCTCCCCCCTCAGGCTCTGCCTCTTATACTCTGCCTCTTGGCTCCGCCTCTCAGCAACATAAATATGCATGACTCACTCTAAGCAAACCTGAGCCATGACCACATTTAAAGGAGAACGCTACAGACCTCCCCCCTTACTTAGGTTTGTTTGGGAGGGGAAACACATTTTTCCTCCTGAACAAACAGCTGCAATAGCTCAAACTTTTTTTCTCATAACATTTTAACTTTCACATTTTTACTAAATATCAACCAAATACCTTACCTTATCATTTAATCATCAATACCATACTTTACCTTTTCATCTACTAATCAATAATATACATTACCTTATCATTTAATAATCAATACAATACTTTACCTTATCATCTACTAATCAATAATATACCTTACCTTATCATTTTACAGAATTTACAACCATACAGAAATCACGATCCTGAACTTTTACATAAATAATTAACTGTGAATTATAGTCCATTTCAGTTTATAATAAAAGTCCTGGTATCATTCAACTAGCCTCCTGGAAAGCACATCTGCGACAACGTTGTGGCTTTCGAGGCAAGAACTGAGTCTCTGTTGCAAAGGCAAAATTTGCAAAGTCCAAGTCTCTCATTTTCCCGTTGTAGTCTGGCGCACCATGGACTGGTCCGGTTGTGGTCATCTCCTTCAGCTGGACACACCTCTGCTGGTACTCAGGAGTCCCTCTGTTGACCACTGGCTCCTTCCTCCGCACCCTTTTCCGTTGACTGGCGGTCATCGGCCACTCGGTTGTCCACAGGATGTCATCTGCTGGTCGTTTTAGTGTGACGTCATCTTTAAGTCTGGCTCGGGGCTTCACTTGCTCAGCTAGGGAAAGGGTAGGCAGTTCCCTCTTCTCCTCCCGAACATCTTTAGATGCATCGCTCTTTAAGGCATCAGGGCCTTCCTCCTTCTGTATCACATAATTGACATTGTTCAACTTTGTCACTACTTTATAGGGATCCTCCCAAGCTAATTGTAGCTTGTGACTTTTGACTGGCCTAAGCAAAAGAACTTCATCCTCAGGCCCAAAAGTTCTTTCACGGGCTTTCTTATCGTACCAGGCCTTCTGCTTGGTCTGGGCAGCCCTTAAGTTCTTGCTGGCTTTGGTCCTGTTCTGCCCAGTCCCTCGTCTCTGACAGACATCACACGTTTTACAGAAACAAGTAATCTGTTTGCCCATACCTGGCCAAAAGAAGTTCTGGCCAACCCGTCTTTTAGTTCTGGTGATCCCCATGTGAGCTCCAAATAAACTGCTGTGAGCTTGATTAATGATTTTCTCCCTGTATTTACTAGGGACCACTAATTGCTTTCGGGGTTCCCCTTTTCCTCGGTATGGAGTAGCTAACGTTTCCCTGTACAGCAGGTCTTTGGTTAAGCTAAAGCTCTCAGGGCACTCAGGAGACAATACAGTGGGAGTCCTGGCAGCTTCAAAGCAAACTCCCAAGCTAATGTCCTCCTTCTGCTCCTGGGCAAAATTGTTATTTGTTTTGGGATTCTGTAGTAGCATGAGTTCTGCCTCAGCCCTATCAAGCTGGGTTGCCACGGTAACCGCTCCTAGGCCTCTCTCTGCTACAGTATCGGTTTGAGCTGCAGAGGGTGAGTTTTGACCCCCCTTTGAGCGGGTAAGCACTAACGCACTCTTGACATGCTCTATTAAATCCCAACCAAGGAGAAAAGCTGCTGGTATTTCATCTGACACAGCTACTTGCCACTTTCCAGACCAATTCTGGTATTCTACTGGTATCTCAGCCACTTTTAAAACCACGGTTTCCTTCCCAATTCCCTTTAAAGACATTTCTTTGCCAGGAATAATGTCCTCCTGGGCTACTAGATCGGAATGGACAATGGAGATTTGAGATCCTGTATCTCTTATTGCAATGTACTTCTTTCCTTTCACAACTATCTCTTCATCTGCGTTTCTGAGAAGGGTCTGGTCATTGCTGATATAGAAACAATGGACTACTTGGGCTATAGGAATATCTTCCTCCTCATGGTCAGTAGAAGTGGTGGTGGTTATGGGATCAGGTCTCTGTCTACTATTTTCCTCCCCTGATTCCACTTGCTTGACACAATACACCTTTTTGGTTAGTGAATCATTTCTCTGCAAGTTGGGGTCTGGTTGCCTACACTGGAATTGTAAGTGGCCTGGTTGCCCACAGTTAAAACATTTAAAATTCCTTTTGTCATTCTGAGGTACTTTGGTGAACCGTGCCTCAGGGTTTGATGTTTTTGGCGGGCTAGCCCTTGGCAACTTTGGGGAAGTCCCGCCCTGACCTTCTCTCTCAGGATTCCTGCTGAGGTAATTTTTATTAAAAGGCTTTTTATAGTTATTGTCCCAGTTTGGTTTATTTACTCTCAGCTCTGAAAATCTAGGGTTCCTGTAAGCATTAATCAAATCAGTTTGTTCTCCCGCTTCCCATAAATTTTTAGGATTCTTGTCCCTTACTAAATACCGTAGTTCTCCAGGTAATAGGGAGTAAAACTGTTCTAGCCCAATTAAATCCTTCAACTGTTCTAAAGAAGTGATCTCCTCTCTTTCAATCCACTTATCCAGAGTCTGCGCCAATCTAGCTCCCAACTGAGAGTACGATTCATCCTGCTTTTTAGAGAGAGAGCGAAATTTCCGCCTCAGGTGTTCAGAGTTCAGACAAAATCTTGAATAAACCATCTTTTTATATGCCTCAAAATCTCTTGCCTTCTCGGGATTCATCTGGGCATATATTTCTGCCAGATCTCCGCTAACCTGCGCTCTTAAAACCATCATTCTATCTTCATTTCTGATTTCAAAGTCATTGCAGGTGCGTTCAAAAGCAATGAGGAAGGATTCAGGACAGTCCCCTCTTTTGTACTGGGGAAACTTCTTCAAATCTATCTTTGACAGGATTCCACCTCCCCCACTGTTGTTATTATTAAGGTTATTATTTAGAGCAGAAATCTCTAATTGTCTCATCTGTAGTTGAAAATTCATTTCCTTTTCTCTTAATTCTAGTTGTTTAGCTTCTGACTCAGCCTTGATTTCCAGGTCCCTTCTTCTCTCTTCCTGCTCAAATTGTCTGGCCTCCTGCTCAAATTGTCTGGCCTCCTGCTCAGCTCTTTCTTTGCTTTCCTGTTCCCTCCTTCTCTCCTCCTGCTCAAATTGTCTGGCCTCCTGCTCAACTCTTTCTTTGCTTTCCTGTTCCCTCCTTCTCTCCTCCTGCTCAAATTGTCTGGCCTCCTGCTCAGCTCTGAGCTGTAGTTCCTTAAATTTAAATTCCCTTTCCAGTTTCCATCTCTCAAATTCTTGAGGGCTTAATTCCTTATGTCCCTCTGAGGTAACCTCAACGCCTATTTCCTTTTGGTCTCCCTCCAATTCCTGAGGCAACCTTTCAGACTCAGGACTCCCCCTTGTGGCGCGTTTGGGAGGCATCTTTTCCTTTTTGTTTATCTTTCTCTGAGGTGATTAGAGCAGCGTTCACAAATTTTCTTTTTAAAAGGACCTGTTTTTCTTATTTTACTTCCAGTTACTGATATAAATTTTTCAAGCCTTTTCTTTTAGTACTTTCCCTCAGATCTGCTATGACCTGGCTTCTGCCTTATCCACAGCGCTCTCCTATCTCAGAGCCTGGGATTTTACTTACAGTAAGCCCTCTGATCCTCAGATCCTGAGGTAAACTCAGAAATTCCCTCTCAGAGAATCCAAGCCTTTTCCTTAGGTTCTCTCCCTCAGATCTGCTATGACCTGGCTTCTGCCTTATCCACAGCGCTCTCCTATCTCAGAGCCTGGGATTTCAGAGCAAGCCCTCTGATCCTCAGATCCTGAGGTAAAACTCAGAAATTTTCTCACAGAGTCGTTCCCTATCTTAGACCCCCTGATCTGGGTTCTGAGGCCCCGCTACTAAGCTTTTCCCAAAAGCTCTAGCAGGAACCAAACCTCATTGCCACAGATCCTGTCTAAAAGGTACCCTTGACTCAATAAACTCTTTTATAAAGGCTTCACTGGATTATTTCAATAGGCTTCACTGGATTATTTCAATAGGCTTCACTGGATTGCTTCGTTTCCCGCCGCTGGACACCAATGTCACGATTTGACCCTTTTTGGATCCCACACCTCTGGAACCTATGTGGCGTTGGACCCACTCGTGCCTTGGTCTGTCCACCTAGACTCAGACCTCAGAGCACACCAGGGCAAAACTGAACTCTTTCCTTTCTTCCACTGCTGCCACCAGGAGATCCCTAGATCCCCATAACTCCTTTAGAAAGAATCAGGTCCACTCTTTAATGAAATAGAAAGATCTTTAGTTTATTTGCTTATTTGTTTCAGTATTATAATATTCAGTTCTATTCCTTCTCCCTTCCAGTCACTGGTCAATCACTTCTCAGATCTCCTACTATATTTTCATCAGTCTAATCACAATCACTTAAATCTCTGAACTCTCTAATCAAACTCCTTCCAAAACTCTGATCTGATCTCCTCCCCCCTCAGGCTCTGCCTCTTATACTCTGCCTCTTGGCTCCGCCTCTCAGCAACATAAATATGCATGACTCACTCTAAGCAAACCTGAGCCATGACCACATTTAAAGGAGAACGCTACATCCATTTCGGAAACAATCTCCATGTGGTCTTGTGAATTATATCTAGGACCAACATCAGGCATCAGCAGCATCAGGCATATTCCAAAGTCAACATCCTTGTCTGCTGATTCCCAGAATCATTTTGCCTTGATTCTTGTTGTTGCAGTCTTTTCACATGGACCTACCAATAGTGCAACCATTGGTCAATGCAAGTAGATGGATCACTAGTCTCTACTTGCCCTGCACAATTTTCCTAGGCAGTTATATGGATTACAAAAGGGTGGCCAAATGAATTTTAGGGACAGTGCCAAAAGAGATGGACTCATTCATGCAGAGGAGTTCATTGGGAATACTTTGCCGAAAGTTACCTTGCAATCCAGACCTGACATGGACTGTCTTTTAGATTTGTTGTGTTCTTTTCTGCTCTGCTTTGCTTTGCTTATGAAGCTCAGCATTTGGCTGTGGTATGGTAATCACCACTGTCATCATCATCTTAGAACTTCAGAGCTGGAAGGTACCCTATGGATCATCTAGTCCAGTCAAGGAGGCATAGTGGGGAATGTACCAGTTAAAACTAAAGTGGGGCCAAATGTTCTATCACCAGAACCTTTGGAGAGTTCATGAGGCATCTATGGGGTAGAATTTCTCCTTGGGTGGAATGTTGCTGTGATGTGTTGTCAAGTAACATCCATCGTATGGTGACCCTAATAGAATTTTCAAAGTACATGAGATGTTTAAATCATGGTTTTACTGTTGCCACACTCCAGTGAGCTTCCATGGCTGTGCAGGGATTTGATCTGAAGAATCCTGAGTCACTCTGTTCTACACTGCACTGGCTATCAATGGGTGGAATACCTACAATTTCATGAGATGGCTCAGTGGTCTCTTCATCCTTTTTTTTCATGTTATACAAGGCAACATCAGCATTAGCCATTAGAAGGAACTAGAAAATATTTCCTTGTATATTTTTTCATGATAATACAATGCTAATACTACACATGACAACAAACTGTTTGTGTGCTGCAAAAAGTGATAAAAGAAAAGGCACCCTGACCGTTCAAAAGGAATGAATCAGGCAACAAATCCCTTTTAAAGCATAACATCTCAAGCCCTGTATAAATTCCAAGCCTACCACAACTGGAGCATGAGGATTCAGAAAATGTGGCATTTGTCATAATTAAGGAAGTTTGTATCCCAGTACTCTGAAACAGTGGCCTTGAGAAATTGCACAAAAAAAAGGAATAATATATACCGTATTTTTCCGTGTATAAGACACTACTTTATCCTAAAATCTGCAGATGGTGCAGATGGTGACAGCAGCCACGAAATTAAAAGACACCTGCTTCTTGGGAGGAAAGCGATGACAAACCTAGACAGCATCTTAAAAAGCAGAGACATCACCTTGCCGACAAAGGTCCGCATAGTCAAAGCTATGGTTTTTCCAGTAGTGATGTATGGAAGTGAGAGCTGGACCATAAAGAAGGCTGACCGCTGAAGAATTGATGCTTTTGAATTGTGGTGCTGGAGGAGACTCTTGAGAGTCCCCTGGACTGCAAAGAGAACAAACCTATCCATTCTGAAGGAAATCAACCCTGAGTGCTCACTGGAAGGACAGATCCTGAAGCTGAGGCTCCAATACTTTGGCCATCTCATGAGAAGTGAAGACTCCCTGGAAAAGACCCTGATGTTGGGAAAGTGTGAAGGCAAGAGGAGAAGGGGACAATAGAGGATGAGATGGATGGACAGTGTCATCGATGCAACCAACATGAATTTGACCCAACTCCGGGGGGCAGTGGAAGACAGGAGGGCCTGGCGTGCTCTGGTCCATGGGGTCACGAAGAGTCGGACACCACTTAACGACTAAACAACATTATCCTAAAATCATTACACTAAAAATTGAGGGGCGCCTTTTACATGGAAGTAAGCTGAGAACACAGAGAAAACAAAACGGCCTCTGTAAACAGGCTTCCTTCAGTCAGGAGGCTTAGCTTCCTACAGTCAGGAGACTTAGCTTCCTCCAATCACAAGCCTTATGGAACTGATGTCAGCTGATGCTGAACAAACCAATTGGAACACACCTATTGGAGGTGGAGCCTGTAGGCTCAGATGCAACAGGGACTCGTAATGTCCGACGTTCTGAGCCCAGAGGCTGAATACTCAAAGCTAGGTTTTCTTAATTTTTGGGTTAGAAAAGTGGTGTGTGTGTGTGTGTGTGTGTCTTATAAATGGGGGCATCTTATAAATGGAAAAATATGGTATTTCTCTTTCAGTTTATTATTATTATTCCTTTATCCAACATGGGTCTAATTTCTTTTTGTGTCTTTTTAGGTTGGAGGGAACGTATATCTATTACCTTGTTAGGATCCCAAAAGGGGAGAGGGAATATAAGAATAGCCTTGGCTGGAACTAATAAGGTCAGACGGGAATACCTAATTTTCACGTAAGTTTAACATTACTGTGAAATATAAACTCTGTCTTTAAGGCCTATAAAGTGTGATTTTCACAGCTTTTTCATTTAATTTGTGTTTTACATTGAGATTAAAGATGCATCAGGCTGACCTCTCTTCCTGAAGGTTTTTGTTTGTTTGTTTGTTTGTTTGTTTGTTTGTTTGTTTGTTTTTAAGGTCTGGGAGGGCCATTCACCTGCCCCAGGCAACAGAAGCTGAGATTGTGGTGGTCAATAGTAGCAAATAATTGGGGCACAGCTGTTGGTTGAGCTGGCCTGCTGCTTCTCAGGTGGGGTGAAGCCAGCTAACAAAGAAGTAAGATTCAGTTGTCAGTCTGGTTTGCTTCTTTATGCAATGGAATATGTGCATGGATGTGTGTGTCAGGTTAGGTATCATCTCATTTTTTGTCTCAGGCAGAAAAATGTCTTGGACCAGCATTTACCTCGAGTCTACTTATGTCTTCATTAACAACATTAGCTTTTAAAAATTCTGCAAGTACCTTTATCCATACCTACAGCACTCTCTGTAGACTGCTGTTAAGGGACAAATCAGACCCTGTTTCTGGCTCTTTCATTTCATACCCAGAACCAGCCAACCTAAATATAGCAAACTGATTGTATGCACTACATGCAGAAGTGGTAATCCTGCATCGTTCTCTCAAAGATTATGTTAAAGTTTTATGGGTAGTGCAGAACAGAAGCTTACTTGTGAAAGAATAAGAAGGTTTATTTGCCAAGGAAGGAAGAAGCAGTAGTCTGTAATCATGTAAATTTCAATAACAAATATCAGACAATGCTGCATGGATGCTGCATGCACATGGGTGGTGCAATGAAGTAAGAAGCAAAGTACATATTCAAAAATTCGATACAACACAGCTCCTTCAGGGTAACATTAATGCAGGTACTTCCCATGTTGACACGGTGGAAGGATTTCAGCGGAATTTGGAAAGTTATTTTTTCAGATGATGACACCACAATCCTCTAGCCAACTTGTGACTTGCAGGCTGGAGGACTTTTCGTTCAAAATACTGTTTCCAAGCTGTGGATCTGGTGCAGGGCTTGCGGAGAGTTGCAGATATCATTGAATCTTTATTTCGGTGATTGCAACATCTAGCAGTTTGAGGGCTATCCCTATCCCATACAAACTTCAAATGGCTGCCTCACTTGCCCCTAGCACCTCCAATTAAAAAAAATTTTTTTTTAAAGGGCTCATATTGTCCTCTGGGCCAGGGTGATTTTTGCCATATTTTCCCCAGACGTGCTTAAAGAGCTTTTCCATAGTTTTGAAGCCTCATTCACAAGCCTAAGAAAGGTTGGGGGGCAAAAATTTGGCCAGGTCGTCTTGCACCTGCCCCCCAAAGAGTGGGAAGGTTTTAAAGTCAAAAGAAAAAAGGCATGATGTCAGAACATGTAACGGCTTGGGGCAAACCTGAAGATATACCTTGATCACCTCTGAACATCTACTCAGAAATCTCTCCCATGGGCCTTACTCCAGGAAACAGTGGATAGGTTTGCAGCCTCAGCCCCAGGCTTTTCACAGGGATTTACTTTTAAGAAAAGTAGTTAGGATGTTTGCTGGATAAAATGTATTTGCACAAATGTATGCAATCTTTATAATGAGTTTGCTGTGCTTATGAGATTAGCATCATACCCCTAAAGGCAATTAGACATCAGTATCCAAAACGATTTCCATATGCTGCATTTTTTTAACTTTAACCAAATTAATCCAGTAATCTGTTTGAAGATTGAAGTTTAATTGCCTTTGTAATTATAGCCGAAGGACTAAAAACATGATCTTGCAGTTTGGAGCATAATGTTTATTATTCTTTCTATTGTGTTTATCATTCCCTCTAAATCCAAACTTGGGTGATCCCATGCCTATCAGTCTAGAAGTGGAACAATGCCACCCAAAAGTAAGGCAACAGTTCCTATTTTGGCGACTCTTTTCAGATATTCAGAAGTGACGCTCTACGTATGGAAGGAAGGAATCAAGTCTGGTGTGGAGCAAAAGAAGGTTAATGGTTTAGGAAGTTTCCTCCAATTGACAAGTCACTTATGGCACCAAGGTGTTACTGTAGCTTGGGAAGTTTCCTCAAATGGGCAATTCACTTATAGGATCCAGATGTCTGAGAAGTAGCAAGCTGCAATCGAAATAAATTGTGTTTCTGTGTGTTGTATGTGTTTTTGTCAATTATCTACATAGTATTGTTTTCCTTGGAGCAGGCTAGATAGCTCTGTGATTTAAGTATCTGGCTGCAGAGCCACACATTGGGAGTTTGATTCCCCACTATGTGTCCTAGAGGAAGAGCCAGCCTGTGTGGCCTTGGACAAGCTGCACAGTCCCCACCCCAAGAAGGGAATGGTAAAGCACTTCTGAATCTTCCCTACCTGGAAAACCTTGAAAAGGGTTGCCAGAACGTCAGAGTTGACTTGATGGCATATGATTATTTTTCTTAGAAATAGTAGGTTGCCTGTGGGAAATTAACTGTGTAGTTGGGGTGGGTAAGATGTTTGTTCTGGCTGTCTTATGCAAATGTGTGTCCGCTATATTGTTTTTCCTTTGTAGTGGGTTTCTTTATCCAATATATTCTTATGAAACTTTTCTTGATGTAAATATTCCTGGAAACATTACAGCAGTTGAATTTCAGTGGGAAAAGCATCCAGCGTGGCAAAGAATTGACTGCATAGGAGCACAACAAGTCACCATAGTCTATGGAAACAATGGTCAACAGTAAGTGTTACTGTACCTACGTGACGGATAAAAAGTAGGGACTCAGTTATGATTGTTAAAAGCATACCTGAAGAGATGGGTCTTCAATTTTTTCCAGAAGAATAAAAGAGAGAGGGTCCACCTAACCTCCCGAAGGAGAGCATTCCATTGCATGGAGGGAGAGCACAGATCAGCACTGTTGCCCCCCCCCCCCCCCCAGCCAGGAAGCTCTCCAAGAGTGCTAAGTATGAGTACTAGGCCGATCTTATTTTCATATGGCAAAAATGAAACAGTGGAATTAGCATATGTAACACAGTCCAGAAAGAGCAGAGGCTCATTGAGCTAAACCTAGTGTTAGTCCTACCTAGACTGCACTCATTGAAAGGAATGGGGCTTGTTATTTACAGCTAACTTAAGTCTCATTAATTTCAGTGAGTCTGCTGCCAAGAGCAGGAGAACTTACATTAACTTTAGTATATACTACAAGTACTGTAGTTCTGTTTTTATTGAGTACTATTCTTACTTGCAGTTTTACACTTAGGCTCTCAAAATCAAGTACATGGCCCTTCTATTACTGGTATGCTAGTAGGCCACATTTGAATGCATGAACACAGGTGCAAACTCCATTTATATGAATAGGGTGCATATACAAATGTACATCTTATGTAACTTCTTGACAGCAGGCTCAGCCCAAGGATGTGTGCCTGTTTACAGATGCAGAAGTGAGTTAATGTAGCCCATTAAGGCCTCAGCAGCTCAAACTGGACACAAAAATCCATACATTAGGGAAAAGTGCACCCAAAAATGTATGCATGGGTAGGAATTGCAAACAGGAATCCACATATAACAGAAAATTGTACTCAAGAATGCATACACTAAGAGGAATGATGTATAGGAATGCATATATTGGAAGAATACATAGGGAAATATGTGTTAAATCTCATGCGGAATTTTTACTGCAAAATTTGCAAACGAATAGGGAAATAGGGCAGAAGAAACATGTGCTTCAAAGTATTGAAAAGTTGTACATAGCAGAATTCAATTTATGGACTGATAAACCTGAGTTTATGGACACCAGGTGATCCAGCTCTTTTATTAGAAGGAGGCCACATTAAGGAGGTACTTTAACAAGCTGCAAACAAAGATGAGTGCCAATTTCCTCCCCTCTCTCTCCTGACTCCTCTGTGGTAAGCTGAAATGAATTAGCCCAGGGAAGTCCAACTTCCTGGGTGTAGTTTCACAGTGGACCTACGAGTGGACCTCGTATTTGCATTTTTCCTGTTGTGTAGTCACACTCTTAGTTAATGCTTTCATTCTTGGTCCCATCACTTTGCTCCCTTCTAAGAATATGACTCCTGTGAACCTCTGTGACATTGAATTTAGAGTAGCTGAAAGAGTTTCTTATCTATGCTTTAAATCTTGATTGCACTGACTAACTTGTTAACTTAAAAACAATATGGTCATCAACTTGTATGTAGGATAATTGCAGTTTATGGTGGCCGTTACCCAGTTACATACTAAATGGAAATACTAAAACAAAAGATGATAGAGGGTTAATAACACAGAAAGGTTTATAATATGCAAATGGAACTTGAATCTAAGATTGGGAGAGGTGTAGATCCGCTTTCTATTTTAATAAATCCAACTTTGTATTTTAAAATATTATTTGTCCTGAAGAATATTAATATATATATTTTTATTTCTAGATCTGTATTTTGTGGCAGCAATACTGTTCAGCCCAACGTTTGGCAAAAGCTTACACCATGTTGAGGCACGTATAAAATGTTTGTATTTTTGCCTACTATAATCTGAGAAAACAGAGTAAATTAATGCTCTTTTACTAATGATGCTGGTGAGCTCTTCTAAAAATAGATTTCTTTTTAAAACTATTTTAAAATTGTTTTTATTATAAACAAAAGACACACAGGTATGCATTGAACAATACTTGATAACAAAAACAATTGACAAATACAATAATAACTCAAATATACAGCGTAACTCAACCACCTTTGGGAATATATCTTTATATATTCTTTCAACAGTACATTTTGTCTTAATTTATATAATGTGCCCTCTCTCTTTCCAAAATATAATGATTCTTGTGTTGGAGTGTAACTTTTATGTTTAGTAAATACATGTTCTACAAAAACTTTCCAGATCCCATTAAAACCATTTTCTTTCAATAATTCTTTTCTAATGTTCAGTTCGCAAGTTAATTTATCATTAATAGCTAGGTTTCTTTAAAATAATTACCCTTCCCATTGCTAGAACAGAATTTAATGGGGGAAAGTGCTCTGTCTGCTCCCACCAGTACCTGTTGCACTAGAAGGTCCAGCTGTAACAATGTTACCTGATGGGTATCCTCTTTGCACCTGGGTCAAGGACTACTATAGCCTGACACAGATTAAAGAATGTCTGGGATGGGACTAGTCACGTTAGTTAGTGTTGCAGCATGAGCAAGAAAAGGTCTTGTTACAACTTCAACACCAGTTTGATTTGGCTTACATTTTTGTGTAGCCCCCTTTGTCACGTTCAAAATGCTACCTGAAGCAACCTATGTAATATCAGAAAGCCCCACCAGATGAAATTTGGCAGCCAGGGAAAGATGGCACCTTATTCCTTACAGTAGTGTGTGGGGTGAAGACAGAGCTTTCTAGGGAAACAACGGGCATTGAATGATTTATTGCTACTTAAAGGATTTTGCTTTAGCTGAAACTAATCCAGCATCTCTTTGTGTTTTTATTCCTAACACAGATGTTTGGGACTGATCGGTGTATAGTCTCTTGTCCCTGTACCTGAATGGGAACTGTTTAAAAATATAATACAGTAATCCCTTAGCCGTGGATTGCACAAAACACTATTAAGTCTGGACTTACTGTTTAGCAATGTGAACCTGCCAACTTGAGTAGCTGATTTTAGATGCCATTGAAAGGGCAGCAAACTGTTAGTCATTTCATCATTGTTTGTAGCCTTTTTCTGCCAAAAAGGAGAAAAGGTGCTTCTGGGATTTTGATTAGCCTTGACTTTGCACTTTGATACATGCAGGGGGATAAGTTTACTGCTGTACCTCAGCGAGCAAAATGTCTTAGGCTGGACCCATAAAGGCACCTAGAAGCATTAATTAATTATGTATGCCACCCTGCGATCATCATATGTTTGCTGATATGGATAACCTTTCAAATGGTGCCTGCTGGACAGACAACTCCTCAGCTACATGAAGCATACACTGGCCCTGGACCTCTTACACCTGTCTACAGATAGTAGGGAGTGGTTATAATTATTTTAAAACTCTTCTAGATGAAGCATTTATTCCAAGTTTTGTACTGATCTTATCAGGATCTTCCCAGACCTCTAAACAATGTTCCTCTTATCTCACTTTGTATTGTTTTCCCCTTTCTAAAACCTTTGTTTAATTTTTTGTTGTTGGTCTTGTTACTGGGGCAAATAGTTACTTGCCATTATCGATGGCCCGCTCGTAAGCAAAGACACTGACCAATAAACTAGAACTTGCAACATACCTCCATTCCAACTCCACACTCTATCCCAGCAAGGCTATTGTACTATCTCTGGCCACCAGGTCCGTCCAGGTGATATGTAGTTCTAAACAATACAATCGCTATCTGTTTATATAGATAAATAGAACAGAATAAAAGCATACATTATTTTTGTAAAAAAAAAGGGGGGGAACAAAGCATGATTTATCAAGGCCAGGTCTATCTAAAACTTACGTAGGAGGGATGGAGACCACCTTTGAAGAGAGTTCCAAGGTTGGGTTGATTCAACAAAAAGGGCCTTGCCTTGTATACTCACCAACCTTATCTACATATAACTGGTTCTCCGATGAAGATTGCAACTTTAGGGAAGGCTGTTACTGGAAAAGACAAACAAGAAGGTTGGTTGGATAATACCTTTATTAGGTCATAACAGTCTTTCAAAGGAAGGAAGGAAGAAATTTTAAAAATTAAAAGAAGAAGTTCTTCTTTATGGCCTCTGTGAATCACACCCTGGGTGATTCACGCCTGTGTGGACCCTCATCAGAAGATTCTAGAGCTTCTGCGATAGCAATAGACACATTAGAATATGCCCCTCCCCACCCGTATAAGTACCTTGGCGCCAAGCGTCCCCTTTCAGTTTCTTTCAACCGCCGCATTGAGAGCCTCATATTTCTGCTTCTGTGAGTAAAAGAGAAAGAGAGCCTATTCTTGATTCCTTCCTGTTATCAATATTTTTCTTTTAAACTATTAGATCAAACTATCATCAGAGATTTTTCTTTTCCCCTTGCTCGGCCTCCGGCCGCAGCACCCCCCTTCAATCATCGGTTTTTCTCCTCAAATTATTTTCTCCTATTCATGACCCCTTTGGGCCCGTTTAAGCACTGTGTTGTCTGTGATAATAAAATACCACTTTCCGATGGACTCGCTAAGTGCCTCTTCTGTTTGGGAGAACAACATCAAACTTCCTCCTGTACCCATTGCAAAAATTTTAAGCGCGGAGTTCTTTGATCTCGCCTCTTGAGGCTAAAACTCCGACTTTGGGAACAATCCTTACAACCAGTTCAAATGGCCCAACCTCCCTGTAGGGCCCCTTCCCAAACCAAAGGAATGGAAAAAGCCGTTACTGAATCATCGAAACAACGTCCATCGGCTACACCAGCTCATTCCGATTCTCCATCTGCATCGTCTAAGACCTCGAAGACACACAAATCGAAACCCTCCATACCGAAGTCCTCGAATTCGAAAACAACCTCTAAACGTCAGAGACCTACTGAAGCTGCTCCAGCTCCAGAGCCTGTGCCTCCTAAATGAGCTAAACAGTCTAAGCCTACAGACATCCCACCACAACCACAACTCTCTGAATCAATTTCGGTCGGATCTCCCTCAGATGATGACAGACTTCCATCTCATCAACCCTGTTCTCAGTCTCCAGAATGGGATGATAGAGTCGACCAACTAACGTCCTCTCCTCCCAGTCCACAACCTTCCATTCCTTCCAGCAATCCTTCGGTTATTCCATCGGCCGAGGATTCCCATCCCGAACGGCTCGACATAATTCCATATTCGATGCCCTCGGATCGCCCACCGATCCCTAACCAGAACCGTCAACATCAACAATCTCGACAGCTCGCTTCATCATGTGTGGTTCAAACCCACTTTCAGCACGCGCATCGGGTTGCCATTTGCCCTGACCAGTGCTCTGCTCGTCAAACTGCACCAACTAGTCGGCCAGGTGTTTTACCCGGTTCGATAATACCATCTAATAGTCGGCCTACCTCTCAACAACCATCGGTGTCGAAGTGGCCACATCACCGAGAGGTGACTATACCTCAACCTGCTCCCCATTTGGTATCGAAAAAACCTCGGACGGTCGAGCAGATTTCATCCACACGTGAGGCTTTTGCAGCCCCAGCCTCCCGATACTTTCCTACTACAATAGATGATGGAAATCACTCTTCACGCTCGGCATCGCCAGCGTCAATTTATTCTACTGCTATGCTATCACATCAGCAACCTCCGTTTCGACATCACAGAGACACAGGCACTGATATTGATGATCCATGATATTCATCCTGGTCCATGGACACTCGCTCCATTCCGTTACATCAACACAGTTCCCATCCTCCGGTAAATCCAAGTCATCGACCCCGGCACTGTTACGACATTGAGCTCACCAAGGTCCATCCCTACCAATCGAGGTCCGTCGACGCTCAACCATCTTTCAATGTCGACAATCCTCGACATCGACAGATGTCCATTGACATGCCGCCTCCATCTTTTCCAACTCATAACCGGCAATACTATGAGACTCAGCCTCTCGACACCGAAGTCGATCAACAGTCCGTCGACTCCAGACGTGACCTCAATGGCTCTGACCATGGATCTCGGCTACAGACTCCATCGGTGTTATTTACCTCTCCAGAGTTGGACATTGTCGATACTGACCCGCCGTCACTGGCAGAGGATTTCCAGACCTATGCCCAACTTATGATTCGCATGGCTAAATCCCTTGATCTACAAGTCCACCGACCATCGACAGAACCAGCCGATCATCTATATGATCCGCTCTCTAAAAATACAACCACTCTGGTGCACATATCGATGTTACTATCTCTCCTTAGTACTGTGCAGAGATCCTGGACAAAACCAGTTTCCTCCCATTCCATGTCTAAGTGGATCGATAACCTCTATAGAATCCATGACCCAGGAGCCATTTTCCTCCAAAAACAACCAGCTCCAAATTCTATATTTGTCAAAGCCTCTCAATTGAGATCTCAACACGGACAATCTCTCATACCAACAAATAAAGACAGCTGACGAATAGACTCCATGGGTAGATGGCTTTACTCTTCTGCAGCCTTCACCATGCGAGTCACTAATTATCAAGGAGCCATGGGAGCTTACCAACACTTCCTCTGGGACAACATGTCCACCTTTATTGAATCCCTGCCAGAGGATAAAAAGATACTAGCTCAAACCTTCCAACAAGAAGGTCTCTCCATTGCTAAACAACAGATCCTTTCTGCTCGCCACACCGTAGACTCTACAGCCAAGTCCATGGCCACTTCAGTAGCCCTACACCGTTTTTCCTGGCTCAGAATGGCCGGCTTAGCCGAAGATGCTTGGGCACGTATCAAAGACCTCCCCTTCGATGGAGCAGGCCTTTTTCATGCTGAAACTGATGATATACTAGAGAACGTACAAAAGAAACGTTCAGCAGCCAGACATTGGGGAGTTTACCCTTCCTACCAGCAATGTCCTCAGCAAAATCAATGGAAATGACCCTATAACTCATACCAGAGGTTCCAACGAGAGGTTCCAACTTCCTCCGACAACACACGTTGTTACTCCACCGTCACAACCCCTGCAAGAAGAAATAATGAATTTACTTCTCAAAGATGCCATACAACCCATCTATCAAAACAACACCGGGTTTTTCTCTCGCTATTGCACCGTCCCCAAGAAAGACGGGGGACTTCACCCTATTCTAGATTTAAGAATATTAAACAACTACACCGTCACCACAAAATTCCGCATGGTTACTCTAGAATCAGTTCTTCCCTTACTTCGAAAAAATGACTGGTTCACCATCATAGACCTAAGAGATGCTTACTTTCATATTGCAATACATCGCGCACACAGAAAATTCCTTCATTTCCAACTTGGATCACAAGCATACAAATTCAAAAGACTCCCATTCGGCCTTGCAACAGCTCCGAGAGTATTCACCAAGTGCATGGTGCCTGTAGCCGCCTATCTTAGACTTCAAAACATTCTTGTCTTTCCATATATCGACGACTGGCTCCTTGTAGCACACTCCCATCACAAAGCTCGACAAGACACCCGTTTCACCCTCGCCCTTCTTCGCGATCTCGGTCTAACTATCAACAAACAGAAATCAAAATTAAAACCTACAAGGACTATACATTACATAGG
This sequence comes from Intellagama lesueurii, assembly GCA_037013535.1. NCBI lineage: Eukaryota > Metazoa > Chordata > Lepidosauria > Squamata > Agamidae > Intellagama > Intellagama lesueurii. The sequence continues at coordinate 202,959,421 of JBAJHW010000003.1, read as the reverse complement.
CGCGCTCATAGACTCCACACGAGCTCGCGCGTTCCTCCCTGCAGAAAAGAGACAAAATCTCTTCACCTTACTTCGCAGCTTCACTCTGCATGCCTTGATACCTGCCTTAATGGTGCAACAAGTTCTAGGCACCATGGCCTCTATGACGTCAGTTGTACAGCATGTGCGTCTCAAAATGAGATCTCTCCAACCCTGGTTTCTGGCCCTATTCAATCCACTAACAGACTCTCCCCACACTCTCCTAAGAGTCACTCCAGAACTGGCCTCTCAACTTCAATGGTGGCATTCCCATACCAATCTTTCTATCGGGTGATCGTTCCAACAACCTCACCCGCGAATACAAGTCACTACCGACGCCAGTCGCACTGGCTGGGGGGCTCATTGCAAATCCCTCACAGTCCACGCCAAATGGTCTCACAGAGAAAAACTGCTCCACATAAACGAGTTGGAGCTACTAGCCGTCATAAAGGCCTGCAAGGCTTTCAGAAACCTTCTCGTAGGAAAAATGGTACAGATCGCCACCGACAACACCACGGCGATGTACTACATCCTAAAACAAGGTGGCACCCACTCCCCAGGTCTCCTCTACCTAGCGGTCGACCTCTGGGAGTGGTGTCTGCAACATCACATCTGTTTCACAGCCTTACACATCGCTGGTCAAGAAAATGACCTAGCAGACTTGCTCAGCCATACAGATGCCCAAGCTCACGAGTGGGAACTAGATAAATCAGTATTCCGCCAACTATGCCGGAAATAGGGCACACCGACTCTCGATCTCTTTGCCTCCCGAGCGAGTCAGAAATGCCAACTCTATTGCTCCCGAGCAGGAATAGGAAAACATTCCCAGGAAGACGCGTTTGTCGACCATTGGCCCAAGACTCTTACCTACCTTTTCCCGCCGTTCCCTCTCCTCCACAAAGTTGTTGTCCGTCTACAACAAGACAAAACCAATGCCATTGTTATAGCCCCTTGGTGGCTGAGACAGACTTGGTTCCCAGTTCTCTGCAGTCTCTCATCGGACATCCACCATCTCCCCCGCCTGCCACAGCTTCTCACACAGAACAACTCCCAAGTCCTACACCCAGACTTACCTGTTCTGCACCTGGCAGCGTGGAGGATTCTCCCTCGTTAATGAACGTTCTTCATCATGCCAAAAAACCATCCACAAGGAAAGCCTACCTGTACAAATGGAAGAAATTTCAATCCTTTACCAAATCTTCCTCATCATCCTCCATCAATCCATCACTTTCCACTGTTCTCCACTTCCTCCTACATCTCAAATCCAAGGGCCTCTCCATCTCATCCTTGAGAATCTACCTTTCCACAATAATATCATACCAACCTCCAAATTCTCCAGCAGCAAACGTCTTCAAACATCCAACAACGAAACGTTTTCTGAAAGGTCTCTCTCATATCTACCGCGATACTCGACCTCCCTCTCCACAATGGTCACTAACTCTTGTTTTGAAACAGCTTACCAAAGCTCCTTTTGAGCCATTAGCTACAACTGACTTAAGATTCCTCACCTTTAAAACAGCTTTTCTCGTAGCCATCACCTCAGCTCGACGAGCTAGTGAATTGGCAGCTTTACTCTATGACTACCCTTATCTACAATTTTTTCCCAATAAGGTGAAGTTATTCATGGACATTTCCTTCCTCCCCAAAATTGTCTCTCAATTTCATCTTTCCCAGCCGATTGTCCTTCCTTCATTTTTTTCCGTCGCCTTCTTCAAACCAAGAAAAAATACTCCATATGTTGGATGTCAGAAGAGCTCTTGCTTTTTATCTCCAACATACCCAACCTTTTAGACAGTCATCTCGTCTCTCCATAAGCAATCAGCTACCTACAAAAGGCCATCAGGTGACTTCCCAATCTCTCTCCAGATGGGTCGCCTCTACCATTCATTTGGCTTATCAACTTGGTCGACAACCAGCCCCTAGAGTGGTTTGCCCTCACTCCACCAGGGCAGTGGCAGCCTCTACAGCCTTTCTCCATGGCGTACCTCTTCCAGACATCTGCGCCTCTGCCACTTGGGCACAGCCGTCCACGTTTATCCGTCATTATAGACTCGACCTCCAGCAAAAGTCTGATGCGGCATTTGGACGTGCTGTTCTAGCCTCTACCTTGGCGTGACACCCTGCCTCCGGGTAAGACAGCTTATTAGTCACCCAGGGTGTGATTCACAGAGGCCACGAAGAAGAATGACAGGTTACCCACCTGTAATTGTAGTTCTTTGAGTGGACCTCTGTGATTCACACATCCTGCCCGTCCTCCCCTCTGTCACAGAGGTCCACTCGAAGAACTACAATTACAGGTGGATAACCTGTCGTTTTTGGGTTTTCAGAACTCTTCATCAGATAAGGTGTGGTAAAACTGGCATGGAAGAGGGAGGTCAGCGAAGGGAGGAAGCAGAAAAGTTCAAAATTCATCCTTACCAGATGTTACATGTCATAAGAGCTATGGTTAAGATCCCAAAGAGAGACTGGAAGCACAAAGAGCCAGGTGGAGTGATGGTATTACCGGTTTGTTCCTTCAGCAAATTACAATCAGTTGCCCATTTCTGTAGATGCTGTGCAGGCACTCAACAAACTGTCCATAAACCCTTTGTTCTTTAGTGTTCACGTTCAAAAAGTGCATGTTCTAAATGTTCCAAAAGCTTTCATAAGAACACAATCTATAATCTTCTGAGGAAGAAAATACTTCTTATGAAGCTGCTCAGAATAAATTGAAATTACAAGGTGGGGCTCAGAAACAACAAGGCACTAATTAAATCCACAAGGTGGCAGTCTAGTACTAGAAAAATGTGGAGGGTAGGAAGCAGCCTTTATTATACCAAGTCAGATCCTTAATTCATCTAACCTAGTGAACTCTGACTGCCAGTGATGTCTCACCAGTTTCAGACAGGATTCTTTCCTAGCCTTATCTGGAAATCCCTGGTATTGCTTGGGAATTTCTCTTCCAAGTACTAACCAGGACTTCTCCTGCTTAGCTTGCAGATGAAATTACTATGTTCAGAATGGTATGTTGAAGACTGTCCTCTCAACATGCAGATGGAGCTTTTCAAGTGCCAATCAATTTTGCAGTGATATGGTGGAGTACTATTCGAATATGAGATAAAATGGTCATCTGTGTGTCCCATCAAATGCACTGACTAGAGAGACTTGAAAGGAAGAGCCATCACACAGATACCTGTTTTGGCCTTTCGCCCTTTAACTTTTCAGGATTCATTGGCAGCACAGGTTTCTCTTAATTATGTGTAATGCAGCAATAGATGAGTAGAGTCCCAATAAATCAGTGGGTGGATCGAATCCAAAATAGATCAGGTTGGTGAGTGGTGTGTGGCTGTGACTGTACTACACAACATATCTGCTTTTCAGAACAGATGTACTTCAGATATGGCAGGGATGGGGAACATATGTCCCTCTGTGGGCTGCCACAGCCCTCACTGTTTGCTGTGCTAACTAGGGGCTAGTGGAAGTTGCACTCCAAAAACACCTGAAAGACCAAATGATCCCTGTCCCTGAATTAAAGGTTCTGCCTATACACATACCAGTCTGGACATCTCAGGAAGGATGAAGAAATGGTAGCCGTGTCTCTAGACCAGTGGTTCCCGACCTTGGGATCCCCAGATGTTCTTAGACTGCAGCTCTCAGAAATTCTGGTCACCACAGCTAGTGGCGAAGGCTTCTGGAAGTTTTAGTTCAGGAACATCTGGAAACCCATGGGTGGGAACCACTGCTCTAGCCTTTCATATCTCCCTTGCTGGAGAGAAAAAGGAACCTTTCTGATCAAGCTCCTGTCTGCCAGCAAAAACAGGGTTTCTGTGGTGAGGCCATCCGTGGATGCTTAATAAGCCATTAACAAGCCATTAACATTGCTTGTTGCTATCATAATATATGAATTGTAAGGGTGAGGCCTTTAACCGAATTTCCCTAATTGGAGCTTAGGTTTACATCAGCACTGCAATCAGAAGGGTGTGAAGAAAAGTCTGAGAAAGAAAAATATTGCACAATATAGGAAAGTTTTCAGAGAGCACAGATGTAATTTCAAAACTCTGGGATGTTATATGTCTCACATTCCTGAGATACCATGAGATGCAAGAACATTTGTGTATGGACTCTAAAGCACATGGAGCACTTGTTTCTTTTCTGTGTGTAAATGCCATACATTCCAGTACTTTACACAAATGAAAACAGACTCACGTGGTATTCTCCGGCTTTTACAAACGTATTCTCTCATTCCTTGCTTCTTCGGATATCATTCCACTGAAGTTTCCCCCAATGTCTTATGCTGTTCCAATGCTACAACCAGCCATAGTTGACATGCAGTACAGAAGAGTTAGCAGCAAGGTACACAGATGACAGAGGAAACCTTTTCCTCAATGCCAACCCTCAACTGTCAGACAACCTGTGTTCAACTGAAACTTCCCTGTTGGTTAGAATACCAGAGTGGTGACACTTTACAGTATCTGCAATAAATGAATTCTTCCAGTGGCAATAAAGTAGGACATGAAGGAGGCAAGTGATGGTTTAAACAGGATAGTCTGAGTGTCCTTGGAAAACTGGGATATATCTTTGGCATTTGGTATTGTACTCAGGGAAACCACATTGTTGTTCACTACTCCAAAACCAGAAATGTAACATATTCCGTCCAGCTAGACTGGAGGAATGGCTTCTTGGAAGACAGTCTAGCGGTAATGGCTGCATATCACCTCTGGTATCAAATACTGCATGCCTCTGTTATTAGGCACCCAAGACTCATCTCCTGGTAGTGGGCTCATGTAGCCATCTGGGAGAGCAGACTGATAACAAAGTAGAGCTTTATGTTTTCGTTACGTGCTCTCAAGTTGGAACCAACTTATAGTGACTCTGATAGGGCTTTCAAGGTAAGAGAGATCTTTAAAGAGTGGTTTTACTAGTTCCACCCCCTCAGTAAGCTGAGCAGGGGTTTGAACCCAGACCTCCTGAGTCTTAGTCGATCACTATATCCACTAAACTACACAGGATATCCCAGACAGAGCTTACAGTGCTACAAATAATTAGCTGTTTGTAATTATATCTTTCCCCGTAAAATGAAGGTATGATTATGTTAGAACTCTTTCAGATGGATCATTTGTTCCAGGTTCTGCAGTGCTCTTTATCAGAATTTTCCCAGACATCCTAACATAGCTCCTCTTTTTTCACTTTGTACCATCTCTCCTCCTCCCAAATTCTTGTAGCTTTCATCCTAAAACCCTTGCTTTAGTTTTTGTTGTTTTTGGTATGGGAAGGTGAACAGCATTTAGTGCTGTGAGACTTCCCAATAACTGGTGCTAATGCATGATAAGTACATGAAGGCAACAGCTAGTACAGCACAGGGAAGTCAACATGATTTGTACTCGATAACAGTGAATGTTTGCTAGACAATGTTTGCAAGTCCAAGTACAGCAGTAAAGCACAGAAGCAGTATGGTGCTAGACCATTAACAGTCAGGATGTTACTCCTGGTAGATCCCATAATTTTCCTCCATCAAGCGAGAGAAAGGGAAGCTGTACATGGAGGTACAACTGTGCCAATTGGCACAGCGCTGACATTACCAGTGTGATTTGACAAGCAATACTTTCACATCTTTTGTGAATAATAGTTAAAGCTATTTTTATATTTACGTAGACTTGGTATGTTCACTGATCTTAGCTCTAGAGTTTATTTTTCTCCTATCAAAGTGCAGATGGAGAAGGAAATATTTTTCCATTGTAGTGTGGATTATCATCAACATAATCATTATCATCATAATCATTGTTGCAACTTTATGCCAAAGTGTGGATTTTGGATGCTCTTAGAATTTACTGTCTGCTTATTCTTGAATTATTCAGTCTCTGCCACTGCTGAATATTTTTTTTTTAAATTTCTGAATAGATATGTATGGACTGCATTTTTTGTAATGTCCTGCTGTTCACTGTTTCTTCTTGGGTATAGTAAACACAAGAAGAGGTTGTTTTGGCAATGTTTCGTTGATGCTCCTTTTCTGTGCAATTACTCCCAACTTAGTGAAGAGAAGAGGTGTGGAAGTACCCATTTTCAACACTCTGAGATCCACCATTAATTATTTCTCTCAATTCCCACCCACTAGAAGAGGGCTGGCTGAGGTGCAGACAACGGCTGATGGCCTTTTAAAATAAAATATCTCATAGAAGCTGCTCCCAGTTAGTTAGCAATGGGTGGAATCCAGCAGTAAGTTGCAACTAGAGTAGGCCCCTTGAATCAGTGGGGATTTGGTGAATCGACTGCTCTGTAACAACTACTGATTCAACAGGCCTAGTCTAGTTGTGACTTCCTACTGGATTTCAGTCAATACTGAGTTAGATGGACAAAGCTAGATAGACTCCATGTAAGACAGCTGCCTAGTTTCCTATGCTCTGCTGTTAAAAAACCCACAGTTCTTCCAATGTATTTCAGGGTTCATTTAATTTCAGGTAGCCTTGGGTTAAGATTATCCTTTCCCCCTGCATTTATGTTGATTTTTAAAAGTAAGACCATAGACAGATTTGGAAAATAACCTTAGTGGTCTGATAGTAAATGTGCTGGAGGAGAAAGGGAAGGAGAAAATCACATACATTCTTCCACTTGTTATTTGTGCAACTTAAAGTCAATTTCTTATCAAATGATGCAGCCAATCTTACTTATATATTCTTCTTTTAAAATAAAATGCCTTTCTGCCTACAGCTCGCATAATCCTCTGTCCATGACTCCTATCCAGTATAGCCTAGGGGATTGTGGGAACTGTAGTCCAGAAAGTCAATGAAAAGCAAGAGACAGTAAACACCTATTTATGCTCTAAGTATCCTGCTTTACCTGCTGCTGCAAAACTTATAAGCAAGTTTTGTGCTGCTTCTGTCCTTATGCCACATATATGATTTTTTTCACTTAAGCTCTATGAACTGAAAGCTTATGTGAAAAATATAGGGGAAACTACATAAATGATTGATTCTTCAGCATTACGAGAGTTCTATGTGTTGAACAGCATAGTTTTCACGTGGGCCTTGCTACATTTCCATAAAGCCAGAGATAACTTGGTCTATTTCCCAATGTGCAGCTGAAGATTTTTTTTAAGGATTATGAATAGGGCATGACACTTCCTGTTTCATTATTCAAGCAAACTTTAGGTAGATTGGGAATTGAGAGAAATTTAGGTAATTGTTTACTATTTCTCCATAGATGGAACTAATATTATTTCATTGGTTTTCTAGTAGCCTTTATGCATATCTATATATGTAAATTGTGCAGGCTAAGAGACAGACTCAGCCATGTAGGGTCAAAGCTGTTATTTCCTTATTGTTCCAGTTTTAGTATATGTGCTGTCAAATACATCCTAAATTCCCTTTTGCATAGCCTGTGACTTCAGGAGGTTTCATACTAAATGTCTGAATCCGATTTCATTTTTAAAGTGACAAATGGGACAATCTCAGTCAGAGCAAATCAGGCAAACAACAAGTCAAAGCAAACAGGCATAAATGGGAACAACACGGAGCCAACATATTGCAATCTATCTGGCCATCCCACACAAACAAAACTGCATAATTAGAATCTCCATACAGAATACACACCCAATTTGGAAATGCTCACAGATCACTTCCCTCAGAACTTTGTTTGTCAGCTCATCTCTGCACTTCTCAGTTGGGTGCATAAGACAGAGGACACAATAACACAGCATCAGCAGGAGAATCACCTGAATAATAATTTCACAATATTGATGGAAATTAGATTTAGAATGGTAAGTGGCTGATAATATATATAATATATATGTATATATGTGTGTGTGTATCTGGAATCCAGGGAATTTTTTTTCATATGAGAGAGAAGGGCGTACTGTTGATCATAATAGGAATGACAGTACAGCTAGGAAACAGAGTAGTATTATTCAGCTGTCCTATGGAATTAACACTAGTGAAATCTTAAAGGATTTTCTGAATAGAAATGTCAGGCATAACAAAGCAGGGAAAGGCAGCACAGCACATTTTCTAGCAGTGTATAGGTTGACATCTCCAGTTTTTGTACTTTTTGGTCCACATGGAATCTTCAACAGGTCCTATACCAACCTTCTTCCATTCATCTCAGATGGTGTTCAGATTCAGTTCCAAAAGTGCTTCCTTTATTTAGCATCCCAGAAATGATAAGCCTTTGTTTAATCCTAATTGCACCCAAATACGTAGTTTGCTTTTTAATCTTTAACAAGCGTAAAGGCTTTCATAACATAGGGAGAAGGTTCCCTCCACCCCATTTCTTGTATCATATACTTAAGATCAGCTGCATTCCTGCTATTTTTGCATGGAAGAAAGGGTTAAGAGAATAAATAAGATCCAGGCCATTTGTGTTTAACTGGAAAGGAAACAGGGTCTTTTGAAGATGTGTTCGTTATACTGTGTTAATCATTATTGTTCTGAGTTTGGTTCACATTTCTTATCACCCACAACCTGGACAAAGGTCAGTCTTAGGCCTGTGCACTGTATTTTGCCAAACACGGAAGCAGTAACTTATTCTAGGCTATTTGTCAGTTTCTATGTTGATTACAAGACAAAGAGCTTACAGATGTTCATGTGGTGGAGTGGTACCTCCCTGGACCCCTCATGTTAAATATAGCATCCATGGGATTCAAAATGTTAAAAAAAAAAGCAGCATGCTTCAAAGCTAGGAAAGGGAAATTGAAAGTGTCAGTACCTTATAACCTTATGATCTTATAACCACCTTTAATTTTATTTATGAGGTAATTTTGTGCCTGCCCTATGGTGTTTATTGCCTAATGCCTGATTCAGTTATCTTAGTTTTGTCATCTGAGATTTAGTTGTCCTGGTTAGTGAGGGTTTTTAAAGAATGTTTTTCTTTTGTATGCTTATCATTTTACTTCAGTTTGTAAATTTATGTTATTTTTTGTAGCCGCCCAGTGTAGTGGCTTGTCACTAGAAGGGCAGGGCATAAATCAAGTAAGTAAGTAAGTAAGTAAGTAAGTAAGTGGAGACTGACAGCTTCACACCCAATGAAGCCCAAGACCATCCCTGCACACTCCAATTGCTGGAACACTGGAGATGGGTCTCTGAGTAAGGTCCCCAGGCCGGATTTATTTGAAGCCACTGGTCCCATCACCTCCTGGCAAATAGAAGGGGAAGATATGGAGGCAGTGACAGATTTCACTTTCTTGGGCTCCCTGATCACTGCAGATGGTGACAGCAGCCACGAAATTAAAAGACGCCTGCTTCTTGGGAGGAAAGCGATGACAAACCTAGACAACATCTTAAAAAGCAGAGACATCACCTTGCCGACAAAGGTCCGCATAGTCAAAGCTATGGTTTTTCCAGTAGCGATGTATGGAAGTGAGAGCTGGACCATAAAGAAGGCTGACTGCCGAAGAATTGATGCTTTTGAATTGTGGTGCTGGAGGAGACTCTTGAGAGTCCCCTGGACTGCAAAGAGAACAAACATATCCATTTTGAAAGAAATCAACCCTGAGTGCTCACTGGAAGGACAGATCCTGAAGCTGAGGCTCCAATACTTTGGCCATCTCATGAGAAGAGAAGACTCTGTGGAAAAGACCCTGATGTTGGGAAAGTGTGAGGGCAAGAGGAGAAGGGGACGACAGAGGACAAGATGGTTGGACAGTGTCACCGAAGCTACCAACATGAATTTGACCCAACTCCGGGAGGCAGTGGAAGACAGGAGGGCCTGGCATGCTCTGGTCCATGGGGTCACGAAGAGTCGGACACGACTTAACGACTAAACAACAACAATCTGAAGCATTTGGTGTAGCTCCAGTGCAAAGTGAAGAATTTGCTTTAGGCAGGCTTTCATCTTTTCCTTCCTCAGTGACCTTAGATGAACTGAGTTCATTTCTTCTTTGCTACTGATGGTGGTGATGGACCAGTAATCCCAAAGGAAGTTACTGAAGAGTCTTTCTAGAGCCCCTGAAAAGACTGTTTCCACATTCTGTTCCCCCTGTGTTAATAGAGAAAAGGAAACAGGGATCTTCACTGGGATCATCAAGTGGACAGCAATGATGTTAAATGAGGCCATTGAGGACTTGGCCTCTGCATCCCTCTCTGAGCCCACAGGACCTAGAATTGCTCCTTTTACATCACTCGCGACAGTGGAGAAGCAGGAATCCCCATCATGCAGCTGCAGGGGGCCATCAGACAGATTTACCAGTAATCCCATTTGAGGCCACTATCATGCTTCTGCTGGAGAAATCATACTCTGAAGATGAACTTGGCCTCCTGGACCACACATCACTGAAAAACTGGACATTTCAGAGTCCTTGGGAGAAAAGACTGAGGAAGCTCCTTGTGAAAAAGGTAGAAGATGAGGCAGAGTCAACACTCTCAGGCCAAGAGTGCCAGCAATTAAAAATGCCAGCAGGACTTCAGGTGAACCCAAGGAGTGCTTGCTTGCAATTGACTTATCACAGGTAAACCATCCTCATGAGCAGAGCCATCCTTCTGAAGAGGACTTTTGATAAAGTGTCCTGAGGTAGAGCTGGGTGCTCAGCTATAAAGCTATAACCTTCCGTGCTAGACAAGGAAGGTTGCTGGAAACAACTTGTACGAGCTATAGTGTTTCGTACCTGCTTTGACAGGCTCCCTGCATGCTGAAATTTGAGCTGTGTTGAACTGTGCCTTTGGCTTGCCCTTCAATAAAATTCTATATGTGACTCCATCATTATTAAAATTGTTCTCTCTGCTGGAATAATCTCAAAGACCTATTTTGGCAGTGCATTGAGCATATTGTGGAATCTCTGATGTCTTAGGAGTGCTTTACACATCGATAATTATGTTTGGTTCAATAAAGAATCAGCCTTTCATAATCCCACTAATATAAAGTGAGATTATATTTGTGTATAGTCTTCAAATCCAATGAAGAACCTGTTCCCCTCTATTTGGCACTGGTTAGGCCTCATCTTGAGTATGTGTCCAGTTCTGGACATCACACATTAAGAAGAATGCCAATAAACTGGAACAACCAGGATGATCAGAGGATGCTAAACCAAACCGTATAAGGAAAGACTGAAAGATCAGGGCATGTTTAGCCTTGAGAAAAGAAGACTGAGCAGAGATATAACAGCACTCTTCAAATACTTGAAAAATATTCCTACAAAGGAGGAGCAGGATCTGTTCTGAATCATCCCAGAGTGCAGCACACTACGTATAATAATGGGCTTAAGTTACAGGAAGCCAGATTTCAGATGAATATGAGGAAAAACTTCCTACTTGTTAGAACAGTACAACAATGGAGCCAATTACCTTGGAAGGTGGTAAGCTCTCGGATGCTGGAGGAATTCAAGAAAAAAAAATTAGATAACTATTTCTCAGATATACTTTGATTTGTATTCCTGCATTGAGCAGGGAGTTGGACACAATGTCCTTGTTGGCCTCTTTCAGCTCCATTATTCTACAAGTTCATGTCACACTGTTGCTCAGTAAAACTAATGTTGTCCTGTTACTCAAACATCAGCACAGCAGATCATTCTCTGGGTAGCAGAAGAAATGGCGGTGGCAGTAGTGGGGATTCCTCCCTTGCAACTGCAGCCCTCCATGGTGCCTCGAAACTGTCTCCTGAGGGCTTCCCAGCCTTCTGAATCAATTTGAAAGTCAGGGAGGCATTTCATCATTCCAGTGGGGTGCAACAGAGAAGCAAAAAAGTGGTTCTACTCCCACAGCTCACATTTGGCCAGCTAACATTGGCATAAAATGGAGTTGTCATAGACTCCCACTCCATTTTTCACTACACCAGTTTCAGACTACTATGGCTAAAAGATCAAAGAATTAGCTCTCTTGAAGGATCCAAAATCACCAGTGCTTCTCCCATGAATTGCCTAACAAATGCCAAAGTTTTTCACCTGCTTCGGCTCAGTGTTCGCCTCCTACTGGTGGATCTTCTCTACACAGATGGAAACTGGTGGTGGCTACTCTTCGCTACCAACTCCAGCACCAAGACTATGTATTTATTTTATTTATTTATTTATTTATTATTAGATTTTTACCCCGCCCCCCTAGACAAAGTCTACTCGGGGCGGCTTACATACATAATAAAAACATCATAACATTAAAACATCATAACATTTAAAAACAGCATAATTTTAACATTTATATTAAATTAAATCAGTACCAAGATGATAAGAGTAAAAATCAGTTATTGACTGGAGGGAAGGCCTGCCTGAAAAACCAGGTTTTCAAATGAGTTTTAAAAACGCCCAGCGAGGGTGCCAGACGAATTTCAGTAGGGAGGCTGTTCCATAGCCGAGGGGCCACTGCCGAGAAGGCCCGGTTTCTTGTTCTTTCTTTCCGGGCCTCTCTCGGCGTTAGGCCCCTCAGCCGTCCCTGCTGGCTATTCCGGGTGGTTCGGGTAGATCTAGGTGGGAGAAGACGATCTGCCAAGTATCGAGGTCCCAAACCGTTTAGGGCTTTATACGTCATCATTAACACTTTGAAGTCAATGCGGAAATGTATATGTGTGTTGTGTGTGCACACAGACAGATAGTGGCAAGTCCAGTTAAGAGATGTGTTGCCTTGCAGAGCATGGCAATCAGTGCTGCACTCCTCCTAATCCCACTTACTGGGAGTAATCCCTTTTGAATTTACTGAATTTACTTCAGAGTAGGTTTTTGTAGAATTATACCATAAAGGTATTCAGAGTAGCATTAAAATGAATGTGGAACATCTGTTGGTGAAGACATGCAAGCTCTAATGCAAAGAAAGCTGGTGATTTTTACATCTTGCCTAATTTACATTTCATTGATTCCATTAAGATTCATGGTAACTAACCTGAAGCTGTACAATGTCAGCAACTCATTTAAATAAAATTAAACAGTAATATTGCTTACATATGTTTAACATGCATATTCAACTTTGTTTTAGATCTGGGTTGCTGCATTTCTACTCCTTGGTGCAGAGGGTAAGACAATATTTTATATACTGGATTAGTCATCATTTCAGGGATAATTTTCATTGTTAGCCAGAGCTTTGAAAAGTTAAATTTTGAATTATGCACCTGGCTACATTCACTGGTAGATTCAGAGAATTATAATCCACAAAAGAAACTTTTCTGAGTTCTATGTTTAATAGCATATTCACAAATAAATGCAGCTATCATTGTCATGATATACATACACAACAGGACTTTAAGATATCTGTGTTCATGTACGAATTTTTTAAAAAATACTGATTTTACATCACTTCTTTGGAAGAAAGTTTTGTCACCCTCTAAATTATCTGGGATTCACTGATCATCAGTCTTTCATTATAGCTGGGGATGACAGTTCAATTTTTAGATTTGTTTCATTTTGGGTTTTTTAGGGGCTGCCTCTTTCATTTTTCTTATTTTTCATGCACCTCTCCTTTCATTTTACATGAAAGGGAAAACCCATTTCAAGTCATTCATTTCAAGTTACCCCAGTCATGTTTCTAGACTCTCCAAAAGCCCTAAAGAACCCTTAAAACTACTTCAAAAAAGCAGAAACGTTAGGTAACAGAGAATCAATCTACTCCGAAATCAAGTAACAGTAGACAAGAAGAAAAATCATCAGACCTATGCAGGTACTAGTTTATATTATTACATTCACACAGTCCACTAGCACATTGGTACAGACACAAACTCCACTCTCCCAGCCCACTCAAATGCAGCCACGGAAGCAAACAAAGCAATCCCTCCAAAACCTACCAAAGTAATACACCTTTAACAGAATGACATCACAGTAAATTGACCAAATAATAATTTATAAAAACCAATTGAACAGAGAAAGCAACCACTGACACACATGGGGAAAATATAGCACCTCCCCCAATAACATAGCCCCTGTCTCAAAACCCAAGAAAAGCAAGCAAGCAAGCAAATTAAGACAAAAATACAGTCAAAGCCCTTCCTAAACTAAAACTGCTAAATATGAGGGGATTTCTCTCCCCACTCCCCACAAATACATTCTCTTCTTATCTTTGAGTCAAACAGGCAGACCAGGCCCAGGTGTCAAAAATAATTCCAAAAAAGAGAAAGGGCCAGAAACAAACAACAAAAACCAAAAACAATCTCTAAGGAAATTAGGTGGTGTCAAATATTAATCTCAAGGAGGTAAACTGGCACAGGCAGACTGCCTGGTGACAGCAGCAAAAATAATCCAAAGAAATGATGAAGGGGGGAATCCTCCCTAAAAACATGGAGGCAAGCAGGCAACACAATCCAGGATGGAGAGCACCACAAGCTCAGAAGCTCTCAGGAATCTCACCCACGAGGAACAACTGAAGCAAAGATACTCACTGGGTTCCAACCAATTACATCCTTTTACAGATTCAAAATTCTGGTTCCTCATTGTTGTACATTCTGATTGGCCTTTTATGGCAGCCCTTGTGATGCTATTAGATGGAATGTTTCTTGGGTTATTTGACAATTAGTGAAAGAAAGATTACATGAAGGAAGGAAACAAAAAAACATGAAGCTTTTGCGTACTGCTCTTTTGTTAGTACAAATTATTCTTATTTTAGAGGCTTTCTTTCAGCAATCAACAAAAGAATATGAAAATGAAAAATGAACGTGTGTTTTGGGTCTTTTGTTAAAACAGGAGCTCAAGATGGACAGTCTTATCCAGGATAATGAGGAGATAGATATAAAGCATAATTGTGCTGGGTGGCAGATCTAGCCTGAGGCAGCTTCCTGGCTGAGGCAAAGAACAAAATGGTTTTTCCCTTATGTCAACATAAGAGGACTGGATATTGTATCTTAACTAAGCACTTAGCCATTAGCATAGAACCAACATGTGTATGCATTTAAAGCCGAAGATCCTATCTCCATGAACCTGGGAGTATGATTCATTGAACTCGCTGTGATTTATTTCTCAGTAGATCTTTTTAGGATTGTGGTGCAAAAACACTGACATCGGAGCTGCCACCCAGCAGTCTGTGGACAAGATTAATAAATTAGCAGAGTTTTTAGATTGCCGGACTGAGTGAGAACACTACTCAGGGCAGATTACAATATCCATTCAAACTTAAATGTTGACAGGGACAACATAAAAGATATTAGATATTTGTTATTATCTAAGGATGTCCACAGAAATTATTCAGGAAAGACAATGATGCCTATGCATTGCTAACCTGACTCATTTTAATTTAAAGATATATCAAGTTTAGGACTCTGTGGGGACTCCCACCCCTCTGGACACCCATGTGCATGATGACATGTTAAAATAATATCTGGTGCGTGCCATGCATTTAACAGTTTGCCTTGTGTGTTCTTTAGCCAATGAAGTCTGCTACGAAAAGCTTGGTTGCTTTTCTGATAAACCCCCTTGGTCAGGAATACCTGGGAGACAACTGTTCGGTTTACCTGCTTCTCCTGAAACTATGCATATCTCCTTCTCTCTGTTCACCAGAGAGACTGGAAATGTGTCACAAGTAAGACCTCTTCTTTATTATCATATGTTTACAGATCATTTGTGATAGCTGTGTGTGCTTGTTCTCCATTCATACCAATTTGCCTGGGGGAAGAGCAAGGTTATTTTTTTAGGTACCGATGAAATAGATAAAGTAGCACTTATTTATTTCTAAAGCACTTAATACAGCTGCCTGTGAGCAACTTCAAGTTATAATTATCAATAATTAGAATGCATATTAATATTCCAGATCTGGTATCTTGCTGGCATTTGTCTAAGCTGATTTATTCAGTAGATTTCAGAAAATGCAAAACCTGCTATTCAATTACCTAAAAAGTCCAACCAGGCTGAGAATATTCTGTATTACATGGAGAACGAGTCCATTTATGAGGTCAGATCCATGACATCCAATGATGTACCTGTACTGGATCCCACTACTTCCACCCTGAGCAGATTTTTGATGCTATAGGGGGGCTGTAGCTGGAGTACTGGATAGTATACCAAATACATCATTGGATCTTGATCTATAAGTTTGTAAAGCAAATGATAGAGATACATATGACAAAAAGAATATAAGCACCTAAGAAATTTTGTCAGTCGCCTAGCTTTGGAAATCTATAGACTGAAGATATTGATGCCAGTTTTAAAAGCATGTAGCATGACAGCTTGTCAAGCTTTATTAAGGTTTGTTAGCAGATAATAGCGGAATAAGGAAGAAAATATCCCCTTTTGTAAAGCTCCTTGAAACTTCAAAGAACCCATTTTATAATTGTTTTTAAATTTGAAACAGAAAGTATACTACAATGATACATCCACGATCAGAAAATCATACTTCTCTCCATGGAGGAAAACACGCTTCGTTATTCATGGATATACAAGCACTGGAAAATATGGCTGGGTTGTGGAGCTGTGCTTGGTAAGATATTCATATTTTCAAATTTCCCTCTTCATTTGCAGACACTAGAGCATGGAGAACAGGTGAAAATTTCACATGCGTGCACGCACACAGACACGCACACAGAGAGAAGAATAGATTTGGGGGAGTAAGCTTCTTACCTTTTTTCACACTATAGCTGGGGTGTGTGTTTTCATTTGTTTGTGTCATGCAGATATTGTTGTCATAATCTCTTGTGATCTAGTGCTCTCCATTGTGACCTCCATCTGTTTATTTAACACATTTATTCATATATTTGATTTATGCACCACTTTCCTCTCCAAAATGTTGCCTGAGTGGCTAACAATACATTCCATATAACCTAAAAACATAAAACAGATGTTTTAAAATTGAAACATCTAAAAGCAAGTAAGTTTTTTAAAAAGCCGTCTCCACTCCTTTCAAAAGTCCTTTTTACAACTCTGTTCAGTTTTGTTTGTTTGTTTGTTTGTTTGTTTGTTTGTTTACTTACTTACTTACTTACTTACTTACTTACTTCATAGGCCACCTTTTCCTGATAAGGGGACCCAAGGCAGCTCACAATGTTAAAAAGAACAGAATTAAAAACATAAGTAAAATTTTTAAGAAAACAATTAACCTATGCTAATTAAAATACAACTCAGTAATTAAAAGCAAATAAATATCAAAAGCCACCTAAGTTAAAGAAGGCATTCAGGGACTCAATCATGATTGTTAAAAGCTTGCCTGAAAAGATGGGTCTTCAGCTGTTGACGGAAGGTCAAAAGGGAGTGGGTCAGCCTGATCTTCCAAGGGAGAGCATTCCATAACCTGGGATTGCCACAGAGAAAGCCCTCTGTTGTTTCCACATCAACCATGCCTGCTCTTGCAATGGGACTGAGAAAAGCATCTCCTCTGACAATCTTAAATGCTAAGAAGGCTCATATGGTGAGATAGGGTCCTTCAAGTAGCATGGATCCAAGCTGCATAGGTGATGACCAGCACTTTGAATTGGGGCCAGAAATGGACTGGTAGCCAGCGCAGTTGTTGTAGCAGGGGCGTTATGTGCTCCCTACAACTGGCCCCAGTCAGTAGTCTGGCTGCTGCATTTTGAACCAGTTGAAGTTTCCGAACCATCTTCAGAGGCAGTCCCACATAGACTGCATTGCAATAATCGAAACGGGATGTAACTACAGCATGTGTCACTGTAGCCATATCAGACATCTCAAGGAACTGGTAAAGCTGGTGCACCAGTTTTAACTGTGCAAAAGCACTCCTGGCTACTGCCAAAACCTGGGTATCCAGGCTCAGGGATGAATCCAAGCTGTGAATTTGAGTTTTCAGGAGAAGTGTAATTCCATCCAGCACAAGTTGTATCCCCACTACCTTATCTGCCTTCCAGTTGATTAGGACCACCTCTTTCTTGTCTGGATTGTTTCAATTTCTTTGCCCTTAGCAGTAATGGGCTGGATATCAGGCACTGGTTTAAAACCAAGACAGCTTCCTTTGAATTAGATGGGAAGGAGAGATAGAGTTGGGTGTTATCAGCATACTGGTGACACTGAGTCTGAAAACTCTGGACCACCTCTCCCAATGGTTTCATGTAGATGTTAAAAAGTGTGTGTGTGTGTATGCTAGAAGTCTGAATAAACAAAGAATTTTGCTTGCCAGTGGAAGAATAACAGGTATGCAGCCAGCCTAACTTCCCTGTAGGAGCCAAGCCCTGTATTTGCACTCTTAAATCTTCAGACTTGGTGGACTCTCTTTGGTTTGCAGACATTGGTAAATGATCTCTGTAATTTCTGAAACATTTTTTGATTGTGTGAATAACTAATGGTGTACTTTCTTTCGATGCATTGCATATATACTACAGTTGCTGGTGAAGGTGGAAAACATAAACTGTTTTGCTGTAGATTGGGAAGATGGAGCTAAATGTACCTACTTTACAGCTGCAAGCAACAGTCGTGTTCTAGGAGCCGTAATAGCTTATCTTCTCAATGCTTTCAAGGTAAGAATAAATTTAATAAGGGATGTAGTGGTAAATTTGAAGTGCAGGTGCTTATCATGACAATTGCCCTATCTAGGCCTCCACAGAAGAAGAGGTGGATTGGTTGTGAAGATGACTCCTGGGAAAATTAGTTTATCTCCTAGCCTCTGTAAGGATTGCTACTTAGCTCAAAGGGCATAGGGGAGCCAGAAGTGGTACAATGATGTCATAATCCCTGCTACGCAAAACGTCCTGAGGCTTTGATGCTGAAACCTCTGGATCTACTATACTAACGCTACTGATTTGAAGTAAGCTTCATGGATCCATACTATACTGTACTGAAGTAACTTGGCATATTTTTAAAGACAGATGTTTTGCTAGTGTGCAAAATAAACTAGAAGTCATATACAATAATGCATTCAATAAAAACAGAATGCAGTTGGAAAGTCAAGTATATGCAAATAAATTCCCAGATTCATTTCTTTGCATCAGGTCTCTATTGAACATTCAGCATTCTCATATGGATTCAAACAAAAGCGACTATACCTATCCATGCACTGAAGCCAGACATCACCATAATCTGTGCAGTCAGTGTCAACATTTATCCTAAGGACATGTTAATTGAACTGCAGCTCTTATGCCAAACAGTTTGCTCATGAAAGACTGAAAAATCATTAAGTTTTTCTTAATCATGTAAGCCTCTATGGCTTTTCCACTTTTGTTTTTGAATGACTAGAGAATGTATCTGTACTCTCCCTCCAATGTCCATCTCATTGGCCATAGCCTTGGTGCTCATACTGCTGGAGAAGCAGGAAGGCGACTTCGAGGCATTTCCAGACAATTTCCAGGCATTGGCAGAATAACCGGTAGGCAATCCAGGAAAACCAGATTGTAATCGTTGATAGAGAAACAGGGAGGTTTGATTGGTGTGAGTCAATCAGTCAGGGGAATGTGTGGATTTACCAATGTGGGTTGAGGGTTAAAAGTTAACCAGGATCTTTCAGATGGAGCAATATTGGTCCAGTGGTTGTTTCTGCAACATTCAAGGACAGAGGCAATATAGAGATATGGCAAAGAATGCACTCTCACCTATCCCCTATTTAGGCAAGATCAAACAGTGTTTGACTAAAACACAACGAGGTGGAGTGTGTCAGCTGTATCTGCTTTGGCAACACTCCTGTGATTCTCACATGCAGGGAGGGTGATAGTTTGAAGAGTAGAGCCTTCACTACCTGTAGGAATACCTCACATGAGTTGCATCCCTGGCAAATTAGGGTTCCCATTCATAAGGAAATCCCCCACATACAATGGAAGCTCTTTTTCTCAGACTGTAGCCCTTCGTGTGTAAGAAAGTAGTAGGACTGGAGAGGGGACAGAAAGCTACTGGTCTCTCTTATTGCATGCCAAGTACACATGGTTTGATAACATCTGATCCTGCCTGAAAAAGACAATAGACATTTTCCCTGCCACAGTTATAGGTATGCTGGACATTGACACAGGAGGTGGAAGGTGAACCAAGAAAAGAGAAGTGTGGAGCCTTATCCTGATTTTCAGTGCTAAAGAGTACAAGAGGGGAATGGAGCCACTATAGCTTCAAGGGAAAGCAACATCTTTACTTTTACCCTTCATTTCCATGTACTAATACAAAAGTCAAGAATGGAGGAGCCTTCCTTTTTTTTTTATTGCAGTTGTTGTTGAAATATTCTTTTTTTCCCCTAAATTGTGAGTTACATCTCTTTAAACAATACTGCTTACGTCTTTCACATTTTCAACGTATAGTTGTTATGGAAGTTGCAGTTCCCTTTTTCAGACAAACAGCAAATTATTCGAGGTTAGTTCTGCTTCAGAAGCAGTAGCATTCCTAAGCTTGATTTAGAAACTCAGAAGCATGAAGCAGCTAGGACATTTTGTGCCTCTCCATCTCTCTTGTAGCTTCTCCACACCTTCTAAGGCTGATTTGACCTCGTATGGGAAACATTGCTTTGTTGGAGTAGAATGCCTACCCATTCTTTCCTGATATGGCTACTGGCACTGCCCCATAACCATAGTTTGCAAATCTAGCATCAACTATGGTGATAAGGTCAATCCTTGTCAATGTGAATCATGGCTAATGCTGATGTAGATGAAATGCTAAGCCATGATTGCAGTAAATCATGAAGAAGGAGAGGTTTGTGTCCAAAACAGAAGACACGGGCATGTGGCACGTGCATCTACAACACACACTGTTACATCTGCATTGGCTCAAAACATCTCCTGAAAGTCAGAACTACAACTACTATCTTTGTTACTCTCTATGTCAGAACTAACCAGATATAATTCTTGTAATGTGTCTTTAAGTGTCAGCATGTTTGAGTGATTTCATGCCTTTCAAGTATATTTTATGACTGATAACTTTTTCAAAATAACGAAGTGCCATATAATAGATGTGTGTTGTGCAGATCATAGCCAATGGTAAGGGATCTTGAGTGTTGCAGTCCAACAACATCTGAAGGGCCATAGTAGTCCACCCTTTGTTATTACATTTGTCTTCTATGAATATCCAGAACATTTTTAATACTATTAATCATCACTCTGACAGGGACTCTGGATTCAGATCCAGGGGAGAGAGAAAAGCAGCTTCCCCATCCTAACTGGATGATTTTATATCTCTTTAGGCTTGGACCCAGCTGGAATTGGTTTTGAAGGTTTTCCTGACATGGTCAGGCTGGATCCTTCTGATGCTCAATTTGTGGATGTCATCCATAGCAATGCTAGGCAGTTTCCCAATATAGGTAATGGTGAAGCACATTAATGTTAATGTTAATTGTGTAAAACATGTTAATTGTTATTGTTAATTGTGTAAAACAAGTTAATTGTGTAAAACAAGCATAAAGAACAGGCTGATTCATTTCACTCATCACTCATCTATTTTAGGACTAGGGATGCTTAATGCTACTGGTCATCTTGACTTTTACCCCAACGGTGGAAGTATTATGGCTGGATGCAATGATGCAGTTACACCACTGCTAGAATTCGACCTTCAAGGCTTTGTGAAAGGTAAACTGGCCTGCATCATCTCTGCCGTAGACATGCACAGTCTCTGTCATTTTGCACCTTGAAACCTGAAAAGGGCTGCCACATTCTTATGGAAGTCACAGCACCATGCAAGAGAAGGGAGTGGAGGAAGATGTCCAGAGCCCTTGCATGTGGGTTTCACTAGCAATTGTCAGGACTCACAAGGGTCAGAATATTTATTTGGGGAACCGCAAAAGTTTTTTTCACTAACCTGAATGCTGGGTTGAATGCCATTAGAATTGCTAATCTCCAAACCCTCTCTCTTTTGACCTGACAAAATTCCAATCCCTACCTCAACTTCTGCTTTTACCAAAGATTAGGAAAGTTACTCTTCTGAACTACAACTCTTCAGCCAGCATGGGCACTGAAGTCCCAAAAAATAACTTGAAAGCTCTGACCCCTACTTGAACATTGCATGCTCCTTTGCCTCTTCCTTTAAACCCAGACATAGTTCGTTATAGAGCTATAGTCTTGTCTTCTCTTTGTGATTACTAACATGAAATCCCAGATGTAGCAGGCATAGTGATGAACTAGGAATTGGGAGGCATGGATTTGAATCCCAGCTTGGCCATGGAAACTCACTGGGTGGTGGCAATGGTAAAACCAATCCTTAACTATATAATATACATTGAAAACACTATAAGGATCACCAGAAATCAGATGTGATTTGATGGCTTATAACAACAAATGTCTCTGAAGATTCTCTGTCATCCAGGTGAGGTCATCTGGAAGTTGAGTCATAGCAACTGGACTTCTTTCTTATGAAGTTGAAACTTTTTGCTACTCATCCAAGTAGCTTCTTCAGTCTGAGGAGAGTTGGTAGGAAATCCTCCAGGTTGGTTTCACTTTCCCCTGGTCTGAATAGGCTTGTTAGACAAAGGACGGGGGGGGGGGGTTGAGTGAAAATCCCACTTCTGCAGTCCTTCTCCACCCATTGCCATGAGTCGTTAACAGTCATTAACAGTGGTCTTTCTGGTGGGTGTGGTCCTGATCTTTCTGGGGATGGATGAAAGTGCAGCATAATAAATAGGAGACAGATAGGTGGTTTGAGAGAGGGGTCATGGAGGCGATACATGTGCATATAGAAAATCCCTCACTTAGCAGGGGTGGAGGCCTTAGATACAATCTGTCTCCTATTTTTTCTTGCTGCCCTTTCATCCATCCCCAGAAAGATCAGGACCACACACACACCAGAAAGACCACTGTTAACGACTGTTAACGACCTATGACAATGGGTGGAGAAGGACTGTAGAAACAGGGTCTCCTACCAACTCTCCTCAGACTGAAGAAGCTCCTGGGTGAGTAGCGAAAAGTTTCAACCTAATAAGAAAAAAGTCCAGTTGCCAGGACTCCACTTCCAAGCAACAAATGTGAAATCCATTTATTAGTGCTGACTAAAGCAGACCCACTGCATGGAGGGATTTTGTTAGGTCAATACTTATGTAAGTCCTGTTGATTTAAAGGGCCTTTTTCAGGAGTTGGGTGATCTTAGAGGGCTTTGGGAACAAATTTGTGCCCTATGGGCTTCCTGTGGGCCATCTGGAGCCTGGAAAATGCTGCTTTCATCTTTAAAAAAAAAAGAACAAAGAGGAAGCCCTATGACCCTAACTACCACCACTACCCTTGTCCATTCAACATAGGACTAACAATTGGATTAATTTAACTCCAAGAACTTGCAAGACAAAGTATAACATCTATTTTCACCCTGAGATGAATATGTCTTTGCTGTATTATGATTCATATCTAACAAAGCTGTAAACATTTCTCACTTATAGCTTTATTTTGGCAGAGGTTCGTAATGTTGGAAACTGCCACCACTCCCGAAGCCATGAATATTATCAATACAGCATTCTTTATCCACTTGGATTTCTTGGTTATCCATGTGAATCATACGAAACCTTTCAGGAGGTAAGCATTTGCATGTTGGCTTGATTTAAATTGAATCAGCCCTTCCCTAGACACTGGCTATGCCACTGCAACTCCCAAAATATCAAGATTAGGGACATTGACCTTCAGGGCACAATGTAACTAGCAGGAAGGCTGCAATGGCAGCACTTTGCATATTGAAATTTAAGTATTGGGCTTAATTACTTGCCAGAGGATGTACAAGCAGAAAAATAATAATTGTATCTAATCATCATATTCTAGATCCAAACTACGGCCCACATCCAGCACACCTTGCCATTTTATCTGGCCTGTTACTTTCAGTCCATGCGTGTGGGTGTCCATGTGGGTGTCCATGCGTGTGTGCAGGGGGGTGGGGGGCATGCATGCATGCATGCATGCGTGCATCTGTCCGTGTGGTGTGTGTGTGTGCGGATGGGTGGGCGTGCACGTTCCTTTGGCCCTCAAAAATGTTGAAAATATATGATGTGGCCCTCACGCTCAAAAGTTTGGAGACCCCTGTTCTAGGTGATGAGGCAGAAGCGTAGCAAGAGATTTTGTAATTTATTGTCTAACAAATGTCAGAATACAAACACATGTCTGTATTATGACTGATACGTTTGTTTGCTCCTAGGGAAATTGTTTTCCGTGCCCTAGAGAAGGATGCCCAATGATGGGTCATTATGCTGATCGGTTTCGTGATAGACTGAAGAAGGAGAACCCAAAGTATTATTTAAACACAGGACCTAAGGAGCCATTTACCAGTGAGTGCACAAAAATAAAAAAAAGTCTCCTATGACTATTGGTTGGTTGAACTGCGGTGAAATCTGCTACAGAAGAATGTATTCAGCATATCCCCTAAGACTAATCAATTCTGAGTATCAAAGCTCCATACATAAATGTGATTTCCCCAGCATTTTCTGTGTAGAACCATGGGATAGAGGGACCCATACACTCGACTGTAGGACTCAGGCTGAAATCCTCTTACTTAGTATAGTACCGTATTTTTCCGTGTATAAAATGACACTTTTTACTTAAATAATTAGACAAAAAATTGAGGGTCATTTTATACATGGAAGGCAGCCGCTTTCCCTGCCTTTTGCGAAGCCACAGGGTAAAGCAGCCGTGAACGGCCGGCACGATCGCACCCCTTTGATCCTGAAGCAGCCATGAAAGGGCTTCAGGATCAAAGGGGTGCGAACGTGCCGCCCTTTCACGGCTGCATTACCCACTTCGTAAGCCCCGCAGGGCTTAGGAAGTGGGTAATGCAGACATGAAAGGGTGGTACGACCGCACCCCTTTGATCCTGAAGCAGCCATGAAAGGGCTTCAGGATCAAAGGGGTGCGATCGTGCAAATTTTCTAATTTGGGGGTTAGAAAAGGGGGGGTCGTCTTATACATTGGGTCATCTTATAAACGGAAAAATACGGTAAGTCACAACTAGAATCAGCCCATTGAATCAGTGGGGATTTGATTAAACTCTTGAATAAGTTCAATTGATTCAATGAGCCTACTCTACTTGCAAGTAATTGCCCTTAGCAATAGGATTTCAGCCACAGTATCGAAAGAAAAATGCAAAGAGCCTTGCTGGATCGGACCACAAGTGTATCTGCTCTGCACTCTATTCACACAGTGGCCAATCAGTTCCCCATAAGAGGTCCTAACAAACAGGAAGTGAGTGCAACAACATCTCACAATAAACATCTCATGTTTACTACCCTGTTTCCCCAAAAATAAGACAGGGTCTTATATTAATTTTTGCTCCAAAAAACACATTAGGGCTTATTTTCAGGTGATGTTTTATTTTTGTCATGTACAATCATCTACATTTATTCAAATGCAGTCATGTCATCTTCTGGTTGCTGCACAATGGTGGAGGGCGGGGTTTCACTTAACTAGGGCTTATTTTTGGAGTAGGACTTATATTACGAGCATCCTGAAAAATCATACTAGGGCTTATTTTCAGGTTAGGTCTTATTTTAGGGGAAACAGGGTAGCACCTGAGGATTTATCTATTGAGCTATTTGTTCCACATGAGATGCCTGATTTGTCCTGATGTTCCCAGTTTTTTTCCCTACCATCCAGATGACGTTGCCTTTTAAAGCAATATGTACAGGAACAAAGTCTCCCCCCCATCCCCAACGTTTTTCTCCCTTCTCACCCCCTTGAATTAGTTTGTTCCTCTTGGTTATATTGCCTCTATAGCCTGAGATCTTCCCTTTTGAGATTTTTTCTTTTTTCCCCCAGACATAACCCAACATCTGTATGCAATGGGAATGTGTGTGTGATTTTATGTTTTTGGCACCTTCTCAAACTGAAGAAGCCTCTAAAAGCAGCAGAGGACAGAAAATAGGAAGCCAATGTAGATGTGTGCTGCAGCAGTGAAGGAAGCTGGTGGGGAACAAAAGGAGCTCGGAAGCTTCAGTTCTAACTCTTTTCATCAAAAGGGGTGTCAGAGGCAGTAGTGGCAGCAAGTCAGAGAGAAATATTAGGAAGTAATGGCACAGGATAAGGGCTCAGGGTTACAAGACACAAACCTTGGAAATTACCTGTATAAAGAAACATGAAGTAGTTACTGGAACAAATATCCAGTCTGGAGGAGCCCAGATTTACAGAGGTATACTGTCTCCATTAGCTCCCGCCAACCTAGCGGTTCGAAAGCATGCAAAATGCAAAAATGCAAGTAGATAAATAGGTACCACCTCGGTGGGAAGGTAAACGGCGTTCTGTGTCTAGTCACACTGGCCACGTGACCACGGAGGATTGTCTGCGGACAAACGCTAGCTCTATGGGTTGGAAACGGAGATGAGCACCGCCGCCTAGAGTCGGACACGGCTGGACAAATTGTCAAGGGGAACCTTTACCTTTTACTGTCTCCATTATAAGTAGTAGCCACTGATAGCTTTTTTCCCATGAATTTGTCTATCCTTTTTCAAAAACAGTTGATGCTGGCAGTTGTCACTCCTTGATGTAACAAAATCCATAGCTCAACCTGTCCTCTGTCAGCATTTGTTGACAGTGCAAGGGAAAATCCTATGTGTTCTTCTACAGCAGGAGACTTCGTAAAACTCCAAAATATATATTTGAAGTTGAAAGCAATGTAGGCAAAGTTCATGCCTGAGTGTGATACTGTGTGATTCAAATGAATAAAGATCCCAGAGTTTTAATCACAGAACATGTTCTCTTACTGTGTCTACTCACATTTATAGATGGAATATACACATACCTTTATGATGCAATTCTAATTCCATGTACTAGGATGTATACCCCCTGACTTCAGTGATATCTGCTTGGCAATAATAATATAGCCCATAACTATAGTTTATCCAGCTTTCCTCTTTTCTCTTTTTCTCTTGTTTGACTTTCTATAAATTTGCAATTAAAGTATTAATTAAATTAAAGCTATTAGCTTTTAAAAGAGTGATCCTCACTTGTTCATTTCATTGCCACAGGCACCAATATTCATATACTTTAAAAAAAACTCTGTTTGAAATTCTTGCATTTCTTACTTTATGTAATGTATGGATTCATTATATTTTTAATACCTAGGCTGGAGGTATAATATATCTGTAAAACTGTCTGGAATGAAAAGTGTGAGAGGAGAAATAAATATAGCTTTCCACAGCAAAGATGAAGACATAAAGGAATACCAGATTGTAAGGTATGCTTTATACATTATAGACAAACACTAGGTTTTGCAGGTTTGCAAACTGGGATATAACTAACTACATCCACCATCCAATAAATAGCATGTTTTTCCACATATATAGAACACAGACCCTACAGCTAAACTTCAAGTATGACAGTCCAGAGCTGTGAACGATTTAAAAAAAAAAATTGACCACAAGTCCCAGAATCCCCCAGTGATCAGAGTCCTTGTCAAGGTGGCTCTGGGATTCTGGCAACTAAGTCTTAAAATAACAATTGCAAGCTCTGTGTCAACGTACAGCTAGATGGTGACCCAAAGAACTCCCATATACTGCAAAGTGTGCATGAAGCAGCTTTGCATGCTATTTCAGTCATGGAAGTGGCTCATCTTTGATCTAAAGGTATTAGGTGTGCACAAATGCATCCAACTTTGGAGGAAAAGGGGGGGCAACCTTTGCAATCTGGAGAAGCATATTGGTTAAAGTATATAAGAAAAATTAAAATAACAGTAGTATTATTCTTATTTGTTAAAAGGCTTTAGGATAAGAAAGTGGTTTCTAATATGATCATTCATACTTGGGGTTAATGTCCTTATAAGCGCTTGGTGTTGTGTTTAAAGTATTAAATTGGGAGCAAGAAAATGCAGGTTCAAGTCCTCACTGAACAGTGAAACTCATGGTCTCCAACTGATCTACCTCATATGGTGGTTGTGAGGATGAAGTGGGGAAAAGGAGAGCTACGCATGGCACCTTGAGCTCATTGGAGAAAAGGTGGGATGCACATGTTACTTATGAGACACATTTGAGCACAGTGTCTTTGAATTGGTGGGACTAGGAAGCTTTGGTCTGGCACTCCCAGGAAAGACACAGATACAATGCCAGCTTTGCAATTAGAAGGTGACAAAATGCTTTCCCTTCAAAGATGCACTATTCCCCAAATGTCTGATGGCTGTACATTCGACTTGCAAAATAATCCCTTGCATATATCTCTTCATGGCAAATCAGAGCATAACAGCATGCTCAATTGCAGAGCTGCAGAAACTTGTGGTAGGAACAGATCTTTGATTTTCAAGGAAGTTCTGCTTCTCATTTCAAAGCTGTTGACTTCTCTGTTTCTCTTTTCAAGATGGAGAATGCATACTCATTGAATTGCCCTCTTGTAGTTGCTGCAGCATCCTGGGTCAAAGAAGTAGTAGCTCACCCTTATTTTTTAAGACATAAACTAGCCTGGAATGAACCATCTAGATTCCTAGTTAGGCAGTCAGCAAAGGGGGGTGGGGGGTGGAACGAAGCATCATAGTTTTTATTTTATGTCAAGAAAATGTTCAGGTTTTTGTGAAAAACTGCATCCTCTTTTGTCCTCCTTTTCAGTGGTTTCCCTCCTTTTGGGCAAAGCATAAGTGACCATCCTAACTTCTGATTCTAGATTCAAGGCTGAATGAGTAAATAAAGTACAATAGGACCCCTGTAGCTGTGGGGGATCCGTTCCACAATCCACCACAAATGCCTGAAACTGCAGATAGCAGCAAACCTTATACGTATATCAAATACAAGTGTGTGCTGCTTAAAGTGTGTGCTACTTTGTCACACACCCCTTGTGACAGAGGCCACAAGGGGGTGGGACAAAGGCCACATGGCCACTGCACCCTTGTATGTTGTATATAGCAGTAGTTCCCAACCTTGGGCCTCCAGATGTTCTTGGACTTCAGCTCCCAGAAATCCTGGCCAGCAGAGGTGGTGGTGAAGGCTTCTGGGAGTTGTAGTCGAACAACATCTGGAGGCCCAAGGTTGGAGACCACTGCTATATAGAACTGCAATAAACCACAGATAACTGAAACCACAGATACCAATCCCGCAGATACGAAGGTCCTACTGTATTCTTCAAGGCACAAAGAAAGCAAACATTGCAGTGTGGGCCCATTAGAAGCTGGGAGGGCCCTCCAAAATCCACAGTTGGACAATACTGTGCTTAGGGACAACTACAATTGCACGAAATAGCAAGGACATTTTGTAGTTCTTCTGAACTCCTTATTGGGTTTGATGTCATGTGGAGAAAGAATGGAGGGAAAGAGGAGCAAGAGTGCAAAATATATGTGACCATTTGCACTGCAGTACCAGACCTGGCTTCTGGGCTTCCTTGCCTGAGATGAACAGAAACAATAAGGAGGACCTATTATAGAACAAAAATGACAAAATGTTCTGTAGCATTTTAACAACTAACACATTTATTTTGTCACAAATGTACATTGGCTTCTGTTGCCTGGTCCGTGAGATTCAGGAAGTGGCCTAGAAAGTTTCATGGTTTTTCTTATAGTAGAAAAGAAGCAGATTTATATTGCAGATTGAAAGAAACAAAAAGGAAAACCAGGTCACATCTAATCAGAGCTCAGTTCCAAGTATACAGACAGTATGCTAGCCTCCAGCATGAGCCACAGGGCCTACTTCTAACCTCGGAATATATAGATGCTTCTCCCTCTGTATGCTTCTTTCTTCTTGCCCATTTTCTCAGTCTCTTTCATCTCCTCTTGCCATTTCCCACTTGTCCTCAAAGTAGAATGCTGCAGGCTGCAGCAAGAAGACCCATGTTTCCATGAAAACATATGGCACAATGTTAAATATACAGTAATCTGCAGGTGCCCAGTAACAACATACAATTAAAATAGTTAAATGAGGTCAAGCAAGTTACTAAGAGCATATAGAAATTGCCAGTAGTCTTTGTAATTGTTGTTCTTGTGAATTGGTAGTCATTCTGTGCCAAGAGATCTGCCTTAACAGCAACATATGAATTAATGAACTCCAACAGGTCCTCCTGTGTCATTAATAGCCGTGCTCAGGTCTTGCAAACTGAAAGCTGTGGATTTCTTTACTGAGTCAGTCCATCTCATACAAATCTTCCTCCTTTGGTAATGCCTTAAGATTTTTTTCCCTAGCATCATTGCCTTTTCCAGTGATTCTTCTCTTCTCATGAAATATCCGAAGTATGTAACATCTGCTTAGTTATTTCATATTCTCATAAGAGTTTGGTCTTGATTTGATCTCAGATCCACTTATTTGTCTTTCTGGCTATTCATGGTATCTGTACAGCTATCTTTTAACACCAAATTTCTTTTTTCCTGTCAGCTTTCTTCTTTGTTCAGCCTTCATATCCTTACATAATAATTGAGAATAGTTTAGAAACCTTATAAAAGTTCCCAGTAGAGCTTGGTGCTGGTGTTCACTGACATGTCCTCTTGTACTTCATGATCTTTTCTACTTGCTTCATAGCTGCCTTTCCCAATGTCAGTTTGCTTCTAAGTTCTTGGCTGTAGTCCCCATGTAGACTGATGATTGAACTAAGGCATAAAACATCTTGAATTTTTTCAATTTCTTTTATAGTAATTTAAAAAAAATATTTAGCTGTAACCCTGCTTTTGCAGTTTCTTTTTTCACCATCATTTGTAGTTGTTTCAAGTCACTGCTATTTTCAGCTAATAATATCTTCTGTGCAACTTAAATTATTGTTATTTCTTCCACCAATTTGCACTCCTTCATCTGACTTTAATCCAGATTTTTTAAATTATATGTTCTGCACATAGATTGAATAGATAGGGAGATAAAATATATCCTTGTCTGATACCTTTGGCAACTGGAAATCATTCTACTTCTCTTGATTTTGACCTAACAGTAACCCATTGTCCACAGGATAAATTACACACTATGACTATCAAATGTTGTGACACATCAATTTCTTTTTAAATGATCCATAGTTTTTCATGATCAATAGTGTCAGAGGCTTTGCTGTAATCTACAAAGCACAGGACAACTTCCTTCTGAAATTCTTCTCTATGCTAACATATAGTTGCAATATGAGGTCTAGTGCTTCTTTTCTGAATCCAGGCTCAACATCTGTCATTTCTTGCCTTTTATCTTTACCATCACTTTGCCTGCATGGGAAATTAATGAGAAGTTCCTATAGTTACTACAGTCCATGGTGTCTCCTTTTCTTTGGGATTGAACTGCATGTTGAGTGATCCCTGTCTGTGAGCCATTGCTTTGTTTTTTGTATTTGTAGACATATTTTTGTGAAGATTTGAACAGATTCTGCCTCTGTATCTCGAAACAGCTGTATTGTTATTCCATCTACTCCAGGTTCTCTATCACAGGTTTCTTCTTAAAAGGAACCTGCCATCCCTTCATCTCTTCTGTATAGTTCTTCAATAAATTCTTCACACCTTCTCTTTATTTTAGCCTATCAAATAATCTATTCATGTGTTGAATATTCAGCGTCCCTAATCTAAGTTTAAATTTCTCTTTGACTTCCTGGATCTCACAGAAGAGATATCCTATTCTTTTTTGTTCTTTGTCTGTTCTCTTCTATTTCTTTGTAATGATTATTACAAGAGTTCTCTGTGTCTTACATGCAAATTGCTGAAAGTTGCATTTAGGATTCTGATCCTTTTGACTCACCTTTTACTTTTGTGTCTCATCTGTCAATTAATAATTTTAAGAGTTTCTTCAATCATCCATCAAGGCTTTTATTTTATTTTGATTACAGGAATAGTCTATCAGTTATATGGTCTATTTGATTTCTATATTAGACATCTGTTAATGTCTGTATGTATAATCTTGGTTACCTGAAGCTTGTATTTGCAATAAACTAATGTTTGACTTCACAGAATTCAAAGAATTAATTTCTGACTTTTCCAAGTATGTTTGATTCTGCTTTTCTCCAACTGTGTTTCATTCTGTTGTATTTTCTAACTTTGTATTCCATTAATCCATTATTATTATCAAAATATCCTGTTTTGGTATATGAACCATTTCTTCTTTGATACTTGCATAAAAGCTTTAGATTCTTTCTTCTTGAGCATCAGCAGCAGTTGGAGCACAGACTTGAATAATGGTTATGTTGATAGGTTTTTCATGCAGTCTGATTCATATTGCTCCATTAGGCTTTACATTATAGTCCCTAACAGCTTGTGCTATATCTTATGTCAAGATTAGATCCAGAGTGATTCTAATTGGGAGTCTCATTTCTAACCTGGGAGTCTCATTTCTTTGTTTCATTTTAGAAGTATAAATTATTCATAAGTGGTTTACCATGGGCTTCTTCTGTGCAGTACTAAAAAATTTAGCTTGAGTGTTGCTGCTGTTGTCTACAATGATCCTCAACCACTGTCACCTTCAACTACTGCTGCTGTCCAGTAGTTGTCCTTTAGGAGTTTCTCTGCCCCTATCACCACTGAACTATCAGTTCTCTTCTGCTGTTGCAACCATTAATTCCTAAAGAGGGTGGACTGACAGAAAGATGAACTAGTGGGCACATCATGAGAAGGCAGGACTCAATGGAAATGACAATAATGCTAGGAAAAGTTGAAGGCAGCAGGAAAAGAGGAAGAACAAGTATTAAATGGGTTGACTCCCTAAAGGAAGCACAGCCTTAAGTTTAGAGGAGCTGGGGAGGCCTGTTGAGGACAGGACATTATAGGGTCACCATAAACCAGAGGCAACTTGATAGCACATGACAGCAGCAACAGCAGCAACAACAACAACAAAAACAGCATCCTCTTTGTATTGATCCTGCAGGTGTGAAGCAGAGGCAACAAATTCCCCCACTCTTCCCCCCCAATATTTAGAGACTCAGCTTTAATCAGCCCTCCTCTGTGTTGAGAACATTCCCACGTATCACATAACAGCTTACATCAAGGGAATTCCTATTATCCACACCCACACAGGACCCACAATGATCCAAGTCAAGGAACCAGATGGAGATAACAGATTTGAAATTAAC
Source organism: Intellagama lesueurii (assembly GCA_037013535.1). Taxonomy (NCBI): domain Eukaryota; kingdom Metazoa; phylum Chordata; class Lepidosauria; order Squamata; family Agamidae; genus Intellagama; species Intellagama lesueurii. The sequence continues at coordinate 202,926,805 of JBAJHW010000003.1, read as the reverse complement.
CAGACTTCAAGATGTACCCCAGTTCCCAAGCAAAATCCAGGAGCAGAAGGAAAGAGGGAGGGATTCATTTGTATCTGATATCATGTGGATCTGATGAACTAATCCTAATGAAGGGGCAACTAAACCCCTCTTAGACAGGAACCTTTAGAGTATTTGGATGGGCCCTGAGTCTGATAGCATGGCTAGTTAAAGACTGCACTCTGAACTCTTGTACAATACCATTATTAAGTTGTATTCAAAACACAATTTTAATGAATTATGCTGTCATTAGTCCAACTTGATATTATGCAATATTTGCATAAATTGGCAGTTCATACTATCATCCAACTTGAAATGTGAGGGAAACGTGAAGGCTGTTCCACAACTTTCCTCTTTTGCTTATTTACAGGGGAGACCTCAAGCAAGAACAAATCTACTCGAAGGTCACTGATTTAGAAATCAATCCTGCAAATGCTACGAGAATTGAATTCATTTGGCATAAACAGTTCTTCACCTTTCTTTGGGCTAAACTGGGAGCTGAACGAGTGAGTCTAATCCGTGGACAAGATGGGCACGAGTAAGTATCACTCTTCTCAGGTTTCTCTTTCATTATTTATATGGCATCCCCTTGGGTGCTACAGAAATTAAAGGCATATGATATCAGACCCTGTGACATCACTGGGCTTTGGGCAGAAGAACTAGTGGGAGTGTTTCCTCTAGCATTTTGGCAAGAAATCAGGCTTTTCCCTCCACCTTCTTTCACACACGAGGAGGTTTGGGGTGTGAATTCCTCTTGACTGAACTTCATACCCCTAGAAGTACTGCCTAGCAGCTAGCAGCTTCACTGCTAGGCAAGGGGGCTGGGGACCAACTCACTACTCCAGTTCAAGAATGGTTGGATTTTTTTCTCTCTCCTCCACTTTCCTATACAGAGAAGGGGATGGTGAGCAATGTGCTCTCCGCTGGCATGTAAGGAAATAGTTGCACTTATCTCTGAACAGGGATTGAAGAGAGTTGGGATCCCTTTCTTGCCTGAGATGAAGCAGGACTTTGGAATGGGCTTGGGGAGGAGAGGATCGAGATCCTCCACAGGCTCCCTTGCATGAAAAGGAGATCCAAAGGGGCATCGGAAGTAGCTCATGGTGGTCGTGGGACTTTGGCTTTCTTGCCTGACTGCTTGCTTTGTTGGCTTATGGCAGCTCACAACAATATTAAAAAACCCCCTCAAAACCCACAAAACAGCAAGACAAGTCAATAGGTAGAGATGCTACATTCACTCCATTTCTTTTTTCTTTTTACTCCATTTTTGACTCTGCAACCCCAGAGTGTCTTGGGACCACATGACCTGAAATATCATCTTCTCCTGTCTGAACCTACCTGAACCAGATAATCTTCATCATAGGTCCTGCTCCCAGTGTTCAGTTTACTTTTGAGAGAGTGAGAGAATCATCTCAAAAGGAGGGGAAGGAAAATGTTGGCCCTTCCAATCTTGCTAAACTGTAACTGATCATCCCTAGCCATTGGCCGTGCAGGTAGAGAGGCTGCTTGGAGTTGGACTCCAACTACTTTTGAAAGTTTCCAAGGATGGTTAAGAGACACTGAACATTCTGGCCACAGACCCCTCCTTGGATGCACGCATGCTTTTCTGCAACCTGAAGTTTCTAAGCTTCCTTCTGGTCGCCAAAGAGCATGTCTTGGTGATGCTCCCCTAAGTGTCAGGAGTGTTTGGGAGGTGGTATGGGGGAAAGATGTTGGAAGTAGACCCTAAATAAACAGTCTTTCTCACAGACGTCTGCCTGGACACCAGGATGGCTCCAATCCATGTCCTTCTGATTTTTTAAAATGAGATAATACCGACTGGAAAAGGGGTGTGTTCCTTTGTCACACCATAGAAGCAGAAGGGCCTCTTCAGAAAGGCTCACTTTGCACCATGACTGATGTTTTTTCCAGCACATGGCATGTGGTCTCGTTTCCTTCAGCAGACTGCAGTTCCATCAAAGAGCCAGTGTGAAGTCATTAGAAAGCTGGATTGCAATTGGGAAGATCCATCCTTAAGTCTCCACTGAGCCAGGAAACCTTCTGGTTGGCCTTGTGCTAGCCTTGCTTTCTCAGCTGACTGGCCTCATGGGATTTTTTATAAGATTGACATGTGGAGAAAATGAGCATGTCCTGGAGAAGATACAAATGTCACTAATAAACCAAACATAACTTAACAGTCTTAGGAGTCATACATAGAAATCTTTCATAATATTTAGAAACTAAATTTGGGAGGGGGGATTGAAATTAACTGGAAGGGGGGAGATTTATTGACAAAAGGATTTTTCTCTTCTCACAGGTCTTTTCTTTGTGGCAATGGGACAGTAAGATATGGAGTTCCTCAGATACTGGCACCCTGTTCAATGCTAACAGAAGAGAAATGTGTGAATATGCATATATATGTAAACTGTAACAGTTAAGAACACCTGTCTTCCTTTGGCCACTGAGAGGGCTCAGCATTTTGGAACGTGGCCATTTAAAGCAAGTCTTCTGTGAAGTTCTCTTTGACATTTCAGCTTTGTGTGAAATTGCTGCCATTGTTTTGAAAATGAGAAATCAGTATAAAGTGTTCAGTATGAATTGCTGTCCACTTTCTGAACAGTGAACATGAAAGCAGACTGTGGGAAGACGTTTCCCAAAGCAGCCCTCCACCTGTCAAGAAACAAAATACCACTGTAAAGGAAGAAATGGCGACCGATCTCAAGTTATCAGCCCAACTGCACAAGCATATACATGACTGAATCCATACTGGGTACGAGTGCAGAGAGCCATTCTTCCGATCAGTTGAAATCTTCCAAAGAGGTGGGCAATACATGCGACATTTGGTTCCTGTTATGGACTTGTTAAACCTGAACCTTCACCATTAGGTTTTGGCTGATGCTTTCTATGGTTCCCATCTCCAGCAGTTGCTCTAGATTTGTTAAGAGATCCTCACATGTCTCTCCACCCCACCCCATGCTTTAAATTATAGGTCTATCTGACATGATGTGTTCTGGGCTTTAATATCTTTGCCTCATTTTTATCTGTCTGAACACCATCACCACAAACGAACCATGATTAGTGGAGCCACTCCTGGATTTATGGACAAGCTAAGCAAGGTTTAACTTAGGAGTTCATATTTTTTTAAAACTTAATTTCAAATTTAAGGTGGGGGTGAGACTTCTTAAATGTGCCATTTTTAAAGGCTTCAGCATGTCTCTTACCACAATCCTGACTGGACAGGGATTAAGGGTTGTCAGGTGAGCAGCAGCACATTCCCTGAAATCTCAGGGCCCTCAACCTAAGACCTAAGAGCAGGCTGTTGTGCTGTCATTCGGAATGTCTAAGGTGAGTCTTTCTGCAAAAAACATTTTTTTTGAAGTTACCAAATAAATGGTTTCAAAAAAACAAAAACCATAATTACAACTGAGCTGTGTGTTTCATATTCTACAAATCTGTTCTGAATCTGAAACTATTACTATATATAGCTATAAACAAGAGCAGAATTCCTTTTAATTCATTTTAAAAGAAAGAGAGAATGCAACAGGGGGTGGCATTTTTCAGTGGCCAGAACTCCAGAACTGTTTTTCAGCATGGAGTGCATGACTGGTGGGAAATCACAATTAATTTTTCAATTTGCGGGTGTCTTTTTTATAAGTTTATTTAATGGGCTCAACAAATGACCTTTCATAGTCTGTTCATTATTGGTTAAATGAGCATTCCGGTTGTACACTCAGTTGCGTACTAGCGGTGATCGTTAAAGTATACTGGCTGGAGCAGTTACAGGGTTACTACCATGAAGACAATGACTAACTAGGTAAAGGTTCCCCTTGACATTTAGTCCAGTCGTGTCCGACTCTAGGGGGCGGGGCTCATCCCCGTTTCCAACCCATAGAGCCAGCGTTTGTCCGAAGACAGTTTCCATGGTCACGTGGCCAGCGCGACTAGACAGGGAATGCCGTTACCTTCCCACCGAGGTGGTACCTATTTATCTAATCGCATTTTTACATGCTTTCGAACTGCTAGGTTGGCAGGAGCTGGGACAAGCGACGGGGGCTCACTCCGTCACGTGGATTTGATCTTACGACTGCTGGTTTTCTGACCTTGCAGCACAGAGGCTTCTGTGGTTTAACCCGCAGCGCCACCACGTCCCTCCATTACAAAATGTTGTCATTTTGTAATGACAAAATAATAAATGTAATATTACAAAATTGACCAAAGCATAACATTCATATATTAAGCCAAAAGAAAAGTGCATAAGACCCTATTAAGGCAAGTGCAACAATGGCTACGAGGTCTCTCCACACATCCTCAGCTGCAGCAGTTTATGAGCGAAGGCTGTAGGGCCCTAAGAGCTGTGTTAGCTGCAAACCTGCAATCTCACATCTCTCCCAAATCTGAGTTCAAATTATGTGCCAGTTTTGTGCAGTTTAGGGGCCACAAACTTGCAAATGTTGCAAATAAGGTCATAGTGTGTCAGTTACGGGAGAGGGCTGGTCGTTCTTGGCTTTCACCTGGAGCCCTCCCTGCACATGTCATTTGCATTCTTGGGGTGGTAGGCAAACTAGGAGTTTGTGGCCCATAATAATACCAGGACTTTGTTGAGGGATTTGGGTGTTGGTTATTTCCCTTTTAGTGCGGAGAAAAGCCCAGAGGGATCTACCCAGTTTCACCCCCATCCCTTGGCAAAGGTAAAAAAAGGTAAAGAAAGTGGAAATCTTTTCACGGCCTTGTTCTTTTATATATAGGGTGGAGCTTTATCTCTGTATGCCTATGGAGAAGAGTGGAAAGGCGGCTAGCAAAGGAATTAATAGGAAGGCAGGGATATTCTCAAAGACTCTCATGTGTGAATAAACAACAACAACACTTGAGTTAGTAGCAGGCTCAGGCCATGCTCTGCAACAACACACAATGTTAAATGGAGAAACATGCAAGCTTGCATTGCCCAACAGAATCTTAGAAGATTTGGCAGTGCTGGGTGGGAGGGCGTTGTGTCAACTATGAGCATAGTATTTGGGGTTCTGAGCAGTCCAAACTGAATATTGTGTTAATTTGTTTAATATGTTAATTAATGCAGATCTTTCATATTATGCAAATTAGGCAATTAATTGTTGCATTGGTTGTTGTTTTTTTTTACCAATGGCAAGTATCCTTGTCTGTTTTGGCATGGTGGGAATGACATCAGTGGCACCAGCAGATCACTACTAATTAAAGATGAAGCTGCATGCATCCTGAAATTAAAGCAAGGGACTCTTTGATTAGTGGCGATCTGTTGCTGATTGTGTTTCTACTATGGCAGCATAGCTACGCAACAGCATACTAGTCAATATATTTTAGCTTTGGAATAAATTATACAATAAGCACTACTTTGAGGGAGACAATATATAGTGCAATGGGTTGAATGTTGGATTTGGAACAGAGAAATGCAAGTTCAAATCTCTAGTCAGTTACAAAATTTACTTGGCATCTTTGAGTCAATGAAGATTTCTCAGTGTAATCTATTTTACTGGATTGTTTTCAAAATTAAATGGGGAGGGGACCCATGAAAAGCAGCCATGTAAATTGTTGGTGAATATAAAGAAATGACGGCATTTTGCCATACACATTGGACTTCTGGTAATATTTTCATGAGATGGCTGTTACTTTGCGCTACCAGTTTTTACTGGTGGGAAAACAAAACAAAACCCACCTACTGACCCCTGAGAATGCCACAGGAATCCCCCACAAGTGACACACTGTCACCTGATTTGCATGAGGAAATGCAAAGGAAAATGAGGGCAAGCTGCAGAAATCTTGGGGGGGGGGAACAAAGTGTCAGTTCCTTTAGAAATGCAGAATGAATATTTCATTATATATAGAACATGTCTTAGCTTAACGTTCATTGCTATATTTGACATTTCACACACACACACACATGTGCCAATCCATTGTACTTCCTGTCTTCCTAAACCCCCAACCCTGTTTGCTGTGGTTTTGTTTCATTGTTATGCTATGCTGAGAATGAGATCCATAACATAGCTTGAATACATTTCAATAAATGAACTACAGCATCGAGAACCACTCAGCCAAAACAGTTTCCGACCCTTTATTTTCCCAGGAAGTAACTCTGCCAAACTCTGCTTCATAATGAATGCAGAAGCACCTACTTTCTAGGCATGTATACTGAGGTGTAAGACTCCTGTAATTTAATAGGACATTTATATCTGAATAAGCAGTTGAAAGAGGCAGGCCAAGACAAATACATTCTTATTGTCTGAAACCTCTTCCCAGAAGTGTAAGATTCACAGGAATCCTAAGCACACTACCTACCACAACAAAAAAGTGGAATCATTTAAAAAATTGTACTACCACTACTGCCTTTTTCGTAATTGGCCAATTGTATCTTTGCACATAGCAGTGTCTAGCTAAGCACTCAGATACGCTTAGCCTGGAAGGTAATGTTTCTGGAATGGTATAGACCTATAGAATAGTAGAGCTGGAACAGACTGCCAAAGTAGGAAATAAAAAACAATACATAATGTCAGAGCTTTGAAAAGTTCCTTTTTTGGGGTGACAGCTCCCATAATCCCGCAGACAACATTCACTGCTGTGGGTTACCTCATTTCTATGCACTACACTTTCTCCACAGAAATAGAGCAGGGACCTCTGTCAAATGATTTCTGCAAACAAATTTCATCTGTACATAAAAGGACAAGGTGTTTGCAACACTGCAACATTTAAAGCTGAAATTGTGGATGGTTTTATTCATTGGCCATCCACACAAAAAGGGTGTTGCTTAGAAAGTGTAGGTCACAGCACTGACTCAACGTTCTGCCTTATATTTTCATTTCCGTATAGGCTAAATACTCTGTTTAAAAATATATCAAAGGTTGGAAAGCAGATCATGGTCCAAAGGGGCACTGAATGATACACCTACAATTGGGAGCAGGGAAGGTCCAGCTAAATGACCAGTATGACAAACCTAAATAGCAATTCCAGCTGGCATCCTAAGATATGGTAACTGTACTGGATAGCCATCCCCACTCATTCTCCGTTCCATCAGGCCTAGTGCCTCAGCTTGAAGGCATTTTAATGTGTGTTGTGCTTGCATAATACTAGCACATAAAAAATCTAAGTGTGAGAGGAAAGGAGTGGGTCCATATCCTGGGGCCCATCATGTCATTTGGAGCAAGTCAGAGAGGGAGGCGCCAACACCACAACTCACTGTACAAGCCCTAGAAGCAGTGGCATTGAGCATGGGAGCAAATTTCTTTTAAAAGTTTTCTGTTTTCTTCATTTCTCAGATTGCTAATCCTTGTGCTGTGGTAATTAATGTTATTAAGAATTTGGCTTTTGTTTTCCCCTGTAGAATATTACTTAAATGCTTAGAATTTTTGTTCCCAAACTCATGGCATTTTTGCTTAAGACACATAAGATTCTTCATAATTTTATTTATTTCTAGAGTTTTAAGTTCAGCTTTTTTTCCCTGTTCAGCTTATAAATATTGTTATTGCCTGTCTTCTTACGGATTGCTCAAGCTGAAGAATTTCTTGTATAAATTTACTCTTAATATCTACTTTGCTCTTTTTTTAAATGGGGAACAATATTAACAATATGCCTCTAATGACTTCTTTTCATGGTGTCCCAAAGGATCAATTGACTTTCCCAGGGGGTTGAATTTGTTTTCTTGTAGTTTTCCCTTTCTCCTCTTAGTTGGTCAACTTTGTCCTTTTGATACAGAATAAAAGTAGGCAGTCATCATTTATAGTCCTTTGTTTTTGTCCTATAAAGGGAAATAGAGAGAGAGACTAGGGAGTGGTCTAATACGCAGCAGGGTTTTATGCGTGCTCCTTTAATATTTAATTAACTATTCTTATCAACGAGAATGTAATCTAACTGTGATTATGAATTATATTGCGGAGAGAAAAAGGTAAAGTCCTTTTCATTTGACGGAAGGGCTTGCCCTGTGTGGTTTGTACTTCTATTAGTCTATGGTGTCACAGAAGGCTACATTTTGTCTATCATGGCTGTGAGTATTAACACTTTCTTTTGTCTATTGTTGGTCTAGTTGTCCTGTTAAAATCTCCCCAAATCACTACTTTTAGCAGTCCTATCAGTTTTAGTTAGTAGATCCTCTAGAAAGGTCCGTTGATCAATGCAAAGGTAAAAATTTACCTTTTTTGGACCTCTAATACAAATTCAACTACCTTTCAGATCAATCAGTCTGACCTGTCTGGTCAATGGAAATTGTGTACCAATTTGAATGGCTGTTCTAAGCAATTTTTAAAACAAAGAAATAAAAATGTCTGTTCCCCTGCCTTTTACGTTCCCAAGGTATAGACCTGTTGTGAAAACATATGGTGATTCATCACAGATGTTGCCTTTTTCCTTTGATGTGTTTCCTCCCAAAACGTCTCATCAGGTTTTTTAGGTTTAATAAAGTTGATGACTCTATGGTTTCTCAGATGCATTTCCAAGCCTCCAAATATTCAAAGATATACCTTTGCGTTCTCTCATATTGCATCACTATTTTCATAATGCTGCATATAACAATTGCAAATATACGTCTCCAAATTAGCATGTAAGGAATACAATAATAATAAACTAGATTTTTTTTTTAAAAAGAGACATGTTTGCCTAGTACAGCTCCATTTCATTTGGTGCTGTTTACCATGGCCAGTAGCCTCATCAGCATTGGCAGGAAGTATAGGGGGTGTAACAAGCAATAACATATTACATACTTTTTTTCACCAGTTTGAATTTGTATTTATGTGCTAAGGTACAAATGAGGTACTATACTTCTATATAATCCTATATATACTATGTTGCACATAATACATACCATATTAACGAGTGATGAGAAAAAGACAGGAGAAAAAGAGAGAGATGGGAAGAAAGAAAGAAAAGAGAAAGGGGAAATATATTACAATAAAGGGGGAAGGAGCAGAGTGGAAGAAAGAGAGAAGAGTAATTAATGATATTTCAACTGTGTATATATTATGGAACCCTATCAGTGTTTTGCAATAATGTAGCAAAATCTTCTCAGGATTTTTATTTTCCTGATTCTGTGTCTTATTGTTCTTCTCCAAAGTGAATGTCCTGGGGTAGTGGCATTACTGATATCTTCATCTTGTTGAGTTGGAAGCATGGGAGTATCCAGTCCTAATTTTTTCAAGCTGTCAGCCTTCTTTGCGGTTACTTGAAAAAGTTTTACCAGTGTGTAAGACTAGGAAATGGAAGGGAAAGCCACCTCTATATTTTACCATATAGTCACATAGTTTGTTGGTGATGGATCTTTTCTGCTTTGAAACTTTGTTTGGTTAAGACCTTGGAGGGTCATTATTGGTTTTCCATTCAAAGTGTTTTGATATTTCTTAGGTCCTTTAGAACCTTTTCTGTCATAGTATAACTTGTGAAGGGGGATAACTATGGGCATTGTTTAGGTTTAGGAGCTAATGAGAGGTGAATGAGTTCAAAATCCTCTCCAGTACTATGTAACTGGGGATTAATGTTGCAAACCAATCAACTATCAATTGAAGTGCATTTTCTGTTGGTTCTGATTCCTGGATCCCCTTAACGCTTAGATTCCAACATGTATTTCTGTTCTCCAAATCCTCCATTTTTAACTGCACTTCTTTTGAAGATTTGGTTACAGGGGAGATCTGTGCTTGATGACAGACTCCCATGTCAAATGCCTCACTTGCAGTAAGATATCTAACCATTTCTCTGATAGCTGTAACATGGAGGTCTCCAGGAGATCTAACAGTTAAATTCCAACTGGTGACGTTCAAACTGTGCAGCTATTTCATTTAATAAATCAGGTTGCACCGAGTTCCCACCTTTCCCACTTACGCCTCGCTACAACATTGCTGAGACATTTTCTTCAGGAATGGGGACAGCTACCAGGTGATCTTTAACCCTGAAATAGGAAGCTAATCCTTTTTCTTTTGTTCCTCCAGGTGACAGATGCATTACTTTATTACTTAATCCTCACTTGAGTATTTAGTAATTATAAACAGTAAATGGTCCAGTTTTTTCTTTAAGGATATATTGAATCAGTTGGGTTGTTTTTTTTTTTTTTGGCAGAGAACTAACTTCTTAAAATGCCACCTTTGTCAGATTAAGTCACTTCCCCCACTCTGTACTCATACATGTTGTATATTCAGTAACTTTAGCCTTTTAAGTTTCCAATAATATATTTTATAAAAGTGTGTGAGTTTTCCTCTCTAAAAGCCTCTTTGGTGGTGTGACATGTTTTGTAAATGGCCACAGTAAATTGCCACTATCAGTACTTCCTGTATTTAATTTTCCTGTGTCATCTCTAGCTATAAACTCACCCTCTCCCTGTTATGCTATAATAGATTCAACCTTGGAAGTAAGAAGTTATAACTAATAAGTTACTTGTAATTATTTTTTAATCAGGAATGAAGATAATAGCTATGTTAAATTGCAGTTGTGACAACAGAAGACAAATTCACTCCTTTTGTGAGATAACTAAATTCTAAGTTACTTTATGAGTGAAGGAGTATGACTTCACTTAACGGCAGAAGCAAAGCCAAACACCTCAAAACCCCAGCCCCATTAAACTGTTCACTTTGAATTTTATATGTTTGTTTTATAATGTTCTGACCACATCTAGACTTGGTGTGACCCATAGCCTTGCAAAAAATTGCCCAGCTCTACTGTAGTAGCAACTGTGTATTGTTCGGGGAACTGCAATGGCAAGTATGACTAATTGCTTTTAAAAGTAACTCTGTAAGATTGTTAATTTTTAGATGTCACAATGCTCTGTATATTTATGGACCTTTAAAGTCAAGATGAGTATATCGGTCACTATTTGGACCACTTTTGGTGCAGTTTAGTTGGAACTTGTTTTGATTGAAAGTGTTCCATTCTGCCCCCTTTTTAGAACTGTTTGACCCCTTTCTGGCACAGCTGTAGGGCTCTTGCTTTTTTTGGTATGATTTGGTATGCTCCTAGTTATCTCATTGTGTAGCCTGTGTGGATTGTTAGTTTGCACCCAAATGCAGCTGTGGGTGGTGTTATCTGAGGTGACAACCCTGTGACATATTACGTGGGCTGTGACATTTTAATGGATGACAGGAAACTCCCCTTTATTTTCACTTTGTCTGCCACTTTTTAAAAAAAATTACCCTGCTGATGCATCACTATTCTAGATAAATGAGATACATTGGCGGTATTATGTGCACCATGCTAGGTAGAGGAATTGATGTGTTGCTGTGTCCCAGGTGAGCCAAAAGGCAAGAAAAAGGGGGGTTACCTCCCTTCCATCTCTCCAACCTTTACCCCATTCAGCACCACTCCATGAGCTTGCTGCACCGCCACTGTCACCTGCTTATTCACAGGTAAACCAGCAACGCAAAGACCTGTCTGGATACTTCTCACAAGAGGATAAACATTCCCAGTATGAATAGAAGGATTGTTCAAGTGAGAGATAAGAGAGATCACACTGAAGAGAAGAACATGATCCAAATTCTCCCAGGCTCTAAGTTTAAAAGTTTTCAAAAAGACACAGAGTCTTTGGAGGACTGGCTGTGGATCTCCGATGAGAGTTGGTGGCAAACTGGGATTGGTTGTTATTATTCAGTGACAGACTTACCAGCAGCAGCAGCTACAGCAGCAACAACTTCTCAAGTGAGAAGATTAAATTTAAAAGGCTATAGGTCGGCTTTATACATCAGATCTTTGAAGTTCTTTTGTCTTTGTTAAAAAGCAGATGGAATAAGACCCTGACAGAAAACCAAAAACAGCTGGTTGGCCTTAAAACAATCTCTGTTTTATCACTTGGCAGCTTCATACATATATATACAGGTGGTGTCCTTGTATTCTTTTCCACATTTAGCAATTGGGATATACCAAATCCTGCTGTGAAATGTGATTCCAGGGACATTTCTTGTGAATTTAGGAAGACTTGCTAAACCAGACATGTGAAACTGAATCTCCTGAAGAAGAAAAACTTGATGGGTATGGACCTCTCAATTTCAGGACAGAGTGTTGGAGTAGGACTTAGATGTCCTGTGTTCAAATCCCCACTCGATGCAATGGTGAACCACTCTTTGAATGTCATGTACCTTTAAAAAGCACACCCTATCACCATAGGTTGGAAATAAGTTTATTGCACATACCACAGTAATCAACATTTCAGTAGGATGTGTGAACAATTTCTCTTGTGTCCTGCCTCTGAATAGGAAAGTTAAAAATTTTCCCAGTGAATCAAAAGGTTGCAGGATACCAGAAATCTGCTTTGGAATTTTTTTAAAAATTCTCCATCCTATCCATATTTTCTTAATATGATACGTTGAATTCAGTGGAACAAAGGCCCCAGGAAAAATACATGGAATTGCAACTTAAGTTGCTTTTTAAAAATAATATAAAATAAATGATTATGTTTTTTTTTTTTTCATTTATGTATACAAACTAATAATCCTACTTTCCATAGGTGGGGTTGCGGGTTTCTAGCAGTGTAAGAAATTGAATTACCTTTACAATTATTGTAGACATAAATGGCAGCTTCAAAGAAAAACATAAGCTGCTCATTTTCCCAAGCAAAGCTTATATTTTGATCTTCTAGTCATGCAGAATTCAATAACACTACCTTTTCGCCCAGTTTCCATTTTCCATATATGCTATCTATGCTTTGTGTGTTTTTTGATAACCTTAATCAAGAATACACATATCAGTTTCTATCTTTATATGCCATGTTTCTTTCCAGAACAACCTTCAAGGATATTTCAGTTCATAAAAAGGTTGTGAGTGACCTGTTAGGTGTCATTGGCAGAGATGAGGAAACACCAAGCAGTAAGTCACATTAGTACATTCTGCAACTGGTGTATTTTAATGTATACTATTGCTATTCTAATAGACTGAGATGAATACAGAATAGATACACATAGACAGGAGCTGGAATATCACCAATCTTTCTTCTTTCTTTTAAAAATTCTATTCTAGACCCTTGCCTTTTGGAACATCACACTTTTGCTGCTCAATGGAGCTAGAGGTGAGATATGTTAATTTTACCATTGCAGCACATATGGACCCTAAATAAATGTTTTGTCTGCAAGAATATTTCTGTTGGAGGTGAAGTGTCAGAAAAAGGGAGTTGAAAGGGGGAATGCTACAGAAAGCTAATAGGATGCAATTGGAGAAGAGGGTAGACCCAAAATATGGGCTAAGATATCATTCCACCCTGGTCAGTGAGACATCCTCGCTACAATAACAGAAACAAATATTGCCATGATTGTTGTGGGTTTTTCGGGCTCTTTGGCCGTGTTCTGAAGGTTGTTCTTCCTAACGCTTCGCCAGTCTCTGTGGCCGGCATCTTCAGAGGACAGGAGTCAGAACTCCTGTCAATGTGGGATTTCGGTCCTGCTAATTACAAATATGTAGCAGAATGTTGCTATGGGTTAATTTGAAACAAAACAACAGGAAACATTGGTTGCTTCAAAAGATTTCTGTGCTGAGCCACTATCCCTCTGGGGTTTCAAACATTTTTCTAAAAGGTAGTGGTGGGGAGAGAGCAGGCGTGTGGACACATATATAGTGGATTCTGGAGTTGTTTTCCATGAAAGAGACGGTCTACAATTATTCATTCAGTATAAAGTAAATAGAAATTCCCCTTATTTTCATTATTTAAATATTTAAATTAGAGACATTGTTCATTATAAATAGGGCATCTTGGCAATATTAGTCAAAATCACAGTTTAGGAGCTGTGGGAAGCTGTGGAAAAGGTATATGGGAAGGTTTCTTGCCAAAGCATGGTATAAATATGAAGCTCCTTGCCCCCTCTCAGGTTTGGGATTATATACGCACAATCTTATTGTGCGTATATAATCTTATTAAGCTGAAAAAGTTACATTTTTTCAGCTGTAATGTGGGAAATGTCACTCTCCTCCTGCTGCCAAAAGGCAGAAATTGTATGATTGTTCCATCTCTAGACTGACTTTTGTCCACCACTTTTTTGTTTTGTTGCTTTAGCACCATCTGGTTTTATTGGTTAGTTGCTATACTGGTTTTAAACAGTTTTAGTTTTATCTTGGTTTGTTTTGTTTATTACTGTAAACCAGAGTAGTGCTTCATCACTAATGGGGAGTGGTGTACAAGCAAGCAAGCAAGCAAGCAAGCAAACAAACAAACAAACATTTTCTCAAATTTTCTTTCATGTTTGTGCCCAGGGAGAAGTAGACATAGTTGAGGCCACACAATAGCCAACTGTGTGGCCACACAAAAGCCAACTGACTTCACGGGTGCCCTACCATTAGAGCTGTTGTCTTGGAAGGTATTTGCTGAGATGTAGCAGCAGGGTGTTGCAGAGAGAGCTGTGTGTCAGCTCCCCCTAGGCTTGTTAAGCTGCCTCTAGGCATGGTGAAGGATGATCTCCGATTTTGGGGAAAAAAATCCACTGCCAATCCAGTTGGCTATTATGTATGGAATAGGCAGGTCACTATTTTGCTGTGTTGCATTGTTTTGTTTGTTTGACTCAAACTAATAAAGAAACGTTAGACTGGCCGTGGTTAGTTCCCCACCCAGCAAAAATTATCTCACTTCTCCATGTCTTTTTCTGATAGTCCAAAATGTTTCCTCTGCTCTGTCTCATGAACTATATCTGCAGATATAATGTAGTCTAGAAAAAGGCTTCTTTCTACTACTCCCCAGTGGCAAAGGAGATGCAGAATTTGAAAGTGTGCCTTGTAATGTTGACAGCATTGGCCTTGCTCCTTCTGTATCCCTGCCAGAGGTGAGATGCTAAGAAAGACAGAACATTGCCTTTTTCATTACTTTGATTGCTCATATCTTGATGATTTGGTCCCCTGATTACAGGAAAAGAAGTCTGTTACGACCGCCTGGGCTGCTTTACGGATGACGCGCCATGGAGTGGAACCTTACTGCGACCCATTTCAAAATTACCCTGGTCACCAGAAAAAATAAACACCCGTTTCTTTCTCTATACTCGAGAAAACACTGATAACTTTGAGGTATGAGTATTCTGGTTAATTGCTGCAAGGTTTCCTTGTGTACTGAAGAGAGTGGTAAAGTGTGGTCAGAACTGAAGATAACTATTTATATACAAAGATATGAAAATGAATATTTGTGATGTGCAGATTATTAAATTGTGTGGTCCAAAGGTGTACAGCACGGAGAATAAAGCTTTTAACGTTTATATACCTTTTACAGGAAATCAAGATCACTAGTCCAGCAACTATTAGTCAATCAAACTTTAATGCAAGCAAGATAACTCGCTTTATTACGCATGGATTTGTAGACAAGGGTGAGGAAGACTGGCTGTCAGATATGTGCAAGGTACAGTACTATGTAATAATATTAATAGAGTAGTTCTGAAATCAATGTATCTATACTCAGTACACCATATGTTAACAAACTATTTTTTTAAAATAAGAAATTGCCTTGAATTATGAAATTGAGATTTTAGTTTGCCAGTAAAGAACTATACTCCTGGAGAGACAGTATTAGATTCTTTGGTTCCTGAAGATCATAGGATCCAGTGCCTTATAATGAAGCCACATCTCTCACACAGAAATACTTCTAACAGCAGCTGAATTTCTGCAGTATGGTTGTGGTGGGCTGTATGTACAGTACAGCCTGTGGCAGCTCCCACTAAGGCAAAATTAGCTCCCACACTCACCAAAATTGGCTATCCCAATTCTAAGCAGATTCAAGCACTTGGTATGTCATTGGCAGGCTCTTAATTGATTATTGTTGTTATTAAGTCAGAACTGACTTACAGAGACCTTAATAGGGCTTTCAAAGTAAGTGAGATATTTCAGTAGTGGTTTTACCAGTTCCACTCCCCCAGTGAGTTTCGGTGGTTGAGCAGGGATTCAACCCTTGGTCTCCAGAGTCCTGGTCTGTCACTCTATCCACTATACCATACCACTTAATAATTACATGCCATCAATCCAGTTCCAATTTACGGCAACCCTTCTCTGGGCTTTCTAGTTATAAAGTATGGTAAATTCCTTTAGCTGCCACACAGTAGAAGTACAGAGACTCACAGAAGAGAATAGCTACAAGTTCCCCAGATAACACAACCCTTTCTCATTTACTTGGACTTAAGGTCTCAATAACTCACTCTGAGACATGTGTAGGGGACGGAATAAAAATGTTTCATTACTTACAATTGTGAACTGATCAACAGCAAAAAAGCAAACAATTGATTTCAATAGACAAGAGAGAGAGAAAAGGAACGCTTGGCAGAGAGGAGGAGCTCTCTGAATTCAGAGGGAGGAGGGAAGGTTTGGTTAGTGCTGGATAGATTGACAGCCACCCAAGCCCAGAAAAATGCCTTCCAGTCAAGCAAACTACGGGCAGCATGTGGGGTTGCAAATAAAACTCTAACAGAAACATGTCAATGGGAAAATAGCTGCGGAATGCAAACCGTGAGGGAGGCATAGATGTCACGTATGGAGAAAATCTACATTCTGGGGTAAAAATAATCTTTACTTCTCTTTGTTCTTGCCCGGTCTTCATCAGAATATGCTTCAAGTGGAAGATGTGAACTGCATCTGTATAGATTGGAAACGTGGCGCCAGGTGTCCATACACCCAAGCATCAAATAATGTCCGTGTGATAGGAGCTGAAGTGGCATATTTTATAGATGTCCTTATGGTAAGGGAGTTTCCAGTCACTATGACATAATTATTCTAAGTTTTAGAGCAATAGAGGAGTGTCCCGAAGGAGAGAGAGTAAGTCAATTGGTAATAACTGGACAAAAAGTGCACCCTTATTTATTTATTTGTTTGTTTGTTTGTTTTAAAATACTTTTACCCCACTTCTCTCCTTATAAGAACCCAAGGCAGCTTACAACAATTAAAAGACAATACTTAAAAGCTAAAAACAATAAATATATAAATATTTTAAAGGATTAAACAAGTATTATACCAAAAAATGGTCAATTAAAAAAAAAACGTTTAAAAACATCAGAGCACAACAATCCATTAAGAAGAAAAAAAACAACACTTCAGGATGCCAGTCACTAAGCAAAAGCCTGCCTAAAGAGAAAGATCTTTGCTTGCTTGCAGAAGGACAGCAAAGATGGTGCCTGCCTGACCTCCTGTGGGAGGGAGTTCCAGAGTCTAGCAGCAGCAACAGAGAAGGCCTTCTCCTGTGTCCTCACCAAATGCACCTGTGAAGGTGGTGGGACTGAGATAAAGGCTTCCCCTGATTATCTTAATTCTTGGACAGGCTCATAGAAAGAGATGCAGTCTTTTTAAGTAGCTTGGATCCAAGCTGTTTAGTTTAATAATACCTTTCCAAGTTTTCTTTGATACAAGAAACAAGCTGCCAGAGCAATGTTCACGTCAAAATCCATTTACCAACTTCAGGGAACATATTGTGTTGGTGAGAGGAAAGAGATAAGGAACTCGTAGCAAAATCATTATTGAAATTCCTTTTAACAAGGAAGAATATTAATATTCAGTTTTAATCAATATACATTCTTGGCATTTGTACCACAAACTCTAGGGTTGATTCCAAACACAGATTTTGTGAGACATGCAGCAGCTATCCAGTTAGATTTTGAAAACATACAAAGTCATTGGAGGAGGAAATAATATAAAATAGATATATATTTATCATATACAAGGAAAGGAAATTTTGCCACTGCAGTAATTTATTGAAATTGTTCAGTGGAAGCCTTTGTTCCAAACTGATATTATTCCTATTAGAAATGTTCATATGAATTTACTCCTTAAAACAACACTATAAGCCCATAGAGATGGTCAACGAGGAGCTGGTTGAAAGCAGAGGCCTTCCCTTAATTTTGAATGGACTCCAACTTCCCTGCTTCTTTTTTCCCTTTATCTAGTCAGTGTCTGAAAATATGTGTACAGCACAGCCCCACATGCTGTACATATCTTGTAACAGGAATAAAAATTGTGTTGTGGCTTCCTTTTGAAACACATATTCTAGTCATGCCGCAGGTGAGTATTTGATAACTTACTTCCCAAAATGCATTGCCTTTGGTGAGTCAGAATATTCAGGCTAAATCTAAACAATTTAAATTTTATACTTAGGTAACTGGAGCTGAAAGATATCATTTGGCCACCAGAGTAAACATTGATGGTTAATATCTAATCTCTGGATTAATACATTAACCTGTGACAGTTATCTCCATTCACAGACCACATCATTTAGCTATATCAATAAATTGTTATTGATTTCCTGTTAATATATGAGAAATAAGTTAAGATCAAGACTGTGTGTAATGTACTGTCAAGTCACTTCCAACTTATGAAGACCCTATGAATGGAAGATTTCCTGCTCAGGTTGTAGACTAAGGGCCATGCCTTCCTTTATCAAGTCAATTCAGCTCATGTTAAGTCTTCCTCTTATTGTTCCTTCTACTGAGTCTTGTCTTCTCATGCTATGTCCAAAGTATGATAGCCTAAGTTTAGTAAATTAGTTTTGATTGAGATTCAGGCTTGATCTAGACCTCACTTATTTGTCTTTCTGGCAGTCTGTGGTACTCATAAAGCTCTTTGCTAACACCAAATTTCAGAAGGCTAGTTTCTCCTGACAGTTTTCTAGATTGTCACACTTTTGTATCTGTACATAGAAACAGGGATCTAATTCATGATTACTATTTAACCTGGCATCTAAGTCCAACGTCCTCCTTCTCTTTGTTTTGTGACATCACAATCCTTCAGGCTAATCATCATGGTCATGTACAAACAAACAGGGTGGAGCTGTTTGTGGGGAGTGCATCTGACTGAGTCCTGCATGTGGAGATGCAGTTTTTGTGATTACTTCACATCGAAACAGGTTTACAATCAATTTCAGTACAAATTCAGCAGTGGGTGATACCTTTATAGACCACTAAAGAAATCATACAGTCTGCTACCTTTTGTGGACCAGGACGCCCACTTCATCAGGCTTGCACCGGTGTCTTGCTGTTAGTGCAAATAACTTAGAGTCCCAAAAGTTCATGACAGATGGATTTTACCAGGTATTTTTCTTAGATGTAAGTTAGGAAAGATGTAGACTGCACTGGAGCTGTGGCTTTACAGTTACAGCTGAAGAAGCTGTTGATTGGATATCACACTCCAGTTCTTTAAATTTCAGGTTTCACTCAAAACACAAGAAAGAAAAATTGCCACAAACAGGTCAGTTTTAATGTGTTAAACACAGAATGAACTGCAGGCTGTATGAATGGTAAAGCACACACATGGCCACCAATGTTTATGTTGACATCTTTACCATTGTTTTTACTATCAGACAAAGTATGGATATTCTCCATCCATGGTACATTTAATTGGGCACAGCCTTGGGGCACATTTATTTGGTGAAGCAGGAAAAAGAAGACCAGGAATTGGAAGAATAACAGGTAGGCTTATTGAATGAAGCATACCGTAGGTTTGGTACCATATCAAGTATTGGTGAAATTGAATTTTACCTACCATGTTGTGGTGATGTAAATGGCATGACTAATACTACTTTTAAAAAATGTAATGAACATACAACTTTGAATGCAGTTTAATATCTGGAGGGATGTTTACACCAGGAATGGGCATAGTGTGGGTTACATGCAGCCCTCAGGAACTCAGATACATTCCCCCCCCCCCGCAACATCCTTGTGACCACCAACAATCTCATAACCCCAACCTTAAAAAATAAGCAAAGAAAAATAGCAAAGAAAGTTGCTTTTCCTCTCAATAGGATATGGGCAAAAAAACTGTCATGGGGTGGATAGCATCTCCGAGGCCCCATATTCTCTCTAATGCCCCCCCCAAAACCCCCAAACAAACTTTTGGCTATTTGAGGATACAAGAGGCCTTTTTTAAAAAAAAGGGTGTCATGGGAACCCTCCAAGATCCGTGGATGGGCATGTGTGGCCTCTAAAGGTTGTCCCTCTCTGGTTTATGCTATGATCCTTTGTAGAATTGTGTTTTAGAGCCTAGAGATCCATACGGTCCCTTCCTGCTCTGCAGATCTAAGATGAAGAAGATTAAGACCTCCAGGAATGGAGTAGATTTGGCCATTTGCAACAAGGATAGATATGTCAGTTGTGAGCAACCCAAAATATGGTTTGATATATCCATGATGGGTGATAGATTGGGGAAAAATATCTGTGTCATCAAGCGAAAGAGTTTAAAAAGTGAGCATCCTCAGGTAATTTAAGATGTCCTGAAAACCCACTTTTTTCAATTGACATATGATGTATCTGTACTACATTTTACACCAAACTGACACCACTAACTGTCATGCCTACATCATATAGAATGCTGGAATTTGTAGTTTGGTTAAGTGCCTAGAATTCTCTGCTAATGAACTCTAGTGCATCTTTTGAAATAAAGCAGGGAATTCTAACTAAGGGTGTGATCACATGGTGAACTAGATCACACTTTGGACTACTTGTGGAGCAGTCCAGTGGAATCTATTTCCTGGTGATCACACAACTCATGGGAAAATGTGCCCCAGCCTGACCCCAATCCATGCCCATTATGTTTTCAGTCCAGCTGTAGGGCTTCTATTTGGAGGGGGCCCTGTGCTGGAATGATTCCTCAGCAGACAGAAGGGTCACTCCCTTAAAAACACTTTTTCTCCCTTAAAAATGCCTTTTAAAACAACAATTTCCACTGCATTCAGGTGACATTGCAGCCCTCTGATTGCACTTTGACTCATTTAACTACAAAGCATAGGATTCTTTAGAATGGAGCCACAATAGGTAAATGGGTATCAAACTAATAGAACTGTATGATATACAGTGGATACACCCATACTTGTTGTTTGGTTGTCACCCTTACTCTCAAGCAATAAAGACCTTAGGGTGTTTTCATGGGTTTTTTTTTTCCCTTGGCCACAGTTTCACCAAAGATTTTTCATGGGAATTTAAGCTAAAATCCAATACACCCGATTCTCCAAAGTTATGTTACTTCCATCTGTAGCCTTTCTCAACCCTCTACTAATCCATATGGCATTAAAAGTAAATCATTCTTCCTGCAAAGATGGCACCATTCACATGCAGAACAATAACCACTGGAAGAAAAGCCACTTATCTCAACATAGCCTTTTAATGTCATTGTACTGGAAATTCCTATACATACAGGCTGTTAGGGGATTTCTTCTGTACTCTTTCTGGGACATGGATGGCCAAAGATGTCAATTTCTTTGTTTTCTTCTGTTTCTTTAGATTTGCTTCATTTCTATGGATTTGCTATCTCTTGTCCCTTTTCTTTTAACAGACCTCCTAGAGGTCATGTTAATTCCAGTACTTTTCAGTAGAACGACTATATTTTATCCCCAGATTTAATTCATAGGGATCTTTAAAAAAAAACTAAAAAAAAAAAACCACCCTCTTCTTATATGATTTCAGTGCCAACCTATCCAGTCTGCACAGATACACTGTTGCTGAAATTTTTTCAGAGCTCATGAGCCTATAATAAGAGGTTTCCTCATTCTTCCTTCCACCCTTGCTTTGCTTCCTCTTATGAGCAGCAGGTAGCTTGTTGCTGAATAGGCTGTGCATTTCTACTTGAACACCTTCTGTTAATTACATCCTATTGTTAGTTTTTCTGTTCTTAAACTCCTTCTTTCTTCTTCTTTTTCTTACTCTCTGTCCCTTTCTCTCTGTAGGTTTCACTGAGAAAAATAACAAGGTTCACTAAAATAAGAAGGAAAAAGTGGTAGGTGGAGGGGGAAACCTTCCTAGATACGAGTAGCAGACAACAGACGTGTCAGGATCATTTCAGATAAAAACATTCTTTTCAGAATCGCTTTCAGATTCAGATATAAATAATAACAATCGTGCCGTCAATTCGGACTTATGACAACCTCATGTGTGCAATCCTGCACTGCCCTCAAAAATGTGTTTAGAGGAAATTGCATGCCCAAAGAGGAGTGTAAGGATGATCTGATAGGAGCTTTGCTAAGGATAAATTGTTACTTTAATGTGCTTAGTTTGTAAAGCTTCATCACCTTCTCCTTAAGCCCATGTATTTAAAAACATGTCTTTATAGGACTAGATCCTGCTCAACCCTATTTTCAAGGCACACCAATTGAAGTCAGACTGGATAAAAGCGATGCTTTGTTTGTCGATGTGATTCATACTGATATGCTTCCAACCATTCCATACCTGGGTAAGTTGAGAGCAGTTCATAGCAAGCTGCAATAGTTATGACGTCTTTGAAATTTGACATACACTTTTCTGCTATTCATATTCTAGGCTTTGGAATGAGTGACCCTGTGGGACACCTTGATTTTTTTCCAAATGGAGGTGAAACTATGCCAGGATGTTCAAAGAACCCAATTTCACAAATAGTGGACATCGATGGAATCTGGGAAGGTATGTGTCACGAGAACAGGCTCTAAAAATGACACATTTTAATGGATGTTGATACAAGGTGCACACACCTCTCCAAATGCCATTGATTAGGGACAGTCAGTGTAAAAACAATTGGAATGTATTCCACTGAAAGCAACAGGACTTGTTCCAAAGCACAGCTCAGGGAAGCAACTTTTGCAGTCTATATCTCCCAGAATGCCTCAGCCACCAGCTGGGTGATTCAGGGAGTTGTCGTTCAAAAAAGTAACTTTGGCAAGCTGTTTTTTTCAAAAAAAAAATCACTGACATGGCAAGGTTTACTGCAAGTCATTAGAGCTTGGTGGATGCCTAATGACTAAGAGTCAGAGACTGAATATCAGTGCCAGCAATGTACAATATGGGAAGTTCTGCTGCTTCATGTTCAGCTTCTCCTTTTCCTGGAATTCCTTATCATGCCACTGCTGTGGAATGTTGAGCTAGAATAGGGCTAGTTTTGGATGGGAAAAAATTAGACTTTTAGAGCCCCATGTCCCTTCAGCAGCTCCCACACACCCCAAATGTATTTATTTGGTTTTAAAAACTGGCCCAGAAAATCCTCTTGCGCCCTTTAGGGTCGTGGGAGGCAAAACTGCCATGTTGGAGGGACCCCAGCATCCATGGAACCCAAACACTCTCTATTTTTCTTTTTTTTCTTTTTTTGAAAAAAAAACCATACCAAAATATCTCTGGCTTCTAGAGAATGGAAAGGGGCCTTTTCGGGGGGGGGGGGGGAGAGAATTATTTCCCCTTTTTAAAAAATGGGAGAGTGAGGGATATGGAAGCAAATGCTGCCCTCAAAGATCAAGGAATGGGCATTGTTCTGATCCAGCAGCCCTTCTTAAAAATCAGCAAAAGGACCAGTCCCGCCATTACAACAAACAGTCCCCTGGCTATACCTCCTGAGCTAATGACAGTTCCTATTCTTACAAGACAGGATCCTGTTAGCCCATCCCCTTAAACTAATGTTTTTCCTCAGGTGTTCTGGAGGATATGATTACATCATCAGTATTCAAATAAGATTTAGCTGTCAGTCCAGATGGCACCTATACACAGAAACAGAGGTTAACATCATCTTGCACTTTGCCTCCACTGATTGCCTTAGCTATCAAAATGTTATATGGTGGCTTGGAGCTAATCAGTAATAGCACTGATGAATAACTTGGGAGGACAGCCTGAATTTCTGTTCCTGCCATCTGGGATCTTTCCTTTTGAGCAGGAAGCTTGGGCAGAGCTAGGTAGTGTGGCAGAATTTTGATTTTTTGGTTAAATTCCTTTAGCTGGCCTGCAGAAGTGCAGGGATTCACAGAGTAGAATTAGCTACAAATTCCCTAGATTAGTCAACCCCTTTTTCTCATTAACTCACTCTGAGACATTAATATTAGAATGAATTAAAGTGTTTCATTTACTTATGGTGAATCGATAAAACAGCAGACTGACAAACATGGCTGACTAACATTCAGTAACAGGCATCAACTGACTACAGACTGCCAGTAATTCAAGACAGGGAAAAAGCTCTTAGCAGAGTGGCTGTTTTTGAATTCAGAGGCAGGGAAGGAACAGTTAGGATAGATATGAGAACCACTCATTATAGGTCTGATAGTTCTTTAGAGGTGATATGAATATTCCCCCTATGATATTATATGCACAAGTCATTTCTTCAAACAGCATAGGAATAAATAATTGTCCTTGTTAGAAGCAACTACAAAAAAATTTCATGTTACTATTAAAATGTTATTTTTAAAGCATTATGTTTATTGATGGCACTTCAGTTTGTCCAAAAAAGATACAATTTTGACATTAACATTAAAATCGACCTGCTATTTCCAAGTTTTATTTTTTAAATGGTGTGCAAGACTTATATGGCATTAATTTCAAGCATCTCCCAGATTTAAGCCTTTCGTTTCTCTTTCCCATGGAGTTCCAGAGTATGTCCAACAGCACAAGGAAGTCAGCATTCAAAGGATATTATGACATTTCCCACAACAAGTAATGTAGTGTTAGTTCAGTGGCAGAGCATATACTTTGCTTTCGGAAAGTCTCAGGTTCAGACCCCATATTTGGTAGGACAAGGAAAGATCCTTGTCTTAAAACCTGAAGAGCTGCTGCCACAAAGCTAACATTAATGGGCAAGGTGGACCAAAGTTCTGACTAAGCATAAGGGTGCTTTCCACGCACCTAGCTCAGAAGTTAAGTGCTGTGCACATAGTCTTCCTTGAAATACTTGTCATGAAGAAGAGATTTTTTTTTAAAGCTACATAATCTGCACTATGTAACAGCAGTTTCTTCTTCACAGGAACTCGTGACTTTGTGGCCTGTAATCATTTGAGGAGCTACAAGTATTATTCAGATAGCATTCTCTATCCAGATGGATTTTTGGGTTACCAGTGTTCTTCTTACAGCGAATTTGAATCAGTATGTTATTTATGTATCTCAGGAGCAATGTTTTACAGTACTGCTTCTCAGTGCACACACAACAGAATGTAGTCACCTAACTGATTAAGCATAATAGCCATGGGAGCCATGGAACAGAATTAAGAAGTGTTTCATTTCTGAAAAATCACCTCTGCTGATGATGTTTTCAGCCTTACAGGGGTGTTCTGGCACAACCATTGTCAAGTCACGTCCAGTTTATGGCCACCCCATGAATGAGTGATCTCCAAAATGTCTGGTCCTCATCAGCCCTGCTCAGCTCTTAAAGACTCAAACAGTAGTTTCCTTTAGGGAGTCAATCCATTTTGTATTTGGTCTTCCTCTTTTCTTCCTGCCTTCCACCTTTCCCAGCATTATTGTCTTTTCCAGAGAATCCTGTCCAAAGTGATGTGCCCCGAATAGGACAACCTCAGTTTCAACCTCAGTTTTTGCCTCCAGAGACAGTTCAGGCCTGATTTGATCTAGGACCCACGTGTTTGTCTTTCTGGCAATCGAGGGTATCTTCAAAGATCTCCTCCAGCACCATATTTCAAACTAATCAATTTTTCCCCGTCAGCTTTCTTAACTATCCAACTTTCACACCCATACATGGTGAATGGAAATATGACAATGTGGATGATCGTGGTCTTGCTCTCCAGTGACACATCCTTACACTTGATGATCTTTTCTAATGCATTCATTGCTGCCCTTTCGAGTTTCATTCTTCTTCTGATTTCTTGGCTGCACTCTTCATTTGCATTGAGGAATGAACCAAAGTATACAAAATCTCCAACTATTTCAATTTCTTCATTGTCAGTGCTAAGATTGTGTAGTTCTCATGATTTTTGTCATCTTCATGTTCAACTGCAATCCTTTTTTGGCACTTCCCCCCCCCCCCACTTTTCCTAACAGTCATCTCAAGTCATTGCTGCTTTCTGCCAGTAAGTTGGTGTCCTCTGCATATCTTAAATTACTGATGATTCTTCCACCAGTTCTCATTCCTCCTTTATCTGAATCTAGTCTGCCTTTCCGTATGATGTGTTCTGCGTATAGATTGAATAGATAAGGGAATAAAATGCACCCTTCTCTGACATCTTGGCTTATAGCAGGGGTCACCAACTCCTGGTCTGTGGCCTGGTACCGGGCCGTGGCCTTGGCAGGACCGGGCTGCAGACACCGGGCCACCCCCCCGCATGCACGCCCCCCACGCCTGCCTACCCACATCCACGGCCTGCCCACCCACATGCACAGGTGCCCCGCCCATCCCTGCACGCACCTTGCCCACCCTCACATGCGCACAAGCACGCCCCACCCACCTGCGAGTGCACCCTACCCATCAGCGCATGCGTGTGAGTGCGCCCCGCCCACTTGCAAGCACGCCCCCCGCCCACCCATGTGTGCATGTGTGTGTGCACCCCACCCACCCATGAGCACGCCCCACCCACCCATGCATGGGGGTGCCCCCCCACAGACCCCACCCACCCCAACCGGTCTGCAGTTTAGAAAAGGTTGGGGACCACTGGCTTATAGGGCAACATTTTGTCTCTCCATATTCTGTCCAAATGGCAACTTCTTGTCCACAATACAAGTTATGCATCAGGACAGTTAAGTGCAGAGGAGTAGGTACACCAATTTCTTTCAGAAAAACCCACCATGTAATGGCAAACAATAGTTGTCACAAATCAGCCATTTAAGCAGACACGAGAGCAGGAAGAATCATGCACATTTGAAATTAAGACATATCATACCAATCCAAGAAAACGGACCCACTTTAAGGCACTTTAAGGCAGTGGTACTGATATGATGGTTGAATGTTAAGCAAAGAATAATTGGAAATGTGTCAGTAAGGTTATTGAAATGGCAGCATGATGCTGAATACCTCTAATGGGAGCTGAAACCATGTGATCAATGAATAGGCAATAGTTTTGAAATAATTTTCTGAAAAAGGGCTCCCTACTTCTCAATGTAATGGTACTAAAATGCTATTTTTCCATGTCAAAGGAAAATACATATATGTAAAGGGACACTTCTGTCATATTGAGGGCTTGCGGGACATGTCAAACACTGGTCAAGTCAACTGTGTCCCTTTCAAATCAAGGGACACAGTTACTTCGTGTAGATGAAGAATATTTTTAAACAATAAGTACTTAGATAACAAAGGCTCTATACTGGTTTTATGTTTTTACTTTCAGAATGGATCTGAAGACTCTAGAGCCTGAAGAGAGAACATTTATGGTTACTTTAACTCTGGAAAACTACTAATTTGTCTTTGAAGTGTCTTGATAACATGGCACGGGCCTTCAAGAGGGAAATGTACTTACTCTAGGGGGATAGCATTATTTACTATACCTTTTCATTAGTCCAGTAAACATGAGTGAAAACATTGGTAATAATGAAAAGAGACACATTTCTTCCTATGTCTTTTTTTCATCAGGGTGACTGCTTCCCATGTCCCAGTAATGGATGTCCTAAAATGGGTCACTATGCAGATCAATTCAAAGACAGAGTCACCTCCGGTTTCACAAAGCTTTATTTGAATACCGCCGATGCCAGAGTTTTTGCCCGTAAGTTCTTCATGTAGCTTTTAACTTCTGTTTTGTAGTAAACTGACAGCTGCTGTTTAACTTACTGCTATTTAAGAAACAATTTGCTAGGATGAATTCTAGAAACTCATCTTCTGTAATGGTGCCACGTTTTCATTTTTGCACAAATTTCCAGAAGTGGCAGCCATGTTAGTCTGTTGTAATGCTTTAAAGACTGGTAGGTTTTATTTATAAGGGTTTTATTTATAAGGGACGTGGTGGCGCTGCGGGTTAAACCACAGAAGCCTCTGTGCTGCAAGGTCAGAAGACCAGCAGTCGTAAGATCGAATCCACGCGACGGAGTGAGCTCCCGTCGCTTGTCCCAGCTCCTGCCCACCTAGCAGTTCAAAAGCATGTAAAAATGCGAGTAGATTAAAAGGTACCACCTCGGTGAGAAGGTAACGGCGTTCCGTGTCTAGTCGCACTGGCCACGTAACCAGGGAAACTGTCTTCGGACAAACGCTGGCTCTATGGCTTGGAGACGGGGATGAGCACCGCCCCCTAGAGTCGGACTCGACTGGACTAAATGTCAAGGGGAACCTTTACCTAGGTTTTATTTGGCATATCATGGACTGCAGCTCATTTCTTTATATGCAGCTGAAGAAAGAGGCTACAATTTGAGAAAGCATATGCCAGATAAAGCTTGTTATTTTTCAAGGTGCAAAAAGACTCTTGGTTAGTGCTTCCATATCAACTTTTTTTTTTTTTTAAGGAAATTTCATGGCATTTTATTACTGGTATCTGACTCAGCATCATTCAGCAAAAATATATCACAATGTTAATGACGCAGATCATATAAAAATTAGGAGATTATTGCTAAAATTAGTAAATCAAGGAAACTGATTTTGATGATAAACTATATGATTGGATATTCCATTAATTTAATATATTGAATATTTTGGTAATGTTTTGCTTGTTAGTTGTAGGTTTTTCAGGCTGTTTGGCCGTGTTCTGGAGGTTTTCCTAACGTTTCGCCAGTCACAAATACTCAACTATCCCACACACTACCCCAGAACAGTATGTGTGACAAATACTCAACTATCCCACACACTACACCAGAACACAGACATAGTTCTAACTCCTGTCCTCTGAAGATGCTGGCCACAGAGACTGGCGAAATGTTAGGAAGAAAAACCTCCAGAACACGGCCAAACAGCCTGAAAAACCTACAACAACCATCGGATCCCGGCCGTGAAAGCCTTCGAGAATACATTTAGCTTGTTAATTTGCAGAAATAATGTATTTTCCAGCCATTTGGGGAAAACCTTCTCTGATCAGCCAACATTGTAACCACTGAGAAGAGGGGCTCTTCCAGTATATTGATCAAAAAGGATTTAGACTGCAATCCAATATCCAACTAACTAAAAGCAAATGCTCCTTATTTGTGTTATCTAGGTTGGAGGTACAAAGTGTCAATCACACTGTCTGGAAAGAGCAGTGTCCGTGGATATATAAACATTGCTCTGTATGGAAGCGGAGGGAACACAAAGCAATATCAAATATTCCAGTAAGTTTAGTGTCTTTGGGGA
Source organism: Intellagama lesueurii (assembly GCA_037013535.1). Classification (NCBI taxonomy): domain Eukaryota; kingdom Metazoa; phylum Chordata; class Lepidosauria; order Squamata; family Agamidae; genus Intellagama; species Intellagama lesueurii. The sequence continues at coordinate 202,897,975 of JBAJHW010000003.1, read as the reverse complement.
AATCACATATTCAAACATATTTCTTTCTGCTTGCGGTTTTTGTTTTTCTAATAGCACTTTTTTTCTTGGGTTTTTGAAATGATTTGCCAGTCTTTTAAAATATATATATATGGGGTGACTGGAAACACTCTCAGTGTTATAAATTAAAGATGGCTAAACAGTTGGTTCATAGCATTACATTACACCATCTTTCATCTTACTGATAACCTTGAAAACTTACTTTGCCTTACTGAAAATTGTAGTTTATCACATATAGAACTTACTGAGGGATTGTTTCTTTTCTGTGTAGTATTAACTGTAACTGGCACAATAGGTAACAACTAGAGTAGGTCCAATGAATCCATGGAACGTATGAAGGAGGTGACTCACTAAATCAGTGGTCCCCCTGTCAAAATGATGATTTGATGGGGGCTATGCCCTATTACTACTGTCCCCAACTTTGGGTAACCTGGGTGTTCCTGGACTGCTACTCCCAGAAACCCCAGCCAGCACAGATGGTGGTGAAGGCTTCTGGGAACTGAAGTCCAAGCGAAGATTGGGAACCACTGCACTAGATCCCCAAAGATCCAATGTTCCTACTCTGCTTGTGACTTACTATGCTAAGCAACAGGATTTCATCCACAGTTTAGTTTCTTTCATAGGGCTGTGGCCTCACTGAGGAGTGCAGAAGGAGTATCAAGTGGTTCAGCCACTGCCTCCTGCTGTGCGTCATTTTTTATTTATTTATTTAATTTATTTAAAATATTTTAATTCCGACTTTCTCCTTAAAAAGGACCCAAAGGGGCTGCTTGTGCCTTGTTGTGGGTGTTGAGGGAGCAACAGAGTGGATAGGAAGAGTGTATGGTTTGTACCACAAGTCAGCAGCTTGTAGCATTCAGATGTTTTTTTTTAAAAAAGTGACTATTACTTTAAAAGCTAGTTACTTCTGAGAAATGGGAAACAAAGTTCCCTGTTAAAAAATTATAGCAGTAATTGACTACTGGGAGCTTGAAGTTAAGAAGATAGTAAACAATGTTAATAGTAACTTTCCAAGATCTATTACTGACACTTTAGTGCATTTAAAATCTGCCCTCCCCCGCGCCCCCCGGCCGCTGTTTTATTGCCCAGCCACCTTTTCCTGTTTTTCAGCAATGAAGTTTGAATTTTGTCAGTTTCAATATTTTAATTTCATGTGCATCCCGGTACATCTCAGTGTTAGCCTGTGGCTTACAATCATATAATATTCGCTTAAACATCCAGCTAGGAGTAGCTTGGTCTTCCTGTGCTGTATATGCAGCAATTTTACTCAAATGGTTAGGGGAAGGAAAGGACAAGGATTAGCTCCTTCTGTAATACGAAGGAAGCCAGGAGTTTATTATCACAAGTTATGGCTGGATGTGGTACTTAAGTCAAGTCCTGGGACTTTTTTTAAATTCTCAAAACTCAAAAACAGTACATAACCCAATTTTAAAAAACGCCTTTCCATATCCTTTTTAAAGTATCTATTATGCCAGGAGTGGGCAAGTTCAGCAACCACATATTTTTCCTAAGACAATGCTGTAGCCCACACTAGGCTCAGAAATTGCTATATTCTGCCCCCACCCACACTTTTTTTAAAATCTTGAGAATGGGTGTTTTGGGGTTTTTTTGTTTGTTTGTTTTGGTTTTTGGTCAAATGGTCCCCGGTGCAAAAACTGCCACTTTTGGATCCTGGGTAGAAATGGGGACGAATATAAAAACGGATCGGCTTTTTCGATGAAAATAGCCAATTCGTTAAATATTAGTTGATCCATATTTGTCAAATTTTAAGTCTCGACGAATACGGATCGATGAATATTTTCCCGTTTTTATTCATCTTCGTAATTTAAAAAAAAACATTCTGCCTACTCGCCGCCAATCCGCTGTTCGGTGGGCCGATAGGCATCCACCCACCCACACAGCCACCCACCCCCACAGCCTACGCCCCACCCCTTCCTCTCCCTACCTTAACCCCCCACCCCCGCCGACACCCCCTTACCGTAATCGCCGCCGCCACCACCGCTGAGGTCTCCATCTGGCCTCCACAGCCACGACATGTAAAAAGGGAGACTGGCTCCCCTTTGCAAAGATGGCGGCTGTGGCTTCATTTAGGGTAGGGAAGCTGCAGCTGCCATCTTTGCAAAGGGCAGCTTGGATTCCCTTAAGGCAGGCTTAAGGGCGGCGGCGCGGCAGCGGGGGGTGGTGGCAGCAGGGGGCGGTGGCGGGTGTTTTTTTAATAACCCCCCACGAATCGATGAATAACTTCGTTATTCATCGCTTCATGGGGGCAACTTTGTGCTTCGTGAGTCGTCAACTTTTGACGACTCAAGAAGCGGGACGACTCGCCAAAATGGTGAGTTGTCCCCATCTGTAATCCTGGGTTTGTTTTTTTTAAGGAGAGAAAAAAGGGGGAGGTTACAGGTATTTTTTAAAGTATAAAGCTGTTTATAGCAGCTTTTCTACATTGTCTATCTAACATGCACACCTTCTGGAACATCATGGGGACACCCTTCTGGGACAAGATACAGGGGCTTACTTCTAGCTCTCCCGTTTTTGCCCAGGTATTTTAGCGAGTGGGAAGCATTGACTTGGTAATGCCATTTTCCACATGTGGCTGTAGTCACAGGATTCTTCCAGACAGACAGTTTGGGTATCAGAAAGAGAGGGAGGCGGCAGATGCTTACCACTCCATCTGTTAAAGAAAACTAAGTATCTGCCCCCCTTAAACAGTTGTGCATTCATGTACTAGATTCAAATGCTGCTGTTTTACTGACAAATTAAACTGGCAAAGGCTCCGTTTCTAGTGTAGTTTTATCTCTTCAAGTTTGCCATGGATTATTATGGGCATTTTATTTTTAAAAATCTAAACAAAATGGTATTAACATGTTATGTTAATCTCAAATAGTATAAATAGTTTAAACACATATCATTCACATTGTCAAATTGCATCTGCTTCAAAAAGCTTGTCTACGTTTTCTGATTTCTTTTGCATTTCAGTCCTGGCTTTTTGCTGCCTTAACAGGCTGAGCAAAAAGCCTTGCTATCCCATAGCTATCCAACAACATGATTTGCAGCCTGCTGTTCATTTAGTCTAGTGAGAAGCACGTTTAAGCACTGCAATGTAGATTTAACAGCAGGTATATGCTAAATGATTTCTGTAATAATTCATTTTCATCTAGACTAAATAAGACTGGTTCTCAGAAACTACACTTGAAATATAACATTTTGGCACCTATGTAAGGCCTAGGGTGGGGAAGTCACAGGATGTCCATAGAGAGATAGAACAGACAGACAGATAATGCATTACTTTTTTTCTCTACTTCTTAAACAATTGGCTCCATGTCAATACTGCCCCCAGCAAATCCACAGTGGTGACTTCTTCCACCTTAAGAGGTGGTTTCCCTTAACCCATGAAGCTAGCAAAGAGCTTGGGAAAGTTAGGTTTGGGACTACAAATCCCAGCAAATGGGTGATTTCAATTAGCCTTTGCCCAGCATAATTTTATTTTGTGAAATGTATATTCTGCCCATTGTCAGGACAGGCCAACAGAAACAATGCAATTTAAAAACAGGTTCATCAAGATCTGCGGAGAAGAAAATCTTCTGTCGGCTTTCACACTTAAGCTTGTCAGCCTACTGGTACTCAGATGGGAGAAAGTTCTACAACTGGGGTGCTACCACCAAGAAGGCTCGTTCATATTTTAACCTCCACCATAGCATGAGATATCAGTGTGGATGAACAATACTTACATATGTATATATTAATTTTTCAAGGGGGACTCTCCAGCCAGGCAGTATCTACACCAATTTCACTGATGTAGAAAATATTGGAGCGGTAGAAAGGGTTAAATTCCTTTGGAATAATAACATCATTAACCCAACTCTTCCCAAACTGGGAGCATCAAGAATTCAGGTGCAAGATGGAGAATATGGACACGTGTATGTATAACTTTTTAAAAGAGATTGTTCTTATGTATATAAATATATGTGTGTTATTCTTTTTTCCCCAAGTGGAAAACTCAAACCTGCTCAGAGTTATACCGAACTAATTGATGTAGAAATTGATGTTGGATCAGTCAATAAGGTCAAATTTCTTTGGAACAACAACATTATAAACCCAACTTTGCCTAGATTGGGAGCATCAAACATCACAGTGGAAGATGGAAAAGATGGGAAAGTGTATGTATTATACATTTACTTTTTAAAAGAAAACACCACCAACAGATTATTTATTAAATATATACAAATATCCATGTTCTGCATGTTGGAAATATATCATTATCACAGCAATTCTGAATTTCAGTTTCTTTAAATGGAAAGATACTGATCAAGAGTATGTTTTAGTACAACACAAATACTTTTGAAAAACAGCCTTAAAGCATTAACAGAGCAATTCTACCAGTGAATAGTGGGGAGGCCTGGGCAGAAAGTTCCAACCTGCTCATTCTCCTCCATTGATTGCAGTGGGACACAAATCATGTATTCAAATTGTAGCACTGATGTTCATTTCCTCTAACATCGTGGATGCTGTAGATCTAAGACTTCTCCTGATCTACCAGGGAACACAACCACAGAATATTCCATCTTTGCCTCTGTCACTGTTGGAGTTCACACAACCAACAGGCAAAGCCCACAGGCATTTTCACTGGAGCTGGAAGGGGTATGTGTGCAAAGTTTGATTTACTGCACAGCAGGTTAATCTGAACTGGAGTCTTGAGCTACGCACAGTTAACTAACAGTAAGCCCTATTGAACTCAGCGGGGCTTACTGTTGAATAGACGTGTAGGGTTGTGCTGTTTATTTAATTTTGTTAACTTAATTTAAGTATATGTTTACATTGTTTGGGATGTATTTTGATATAAGATGAAAGTATATGAATTAGTAAACATGGGTAGCCCTACTCATTTCATTAGAGTCTCCATAAAATAAAGAGAGAATTAGATCTTGGAGAAGCCATGGCTTTGGACTAGAACTCTCAGAATCTCTCAACTAGGAAGGCCAGTGGCTATGTTGGCTGGGAGATATTTTCAAGGCAGCAAAATTTTGTGGGGTCACGGAATCAATTACCTGAAGAGATAATTGTAGTAACAGAATATGATTACTGTAGGTAAAGGTAAAAGTAAAGGTTCCCCTTGACATTTAGTCCAGTCATGTCCGACTCTAGGGCGCGGTGCTCATCCCCGTCTCCAAGCCGTAGAGCCAGCATTTGTCCGTAGACAGTTTCCGTGGTCACGTGGCCAGCGCGACTAGACACGGAACGCCGTTACCTTCCCAGCGTGGTGGTACCTATTTATCTACTCGCATTTACATGCTTTTGAACTGCTAGGTTGGCAGGAGCTGGGACAAGCGACGGGAGCTCACTCCGTCGCGTGGATTCGATCTTACGACTGCTGGTCTTTTGACCTTGCAGCACAGAGGCTTCTGTGGTTTAACCCACAGCGCCACCACGTCCCACTATGATTACTGTACCCCATAATAAAAGCAAGAGAATATTGGACAATCATCTCTCAGATCTGCTTTGATTTGGATTCCTGCATTGAGCAGTGGGTTGGACTTGATGGCGTTATAGGCCCCTTCCAACTCTGTTATTATATGATTCTATGTTTGGTATAAAGTGGGAGTGGGGAAAATTTTGGGTGGGGGGAAATACACCAAAAATATATCACGAGGCAACAAAAAAGCAACAGTGCAGCATCTGGAAGATGCTGAAATTTCCCTGTATAATATTTTCTGGCAATATACAATGCAAAAACGGAACATGAAGTTGAATTGGCATACAAAAGTGACATTAAAACATTTGAAGTAATACACATATATACATACCTACATATATATATTTAATCCTTAGGTACAATTTCTGTGGCAGTGAAACAGTGAGAGAAGATGTTCTGCAAACACTAACAGCATGCTAACCTGGGAATATAGGAAGAATTTTTCTACAGACCTGAATTTGAAAATGTAACTCTTGTGAAGAGGCAAATTTGCAGATTACAAATAATAAAAGAATCACTCAATGGTATTTTATTCAATCTGTGTAATTCCTCTTCCATTTCTTCTTGAGCCTTACATCTTCGTACATTCTTTCTTCATTAGAATAATCATGAAATTACACAAAATATTTTAATGTTTTCTTTACTTGCAAGTACATAATCTGAAGCCAAATGGCTCTGCAAAGCCATGTGCCTCATCTGTAACATTTATTTGCTAAAGCATCCACTGTGTCACTGGCTAATTCTTCAACCACCTTGACCAGGTATGTAGTCATCTGTATTCAGCTTCCTACCCCATACATAAAGAATCATATGACAAAGAACCTATCAGTCTCACTGATCCCATCTTTCCATGTGGCATAGAAGTTACAGATTCTGCCAACAGGTCCAGTTGATAATACCCTACTCACAATTGTCAGAGCAGCAATGTAAGAATTGCCTGACCAACTGGGATAAAGAGCTTTAAAGGATTTTAGCCCACAGATAAAATAGTGCCCAGTGAGAGATACAAATCTTTTAACTTGGCCATGGCTCATAATTGAAAAATATTGATAGTAACCTGAATAAGGTAGGATTCTGTAAAACATTCCTATTATTGTGAAGGACTCCCTTTTTTCACAATACTGTGTTTGCAGATACTGCTACCCATAGGGGATGGTCACATTTTGCCACTAGCATCATTCCCCAGTCACATTGCCTGCTAGTCTTATATATTCAATGCTTTTTCTGCACACATTGGCCCATGAGTTTTTTGGATTTAACTCATCATAAAATGGGTCCTCCAATTGGGAGCTACAGTAGTACCTCGGTTTACGAAATCAATGCGTCCTCCGGGACGTTACGTCATGCGAAAAATTCGTAAACCAGAACACGGATTGCCATAGCAATGGTGGCAGTGCTACAAACCTCCAGGTGTGGGGAAACTTCCTTCACAAACTGAAGGAAACCGGGGGGGGGGGGGAAAGTAAACCTAGGCATTATTCCGAATGGATTTCCGTTCGTAAACCGGAAATTACGTAAACCGAGGCGTACATAAACCGAGGTACTATTGTATTTAAAGTTAGAGAGATCATAGAGATTTCTCCATCTACAAGGATGGAAACAAGAGCACAAACCCAACAATCAGACTAATTTCCCCTTTTTAAAGTTCTTTCTATCAGTTCCACAAAAGTATTCGTATTGGCCATGGTTACAATAGTCCATAAAAACCAACAACCTTGATGTGACTATCTTCAGGTATTGTTTAGCTTACCTCTACATGTAATTGTTCAACACTTCACTATGCAATGCATCTTCACTCAAATTTATGGAAAAGTAAATACAAAGTAAAGACTAACCAAAGACAAACAAAGTGTTGAAACTTTTGAGAGTTTACACACACAGCAGATCAAGCATGAGTATAAAAGAAAAATCACACAGATCCTGAATAGATTTTCCCTTGGTATACACATATGAATTTGTGTGACAGCAGTTGAAAGAATATTCATTTAGTCATGGTAAAACTTTAAGAATGTTTACTGTATAACATGTTAAAAAATAAACGAACAGTACTTGAACCTTTTTACTTGGTATAGATTTGTGCTCGACAGACTTATAATTGTTTCATAATATCTTCCTTTTGTAACATATTAAGCAGACAGCATAACTGAAAAACACTACTTCTCAACAGAAAAGCCTCATGCTATTAGAGAAACAGAACAAGGAGAATAAGCAGAACAAGCCTCATCCTAACTGTCACTTCTAACTGACAGTTAACCCTTTCAAACACCCATTGGCTAGCACTAAATATAATTTGATTGGTTATAGAGTTCTGTTATGTAAATCAGTGGTCCCCAACCTTGGGCCTCCAGATGTTCTTGGACTACAACTCCCAGAAGCCTTCACCACCACCTCTGCTAGCCAGGATTTCTGGGAGATGAAGTCCAAGAACATCGGGAGGCCCAAAGTTGGAGACCACTAATGTAAATAACATATCTCAATCATTCCTATATATACATATATACATGCTGGGCTATGCAATTATATATTCTAACACAAACAAAAGTCAAAATGTAGTGAATTCAGGTGGGTCAAGGAGCTTAGCAAAAAGGTAAACTGACATAAAATGACACACGCCCAAATAAAGCATCAGCACGAAATAGAGGCTAATTATAGCAAGCAGACTGCAGCAAAATGAATAAAAAAGAAAAAGAATAATTATAGCACAATACAATTTTATGAAGTTAAGTTTCCTCTTTATATGAACTGAGGAGGGATGTTTCCCCAAGAGGTTGATGTCCTTTCATGTTGCTTTGGCCACATTAGCAAATCACCAGCCATTGCTTCTCAGGGACATTAAGGGATCTGACCATCTAACAACCTTGGATAGTTTTAGATCCTCCTGGAGTAGACACTGAGCTCACTACTGCTTCTTCTGCTCCCTTGAAAGCTTTTGATCTTAAATTATAGTGATCTGAAATTATATATTTCTTCTTTATCCTCACTATCTAGGCTGAGATAAAAATCAAATATGGTGTCATAGCTGTCAGAGCAAGCTTCTCCAATGTCCTCGTCATTTCTCCAGTAATGTTGCAAAAATTCTCTTTTTTATACCTACTGAAATGAAGTCAAGGCCCTCACTTGGGATCATCTCAGGAAGGCATGGAGATGTCGCAGGTTGCTGCAGACACAATGACTGGTATGCACCCACAGAGTGAAGACCTTCACACTTAAAAACTGTCAGCATGATCAGGAGGACCTGATCAGGATCTTTCCAGCACAGTGCGAGGTTGTTCCTCCTCTCGTATTGACATTCAGAAGGAGACATGGGGACAAATTGTGTGTTAGAGTTGAATCAGGGCATAGGTCCTCTTTTTGAATCTGCTGGCGAAATTGCTTAAAGGCATTAACAAGGTTCTTAGAGTACAAAGACAGGGTCTCATCAATTTCAAAGCATGTGGAAGGCAGTACCGAAGTGGAGAGGATCATAGGCCTTCCTCTGTGGATAGCTTATGCTTCCTTTTTGGGGTAGCTCTCCTGTACATGAGCATGATGGGAAGGGTCTCAAGAGACTTCATTCCTGTCTCTGAACACAATTTAGCTGCCTCCCACTTAATGTCAGCATCTCTGCATTCTATTTTCAAAGTTTGAGCATAACAGTAGGTATGTGGGTGAAACTGAAAGATAATGCACAATAAGCATACCTGAGAACAAGGTTCATTACATATAAAATCACATTCACCTGAAGCCTTCTGATTAATCCTTCACCCAAATTCTTTAGGCACGTAATCAATTACAAAGTTCAAGCTGTATTTTACCTTTAGGAGCTTCCTTACTAGCACCCACAAACAGAATCAGATCATTACTTTCTATATTTATTTTGCTACTGTTGAAACCGATGGAGCAAGCAATTTGTAAGAAACTGAGTAAGAAATTTGAATCAGGAGTGGGAAAGTTGAAGAGGTCAGAGTTGCTGTTACCACTTGTACTGTTGAGGCCCTTACCAACCTGGTTTAGGGTTTTGAAGATTCCACATGTGGAGCTGATTTTCTAGGTATTAGACACACAACTCAGTTGAGGAAGATACCTTGGATTTTTTTTTATCTGAATTTGAATTCAAAGGGACACTTGAACTTTGCAATTCTACAAGCAACTTCTGCATTGGTGCTGTTACCTAGGACATGGGTACACAACTTGTAACATTTTGTTGTTGTTACAGTATAATTGCTCATGTTGTCTGTTACATACTGTGAATTTAAAAAGACTCATTTTGTGAAAGTGTGTTTGAAAGGTTCATCAATGGATAATCTAAATAAGCAGATAGCCCCATCGAGCTTAAAAGTGTTACAATAACATTTGCCTACAGAAATGTTCTGTTTTTGCTTGTCATTAAATTAATAAGAACACATGAAACTTTCAAGAAAAAAAAAAAAGGCTCAGTCTTGGGTAGATTTCAGAGGCACATTTTGAAGGGAACTGGACAGAAATTCAGGTTCCCAAAAGCCATGAAACCTTGGGCCAGCCAGCTTTTGTCAGCTTGGCATATTTTACAAAGTTCCTGTGAGAAACGAGGGAAAGCATACCCAGGTATGCTGCCTTGAACTCATTGGTAGACAAGCAGGATATAGTTGCAGCTAATAATGAACAAAACCTAAAAGTGTACAAATTGAGAAAGTGTTGCAAGAGTCTCATGCAGACCTTGGTTTAGGGGTTTTTTTTTTTTTTTTTTTTTTTGGGGGGGGGGATCTTGGCTAGCCTCATGACCATACCCATTTTGCAAGCTTTGGTCACTTTGGTTTGGGTTCCTTCTGCTTTTGGCCTGAGCCACACCCTCTGCCAGCATGCAGCCTCTAACAAGACTACATATAAGGTCCTTTGACAGGAAAAAAAGTTTCTGCACTCTTGGTCTGTAATTTTGCAAACAATTCTTGAGCATAGGTTGCTTGAGCACAAGAGGTGGTGGTCAAGCAGCTATTTTCTCTTCTGCTCTCTCTTTTTAGATCCTCTATAGAAAAACAACCTTTCTCCAACCCACATTTAAGCCCTATCCTCTTTGCTGGCGTTGCCCATGACATCGATGTATTCATAGTTAACCATGGGTTACCAAACATCCTCTTTTAATAATGAAGTGGAGCAACAATCACTTTGGCGAGAAGTGTTTAAATAAATAACACTTTACAAAGCTATCCCATCAAAAGCAAAGTTAAATAACATCAAATTACTGTCCATTTTTCCTGGCTTTCAGTGCTAATGGGGATAGTTGTGTGACCTTTCCAAATGCTTAATTTTAAAAAAAATAGTGACATGAATAGATGTGTTGTTTGAAAATGCAAGTGGCTGTAAACCACATATTATTTGTAAATATAGCATGTTCCAGCATCATTCATCTAAGTGTCTCACTGGGCCTAATTGGTATATATTTCGGTTGACATACATTGTTCTCTTGTAAAGGTGTCAAATTCTTTAGCTATGTCAGTGACAAAAGGCCCCATTGCTTGTGATATATAAATTATGCTCCTTACTATATAATCAGTCATATCTGTTAGAATGCTATTTGCAACAAAATATGTTCAAAATATGTGCATGATTGATTGGTTTTTTTCTCTCTTTTAAAAAAAATGTTAATATTGAGCTATTCAGAACAAAGTTTTTGCTTTGAACTGTAAATGAACATTCAAGATTTGATAAGCGTCATATCAATTAAGAGACATTTAATTTGGGGAGCTAGCGTAGCTTGTAAAATGCAGTTCAGACTTCAAAATGCAGCTTTTGTTATCAGCTTTTGAAAACAGGCTGTCATGGTGATCAGAGAATGAAAAATGTGATGAAATGATCATGCAGATTGATAATCTGACAGAATTTATTATTACGTTGACGTGTAGTTGTGTTTTGGAAACTCTGAAACGGTGAAGTCCACCTGGCGTATTCAATTTTCTCCTATAGGACTGCTTTTTGCTGCGAAACCCTTTTGGACTGAGCAAATGGCCTTGCTATTCAGTTCTGTACTAGAATGAGGATATTAATACATTTCATTGCACAAAAGAAACTATCAAAATATTGTAAAATAGAGCAAAACCTGAATACTGCTTCTGGTACGTGAAAAGCCTTGCTTGCTTGGCAGGTCTTTTGCTCTCTTACTTAAACAGCAAACACAGCCTGTCCCATTCTGTATGACACAAATTGCTCTTAAGTAGACTCTTAAAATTATGTTGCCAATTAACCCAGAAAAAATGTAAGAGTAAAGAAGAAATCCAGCCGGGTGTTTGGCACTCACAAAAAAACTCCTCTAGATTTTGACAATATTTTTCTGCACATTACCAGAGGCATGTTACCTCAAAATAAAATAAAATAAAATAAAAAAAAACCAACAGAATATTCTAGGAAACAAAATATTATGCTTCTACCTGTTTTAAGCACAACTTTCTTATTAAAAATCAGACATAAATTCACAAAATCAAGAAAATTGCACAAGCAGTCCTGTGCATCCTGTGGTGACATTCACTTTTTTCTTATTTATTTCTTATTTATATTTTTAAACTACCAATTTTTGGCATTTCTTCTTTAACACCGTATTATCAAAATTCCTAGCAGCTTCTTCCTGGACTAGACTGAGAGGCATCCTGTTCTCAGTCTTTATTGTTTTGACCACTTTGGTCATCCAACATCCACAGATTTAAAACATAGGTATAAATATAAATATATACACATGCTTGGAGCCAGCTGAACATCCACAGAGCTAGCAAGTTAAAAAGTACAAATACAAATGCTTACTTTCTACAAAATGCTGGATTAAAAACATAATACAAGAGGATTAAAATGTACAAATATATCTATTCTAAAAACCAAGTCATTTCAGGTGGGTCCTCAGATGGGGTATGAGGTATTCCCACAGCATAAAAAATTATTATATCCACTGGCCGTTAAAACCACGAACATATACATATACATTAAAACGCACAACAAAATGACACAACAACAGTAAGGTTGTACATCTGATAACCATATAGCCTCCAATCAGCTCCATATTCTATACCATATCCCCAATACTTCTATCCTTATCATTCAGCCAGCTATCCCTTAGTTTGATCGCCAGCCGTCCAAACTTGGCCACTCTATTTGTTACCTCCTTATTCCTATCCTCCAAAAGCTTCTGAAGGCATTCCCTTCTATCTCTGCCATCCGAGGGAGGCACACAAGGTTTTATGAGCCATTCCCGGATCTGCTCATAAATTTTACACTCTAGGATGACATGACTCAGTGTCTCTATAGTCCCCTCACCACATACACATAACCGACTCTCGTAGGGGGTATTATTGTACCTTCCCAGCAACACCGCAGATGGCAACAAGTCCATGCGCAATAACATAAAGGCCCTTCTAGTTTCAGGATACTCTAAATCATTTAAGTACGGCATTGGTAGCAATCTATTCAGGGAGTTTATTTTAATAAATCCTTTGGCCTTGTTTATATCATGTTGTCTTTCTATATCTAAGATCATTTGCTTAATCAAATTTTTTGCTTGGATCATATTCATTGACAATAGGTAGTGTTGTGAAAATCCATAATACCCCAGCTTACATTCCAGCGTTTTCCGCCATGTTGGGACAAAGCAATCTTGCAATGTCAAATGGACTAGCCCTGAGGTATTATGATTCAATTTTAGCCAATACGTTATAGCAGCTATCCGTAGCCTGGCCTTAACAGTTACTAGCCCAGCTTCCAGCCTTATGGCTGTGTTTGATGCTCTTGTAGGAAGCTGTAATATAGCTCTTAGAAATTTTGATTGCTGTCTTTCCAAAACAGTCGACTGAGAGGCATCTTTGATTGCAGTATCTGTTTTGTTCACTTGGTATGGAAAAAGTTTTCATAAAACCAGTTTTCTGGATTGCTTTGTAATAGGTTCTTAAACTCAGAATTTGGAAAAGTCACTCTCAGACTCCTCAATCCAGCTCTGCATGTATATCATGGTCATCCCCAAACACATTAAAAACAATGTTGTGTTAATAGGACAGGAAGAATATTTCTATATGAAGGTTATGGCCAGGCAGTGTAAACACGTGGTCAAATGAAAATCATCATCATCAGAAGAAGAAGAATTTTGAAACTGCAGAGCTGGAAGAGAAGGGACCCTATGGATCATCAAGTCCAGCCCCTGTCAAGGAGGCACAGTAGGGAATTGAACTCCCAGGTTCTGGTTCCACAGCCAGATACTTAAACCACTGAGCTGTCCAATGAGGAAGACCACTCAGGACTGCTGTATTTTAAGCACATTCACCATTAGCTTCATCTCTAGACTTTGGTGTTATCTAAATGTTGGTGCTCTGGGGCAAAGCCTCAGCTGCTCCAGCTTTGTTTCCGTCCTGCTTAATAGGATGTATGTCTGAGCAAGAAGTGCAAAGGGCCATAGCATACTCCAAACACAATTAAATGTGAAATTAGTCCAACCAAAAGGACTATTGGTTGTTGTAGGTTTGTGGAAACTGCACCAGAGCACAGACAAAGTTCTGACTCCTGTCCTCTGAAGATGCCGGCCATAAAGACTGCCGAAATGTTAGGAAGAAAAACCTCAAGAACACGGCCAGACAGCCCGAAAAACCTACAACAACCATGGGATCCCGGCCGTGAAAGCCTTCGAGAATACAAAAGGACTGTTATTTCTTGATAACTGTTTGAAACTTCTTCCAGAAAACTAAGATTCTATTGTAGCCCTTTTTGTTGTCTTCTCCCAACTCCTGCTTTTCTATGGGCAGCACCCAGCTCAACTGGAGAACATAAAATGGAAGTTGGTCTTTTGTGGAATGTCTTAAATATTAATAAACTAATAGAAAAATAAAATAGTCTTAAATAGTAATAATACTTCGTGGCACAAGCAGCTTTTGTCTCACTCTCCACCAGTGGTGTAGCATGGGGGGCGGTTACAGGGGCGGTCACGTGGGTGCAAAATTCTTAGGTGCACATGGGCCACCCTGCCCGGCATGCTCCTGCAGTCACTCCTCGCACTCCTTTTCCCCCTCCTGGCAGTCTGAATCTGAGCCACCAGGGGCACTAGGTCTGCCACCACCGCTGCCAGCATGGAGCTTGAGTGGCTCTGTGGCTGCTTCATGGCACCACACCAGGGGCTTCTCCCACCCTGCATCCTGCTCCACGCACATGTTGCATCACAGAGCCAGCACCTGACCCATGCCCCACAATACTTGCTTTGCACTGGGTGCTGGCAACCCACGCAACACCGTTGCTCCCATTTTTATTCATTCATTGCTCTCTGTGCACGGTCTTGAAGCAGCTTTGGGAAACAGACCTAATTTCTCTTCACACAGGCTAGACTCTTCCAAAATTGCAGCATTTCTGGAGGAGTTGGCAGCGGACGGTCCCTTAGATCTACGATCTTGTCAATCAAACAGTCAATTGACTTACTCATTGGCTAACTATATTAAAAGACTGTTCTTCATGTCAACATTAGGATTGTTCCTATTAGCCAATAGATTATGTGGCAGCTATGATTATTTATTCATTGTACACTCAGGCATTCCCTTCCTGAGTTAGAAGGCTAAGTGTCTCAGTCACAGAGCTGATGTTTTTCCTACCATTTGAAACCCTCAGGTTCAGTTTCAAACTTCAGTTCTTCACCCGAAAGTTCGGTTTCCGAGTGGTTAAGTTGTTGCTAGCCCCTGCCTTCTAATAAATTGGGCACTGTTGGCAGCTGTGATATTCCTTTACCAAAATCTTGAGATAAGGCTGACATTTTGGTAGAAGAGACAACAGAACCTACAGTTGCAAGTTTGTTTCTTGCAAAACGGTTGGGCAAAAAGTGACCACATGCTTTTCCTCATATCTTGGCTTTTACAAGAACTAGAAAGACTAAGCTCTTTTTTAAAGGAAAGTTTCAGTCTTTTTTTTTTCTACCACAGACCTATGTAAATCCTTTATACAGCACACACCTTCTGTGTTGGACAAATATACTTGTGCACCAGGATTAAGAGCCCAGGAATGATACTATAGGATCAGAACGTCCCTTCTATTAGAATGTGGCTGTACTATCCTAGTGACTACAAGACTGAAGAATAAAATCAAAAGGGACGGTTGCAATAAGCAAGACATCCATACTTTCTCAAACCAGACAATTACAGCTTACAACCACTGATGGTTTAACCACCATATATCAAATTACAAGCCAGGATTTTGACTCTGCACACATCCACATTGCTCCTATTATAGCGTAAACTGTGTTGGAATCAGGAAATCTCTCATAAACCATGCATTTTCCATATGACTACATGGCTACAACAAAGTCACAGTCTAAAATCACAGTCTGTCAACGCGTGTAATCTCCTGGACACGCTGATAATTAGCAGAGTTCTTCCTGCAAGCCCTTGATGAAGGAAACACGCACACACGCTCTTCTTCACAACAAGACACGTGTATTTACAATATGTACAAATATACAGAGCAGCAGTCCTTCGGCATAGCAACAACACAAGTAGAGGCAGGAGGCAAAGAAATGGAATGTAAAGAGAAAGAGGTAGAGGACATTTTGTATACGTAGTCCAGTTATATACATGCAGGCAGCTGCCTTTGCCCAATCAGGACAGGTGTTGCATCATCCTTAGTCACACCTCTTCTAAGTCACTGTGACTCAGCACTTCTGAGTCTGCACAGGTGAACATTATGGCAGCTCATAAACTTCTACTGTCTTGACCTGTTCAGGCCTGTAAATTCTCAATGTTCTGACACCCCTCCTAATTTACGCCTGAACAAACCATAATCCCATCTCTTTAATTATTTCATTATGCTTCTGAGCATTTAAAGGTTTTGTTAATATGTCTGCTATATTTTCTTCTGTTTTGCAATAATGTAACTCAATTAGTTTCTCCTTTATGGCTTCCCTCACATTGTGATATTTAATATCCACATGTTTACTCCTATTCCTCATTTGCACTTAAATAAGCAGTGGTAATGTCATAGTGTTGAATTAAATAATCTCTTGAAGCTGCAAGAGCTAATGCCACTCTCATTGTCTCAGCCTTTACAGTAGGAGAAAATACCTCATCATAATGAACATTTTTCTTTTGTGTGAAACCTTGGGCCACAAGTCTTGCCTTATACAGTGGTGCCTCGCTAGACGATTGCCTCGCAGGACGAGGAAATCGCTAGACGATGCCTTTTTGCGATCGCTACTGCGCTTCGCAAAACGATGGTCTCCTATGGGGAATTTTCGCTAGACGATGAGGTTTCCCCATAGGAATGCGCCGACTAGTGGTCAAAAGCTGTCAGTGCATTCCGACGGGGACCCGCACTCGCTAGACGAGGTTTCCCTATGGGAGATTTTCGCTAGACGACTGAGTTTTCCCTTGGAACGCATTGAAGAGATTTCAATGCATTCCAATGGGAAAACGTGCTTCGCTAGACGATGTTTTCGCTAGACAGCGATCTTCGTGGAACGGATTAACATCGTCTAGCGAGGCACCACTGTATCTAAATTCCCCATTGTTTTGTAATTTTCTTTTGAAGACCCACTTGCTGCCAATTACTTTATGTTCTGTAGGCAACTTGGTCTCTGTAAATACCTTATGTTCCTCCATGGACTTCATTTCTTCTTTCATGGCATCCTGCCATTTTCTTTTTTCTACATCAGGAAGTGTTATTACTTCCTCATAATTCCTTGGTTCCTGATACACATGGCAAACTCTAATTTCCCCTACCCCAAACCTTTTGGGTGGAATCCCCTTGTTTGCTCTCTCTGATCTCCTGGGGATTTGTGGCTCTGGTTCAATTTGTGTTTCACTTACTAACTCACTACATAGCCCATTGCGTTCTTCTTCTTCTTCTTCAGTTGTAGACTGGCTCGTGCTTCTTTCAGCCTCCTCTTCCTCTGGTTCTGTCTGTCTATACTCATTTCTTTTTGTGTCTGAGATTGGGATGAAAACTTGGGAATTCGCATGAATTCTATCCCAATTTTCATGTTCACTAAAATTTGCTGACCTAGATATAACTATATTTTTGTTTCCATCTAGAAACCTGTATGCTTTTGAACCTGGTTCATAGCCAAGAAATTTCATTTTCTTTGCCTTGGCTTTTCCCTTCCTTCTTATTTCTTTTGGGATGTGCACCCATGAACTACACCCAAAAATTCTCATGTGCTTAAGAGATGGCTCCTTGCCATATAGCATGAAGTAGGGTGTTTGGTCTATAGCTGATGACCAAAGCCTGTTTATAATGTAGTTAGATGTCAACAAAGATTCTCCCCAATAACCATGGCTCATGTTAGCGTCTGCTAACAAAGCATCCTTCATGGTCTGGAGTACACCATTTCTTCTCTCAGCCACACCGTTTTGAAAAGGTGAATAGGGGCTAGTTTTTCTGTGTCTTATCCCAATCTCCTGTAACCAATTCTGAAATTTATTGCACAAAAATTCAGAACCTCTATCTGTTTGTAATTGTGCCACCTTGTGGTCAAAACGTCTCTCAATAAATTTCACCCAGCTCTTAAAATTATTAAACACTTCTGTTTTAGACTTTAACAAATAACAGAAAGAATATCTGGAATAATCATCAACAAGCACCAGCACATACTTTGCTCCACCCAATGATGGCGCAAATGGTCCTATCAAGTCTGCGTGGACCAATTCAAAAGGCCTGTTAGTTTGTCTGGTGCTTATTTTACTTTTAGATGCCACCTTTGATTTTGCCAATTTGCATACGTCACAGTCTAGATAATTCTGACACTCCTTTAATTGAACACCTTTTGCTATGGTTTCCATCTTTTGGAGTGTTCTAAAATTTACATGCCCAAGCCTTCTGTGTAGCAAATGCGCACATTGATCATGCTGTAGCGTGTTTCTCCCAACAATGTGTGTATCTCTTTGTGTTTTGTTTCTTAATATGTACAAATTGTTTTCTTGTTTTGCCTTTGCAACAACACAGTTCCCTTTCTTAATTTTACATTCACCCTTATCAAATATGACTGTAAAACCTTGCTTATCTAAAGCAGATACACTTAAAATATTACAATCAAGCTGGGGAACAAGTAGCACATTTTCAAGTTCTTTGTCCAAACCTGGCACAAAAACTTTTCCTTCACCAGAAACTTCTGTTCTCTGTCCATTTGCCAGGCTGACGCAGTTCTGCTCCGAGGTACCTAAATAAGAAAACAAATTCTTTTCATTAGTCAAGTGAGCTACTGCTCCGTATCAATAATCCAGCAAGCTTGCTGGACGACCTTGGAGGCTTTATCTCTTGTTGACTTCACAAGAGAAATCCTCCCTTTTCTCCCCTCATTGGTGCCTCGGTAAACTTTTTCTCTTCGGTCTCTGCTCCTGGCTTGTTTGCAGTCTTTTAGCAAATGTTGTTGAGAACCACAACTGAAGCAGCGCTTCACAGCCATCGCACGCCCACTCTGCTCTCTCTCTCTTGGAGCCGGCTCTCTGTGCTTTATGCTGTCATCTGTCCTTCGTCTCCAGCCTTCCCGGTTACTTCTCGGGCTGTCATATTTCACTTCGCTGTCAGACCTCTCATTCTGACGTTGCTCCTCTTGCAGCAAACGACCTGTCAAATACTCCAAGGTCAAGTCAGCGTCCGTCATCGACTCTAGGCTTGTTACCAGCATGTCATAATTACTAGACAAGCTGCTCAATATTACATAGACTTTATGTTGCTCTGTAAATAATACATTCCTTTGCTGTAACTCACTGAAAAGTCCTTTCATTGTTTGCAAATGTTTAGACACGCTCTCACCAGGCAGTAATCTACATCTGTAGAGCCTTCTTGTTAAGGACACCTTCGTTCCTACTGTGTCTCTGACGTAAATATTTTTGAGACGATCCCAAACTTCCTTCACTGTAGCCAAGCCACGGACATGGATCAGTTGGCTATCTTCTAAACAAAGTACCAACGTACTTAAAGCTTTTTCATTTTCACGTTCCTGGTCTTCATCAAACTGTGCTGGAGGGTCAGTTACAATCTGCCATAGATCTTCCCTCCTTAACAGCATCTCGGCTTTGACAGACCACGTCTGGTAATTACTGTCATTCAGCCTTGTTAACGGAAAGCCTCCCAAGCCTGCTGCCCCAAACGCCATTCTGTCTGCTCTGCTTTCAGTTCTCTGTTTTCTCTCCCCTCCTGGGCTCACAACAGCTGAACTGCCTTCTCCAAAAACTTCACTCTCTTCCTTCATCTGTTTTTGTAGCACCCACGGGTACTCACCAACCGTTTTTCACTTCAGGCGGCTTGTGCAGCGGAACCGTGCTGGGCCCATAACCTCTGTCAACGCATGTAATCTCCTGGACACGCTGATAATTAGCAGAGTTCTTCCTGCAAGCCCTTGATGAAGGAAACACGCACACACGCTCTTCTTCACAACAAGACACGTGTATTTACAATATGTACAAATATACAGAGCAGCAGTCCTTCAGCATAGCAACAACACAAGTAGAGGCAGGAGGCAAAGAAATGGAATGTAAAGAGAAAGAGGTAGAGGACATTTTGTATACATAGTCCAGTTATATACATGCAGGCAGCTGCCTTTGCCCAATCAGGACAGGTGTTGCATCATCCTTAGTCACACCTCTTCTAAGTCACTGTGACTCAGCACTTCTGAGTCTGCACAGGTGAACATTATGGCAGCTCATAAACTTCTACTGTCTTGACCTGTTCAGGCCTGTAAATTCTCAATGTTCTGACACAGTCTAATTCCAACCTTTCATCCTGAAGAGGTAGGTTAGCAAGGAATATTCAACTGTGAATTCTGTTGGAGCTTTAGTTACAACCGTGCATGCTGTCTGTGGTTTGTGTAACTGGGAGAGACTTCTTCTGAGTTGTGACTGATTGTCTATCCAGCACTATTTGTTCTACTTTTGAATTCAGAGATGCCTGCTTCTGTGCTTAGTGTTTCTTTCCCTTTCTTTAGTTGTCTGGAAGCAGTCAATTGTTTGTATGCTGTTGATCTGTTCAGTTGGTAGTATGTGTGCAGAAAGAAAGCAGCATATGCAAGTCTGTAACTGCAAATAACTACGTAAAGAAATGCTTTTTATTCTTTCTCCTACAAATTTCTTAGAGTGGGTTATTAAGACTTTAAGTGCCAGTTAATGAGAAAGAAATGGACTCTGGATAACAGGAATTTGAAGTTATTTTCCTCTGTGAATCTCTGTACTTCTACTGTGTAGCAAAAGGAATTTTACCAGGAATTCAAAACTCTGCAACAGTTTCTACACATTTGAATCAGAATATGCCCCTCCAATTCCTATTGTTAAAAGTTCCAGGCCCAGCAGTGTACATAATTTTCCTATGCAAAGCTTCACTGAAACAGCATTCTTCCACTAAGGGGGAGTTTTTAACAGTGAATTTATAATGCAAATAATGTTAATAATTATAGTCTGCAATATAGCAGATGCCACCTAATCTACCCCTTCTCCTAATGGCAGACTGTAAAAATTATAGACTGAGGAGACACTCTCTTAACCTTTAGATTTAAAGCGAAAGGTTTAGAATTTAAAATGTTCAACAAGCTACCATACAACCAAATGCAAACCAGTCAAAGTAAGTTACACATTTATTTTTTTAAAAAACACCAATCTATGCTGTGCACAGAGAGAAACCTTTAATATATTACAGAACTAACTCAAGAGGGGTGAATGCAAAACATTTCTTCAGATTTTCATGAAATAAAGATGGGGAAAAATGTACTTCCATTACCAAAGGAAACCTGAAAAGTCCTGAAAGCCATATGTGTCAGTTAACACATTCCATTGCTCTTTATGAGTAATAGATAAACAGTTCTACCAATTCTATGAATGCATCTCAAAAACCTACTCTAAGAATATGGCTGATTTATTTGTGCAATAAATATAGAGTTATTTAAACTTCAACATACATTAGGACCCCCGTATCTGCAGGATCCATTTCTCCAGTTTTAGTTATCCACAGTTTACCATAGTCTTATATACAACATAGGAAGGGGCAGGCCTTGTGGTCTTTGTTCCATCTCCTTGTATGCTGCATATAGGGTTTGCTACTATCTGCGGTTTCAGGCATTAGTGGTAGATAGTGGAATAGATACCCCATGGATACAGGGGTCCTACTGTACTGTAAAATGTCATTGACACAGTGTTAAAAAATGAAATTCAAAACACAATAAATTATACATTAAAAACAATTAAATTACAATAGTAATTAAAATACACTGAATGGTTAAAAACATTTAAACTTTAAAAACAAATTTGCTCAGCTAAAAACCAGCATTCAGGGACTCAGTTATGATCATTAAAAGCCTGTCTGAAGAGATAGGTCTTCAACTGTCAGCAGATGGATAAAAAAGAAAGGAGGTCAACCTAACTTCTCAAGGGAGGACATTCCACAACTTCGGAGCAGCCACAGAGAAGGCCCTCCCTCATGTCCCCATCAAACATGTCTGCGATGGCAATGAGATTGAGAGGAGGGCCTCCTCTGACGATCCTAAGGACTGGGAAGGTTTATATGAGGAGATACAGTCCTTTAAATAGCCTAGACCCAAACTGTAGAAGGCTTGATAGCGAAGAACCAGCCCTTTGATTTGAACCTTGTCACGTTCCCGCCTGTCCCTTGGTTGTTTCACCAAGCAAAGGGCACAAGCCACCTGTCGTGTCGCTGCCACCAGTTGACTACATCAACATTGTTTATTATTGATAGAGGTCCAGGCAATGTGTCATTTTTAAAAGAACCAAATAGAAGTTGTTTATTATTACAGGTGATGAAGGTACAGTCGATGTCGTTAACTCTTAACAAAACACCCTACTTCATCCACCCTCAACTGCCAACCCTCTCTCCACTCCCCCACTCCAAATTTTCCAATCCTCCCTTCTCCCCCTACTGCAGAGACTCTTATATCTGGTGACTCCGCCTCTCCAGCACTCTCATTGGTCCATGCAGATAGCTCATTAATATTCATGACCTGGGCAAATGCCACAGACCTGAAAACGGACTGGTAAGCAGTGCAGTTGTTGTAGGAGGGGCATTATATGCACCCCATAGCTGACCACTGTTAACAGTCTGGCAGCTACATTTTGAACCAATTGAAGTTTCCAAACTGTCTTCAAAGGCAGCCCAACATAGAGTGTGTTACAGTAATCCAAATGGGGTGTAACTAAGGCATGTGTCACTGTAGCCAAATCAGACAGGGTAAGGGGGATAGACTCTGTAACACAGGCCAGGTCAACATGCTTATCCAGGATCAAGTCCTGGACAGCTGATGTTTTCCCTTTCTCTGACCTGGCATTCAGCAGCAGCATTTTGAACCCAGGAGGAACATTACCACAGCCATCCAGACTTTCTGAACTGGGAGATAGTTTGGGGGTAATCAAGATCCTGTTCCTTCCCCGACTCCTATAATAATACAGCAGCTTTCCCAGGTGGCAAATGTCAGTGGGAGTGGAAGGCGGAGGCAGCCACCTTACAGCAAGGCCCTAGTCCGCTAAGAGATAAGAGTCTGCAGGATGTCAAGAGGCCAAAGTCCCACAAGGACGGCGTGCAGCAGCCAGGAGGCAGCAGCGGTCACTGTTGCTCCCACAGTGCTCTCCTGGGTCAGCAGATGTTCAGAGATTCTCTTCAGGAAGGCAGGAATGCTGATGCTATAAGCTCCAGTTTTAAAGGTTTCTTTTTCCTCAGCCAGGTGGCAAACCTCAGTGGGAGGAGAAGGTGGAGGCAGACAACGTACAGTGAAGCACTGGTGCTGCTAAGAGATGTAGGGGCAGCTTCCAGAGTTCTAGGGGCTGCACATACCCACCCCTGGATCTTGGAAGGCTGCCTGTGCAAAAAAAGCATAGACATTTTTGGAGGACACAGGAACCCCAGGGGTGTAGGAGACTCTCAAAACATGATAAAATTCCACCTTACCCACCATAGAGGGCAGAAGACTTTTTGTGCCCATGTTCTTTCATTCTTTTTAAAACTGGAGAAGGTGCATGTAGCGTTCACCCTGCTCATTAATATTTATGTTGAGATTTGCATGCACCAATAGGAGTTTGTGGGGGTGGAGTTAAGTGGGGTGAAGAAAATGAGGGAGGGGGAGAAAGAGAGTAGGTGGTTGAGAGTGGAGAAAGAAGGTTGTTTTAGTTGAGAGTTAACAACATTGACTGGACTGTTATCACCTGTAACAATAAACAATTTCTACTTGGTTCTTAAATGATACGTTGCCTGGACCTCTGTCATTAATAGTGAATAAAGTTGATGTAATCAACTGGTGGCAGCTGAACGACACGTTGCTTGTGCCTTTGCTTAGTGAAACAATCAAGGGACAGACGGGAATGTGACAAATTGGTGGCATAGCGGTCAGATCTGAAACAATCCAGTGTGAAATTGAATTTTCTTGAGTCTGGACGGAAAAGGAGTTAGGATCTGTGGCGTAAGAAGTGGTTACCCGTTAGAGTCTTGTGGAAGACTTAGTTTTGGGGCTTCTGAACCCAGGTCTGGGGAATCCCAAGAAGAGGTCCTTTTGGCTCTTGTGAGGGAAAAGAACCAGTCCAATTTAATAAGAAATTGTATTGTTTATGCCGCCCAAACGAAGTAAAACATTGATTATGGAGGCACAGGTTGAGCTCCAGGGTGCTGAGGGAAATGGGAACCCTCAAATTCAAAGTGATGAAGTGATGAAGAAACTGAGGGACCAGTAATAAGAAGGAGAAAATATCCAAAGCTAGAACAAGAATTTAAACTGTAGGAGTTAGCTATGAAAAACCAATTAGAATTGGAAAAAGAAAACAGGAAAAGGGAATTTGAGCAAGAAAACAGGCAAAGAGAAAGAGAAATGTAGTTCCAAATTGAGATGAAGAAATTGGAAATAGCTGCCCAAACTAATAATAATAATTCCAGTGTGGGAAATCCCTCAAATATCGATCTAAAGAAATTTCCCCCAATATCAGAAAGGACACTGTCCTGAAAGTTTCCTGATTTCCTTTGAGATAGCTTGTTGGGACTTCAGGGTTAAAGATGATGAGAGGATGATAATTTTAAGGTCACAGATAGGGGGAGTTTTATCTGAGATCTATTCACAGATGCCTCTTGAACAAGCTAGAGATTTTGAGGTTTACCGAAAGATGGTGTATTCCCGATTTGGAATTAATTCAGAGCATTTGGGCCCTGGTGCTGCATGCTACCTGCCTTGACATTGTGGAAACCCAGAGGTGGATTTTCTTATGCAAGGACTTGTGAGCTTGATTCTGATACCAACAACAAACTCAGGAGCTGAGAATATGCTTAGAAGACCCCTTCCTTAATTCTTAGCATATATCTGTCTTCCTCAATCATTATTTTGCAGCTCTGTCTAGTGCATCTCAGGAATCTCCTAAAAATCAAAGTACATCCTGCAAACTTAGGATCTGCCTATCTGTGATCCAGAAATGCCCTAGGCTTGGTATCAAAATGACAGCTGCTTGTTTGCTAACTTGTTACATTTAATATGACATTATCAGCCTCTAAACAGACAAGATGACAGAAATCCATAGATCAGCTCTCTCTATATTTCAGAGCAAAATATTTTCAAACATCAGGGAGTATATCAAAATTGCTTAAACCTTTACAAGTTTAAAATATATTTTTAAAGTGCCAGTCTTATTTGGTAGCAACATTCCTGAGCCACAGTTACTTTTTAGCAGCTACATTAAAATTCAAGTATTAACAATGCATCTATTTTAATACATTAGAAGCAATAAACACTCTTTTCTAAGCATAACTGAAAAAATGTGGCCAGTATCTCACTTTGCTGTCACAATTTGACAATGTCACACAAGTGTAAATCACTAACTGAATTCCAGCAATAGTGTAGTTGAACTAATCCATTTCTCCCCAACTGTCATTAACATTACTGGTAAGTGCAGAGGGAAGAGTCTTTGGGGTAGCCGATGGCATCGTTTTCTCCACTAGCCAAAAGGTCTTGGCCCTTACACCAAACAGGCCCTGACTCTACTATACCCATGGGTTCCACCTCAGTTTCCAGATTTCTTGCTACAACCAAGATATTTGGGATTATACCCTTGTCAAATGTTTTCTGCCCAAATAAACATTTGTTTTCCATCCATCTGTGTACATGCGCAAGCAAACTTTTTACGCCAAAGTGTAATGTGATGTATTCTTTTGGAAGTGACATCTCAGCTGTAGGCAAATTCACTCTGCTACTTGTAATTTCAAGGGAACGCTCCCAGTTACATTTTTCATGATTCCTTCAATATAAGGAGAACTGGGTTTTTTGAATGTGTCCTCGAATCTTTTTCCTCTCTGGGAATCTGTGGAATTCTCCCCGTCTCCTTTTAATTGATCTAAATAATCAGCAGTTTCTAAAGCAGTGGTTCCCAACCTTGAGTAACCCAGGGGTTCTTAGACTACAATTCCCAGAAGCCTTCACCATCAGCTCTGCTGCCTGGGGTTTCTGGGAGTTGCAGTCCAAGGACACCTGGGTTACCCAAGGTTGGGAACCACTTTTCTAAAGCATTTTCTGGATACTGGTATGTACCATAACCCTACAAGTGAAAGTGATAAATATTTCAGCATGCTTGAAATACTTATACAGTAATTGTTCCACATATGAAAACCAACAAATACAGAAGGTTTTTCAGCGTACTTGTCTCAGACATTACTGTACATTTTTAATTGCCTTATGTCAAGGATCAAAAGATTATGCAGTTAAGACTTTCTTCTCTTCCTGGGTCAGTTCTTGTAACTTTTTAGCCTTACATTTCTTTGCAAGATATGCCCCATAGCTGACATCAGGGTGGAAACACACAGAACAGCTTCTGCATACATTACCAAAGGTCTTTCCGATGCCAGAACGTTCATCTGTAAGACATAACAGGTTATTTGTGGGGTTTTTTAATGCTCATAACCCCATGTTGGTCATGAAGTCTGAACCTCCCATGTTCCTAGGGACATTTTCAGGGACTTTCAGCAGTAATCTTTTTCAGTATTTTCAAGGAAGCCTTTAACAACAACAAAAATGTTAAGCTACCATGAAAAACATTATATATAATATTTTCTGCTGCCATTTTATTGACTTTTTTTGTGATTAATACACTGAGTTTTTTCCTTGTTGTTGTGAACCTGGCCTGAGTACGCCTGGGTGCTGAAAGTGTGGGTCATACATGTAAACTATTGTCAGAAATCTTGAGGTTGAAACCAGAGTTAGTCATGCTCAGAACAGACCTACTGAAATCAATAGCTAGTTAAAGCTAAAGTAAGTCCCACTGATTTCAGCAGATTTAATCTAAGCAGGACTAATAATCATAAACTGTAGAACTGGAAGGGACTCAGAAAACTGGAAGTTGAAACCCCTGCCCATGCAAAATATTAGGGTTGTAGAT
Source organism: Intellagama lesueurii (assembly GCA_037013535.1). Lineage (NCBI taxonomy): Eukaryota > Metazoa > Chordata > Lepidosauria > Squamata > Agamidae > Intellagama > Intellagama lesueurii. Next base: position 202,871,194 of record JBAJHW010000003.1, on the reverse strand, counting down.
TTCCTTCAAGGTCCACCCTCCTTTCTTCTGTCCTGTTTTTTATTACTTCCAGTTATGAGATCTTAAACTTTGGAGCCTGAGATTCTGATGAAACAAGCTAAATAACATTTTAAATAGCCAAATACACCAGGTTCTTTGTCATGTCAAACCAGAGAGCAGCAGTGGAAACCACTGGAGTGGGAACTGAAGGGAAACAAATAAAGAGGAGGCATGTGAGCTGTAGGTGGCATGTGAGCTTCCCAGTCCTGCCTCCAATCACAAAGTAAGACATATGAATGCAATCCTGGGAAGAGGCCCATTGTAAACAGTCAGTTTCAAAGAGTAAAATCCCAAGTCCTTACGTGGAATATGACCAGTGTATTTGGGCAGCATTCCTTCAGGCCTGTAGAATCTCTGGTGTGGGCGTGTTACTTTGGGCTTGGCTACCTGGACCTCTTCCCTAAGAAGATAAAAAAGAGAGTCACTATTAGAGCTTGAGTGTTTGCCACATTCCAGCTTCAATGATTATAACAAGCTTCATGCAGTCTGTGGTTATAAATGACACACCCACTAAATGCAAGAGCCACAGTATAGTTCTTGGTATGTCGATATATTCACTTTTTCAGTAAACCTTAATTTACATGGTAAACTCTCAGGTTTTTTCCTTACAGGGAAAATTAATTCAGTGTATGTGTGTGCCATCAAGTCAATTTTGACTTATGGCAACCCGTTTCAGGGTTTTCTAGGTAGAGAATACACAGAAGTGGTTTACCATTCTGTTCTTCTGGAGGCACCCCTGGGACTGTACAGCTTGTCCAAGGCCACACAGGCTGGCTCTACTTGTAGGAGGCACAGTGGGAGATTGAACTCCTAACCTCTGGCTCCACAGCAAACAACTGAGCTACCCAGCCAGTTCAATTAAGTCAGTAGTGAATTATATTAGACAACCTCCCTGCTAGCTAACAGAATTAAATGCATGATTGCTGCTATTGACTGACAACTGTGTTTGTGGAGTCCTAGCTACAAGTGTGTTTGAAGGTGGGGGAGAAAATGAGAGAACGAGTGCTAATAACTGCCCAGCACTGAAAACAGGCAAACAACAGTCAGTAAAAACATTTCTAATTTTGTGGCAGAATTCTGGAGTGAATGAATAGGGTGATGAAATATCCGTGTTAAAGCCTGTCTGTTTATTTGTATGAACGAATCAGTGTATGTTTCAATGTGTATGCTTGTGAATGCCTGTGTGTATATATAATACTTTTGCTCCAACACTTGTCTGTCAACCTGGCTCTGCCCCCTCCCCATGCCTTCTGCACAACAACCAGAAAAAGCATCAACCACCAGTGGGCTCCAGCCTATGGAATCCTGGGATTTGTAGCATGGTACTAAAGACTCCCTGTTAAAGAGTCCTAATACACTCCCCTGAGCTACAGCACTAGAGTTCACAGACAGAGAATTTCAAGTCTTTCACCAAACTGCAAATCCCAGAAGTCCACAGGATGGAGCCACAGAAGTAAAAATGGTATCAAGCTGATAGACACTGTATAGTATAGACAGAATCTTGTGTCAAAGTGACTTCTCAAATTGTAAGATCTTTATGCCAACATACATGGGTTCTTTGCTATGAGGATCATGCTTGATTCTACTCAAGGAATCCTTAAAATCTTGATAGCAATTTTCTGCCATCACATGGTAGCGCACTCCGTGGCCAAACTCTGTCACCTTGGACCTGGGTACAAAGCCCGTCCAGCCTGGAATGGGTGGCTCAGGTAGACTTCTTCTTGATTCCACAGGCCCTGTAAAAGTATCAAACGGAGTATAATTTGAAACCTTACTGTAACGAAAAGTTACCCTACCTGAAGTGAGGAAAACAATACAAATTGCGCCCATCAAATTATCTAAGGAAAGAAAACTCAAACCATGCTTGACTTCCCCATCACCACCATTTCTACAAATACTTAGTATGTATTACATCCCTGAGGTAAATTGGTTACACCTGTGAAATCTTGTGGCTTGGGCCCCCAATATCTGCCAGAGAATAGCCCATTGTTCTGATTTTTAGAACAACAGGCTGGCCAGCTGCAGCCCATGTGCCACAGAATCCCTGTCCTTATATTAAGTAGCTCAAAACAGACTACAAGGAGATGGAGAGGAGGAGGAGAGACATGGAGTGGAGTACACTGAACAGACTCAAAGAGGAACATTTTGTTTAAGCTCCTACTTGTACAAATGCAACACAGAGATAATAAATAAAAAACCTTCCTTTTGGAAAATTAACTGTGAGAACATCCATTACTTCATTTCAGTTCCTTCAGGGGAGTGTTTAAGAGGTCATGGACCAGGTCCTTGTAAACTGGAGAGAAAATCTTTGATAAAAAGCAATTTTGGTTGCTCCTTGACTGCAGTAGTGAAGCTATCAGAGCCTTTTGTCATGGCTTAGTGCTGGTAATCTCAGAGATGATTTTGGCTTTTTTATTTTATTTTTTTATCTTCTACAAAAGTTCTAGAAAAAAACTCCTAGTACTTTACTTAAACAAGGAACTGCTGTCACCCTCTTAACCACTACAATTCATCAAAACAGAAGTAATACGTTTTGCCCCTTCACATGCAACAGTGAGGCCACACATGGGCTACTGCCACTAATTCACCCTACAGCAAAGGAAAAAAAGGCTGCACGGAACAGCATGGGAACAAAAGCAACATTTTACTTCAAAAGGAAATAAAAGGAGCCTTAAAGCTGCCACATTTTACTCTAAGAAAAGAGCAAAAATCATTCACAGGCAGTTTTTGTCACAATGGTTCATGGCAAATAGGAATTTATTCTGCTACTGAAGATGCTAAGCCCCTCACAAAATAAAATTTTGCTCAGCAGCAATGCAAATCGAAATGTGTATAAAGGCAGAAAGCCATACACTCAAACGTGTCTCCTTATGTGTTATGAAGCCAGAGCCAGGGAACACTGAAAGCTAGAAAGGAAAGCTGGGTTCATGAACCAAGAGGATGAAAAACTTTGGGGAGCCGGTCCTTTCACTCACAGGAAGAGAACTGCACAACACTTGAGTCACCCAGTGGTGAGTCATAAGCCACACAGGTGACATGTTATGATATAAGGAACACGGGAAGCTACATAATACTGAGTCAGGCACACTGGTCCATATAGTATTGCTAACTCTGAGTGTCATCAACTGTCTAGAATTTCAGGCATAATATCCTCCTAGCCCTATCCAGAAATTCCAGGAAATAAACCTGTGACCTCTTGCATGCAAAGTCTGTGCTCCCCTATGAAGTATCAGTTTCCCTCCTAAGTTAGCAAGTCCACCTCCAGGTTTCTGGGTTCTTTTAAGAGGCAAAGATAGAAGATAAAGCATCAAAAATGGGTCCAGTGATTCAGTTTAGGGAAACCAGTCCTTCTTATATTTCAGAACTTGGGAAGATATAGTGAAATGAATAGATAGGTCAGGTTTTAACAGATATCCATGGCAAATGGGTGCGTATTATTGACAGGACCCACAACTCTGGCATAACTTCTGCAGTGGCCACAGCAGAAACTTCAAATTAAAGCATCGTCCACTTGTTCATGGTATTAAGGCAACAAAGTCGAGAGCAGATGCAGCTAAACCTCAAAATCATTAGAATGAATGCATACTAACCCACCACATTGGGATGATGATTGTAATTATAGTCATCAAGTACATTTATAATCTCTTCGTTGGAGCAAATAGGCGGTAGCCGTGGTGCTGTAGCTGCTGTACACCTCAGTTCATTCACTTGGTCACTCTTTTTCTGAGTCGTATCACGAAATGCATTCACACACCACACTGAATCACTTCCGTAACTAGTGCCAATTCGGTAGAATCTAAGAGGGATATAGCCTAGAAAAAGCAACAGGAAACCATAAGCCATGTGAGAAGTCAACAATAGGCTAAGTCAGATTTCATGAACCTGGAGTCCTACAACTCTCCTGGTTACCAGCCTGAAGGGTACAGGTCTTGGCATGGTGAAGCACACTTTTGTGTGGTTCCAGGCCCAGAAATATGGGAAGTATAATTATTCTGTAGGTTTACAGTAAATGTGTCAAAAGGAAGACACATTTTTGACTGTGGATCCTTCTCCACACTGACCTCGCCTATCATAAAAGTCATCATTCTAATATTTATTGCCTGACAATTAATGTGAAACAGAATTTTTTTATTGTTTCCTCACTCTAAATGTGCATATCACTACATTTCCAGTAGTCCCATGGTACAAAACCACAAACAGTCCTTTATCTCATATTCTAGAACACCTTTGCCTTGATTTAGTTTAACATGCATCATTAAGCACAGAGGGCTGTCTTGTGAGCTGAGTGCTCTTCCAGTGGAAACTCTACTCAAGAGGAGAAGTGCTTGGCACAATGAAGCTCCCTCAAACCAAGCAGTGGCAATGAGGAAGATGGAAAAGGCAACTCAATAGGGTTCTTTATATTGATACAGAGGTGAGAAAAACCCAAGCAATTAAGGTTCACTGGATGAAATCCTATTGCTTAGCCTCACAGTAGAGTAGGGTCATTGAATCAATGGGGATTTGGTGAGCCAACTCATGTTAGTTCCATTGATTCTAATAGGTCTACTCTACTTGTGACTTATATTAACACAGTAAGTTGCATCCAGAGTAGGCCCATTTGAATCATTATAGGCACTCACTCACCAAACCTCCACTGAGTCAGTGTATCTACTCTACTGAAACTTACGCTAAGCAACAGGGTTTCAGCCAATGAAAAATAAAACTCAGAAATTTAAGGTTCCTTTTAAATTGCTGTATGATGTTCAATTACTACAGAAACAGTCAAAGACTATTTGATGTTGGTATTCCCTGTTTACAACCTATTGAATAATACCAACCAGGTGTCTGGTGGAGAACAGGAGGGGCTGAAACAATCTCAATGGTGCTGCACACAGCTCAGCTGATCTACGTACTTGCTGCACAGTCACTGGTTTTTAACAATTTCTGAGCACAGAAATATACGTTGATTACACAGCATTCACGGTTCTTCTTTTAAAAACTTCACTGCTCCTGGTTACCCCAGTACAGTTGGAGGTAGGTTGAAGTCATTTTGTTGCTATTACTGTTATACAACAGATTCTGGCTTCTGACCACTTTGGTACATGAAGAGTGCATGGGGGGCAAAGTTTGGAAAGAAAGATTGAGATGGAAAATGGTGGGGTTTGGAGGGAGATCTTAGACAAGGAGGGAGACAAGAGTGGGAATAGAAAAGGCAATGGAGAAGGCAGGATCTATGAGCATAACGACAAAGGAATAGACCAGGAGTGGGAACGGAGGCCCCTGAGATCTCTATATATGTTACAACTTTTATTCTGGCTAAAGGGATAAAAGTTGTGGGCCCAAATCATCTGAAAGGTGGCCACCTCTGTAATAGGTTTGCAGTTTAGAAGAGGTTGCAATTTCATTTCATAGCAAATGATGTTATAAAATAACTCTAATTGCCTAACAATATATATACATATATAATCCTGTTTATTACTGATGTTTACCAGTACACTGCTTCTACGTGTACTACAACTGCATTAAAACTAAGTGTCTCAGCTGAGAAAGCCATTCCTTGGTTGCCCTTTTTACCAGCATATTTTCCTTTCTGCAAGGTTGTAAGCTGTGAGGATGGCCCCAGAATTTAAGCTAGAGCAATCCAAATTACCTGTGTATCCTGGTATTAATGGGTGACGTTCATCTACTTGTCGCCGATATGCTTTCATGCTTTTTCAAACTATGATTAAAGAAAACGAACGTTCACAATAGAATTCATAATCATAATGCACCTTCAGGTCAAAACTTATGGCAACACTATTTCCCAGAGTTTTCTAAGTGCAGAGCACTCAGAAGTGGTTTATCGTTCCTTTCTTCAGGGGGCATCGTGGGACTGTACAGCTTCCCAAGGCTACACAGGCTGGCTCTTCTCCTGAGATGGAGATGCACTGTGGGGAATCAAACTCCCAACCTCTGCGTCTGTAGTCAGATAGCTAATTCACTGAGCTACGATATTACTAACCCTGATGAGTTTCGCCTCATTTGTCAGTGTCAGATTACTATATGCCTGTTTGGAGTGATGAGTGAACATAATCAGTGTAGTCAGAAGGTACTGAAAGGGAAGAAGTGTAGTAATCATTTCCTTAACAGTCATTAACAACAGGAGCTGGGTGTGAACACAGATATTCTGACTTTAATGAGCTGATTAATATATGTAGCATGATAAAGATTTTGTTTTGACTGATGACACATAGGGTGGGCTGCAGTCCCAGGTAGTTTTTGGCAAATAAAACATATCACACAGACAACCAAAACACAAAGGAAGGGGAGACAGAGCAGAGGGAGAGAAAGCCCAGAATAAAAATCTTGAGATCAGTCACGGCAAAGGCTTCTTCCCTGGCGTAACTTTTCGAAGTACAGTATAAAGAAAGGGGGCGGGGGGGGGGAGAGAAAAAAGAAATCTACACGCACTACTGCCCCCTACTGCACGCGGCGTGCAGAAAACGTAATCACCCAGAGTCTTCGTAGACAAAATCCGAAGAGCAGGAACCGTTTCTCCAAGCCATGCGCTCCCTCCTTCAACCTGGCTAAGGCGGCCCTTCCCGTCCCTCACAGGAGAGGCCAACCTTTGCCCGGTCCCGTCGCACGCCATTGTGACCTCAGCCTTGGCGACCTTGGCAAGGCATAGAAGCGGACCGAGACTTCCAGAGCAGAATCAGGACGTGTGCTGGGGGAGCGTAAAGGGGCTAAGGCCGGAGAGGGGTGAGGGAGAAGGAATTTAAAAATGCAAACCCTCCCCCCCTGCTTCTCCCTTGGACTAAAACACGCAGGGAATGGGCGGGCGATGAAGTCCGCTTGGCTCTCAAAGCACCTGCGCTCAGCGTAATGTAGGCGCCCCTCGTATTTTTGCGTCGGGAAGGTTTTCCTGTCTTCGGGCAGCAAACGATGCATGGCTTTCTGCCTTGATGTCAGCATTCGTGGGGGGAGCTCTACATAATGTACAGGCAGCTTCCCGCTCTAATACATACAACTCCCCCTTCCATTAGAAGGAGGTCAGGCTGAAAGATGGTGTGACCGATCAACAAGGTTAACCAGTAAAAGTGGTGGAATTTGAACTTGAATCTTCCTTTCCTTAATTTCATACGCTTTAACCATTACCCCGGACTGCCTTTCAAACCTGGCCCTGGTCTAGACGACCGGGCTGCTCTCTGGTCAAAAGCTGTGATGCCGCACTCAGATCCTGGGTTAAAGCACCAGAATTGGAAAAATACATCTAGGACTGTTACCGTAGTTCCAGAATTTTGAAATTGTCTTCTCAAACCTTGGAAACGCTATTAGGGTCGCTATAAGTTGGCTACGACTTGACAGCACGGAACACAGTCTAAAAATAACTGTCGTAGGTTCTACAGTTCTGTTTTCTTGGCATCTTGGGTTTCTCTACATAATTAAGACTGACATCTTAAAGACTTATTAGAAATATGTCATATTATCCCTAATGGGTTTGACTCCTGACTGTGTATGTAGGATTGCGCTGCAACTCTCAAAAGTATTTGCCAAAAAAGGTCTTGTGTCTTTAAAATCCTGTGGCATTTTGAAGATTAACTTATTTAGTATAGTATGATTATAGCTCACTTGGGGAACATACACGTAGCATGCATATTATAAGAAGAAATTATTTTAAAATGAAAATCTTCATGGTTTAATGTCAAGGAAGTGCTAGTTAGAAGAACATGGGATTTGGTTCATTGTAAGCGGGAGGGATTTGATATAAAACCAGCCAAATTCTTGAAAAAAAGAGTTTGGAAAATAACTTTTTAAAATGAATTGTTACAACTCCAGTGCTAAATGTAGTTTATTCCTGTTACAGTTATAATTTTTAAAGTTCTTTATTTTCTTATTCACATAGTTAATTTTAATTCTTTTAAATAATCAAGAGTTCTACAAGCTACTGGCCAGTAGCACAACTCCCATAGTTACAGTTAAATGACAAACTTATTGACGTTACCCTCTTTATGTGACATTATAATAAACTAATGTAGCTTAATTATGCCTTTTTTAAAAAGGGAATTAATTATAAATTAGTCACACCAGGATCTGGCTACTTCCCTTTCTCACTTTTGCAATAAATGATTAACGAGATTAGCATCCAGAGCTTCAACTAAAGGCAGTTGCTTAGTTGGAGCAGGAAATTCTTTCAAACCCCTTAAAAAAACAAACACGATTTTGTGCTTTTTCAAATCCCATTTTTCTTGCTCCATCTTCTCTTCTGGAGCTATTGTGTGCATTTGTAGTAAGTGGAAGCTGACTGCAGGCTTCTGGCCAGGAGACTGACAGCAAAAATAAACTTTCTTGCTATGGCATTAAACGCTGCCCTCCTCCAACTGGAACAAACTGAGAAGAAAATTTAAACCAACCTTTAGGAGGGGATAAAAAAAAACTCCAGAAGATTTCACCACTGTTCAAGCAATACAAGCCTTACATCATATGAATGGTGGGGAAAATACTGGTAAGATCAGTGCTGAATCAGATACAAAACAGACAACAGGTGCCTTGCCTGGAGGAGCCCTAGGAGAACCATTTGTTGAATTGGGGCTCTTCCAGAAGGGGAAAAAGTTCCTCCTCTCTTCTCCTGATTAGTTCTTGTTTGTTGCAGAAGAGCAAGGAACTAATGGGATTTCTGTCTGTGCTGTCTTGGCTAGTGCATGTATGCAAACAACCTTCCCAAAGAAGCTACAGCTGGTACTTTTGCCTCACCTCAGGGTACAAGGAAGCTCAGGTTTTTAGACTTAACTCCAGCATCTCCAAGGAGTGGAGGTGATGGCTGTGGCAGGAGCTTCTTCAGCTGACTCACATACTGATCAGTATCCTCTTCCCCACCAGAGCTGCAGTTGGGCTGTACACCTACTTGGGGACTAGTAGAGGGAACAAAGAAGGGAGTGAAGATGGGGAGCAAAGGAGGGGGGGGATGATGGATTTGTGCTACAGTGCTAAACTCTGCCCATTCAACGGACCTGGAGCAAACTGAAACACCCCACCTTCAGAAGGGGGGGGGGGGAAGCATGCAAAGTCACAGATTTGTCACTGTTCGAATTGAGGCAAAGCTTTATCAATCATTAGTGATGGATCAAGTACATTTTTGAGAATAAATGCCCCATTTGGACAACCAGCTGTCAGATCTGCTTTGATTTGGAGTCTTGCATTGAGCAGGGGGTTGGACCCAATGGCCTTATAGGCCCCTTCCAATTCCATTATTGCATGATTTTATAATTTGAAAGAAATCTACAAGAGTCTGCTTAAGCCTTATCACACTGAATTTTGAGAAGGGCTTCCACAGGGGAACTTTCTGCTGGCTGGTGCCTTTTACTGAAAATAACCTTTACACAAAACCCATAAATAATCAGCAAAACACATCATCCCACACAATTTGCTGTATTTTATTTGACAGTTCTGAAGAGCACAGGGTATTCAGCAGAAGCAAATGTGACAAGCTGTGATCTGTTCTAGAACTTACTACTCTTGTACAAGAAGAGTATGAGATCACAATGGCTGTTTTTTAAACAATACACTTGAAAAGTTATCCAAGCAGATATGAATCCTGTGTTATTATACCCAACAGACTGTACACAATGCACTCTCTCTGTGTGTATGTTTAAAGTGTAAATATGTAGCTCATCATAGCAAGTAATACATTACTGCAGGTTAAAAAGTGCAGCTTTAATATGTCCAAATGCTTATTTGGAAGTGAGATACGGAGTCTTGGTTGAGGTGTCTTTTTATAGCACTTCTGCCAAACTCTTGCCATGATTCTTCCTTTCCAAATTTATGTTAAGCCACTTTATTCCCCCCCCCCCCATGATTGGGCCCAGAGAGAAAATTCTACTGAAAGCAAAGGAGGCTTTGCCAACAGTTAAGAATTCGTGTTTTTAAAATAGGGCTTAGAGAGCACAACGTTTCCCTTACATTTCTTTTGACCAAAGTCTGCAAGAAACCTGCAGCAGAAAACACTTACACATCTACTCTATGGAAACTTTAGTTTCCTACTTCTCGATTACTTCTACCACCTTAACAAGATGGGGCGGGGGTAAATTCTACATATAGGTGAATGTTCATATGCTACTTATTTTAAACATAGCATGAGGCTCCATACTAAAGCTCGTAGTCACAGCATCACATTCTATTTCTAAAAAGTTCCATTAGACACCTAACCGAGATCTGCTATTATTTGGGTAGTCGGGATACAATTCTGAGTGGCAGAGAGCATGCCCAGCAAATGGCAACAGTGATATAGTATTTGTTTTTGTTCTAACTAGTTAGTGGTGTTTGGTTACATTTATATGCTTATTACAGATAATAGGCAGTGAATCAGACAATGTTAAGTAGCTAGACCCCAAAGAGTATTTTACGCAGCAGCTTTGCCATTGCTCTAGTTTTTTGTTCTCCAGGGGGATTCTGCTGGCATCAGTATAGGCTGACACGGTTTGTCTGGTGCACTGTGTATTTCTGAAGAGCTGCAGCCATCCACGAGGCATCTCCTTTCATTGGCTGCAGGCCTAATGAATGAATGAATTACACTGGGATAATTAATTGATTCAGATACTTGCATCCAAAAGATGCTTCCATCTCAAAAGCAAGTACACCACTGGGCAAAATGCAGTTTCACCTAGATTAATAAACTTATCTTCCTGTCAAAATGGAAGAAATCTCTTTGCAGAAGTTAAGACACCTCTGGTCTGAGATACGATGGAAATCTTAAAATCTTGTCCTGCAATTCTGTTGATAATTTAGATTGGATTTCCAGTAGTGCAGAATTATGGATAGTCTTTTTGACCTGGAATGATAGCTATTTATTTATTTGACTTTCATACTGCCCATCTGGCTGCTAAGGCCACTCTATTTTCATAAAGCATTCAAAAGACCAGTGTATGAAAACAAATTAATACATAAAATGTTTACACATACATTTGTTCAGAGAAGAGTAAGTTACAGTGCTTTACTTTATAGTGTTCTTTCATACAGGTAGTGGGATCATGCTTCTAATTATCTTTAATGGAGATCCTCCATTAAAAAAGAGAAACATAATGGAGGGTTACAAGATAGTGCACAAACAATCTCATAAACTTATGCTAGAAAACTTGTTAAGTACACTCTTCACCAACTATAAATATACCTGCTTATGTCAACAAAAGGGGAGTTTAATATATGATTACGGTCTTGAATAAATGATAGAAACTGAGGATGGATAATTCTAATCTATCTTTGTGACTGATTACAAATAAGCCAATGTAGGCTATTTATTCCAGACACAGAAAGATCGGGTGCTTCCAGATAAGGCTTTTATTGATCCTACTTCATTGACAGAATTTGAGGGGCAGAGGTTCCACATGCAGAACTTAATGGGACTTGTTCTGGATGTGCTGTAATTTGAGCCTACGTTATCTAATTCTAAAGCTCCCTCCCTGTAGTGAATGCATGATGTTGTCACTGCAGAAAGTGGAACAGTGAATTGTCAGGCTGGGTAAAGTATATAAAGTTTTTCTGACCCCAGGCAGCAAACAATCATATTTCCAAGATCTGGGAAGCAGATTGTTTGATATGGTCTTTAGAATAGCTGACAGACTATAAAGAGTTGCTCAATCTATTGTCACAAAACCACCCAGTATCATGTGATTCCATGTGTTGATGTTTGTCTTCCTACTGTGTCATGATTTCTGAAACCCTAGCATAGTACAGTTTGTGGAACCTGCAACTCACCAGCCACATGTTAAAAGTGAAAAAAGAATGTTACAAGGAGCATGTTAAAAATTAAAATGAATTTAAAACCCAGCAGTGTGTCTGCACGCTATTATTTGTGTAGCAAGAACAGAAATGTGGTATTGTCTGGCGTTCTGACACTCCTCTCCCCTTATTATAAGATCAGCTTTGTGCATTAACTATCTTGCAGTCCATAAAAGCCTATAATTACTGAAGGAGGCTGCAAAACTGTGTTATTTAAAATTAACCACTAAATGCAAATCAACAGCAATAAAGACCATTCTGTACAAGAAAATAGCATTTTAGAAAGAAAAAATCTTTACAATATTTAAATACTGTATATACATAAAATTATTTTGTTCATTGCTCATTCTAAGGACTTGCTTATTTGTAAACAACAGAAGGCCACACACTCACACATATAGAAAACGAAATTAAAATAGCTGCCTTTAAAAACACAGTGGGCAAGATAAAACAAAGAAAGGCATGCCAGCATGCACAGTTGCTAATTATTCCAGTAGAATAATTATTCAAGAAAGAGCAAATGAGGTACTGTGTCCAACATCCCTTTGAGAGTTACATCAGCAGAGCATATTCACATTCTGTCAGGGAATGATATAAAGAATATAACATAAAGCCTTTCCCCCTTAAATACTTGACAGAAAATTTAACGTGTTTGTACAATACACACCTGCCCCCCCATGTTATTTAAGTGCCTGATAAGGAGTCTCAGAGTTTAAAACAAAAGAATCATATGGCTTTTCACTCATGCATAGCTAATAGGTAAGGTGTTCAGTTGAAGAATCGGAAGTGTAATGGAGTTCAGTGGATGCCAGTGTTTTTTCCAGTTTTGATAAGTAATTTCTTTTTAATTGATAGCAGTGGCAGTTAGCTTTGTGGGAGCTAATTGTGGGAATCCATTTTTCCCTGGGGTTAGCTATGCACCCAACAGCCCTCTGATGTAATTTTAAACCGCATGATATGGACTGAGACCTGCTAGTTGGGAATGGCATCAGATATTGGAAAAGTGACTTTTTAAAACAACACCTCCCAGAACCCTCCACCAGCATGATCACATGGGCTGGAGAATTTTGGAAGTCATTGTTTAAAAAACAATAAAATAATATTTCAAAATTCTGAATGATTCACGCATTTTCACCATGTCACTCCTAATTCAGTAGTTGACCTAATCCATGGTATACTATATGTGATTAATGGGAAGATTTTGACAATGATGAATCATTCCAGACAAACCAGTTGCCATACATAGGCACTGTGATTGCACTATACTTTGAAGTGCCTTCTGTGGATGGGGGCTCCTCCTGCTCAGCTCTGAGTCACACTTGAAAGAGGTCTAGCTGGTCCCTCATACCTGTTGACAGTTTTTACTGGCATGGATTCAATGTGTCTTTTTAATTTTTTTGTCATCGTGGTGAAAAAGCTGGTGGGGAGCAGGAGCTGAATATGATACACTACTCAATGTGGGATAGGTAGTTACATTAAGGGAAGAAAAAGGGAACACAATGTGATAATGTGAATGGTTCTGTGTGTGCACAGCTGTGGTTTCAACAACCTGTGTGTGTCTACCTGGTGAAGCATTCTGAGTAACTTTAATCCTCATGCAGTTCTTTCATCTATAGATGAACTAAACTGATCCAACAGAAAGATGTTGTCTTTCTTATACAGGACTTTGCTCTACAGGAACACGACAGTTGTATTTCTTTTCTTTCTTTTTTTTAACATGTACAAGAGAGGTAATGAAAATGGCTCCTTCTGCTCTCCAACCCAAGAACAGAGGTGCTTGCTGGTTAATTATGGCTACTGTACTTGTTTGTTTGCTGCCTATTAATGGGCCAGCTGAAGGTCACCTTAATGACTACAGGGTGTCCAGAAGCAAAAAGTGACATGGAGAAATATTCAGATGTTTAGTAACTTTTGGGAGATTTATAAAACATTTTATATGAAGTCAAAAAAGAGGAGTGCATACGGCTGCAAGAGCTGCAATGTTCCTGATTATTTGGGCAGCATACATATTCTTTTAAAAATACAAGTGCTTGTAAAAACCACATATGGTAAGCACCATTTTCAAATGTAGGTTTTCTTTCTCTTGTATCAGAGAGAAAGTTTTTTTTTCCTAGAACATAACTAGTTCCCATTGTATACTTAACCATTTGGGGTTATTCAGTTTCATTTGTAGCACCGGATAACCAATTATTATGAGTCCTATAAATAGATAATTATATGTGGATGTGATCTACCAATTATATAATTTATACATCCTGCTCCAGAAACATTCAGAAAATTTGATCAATAGCTAGATTGCTTTAAAATATGTTCAACCAGGCTGCATCCCTAGCAAATATTTTCTGTTGCATGGAAATTTTAACACAGGTGGTCAAATCCTCAAAATGAATTAACTGTTTTAGTTATTATCAAAAAAAAGGAAAGTCCAGCGGCTTAAAACTTTAGTGCTTATTTTAAAGCAAATAAGAAATAAGAAAGATCTGTTTATAAAATTGCTGAACACTTATAAATCACCACTGATATTAACCACAGCAATAACAAAAATATAATATTCTCATGATGCATAAAAGAATTTGTGTGTATGTGTGTGTCCTATGCAAATCTCTTTGATTTCAGTTTGCTGCACCGGGTCTTCTTAAATATAAGTCTAAGGATATCAGCCTTGATAATTTGGGTGCTAAATGCAGAATGTATAAAATACTTCAAAGTAAAGCATTTTGTTTTTTCAATTAAGCGGGGTAGTGGCATTTCAATGACTAGTTCCCATTGTGTACTTAACCATTTGGGGTTATTCAGTTTCATTTGTAGCACTTGATAACCATTTATTCTGGGTCCTATAAATACATAATTTCAACAACAACCAAGCCTGATGCTCTCTTTCAATGACTGTCAAATGACAGCTAATGTCTAGCTAAAGTTGAAGTCCATTTTGTGATGCTTGAGATATGAGAGAAGAGAGGATTGAAACAGTAGGTGGTGGGAAGAGAAGGCATACTAATTAGTAATTGAGGAAATCAATACCGGCTTTGACACTTTTAGAGGTGGCAACATCAATTGCCATGGCTTTAATCTCAGTGTCCCCAAACTGCATCAGTGTTTTGATCTCCCTCCGGCTTGGCACAGATATGTCAGTTCCTGTGAGATCCAGACGGAGCGTGCCACACTTTTTCACTCCCGGCTCAGTGATGAAACTGACATTATCGTGTTCCGAGCTGTAGATATTGATCACGATGACCAGCTGCGAAGGCTTCGCAGGAGTATAACTGCGTGACACAGTCTCGCCAAGGGCCACCGACTGGTTAGCAGAGATGAATTTGTCAAACACATCAGTGCACCAGCGGGTGCCATCTTTAATTAGCAGCTTTTCTGGGGGGTGTTTCCCTTCCACATAGCGATTCAGAACCCCAACCCCATAGGTCAGGGGAGAACGGCGCACTTTAATGACAGCAGGATCCAAACCAAACAACACTGCTCCCTTAAGAATAGTGAGACCCACATCCTGTGGAATAATGATCCGGCATTTGGAACCAAAAGCATTCTGGACAGCTTGTTGAAGTAATGGAGCTTCAGCAAATCCACCCACCAGGAACAGGAACTTCACATTATTTACTTCTGGCTTTTCGAACAGATCATCTGAGGAGATATAGAAGTCCACAGAATCAAAACAAGGCCTCCTAATAACAAAATAATTAAATGTAATGTCACAAGAGAAATGAATAAGAAAGGTACTGTGTGTGTGTGCATGCATGAGTGCCTGCATGTATATATGCTATTATAGAGGGTGGCAGTGCAGGGGATGTACACACAGGGCAATATAGAAGATAGGAATATATTGCAATGGAATCAAAATGGGCCAGGTGTCTGCTTATTGGTGACAATATGACATTATGTGGCCTAAAACAGCATTTTGCAACCTGGTGCCCTTCAACTGTTTTGGACTAAAATTCCAGTCACCACCGACCACTGGTTGTGGCTCATAGAAACTGTAGTCTGAAAAGCACCAGGTAATGGAAGTCAAGCCAAAAATCTCACCTGGTTTCCTAAAAAAAAAAATCTTTCCACCTCTTTATGTTAGAGACTGAACTAACTCTAAAATTGGAAGTCAAGCTACCAATTTTTAATCCAGTCAATGTGAAAAAGGAAAGAGGCCCTTTATGAATACCCTGGCTATCTGCAGGCACGAGAAGGTGTCTCCCATGTCAACCTGAACTGGGGATTACACTCCATTTTTCTTGCTTTTAAGAGGCTGTGAAAAAAGTCAAAGATGGGAACAGAAATGTAAACACTGTTCTGTGGCTGCTATTTTTACCAGAGTATTTTGTACTTACTTTGGAATCAGTGGGCACTGAAAATCCATAGCTTTGGCTAGATCGTACCTTCATTTTGCATTTTGTGCCTATACTATCTGCATATGGAGGATGGGAACAGAGAGTGAAATACTGGATAGTCAATAAATTCAGCAAAGTTAGGAATGATAGGTTTCCCACTTTCATTCCAAGTCAAGTGATAATATAAATTGTTTTATACTTGATGTATAGGGTTCACAGATACTACACTACACTTGATCTTAGCCAAAAGGCCAAGAAGCGAGTTCACAGTTCCCATAAGACCCCTGCAATTGTTCAGAACCCAGAATGGCAAAATATGCAAAGAAGGAACACAACCTTGCTCTAACCATTCTGCCACTACTTTCTTCTCCTTGATTTCCCCATTTTCTGGCTTACATGGAGAACCTTCCTAGATTGAGAAGTCTCCACTCTTTTTACCTGATACTTTGTATGAAAAAAAGCAGTGATGGAGGTGGTTGGTCTAGCTTGCTCTCCTTCCTTGTGTGTTTAGCCCACCCGGATGCTAAAAGACTGAATAGAACTATAGAGAAATCATATCGACTCAAAACAAGGAGCCAAGGAGAATATGGACTGAAACAATGAAACTTGACATCAACAGTTGCCATTTAAAGATTTTAAAAAACTTTGAGATAACTATACTGAAGAGACAGTCTACATTTTGTACATTCAGCCTTTCTCTCTCTCTTTTTTAAAAAAGAGGCAGTCTTTAAAACTCACAGGGACTTGATACTCAAGATGGTTGGATCTGTCAGTTTTCCTTTCTCCCACATCTGAATTTTATAGAACTGAAATTCTCTATTTATCAGGGGTGCATAAATTTGTCAGTTTCATCATCTGCCTTGCATCAGTCTTAAGAATATTGGCAAATTCTGATCAAAAACAAACCAAAATGAAATTGGTTGTTGTGGGTTTTCCAGGCTGTTTGGCCGTGTTCTTAAGGTTTTTCTGCCTAACGTTTCGCCAGTCTCTGTGGCCGGCATCTTCAGAGGACGAGTCAGAACTCTGTCTGTGCTCTTTTGCAGTTTGTTGGATAGTTGAGTATTTATAGCTGTGGGATCAGCTTTTGTCCTTTTCAGGAGATTGGGTGATTATGGTGATCAGCGTATTTTTGTTGTGGGTGTATTGTTGTGATAAGGGGGAGAGATGATCTGTCACTGTGATTGATGGGTGTCATTAGCTGGTCTTTTGTGTGCAGTGATCACTGGTCCTTGTGGCTGGGTAGTTAGTTGACCTTTTGTAGGCTGTATTTTTCAGTGCTGGGAGCCAGGCTTTGTTGAGTTTTAGACTTTCTTCTTTTTTGTTGAAGCTCTGCTGGTGTTTGTGGATTTCAATAGCTTCCCTGTGCAGTCTAACATAATGATTGCTGGTGTTGTCCAGTACTTCAGTATTTTGAAATAGAATTTCGTGTCCAGCTTGTTTTAGGGCATGTTCAGCTACTGCCGATTTTTCCGATTGTTTTAGTCTGCAGTGTCTCTCATGTTCTTTGATTCTGGTGTGAATGCTGCATTTTGTGGTTCCAATATATACCTGGCCACAACTGCAAGGTATCCGGTATACTCCTGCGGTGGTGAGGAGGTCCCTTTTGAAAAAACACAACCTACAAACAGTATTCAGGCCCACCACAAAAATACAACAAATGTTACGGTCAGCAAAGGACAAAAGGGACCCCCTCACCACTGCAGGAGTATACTAGATACCTTGTAGTTGTGACCAGTCAACTAACTCTACCCAGCCACAAGGACCAGTGATCACTGCACACAAAAGACCAGCCAAAGACACCCATCAATCACAGTGACAGATCATCTCTCCCCCTTATCACAACAATACACCCACAACAAAAACACGCTGATCACCATAATCACCCAATCTCCTGAAAAGGACAAAAGCTGATCCCACAGCTATAAATACTCAACTATCCAACAAACTGCACCAGAGCACAGACAGAATTCTGACTCCTGTCCTCTGAAGATGCTGGCCATAGAGACTGGCGAAGCGTTAGGAAGAAAAACCTTAAGAACACAGCCAAACAGCCCGGAAAACCCACAACAACCATCGGATCCCGGCCGTGAAAGCCTTCGAGAATACAAAATGAAATTCTCATCCATTCCTACTTGATACCTACTGAGATGATTAATGATTTCATCAATGGTGGGTTTGAAGAGGGCATTCATCGCATCAGGACTCATCCTTAGCATTCCTTGTGATGACCACTTCACAAAATCCACACTAAAACAAGACATGGGAAATCAGTTTGCTTTGAAGTAATATTGTATTTCTTTAAATAATTGTAATGCATGCTGTTTGAATTGTACTAGATGTTCCCAGTAACGAAAAGTCTTTACAGCAGGGATGGTAAATCTTTCAAAGTCTGGGGGCCAACATATTCCCATCCCTGAGCTTTGGAAGACCATATATGGACCAGTTCCTATGGCTCCCCTACTCATAAATTTTTGCTTTAGTTTGTTGTTGTTTTTACTGGGGGGAAAACATTTAAGCCCTCTAGTGGCAATTATTTTTTAAAAATTAAAAAATCTTTGGGTGTGTCTAGGAAAATGCTTCCCAACCTTTTTTGAATTGCAACACCCTTTTATAATAGCCTATTGATTGCATAAATAGACTGTTTGCCAACCTGGAGGCACTGTCAATGCTGCTTGCCCTCCTACTGCTCCTGTTGCTGGCTCCGCCGCCACCACTTCAAAATTTGGGAGGGAACAAGCTGAGGGAGGTTAAAGGTGGGGAGAAGAGAAGGCAAAGGATTTCAAAGATAGGCCAGGGGGTGAAGGACACTGCGATACTAAGAGAGGGGGCAAAGCCTTCACCCAGAGATGATCCCCCTCAGAAACCAGCATGAAGCTTTCCATGTACCCACTGTAGAAGAGGGGGGCATTTTTTTCATCTCCCACTCCTGAGAGTTTGTTGTATATGTGTTTTTTTTCCTTCTCTTTCTTTTTCCTCCCCTCTTTTCGGCTCTCTGGAAGTGGTTAAAATCTCGTGGAAGCAGCAGCAATTACATCTCTACACTGGCATTTTTATTTTTTGTAAAAAAATAGTTCTGGTCTTCCCTTTTCAGAAAGTACAGGCTTATTTCTCTCCCAAAAGGCCTGTTTCTCATACATGCACATACATACTAATAGAGATGGGCACAAAGTGCTTCATGCCGGGTTGTCTTAAGTCATCATGTGCCGAGCATTCTCTTCCCCAGTCGGTTCCCCACTCACCAGCCAGTGTGCACTGCTTGTCCTCTCCCTATTGCATGAACTTCCAGTTCTGGCAGGAGCATGGACTTCCCTTCTCCACCTCCTCCAGCAGCTGCCCACAGGCAGTGCTGTAGGAATCCCTGCCCTGCCTCCTTATCTGAGTGGACAGCTGCTGGAGGAGGTGGAGAAGGGAAGTCTGTGATCCTGTCAGAATAGAAGGTCACACGATGGGGATGGAAGGAGCAGTGCACACTGGCAGGTCAGTGGGGGAGCTGGCCAGGGGGGTGGGGAAAGTGAACATACAACACCTGTGGTGACACACCGATAATTTAGACAACACAGCACAAAGTCCGTTGTGCCCATCTCTACACAGTAACTTTAATATCCTGCTCCAAGGAAGGAGTTATTTGACAGGGCTACAAGACACCTGTGACCCCTCAGAAAAGACTTTGCCATCCTCTTGGGAGTCATGATCTCCAAGGAGGTGCTGGGAGCCCCCAAACATGGCAAATTGCCTCTCATGGCCTGTAAAGGGCACAGGAAGACTTTAAGCCAAAAGCTTATTTTTCTCAAGAAAGGTATTAATTTGGGG
Source organism: Intellagama lesueurii (assembly GCA_037013535.1). NCBI lineage: Eukaryota > Metazoa > Chordata > Lepidosauria > Squamata > Agamidae > Intellagama > Intellagama lesueurii. Next base: position 202,851,281 of record JBAJHW010000003.1, on the reverse strand, counting down.
TGTGGGTGTGGTGACAAAGGGGAGAGGTCACATTTGTGCCACAGGGCTGCATGCTGCTCATCCCTGCTTTACATTATAAGACTTGTCCATCATACTTCTGGGAGAGAGTACAAAAAGAGATTTCTCTCCTTATTTGTACAATTTTGCTTAATTTGTTCCCCAAAATGTTCCCACTCTCTTCTTGAGAGTACCACAAAATGCCTCATCCTTTAGCAAAGCAAGTAGAATAATTTTGTGGCTCTTCACCCTTATATGGGAGGCTGAAACAAGGGAGGACTCCTGTGTAAACAAGCACAGAGATAGCTCAGCTTACTTCTGACTTACTTGCTTTTCCTTAAGGCATGTTCAACACTGTGACCTCGAAATTTCTTATAGTAATCAATGAACGAGAATGGCAGAGTGATGTTGAGTGGATTAGTCCGGTCTGGGGCTGCTGCTCTCTTGCGGGATTCAAATGCAATCATCAGATCAACCCAGGCAGCAGGGCGCTTGATTTTAAATTGCTCAATAAAATCCTCTCCAAATATTTTACACAGGAGCTTTTCAAATTCATAGTCCACACCCAAGGAACCATGTGGCCCACCTGGATCAGAAACAAATGGTATCATTAATATTGCTTAAGGAGTTGTGCATACAGCCAGAATGTTACACTTGTATCGGCACTACAGTATGCATTTTGAATACCTAGAGGAGAACAACTTGGGCTGGATTGGAACCTAATCACACTTAAAAATCATGACTTATGAAATCACAACTAACTTAAATCACAGTGCATTCATTCTGGGTTTAGTCAAAAGAAACCCACTGAAATTTTAACTCAGGTTCTATTGTGTTAGGCTGTGGTCACACTAGTCATAAGAACTGCATTTTAGCATTATTTAAATTGATGAAAAAGTTGTCAAGCACACGACACATGTGTCAAATGTGAAAGTGAGTTTTTTTGAAAGTGAGTTTTTTTTTCACCTGGCCGACAAGGACTTTTGAAAATTACTAAATTTAAATCGCTTCAGTCCAATTCATTTTGTGGATGTGAATGTTCCTGTTGGTTTAGTAAGTGCCTCAAGAGATGGTGATGAGCCTGCAAGTGTGATCGAGGGTGGTGGAAGGATCTGAAACCTGCTCCTCATATAAAGATGGGAAATCCCTCCCTCAGCAGTCACAGTGCTTGGAGGCTCAATGCCATAAAATGTTCAGGATTACAGCCCTTTAGTCTAAAAACGAGGAGCTCTTAATTGAGCCTCTACTCATATTAGAGGAAAAACACAGGAGAGACTTGTGGCACCTTAAAGGCAAGCCAATATTATGTGCCGTTGGCTTTTTTATACACCACCGCTCCCTTAGTCTGACTCATGGACCGTTACCTTGAATTAGCAGATATATATGTCTGTGCAGGCTATTGGTAAAGAGAGAAGAAAAGGCCACACTTGTGTCTCTTAAAACATATTAAGACTAATCACAACTTGTCCATTTGCAGCTGAATATATGAATCTAACTCCATTTAGGTATTTGAGATTTTGTATGATTATTGATGGCTATGTATTTGTGATGTGTTAGTTATGTATTGTTTTCTATCTGTTACGACCACTTCCCATATACCAAGTCGTTTTTCATACGTGAAAAACATGGTTTTGGCTTCCACTGCCACTTATCTATTTCCCCCCCAGCATGTGTCAGTTTTTCCTCTGTGAAGGTGAAGTACAAGGCGCCACATGTGACCGCTTAAGTTTCTGTTGCATTCTGTATGCAGTTGGCATCTGCAGTGCAGACATCTCTCCCTCTCTCCTCTGTGGCTGTCTGCCTTGCTTCCAGGGCACAAGCTTCAAAGGCTCTTCTAGTGAGAAAGCAGGAAGGGCTGATGCCGCCATTTCATTCAGCCATTACCGTGCTGAGGGCAAGGGCAGATAGAACAAGGGTGGGCAACATTTGGCCCCCTGGATATTGCTGGATTGCAACTCCCAGAAGCTTTAGTCAGCAAAGTTAATAGTGAGGAAAAACTGCAGTCCAACATCTGGAAGGCCACAGATTGACCACCCTTGATCTAGGCCACTGGCTCCCAGTCTTGGGTTGCCAGATGCTCTCTGACCTCTACTCCATTGGTCACTGGCCTCAGTGGCTGAGGTTTCTAAGAGTTCAACAACATCTGGGTACTCACTTTTGGAGTCTGAGAAGACTATTCTGCCTGATCCTCTAATATAGGATCAATTTACATGTAGATAGCTGTCCATGAAGAATGTTCATATGCAAAAGATATTTGTTTTTTCACAACAATAGCCATGCCAAAGGAGTGTTGTTATTATTATATGGGCCACCCCCTGCCAAACCTCTGCTTTGAACTGATGCTTTAGTAGGCTTTGCCTGTTGTGGTACTATGGCTTATTCTATCATTAGCTGCTCTGCCCTAGACTCCACCAGCAACAACAGGCATCAGCCACTACTAGTACATTCGCTACAGATGCTGCAGTTCCTATGTAGTCTATATTTTCTATCTGACATGCTAATGCTAAGCAATTGAGTTCCAGAGTATGAATTTGAACACTCCCCCTGCCCCTGGTCAGGAGTGGAATGATAGAAGGCAGCAAAAAATCCAGAAGCAGAATTCCTTTGACACGAGATATACACAATCGTGCCACCACTTCTTTTAGTAGCAGAGAAATTTAAATAGCCTAGAAATGTTAGGAGTGAAGAATGTAGCTTTACCTGTTGCCTTGTAGAGTTCCTTTAGGTGTCCTTCAGGCAATCTGATCTGATGAACAGTCACATCAACTGTTCCTCCTCCACTGTCTACGACTATATAACTGTCACCTGTTGACACAAGTGCAAATAGCAATGTGCAGCCTGTATTATTGTTAAATCAAATATTTCACTTTTTTTGCAATGAGATTGTGCTAACATAATGTGTCTGTGTATTAGGTTGCTGTCTGAAGACTGGGCAGCCATTGATAATGGGGAGGTAGAATTCAGAATGCAGCATGTTACTAGGTAAATGCACAGATATTTGAAGAATGCAAACTAAATGGCCAAAATCTTACTGGGTTTGTGCAGTGTAAATTCCAAACTGCAGAACTGGTGTGCATAATCACATTTCTCATACCCAGATCACGTCCATGACAGCCAGCAAGAACATTCTGAAAATTACTTGTGTGAATTTTCTTTACATACTCTCTCTCTCAACACACACACACACAATATTTCACAATGGGATTCTGGCTGGTACATTACCCATATTATAATTTCTTTTCTATAATCAATAGAACCAAGAGTATCACCTTTACAAAGTTACTACATATGAGCTGAAGAAAGGCAAGTACATTCATCAGCTTTTTGACCCTAAAAGATTTTGTGCTTGTATTCATATCTTGGAAAAGTTCTACAGCTCCTTGTTCTTAGATGAGAAGCAGAATAGTGGATGGCCCCGGCCACTCTTTCAACCTTTGCCCCCAACTCCTCATTGCTGTTCCTGCCTTCCTACAATCACAGACTTGGAGCCCCATCAGATTCCTGACCTAAACCCTAAAACTATAAACGCATCTAGGCTGTTGCAATCTGATGTAGCCACTAGAACAAAGTGGAGTGCTGGCATCCACCTATGTTCTATTTCTCTCTTTCTTTTAGCCTTAAATGGACAGAGAAGATGGATTGGTTTTTTTTACATACATTTGCAAGGCTGGGCTAAAATATCTATCTGTATTGTTTTTAGAATCAAACTGCTAGGGATGATTTTGGAGAATTTTGAAAAATCACTTTTTTGCTTGGCTTTTTTAACCGCATGCAACTTCCACAGTCTTAAAGCCACCAAAGGGATAAGGGAAGAATCAGCTTTTAGCCTACAACTGCTCCAAATATCTTAAAAGCACAAGGCAAGTTTATAGGAAATGCAGTGATATTGACAATATAAAACAATGGTGAGAACAAAGGAAAAGGCAGTACCTTCTTCCAGCTCGGACCAAATTTCGCCAATGACATTTTCAACCAAAAAGGTGCGGCTCTGCCGGTTACGCCGGATATGTTCTTTAGCTAGCGAATGGCAGGAATAAAATGACAAAATTTAAGAAAGCATGAGCAAGTATGCAGCAATTAAGTAAAAACACTGAATGCTGATTATTTGTTTATTTGTTAAGCACCAACTCTGATGCTTTGGGGTGAAAGTCTCAACTCCAATGCACATACATACCTTTGATTCTTTAACAAAAAAAGATTTCAGATGAGGCACTGATAGAGGTGGAGGCCCCACATTTTACATGAAGGAATGCAGTTTATGTTAGAATGGGGTTTTTTTTTTTGGCTCTTGGTAAATTACATTTGTGCCAGCAGAGGGCGTACATGAATCAAAGATTGGGCTAAATAATTTGTTGTAAACACGATGCACTTGATTTATGACTCTGGAAAAAAATGTTTCTGGGTGATAAGTTTGGTTATTTATTTCACAAATAATTAGAAACATGGAAAGCTACATTTCTAGCTTCTGTGTTTTAGGGTCTTAAGCACTGGGTGATATTTTCATCACACAATACTTGATCCTTTTAACGAGAGATGTTGAGTACTGAGAATGTTCTGTATTTTTTTAAAAAATGTAATTTACCACTAAGCAGTCACCTATCTAAAGTTAACAGGGAACGCACTAGAATAATTTCGGAAAATCAGTCTCAAACCAAGCATCTCCATGGAAAATCTCTGAAACAGTTGTACTGTAAAACACTTTTCAACTCTACATACCAATTATTTTCATTCCACATGATGGAGCTATAAGTATGAAATCTGTTTGTTCCAGAGATTCGCTTGAAAAGAGGAATCACTTTATCATGTATAAACAAACATGTATAAGCCAAGGGAAACCTAGTGTGGAAGCAGCATAATATAATTTCATAGCAGTTACATCTTTCTAGAAAGCAATGTATTGAGCAACAGATTGGACATAGAATCTAAGATTATAATCCTGTACCTGCTTAACTGTGAGTAAACCTCACTGAAATCAGCTGGACTTACTTCTGAGTAGATATGAATAGAATTGTGCTTTAAGTAAATTACATAACTAAAGGAGCATGGAATCATGCCAGACATCTCAAAATAGTTGTAAAATGGTAGCAGAGATACTGGGAGCAAAAGAAAGTGCATTCAGTGAGATGAATTAATGGCACAATTAATTAATGGGCGCGTTTCTGTGTGAAGCCTCTGAAATAAACAGGAGTGGGGGGTGTCCATTGAAATATATTATATATAATATATTTTATATTTATTATTTATTTATTTATTTATTTATTGTATTTTTACCCCGCCTATCTGGTCAGACGACCATTCTAGGCGGCTTCCAACACACATAACATACATGACAAAAAATATATAAAAATATAAAATATAACATCAATAGACAAATAATTCAAGATGGAGAAGGGAAAAGGAAAAGAGAAATAAAAAGAAGAAAGAAATCAAGTGTTCACTGGAGGGAAGGCCTGCGTAAACATCCAAGTTTTTAATTGGTTTTTAAAGGTGCCCAGCGAAGGGGCCGCACGAATCGCCGGAGGAAGGTTATTCCAGAGGCGAGGAGCTACCGCCGAGAAGGCCTGGTTTCTTGTTTTTTCCTTCCAGGCCTCCCTCGGCGTCAAGCTCCTCAGCCTCACCTCCTGACTCGATCGGGTGATCCGGGTAGATTTTGGTGGGAGTAGGCATTCCGCCAAATATCGAGGCCCTAAACCGTTTAGGGCTTTGTACATTAGCATTAAGATTTTTAAGTCAATGCGGAACCGAACGGGCAGCCAATGCAAAGTGTCCAGAGTGGGAGAGATATGATGATATTTTCTCACTCCACTAAGAAGTCTGGCCGCCGCGTTCTGCACCACTTGGAGTCTCCGCATCAACCTCAAAGGCAGCCCCACGTAGAGCGCATTACAGTGGTCTAATCTCGAGATTACAAGCGCATGTACCAAGGTAGTGAGAGCCCCAACATCAAGATAGGGTCGCAGCTGGGCTATCCGCCAAAGATGAAAAAAGGCGGTACGGACCACCGACGCCACCTGAGTTTCCATGGTGAGCGCCGGGTCGAGATGGATCCCCAAGCTGCGAGCCTCACTCTTAGCGGTAAGAGTCACCCCCCCAAATGAGAGAGAGTTTCCCAGACCGCTGATATATAGAAATATATGTCCATAGAAATATATATTGAAATATATTAGCATTTGGAAAGCTAAGGGTCAAAGAAATATAAGGAGCAAAGAAATATAACATGCATACAGTGGACCCTCGACTTACGGAATTAATCCGTATTGGAACGGTGGCTGCAGGTTGAAAAGTCTGTAGGTCGAGGCTCCATTGACCTACAATGCATTGAAAACCGATTAATCCGTAACCGGCCGTTTTTGGTCCATTTTGTTTGATTTTCCGGTCTGTAGGTTGATTCTCCGGCCGCAAGTCGAACCTAAATTTTGTGGCCAGAGAAGTCTGTAACTCGAAAAGTCTGCAGGTCGAGCCGTCTGTAAGTCGAGGGTCCACTGTATCATGCTCTATTATTTATTTTATTTATGCAGTAAAATATTTCAAACTCCCTATGCCAGATCAACAAGTCACACCTTATCCCCTTTCTGTTTTCTACATGTGAAAAACCAATGCATCTGCAAAGATGTTCCTGCTCGTGCACACAGTTCTTCTGTGGTCTTGCTCATGTGTGGTGCCTCCACTCAAAGCAGAGCCTCTCCTCTGCAGGCATGTTCTGTGGCTTTCCTCTTTCCTGTGACAATGAAGAAGAGAGGCAAAATGCTCCCCTCAAAGTTTTGTGAGTTTGGTCCATGAAAGTAATTTCTGGAAAGGGTTAGGGAGTCAAGGCACTCAATGATTTCACAGAGTCTGCTCTATCTGTTGTGAACACGGGCAGTTTGAATTTTGTATTAACAAAGTATTATATGAGTAACGGTGTAAGAAATATAACCCTGGAAATGTGAGGTGCAATTAACAGGGAAGTTTGAACAACGGTGAACTGCCTGGTAGAGATTGCTTCCAGACAAAGAGATACAACCTTGAAAATGGGGGGAAAGGGAAAAAGTAACAGTTTAAGTACCAATGGACTGAATGTCCATTGGAGATCACTCCAGATTGATTGGTGAAATCCTATCTAGTCTCATGAAACCTGCCTAGGTAGCAGAGTGTATGGAAAAGTCCATTGCGTCTGCAGCTGTGGCAACTCCTATAGAGAATGCATGGAGTTTGCCACTGAAGCAGAGTCACTCAGATAATGCATTGTCTGCTAACTTAAGAGAAAATGAAGATAAGACCTTATCAAGCAATTGTCCACTACTGAAGTGAAGTCTATGAGGTTTTGCATTAGTTGGCTGCTAATGAAATCTGTGAGGATAGTGGATGAATGCAAACAAACAAAGGTAAACAAAACCATCCTTGCCCTATAAATAGGCCAATGCAATGTAAGCTACAGAAGGAGAGAGAAAAGTCACAGGTAGATACTTTAAATGCTTAAAATGAATGTGATTATTAATCTTCTTATGCTCTAGATTTTAAGACAGTTAAATTTTCAAGGCTATTCATTTTTGAAGATATATTCCAAAGATGCATTAGGTCCTAAACACTTCATTTATTCATTTATTTATTGGAACTTTTATATTCCAATATTAAGATTTCTATGCTTCCCACCTGTATTTTTAAAGAAAAGTTATTATATTAATTCCTGCTTGCATATTCAATAAAAAAAAGAAAAGCATAATTCATCTGGACAGTTATTTGTGCATAATACATCTTCTGATTCACACTGCACACAAAACCTCTACATAGGGATTGTTAGCTATGATGGATTTCGTAGGCTGAATGGTTAAGGAGTGTTACAGTTTATATATAGTGCTCTGAGGGCTTAGTTCATGCATCATCTAACAACTTGATAGTAGTGTAAAAAATGTAACAGTCCCAAGCCCAGTTTTTTATGTGATAAACTCATCCCTGCTACTCCATGGTATACATGAGAATCAGGGTGGTCTCTTTTGAAGGCTTCTTGCTTCAAAAAGGGATGAGGGGACATGTGGAATGAAGTTCAGCACCGAATCAGAACATTAACCTATGTGTCATACCTGGTGTAAAGCCAGTGCCAATGGCCTCACTTGGGGTATAACCATTGACAGGTCCTTTGCTACTCAGGTCTATCATCTGATGAAGACGGAGCTTCCGGCAGTAGATTGATGCAGCCTCTGGTTCCAAGGCAATTATCAGTTGCTCAGGATTCTCAGAGGAAGCCATTCCTGCCTGCAAATAGAGAATAGTAAACCAAGGGCAGGGGGCAGGGGAAAGAACATGGAATAATCAATTGAACAAACAGCTTTGATTTCTGACTTCATAATGAAGTCATTTGTTAAGGCTGATTTGCCCTTTATTACCCTTGTTATTGTATGTTAAGTGCTGTGGTTGAGACAGAGATCTAGTTCATAAATGAGAGTAATATGTGGATATTCATTACTGAATATAGTAACAGTCGTGCATATGATACAGGGTGATAAGGAAAGATATGATGAAAATAAGATTATATTATCTATTTTTTAAGTATCTAATTTTCATTGGAGATCCCAGGTTCCTAAGAGGAAAGTAGATTTGTGTTTTTTTTAAGGTGGTCTCATCTCTGCTGTTCTTCCACAAGCAGGAAAACATCTTTCTCTTCAGACAAGCTTTCTTTTAGTGACTGGCTGCTTAAGAGGTATTTTTAAAAAAAAAAAATGCAATGGTTGGTATTTTTGTTGTTTTTAAATCTGTTTTAGTAATATTTTTATCTAATTTTTAAAATATAATATTCATTTAATTCATTTAAAATATTTGTATAACTTACTGTTTTTAGCTTTCAGATCTTACCTTTTAAATGATTTAAGCCAACTTGGGTCCTTTTTTAGGAGAAAAGTAGGGTAAAATATTTTATATAAATAGATTAAATAAATAAATAATTTTTTTCTACTTGGCCAGCATTAAATAAAACTATCCTTTCAGATTGCACCTGTCCAGTATTGTTTTGATTTGCTTATTGAATTTATATGTTGATCTCCCATGAAAAATGCTCAAGGCAGCACATGAAGATGAAACACCAAATAATGTAAACCAAATCTAATTTCCATGTTTAGCACCATGGTAATAATTATCTGGCTGCTGAGATACATCCAGAATATTTTAACTTCTAATTACTCTCAAAATTTGATCAGGCAACAATGAGGGCCAGAAACGTGGACACACTGAAGTAAAATTGCAATCTAGATTGTTGTGATCACTGATCTGCCACTAAGAATACAGACAAAATGGATACAATGAGTAGGTGCAAAAAAGGAATAAGATATTTATATGCAGCAACAAATTCATAAGCTTACTACATGCTGAATATCTAATGTTACCAACATGATGACTGAAAAGATGTGACCAACTGCTCCTGTGTAGAACATGCCAATACATAAAATTTTGCCACCTTGGAGAAGCACTCCAGCTTTCAGCTTCAGAGGCAACGGTAGTTTCACATTTTTTGTGGCACTGCTCACACATCTGCCCTTGCTCACATCCACTCAAGGCTTAAAGAGAACAAGCTGTATTATACACTTCTATAATAAAGACAAGATGTATGTGCAGTGACCCTTCAAAGACTGAAGATTTGGAAATCTTGAGGAAGGTGCTAAAGCTTGAAAGATGACAAGTACTGAGTGAATATTTCTGAGAAGCCATTTTTCTGGGAAACAATATGAGAGCTTTCTATTTGTTTATGTTATGTTACGTGCTATCACCAACTTATAGCGGCCTTAATTGGGTTTTCATGGTAAATGAGATATTTAAGGAGTTGTTTTGCCAGTTTCTATGGCTGAGTGGGGACAAACCCAGGTCTTTTGAGCCCCAGACTTGCACTCTATCCATTACACTACTCTATGCTACTAACATGCATTGGGTTTACTTTCTTTTTTTGCTCTATTAGAAATTCATTTTGCAGAAAGCCATTTTGCACAATTATTTCCAAAATGGCTTCACCAGTTTTGGAAACAACCTCCCCATGCCGCAGGATGATGCTGGCCACAAGGGCATTAAGGAAAATGCAAAGGATGGGCAGGTTACCAAGGCAGTTGCTGTCATTTCCATGTGCCGTGGCAGTAGGGGAAAACGACAAACTGTTTAGGAAAAAATAGTGAAACTATTCTACAACTAGGGTTGAAACTTGCTGGGAGGTTTTTCCCAACCCTGAGAAACCACCAGAGAGCCCCACAATGGTAGGTAAAAGTCACTGTGAAGAAAGAGAGATAGGAGCCAGGCTGACAAAACAGTCACTCTTGTTACCACTTCCAGTAGCAGTGCAAAGATTTAGGAAGAAAAACACCCAAAGCTATGCTACAACCACCACTAAGATTGAGTCTCACCTCTGAGAAGTTTCTGGAAGATTTCTTATCCTCTAGTGAAATAGTCTCCCTCTCTCCCATTTCTCTTTCCATAAATAGTACAAAGAGTTTTGAAATGAAATTCATGGGCAGCCACAGTTAAAACAGGGACCCTTTGACTCTTCAGATCATGTTCGACTCTTGACTCTCATCATGACCAGCCATGAGTGATGATGGCAGCTGTGGCCCAATGATCACATGAGAGCTAGAGATTCCCCACTCACTATTTTAAAAACTGTTCAGTATTTTTCAACAGCTCAGTCACCAGAATAAATATTTTCCTTCCAGTATTCCAGATGTTGTTGGACTTCAACTCCCATCAGTATTAGCAGGCATAGCCAATGCTGAGGAATGATGAGTGTTCAATTCCAACCACATCTGGATGGCAAAATGTTCCTCATCCTGGTTCTAAAATGTAGAAAAAGAAATTGTTCTGTTAATTATGTGATGTAAAGGTGGATAGAACTTATGGCAACCCAAACAGAGTTTTCAAAATATGTGAGATGTTTAAAGAGTGGTTTTACCACTGCCACTCCACAGTGAGTTTCGAAATCTGAATGGGATTTTGAACTCAAGCCTTCTAACAGGAATCTATTTGTGATTACCTGCATACATTTGCTGGTGCTACACTCAGGCAAGAAGGATTAGGCAATTCGATTTTGCAACTGATCGTGTGGTTCCCATTGAGCCAACTCTACAATGTGGTCGTGGAAGAGTTTTGTGAATAGCACTTTTGCCTTTGTGTGATTAAAGCCACTACTTGTGTAACATCAAATTACACAAGTGTAACTGCTCATCAGGATTTCAGCCTCTGAGTCCTGCTTGGTCGCCTTATCCAGTGCATCACACTGGCTCCCACTAACAGGAACTATCAAGGGAAAAACAGGCAGATGTGTTGGGATAAACCACAGTGTTCCTTTCTCTGAGCTTTGATCCTTATGCCTTTCCCCAAAGTATCCCCAAGTTCCTTTGAGCTAGCTGGATAGCTCAGTGTTTTGGACCTGGGGTTGTGAGTTTGATTTCCTACTGTGCATCCAGGAAAAAAGCCAGGCTGTGTAGTTTTGGGCAAGCTGCCAAGTCCTAGAGCATTGCTTCTGAGTACTGTACTTTATATCCCAGAAACCCTGGCAAGATTCACCATAAGTCACAATCAACTTGATGGCACACTATTTAAGTTCCTTAGCTCTGCCATGTGTGTCAGTGGTCCTCATTTAGCAGCTAAGAGAGGTTGCAGGAAACATACTGAAGACTTTAGACAAACTCTGTGCTAACATATCCTGGACAAAAAAAAGCAAACCTTGACACAGAAATGGGCAAATAGTAGCACCACATGTGGCCCCAAAACTTGTTTTTGGTATATCTGGCCCACTTCAGACTCCACTCCCCCCACCAAAGAGGTGGTTTTACCCAGCAAAAAAAGGAATGTTGCTCATATTTGAGATATGTTACAGAGCCCTGTCCCCTGGCAATATCTAACACTCAGAAATGCACATGTTTCAAACCTGCTAGTGGACTTCTGTCTACTTCCAGTTATTTATTTATTTTCTCTGTATTTTCTCATTTCTGGCAATCTGTTCAACCCCTAGAAGATATCTGGGCCTGGCTCCAGGCCCTCAGCCCCCCAAAGCTGCCTACTCTTCCTCAATAAAACCTTTCAAGAGAAGCCAGTTCTAAGCAGTTTAATACCACTGTGCCATCTATGACTTCCCTTTCTCTTCTATTACATGCCATCAGTTTGATTCTGACTCATGGACACCTTAGTAATGATAGCAGTAGAATTAGACCCTCACAATTTTTCTAACAAGGAGAGAGACATTATTCTTCTCAGTGGTAAGTCATATTTTTCACCACAGTGATGTGGCTTCAGTTGCTTCCACAATCTCTACAAACCTATGCTGGCCCTCCAGGTGTCATTAGACCGAAATCCCCAGCAACCCAACAATATCTTGCCTGCACTTTGCTTTCCCCATCTATAAACAGACACACAGATATCGACAGAGACACAGAAACAAATATATTGGTGCAATGGAGGAAGTCTGTGACAATTTTATTTTATTCCAGAAAGGGCACAGGCTGAATAAAATAAAACTTTTATACACATCACTAATGTAGCTCATGTGGTTTGTATAAGCCTTTTAATATCAGAGGTCATAATAGGCAAGAAAGCTCTAAATGTTTCCAAGTATTTAGGAGAAGCAGGGGCATGTCCTTCCTTCCTTAAGTGCCTGAGCTATTAGCAGTTAGCTATGTCACATATGCAAATGTAGGGCTGAAGTAAGTATTCCATTAGTCTGGCACTTGGTATATTTGTGCTAATCTAACGGTAGCAATTAGTAGGTGTAAATTGAAATTTGTTAGCACATATTTCTTGTGCCATGCATTTTAACACCCTGATCAATTAAGCTTCCTTAATTAATTATCCCTTCAAAATATTGCAATCTTATACCACATTATACCTTCATAACAAACATTAGTGCTTATGTAGAAAGTAGAATTTAGAAGTGAGAGTATCACCGGAAGAATCACATCCACAAAAACATGCAGTAATAACACCAATCCATTCACTGACAACAATCTGTCTCTCCCAGCAAGTGACAATTAAGTGGATTTCCCCCCCTTCCCCCTAATACTGCTAATGTGGTTTAATTCCCCCAGCTTTTGATATTCTGCAAGCAGAAAATAAAGTACAGCAGGGACAGCCTGCAGTTTTTGATTACCCCTTGCCTTTGTTCCCAGAGATCTTTCAGTCTTTCCACTGCAAATGTAGGAATTAGCAACAAACGGATAACAACCATAATATGCCCACTGCAAATATCAAAAGTTTCTACTAGTACAAAATCCTGTAATTACCTTTCCTATGAGAACTACTGGGAATCCTGAATGGAAACTTTTCTTTTTCCTCTGAAAAGGACACCCGTAGCTGTAAATGTGGTAAACACAGAAACCAGAATATCCATTATGGAAACTAAGAGGATTGTGGACATAATTCTAGCTGTAGAATTCACATTTAACTTGCCACAGAATATAGAAGCCAAAATCCTATTACTGGTCTGATTCAAATGGCATAACTTTTGGCGGTGAATTGCCTTATGTTAAAAAGTCAGTGTGTAGTCATTGATTAAATATTGAGTTGCACAACTCAATATGCAACAGATAATGTCTACAGTGACTCTGGAACTTATAGCGGTCTGCTGCCCAAAGTTACATCATTACAATATGCCAGCAACAGGATTTTGGCCAGAATATTTTTACTGGAGTAGTGGCAGGTTATGGAAGAAGAGTATAAGAGGATTGGAGATGGAGATGATGATGTTTATATGTCATTTCTATGCCAACGTCGTCCCAGTGTAGGGAGTCAAGGAGCAAAGCAAAATGTTTAAGAACAAAAATGTCATGGACATCTTTTCTATTCAGTGAGACATAGGCCTCATTCAGGCCTTCCAAAAAGGGTTACTATAAATGTGTGTGGTGCTGATGGGGAGCATTAGCCTTATGCTCCCAGTCATTAGCCTCTGCTACACATGGAAGCTCTCCACAGGATCAGGAACAGCAACTTCTCAGGGTAGAGAGGTGTGATGGAGGGTAACGAATTCACATTCTTCTCTTCTTGAGTTTACTTAAACTGGGCAACAGGATGCCTGGACATGGCTTTAGTTACGCCTGTGATATAGAGTTTTAAAAAAATAAAAAATAAATCAGGTCTATAATGTGAAGGAAATGGGGATGTATTTATATGAGACTGATACCCTGCCTTTTCCTCACAAAATGGGACTGAAGGTGGCTAACAGTAAAATGAACAGAGCACATACAAGTTGAAAACACAAATTGGATGAATCAAAATAAACAACTTTAAAGGAAATTAAGAACTCTTTTTTTTTAATGGAGCACATAACTATATTAAAAGATCCCTTAGCTTTAAAACAGTGTAATTGCCAAAAAGACCTGTCAGAAGAGGGCTAGGGCCAGAACTGGGCTAAAAGGTCTGTTAGCTGCACAAAAACAAGAACAGTTGGCAAATTAGAAAACATAATTGCAATCTCTCCCATAAGATGGCAACAATACTTTATAGACATACTCTTTGTCACAGTGCCCATATGTTACTTCAGTTCTGATGGTTCCTACTAAATATAACTACACTGGGCAGGAAATGGCATTCTCCATGGTGTCTCCATTGTTGGGGTGTTTCCTGTCCGGAATATACTGAAGAGTAAAATTTAGAAACTACCTCAGGCAGAAGAATCTCACATTTAAGCACTCAGTCCTTTTTAACCATCATGCCTGGTGCTGTATGATCGTAGAAATGCCTTTCCATTTTAAAAAGTAAAAATACATTATTTTTTCATTTTTGTTACTTTGTTGCCAAAGCTGCTTATCAATATATCTCAGAGATGTATAAAGCTAACTATTACACACAATTGGTCAGAATCTTGTTGAAGATTTATCATTATGTGTTCTCAAGTCCCATTTAACTTATGGCAGCCCTGATACGTTTTTCAAGGTATGGAAGATATTTAAGGATTGCCACACATACCCAATGGGTTTTCCATGGCCTAGCTGGGATTTGAACTTACATCTCTGGAGTCCTAGCCTGTCATTTTATTCACAACAGTACACTGGTTCTCACTGTAGATTTAACCCAGCAATAAATCTAATAGCATAACCTGCAGCAGCAAACTGCCACTAATTAACAAGTTATGGTTTGCATTTCTATTTGTGTGCCAGTCCCATAACTTAGTACATAACTAGGAAAGCAAGCAGCAACTCATAAATATGTGGAAATTCACTGCTGCAGTCTATGCCATTATACTTAACACCAGTATAATACTACCCCCATGACTCAGACCATGGTCTGTAGGAATGGTTTGTTTGATTGTATCCTGTACTGCTTCCATGGAGGAGCTTGAGCAAGTGGGGTTGAGAGGCAGGATAATCATGTGGGGCAACGTGGCTCAGTGAGGATCTGTTTCTGCAGTCATAGTCCACAACCCTAACCACTATGCCACAGCAGCTGAGAGAGAGATGGGGCCCACATTATCCTGCTGTTCCAGATTCTGGTGCAGCTACTTTCCCACTAATGGGAGCCTCAGAGTAGCATCACCAATTAAGTCCTTCTGTGATTGGATGTCTTGGTGCAGGTGGGTGGGACTTTCATGTGCAGACTGGAGAATGGAAGTTTTCCTTTCAGTCTCCTGGCACTCTTGAAAGCCACCCTGCTTTGCAAACAGACATCCTGTTTTTTTGTCCGTCTTCCCAGCCCTGCATCCCTATATGGTTATGGTTTGTTACTTACATTGGTATGTTTCTGTGTTGTCTTTGTCATAGCTTTATTGACAGAGTGTGGGCGTTAGGTTGGATGCAGTTTTTGGGGGATGCACACTCACCCTCTTTTGGGAATCCTTTTGAGGCATCTTGGGGCTGTAGGTTATCACACCATGCCTACCCTGGGGATTGTCAACCTGCCTTCACTTCCAGGTGATGAACTATTCAATCTTATCTATGTTGTATTTCCTAATAAGTGGGTGTGCAAAGGACTGCAACCTTGTTTAGATAGATTTCTAAGCTACTTTTCCTCTATCACTAACCAAAGTGACTTACATACAACCAGATATAAATAGTCAATGAAATGACAACAGCACTTACAGAACATTCTACTTATTAAATTAGGGCTTGGGAACTGTGGCCTTCCATGTATCTTATGGACTACAAGTCCCATAGCTCCCCACCAGCATTTATGGTGCATAGGGCTGACTAAAGCTGCAAGTCAAAAAATCTACCTGTGTATTAAAATAACATGACATGAAGTTCCTTTAAAGATGAAAAAAATTCCTTGTTTAGCTAGGAGTGAGAGGAATTCATTAATAGCAAGGATTATACATTCTTAACAGCTCTGATATTTTACTTCATGCTACTTATTTAAATTTATTTATTTGAAATATTTAATACAGAATACAGAATGAGCACTATCACCTTCTGGCTGCACTCTGAATACAATTTCCAGGTGTGCAAGCAAGGGGTATAGCACATCTGTTTTGCATGCACAAAGTCCCCATCTGTCATCTCCAGGTAGGATTAGGAAAGCTCCCTGCCTGAAACCTTAATGTTTTGCTGCCTGTTAGGGTAGACAAAACCTAGCTAGACAGAGCAACAGCGTTACAGTAAAATTCTAACTTACCCAGATGTCCACAAACCAAGTAAGGCGACATTAGGCCAGCTGAAATTGTGCTAAATCCAAAAATCCTCCCAACCTAGGAATGTGCAAAATTACTCAGAATTATACATGCCCTGGCCTAATTTTGTTACGGCACTACGGTAGTGTCCTTCAGCCAGAAGTAGTCTGAATTTGGAGTAACTCAGCTCCTCCTTCATCAAATTTCTCTGGCTCTTTTTTGGCTCTTTTGCTGGTAGCTCTTAATCAGCAGAGCAGTTCTGCTACAAGATCTCTGGGATCAGTTGACAAAAGTAGTCTTCTACCACCATGCAACATACCTTCCATTCCTGGTTCAGTGAACAAGGATAGTGAACAGGGGTTCCCTGCTCTGAATAGGAATGTTAGACAGTGAGAGCACACAAAATACAATGCAAGAACTGATAAGCCAACTAGTATTCTGGAGCCTGTAGAATATTTTAATTAGATAAATGATTTGCTTTGACTACATCTGCAAATGAACCTCTTTCCTTCATCAGTTCTGTAAATATTTCTTCAACGCCTTAAATCTTTTGCAAGATTTTCTACTAGTATGTGGTAAAAAGTCCAGCTAGGGCACATGCTGCAGTTCAAGAATTTGTAATGAAATGTATTTACTCTGCTCAATCAAACACAAGACACCCCTTCCTGTCAAGAAAATAAAAGTTCCCAGTAATCTTAGTGGCAAGTAAGCACCATTGAATGCAATAGGTATGACCTGTGAATAGACAGATATGCATAGGATTTAACTGTGAGCCTGTGAACGTTTTTTAACTGTGAGAACTGTGAACGTTTTTTTGACAATAAACGTTCATCTCCTGAATTTCAGTTCAAGAAAGTGGAAAGGCCAGAAATTTCCAACTGTTACTTTAGCACAGGTTTGTCATACAACCTGAATCTTTTCTTAAAACCATCACAGTGAAAAGTCAACTTCAAAGTCACCAAACCCAAACCAATTTCTCAGTCCAATGTTTTATTAAAATCATTCCTGAGGTGGTTTGAGTAGGGTCTTCTTCACAGAGAAAAGATTAATGAAAGCAATCGAAATAGAATACAAAAAATTGTAATGTCTTCTCTTGGGAAATGTAGACTAGCTAAAATTTTCTCAAGTGAATATAACTTCCCCCTGCCCCAGTCTCCTACTATGCCTTTTCATGTCGGCAATTCTTTTCCCTTCAATGTTTCAAGGAGTCATATGATGTCAGTAGCCATAACTATGAAAACATAAAGAATTATTGCCCTCGTGTTGGAGATGTAAGAAAGAGAAGGGTACATATTTACATATGTGGTGGACAGGTGAAATGAGGGACAAGGAATGGACAGTGATTTTCAAAGAGATAAAGGAAATTATGGGTATTGAAATAGAAAGATGTCCAACAATAGCTCTGTTAAATATGATTGGAAATATTCAATTAGAATTGGAGGGGGAGAATTAATCATTATTATGTTAGCAGCAGCAAGATTGATATTTGCAAAGAACTGGAAAAGCAATAATCAGTTTAACATCAAGGACTGGTACAAAAATGTGGAATATGGCTATTAATGATAAATTAACTTGTGAATTGCAAGTTAGAAAGGGAACATTGAAAACAAATTGTTTTAAGGAGATGTGGAATGTTTTTTTTTAACACATGTTTGTTTAAAAAAAAGTGTCATACCACAACACAAGAATCATTATATTTCTGGAGAGAGATGGGGTACATAGGGTAAAATACAAAACAAAACAAAGAAGAAGGAAAACTCATTTTGAGTTATGTTTGTATTTCATGTTTTTGTTGTTAAGCTTTGTTCTTTTTGTTAAAAATAAAATTTAAAAATTAAAAAAAAAAACCCCAAACCCCATAATTATGAAAACATAGCTCATGATAACTGTACAGAATTAGCACTTTGGAAAATATCTGTGAAAGAAAAGTACAATGAGAGATACTGGTGGTAAAATTACTTGAACGGGATTTTGATATGCTATTAATCCTGAGCCCATAAACAGAGTCTCTGGAAACAAAACACCATAATATTACCACTAGGTAAAAAATCTTCCTCAGATTCAGAAGCATTAATTTGCACTAGCCATGGCAAATGTTTAGGCTTAATGCATCATAAAGCATTCTCTTTCTGTTTCAGTTCTAGTTCTTTTGCTGCTGCCAAAAATATTTCAGTTTTTCACACTCTGCTTAGTCTTGAGTTGTATAGGAATTATTTTTCCTATACAGTATTTGGGCAGATTGTATTTACAGTAGAGTCTACATCTATCACTGTATTTGATATAAACGCAGTTCACGCATTTTTGGTAATTCGTGTGGAGAAGTGTAATCTAAATAAGAGAGGCTCCACTACCTGTTGTACTTTCTACATAATCTAGAACTCTGAAAAAAACAGGGTTTCTGATTACTTGGAAAAGCTGCCCATATAGAAGATGGATTTGACTTCAGACTATCACTCTCAATTTGAAGAGAACTGGAAGGGGAAGGGCCCAACCTGCTCCTTCTTCTCATTCACTCAGATTAACCCCATGCTGAACACCTGAATTGAGACATGGCAGATATGTTGCTTCTGACGTATGTTCAATTTCACTTAAAGTCTGTATTTTAGACTCTCTGTTTTTTGGAACAGATATTTCTAGAATGCCATTTTCTAGTCCATAGCATCTTCTGCCTTCTTTCAGTGCTGTCCACCCAATATCTGAATTTATTTTATTTTCCCCACAGTTCCTGAGATATTTTCCCCAGATTGGCCATGCTGGCTGGAGAATTCTACAACTGTAATGTCTCCAAAATCCTCTTATTCTCCCATCTTTTGACTTGACATTTTGCTCAAAAAAGGTATGGAAAGCAGTTTACAATAATACACTATCTAAACATTTTACAACTCAATTACTGGTGCTTTTATATTATCACTTCATTGTGATTTTTGATGTAAATTCTTAATTAAAAGCTCCATTTTAACTCAGTACTTAATAGTCTGGTCAATAAACACACACCCACAGTCAAAATAATAATAGTAATAGTAGTGATCATAGTCATAATCATAACAACAACACCAAGAACTATCACCACCACAGATGCAGACATTTTTCACCAACACTCTATTGTGCCACAAATGGGGAATGCTGAGAGATCCTCAGTCTACTTATCTCTTTAAAATACAAGTTTCCATTCCACAGGCACACATGCACACAAACAGCAGGCAAGCAACAACAGACAAAGATAACACACGAGTCTCTAATGTTTCAGCTTTACCTACAACCGTGTCCTTCCATGAGAACCTTTAAGTGATTTGCTCCTGGTATTAGCATTAGCAATCCCACAATACAGACTGTTGAGAAAAATGTTGCTCAACATTAGAGACAAGTACAACGGAGTCAGAGGGATTACGATGGCTCTAAACAAAAAGTTAGAGGATACAAACATTTAAAATAACGTGCAATGCGTAATCACTGCCAGTGGATTGTGTAATTCTTGCTAGCTACAAACAATCAACTACATGATATTCTGGGGTGGGTGGGTGGGTGGGAGGGAAGAGATACATACATCTAAAAATGGCAGAGACACAAACAAATCTACAATAGTCTTCATAAATCACTTAAGTGAAACAATACTGGACTCAAAAATGAATCACCAAATTATGTCAGACTTCCTAAATATTGAGGAAGATAGTGATCAGATGGGGAAAAATTGATATGTGTTCTTGAAAGTACAAAGTGAAAATCACTTTCTTCTTTCCCCACAACACTCTTATCATTGGTCTATATATTGAAACAGAAACCAGGTGAGGTAATAAGACTATATGAAGTATGGATCTAGAATGAACAGGAACTGCCTAAGATACAGATTTTTGTGCAGGCAGAATTTCCCCTTCTCTTCTATAAAAGAAATTACTCCATAGATATGTCACAATTGCATGAACCAAATATCCCCATCATAGAAAATAATGGGAAACACCAGGACATCAAAGGTGGGTTGGGTGGATCATGGTGACTAACTGTATTTTCAGGAATTAATTTCTCAATTTTTTAAAAAAACCCAACAAGCACAAACACTCTTTTTGGCTAATATCTAAAACTACACATCTGCTTTGTTTTCTCCATGCCACAGAAAGTGTTGTTTCAATGCTTAGACACCCACAAACTACACTGTGCCAGTACTGTACTGGTGACCCTCACTAATTCACAATGGCAGTATGGGAAATTAGTTGCCTGATAAAGATCACAATCCAAGTGATGAGGCTGTCACACATGTCGGCTTGTGACTCTACAGGTAGGTTTGTGGATAACCCTGTTTAATGTTTAACCACAGCCAAACTAAACATCGCAAGGTAGGCATGGAATTCTCAGGATGATCTGTCTTTTAAATAAAGAACAGTTGTGGGAGATGACCAGTTAAAGTGGGGGAAGAGCTTGCCCACTGCCTGGTTTTCTAACCAGGAAAAAAAGACATATACTGTATATCAATATTCCTTCCCATAAGTGGAAATGCAGTTTGGGAAGGGTTGTGTGGCCAAGAAAGAAGTGGCCACAGAGAAAGAATCAAGTGAACTCTGGCTCCCCGCTCCTTTTCCTTACATTTAAACATGTAGGTCCCCATGCCTGCTTTTCATTAAAACGAAGGCATAAACATTGGGAGAGTGTTGCACTTTATCTACTGTGTAGCTTCTAGTATGAATGTTTCAGACAGAATTGTCTGAAAGCCATGATTCATACAGAATGGAATTCTTATTGATATTGTACACTTGATGATAGAACCTGGGGGGGGGGGGAGAAATCCTTTTTTGACTACATGTCCCAGAATCCCTCAGCCAACAGGGCTGGTCTCGGGGGGATTCTGGCAGCACAAAGTCATGAAGATCAGCTTTGTCGATGGAAACCTTCATAGGAATCTTTAAGAAGCCATGCAGGCTTTCACCTTGGCCATGTGAAGGTGAAATGTGTCTCTGGGGAAGGGACACAGTCACAATTACAAAACCTACCCACAGCACCCTTGCCCCTTAATCCTCAATCTCCCTATGTGGGGAAAAGAAAATACTGCAGGAGGCTTCTACTTGTGTTCACCTGAATGCAAGCTGGAAGCTTCCATTTGATCAGGAATCCTGTTAAATCAGGATTACTAATTGCAAATGTGAATGGAAGATCCTTTCAGACTACCCCCCCGGAACACCACCACCACAGGAACTGCCTTTTGAAACATTCAGCTTGCCCCATCCCCACAACAATACACTCTGCATCATTTTTCTTTTGCCAGTGTTAATATATTCCCATTATGACTGTATGTGAAAGGAAGTATTCTAGGAATCTGCATAGTTCTGGTGGTTCTGTACAACATAGACTCAACTCTCTGATACAGAATCCATTGATAGTTATGCCCGTTTTCTTTTCTTCTTCTTCTTTTAAAAATACCCCCAATGCTTTATAAACCTTATCTTTCTGCAGAAAAGTTTGGAAACTGCATGGTGCTTACTCTAGGTTCATGAATCCAAAAGGAATGCACGTGGACTCTTCTGTCAGTGAACACGAATGCTGCATTTCATGCAACTCCTGAGACCTCGTGAGAATTTCTTCTTGCCCCATGTTATTTTCAGTGCCTCTCAGTGTCTATCAGGAATGCCAAATTCTGCACATCCTTCCCTCCCACTGGAATAAGAGTGGGTCATTATATCACGGTAGAGAAACAGGACTGTTTTTCTCCCATGAAGAAACAAAGTATGTACAAAGAGGTTGTGGCTCTAGGTCCACTTTGCCTACACCAAGCATCCTTGCCCTGTTTCCATCTCATATTAACACGGGCATTTGAGGAAGCCTACCTGTAGAGACGGCCCAAGACATTTTGCTGCCTGTGGTGGACAAGATGCTGCTCCTTCTCCAGTCCAGAAGCTGATTGGACAGATTTCTGGGTCCAGGACGGTTGTGTAGTATACATAGTAATGTCTTCCAATCAAGGGAAATCAGTGGAGAATCTACGAGGAATAGCTTGGAGACTGCCACTACTGCTTCCCTCTTCCAGCCCCAACTCCATTCCCTGGACTGTTGCCCCTGCCTGTATGCATAAGCCTCCATACACACATAGGCTTCTGCAGATCATGGAACCCAGGCTTTGTACATGGTTTCAAAACCCAGGAAATGGCTGCACATGGTTTCCTCCTCAAACATTTACTGTGCTAGATACTAAGAAGGGCAGAGATATAGCTCCTTTCCAAATGTTCTGCGCCATTATACAAGCAATGTGTGAAAGAAACTTTGGGTTGACGACAAAATTATGTTTCCTAGTTTCATAATTTGACCTACTTGTGTAGAGATGGAGACCCTTGTGCTTATTTAATCTAGTCAGTTCTTCACTTCAATTAAAACATGACAATGAGGCTCTTTCTATTTCACCATGTTGAATGCTACTATCACATAACATTCCTCTCTCTCAACAAGAATGGGAGCTGTGCATAAGCAGAGAAGAAAGACTGGGACTAGGCTGACATCTACTGATGTGATGCAATAGACTTCCATTTTTAAAAGGATAGAACTTCAATTGGACGACTTAGCAAAACTTGCAAACTAAGCAGGCTCTGTCTCAAGTGAGCCTGACCATGATAAGCCACCTTGTTCCTAAACTGAGATGTCTTGCCAATGACACATTGGCCCAAACCCTCTTGCATAATTTAATTAGGCAAAATTATGTCAGTGGCAGATTGCCACTAATTAAAGAGCCCCAACTTCAGTTCCACATTGCTTCAACTTTGTCTCATTGCACATGACCCAGAATCAAAGCAGGGACACTGCATATGCCCAGGAGATTCAGATTCATGTTGCTTCCTGAATAGGGGAAATGGTGGCCTAGGATGCTTTCACAGGAAGTTTTCAGCAGGAAGATCATGTCATGTATGTCATCCCAAATTCTATGAATAAGGCAAGGAAATTGTATGATAAAAACTTTGTTTGGAAACACTTCTAGACTCCTGATGTGGCTCAGAAACAACCTTTAATTCTTAGAATTCCAAAATTCAAGCACATATGTGCCTGATTCCTTCACAGCAGAGAGCCTTTGAAAATTTGTTTTTGAAAGGTGTCACCTTAAAGACTTATAGTTTTAACCCACAAATGCTTATGCCAAATACATCTTGTTTATCTTCAAGTTTGATTACTCTTTGCTGTTCTTGTTACAAGAGACTAGCCCCTTCAGAAAATCTTATATTCTTCTCTGCTTCAATTTTCAAATGAGCTTACCTATTTCTATATCTTCCATTCATGTTTCAATGGACTAAGTGCTCTGCACATTTCTACCTGTGTAGGCACTTTATTCTCAAGTCATTTTTAAACAACTGCGATATTCTTAATACCAAAGGATGCCAGCATGGTAGTGTTTGATCGCAGCATTTTTCCGATTTAAAATATATGCTGTGTTTAAAGCCACCCCCTCTATTTTGCCCCAGGTAATGCACATTAATAATCTTACCTTGTATGCAGCATGTCTCATAAATTGCTTTGCAGGCTGCTTCCAGATAGCTGGCACTGTGATGACCCATCGTATTTCAGAGTTGTCAAACCCTTCACCTCCTTGATCGGTCAGCTCCTAGAATAAATGGAAGTAAAGTTGCGATGCGAGGCTAAATTGATACCAGTTGTTTTCAAAAAGTGATACTTTCTAGCGGCTTCTGTGAAAATAATAGGCGCTTTTCATGTTTTGCGATGTTGTGTCTACATCAGGCAGTTTAAAATACTGACATGTTAAGAATGCCTACAATGTCAAAGCTGTTGTTTTAGTTACACCTTCTCAAGGAGGCCCATAGAAAAATGTGCAATCAGGAAGGGCAGGTTCTTCTCTAATAAAAAGTCCAAAATCTGGCAAAAAAAGAGAGAGGGGGTTATTTTATGTGTGTTTTTGTAGTCAAGGTGGTAGGATGTTCTAAATGCCCTAAACAAACTCTTCCAAGCATTGATCAGGCTGCAAAGTACTTGCTTTCTTACTAACAAATACCACACTCTACTACACTTTATATATTTTATAAGAATGTTCATGAATGGAATGGAGCTATGAGCTGATTGGACTGATTCCTTGATGGAGAGGTTCTGTTTTGTATGTAAGAGGGGTGTATGAGCTAAAAGGGTTTAAATTATAAAGAAGTAAAGGCTTATGGGTGTATGTTAAATAATCTGACAGCTTGGACTTTGTTCTTAAAGTTTACCTTATACCTGTCAACTGAACCTTTTTATTCCTTGTGTGTATGTGTTTTCACTAATAAACGTCTTGTTGGTTTATGAAACCCTGCTTATTATTTTTAGATAAAGCAGTCACAAGACATTATACCTATACATAGCACTGGTCAATGCTTGGACACATGGTTTATGTAGTGTCAACAAAGCAACTAAGGCCATATGCTCCACCAGAAGCATTATAATCTCTTTTAAAGGGCTACAAAAAGAACAGCAGTATATAAGGGCCTCAAATGTGATAGGGATAACTCAGAAGAAGGCATCCTTGTTCACAAATTCAAAGAGCAACATCAAACTTATTGCAGAGATAGGGAATGACTGTCATTTAGGTGGTGGCACATACGGGCAGAGAAGGTGTGTGAGTGACACCATATGAAATTGCACAATGGACACAAAGATAAAGGCTATCTAGCTGAACTTACCATGTTTATATTACTAGAATCATATTCTACCTTTTCCTACTTATTGCTACCACTGATATAGCATCCCACCAAAA
The DNA here is from genome assembly GCA_037013535.1 of Intellagama lesueurii. Lineage (NCBI taxonomy): Eukaryota > Metazoa > Chordata > Lepidosauria > Squamata > Agamidae > Intellagama > Intellagama lesueurii. Next base: position 202,826,037 of record JBAJHW010000003.1, on the reverse strand, counting down.
CTGGACAGTGGTTTTCATTCCAATCCAGAAGAGAAGGAGACACTCTGTTCTACCTCTTGGCCTCCACGTGAACCATAAAGTATTGCAGCAGATACTGTATATAAAAAAGATTTAATGGCAATTGCATGAACAACAGCAAACTGAGTAGTGGAGGCCAAATTGTGGAGACAATGGTGAGGACTGGCAGTGTTAAAAGGAACCCACAGTATAAAAACTGAAGACTGGTGTGACAATGGTGCCTGTGAAACAGAACTGCATTTATGGAGCTAGTGTGATGGCATATTGTTTTATTTTTTATTTCATACAGACTCCAGACAAAGCACTCTTCTTCCTTATCCAGAGAAGATTGCCAACAGAGCTATTTGTTATAAAACTGAGTTTCTGCTTAGTGGCAAACTCAAGCCAATAACTAACTAACAGCTCTGCCAGCAATTACAATGAATTGTAAATTATCAGAAAAAAGTGTTTCATGTTGCTGTGGTGACTAGATCCTGGATTCTTATTTGCATATGCTTTATAGCACCATGTATGTTCATAATTGTATGCTATGCTCATTATTTTAGCATCAACAATACAATTAATTTATCTGAATTAAAGGTAAAGCAAAGTGTGCTGCTTATATACCACCCCATAGTGCTTAAAGCACTTTCTGGGTGGTTTACAATAATAAAAAAAAATAGTTATACCAGCTACACATTACCCCCCACCCCAGTGAGCTGGGGGGTATCATTTTGAAAACTTATCTCCTGTGACACTGATTGAGTTGGATCTTCAATATTGGCATCTTAATGGTGGGACATCACATTTACATCTGAACAATATGACATCAGTGAATGCAACAATTTAAAAGCCAGCCCAAGACAATTTTTCCCTTGAAGAAAGAGAACAAATCCCAGCCCTAGGCAAGTTGTATGGGATCCAAGGGAAGTAAAATTATTTTGGCATCAAAAACAGAAAATCCAGCAAGTGCCTTGTCCTCTCATGAAATCTAAAGCCAAGTGTCTGAGGTGGCCACTTAATTCTGGCCAACGATAGGGCAAGTCTACCATTTTAGAAAAAGAAAAATGGCTTGAAGATCAGTATGCATACTTACGATCAATGCAGCTTATTTAATATTTGTAAAAACTGTGTTTGTTTATTTGGGACCCACAGCTCAAGCTATCATCCGACTGCCAAAAAGGCATCACTAGTTTACTGACTTCCTGCTCAAAGAGACCAGAACACTAGATGTCGAAGTTATTTTGCTGCCCAAGGCAGAGGACAACATGCTAACCCTCCTTTCCTGTATCTTATACAGAAACTGGCTACACTGGAAGTCAAATGTTATTTCAACATTGGCAGCAGTCCAGTTTAAGGAACTTGGGGCAGTTTCTGCACCATACCCAGTATTATCTTGGTGGAAGCCAATGGATGGCATAGTGCTTGGCTTGGCAGCAAAGACAGGCCTTCTAAGCACTCACACACTTGAGAAACAGTAGCTGTCCTCGCTTACAAAAACAAACAAGGCCTGCTCACAAGCTTCTTCACCACCCACCTCATGAAAACAACTTGGATTCCATTTAGAACTATCAATCTGGAAACAGGGTGGGCTCATCATTTAGCTAACGCCTTCAGATGAGAAAAATTATTTTACACAGGTTAGCACATAAAGTAAAGGAAAACATATACTTGAGCATCAAGGTTATAAGATACAAGAAGAAAAGTGAGCAATTGGAGGTGGACAATGTAATATGTACATATAAGGACATCAATTATACTCTACACCTCAAAAAAAATCAAGTTTTGGAAGAGGTACATACCTGTGTTAGTCTGTGCAAGCACATCAGGCAAAATCCAAAGGAAAAACAAAACAAAACAATAAAAAAAGACAAAAACGTGTGGAACCTTAAAGACTAACCATTATATTTTTAACGTAAGCTTTCATGGACATCTCCACTTCGTCAGATATTGAGACAAAATGAAATGAAATGAAACAAATCCATTGTGTACAGCCAAGCCTTTAGATGCAATTGCATCTGCTCGGACCCACAGCATAGAGACTCCAAACTCAAGGATCTATAAATTCCATCGCTCAGACTTCAGTACCCACCTCATATGATTAAGGAACAAATCAACAAAGCAAGACACATACCTAGAAGTAACTTATTGCAAGACAGACCCAAAAGACAAAATGACAGAACACCACTAGTTGTCACTTACAGTCCACAACCAAGACTGCTCACACACATACTAAATGATCTCCAATCCATCCTTGACAAGAACACTTCACTCTCCAAAGCCCTTGTTGGGAGACCCATAGTTGCCTACAGACAACCCCACAACCTCAAACAAATACTTACATACAACAGACCACAAAACAACAATACAGACAGGGGGACTACACCCTGCCACAGACCCAGGTGCCAACTCTGCCCACACATTTATTCTGGCAACACAATCATAGGACCTAACAGTGCCACACACAACATCAAAGGCAGCTTCACTTGTTCCACAGCTAATGTGACCTATGCCATCTTTTACCAACAATGCCCCTCTGCACTCTACATAGGACAACAGGACAATCTCCACAGAAACAGATCAATGGCCACAAATCTGACATCAAAAACCACAATACACAGAAACCTGGCTCCAACCATTTCAGTCTACCAGGTCACTCTGTGGAAGATTTAAAAGGCACTGTTTTAGAACAGAATCATTACAAATCAAGAATACAGGGGGAAAGAGCTGAAATAAAATTTGTACACATGATGGGCACACATAGAAATGGACTGAATATAAGCCTAGGTTTCTTAAGCCATTACCAAATGTAACACGTCTACTGTTATCCACTGCCACTGTCATTTTCTTCACTACTACCATGCCCATCTCTCATCACAAGGCTCTAAGGTAAAAACTGTCTATATTCCCTACATTAACATGCGTAATTCCTCTGCTAACTTCTTTCATTCTTTCTTTGCCCTCTTGGAATTTACTGCAATTCAAACCCTCCCCCCAAACTCTCCTCTCTCCCCCCTCTTCTCAACTCTGCTCAGACCTCTTGCCTGTTTTCTGTCTTCCTGAAGTATTTTTCCAACAGGACTCTAAACAAACATAGGCCTAATTACTGCATGTAACCAATGAACATTTAGTATGTAAAACTGATATTTCATACTCATTTCATTTAGTCTCTTAATGTCTGATGAAGTGGAAGTCTCCACAAACGATTACATTAAAATACAGTGGTTAGTCTTGAAGGTGCCACATGTTTTTGTCTTTTTTTTATCATTTTGTTTTGTTTCTTTGGATTTTGCCTTAAAAAATCAAGCAAAGAGTAGTGACTGGGACTGAAGGCAAGTGACTAGTGAATTTGGAAGAAATGTCCGTTTTGACCTTGGTGCGATCAGAGTGATCCGGTGGCTTTTACCTATTCCTTCCTCAAACAAACAAAGCATCTTTGATACAAAATGCTGTCACACTAAGAGTTTTGTTACACAGAGAAAAAATCTGGTTGTATGGAAACAATATCAAAATCTGCTTTCACAGATTCGTACAGAGCCTGGATGTCACCACTGGCAGATGCACCACGGGATTCTGGCCAGACAGGAGGTTGCTTATATGTATCTAGGACACTTCACCACCATCAGTGCCTCTGCATTTCCTACAGCTGCTCCACTCTGTTTACATCAAAAAAAGACTGCTGAAGGCTAAAGTTTGGCAAGGTTATATTTGTGGACCAGTGCTTGTCACAGTTATAAATATGCAGAGTATGAGACACAGGAAGTTTCTTCACCTTCAATGCTTGTTCCTTAAAGTACTGCAAAGCATGAGCAAATATTTCAAGTGCCTTGACTTTCTTGCCATTTGCAGCTGTCAAGTCTGTTTCCAGAGAGAGATTCTGGAAGGGAAAAAAATAATTGTCAGATTATTCAAAGGAAATGGTGACTGTGAAAAACCATTGCTATAAGTCTGAGAAAATGGACTTTAATGTTTAAGGTTCACCCCACTGGCAAAAGGCAACACAAAGCATCACCCATTTTGTCAGGTAGTCCTTTTGACAAGGAAATTCATCATTCATTAATGTTTCTTAGATGGTGAACTGTTCGTGTCCATAAGAAGTGTAGCTGTTTGCCATGTGGTTTTGTACATATTAGATATATTTGATTGTTCTTTACATGTATATCCGACATTCCTTCCAATGAACACACATAGCTCATGCTTTTTCCACTTTATCCTCACAACAAGCCAATAAGGTATATCTGTGAAGATTCTCAGTCATCCAGGTGTGGCTATCTGGAAGTTGAGTCATGGCAACTGGACTTCTTTCTTGTTAGGTTGAAACGTTTTGCTACTCATCCAAATAGCTTCTTCAGTTTGAGGAGAGTTGGTAGGAGATCCCTGATATATCCTCCATGTTGGTTTCACTTCCCCCTGATCTGAATAGGCTTGTTAGAAGGACAAAGGACTGGGGGTGAGGGATAATCCCACTTCTGCAGTCCTTCTCCACCCATTGCCGTGGGTCGTTAATGGTTGTTAACAGTGGTCTTTCTGGTGTGTGTGGTTCTAATCTTTCTGGGGATGGATGAAAGGGCAGCATGATAAATAGGAGACAGATTGTATCTAAGGCCTCCACCCCGGTTGATTGAGGGATTTTTTATATGCAAATGTACGGCCTCCCTGACCCCCTCTCTCAAACCACCTATCTTCTCAGTCCAAAATGAGTACATCTTGGTCGTAAAATGAATGTCCTTTGTCCTTCAAATGATGGAACACTGCTAATTGTGGTCCTGAGCCATTGCCCCTCCTGTGCTGGGCCATTCTCCTGTTTAGTGGCTGTTTGGTTTCTCCAATGTAGAGCTCCGAACACTCCTCTTTGCATTCGACCGCATATACTATATTGCTCCTGTTGTGTTTTGGTGTCTGGTCTTTCGGGTGGACAAGTCTCTGTCTTAGTGTGTTTGTGGGTTTGAAGTGCACGGTATGTGGTGTTTACCAAAAATCTTTTTGAGCTTTTCAGACCTACCCACTATGTAAGGAATGACCAGTTTCTTCCGTCAGCTCTGGGTCAATGAGGTATGTTGGATGAAGAAAGTGTGGCTAGTCCAAGGTTACCATTTTTCACTTCCATGTTTTGCTGCCTCAAAGTTTATGTGTTTGGTGGCTATCAGCTGTTTCCAAGAATAAATTCATTGTCTAAAAGAGGAAATAGCCATGCCAAACCCTCATAACTAGATTGTATATTACTATAAAACCATAGAGTATACAGCTTTGTCTTTCAATTGTAGCATAAGACTGGTTAACACCTTGGAAAGAAAGAAAACAGTTACTCTGAAGGATTTACCTTTGTTACCATCCTAATCCAAATGCTTCTGTACAGGAAAAATCTGATTAAAACCAAACATCACTTTTTTGGATGAACTAATATGTTAAGACAATCTCTTATGCGTTAGAATTTCTGAGTAAATAATATGACTTGCAGAAAAGAAATCTTCCAACTTCTTGATTTTATTTATTTCTTCTGAAAGCTAAGACTTGCTTGTTTGAAGTTTATCATGATACTGACGATCAGTTGTCCTATATCTAGTGTTTCTACATATTAAAGTTCCTCTCATCTCATTTGGCCATTTGCCCAGCCATCTCTCCCCTGATCTGCTTCAGCTAGCAATCAACATATCACATAACTATCTCTCTTGTAGCCTTTCCCAACTCAGTAGTACACAGTTTTTATTGTACTATAATTTCTATTAGGTCAGAACTGTTTTAACACTGTTAATTTTTTTTATCATTTAAAAATTTGGGGCTAGCTACAATTGTTAATCTAGAGAAGATCCACTGGGAAGCAGTTAGAACAAAAATAAATACAATTAAATATTAAAATGACTGGCAAAATAAAGATGGCTTATATAGATTTGTTGTATTTATTTATTTATTTATTTATTTATTTATTTCATTTATACCCCGCCTATCTGGTCAATTGTGACCACTCTAGGCGGCTTACAACAGACACTATAAAACAATTAAACAGATAACATACACATAACATAACATAATTTTCCCAAAGATGGCAAGAAACAAGGTGAATTGTAGTGGAAAAAGAAAAAAGAGTAATAGGAGGAAGGCCTGCCTAAACATCCATGTTTTCAGTTGTTTCTTGAAAATACCCAGCAAGGGAGCTGCGCGAATCTCAGGAGGTAAGCTGTTCCAGAGGCGAGGAGCCACCGCTGAGAAGGCCCGGTTTCTTGTTTTTTCCTTCCGGGCCTCCCTCGGCGTCAGGCTCCTCAACCTCAGCTCCTGACTGGCGCGAGTGACACGGGTAGAACTGGGTGGGAGTAAGCGTTCTGACAAGTATCGAGGCCCTAAACCGTTTAGGGCTTTAAATGTAAGCATCAAAACTTTGAAGTCAACGCGGAACCGAATGGGCAGCCAATGCAACGCGGCCAGGGTAGGGGAGATGTGATGGTATCTTCTCACTCCACTTAGGAGTCTGGCCGCTGCATTCTGCACCACTTGGAGTTTCCGCGTCAGCCTCAAAGGTAGCCCCACGTAGAGCGTGTTACAGTGGTCTAATCTTGAGATTACGAGCGCATGGACCAAGGTGGTGAGCGCCCACACATCAAGATAGGGTCGCAGCCGGGCTATCCGCCAGAGGTGAAAAAAGGCGGTGCGGACCACCGACACCACCTGAGTCTCCATGGAGAGCACCGGGTCCAGATGGATCCCCAGACTGCGAACCCCACTCTTTGCGGCCAGGGCCACCCCCCCCAAACGAGAGGGAGTCGCCCAAGCCGCCAACAGTGGGGACACCCACCCTCAAGACCTCCGTCTTGTCCGGATTCAGCCTCAGCCCATTCTCCTGCATCCATTCCAGTACAGTCCCCAAGCAGCGCTGAAGGGACAGGACGGCATCACCTGCAGTTGGTGAAAAGGAGATGTAGAGCTGGGTGTCATCCGCATACTGATGACACGATGCCCCACATCCCCTGATGACCCCACCCAGCGGCCTCATGAAGATATTGAACAGCATTGGGGAGATAATCGACCCCTGTGGAACCCCACAATTGAGACTCCACGGGGCTGAGACACTCTCCCCAAGCTGTACTTTCTGGGGACGGTCCTCCAAGAAGGAATGGAGCCAGGCAAACGCCAGGCCACCAATTCCCAGATCGGAGAGCCTCCCCAGGAGAATACCGTGGTCGACGGTATCAAAGGCCTCCGAGATGTCGAGAAGGACTAACAGAGAGATTTTTCCCCTGTCCGCCTCCCTCAATAGGTCATCATACAGGGCGACCAATACCGTCTCTGTTCCGTGGCGCGGCCTGAAGCCCGACTGAAATGGATCCAGGGCATCCGTTTCTTCCAAGAGAGCTTGAAGCTGGTCAGCCACCACCCTCTCCACCACTTTGCTCATGAAAGAAACATTGGCGATGGGCCTATAATTGCCAATTTCGTCCGCCGCCAAACTAGGTTTCTTTCTTATGGGCCTAATGAGTGTTTCCTTGAGGGCAGAAGGAAACCTGCCCTCAAGGAAAGACCCATTTATTATTACAGTGGCCCATTCTGTTGTTATCGGCCTGGCTGCTTTGATTAGCCAGGCCGGGCAAGGGTCAAGGGAGGAGGTGGTGGCTCGACAGCGATCAAGGACCTTGGCCACAGAATCGGGCGTGACAGGCTGAAAGGTGTCAAGAGTTACCGGGCAAGACGGAGCGCTGGACATCTCTGCTCGACTCACTGTATTCAAAAAAGGAGAGAGGTCCCGGCGGATGGCCTCCACTTTAGATTTAAAAAAGGCTGCAAACTGGTCAGGTGAGAAACTAGGGGGAGGCCTATCACCCGGACCAGTTCCGGATAGGTCGCGCACTATACGGAATAACTCCGCCTGCTGGTTGGTCGCTTCGCTTATCTGGTTAGCGAAATAAGTTCGACAAGCAGCCTTTACCTTAGACAGGTAAAGGTTAGTTGCGACCCTGACAGCTATCCAATTATAATCCGTCGGGTTCTTCCTCCAGCTACGCTCTAGCCTTCTCCTATGTCGCTTCAGCCCTCGGAGCTCCTGGTTATACCAGTAGCCTTTGGAAGACACACATCTGAGAAGTAGGGAAGAAATCTGTCATCAACATGTCTGTTGAGTAATCCTTATGCATGTAGCCACACAATAATGATATGATTCAGGCTGGGATTGAAAAATGTCTCGTAAGCATGATCATACTGAATTCCAAATCATTATTTGCTCAGCAGATGCATATACTGCATATATTAGCATTTGCCATAATGAACACTATACAATAAAAAAAGAGAGACATATGGATCAATGGGCAAACATGGCTTTCTGGTACATGCTTTCTACCTGTCATTGACTACTATCCTATCGCTAATCCCAACTAAGAGGAGACTCACTAAATTAATTGCTGAATGGTCAGTCAAAATTTATGTAAATTCAAGAGAGTCAATAAATCTACTCTAGTCAGGACTTGTATTAGGATAGTGGCTGCTGTGTTTTTGGAGACACGTCAGCCCTATCCAGTCATTCCCTTGCTGGCATGTAGCTAATAGGGTGGTGTGGAAATGGGAAATATGTAAGTCCTGCTCCTGCATGTCTTCTTGCCTTAGGCAGTATACCTGACCTTCATGTGTTTGGCATGAGAGAGCTTTGTAACTATATTACAAAGGATGAAATGGAAGGGTTCCTAATCATGAGATCCCTGTAACTCTGGACCACCAAACACAATTACAAAACCCTCTGTGGGCCTTCGTGCTCAGTGTGCAAAGATCTATGGTGCTGCTGCACGTGTAGGGGACATTCAAGGACAGGACTTACATGTACGCTCTTACCACCCTAAGAGTGTTCAGGAAAATGCCTAAACTGAACTATTATATCTCCCTTCATGCTTGACAGTGTTTCCTGGGAGACATATAGAGTCTGAAATGGCCCTATACTTATCAGCAGGTCTTCCTGAAACCCATCTAAACTAAAGTACATTTCAGTCCAGGCATGACATAGTGTTCTGCTCATTATAAAGTGAAAGAAAATGAAATTGATGATGTCAAGAATGAAATCAATTGTAAAAGGCTACAGAATCTTCTGCAGATAAGGAAAGAAAAACACGCCAGCAAACTTAGGGGGCAGTTAAATTTATTTCCAGCAGAATGGTAATCACACAAGCAGTTTCCTCCATTTTCCCATCATGCACCTGACCATCCAATAGTTGAGCAACTGATCAGGTGACAGGCACATGGCAGACATGCCAAACAATGCAGAGAACTACTCTCATAACTGCTGCTCTCCATGCAGTAAGCTGAACAGGTTACTGCCCTAGGTATTAAGTGTTCATTCCTGAAAGAAAAAATTAGGTAGTAGATAAATTCATCCATTACTCACATTAGTTGTATGAAGTTTCATCTTAAATTTCTCAAAATACAGCCAGTGCTTTGCTTCATTAGGATCTAGGTCATGATAGAAATCTCTGGCTGCATAACCAAAACTGTGGAATTTTCTTTCTGGAGTCAAGAGGATTGTTGTTGGAGTCTTCTGATTGGACACACCAGGGTCTCCTCCTTCCCATCGTCTAAAATGTAAAGGAAGATGGATAAGATCAATGAAACATTTAGTATCGTTTTCCCATGCAGAAAGGATACCTACCAAATGTGGTGCTGTGGACAGGGTAACAGACTCAAGAGGCCTCGGTTGAAATTTCTGCTCATGCACAGAAACTTGCTGGGGATGTGGAACTAGCAAAACCACTCCTTAAATAACTCACTTACATTGAAAGCTCTGCTAGGTTTGCTATAGATCAGTTCCAACTTGAAGGCACATAACAACAACACATAATCTAGAGAGGAAATCAACTCTTTCCAATGTTTCTTTTAACATGAGAAGCAGCATATACATTTTTAAAACAAAATAATCAAACTGGGCTGAAACCAGAAAGGCCTGCAATAAAAGCCATCATGCAAAAATTAAAGAGATCTATGGATCGTATAGAATTATTATGTTCAAATTGGGGGGAAAAGAAGTGTTTCCCACAGTAAAAGATCAAAACATCAAGGGCACAGGAATTCTGGCAAAGGATATATAGACAGAAGTCACTGCCACAGAATGTGGCTGACTGGAAGATTTTGGAAGATGTAGTCCAAAAAAGTAGCTTTTCCAAGTTCTGGGTTAGAAAAATTCAGAAGGGTAAATCCATGTACATTTATTAGTCCTGGTGGATATATGAAACTTTGATATTCAAAGGCAATGTGCCTGAAAAACTGGCTGATGGTAGACAGCCGAAAGCTTGGACTTGGACCCTGAGAAAGGGCTTAAAACAAGGGCAAATGAAATTTCTAGGCTGCACAAAAATAAAGATTCTACTGGCCTATTACATTTTTTTCTACAGGGACAGTAAAAAAAGAGAGCAATGAACAGCTTATATCATGAAATATGATTAAAGCAATTATACAATGTTTTGATCCATATCTAGTCATAATAAAGAGTACAGCCACAGAAATCAGTAAGATTAAATTACTCATGACTCACATAGTTAATTCCAAGTGGTCTGTCCTAAGCATGACTAAATATTGGTTCTGTCCAATAATTAGTCATCAACAGTGTTTGTGCAATAGTGTTATTATTTGATGTATTATATCACATTGAATGTTACTCATTCTTCCTTATGATGTCCCTGAAGGGGGGAAAAAACATTTAAGAATGCGTTGGGCCAATAAAATCTTTAGTTCTGCGCACACTTTAAATTTCATCAGAACTTTGGAAAGTTACTTTTTAAAATTGGTGTACTGCAATACTGCAGCAACCATGTTGGCAAGTGGAGGAGCTGCAGTCCATGACATTATTTTTTCCTTCAAATCCTTTAAATCCCTTTCTTCTTTCTTATTGAGGATTCCATTCTCTGGTTCCCTTAGCTGAACATTGGGAACAAGATGCTGAAATAGACAGAACCTTGGTCTGACCAACTGGGTTTTTATCATGTTATTATTAGTGAACTCTGGAGGCTGTTGGGATAGCATGTAAGGGATGAGACAAGACGTAGCAGCCTGTGCCTTCTGCAACATACATGGAAAGCATATGAGTGTGCCAATCAGTGTAGGTATTTAACAATGGTTAAGAGAGAATAATGGCAATATTGGAAATGCCAGAATACATCTAAGGTGGTGGCTAGTAACAGCTGAGCTTATTTCAGCACATTCTGCAAGATGAGTTGGCTAGAGGAACCTCATTTCCATTTGTCAATTTCTAGCTTTGTTTCATTTATGAACATAGATATAAATTCAACAAAGAACAGCTTTCTTTTGCTGTTTTTCAGGCTTATGCAACCTGTGCAGTGCAGCAACACATTGCACTCAATCTACTGCATTTTTGTCCACAGAAACAGCTGTGCACCCAATTCTTGTAAAGCATCTGAATGCAGATGTGTGTACTAGTAAAATTCACTTGAACATTACTACTGCTGGATGTGTCTTCCTGCTAATGTGACTGATCTTAAAATATAGCTGTTGGATACATTTTGTATCATCAGAAATCATGGAAATCATGCAATCACAGATGTTGTTCATGTAGGTGGAATCCTAGGAGTAAGAAATGCAGCCCGAGGTAATTATGAATGGAATCTAAGAATTTAAATTACAAACGGAGGAATATTTGCATAGAAATTATGAAAGAAGCCATAGCCACATTGTGGTTTTTGTGCTGTTGGGTAGTTATCAAATGACATGAAGTTTGAATATGACAGTTTTTTTTTAAAGAAACACACATCACCAAATATTCATAGATTGAGGACCAACTGAAATGTCATAAGATTCTTGGCAAGTTTTCATATTTCCATAGCTGCAATGAAATTATATTCAGAATTGTTGGAATTGGCCTTGTTTGTCCCAGGAATGTACAAAATCCTAAAAGCCCAAGGTCAAACAAAAAATCTTTACATGACCAGCTTCAACAATTCTGAGTCTGATTTTACTGCAGATATGGAATAAAGCTTGGAAAGGTGCCATCAGTTCTACATGGAGATTAAGATTCTACCCAAACCACTGCTTGTTAAATCTACATGCCAGCTGCACGTTCATGGCAAGAAGAATAGTGTTGTTTTGACCAAGAATCCTTAATGACTGTAATTTTGACTCATCCAGGGTCTCTTATGTTAATAGAAAATGCACTTAGGAGTTGAATAATTGTGACAGCTATCTATTCCCTCCTAAGTAGACATTCTTCTTCCTGGGATGAATAGTTTGAACAATCCTTTCAGTAGTGCAGTAGCTCACTGATATTCTGGCTAGGATCTGCCAAGCTGCATTTTGTATTTGCATGTACAATTCCTCTAAATTGTTCCGCTGTCTGTCTGTCTGTCTGTCTATCTATCTAGTCTGTATACTGGTGCATACTGTAAGAATGGCACAACTGTTGGAGAATCTCAACTTTCATTTTAAAAATGTTTTTAGCCTTCAGAATGGGAAGAGGATTTTGAAAGTATCCATGTAATCCTTGCTGAAATTTTAGGAAAGTATGAGAGTGACTGAGGTGACTGAGTAGGATTTATGGCAGGCATGGGCTGGAACTTCAGTCTTTCTATAGATCTTTCTACCTTGTGATTGGGAAATGAATAATACAACATGTAAAATAAGAAAACATATACAAATATTATTAATATGCACAACTTTATAGTATGTATGACACCCACATTGTTTTTGAAGAGAAGAAAGCTCCAGACAAGGAGCTCTTCATTGTGGTGTTATACAAAAATGGAAATAAATAAATAAATATTTCACAGATATGACTGTGTCTTGTCACTATTAAAGGAAAAGTGTTTCAAAGTAAAGTTCCGTGAAAACTGGCTTTTAATGTACACAAGATACTGCAAAGAACATTGAAAGAGCCAAAGTGGATCAACAGAAGACCTGTTCCCAAAGTGGCCAAACAGATATCTGTGGGAAGCATGCAAAGGTAACCCTATGATCACAGTCCTGAAAAAAAAACATACGTGTGGGCTTATCAAAAGGAAACTGCAGAATGTCCACATTTAGATGCAGTGAGCCATTTATACAAGTGTCGTTATGTGTTTAAGTGATCATTCTTAAAGAATGGTGATTTCAGTGATGAAAACCATTGTTCTATTACTGATAAGGGCTACAAACCTAACTATCCAAAATAAATGAGGGGCAGCTGAAGCTCTGCTGAATCCAAATCCCATTTTTTAAATTTTAACTGTGATTTAAATTGTGATATAAATCAAATCCACCCTACTTGGCTCCTCTCTTCTCTACCTCATCTTTGACTTTTTTGCTCTCAAATTTTTGCTGGTAGAACCATTTCTCCAGCTAGCAGCTATTGGAGGTCAGTCAGGAGAAGGAACTTCTGCTGGCATGGGGAGATTTCTGCCCATAGAGAGAGACTTGTGCTGGCAGGAGGCTTCTGCTTATTATTAAACCCATCCCCAATAGTTCTGAGTTAGGATTGTACTGTAGTGCTATATTGTCAGTCAATGTCAGATTTTGGCTTTAATTACAACAGAACATTGTTCTCTCTCCATCCATCTAGCCTGCCATATGACCCACTTCTTTCTCTTGAACCATCCTAGAGTCATCATCTCTTGCCTGATGTGATTTTCCTTTTTCCCACCCCTACTACCTATTTAGCAACACTTGGCATTTTCTCTTCCTCCTTATCTCTAAAGAGCACCTAGCTGGTAATAAGAAACTGTCAAGCAGCAGCAGTAGAAGACAGGTTCCTATTACAGTTCTAAGTAGGCTCAGGAAAATCAAGGAGAGTATTTCTAGGATATAACTCTGCTTTAAACTCTAAATTTGTAGCCCATTTATAATTCTTTGCTACAAATACCATCATTGACATTAGAGTAGTATGCTTTTGTGCACTGTGGCTTATCTCAAATCTCTCCGTGTGAACTACCCTGTTGTGTTTTTCAAGTCCCTTTGTTTCAGTGAAAGAAAGATAAGTATTTAAGTCTCCTACTGAAATAGAGGTCATATTTTGTCTGAATTGTGGTTTCTATGGTTTCATGATGAATTATGACACACTAACCCCTTCATCACTTCTTAAGTCCCTTTTCTACCCTTATGCCTGAGACATCAGTTATTAAGCTTCACTTACTGAATCATTTTTAAAAGTTGCACCTGAGCCAAATAGCTATCTTTTATTTCCCTCCTATGCTCTCCTCAGCCCCGGTTCAAGTCCATTCTTCCCTGTGTCTCCAAATCCCTTCCTGTGTTTCTGTCAGCTGTAGTGGTGAAAACATCCCAAACCCTAACATATTTATTCTGCAGTGAGATAAGCTCAATCAGATATCATGCAATGGCTTCTACCATAAATCTCAGTGACTCCTGAGGAGTTAAGGAAGGGGCTATTCCTCGCAAATAAAGAACAGAGGTTTCTATTCTATATGGTTCCTGTTATGCAGATTTTTCTTATTATTATTCCTTGGGAAGAGATCAAGAGGTGTGATGGAAGATGAGCCTCAGCTGTGGAAAATTATCTCTCCCCCCCCCCCTCCCCTACCACTGGATGATCAGGTGCAGCTGATGAAGCCAGAAGGAGAGAGTATATTGTTTTTAGTTCCAGGTAAAAAGAGAGGGCAAATGTTTGTGTGCACTCCCTGCTCCTACAGCAAGAAAACAAGATGTCCAGGGAAATCATGAAATCTTCTTTGGAGATTTCTTTTTTGAGCCTGAGCGTGCATCTGTCAGGATTTATTTAGGTCTGACAAATCAGGCTGATCTGTCTGGACTGGATTACTGACCCTTGAAACTCCCTCTGGCTCTATGATTCCATAATTTGGGTTGGCCTCACCATTTCTCATTTGCCTGTCCTCTGTGCACAATGAGCTTAACACTCAGTCGTCTCTCTGCTGAACCTATTTCATTGATTTGCTGTTTTAACAATAAGGGTGGGGAAATGACTATCAGAAAAGCAAATAATGGGAAAGAATCAATACAACCCAGGAGAGAAAAGCATTCTGCTATTTAACAAGGCCACAACACCAATGGGCTATGATAATGCAACTATTCTGAGAAGCAGCACAGATAGAAATGCTGTTTCATGTTCTTAAATATGTTTAGACTGTTTGCAATGTCTTAATTATGATAATACTCCTTGTGAGCCCTTGACATTACCAGTTGTCATACAGCTTGAAATATATGAGCTAGTCCCACAGAATAGTAGATCTATTGAATCAATTGCTGAATGGCAAGTCTACAATTACAAAAATCCAACTGAGTCAGTGAGTCTACTCTAGTTACAACTAGCAATAGGTTAGTGGTCATAGTGTTCAAATATTTGTGTTTAAACTAGAAGCCTCACATTTAAGAAACATGTGAGGGTTTGAAACTACTATAGGACACTTTTTGCAAATTGTTTATTATAATACTGGAAGAAAAATAATTATGGCATCCATTAACTAGAACTTTCAGAAGAATTCATTTTATCTACTTCCTGAATATGCAACTGTTAGTGATTAAACAGCATCTGGTAGTAGGGAAGTCAAAAGAGTTGATCTTTGTGAATTCAGATAGAAACTGACCTGATCTCCAACTTCTGGACTAATGCTTGAATGAGAATATAGTTACCCATTGGTTGAAGGTTTAATGGCTTCTAGTGACCTTTTGGCATGTTCCAATGTAGTTGTAGCTTTAAAATATATCAAAATATTTTTAGAAACCCATACTTTGAGAGAAAATATATTCAAAAATACATATTTAAAGGTTTAGATTTTGTTTGTTTTTTAAAAGTTGCAGACTGAAGTGGAAATCTGTGTATGAACACACATGAAAATGAAATGAAAAAAGACCAATAGGCCCATCCCCACCTGGATCTTTTTCTAAAGAAGCTGATCACTTGGACGCCTCCTTAGTGTTGCGGAACATCAATTATGAGCAGTCCCAGAGAGCCTTGTGAGTGCTGGGGCAGGAGGTACTAGAGGTACTAGTTCATAAACATTTGGGAAGTTCCCTCATCAGTGCTGCTGAGGCACAGATCCGAAAGGGAGTACCTGGGCATATGCACCCATTCACAGATAACTGCTTCATGTCATCGAGTAAATTGCATAGGTAAGCTGTACACACCTAGGTACTTCTTTCACTCCTGTCATGCAGAGAGCAAGGCCACTGGGGCTATCTTGTTCCCTTTTCTGTTTTTTCATGCTATATACAGAGAAGGTATGGAAAGGGCTATATTGTGTCACCACCAGTATAATTAATTCAGAATTAATCTAAGTAATTATTACAAAAATGAAACCATGGCGTGGCAGTCTGTAGAAAAACAAGCTGTGGCCAAGCAAACCATAGTTTCAAATTTGATTTTCATTCAGGTGACATGTTCCTTTGACTTAAAAGCCAGGCCAAACCCAGACTGCTCCCTTTAACATTAAGCCTTGTATAGGTTTCATAAGACCTCACAGAACACCTGTCTTGCACATGCACCAAGCTGGATCCTAAAGCTTGCACTGGAGCAGTTTGGGAACAAAGCTTTGCTGTGGCAGCCCACAGCTAGAGGCTGTGGTGCAGCATAAATCAAGCCAACAGCTGCACGGCTGCACAAGAATCTCAGGGTCAAGCCAGATGTTGAGGGGAAAGCACATTGCCTATGATTAATCACATTTTTCCTTCCACAACAGGATTTCTTCAGAGATACATATTACAGCGCTCGGACTCTGAAATAAACACCGTGTTTGCTTTCCAGTGACCAACCACAAAACAAAGCATGCTAAATTCAAGATAGGCAAGTGAAGAAAATTACTCTCTGTCGGAAACATCCTTCACCACTTGAATAGACATAGCTCAATCACTGAGTACAACATGGGGGTGCTCGGGGCATGATCCACTCCTGCTCAAATGGGGAAAGATGTCTGTTTCCTATTGCATGTGATTGTCTTCATGTTTCTTAGGGGAGAGTTTCCTCTGGTCACAAGCTATGTAGGCACATAAGGGAACCTCAGGCCTGAAAATGCACTAAACTTGTCATTAGTTTGGCACTAAGTTGCCTACTGTTGAAAGATGCTAGCTATTTCCCTCATGTTTCTGAACTCATATTTTCCTCATTTCCATATGCTGTTACTAATAAGCCCCACAAATGGCATTCCATTTTTCCTCAGTATCTATCTCATAACCATTGAAGTGGCACACATAGAAGAGGTTTAGCCCTTGATGTTAGACTGCCCCTCACGGCCAGTGCTTAACAGCAACACGAATATTCCTTTAGATCCTTTGATGTGCTTTTTAGAAATGACTAAAGGGCTGTTACTCCATAGTCACAGGCTTCAGTCGTTCTCCACATAAAGCTGCAATGGGTGCCTTTACCTCATTATGTGAATGCATTCTGGTTCCTTGGTGAAGCTATAGGCATAGCCACTGGACGTTGTGCCAAAATCAATAGCCACCACCACAAGAAACGATGGCTCCTCTGTGTCATTTGTTTCAGAATCCTTCTGAAAAAAAGAGAAACAAAATGGCTCTTATGTGATTGTAAGGAAAAATGATAAATTTTACCAGTTTTTTTTCATGTCAACGTATAACACTATAAATCTTTTCTTTAGTGAATGAAATCATCATTCTCTGAATGTCAGTGGTCCTCAAATAGTAACAGCAATGGGAATTTAGCACACTATCAAGCCGATACTGACTGTCATGTTACTCCAAATGGATAAAAGTCCCACTTATCACCTATATAACTTCAGGTGAGCTAAGAGAAAAAAATGAATAGTGCCAAATATACCTTACGACTTCAGGGCTGTTTAAAATGTTCAGATCAACACCAGAGAATAAATATAGTGGAGGAGATTCTAGTATAGGTTTAAAAAATAAAAGTGGAAGCTGCTTGTTGGTCTACTGTTAAGCTCTAACAGTGAACAGAAAGAGGCCTATTGAATCAGAGGAGATTGAGAACTAATGAAGGAGTTCCGCTTCACAGATTGCTGCCTTGACGTGGCGAAGGGGCTTGAGTAATTCAGAGAAGCTATGGGCTATGCCATGCAGGAACACCCAAGACGGACAGGTCATAGTGGAGAGTTCTGACTAAACGCGATCCACCTGGAGCAGGAACTGGCAAGCCACTCCAGTATCTTTGCCAAGAAAACTCCATGGACAGAAACAAAAGGCTAAAAGATATGACACTGGAAGATGAGCCCCTCAGGTCGGAAGGCGTCCAACATGCTACTGAAGAAGAGCGGAGGACAAGTACAAATAGCTCCAGAGCTAATGAAGTGGTTGGGCCAAAGCCGAAAGGACGCTCAGCTGCGGACGTGCCTGGAAATGAAAGGAAAGTCCGATGCTGCAAAGAAAAATACTGCATAGGAACCTGGAATGTAAGATCTATGAACCTTGGTAAGCTGGATGTGGTCAAACAGGAGATGGCAAGAATAAACATTGACATCCTGGGCGTCAGTGAACTAAAATGGAGGGGAATGGGCGAATTCAATTCAGACGATTATCATATCTGCTATTGTGGGCAAGAATCCCAAAGAAGAAATGGAATAGCCCTCATAGTCAACAAAAGAGTGGGAAAAACTGTACTGGGATACAATCTCAAAAATGATAGAATGATTTCAATACGAATCCAAGGCAGACCTTTCAACATCACAGTAATCCAAGTTTATGCACCAACCACTGATGCTGAAGAGGCTGAAATTGACCAATTCTATGAAGACTTACAACACCTTCTAGAATTGACACCAAAGAAAGATGTTCTTCTCATTATAGGGGACTGGAATGCTAAAGTAGGGAGTCAAGAGATAAAAGGAACAACAGGTAAGTTTGGCCTTGGAGTTCAAAATGAAGCAGGGCAAAGGCTAATAGAGTTTTGTCAAGAGAACAAGCTGGTAATCACAAACACTCTTTTCCAACAACACAAGAGGCGACTCCACACATGGACATCACCAGATGGGCAATACCGAAATCAGATTGATTATGTTCTCTGCAGCCAAAGATGGAGAAGCTCTATACAGTCAGCAAAAACAAGACCTGGAGCTGATTGTGGCTCTGATCATCAGCTTCTTATAGCAAAATTCAAGCTTAAACTGAAGAAAGTAGGAAAAACCACTGGGCTAGTCAGGTATAATCTAAACCAAATCCCTTATGAATACACAGTGGAAGTGAAGAATAGATTTAAGGAACTAGATTTGGTGGACAGAGTGCCTGAAGAACTATGGCTGGAGGCTCGCAACATTGTACAGGAGGCAGCAACGAAAACCATCCCAAAGAAAAGGAAATGCAGGAAAGCAAAGTGGCTGTCCAACGAGGCCTTACAAATAGCAGAGAAGAGAAGGCAAACAAAATGCAAGGGAGATAGGGAAAGTTACAGAAAATTGAATGCAGACTTCCAAAGAATAGCAAGGAGAGACAAGAGGGCCTTCTTAAATGAACAGTGCAAAGAATTAGAGGAAAATAATAGAAAGGGAAAAAACAGAGATCTGTTCAAGAAAATTGGAGATGTTAAAGGAACATTTCGTGCAAAGATGGACATGATAAAGGACAAAAATGGTAGGGACCTAACAGAAGCAGAAGACATCAAGAAGAGGTGGCAAGAATACACAGAGGAATTATACCAGAAAGATCTGGATGTCCTGGACAACCCAGATACTGTGGTTGCTGACCTTGAGCCAGACATCCTGGAGAGTGAAGTCAAGTGGGCCTTAGAAAGCATGGCTAACAACAAGGGCAGTGGAGGTGATGGCGTTCCAGTGGAACTATTTAAAATCTTAAAAGATGACGCTGTTAAGGTGCTACACTCAATATGCCAGCAAGTTTGGAAAACTCAGCAGTGGCCAGAGGATTGGAAAAGATCAGTCTACATCCCAATCCCAAAGAACGGCAGTGCCAAAGAATGCTCCAACTACCGTACAATTGCACTCATTTCACACGCTAGCAAGGTTATGCTCGAAATCCTACAAGGTAGGCTTCAGCAGTATGTGGACCGAAAACTCCCAGAAGTACAAGCTGGATTTCGAAGGGACAGAGGAACTAGAGACCAAATTGCTAACATGCGCTGGATTATGGAGAAAGCCAGAGAGTTCCAGAAAAACATCTGCTTCATTGATTACGCAAAAGCCTTTGACTGTGTGGACCACAACAAACTATGGCAAGTTCTTAAAGAAATGGGAGTGCCTGACCACCTTATCTATCTCCTGAGAAATCTATATGTGGGACAGGAAGCAACAGTTAGAACTGGATATGGAACAACTGATTGGTTCAAGATTGGGAAAGGAGTACGACAAGGCTGTATATTGTCTCCCTGCTTATTTAGCTTATATGCAGAATACATCTTGCGAAAGGCTGGACTGGATGAATCCCAAGCCAGAATTAAGATTGCCGGAAGAAATATCAACAACCTCAGATATGCAGATGATACCACTCTGATGGCAGAAAGTGAGGAGGAATTAAAGAACCTCTTAATGAGGGTGAAAGAGGAGAGCACAAAAAATGGTCTGAAGCTCAACATCAAAAAAACTAAGATCATGGCCACAGGTCCCATCACCTCCTGGCAGATAGAAGGGGAAGATATGGAGGTAGTGACAGATTTTACTTTCTTGGGCTCCAGGATCACTGCAGATGGTGACAGCAGCCACGAAATTAAAAGACACCTGCTTCTTGGGAGGAAAGCGATGACAAACCTAGACAGCATCTTAAAAAGCAGAGACATCACCTTGCCAACAAAGGTCCGCATAGTCAAAGCTATGGTTTTTCCAGTAGTGATGTATGGAAGTGAGAGCTGGACCATAAAGAAGGCTGACCGCCGAAGAATTGATGCTTTTGAATTGTGGTGCTGGAGGAGACTCTTGAGAGTCCCCTGGACTGCAAGGAGATCAAACCTATCCATTCTGAAGGAAATCAACCCTGAGTGCTCACTGGAAGGACAGATCCTGAAGCTGAGGCTCCAATACTTCCAATACTTTGGCCATCTCATGAGAAGAGAAATCTTCATGGAAAAGACCCTGATATTGGGAAAATGTGAAGGCAAGTGGAGAAGGGGACGACAGAGGACGAGATGGTTGGACAGTGTCATCGAAGCTACCAACATGAATTTGACCAAACTCCAGGAAGCAGTGGAAGACAGGAGGGCCTGGCGTGCTCTGGTCCATGGGGTCACGAAGAGTCGGACACGACTTAACGACAAAACAACAACAACAAATGAAGGAGTTGACTCATCATATCCCCACTGATTCAACGGGCATAGTGTAGTGTAATTTAGTACACTAAGCAATAGGATCTCAGCCAATATAGGGCAGAATCCTATGGGGAGGTTTATGCCAGCATAAGTGCAATTGCATAAATTGTGGTAGTGAACTGCCAGTAATAAGTTGTACTCACATTCCTGATCATGTGCCATTTGTACAATTTGGCACACAGACAGGAAGTCAAGCAGCAATTTGTTAAGCAGCAGCAATTCACCACCACAATTTATGCAACTGCACTTATACTGGCATAAATCCCCAACAGAATTCTGGCCACTGTTATATATAAATTGTATTTCTTACCGCAACATGGGATGGGGAGAGTGGTGTTATCCCTGGGTCTCCCAGACTTCTTGCTGGAGACGCATAGGTAGATGTTGAAACCGCATCTGGAATAAAATAGTAGTCTTGTTAACTAAATATTCTCCAGAGGGTAGAAACAGGTGAAATGAAGATGTTCACACATGGCACCAAGTTTGTCCAAGGTCACAGAGTTGCCAAAGAAACAAAATATCAATCTTTCCTTTATATTAAAAACAGAATTATTTTAATTTAAGAATTAAATTGCCTTTTTCAAGTAACAAGTATGCTGAATCAAATTCAGTTTGACTTGTATTAAAAAATGGATAGTGGCTGAAATCGAGTAGTAAATCACAACCAGAATAGCTCCCACTGATTCAACAGGCCTGCTAGAGTTGCAACTTATTGTTGGATGTCAGCCAGTAAATGTGAAGTGTGAGACAGATGCCAGCAGAAGCACAAGATCCTCCAAAAGAAACAGAGACCATGTGTTTTTTAAACTATAATTCCCAATATTTCACAATCAGCATAGCTAGTGGCCCTGCTAGCAGTAAGATTCTGGGAGCTGTAGTCATAAAAATTTCTCATCTCTGTCTGTTCCTTGAGTCTTTTAGGATGGGAAGCAGAAGATACACCCATCCTCCAATTCCATGTATGATCTTCTTCACAAAAATGAAGTGTGACCTTCTAGGGATGCCCTGACACACATCCACACCCCTACTACCATCTGACTCCTGGCCCCTACTGTTGATTTCCTACTTATTTCATACAGATCATGTCAGGATCACTAGAGAAGCAGGAAGCAAAGCCTTTCCATTCCCTCCCAGTGAAGAAAAGGGATCACCGAGATGTGTGAGTGTGTATATCCAAATCCAAGTCAGCATCACATGCAGCCCTGGGGAGTGCTCCTGCTCAAATCAGTCAGGTGCTAGAAGCACTCATCATTAGTACAGAGCATTTCGGGGTGAAGCTTTTTAATGTTTTGAAAGTCTTCTTAAGCACATTTCATACCACTTTGAAACACTGTTGACTGCCATAGGTCCATCCTACAGAATCTTAGGACTTGAAGTTTGATGAAGGGTTGCCTGCTAGAGAACTCTAGTGTGCTCCACTAAACTACAGCAAAGTACTTGTCTAAACTACAGATCCCAGGATTACACAGGATGGATAAGAGTAACCCAGATCATGACTGCAATGCTAGGGGGACCATTTGATCTATCTACTCCTGTACTTTTTTGCCCACCAGGCTTCTATTTGTTCTGAAAATACTACATTTTCCACAATAGCAATGTAAGGAAATAACATGGGTGGAAGAAACCGAGGGGAAGGGATGATCTCCTCCCTGCATGATGATCCCCTTCCACAGGGGTGGAAACAAGTCTAGAAAATACCATCCATGTAGTGAATGTATTAGCTCAGTAGTACGACTCTCTTTTATCCATATTGCATATTGCAAAGGCATAAATGATTTCAAATGATCCAACCTGTGAATTTTGTAGAAATTGATGACTTGATTATGTCCATTTTTATACATTTGCAAACCCCAAGGAAACACAAAATGTACTTCATGTGGCCATTACTATTTGAACACCTCTTGAGAAAGAAGGAGATGATTTGGGCTTCACTTTAGCTCAATCTAGCTAATATAGCACCTTCCTCTTGCATTTCCATGGCAACCACAATGGAGCATACATCCTATAATCAAAACAGTGGGGGATACTATTTAAGGCTTGCAGTGCCACAAGAGGTAGTTACATTCAAGAAGGAGGCTTCCATGGAAGCATTTTTAACTTCCCTTTGTCTTTGAGCTTCATCATCCTCAGTCATCTGAATGATAAAGATACTGAGTTCTCAGTGTTTGTGTGAGGTACTTTAAAAACTTCCTTTCAGGAGAGAATATTTAGATGCACCGGTGCTACAATTGCTACAAGACAAAACTTAGATTTTAACAAAATACCATTATTTCTACTTAGTCATGCAGCATTCTTCTTTGTAAAATTTTACAAAGCAGATTTTGCCCATCCATGACATTGTTGGCCATGCATTAGTTGCAACCTGGGCAGTAAGGCTGAGCACGGTGTGAGTAGGAATGTTGAAGGGATACAAACACACTGTTTGCATGAAAATGGCCACAACATTACTGGATACAACTGAGGTGCCTCAGCACATCATAGGGCAATGGATACTGGCATGGGGTAACAGAACAAGACCTCTAGGATTGAAGTATATAGGGGTCTACATGGGTATATGTTGGAGTTTTATTTGCAACCTCGCTTGTTGCCTGTAGTTTGTTTGACTGAGAGGGACATTTCTGGTCGGGGGTGACTATAATTCTGTCTGGCACTAGCCAATCATTCCTTCCCATCTCTGAATTCAAAGACAGACCCACCTCTCTGCTAAGTGTTCCTTTCCCTCTCTTTAGTCTGTTAGAAGCAGAGTTGTTTCTTTTTTGTAGATCTGTTCACAACTGTAAGTAATGTAACATGTTATTCCTACAAATGTCTCAGAGTGAGTTAATGAGACTTTAAGTGCCAGTTATTGAGAAAGGAGTGGACTATCTGGGAAACTTGTGGCTATTCTTCTCTGTGGAACTCTGTACTTCCATTGCATAGCAAAAAGGAATTTTAACCAGAAATTCAAAACTGTGTAACAGTACAAATGACTACAATGTTCCCCTGCCACTTGGGGATGGCTCCCAGAACAGGGGCATAGAAGGGCGGGTTGAAACCCCTGAAATAATCACACAAGCTTGCTGGGAACAATCAATCAAAAGTGTATTAAACACAACTGGGGGGGAGGAGACCACATAGTTAATCTGTCCCATAAGTAAGGGAAGAACGCACAACTCTTTCCCCAATTGCATAGCCCCTCCAAACCTATGTCAAAACTCTTGGACTCCACCTGCTCTGTGCTCTATACCGCTGCGCTAGCAGTGTTTCGAAACATGCTGGTTCACAACCAACCCACTCCCATCCAAAAATTGCCAAATCCTCTCTAAACTGATGACAAAACACCAGGTTAGTTACACATTGTTATGTGCTACAACCCACTAATGATTGGCCTCCCCAGACAGCTGGAAAATGATACACATCAGGAGAAGGGATTGTAAACACACCAAATAATCTGCATCTCCTTGTAGTTCACCACCACAGAATTCAGGTAACCACATTTGCAAATACAACATTTGTGGCTTAAAATTGGCACAGGAGGGGACGGGATACAAGATTGGAGATTTGCAACTAGTGTCTCTAGTTGGCTCCCCTTCCTTTGCTTTTCAGGTGGAGGGGAGGGTATATTAGGAGACTTTAGAGCCATTCTTGCAGTCATTTAATAGGGTCTTGCACATATTTTTACTTTGTTTAACATATTAATTGTATGCTCAAATCAATATTTCATTCAATGCTTTGTCCTTAAAACAAAGGCTTTGCCTGGGTCACCCAGAAGTGAAGCAAGTCCAGCAGCACTTGAACTGGGCATGTTATAAAAGCAAAAAAAAGAGCTAAGTGTGCTGCTTATATACTGCTTCATAGCGCTTCAAGCACTCTCTGGGTGATTTACAAGTTAATTATGCAGGCTACACATTGGCAAGCTGGGTATTCATTTTACCGACCTCAGAAGGATAGAAGGCTGAGTCAACCTTGAGCCGGCTACCTGGGATTAAACCCTGGGCCGTGAGCACAGTTTGGGCTGCAGTACAGCAGTTTAACCACTGCACCACGAGGCTCCTCATAATGAGGACTTTATCTCCCAAAAACCTGTCAGATGACCCCCACCCCTTCAAATGGAAAACCTGGCACACACTCAACATTCCCGCTCCCTGCAAAAGCTGGATCTAGAACAATGCCTTAAGCACTTTACAATAAAGTTGTGTGAGGAAAAAGGAAAGTGCAAGGGACCTGTCTGAATTGCTACGAGGAGAGGCAAACACCCCATATGCCAACTAAACCCCACAGACAGAATTCCTCCTCCGTGCTGCCTATGTAAGCCCTGAGCAATCTACAGAACCATAAATAGGTTGGCTGGGTCAGGGAAATCTTTAGAGACTGAAATGAATGGTGTGTCAAGGAATGGTTCTGTGTGTTCCAAGCGGACCACAGAGAGAACTTCCCCTTCCAGGCTTGTCCAGACACATACAGCTAGCTACAGTAATCAGCAACGTGATTGACCAGGTCAGCAGGAAGATCCCAGCAGCCAGAACAAATGGTTTAGGACCTCGATACTTGGCGGAACGCCTCCTCCCACCTAGATCTACTCGTATCACTCGTTCTAGCCAGGAGGGGCGACTGAGGAGCCTAACGCCAAGGGAGGTCCGGAAAGAAAAAACAAGAAACCGGGCCTTCTCGGCAGTGGCTCCCCGTCTGTGGAACAACCTCCCCTCCGAGATCCGTTTGGCCCCTTTGCTGGGCAGTTTCAAAAGCCAACTGAAGACCTGGCTATTCAGACAGGCCTTCCCTCCGGGCACCACATAATATCTTTGATTTCCATCTTGAATAATTGTTAATTCTCTGTAAATGGTGATATAACTGTTTTATATGTTAATTGTTTTATATTTTCTGTTGTGAGCCACCCAGAGTAGACTGTGTCTAGATGGGCGGCATACAAGTCCAATAAATAAATAAATAAAATAAATACTAGCCAATGGGAAAGGTGTGCCACATCACAAGAATGAGAAGCAACCCAATTCCTCTTCCACTTTGCAGTCTATGGGTGCAAATGGGAACCCCATTAAGCTGGGACCTATTCCTGGAAGATGACCTATGCAATTGCCATGGTTTGTTAGCACAATCCTATGCATGTTTTCTTATATATAAATAGCGATGGCTTCAAAGTTCATACAGATGATGCTTCCATAGAAGGATGCTTTGCCCTACTAATCAAAAAGTGAAGAAAAAATTCTGAAAGGAAAAGGAAAAGAAATAGCAGAAAAATTTGGGAAGGTTACACACTGAAAATACATCTGTCCCCCCACCTCTGAATTTTAAGAATGAACCCTGACCATGGAATACTAAAAGCTTTCTCTAGAAATACCCTTAAGATTAAACTGGGAAATATATATAAGTTTTCAAAAGGGCTGTTCTTTTATATGACACGAGTCACCTGTTTATCATAGCATATGAGTTACATCACTTCTGTATAGCACCGTCCTTGCACCGTATTTTGTCACTGAAAGGTAAACACAGATGTCATTTGTAAGTCTGGTTACTGAGACATTAGATTTTAAATTGTCTTTTAATGCTAAATATTTTACGAACTATCTGAATTTTGGAAATTCGGAAAGGTTTATTTTTGTTGTATGATTGGTCTAAGGACCGTAACAATAAACTGAACTGAACTGAACACAGACATCATTTGTAAGCCTGTTTACTGAGACATGTATCTCTCAGGAAATGCCAATGCAGAAGGGAAAGCCTGTTAACTGAAAGGAATAACTATTCTTAATGTCTAGTTTAACACTTAGTCTCTTATTCTTTTAATGAGAAGGTTAAGAGGCAGAATGCAGTAAACATAAATTAGAGAAGACATTTTTAGTCCAAGACTAGAAGTCATGAAGGCAGGCAGTCTCCCAGGTTTTCCACTGTTTTTTGCTGCTCCCCCATCCTGCAGGAATGAAAAGTGAACGTTTGCTTCTGGGTCAGAGTATTTTATAGTCCTGATTCAATCTGCTTTCCCCCTTTCTTACAGATGCTAGCGTAGATTTACTGGCAAGGTTGCAATTTTATTCCATCCTCTAGAGTTGCTGACATTGGTGGAATGCTTTTGACTAAGCGATTATGACGTCACAACCTGCTGCTAAAGCAATTTTCTTGTTTTGAGTTTGCTGTATCTACCTTTCCTTCCAATATGCCAGCAAAAATGGTTACATCAGGACTGCGACATCATGGACAATGAGGCAGCTATTTACCTGCAGTAATTTCATAGCACAGAAAAATACTTCTGGATCCTGCCACCAAAAGTGAATGCAATGAACTATTCCTCTTCGTGGTAAACACTGTGAACATTATCTCATCCACAGCAGTGAGTCATAATCACATTTTCTGATTTAAGGAAATCCCTAATGGGATATGCACACTTTGAAGCAGATGATAGTTAGAGAAGTATTGTGGTAGTTTAGAGACAATCAAATGCATGGTAGCATAAATTCATACATTTATTATGGTGTCACAAGACTCTTATTTTTGCTGCAACAGCCTAGAACAGCTGTTCATCTGGTTATATACCTGCAATCCTATTCATATTCACCTGGGAATAAATCCCACTGAGTTCAGTGTTTACTTTTCAAGTACAAATGTGCAGCATCACCCGAGGAAGATGTTCCAGGGCTTCCATCACCTCAATTTAGAATTCAGATGGTCCTGATATTAACAAGTGTTCATTTCCATGGCACTGTAGTTGTAGCAAAGCTTTACTTATATGGCATTCCTGACATAAGGTGATTAGGGTTCTGAATTGTTTGTACAATGAACTCAAGTACAGGATGACCTGATTCAGTGGCCACATTAAATGTAGTGACAGCAGGGGCAGGAGAAGTGAATAGTTCAGTGGCGGAAATAAATGCATGATGCACCCCTTTCACAGAGGTAACATGAAAAGAGCTTGCAGCATATGTGCGTGTGTGTAAAATTAAAGTTCATGGTTTTTTTCATTGTAACAATTTCATTCTGATTACATATCAAATTCCTCTCCTTATTCTCATGATTAAAGTTCTGTATTTTAGTAAAGTAACTGGGATTCTTCTTCATTAGGTATTGCTTCAGTTGTACATGTGCATGCATCTACTTCAGTCAGAGCCCAAATCCAGAACTACAATGTGCTGCTTACTCTTATGGCATTACTGTGTGGACTTGGTCTAAGACAAAGCAAATTTCCTATGAAATGGCTTTAAGTGAATTGGGTTGCCAGAACCCCCAATGCCTTATATCCAATCTTAGAGATTTGGAGGACCATTCAGGGTGACAGTCTCGAACTGCTAAAACTGGTTTCATGTCCCCTCAAAGTATTTTGCAGTCAGGACAAAGGAAGGTGTAGTTTTGCGCCTGAGATTTCTACTCAGAAAAGAACTTTACCAATACCTTCCTTTCTTCTAGTAGCAGAGGATTTGGAAAGAAAAGAATTTATAATCTGGTATCCGCTGGACAGAAAACAAAAACAAAGCCTCAAACTATTTCCTTCACTGTAATTCTCTGCCTCTGCACTCAAACTGCTGGATTGCTCAATGGTTTAGGCATTTGGCTGTGGAGCCAGAGGTTGGGAGTTCAATTCCCCACTGTGACTCCTTGAGAGAGGCTGGACTCAAGGATCCATAGGATCCCTTCCAGCTCTGTGGTTCTAAGATGATGATAATGATGTTTCTAAAACTGTATAGGTTACTTATTTATAGGCACTTATATAATGTACTGTAGTTTGTTTTCATACAGCTTTCCCTAGAGATGGTTTATACCAGACTAAGACAGCTACCTGCTACATTCACCTAAAAATAGTGTGTGAGAGAGGAGGAGAAAATCCTTTTCTGCTGAAACTTTAAGGATTCCTTTTTTACAAAAGCATGTCCCCGCCCCACCCATCAGACATCATCTACTCGCAACATGCTATCGTGCACACCAATTCCATCAAGTTATGTCAAAACATAAACCAGTTGTCACCAGTTGTTCATTTTTCCCATGTAAGCCAAAGAGGGGTTATACAAAGCACTGAATTTTCCAAGCCAAGGTTGATTCAGATCTGAACTGAACTGAGTCATGCCCTAAGAAGTCGTTGCTCCTATCAGTCCATTTCTTCAACTACGGAGGCTGGATCCAAACTGAGTGTTGTCTTTGGTGCATATCCCTACCACACCAGTTTCCACACCTGTTAATAAGAACAAATCATCTGTCAATACATGTCTGATTGTTCAGTTTGCAGATGTAGCCATATTACCAAAATGTGTGAGTTCAGAAGTTATGGTGGTATGTTTCCCCTGATGTCATCCCTGTGAAGGTATTTTAGGTTGTGATTTTACTACCAATGTTACCACACCAATTTCTGCTCTGTCCTGCTGCCCGTGATTTTGCCCCCACTGCTGATTGTTCCCCCTCCACTGCTGATCCTGCCCCCTTCAAAAGATATGGGGAAACATGCTCCCCCGCATCTGGAAGAGTACTTTGGCAGGCAATTGCAGTACATGCGTGTGGTGCACTAAGTGATAACCACATGGGAGGTCATTGTCTCTCTTCCAGTAGGAATTATGTGACATTAGCAAAGTCAGGGGCAGTAATTAAACGTGTAGCTAACAAATAGTTAGAAGAAAACAATGGTGGCCCAAGCTTTACTGTCACACTCAGGAGCCACACACCTGCACAATGCAGCCACTGCAGCCCTAGCTCTGTTTTACCACTCAAGCAAGTGCATGGATATCTCCCCCCTTGATTGATACCAAACAGCAGTGACCATCTATGTCCTTTCTCCTATCACTGAATAATTATTTAAGATGCACCTGACAAGTTTAGATGCACTCACAATTAGGTAAGGGTATAGCAGGGGAGGGGTCCAAAACCCACTCTTCCTTTTGCTCTTTCCTTCCCAATTCACACATGCTAATATTCATTGGTCCATTAATCTGAACACTTTCTTTATTGAGCCAGTGTAGTAATAGAACTGAGAATCAGGAAAAGAGGCTACAAATTGAAGAGCTGCCCCAACCCTCTGAAATCCTAGTACTTAGAATTCTCAAGTACAGAAGTCTAATGCACTCAGATGAACTACAGTAAAGAATTCTAAATACTTCAGTGAACTGCAGATCTGGAGGGGTTCCTTGGGACAAAATCATGGCAGTTGAACAGTTCAGATGATGCAATTGTGTAATGCAGACATAGCTTAAGGCACACTCACATTTGCAAGCTGTTCCCCTGAATAAGCCAAAATAGGACTGAATTTGATGTGCAGAGAAGGAAATATAGAGATGATAGCTGTATTAATAAATGTTAATGTTTCCCCAGACCTTAAAGTATCAGTTCTGGTTTAGACCTTCTGGAACGTATCCAGAGAAGAGTGACCAAGATGGTAGAGGGTCTGAAGACCAAGTCCTATGATGAACAGTTGAGGGAGCTGAATATGTTTAGCTTGGAGAAGAGAAAACTGAGAAGTGATATGATAGCCATCTTCAGATAATTGAAGGGCTGTCACATTAAAGACAAAGCAAGCCTGTTTTCTGTACCTGTGGAGGGAGGTCCAGGCCCTCTGAGAATGGCCCCTAGACCATCCTTGAAGTGAGCTCCAGCTCTTGGGAGTTGTTCAGCAGCATCTGATAGGTCTTAAGGAGTGGGCCAGGGAATGTTTGTGAAGCAGGAAAGAAATCAATGACAGCAGCAAATTTGGCAGTTGTTGTCATGCTATTATTGTTCTGGGACGTCAAGTTGCTTCTGACTTATGAACTACTGACCTCTCATGGGTTCTGTTATTAATATCCCTACTCAGTTCTTGTGAACTAAGGACCCTGGTTCTTTTACTGATTTAATCCATCCTATGTTTGATTTTTCCTCTTTTCCTGAAATCTGGCAGCAAGGGCACCAAATCAGCAGTACACTTGGCAGCACAGAACACTTTGGTGGGCTGCAAGTAGCCAAAGTTTCAGCAAGTGGCTGATTGCTAACTACTTGGATACAACAAAATCTTATCAACAAAGGGAGACCCATTGCACCA
This sequence comes from Intellagama lesueurii, assembly GCA_037013535.1. NCBI lineage: Eukaryota > Metazoa > Chordata > Lepidosauria > Squamata > Agamidae > Intellagama > Intellagama lesueurii. The sequence goes on along the minus strand of JBAJHW010000003.1, from coordinate 202,794,919 downwards.
TTTTGTGGTGTTTCTGGAAAGGACAGCTTCAATCTATGGACTTTTTCAAAATGTGCAGACTTCTAGTTGCCAATGTGGGTTTTAAAAAAATGTATATCTTTTTTTCAAAAAAATATACTTTTAAACTTGTTTAAGCTGTTTTAAATATGATACCAGTTTAATTGCCTTTTAATTTTGCAATAATGTATTGTATTTTTAGCTTTTAATATTGTTTGTTTTAATATTGTAACCGCTCTGGGTCCTCTCTGGGAGAACGGTAGGGTATAAATAATGAAATAAATGGAATAAATGAAATGAGACATTAGTAAGCACTATGTTTTAGCCAAAAGATTGTTACAATGTATATCAAGCAGGTATCAAGTACATCCGCTCAACCAAATGCTCTGAAGTTAGGAAAGGGCCAGAGTTGAAGGAATCTGAGGCTTTTGTGTGTGAGTGCTGCTGTCTGGAGCTTCATACTGGAAATACCACAATGCTGTACGATCCAGAACCATAAAGATAATTAATGGTTGGTGTGTGTTGCAACAGTTGACTTTGTCAGTGTGATTTAAGGACCTGGCTCTGTAGCAAAACTTACTGCAACAGATTTCATCATAATTTAGTCTGCAATGTAATGCCTTTGGAAAGATGCATAACATCATTTTCCACATATTTTAAACAAAAATCTGTGCTGTTCACAGTGTCAAAGAGAGAAAGGCATGCATCATCATTTCTCGTATGACAAATGAGTACCATACTGATCACATGCCTGAGTACTATAGAAACCTTCCTACTTCAGGTTTATTTTAGCATCAGTTTACCAGTTTCATAAATTATGTGAAAGGAATATGTGACATCCATCATATGCAAGCTAAATAAATTGGCTTTTTCACTTTCCCTGTTACTTCAGTGTCGATGTTTCTGATGCTTTAAGTGTCTACAGCAAACACAGCTCTGCAAACTATATTATTTTTTTTAATTTTGGTAGAACACATTTTAAAGGTCAATACTTATTTCAACAAAGGACATATATTTCCATTCCCCTCCTCTTTATCAGCACAGAAGCAGCCATTGTCAGAGGCTTCTCCCTCTTCCCCCAGACACAACTGATGTCCTGTGCCCCCCCTTCAGATGTTCTGCATTTAAATTACTTGATTATGCACCATTCAACTGCAGACAGCATAGAGATGAAGTGGTGTTACATAGTTAGGCCTCTATCAGCATGATCACAGAACAGGGAAGAAAGCAGGCTTTAAAAATTATGATACCTCAATCCTCTGCGCAACTCACAGCTCCAAACCAAAAGGCACTTGCCAAGCTCTGATGAGTTTGCATTTTCTTACCCCTCAAATATGATGAGCACCATACACTACAGTGGGCCAGCCACACCCAGGAGGCTCTTGTCTGGCCCCGGAAACACTGGCTGGCTGGCACAAGCAGTGAGGCAGCGCTGGGCTATCTTGGAAAACCCTCAAGCCCCCATCCTCCTTGCAAATACAAACATCAAGGTTAGATATAACGTTGCCCTGCAGCCCATTTCAGTGCCTTCTCTTCAATTTTCTGATTAACAGGGCCAAGAAAAGGGGCTGGGAGAGGAATAAGCCTTGAGAAAGGAACTCCATCTCTCCCTCAGAGGCAGCAAGATCTGTATCTGGAGGAGGCAGCAATGCTTTCACTCTGCCCCACATCTCACAAAAAGAATGAGAAGGGTGCCAAAGGAGGCATTGCCCTTTTATTTCATTAAGACGAATGGGAATAGACAGGTCCGGTGGATCCAGGTTCCCCAGTATCCTGAAAAATCATCTGTATAGATTAGAAGGCATCCTTAATGCTCCAGAAGATTGATGAACAACAACACCCACCATCACTACGGGCTATGCTGACAGCGGCTGATGGGAACTGTAGTCCAAAACCCATCTGGACAGCCAGAGCCCCTGCCTTTGGCTCAAAAATTGAGCCGAAAGAAAAAGCCATTCTGCAGCTGTGTTGGAGGCTGTACCATTCCCTCCCACAGCCATTTCTACAGGTTTTTCCCTTTCAGGTATATTTTTTTCAGGGGGAGATCTGAAAAGCCTCTCAACCGGGTCACGAGAAGCTCTGGCGTGTTTTCTGAGGGGGGGGGTTGCGCTATCCCGCACACAAGCAAGGGGAAGGCATTCGTTTTTCCGCAAGCTGACCCCTCCACGCCCCCCCCCCCCGATTCGGGGAAACGTCTGCATTGCCGGCGGCCGCGGCAGCTCGCCTTGCCCGGCGCCCCGCCCAGCCGCAGAGCCGGGAAGTCGCTCCCCCCTCCCCAATCCCCCCCCCGCCCGGCCGGCGAGAAGGCACGCCGCGGAGGAGGGGCACCTCGGATTCCTCCGCATTGTGGTTTCCCCTGGATCCTACCGCCGGCTGCTTCGCCTCCCGGTCTGGTGCAGTCGCCGCTTCCCTTCACGAGGGATCACGTGAGGGCGGGCCGGCTAGTCGGCCTGCCTTGCGCAGAGGGGGGCGGCTCGAGGCTGAACTCTCCCGGGGAGCCCTCCGGCCGCGTGCCTTGCAAGGAAAGAGGGCCGAAGGAGGCGCTGAGACTCTGGGAGGTGGAGAGGGAGGCTCACTGGGTATATACGGAAAACACCGCATCATCAGCCTCAGGCGGCGGGGTAGCATCCTCACGACCACCGCTTCTCGAGGAGACTGACGGAAGCGAGGAGTTACTAATGCGCGGCACAGCGACCTGTCACTTAAGCCTCCAGATGTTTGCACGAAAAAACTCGAAGGACTAAATGAACGCGTATATAGCATGCAGTAGTCTAGCTCAGTGAGCATTCGGCAGATGCCGGTTAGGTCACTTCACGCGCGTGGAAGTTCCCTCCGTGTGGATGCCTGAGTCCAAACTAACGCTAACGCAACGTCTGCACACACACACACACACACACACACACACACACACACACACACACACACACACACACAGAGACCCATGTTTCTACATAAGCCTCTCCTTCCTAATGCCCTACGGACTGTAGAGAGTGTCATATAAAGGTGGCTGCATTGCCTGATGTGTGTACAACGGATGCAGATGCAGACCCTACCGCATTCCTGCGAGCGGTCGCCGGTCCTCGCTCAGCACTCTCCTGACGCGCACGGCTTCGCCCACATACTCTCGTATGCAGCTCGTCCGTGTCTACCAAAGCCCGGGGGACTTGGGGGGGGGGGAGGAGGTAAATCTGCACACCCTCTCCGGAGCGGGATGTTATGGCTTTTAGCCCACGCCGTGGTGAGGGAAAGTGCAGCTGCCGCGGCGGCGGAGGCTGCGCCTTGCCCCGATCCGCCCCATCCAGCCCGGGGGCCACCGCGGCGGCCCAACCGCTGCCGGTCCCCCTTGTTCCCCCGCCCGCGGCCCCGTTGGCGTCGGGGACGATGGCTGGTGGAGCCTCCGGCGCCTCGGCGCCCGGCCCGGCCTCCGCCCCCTCCTCCTCCTCCTCCTGCCCAGGCCCCGTTCCTTACCTGCCGTGACGCTCTCGGTCCCCGCCATGGCGGGAGGCGTGGATCGCGGCGCCGGCTCTCTCCTTCAGTCGCTCGGCCCGGCGGAGACCCGCGAGCGCTCGTGTCACTCGGCCGCCTGAGCCATTGGCCGGGCGATGCTCCGCTGCGGTCCGTCAGCCGCTTGTGCCTGCCTTTCCTGCCCGAGGTTTGCCGACCCGGCCGGTCGAGGCTGTTCGCCTGCCCTCGTCCTTCCCACCCACGATCGGGCTTGCCGGGCAGGCAGGCAGGCAGGCAGGCAGCAGGGAAAAGGGGAGGCTGTCGCGTTTGACCCGGGCGCTCGCCAGCCTTTCGTCCCTCCTGCGGCTGCGGCTGCGGCTGCTGCTGCTGAGATGCTCAAATTTCTGCAGCGCCCCTCCCCTTTGAAGTGAGCTGCCCGCCGCCTGCCTGCCTGCTTCCCACCCCCTTCGGGCACCAGCATGGGAGAGACTCGAGGAGGAGGAGGAGGAGGAGGAGGAAGAGGAGGCGGCGGCTGACAAAGGAGCCTTTAAGTGGGCGACCTCCGAGGAATAGGCGCATGGGCTCGCCAAAGCCGGCCACTGGGCTTCAAAGGAGATGCTGCTTCCTTGCAGAGATCGCCTTTCAGTGAGTTTGTTTGGCTGCTGGCTTGTTTATAATTGCATCTATAAGGGAGATGATTACAGGGTTGCAATACAATGCCCTTCCCCACTAAGAACGCCAAATGCTTAATTCACCGGTATACCGGCGAGTGCTGGTGGCCCTTCTCCCCTGAGGCCACATGATCAGAGCATTGGAGCCCCTGCAAAGTACTTGGAAGCTGCAGTGCTGGTATCATGACAGCCGATGGGTCACCCTGGAGAAAGACGTCTGTGGGCAGAGTGGGGGTGGAAGGGATTGGAAGGCCCTTTGCGGCCATTGAAGAATAACTGGTTCGATCAGCACTCCTGTACTAAGCTTGCGGGGGGGGGGGGGAGTGGGCTGCAGTAGGGGAGGGAAAAATCATTTTAAAAAAAGCAGATGGGGAAAGGCAGTGGTCCCGTGGGCCGTGTCCCTGGTGCAGAGAAGTGCTTTGGTCATTATTCATTATGCCACAAACACTTGGACATGCGGCACACCATCATGTCATAGCTATCAGTGTGTGCTCACTCTCACTTTGCCAGCTTAAAAATACATCATTCAGAACACATTAAAGTCCAAGACCCCTGCAACAAGAGCAGTCACCTGAGAAAAAGACATGGGGACTCCGCAGGACATGTGAGGCTTTACTGCACAAAGGTGCCTCTAATCAGGGAGAGGCAGTGGCATGGTAGACCCAAGGCTTGTGGGACCAAAGCGCTGGGGCTTTCTGAGTATTAGGGATAGCAGTGCCATCTGCCACCCCTCCTCAGATTTCTCTGTCTCCTTTGTGCTTAAGCGGCCTTCACAGTAATGGGCTGGGTAGTGCTGGTGGTGGGAGAAGGAGAAATATTTCCTAACTAAAATCTATTGTTGTGAACCATCCTTGTTGTGATGCAAAGTATTCTGGAATGGCCTTGCCATTCAGCAAAGCAGAAGAGAGATAACCAATCTTATAAATCAGGAGTAGAAAAAGTGTGGCCCTCCAAATGTTAGACTGCAGTTCCCATCCTAGTCAGTGGTGAAGAATGCTGGGATTTAACGTCTGAAGGGCCACATGGCCCCCATCCCTCTTATAAAGGCGACAGAACATCTCTGCCTCTCAGTGTATAAAATCACAAAGTATAAAGATAAGGGTTGGGCTGGCAATTTCCAGGGGGGTGCCCTATCAGTGCCATTTTTGTAATGCGCATGTGTGTTTTCAGAAGACCGTGGCATAGGAATCCATTACATATTCTTATGCAAAGAAATGCAGTTGTTATTTTAAATTTGTATATCCTTTTAAGAAGAGAATACATGGGAACAAGTAGTGTGAAAAAAGCTAATGCAGCCTGTTTGGAGGCAGTCAGGTTATTGCAAAATGGGAAATTTTGTTCCTATAATTCTCTTTTTGTCAGTTAAAGGAAACATTTGGGGGTTTTGGACTTTAACTCCCAGTATCCCACAGCTAGCAGCTGGTCATAGGATTCTGGGAGGTGTAGTTCAGAAACAAAACAAAACCCACCATCAGACATTCCCCATTTCTGTTTTGTTAGGCTTGGCTGTTGGCGAAGGTGGAATACTTGTCCAGCTGCTCCACGACATGTTCTGTTCTCCTATTGCTTAATATGTTCCAGTCTACAGCATTGAAATTGGGGCTTTGGGTCAAATTATGCCCTGGGAACCACCATTGCACAAAAAACTAAAGAGACAGATTTATGGGCCAAGAGACAAAATGTTTCCACCCTGGGAGGGAAAAGTGCTCTTGATATATCTCTGAGTTGTACCATAAAGGGGCTCAGCCTCCTCCCTTAAGTGAGGCATCAGCTGCTCTGACTATGGAGACTCAGCTCTTTATTATTATGAGAGAAATTCCCATAAGGACAGCCCTTCATGGAGCTCTGGGCTTCCCCCCCTCCAATACCACACAGCAGGGAATAACATCTGGCCTTTAGCCTACAACAATTATATATTTAGCATCCAATGGTGAACTCATAGGAAACAGGAAACCAGACAACTTTCATTTCATGTTACTATTTCCTAACAGCAAAATCTTTCGCATACCCTGGGACTCAATCTATATTACTGACCAAGGTTTTTTTTTGAAATTAAATAGTCTGAGCATGCCAACAATCTGTGTAAAAGGAAGTGGGGGGTGAGGCAGAGTACAAAGGCAGGCCTCTGTCCCTCCTTCCCATCTTCTACATTCAAAACTTGAAACTGCTCAGATATGCATATAAACATAGCATTTGCTAGACAGAGTCAACTTTTAGAACGTCAGACACGAGATGATATTCATCTCTTTCAAGTCAGGTTGCCTAAGTTACAGGCCTGCTTGTAGGTGATGTGAATAATTCACAAGGATTTGTGTATGTGTGTCGCACATAGGTACAAAAATAAAACCTTTTCCTGAGAAGCTTAGGAGCAATTTAATTTTAAAAAAAAGTTTAAGAAATGAACAGCTCCCTCTTCTCCAGGGTATAATGGTATAGCAATACTGCTGTACTGGCATAGCGCTGTGCTGGAGTAAAACATGGCACCAGCAGGACTGAGGGTACAGTGGTCAATTTTAAAAGTAAAAAAGACTCACCATGATAGCCTCCATCACTACAACCCCAATAAGAGTCCATAAATGCTGGCAAGTGTAGTGCTCCATACCAAGAAATGCTTCGTAGCAGCTTTTGGTGTTCCTCAAGAACAGAACCTTTGTAAAGCTAATAGGTCTTAATTGCCCATTCAGGATCAACTCACCCTAAAACATTTTACAACAAGGATAGCTCACAACAACAGCTACAGTGCATATGGCAGCTCAGCTCAGGGGGAACAGGGGAGCTGGGGCAGTGTGATGACAGCAAATGATATTCCTCTTCCTGCTAAATATTAGCCAAAAAATATTGGCACTCTAGACCTGTGAGCTCTAGTTGCATTCTACCACTGTGATGGTGGAGCAGGACCTTAGGCTCAGTCCAAGATCAAGTGAGAACTGGGGAGGGAGAAATTTCTAGGGCATTTGGGGAAAGTGGTTCTCTTTTCATGTGTATTTTACACAGAAAGGGTTTATAAAAACACTGAATGACGTCATATTTTTCTCTGCCATGTTTCTACTTAAAGAGAAAAATTGTACCCATTATAGTTCTGCTATAACTTCAGATCTCTGAGGAGACGGCACATCTCAGTGGAACCTGTGAGTACAATAAGTACATCCCACTCATACTTTCTTGATTAACACATCCTTATTGTATCCAAAGCCACTGAAAGCAATTCAAGTGGTTATTTAAAATAGAACAGTAGGACTATAAAGGATAGAAAGGTCATTTATTGTACAGTGCTGTTGTATTTAGTCCCCTAGGTCTGGAGTCAGAAGTTGGAAGTTTGATTCCCCACTATGTTTCCTGCGAGGAAAGCTAGTCTGTGTGGCCTTGGACAAGCTGTGCATTCCCAGAAGAAGTGAATGGTAAACCACTTCTGAGTATTATCTACTTAGTAAACCCTGAAAGGGGTCACAATAAACGAGAATTGACTTGATAGCACATGGTTATTATTCTTAATTTTAACCTATGCACATGAATCCTGTAACAGACCATTTCGTTTTGGATTGGATTGTCATAAAGTTTTTGAAGTAAGAAATATTCAGAGATAGCTTACCATTGCCACCTTCTGTGCTGTACTAATGAAAGCTAGCTTGCGTATCACTGCCATTGTCTGGGAAAGATGCTCTGCCAGTGTTACCTTCTGCTAATGCTGCTGCTCTCCAGGAGTTCCTCCACCCCCATCGTCAGTGCAACAATCAGTTCTTTTCTGCTGATGTGACAAATATTTCTGAAGACAGTGGGTGCATCTTAAGTTTGATGTTTCAGCTTTGACCCTTCCAGTTTGCTGTTGGGAGTCCAGATTCACAATGGAGTCTAACCTCCTGATGGCATTGCTCTCAGCTTCCCCCTGTACACTCAACCCCCTCACCAAATTAAGGTGTGCACCACATTGTGTGCCTCTCTCTAGAAGCAAAATATAATGAAATGGAAGTTGTCATAATTTGGGCACATCATGAGAAGACAAGACTTACTGGAGAAGGCAATGATGCTGGGAAAAGTGGAAGGCATCAGGAAAAGTGGAGGACCAAGTGTGAGATGGATTGACCTCGTATAAAGCCCTAAACAGCTTGGGTCCAAGCTATCTAAAAGACCACACCACCCTCTATGAGCCTGCTCAGGCATTAAGATAATCAGGGGAGGCCTTTCTCTTGGTCCCACTACCCTCACAGATGTGCTTGGTGGGGACACGGGAGAGAGTCTTCTCTGTTGCTGCTCCTAGGCTTTGGAATTCTCTCACACAGGAAGCCAGGCTGGCCCCATCTTTGCTGTCCTTCTGCAAGCAGGCAAAGACCTTTCTCTTCAGAGTGGCTTTTCCTTAGTGACTGGCTGTTTGTTTTTTTTAAAAAAAATTGGACTGTTGTGCACTGTTGCTTTTAAATGTGTTTTTAGTAATGATTTTATTTACTGTTTTTATTATACTTGTTTAATTTTTAAAAAAATATTTGTATAGTAATTGTTTCTAGCTTTTAAATATTGTCCTTTTAATGATGTAAGATGCCTTGTGTCCTTTTGAGAAGAAAGGCAGGGTAAAAATACTTTAAATAAATAAATAAAATTAATTGACTCCATAAAGAAAGCCACAGTCTTCAATCTGCAAGAACAGAGCAGGGCTATTAATTATATAATATTTTCGAGATCACTCATTGTGACATTTTCCCACATGGCCCCTGCTTGTTTCACCAAACCAAGGGCTAACACTACATATCCCACAAGCTGACACCAATTTGTCGCAATACCCACGTGCCCCCTGTTTATTATTCCCTCACAAAGGCGCACGTCGCATTCTCTTCTCGCTGCCACCAGTGGATTACTTCAATCCACAATATAAAATGACATATGTCAGAACACTTGTCTTCTGAACAGAAACAGAACTTATTTATTGAAGTGAAGCAGAATGAGTAATAACAGAAGTTTTTCAGATATTTAGTATACATAAGCAATTCCTCAACAGTTCCCTCAGTACATAGTTCTTTTGGCTTGCAGATTCATTACCACTCTCATTACCTATATCTGTAACCAGCCCTATCTGACTCCTCCTTCTCCAGCCAAGCCTCATGTAGCTGCTGACTCCACCTCTCCAGCCCTCTCATAGGTTCATGCAAATCAGCCCATGAATATGAATGACATGAGTGACATGGGTGGTTGCCACACTCATTAATTGGGTTGCCATAAGTGAGAGGCAACTTGGTGAGACATAACTAACAACAACAAAACACTGTGTTTTCACTGGACACTAAGAGGTTTCTCTGGTTCCACAAACAAGCTAAAACAATTTCAGTGGTGACCCCAGCTGCTTCCTTTTAGAATTCCTCTTGGAATTGCTACCTCTGCAGCCTGGAGAGGTAGTCAGAAGTAGGAGTACATAAAATGCAGATGGGGAAACTTTTTGCCGTCAACATGTTTTAGACTACAGCTCTCATAATCCCTTATCATTAAACCTGCTAGTTGTAGCTGGTAGGAGTTGCAGTGTCAAAATATCTGGAAGACTGAAAGTAGCCTACCTTTGACCTAAAAGCTCTAAGGACTTCTATTAGGTAGAACATGTAGTCTGCTGGGAGCTATCCATGGTCCTGCAATGCCAGTCTAGGGCGATCTGAGCTTCCCCAGCCCACACAGGAGTCCATCTTGCCCCATAGCTCATGCTTGCAGGTGTGTTCTAACTAAACCCCATCATCAACATGCCCTTAAACTGAGGACATAGATGATTTCTTGTCTCATCTTCACATAGAAGGATGAAGAATAGCAAAATTATTTTGCATAAGGTATTTTGTAGCACACTCAAAATGAAGGAAAAACATTTTTGCACTACTTAAGCAAACTTGCTCAAACAACACTTTAAAGCAAATAACACAAATTTCACAAAATGATGATGACTGCTGCTTTGTTATATGGATTTCTAAAGATCAGAAGCACTGCTGGGATTGCTTGCATCATTTTAAAGATTTGCCAGTTGTCCCTTGCTTGCTCTTTCTGTCTGTGTCCATCCTTTCTCAAAGTGACTGGATACCAGTTTTGTGCAGAGGCAGTCTGCACAAACTATAAACACCCTAACTGGGGAAAAAAATAGTGCTCCTTTTCCCACTCTCTTTAGGAGACAAGACATCTCAAGGGGCTTGAAATTTTTTTTTCAAGATGTCCCACTAAGGTGAGACAGCCTAAATCGACATGAAGTATTTGTAGAGTATTTTTTTACTTCCTTACTTTAGCCATGCAGTACTTTGTAATATTCTAGGCTGCCCTCCTAACAGCAGTGCATAGATTGGTGAGGAAATCAAAACAGCACAAGGATTTATGAGTATGATGCAGCTATCATGTATTCAGCTGCTCATTTGAGTTGCATCATCCTGCAGATTTGTGTAGAGAAGCAGCCAATTTGTTTGGCAGGACATGCACACAAACAACTTACTGTGTGTAGACAACTGCTATATGCAGTGAGTGATCCAGAAATTAGCTTGTAAATTAGCTGTCAGACTCATAATTTATAACAAAATAAGTAAATAGATTCTACTTCTGTAGACATATGGGCACTCCTAAATAGAAAGTGAGGCATCAGCATAACCTCTTCTTGTTACACTGTGACTACATAGACAAGAGTGTAGAAGAATGAGAATTACGCAGACAGGATAGACAAACAAGTTTAATTTTAAAACGAACATACCCTAGAAATCATAACAGAAAGTGGCTCAAAACAAAGCTGGGTTGGAGGCTAAAACTTTTGCATCACATCATGTAATAGCACATTATGAGTTTTTTCATTTGATTTCTTTTAGCCCTACTTGGAAATTCCTGGTGACCTCCCATCCATGTACTAACCATGCCTGACTCTGCTTAGCTTCTGAAATCATACAAGATCAAGTATGTTCAGGCTGGAGATAATTTGGTCATTAATTGGATGATCAAATTGATTACCGTATTTTTCTGTTTATAAGACGACCCAATGTATAAGACGACCCCCCCTTTTCTAACCCCCAAATTAGAAAATTTGAAAATTTGCACGATCGCACCCCTTTGATCCTGAAGCAGCCATGAAAGGCCTTCAGGATCAAAGGGGTGTGATCCAGCCGCCCTTTCACAGCTGCGTTATCCACTTCCTAAGCCCCGCGGGACTTAGGAAATGGGTAATGCAGCCGTGAAAGGGCGGCACGCTCGCACCCCTTTGATCCTGAAGGCCTTTCATGGCTGCTTCAGGATCAAAGGGGTGCGAGCGTACTACCCCCTTTGGTCCTGAAGTGCTTCAGGACCAAAGGGGTGCGATCGTGCAAATTTTCAGGACCAAAGGGGTGCGATCGTGCAAATGTGGGCACTGCAGTATTTTACATTCACGTTTATTATCACGTCATCATTAACTAATCAAGAAGAAACAGTACAGATTGGAAAGAGAAACCATCATCATCATCAGGAGATTAAGAACAATGCATCCCATCCTGCTAACACACGCACACACACTCTAAAGGTAAGAAATATAATCAGCCTCACAGCACAAAATCCCTAGCATGGAGAGAATGTGGAGAATGGGGATATTTCTTTTTCACCTACTACTCTGGTGGCTTCCTTCCAGCTTTGCAGCAATCCACCAGGTCAAGGACAGATTCTCTAGGCAACAGCAAAAATAAAGGAAAAGTGAGGAAATCCCCCTGCCTCATCTATAAAATAAAAAGTCTAAACAAAATGGGACCCAAAAGGAGTGAAAAAAGGAAGGGAGGAAGAAATTAAATTATCCAAAATGGAGGTACAGCAGCAAATGAGCAAGGAAGATGATCCGAATCCAAAATGTAGGACAGCAAAGGCACTCTCGTCAACAGCAAGCAAGTCACCAAGCAGCAAAAGGGTCACCAGTTTCTGCTTTCTGGGCCCTTTTAAAGATTCTTCAAACCGCCCCTTGAGATGTTCTTAATCCTGATTGGCAGGTGACAACCCTTATTGCAAGACTCACAATGCTGTTTTGTGGAACATCCATGAGTTGGTTTTACATATATGGGTCAAATGAGGAAATGAGGACATCTGAATCAAATCTGAAATGTTTGTGATTTTTCTTTTTGTAAGAATGAATGATTCAAAATTCAGTGGCTCTCTTCTGGAAATTAATGAAAGAATCGAAAACCAAAAGTAAGAGCCTCTTTTGTGCATTTTAACATCCATATTAACCTGAAAGTCTCATCCCTATCAAGTACAATTGTGTTGAAAAGAACTGATTCATTCTCTTATTTAAAACAAACATTAAGTGATGCCTCGCAAGACGAAAGTAATTTGTTCCGCGAGTAGCATCGTATTTTCGTCTTGCGAAAGCGCGGTTTCCCATGGGAAATCTCGCAAGACGAACAAATTATTTTCGTCTTGCGAGGCATCACTCTTGCGGAAAAAAAAACCTGTCTTGCGAAGCACGGCCATAGAAAAAGTCATCTTGCGAGTCACCAAGTCAATCGCAAAACGCTTTCGTCTTGCGAGTTTTTCGTCGGCCGAGGCATTCGTCTTGCGAGGCACCACTGTATCTGCTTCTCTTATATCACATGGCTTCCTTCCTTCCATGGAATCATCTCCCTTCTAACTGTTCAGGTTTGTGCTCTTCCATTAATTATGCTTAAAAATATTCCATGGTTGCTCCCCTCCTGCATCAATCTGCAGACTAGGATCTATCATTGTAGCCCTTTGGGCCTGGAAAAAAGATTGAAGTGTAGCCTGAGCTGTAGTAAAATTTCCAACCATTTGCTTGTGATCAGTTTGAGGAACAGTTTGGCTTTAACCGTATCATTTATTTAAAAATATGAGTAAGATTTTCATGACAAAGATGGACCGTGTTTATCTCCTGCATCTAGGGCTTGAGGAGAGGTGTATTAAATCACTGTGTAGCAGCTGCAGCCGCGGTTTTGCAGTGGTCTAGCTGAAGCCAAATTTTTCATTCTGTTGTTGTCTCAAGCTGAGTTCAGTTTTGTAAGGGCCAGTGCACCATGTGTTTTAAATCAACAGAGATAAGAGTTGGGGCCACCATGTTCCTTTTTCTCCCTCTTTTTCTTTTTAGCCAACACAACCTGACTCAATGTAAATATGCTGGAGCTGAAAGGCTTATGTGAATGCACCCTTAGTCAAAAAATAAGCAGTGGGACTGACCCTAGATTTTTTTTGATACCTGAGACAGAGCAGCAAACACCACCCATTTCCCCAAGACTAGGGACCAAAGTTAGTCAAGTTGCTTTGGCATTTGAGGGGGAAGAATCATGTGTGAGCACCAGTCCCTGTCAGGAATGGATAACATTGCTTTGTGAAACCACAGTATTCAGAATCCAGTAGTCTGGCAGTGGGATTCTGGAAGTTATAGTCACACACACCTAGGGTTGCCAGATACATGGGTACCAAAAGGAGGACATAGAAAGCCAAAAAGGAGGACAGAGGAGTACGTATTGGGGGGGGGGCGGACTCCGTGCGCAGGGTGGGGTGGGGGGCGTGTCGCTTTTGGAATTAGGTATTGGGGAGAATAGCTCTTTGATCATGGGGCAATACCATGACTATTCAACCTACTCAGTCTTGAAACGTCAAGACTGGGAAAGTTACATTAAAAAACAAAATAATCAGCAACAATCAAACAAAATATAAGAGCTACTAAAACAAAGTACACTAAGAAATCACATTAATAAAAGCATAATAAAGTGAAATAAAAAGTTTTAAAAGTTGTGTGACAGATTTAAAACACTTTGTAAAAACCAGAAAAATAAAACAGAAGGCATGGATTTCTCTCTGCTTGAGAAATGCAAAGGGTGGAGAAAATGGATTTGGAGAGAGAGAATTTTATACATACACACAAACAATGCTTACTACACTACATATGACAAAGCCATATATGTATATATATAATGTATATATTATATATGTGTGTGTGTCTATATCTATATCTGTATCTATATATGGCTTTGAATACACACACACATATATATCCAATACACACACACACACACACATACACACACACACAAAGCCATTTTCTCCACCCTTTGCAATTTCTCAAGCTGAGAGAAATCCGCTTGTGTGTGTGTGTGTGTGTGTGTGTGTGTGTGTGTGTGTGTGTGTGTGTGTGTGTGTGTGTGTGTGTGTGTGTGAATTTCCAGCTCCCACAAGCACGGGGGATAACTTTGCACATGCTTCTGGCTCCTGGAACTGGAAACACACTCTGCACATGCCCCAGAGTCAGGGGTGTGTGGGGTTGGGGCAGAAGGGGGGGAAGTGCCTCCTCTTCCCCGGCTTTAGGAGGAAGGAGGGACCGGCCCAGCCCCTATTTCCCTGGCTCTGAACCGCCGCCCCCCCAGAACCCCAGATCAGCCTTCCCTCCTGCTTGCATCAGTTCCTTTTTTCATAGTTTTGAATCAGTCTCTCTCTCTTTCTCATACACACACACACCCTCCCTCCCTCCCTCAATTTTCTACATATATTTAAACAAGCTTGATGAAACCACCCGGTTCCTCTCGCACCTTTCTTCCCACCTTAATTGGAACTTTCCCTCCTAATTGGAGCTTTCCCTCCTCCTGCTTGCAGTCACCTCCGGCGGAAGCAGTCATTCACAAGCCGGATTGACTGCCCGGGGCTGTTCTACAGCTGTAAACAATCAAGCCACCTTATCTCCGATCTCTGAAAGAATGGAGGATTTACAAGTGCCGCAACCAAGGAAGGAGGGAGAGGTGGCTTACAGATTGAGGTTCGGCTGCAGGGGGTGGGGGCGAAGGTACAAAAGCCGGACATTTTAAAGTTTTTTAGCTTTGCCTGCCAGACGGAGGACATTAGCCTGAAAAGGAGGACATGTCCTCCTTTTGCTGGACGTCTGGCAACCCTACACACACCCCGCCCAAAGGTAATGCTTTCCATCTCTGACACCTGCAACAGAAGGCATGTCCAACACTTGGCTGCCTATTCATGACACACCACATGAACTGGCTAAGGCAGTCCCCACATTGTGTCATATAGCAGGGCTACTCATAAATAGGACTGCAACACATTGGACAGCTAATGTGCTGGTCTAGTGCAGGACTGAGGAAACCTGGGCTTAAATTGCTACTCTTGGGTAGCCACAGATTTATGTAGGAGTATCCTTAAGAATACATATAGGTCTAATGTGAACACATGACATGTTAGTGAACACATATGCCCTGCCTCCAAGCACCTCCCGCCCCCAGCTAAGTCACAGATCCCATGCAAAGATCTGGAAAGGGGTGTGTATGTGTGTTTGCCTGAACATGCTTATGGGAAGTGCAAGCTGAACATGCTTCTGAAATCATTCCCACATCTTCGCCTTGAACACAGGAAGGTCTGTCACGTAGCGAGGGGTATGTGCATGCTTGGGAGTGGAGTTTGCGAGCTTACACACGTCACATCCCCACTTTTTGTTTCTGGAAAACGCTCATGCAGAGTGTTTATCTCACCTTGACCTATGTTGCATGGTTGTTGTAAAGGTCGATTGAGTACAAGAAGCTATGTATACCACATAGAATCCCTTGCAATTCTACACATAATGGCAGGGCTGCACTAGTCTAAACACACAAAAGTGACAATCCGAAGAAGGGAAGTGTTGCTTTGGTTTAGCCTCTCTATGTGAGCTAGAGCATGGGGGAAAAAAGGGAGAGAGATCCTGTCTCACACAGAGAGCTGAGACAGACACAACAGCCTCCCCCCCCCCCCCCCGTCTTCAGACTGTCACTTTTGCTTGCCCGAAAGCAATGATGGGGGAGGGGCCAGTGCACTCTCTTCATTTTGTATATATGATGGATGAATCTGGGATTAGGATTTGAGACTGGTAGTGATCTCAGTATCTTTAGGTGTAATGGTTATAAAGATTATTCCAATGATGTGTGACTGCCTTTGAAAATGGTCTGGAGACTTTATGTAATCCAAAACACGGTGACTAGATTGTTAATAGGTACTGACTCATATAATCACATTATTGCCCTCTGCACTGTCTGTCAGTCTGTTTTTGAGCTCAATTTAAAGGCTGCTTTTAACATGTAAAGCCTAAATGGCTTTAAGAATTACCTGAAGGAGTGTCTCCGCCCATATTTATTGTATTCCACTGTATTTTAAGCATACATCATACCATTCCTTAGCCCAAATGACCCTCCCCCCAAAGTGGCATACACACAATCAATAAAAACAAGACAGCTCTTCTCTTGGTATTTTTATGACTACTTTTACAGTTTTTATTTTTATATTTTACTTATTTAATAGGTATTTTTCAGAGGACTTCAAACAAATAAATAACATAATCCACCTGTAATCAGAAAAAGATTGCTTATTTTCATTCGTTTCTCTTTAGATGTAATCTTATTATGTTATTATCATGCCTTAATGCATGACACTTCACTTGGTGTAACGATGAAATGGGTTTTAGTCACTGGAGGAATGCAATTTGCCTTGTTTGTTTTAGCTCATCCCAGGACACTTTTGAAAAAAAGAAGAGTGAGAAAGAAAGAGAACATAAGCTGAAAAGGAGACACAATTGAATCCAGTCTCCTGCAGTGTCAGCTGATTTGAGCAAGGCCACTTGAAAACCCAAACAACATGAAGGAACAGAGCTTTATATCACAACTTCTCAAGCCACCCTTGCTGATATAATATCCCATCATTTTCAAAACAAATGTTTTCATGACAGTGGCCAATTGTCTGTAGAATGGGAAGTGAGGGACAGATAATTGTGTGTGAACTGTGATGAAAGTACATAAGACAAATGACTTCGAGGCAACAGAAAACCTGTTTCTCCAGCAGAACGGAACAGAGGGAAAGAAGTCAGTATTTGTACATGAGGTTTAAGATGCTTGATCATACTAACCATATGATATGATTTAAGGTTGTTTCTTGTCTCAGTGGGCACGTCACTTGTTTTTGCCTATTAAAATTACTCACAGTAATTGTAATTATTCCGCAATAATTAAAAGCAGGGGGGAGGAAAAAAGGAATGAGATGATTGTATGCTGATACTTCGTTCCCTTGAAGCTGGTCCAAATTTATTGAGGTTAATGACACACCATTTAGTCTAATTGCTATTGGCTTAGGAAACAGTGGGCCAAATTAGATGTCGCATTCATATACAGTTAGAGCAACTTGTTCTGTATTGCTCCAGATGGCAACACTAGAACCAATGTGTGGAAACTGGAGGGAAGCAGATTTGAGCTCAGAAAAGACATCCTAATTGGTAAGAGCTGCTCAACGGTGTAGCAGACTGCCTCGAGAAATGATGGAATCACCACCATCAGAATTATCACTCTCTACCACAGGAATTTGTTGTTATCATGTGCTGTCAAGTTGCCTCTGACCTATGGCAACCTTATGAATGAGTGATCTCTAAAATGCCCTGTCCTCAACAGCCCTGCTCAGCTCTTGCAAACTCAGGCCTATGGCTTGACTTTTAAGGAGTCAATCCATCTCGTATTTGGTCTTCCTCCTTTACTGCTGCCTTTAACCTTTCCCAGCATTATTGTCTTTTCCAAAGAATGTTACCTTCTCATTATGTGCTCAAAATAGGACAACCCCAGTTTCAACATTTTTGCCTCCAGAGATAGGGCAGGCTTGATATCTGAGCCAAGACTCACATATCTGCCTTTTGGGAAATCTAAGACATCCCCAAAACTCTCCTCCAGCACCAAATTTCAAATTAATCAGGTTTATTTAGTAGTTTGGAAAAGTTACTTTTTTGGACATCAATTCCTAGAATACCTCTTCTCAGCATTTTTCAATTTCTGGTACCGAGGCACAGACATGGTGGCTACCTTTCCTGGGTGTTACACTAGTTGCATTATACCGAGAATTTAGTAAATGAGTTCCAAGATCCCACTCTCTTCTAAATTTAATTCTGTGGGTATGACATTCTTTCAGTGTATTTTCAAAAGAAACTAACTCCATATTCTATATGAAAGAAGTTTTGAGAGCTCAACGTGCTCTGATGATAACAGGGCAAAGACAACTCAAGACCAGGATCACTGAAAGATCATTCACATTCTCCCATATAAACCTACCTAAACCCTGAGACCCTTGTAGAGACCTTGCTCTGTGTATGCCTTCTAAGTTAAATGAAACAAGGGCCTTCTTGGTGTTGGCATCCTAATTGTAATACACTCTCCACAGAGAGGCTTAGCTGGTATCTTCTTTCTGGTGAGTTCACAGCACAAAGTGGGAGAGGAGTAGAGAAGTGTTAACACTAACAGGACTATATAGGAGAAGGGCATTAAGCCTTCCTTCTCTCCTCCTCTACTCCCTAATGGTCTCCCATCCATTCCACCAGACACTTTTCTCCTGCCCTGAATTTCTAGTATTGGAGTAGGGAGTGGAGAGAAGAGGCGAGAGCAACCATCTACAGAGGAGCACTGGAAAGGAGAAGGGTTTTCTAAGAAGCAAAAAGAGTATATGCTGGACAAAAATACAGCAAGGAATTAACAGCAGAGACAGGAATGAGGTCTAGGAGATAAGAATAGCATTTGCTAAAACAAGGTCACTGCAAAGAAGGTTTCAGGTTCCTGCCTAAGTCTGTATTCTTACATGTCCAATAACAGAGTCAAAGATGGAGTTAGCAAAAGTGGATTTCCTCTGTTGTTTTCTGCCTCTTTTAAGGTAATGCTCTGTTGCAGGTTATACTCGTATGGTCCATTGAAGATACTTTTATGCTATTGATGAAGACCAAGTAAAGACATTATGCTGTATACCTTTGTTTCATCTCCTCAGTCTATAGTTTCTTATTAATAAAGAGAAATCTATCTGACATTTGCCCCCCAAAGCCTTTACCTTTTCATAATATTTTAGATCCCTTTATATCTTGGTATTCACAGATGCAACCTTTAGTTTCTAGAACATTGCCCATGCTCTACTGTGTCTTGGCATGACTTGGTACTGGACTGTTTATCATACTGATGCTTTGGTAGATGTACTTGTTCTTGCCGTGCAATTATTGTGTTTCCACTGTGTGGAAAAGATAGTGGGATTTTACAACTTCTGGTCCTCTCCTCTATTTCTTACCCCTAATAACAACAACAATCCCAACTGCTATATTATTGTATATTTTCTACGTGTTTAGGCTGGATAGCTCAGTGGTCTAAGTTTCTGGATGTGGAGTCAGAGGTTTGGAGTTCGATTCCTCACATTGCCTCCAAGGGAGAAGAGCCAGCCTATGTGGCCTTGGGCAAGCTGCACAGTCCCAGGATGCTCCCAGAAGAAGGGAATGGTAAACCACTTCTAAATACCGTGTTTCCCCAAAAATAAGACAGGGTCTTATATTCATTTTTGCTCCAAAAAACGCAGTAGGGCTTATTTTCAGGGGATGTTTTATTTTTTTCATGTACAACAAACTACATTTATTCAAATGCAGCCATGTCATCTTCTTCTGGTTGCTGCACAATGGTGGAGGGCAGGGTTTCACTTGTTGTTTAGTCGTTAAGTCGTGTCCGACTCTTCGTGACCCCATGGACCAGAGCACACCAGGCCCTCCTGTCTTCCACTGCCTCCCGGAGTTGTGTCAAATTCATGTTGGTAGCTTCAATGACCATCTCGTCCTCTGTCGTCCCCTTCTCCTCTTGCCCTCACACTTTCCCAGCATCAGGGTCTTTTCCAGGGAGTCTTCTCTTCTCATGAGATGGCCAAAGTATTGGAGCCTCAGCTTCAGGATCTGTCCTTCCAGTGAGCACTCAGGGTTGATTTCCTTCAAAATGGATAGGTTTGTTCTCTTTGCAGTCCAGGAGACTCTCAAGAGTTGCCTCCAGCACCACAATTCAAAAGCATCAATTTTTCGGCGGTCTGCCTTCTTTATGGTCCAGCTCTCACTTCCATACATCACTACTGGAAAAACCATAGCTTGGACTATGCGGACCTTTGTCGGCAAGGTGATGTCTCTGCTTTTTAAGATGCTGTCCAGGTTTGTCATCGCTTTCCTCCCAAGAAGCAGGCGTCTTTGAATTTCGTGGCTGCTGTCACCATCTGCAGTGATCATGGAGCCCAAGAAAGTAAAATCTGTCACTACCTCCATATCTTCCCCTTCTATTTGCCAGGAGGTGATGGGACCAGTGGCCATGATCTTAGTTTTTTTGATGATGAGCTTCAGATCATTTTTGCATCTCCTCTTTCACCTTCATTAAGAGGTTCTTTAATTCCTCCGCACTTTCTGCCATCAGAGTGGTATCATCTGCATATCTGAGGTTGTTGATATTTCTTCCGGCAATCTTAATTCCGGCTTGGGATTCATCCAGTCCTGCCTTTCGCATGATGTATTCTGCATATAAATTAAATAAGCAGGGAGACAATATACAGCCTTGTTGTACTCCTTTCCCAATGTTGAACCAATCAGTTGTTCCATATCCAGTTCTAACTGTTGCTTCCTGTCCCACATATAGATTTCTCAGGAGATAGATAAGGTGGTCAGGCACTCCCATTTCTTTAAGAACTTGCCATAGTTCGTTGTGGTCCACACAGTCAAAGGCTTTTGCGTAGTCAATGAAGCAGAAGTAGATGTTTTTCTGGAACTCTCTGGCTTTCTCCATAATCCAGCGCATGTTAGCAATTTGGTCTCTAATTCCTCTGCCCCTTCGAAATCCAGCTTGTACTTCTGGGAGTTCTCGGTCCACATACTGCTGAAGTCTACCTTGTAGGATTTTGAGCATAACCTTGCTAGTGTGTGAACTGAGTGCAATTGTACGGTAGTTGGAGCATTCTTCGGCACTGCCCTTCTTAGGGATTGGGATGTAGACTGATCTTTTCCAATCCTCTGACCACTGCTGAGTTTTCCAAACTTGCTGGGGTTTCACTTAACTGGGGCTTATTTTTGGGGTAGGGCTTATATTATGAGCATCTTAAAAAATCATACTAGGGCTTATTTTCAGGTTAGGTCTTATTTTCGGGGAAACAGTGTACTCTCTACCTAGGAAACCCTGGAAAGGGTTGCCATGTCAGAATTGACTTGATGGTACATCATCATCATCATCAACAACATCATCATCATCAGTAGTAGTAAAAAAATTAAAAACAACTATTAAATTAAAGCAGAGGATTCTTCTTATGTACAACATTTGGACTACAGTCTAAAATATTTTGTAATCTAACATTTTCTACAGTTTTATTATGGTATTTTGCTAGCCCAGATTTACTTAAAAAGTGTTCTTCTGTAGACCTCCTTGTAAAAACTGAAAAAACTGGTGTGATAGAGAATTTGTTTTAAGGGTATGTGTTATATCTTTGCATGCAGAATTTATCCATTTTGGTTCAAGCTGTCATAGCGACTTGGCTGTACATTCTAATTGAGCCTATACATACTGCCTTATGCAGCAGAAATGCCAAATTTAATTCATATGCCTGAATGTACGTGGACTTCAAAATACAAAGCAAAAGTCAAATGGATTTCCAATTAAAATCATGCACTGATCACTGTGACTATTTGGGTAATACTCAGAAATACAGTTCTCAGTATATAGTCATACCATCTTGAAGCATTTTCTTATTTAAAGCAACAATAATAACAATATTTATTTATATGGCTCTCTATATAAGAGCGCATTTTAGCCCTAAAATAAATAAACACACACAGACACACAAATATGAATATAAATATTTCAAACCTCATTTAAATTTGTCCAGCTCTGGTTCCATACAATGTTGCTGGGGAGCGAATTCCACAGCTCTGGAGACAAGTGGGAAAATGCCCAAAGCCTGGTGGCAAATTAGTCCAAGGCACCAAAAAAAAGTCCAGAATCTGTGGACCAAGTCCTCTTAAAGGGAATATGCCATGCCACCGGCTCTGCTAAATAATTGGGACAAGAAAAATGCAGGGTTTTAAATGTCAAGACAAGGATTTTAAAATACATCCTTGACCTGATATGCAGGCAATGCAGTGCCCTATGATGATAGGAAATATGGGAATAGTGTGGTAAATTTAAAAGCACTTGTACTGTACTATTCTGTACTAGGGTGAGCAGGTGATGAAGAAGGAAGACCTGCCAAAAGGCTGTGACAATAATCCAGGTGCGAAACCACCAGGGAAGGAACAAGGAGCTTTGTAGTCTCAAAAGTCAGGAAGTGATGGATCTGGCAGATATTAGCAAGACAGAAAATACACCCCTTTGCTGCCAAAATCTCAAATAAATGAAGCAACAGCTAGTTGTCCACAAAACGCTGAAATCCATGGTCTTTGAGACAGAGATCACACAGCAACCCTGGAGAAAGACAGAAGGAAGCCAAAGGAAAGACAAGATGATGCAGATGAATGACCAAGACTTCAGTCCTATCTAAGTTCAGTTTTTCAATCAATGACAGGACATCCATGACAAAATGTCCAAGAGGCTTCTCATCAAGGAAGTCCAGACCTCATCATGAACCTCAAGATAAGACTGGTACACTTAGGTATCATCAGCATAAATATGATAATGATAGAAATTAGAAATTAAAGCGCCCAAGGGAAGCATATATAGAGAGAAAAGAACAGGCCCAACACTGAGCCCTGTGGAATACCAACAGTGAGAGGGAAAGATTGAGACATTTTAGTACCCATAGAGACTGAAAAGGAATGATTTAACAGATAAAAAGAAAACCATCACCACCAATAACAACAGGATTTGCTCTAATATTAAGCCCATAATGTGAAGGGCAATTTACTGGACATTTACTAAAGAATCATACTGTTCATTCTTATAATTCATTAGTTACCAAGCTGTGAATAAAACCGATGATAATCAAGTTACTGAGTTACTCAGTCCTGATCCCATTGTGACTTCCGGCATAAGATGCTTAGAATTTCGCTGCTACGGTCTAAAAGCTCACTTGCACAGAATTTATATGTCTTTTCATGTTAGTGACCTCAGGACTAAAGCAGAAAAAAGACACTGAAAGCAAATGTGCACCAGATATTCACCTAATCAACACTGCTCCTGGTAACCCTGTTGGAAATATCTCATGCTCTATAAAAATGATTAGAGTGCAGTAGTCTGTGGGGCAGGTTATTAGAGCAAGAAATGGGATAAGAGAGGCCTGGACAGCCCTAGATTTTAAAGAGAGGCTCTGGATAGAAGAAAAGAGCTCTGCTCTGATGCCCCTACAGAGGAGAGCATGAGCGAACACACACACACACACACACACACACACACACACACACACACACACACACACACACACACACACGCCTTCCTATGAAACAGCTACCATGAAGATGGTCCCCAAGTCTTCTACAGCTGCCCAATTCTTTACTATACACTTCTCCCTTCAACAATGCTGAGGTTAGAAGTCCAGGACCCCCCATGTAGTTCAAAATCCATGTATAACTCTTATGTCCCCAAAAATGTAACTACAAAGCATAAACAGTTGAGTCCACACACACACACACACACACAGACACACACACATGAAAAATGGAGGTGTGATCTCTCCCCCCTCCCACAACAGAGCAGTGCACCACGGTGACCTTCTCCAAGCTGTGTCAACCTCCTGGCATACCCCAGCACCCTCCCCGGCCACCATGTGGTGCTGCTATACCAGGAGAGGTGACCAGATGGGCCACTAGCATCAGACTGGGGACTGCCACACCGCGAACAACAAGGACCTTGGTAAGTCCATGACACACCTTTCTCAGGCCACTTCCTGGAGAAGAGTAACAACCCAGTATTTATTGAATATTTATTTAAATATTTATTTATTTATTGGGGAAAAAATATCTGTGTATATCCAAAACCGTGCTGCTCAAACTTGTGCAATTGAAGGGGAAATGTATCTGTTTCTGAATAACAAAACCATTCTAATTATCTTCAGCACAATTTTGTCTACAAATATTTTTCAGAATCACTGGGAATTGTTTGAACTGCTTGCATATAGCTGGGATAAGAAACAGACTGTTTCTTGTGACAAAGGGCTGGGTGTACAAGTCCCTCTGCTTCACCTGTATTACTTATTTTAAACATTTGCTCGCCACCCTTCTGCTCACTAGCAGCTAGAAGGAAGGAGAGCTGCAGCTGGGCGTGATCCATGTACTCGCAACACTTCATCCCACATGCCTTGAAAACATTCCACTCCTATAATGTATGGAGGAGTATGTGAGTGCATTTCCTATGCTGCCTACATGGTGTGCCTCCTTGGATAGCATTTCCCAGTGATTTCAGGTAGACATTAAGGAACATGAGGGAGAAAATAGAACAACCAGAAATTCTACTGAGTAACTGGCATGGGGCAGAGCAGTAATCCAGCAAAACCTCCTTCTAGAACGAGCGCTACAAGCACAAGACAGCACTCCACATTCAAACTCAGGCAGCCTGTCTAGAAACATACCATAGCTAATGTAAAAAATGACTAGGAATTCTAAGAGAGCCGATAGAGCCACACTCCTCCTTTGTCTCATCTAACACCACTCTTGCCAACAGGGACCAAGGCAATTTCTATTCCAAATCTAGTCTTGAAAATGAGTTGAAATGGGTCTGCAAACCCATTCCATCAAAGGAAGCCTGGCCTTCATGGCTGTGAATGATAACCCAAGTTTCCTTTGCCTAGCTATCCCGTACACTGTTCCAGAACCCTAGAACATAGGCCAGTATCTTGCTCATGCCAGCATAATATAAAGTTATGCCAGCATAGATGTACCAGGTGTTACACCCAGCAACAATTTGCAATTATGCAATTGGTCATGCATCCCCAGCATAACCAATTGTGTAATGCACCAGCAGAGGTGCTTTGAGGATAGCACTTCCACCTCAGCACTAGCACAACTACCATGGGTGCAACCTCGAGTTGAGCATACAGCATTGCACAACAGCATTTTGGCCAGTATGAGATAAGGTCTTGGGGGTGATGCCAACAAAGTACATATATGGCTAAGCTTCTCAATATCAAAAGGAGAAATCTGTAACAAAAAAGGAGGGGTGCAAAATAACAAAAAAACTATAAATATCACTGGCTGATTGCTCCATATTATAAGAGAACATTGAGCTGGATGCATCCATAAAGTAACACAGAAATGCTCCATTATCTAGCTTTCCAGCCTAAATGATTTACTCATACATTTCAATCATTCTCTTCCTCCTTTCCCAGGCTCATGGTTGATCTGCACACAAAATGAAAGACAGCCAGCAATTGATGTATAAATATTGAAATGGAAGTTAAATAGGTGCCATTGTCAATGGGTCACAATTGTCCCTTGAAAGACCATTATGGAAAACCAAAAAATACCTACAACTTTGTAGGTATTTTTTAGAAGAAACAGTAGATTGGTAAACCTCTTAATTTTTGGATCTTTGACTTGGCATTCCCATAAAAGTTGCAGGTGCTGCTGTGTTCTGAGAGATAATTTTACACTAACTTAGCAAAAAGTGTAATAAGATGCCCGATCAATTTTCTACATAAACAACAATCAAATAAGGCACTTAGGAAGGAGTAATTTGAACAGTTAGTATAGGGATAGTTTGTGCTTAAGCAACTACATTGGAAAGGAAGTGGCGAATACTGCTGTCACTATCAACTGCTTAGCTGTGGGCATCTTTCAGAGGAAGTCAGTAAATTGATGTGGATATACCAAGGAAGTTAAAACATCCCAGTACCTGAATAGACACATCATATACTACTTGAATTTCTGCCAGAAATTCTGTGACCATAACCAATTCTAACAAACTATTCTCCATTTTCAGCATCCCCAGAATCTTATTCTGGGGCCTAACCTTTTGTGATTTGACCATCTCCCAATTAAGTCCAAAGTCGTCATTCTTCTTCTTCTTCTTCTTCTTCTTCTGTGAATTACATCCCATATCGCCAAGTGTACTCCCCACACAGAGCCTACAGTCAAGGTGCCTGCTGAAGGCTCAGAAAATTGCCATGCTTCCCCTGATCTAGTTGGGTAGGGGGAAGAAATATCAGGATGAGTGGTGATGGAGGAGGAGAAAGTTGGATTTTCTTCTGCTCTGCCATCACAGGCTATGTATCCATCAGCTTCCCACTCCCAGGACTCAGGGCTTAGCAGAAAGGTGTCTGTATAGGTGTTATAATATTTATTTGGGAGGGTAGGGCAGGAAGTCCTCACAGTCTCTCTCAGTCTCTCAGTCTCTCTTACACACATAAGCACATATTTTGTGATTGTAACTCCTTGCAATGTCACAAGTTTCCACTCACTAGTTTCAGGCCTGGGCTATGAAATCCCAGGGAATTGGGTACTTATGACTTGGCAGCCCTACTACAGAATATTAAAACTCTAAAAGGCCACCTAGTGGTATTTGAATGAGAAACATCAGCCACTCTTCAAGTTCACAGGGAGTGCAAGCAGAGAATTGGTTTTGCAGATTCCAAGTCTTAAGAAAAAAAGGCTGGCCTCTCCACGGTGCCTGAGGATGTTCACCTTGGTGAAAAGCAGCTTTTTTTTTTTTTTTTGAGATTCATAAATATTTACGTCTATCACCAATAATGAGTTTAATGCTGTGGCATATAATGCACATCCTTTTGTTTCTGAAGATTCAGGAGGGATTGCAGATTTTAAAGCATCTCCCCTCATTTTTAGACATGCTTATTACCTATGTCTAGTGCCCTCTACCTGTTAATATAACAATAACACAACTTTGTCAATTCTGTCTTAAGGAAACCCTTTTCAGGGCTTTCTAGGTAGAGAGTACGTATTCAGTCCCTTCTTCTGGGGAAGCATTGTGACTATGCACCTTGACCAAAACTGGAAAGGCTGATTCTTTATGTGGGAGATCCAGTGGCAAAACAGTCCCAACATCTGGCTCCACAGCCAAATATCCATCTCACTGAACTATTCTAGCCAGCTTTCTCGACTTGTTACCCCCTGCCTATCAGTGAGTTCAGTATTTCAAGAAGAGCACAATGTTATCCAACAAAATTTGTCAGAAGGCACTGAAAAATTAGTAATCCATTATGTACTTAGGTTCTTCTCTTAGTGAGGTGAGATGTTTGTTGTTATGTGCTGACAGGTTGCTTTACACTATAATTAGTCAGTCAAAAATGCCCTATAATTGATAACCTTGTCAGGTTTTGCAAATTCAGTGTTGTGGCTTGCTCTTAGATGCACTTCTTAACATGGGGGTGGAGTGAGGTTGCGTGTCAGAGAAGCTGAGAGAGCAATACTATCAGGAAACTAGACTCCATTACAAGTCAAACTTATATCCATTTCTTGAAAGCAGAATAATCAAACTGCGGCACCAGTCTAAAATGCATCCATTCTCTTCAGGAAGTAACAGTGATGGCAGCACAGAAACTCCTGAAGGACAGCTACTGTGCAGGAGCAATAGTGGAAGGTGATACTTCCAGAGGATGTTTCACAGAAAACAGCAGTGACATTCAAGCTGACTCTTGTTAGTACTGCACAGAATTAGGCAATTGTAAACCATGTGTAAATATTTTATACCTTGAAAATCCTTGGATAAGACAAATCAAAATGAAACATGATGGAAGATAGTCCACAAAAAGATAAAATTTTGTTAGTCTTTATGGTGCTCCCACATGCAAACATGGCTAATCCTTTAGGAATACCTTGGCTCTGTTTTGTTGTTATTTTGGTTATTTTAGAATATGATACAATGCTGGCATAGTGGGATTGACTGGTAGAAGCCAACATTTTTGAATGCAGATACTTTAATTTTGCTTATGCCCATCTATTATTTGGTGGTGCTGGATAATGTATAAAATTGTGAATAGACTGTATGTTGCATTTGGATCTCACAATGGCTGGGATTCTATTAGTTACATCCACTGATCTAACACCAGCAGCATAACTTCCAGCTGAAAATTGCCACATGCTAAGAAGTCAGAATAGGCATTTCCTATTGCACACCAATTTTTTGATTCAGTTTGATTTATTAACTTGTCGCAGTTTGCAGCTGAAGGTTACACGCTTGTGTTATAGAGTAAGATTTTCAGCAATGTTAGATAACGTTCTTCTGTGTTATTTTTCTTCACAAAGGATATATTGTTACTTGACCAGAACTATCACATCCTTTTGTAACTGAGAAGGAGTTGTAAATCCTCTCTGTGAACCCTTAATGTTGTTAACAAACTCTACTAAAAAAAAAAAAAGGTCAACCTTCAATGAAAAGCCAAAAAGATATTGCTTCTTTCAGGAGGAAAGAGGATTAAGCTCTTTAATGCACACTTCTTTTCTATAAAGCAATAAGCTAAGCATATAAACTTGTAATGAGCAATGTAATAAACATTTATCCAAATTCAGAAAATGAGAGAATATATTAGTAAGAAGTATAAGTATACAGCCTGCTTAATTTTCCTCCTGAAGGAAAAAAAAATCAGTACATGTGCCTAGGAGTAAATCCATTGAACCAAATGGGGTTCACCTCTCGGTAAATGTGTATATAGAATTCTACTGCTAAAATATTTACATTTTGTTTTCCATTTGAGTGAGTGGAAGGGAATGTACTTCCTGGCAGCTGGTGTTGGGGACAAAAGGTCATCCTCTAGACACTGAACTGTCAGGAAATGGTCTCCTCCCATGGTTATATTATTAGTTAATGCTTTTAAAGTTCGGAACAGGCCTACATTCCTTTTTCTAAGGGCATTCTGTGTCCCTAAGAGCAATTTATCTTTTCTTGAGTGCTACGCTCACTCAGTGCAGCATTTTGCCCCCCCCCCCCGGCCAATGATCCTTATTTGGAGGACTGCCACTTAATTCCAAGAGCATAGCAACACCATAGAATAATGAGCGACTCTTATTTTTCACAGCTTTTGTTGTTCTACTGAAGTTCATAGGATCGATGCCAATGTTGCATAATATTTCAGTTTGAAAATCCCAGACTGCATCCCATCTCCAAAGCAACTGAAGCAGAGTTAATAGCAAGAATATTACCCACAGGTTTCCAAACAAACAGTTTTGAGCTCTGTGTATCTGAGGTTGAAGGCATGGAAAAGTCAGTCTGCAATTCCCAGAAACTTCCAGACAGACAGTCTGGTTAAGCTGACTGAAGAATATTGGGACATCTAATCTAGAAGAATAACTTTTTTCGAGCTTGGTTAAGGCTTCTTTGCCTAACTGGAACCAGTGGCATCTTCTCCTCAGCAGATAGGTGTTGACTCACACTGCAAAATTGTCTTTTTCTTAAAAAAAAAAAATCTTCAGTATCACTTTCAACAAATACAGCACACTTTCTAGAACCTACTGGAATAAAACATGCATCAACATGTCATCAGAACTCAAGAGCAGACAAAGAGAAGATGCTGCCTTCTAGAGATTGTTCCACTGCAACAGCTAATAGATGATTGTGCCATAGTGCCAGACTGGTTAGTACCTCTTGGCTGGGCAACCACCAGCTAATATTACCACCCTCCAAGTAAGACTAAGAAAGAATCCTACCTGAAACTTGGAAAGTGTTGGCTGGGTGCCAACTCCAACAACAGATATGGCGTTTGCCTCTCCAGAAGCTTGGAGTCAGCTTTTGGATATTGAAGCTACAAGAGCACTCCGTTAGTGAAAAGAAACCTTGGAGCCCAAGATAACAAGTTAAACAGAGTCTCTTATCAGGCAGCTTCAAATCCTCCCCTTTAATAAGCAGAATAAAGATGCGGAGAGTTTAGGAAAAACACACAGAGAGTTTGATAAGAAACTTATGGCATGATATATTCAGACTTCATATATCAGCATAGATCATACATATATACATGGCATTATATACATAGCTTGTGCATAAATCACTTAGAGCAACATAAACATTCAAAGAAGTAAAGACCACCAGATTCACAACTGAGTGGCAATGTGCTGTTCTCACTCCTCTGCTTATATAGTGAGAGCAGCCTATCACTATAGACCATGCAGCTGAAGGTGGTTAACAAGCACTATCTAAGCTTGTTTCAGCTGCATTTCATCAGTCAACCATTTCACTCTGACTTTTACAGGCATGACTTTGCATTCGTCATCCATTTTACATTTCCTCTACAATATTAAATTTAACCCCTTGTTCACATGTTAGGAACAAATCCTGACAGAAAGTTGCTGCCAACCAGAGTTGATAGTACTAGGTTCGATGGAATCATGGTCTGGCTTGGTATAAAGTAGCTTCCTATGGTCCTAACTCCTATCTTTCTTAATCAGTATATCCACTGGTGATGGATGCAATTTGCTGCAACCCAAAAGTATACTTAGGCTACATGTTATCCATTCCTAATTTAGGGCCTATAATGTGAATTTAAGGTACTGAAGGTGGCCAGATTTATATTTTTGAACTACAACTCTCAGAATTCCATGCTGCCTGGGAAATTCTAGGCATTGGAGTCTGGAAGCATAAATCTGCACATATTTACATACAGTTATAAATATCCAAGTTTATTATTATTTAAACACAGACTTATTGTCAAAAATGCACACATTTGGCATGGACCTCTCTATATTTTTAAAGTTTTTCTGTGCTTTAAAAACAGGACATCTGTTCCAAAGTATTTCAATGGGACAGACACCAAATGTAAGAAAAGCGTATATCCATATCCAGATACAAAACAGGCAGGAAACAGGACAGGTGGAAACAAGGCATTCAGAATTATCTCACAGATATTCTAATGATTCCATGAGACACAATTTTAAGAGGTTCTTT
Source organism: Intellagama lesueurii (assembly GCA_037013535.1). NCBI lineage: Eukaryota > Metazoa > Chordata > Lepidosauria > Squamata > Agamidae > Intellagama > Intellagama lesueurii. The sequence goes on along the minus strand of JBAJHW010000003.1, from coordinate 202,764,258 downwards.
GACATCTAGCAATTAAAAATCCCTCAAAAAAGAGTTTTTTCCCCTTGCTGATCTCTATTGCCTAATTTCTCTCTCTGTTTTAACTCAGTTTATTTAACCTTGTGCAAATCCCAGGGTGCAAAAAACAAAATGAAACGAAACGAAACAAAACAAAATCAGGCTCCCAATAACCCCAGCCGTATAGGAAGGCTTCTCCAAAATTAAAAATGCCCATCTCTCAAATTCCTTGTGTGGAAGGAAAGAAAAAGGAACCAATGAAGCAAGCCTGCTAGTAAATTGCTTACAATACACTGCCATCCTGTGGTTGAGTGTGGAAACTACTACATTTATTTTGATCCAGCACAACAAAACCCATTCTGACATATTGTCTGAACATCTTTTGCATATAAAATTTAATAGAATCACATAATTGTAGAGCTGGAAGGGATCTCAAAGGTGAACAAGTCCAAGCAGGAAATTCACAGCTGAAGAATCCCTGACAAGTTTCTATCTCTGTATTCAGCCCCCACCCCGCCTAAACTGCACACTTCAAAAATTTTCTGAATAAAAATAGCATTGGAGTGTGGTATTTAAATTTAAGTGAAAGATGTAAAACTGTACCAAGTTGTTAAATGTTGCTTTAATCCACACATCCTGAGGGACCTGGGTGGTTCAAAACCAATCAAAGGAAATGCTTGTCCCAACCCAATGGGGTGCAGTTGCTGCAACTGACTGGCAGCCATGTTTGTCCATGAATTAGCAACAGGACCAATTGGTGGCCTAGGGAGAACAAAAAGCAGAGGAAATCCAGACCACTCAGTCTCTGTGATCAGCTGGTTTAGGTATCAACCATTTCCTAACCTAGCTACACTGCACAGCAACTGGTGGATAGGCTGCTAGCTGTCTAAGAAATTACTAGCTGGCACCTTCAGGGTCAAATTCACCTCTCCCCCAACTAAACTGTCAGTTAAGAGGCATAAGTATGTATTGGACTGGATGAATCAGTGGTTACAGCCAGTACTGAGCTGGCCAATAGCACTAGTGCTACTGGGGTAGCTGGGGAACTGATCCATCCACTGCCATCTCCTCAAAGAGGCTATGATCTGTCATCTTGTGCCATCATCTCAAAGTGGACCTCAATACCAGTAAGTGTACCTGCAGACTTGGGGTGACCCTCCAAGGATTCTTCTAGGTATATAGGACTCAGAAGTGATTCATCCATCTCTCCTTCTAGTGGTGCTCTGGGGGCTTGCAATTTATCCAAGGTGGCAGAGGTGGCAGGACATATAACCCCATTAGTAACACATGTTCCGGATAAACTTGGCTGGTGATCTCCTGGGAGGCATAGTGGGGATTTGAACTCCTAGCTCCTGGCTCAGCACCCAGGTGCTCCACTTCACCTATACTAGCTCTCTGGCTTCTATTCTAAACAGCTGTAAAGCTTTACAACTCAGTCATCATAGTGAATGAAAGGACAAGGGTCCTGCAGGTGGTCTGCGACCCTATGTTCAAAGCCAGAGATGGAGGAGGGACAGCAGCAGCAGGGCAACTTGGGAGAAGAGACCTGAAAATCACAAATTTCTCCTCCATGGAGCACTCTGTATTTGGCTGCCAACCAGAAAGTGCATTTAAATTGCTTCAGATTTTAAACAAAAGATGAAAAAATGGCAATACTTTTAGATGATAAAATCTAAAATGGGAGTTTGCAGTGGACTTTACACACAGATTTTTTTTTCCTAACCAGTGTTTTGCCCTATTTCTATGATGACTAATAACCAGCTCTTTCTTTTCTATCCCTCGATGCTTCATGGAAAGTACCTCCACCCACACTGAATGCATCTTCTCTGGGCCTGGTATTGTTTTGTTAGCTTGGAAGTTTCATGACTGTATAAGGTGTGGGTATCTGAAGAATGTGAGATACACTGATCAGCCACAACATTAAAACCACTGATAGGTGAAGTGAATGGCATTGATTATATTGTTACAATGGCTCCTGTCAAGGGATGGGATATATTAAGCAGCAAGTAAACAGTCAGTTCTTGAATTTCATGTGTTGGAAGGAGGAAGTGTCTGCAAGTGAAAAGTGACTTTGACAAAGGCCAAATAGTGATGGCTAGATGATACCATGAGTCAGAGCATCTCCAAAATGGCAAGTCTTGAGAGGTCTTCCTGGTATGCAGTGATCAGTACCTACCAAAAGTGGTGCAAGAAAGGACAACCAGCCAACTGGCGTCAGGATCGTGGGTGCCCAAGGCTCATTGATACATGTGAGGAGCGAAGGCTAGCCCATCTTGTCCAATCACACAGAAAAGCTACCGCAACTCAAGTTGCTGAAAAACTTAATGCTGGCCATGATAGAAAGGTGTCAGAACACACAGTGCATCATAGTTTGCTGCATATGGGGCTGCCTAGCCACAGACCGGTCAGAGTGCCTACAATCACCCTGGTCCACTGCTAAAAGTCCCTACAATGGGGACATGAGCATCAGAACTAGACCATGGAGCAATGGAGGAAGGTTGCCTGGTCTGATGAATCATGTTGCCTTTGAGATCAGGTGGATGACCTGGTGCCTGTGTGTCACTTACCTAGGGAAGAGATGGCAACAGGATGCACTATGGGAAGAAGACAGACCGGCAGAGGCAGTGTTATGGTCTGAGCAATGTTTTGCTGTGAAATCTTGGGTCTTGGGATTCATGTGGGTGTTACTTTGACACTTATCACCTACCTAGAGATTGTTGCAGGCCACGTACACTCCTTTATGGCAATGGTGTTCCCTGATGGCAGTGGCCTCTTTCAGCAGGACAATGCACCCTGCCACACTGCAAAAGATGTTCAGAAATTGTTTGAGGGAACATGACAAAGAGTTCTCAAGGTGTTGCCTTGGCCTCCAAATTCCCTGGATCTCAATATCATTGAGCATCTATGGGATGTGCTGGAACACCAAATCCAATCCATGGAGGCCCCACTTAGCAACTTGCCGGATTAAAATGATCTGCTTCTAATGTCTGGCTGCCAAATATCAAGGACACGTTCAGAGGTCTTGTGGAATTCATGCCTCAATGCACCAGAACAGTTTTGGCAGCACAAGGGGGAACCTAAACAATATTAGGCAGGTGGCTTTAATGTTGTAGATGATCAGTGTGGATGTGGTTTGCTTTAGAAGATCTACTCCCCCATATCTTGCACACTTTGTCATGTTCTTCAGTGGCACCTTTATGCTAACTTAATAAATGAAGATCCCAGCTTCTACAATCAGTTTGTGAAATGAACAGTAGGAATAGAGTCCTCTGCCACATTTCAGTGTCAACCCCATATCTGCTAACTCCAAGAGCCTTATCATCTAGTCCGTCCGTCCATCCGTCCGTCCGTCCGTCCGTCCGTCCGTCCTTCCTTCCTTCCTTCCTTCCTTCCTTCCTTCCTTCCTTCCTTCCTTCCTTCCTTCCTTCCTTCCATTTTTTATACGTCATTCTTGTTATTAATAAGAGTAACAAAACTTATTTTTCATCTGTGATGTCAACATTTGGTGTGATATTTTCATCATCACCTTAGAACTGCAAAGCTGGAAGGGACCCTATGGATTGTCGAGACCAGCCCCTAAGGCACAGTGAGGAATTGAATTCCCAATCATCTGGCTCCACAGCCAGATGCCTAAACCACTGGGCTATCATTTTAATCTGATGCAGATTACAGTGGTGTGAAGGAACTATATCAGTTTATGCATTTTTAATGAAAGGCCTGTACTATTATTTTGTTACTGTTGTTTCCATGTTTGTTCAATAAAGACTTTTTTAAAGGGGGAAAAAAAAACTTCCGGTTTTGAGACATTCATTAAGATCAGAAATGAATCAATGGGTATCGGGGAAGTCCTGTAATGGTGCTCAGCTATTACCAGTCCCACTGTTTCTGTATTAAGATTCTCCCAAGAGTGATTTTAGAAGAAATGATTTAAAGTATTTCTCTAATTTTGCCTTTAGGCAAATCCTTTCAGGAATTATTTATGAGATGAATTGAATTGTATCTTTAGATGTGTGCTTTAATTATGCTTTTAATTATGGGGATTGCTCTACTTCAACCAAAATGAAATCTATTGCTTCATAAAAGTTTCTATAGCTGACAGGAGAGGTGTAAATTTAACACGGGCATGCACACGCACACACACACACACACACACACACACACACAGAGAGAGAGAGAGAGAGAGAGAGAGAGAGAGAGAGAGAGTGTTTTAAGATGGCCGTTTCACCTAGGTCACAAGAATTTTGCCATAAAAATACATAAAATTGACCAGAAAGAGGATTAGCACACTGAAGCTGGTTAATTTCTATTTCTTTGAAGTGGGTAAATATGGGAAGCAGCCCTTTCTCCAAACTCTGCACAGGCATTCAGGGGAAAAAAAATGTCAAAACCAACAGATGAAAAGAGGAGTGCACTAGCCCCCTCTAGTTAACCTTTGTTCTCCTTCTGCTCTTCAACGATAGATGGCCACTGTGTGCCATTGTGAAAACAAGATCTTCTGATGAGATGGAGAGACCTCATGCATCAAGGACACTGTAGTCTTCAGGCTTCTCCTGGCACGATGGTAGAAGGAGTGGGGCTAAGAGGCTGCTCTCCTTGCCTGTCAATTTTAACCTGTTTTAAAAAACAAATGCCTACTCAGGGCTATGGATCCCTTCAACTAACTGTTACCTGCTAAAACTTCCTGGAGCACAGAAAAATGTCTGATCTTAAGGAAATACACTACTTAATTGACTAAGCTCAGGGTTCTCCTGGACTCTGAGGAGGTGACATATAGGTCCCCCAATATGCCTATGTTAAGCTCTCTTAACCAATATAACCAGAGGCAGAGGGGAGTGAAGAGGGTTGCAGTGAAACATGTGGAAAACCACACAGGCTCCATCTCAGCTCTGCACCGGATCACAGCTTGAAGGATGAAGGAAATACTGTCTTAATGTCTGCCATGCTCTAGTAGTGCCACTGGAGAGAACTGGAGGGAGAATGTGACTTCCAGTCCAACAGGAAGCCATCAGTATCTCATTTATCCTTTTATACCGAGCTGCTGCCGCCGCCACTGGTGACATAATGCCTCAATTGAAGCAACTCATTGCTCAGTCACTTACAGAGTAGCTTGTCTCTCTGTTTGCCTGCCTACTTGATTGCCTGCCAAATCATCTGCTTGCCACCAGGCACGATCCCAGACAGTCACATCTTGTATGGCCCTTAAGAACAGAAGGTTCAGTACCACACATCAAGGAGGTGATAGCTTGTGTGTGTGTGTGTGTGCTTGTTGTTTTTTTTTTTTTTTTTTGGATACTTTGTGTCTTCTATAATCAGAGCTAGGCTTGCTCCAGACATTAGGCACAGTAAGGCGGCCACCACCCACTGTGGATTTTAGCCCTCTGCAAGCAAACATATTAGGAAATGCTTGCCATATGCTCAGGAGGAACACTTGGGCCCTGCCATCGTCTGTCTCTGGATTAATCGCCTCTGAGCAGACTCTGAACAGCCCAGCTTCAGCTGTTCCTATGAGCTGGAACCCTGATTTTTCTGGATGGAGGAGGCTCTGCTCTTCAGAGATGTCACTCTCCATGTCTCACAGCAACCCAAGTGACAACAGAATAGGAATGGGACCAGAACGTACAATATCAATGCATTATTAGGGCTTTTTGTGCCTCATCAAAATGTAGCAAGTTGTTCATTATTTAATGTATTATTAATTACTGCTGCGAAGTGCCAGAGAAGCACATCTGGGCTTCTCTGTCCCAGGAGCCAGAATAACTTGGTTGGCTTTAAAAGTTATGTATCCTCGCCTGGCTTGCAGCTGGGGGTTCTTTTGGGACAGCCCTCATCAGAATTTAATTAATCACTAGGTTATAAATGCCACCACACCAGAACCGTAGGCAAATATAGCATCTATATCATAGTGTGCATACATTCTGTGAACACCTCAGCTGTAACCCTTCTGCTTCTGGAAGCAGGTGGCTCTTTCCAAATGTTGAGTGCCTCAAAGCCCAGCAACAGTATGTTGTATTTATTGCAACAGGAGAGTGACGTGGTTCCTGATTATGGGGAATATATGCCTTGCCTACAATGAGGAGAAGAGTCAGGACTGTCACCACCATTAGGCAGAGTGAGACAGCAAGTTTTCGATGCCATGAAAGGGCATTAAATGGTTAATTACTTACTTTGTTCTTATTGTATGTTTACTATCGGGGTGGAGATGCTTGTGTGTAGAAAGTTGACCTTTGAGTGGTTAAAACAAAACAAACCAAAAAGCCAAAGCGTGCTGCTTATATACTGCCCCATAGCGCTTAAATCACTATATGGGTGGTTTATAAGTTAATTATGCAGGCTGTACATTCCCCCCCCCCCAAGGGAACTGGATACTAATTTTACCAACCTCAGAAGGATGGCGGGCTGAATGAACCTTGAGCAGGCTACCTGAGATTGAACCCAGCTCATGAGCAGAGTTTTGGTTGCAGTACAGCAGTTTTACCACTGCACCAGGAGGCTCCAAATAATCTGACTAGGTTTGGTATTCTGTAGGGGGAGGGGAGGCAGCATATGGTGACAGCAAAATGTTTGGAGCCCATCCTTAACAAATCGACATGTCTGCATAAGGGTGGGTGAGTTTCTGTCTAGTAAAAATAATGCAGCAAAATTTGCACATTTGTCTCTATTTAGGATAGAAGGACCTTATGATTTAAACAAAGTCAAAATGGAAGAAACCAAAACTAACAGATTTCTTTCATCAAAGGTTAAAGACTTGAAGTGCTTAATTCTTAGAAGCATGGATTTGAATCCTTGGATTTGGATCACCCTGTCAGTGGTGAGTTAGGGTGGTGATCTCATTATTGCCTGTGACACTTCTCATATTAAACACCAATCAAGGTAGAAAATTTTGCATCAGTTTTATTCCGCAGACATAATGCAAATTTATTTAGAACTGGAATGGAAAGAGCATCTGAATACAGATGAAAGCAAAATGGATAGGTTTTCCTACCTCTATTACTGCCTGAACTTTTTTGTATTTGGCTTTTTAAACATGTTCATCCATGAGAGTGCTGGGGTGTGTGTGTATGCAAACAGCCCCAGAAGCTGGCAGGGAACACTTCTACCATGCACTTTCTACTCATAGCCTGAGAAACTCTGACTCTTTATACCATATGGATATGTTCCCCCTCTTCCTTGATTGGCAGGCTGTGGTCTCAGACATTCTAATTGATCTTTTGGCAGCAGTATACTATAATTTGTATGGAAATATGCATGTGTCAATGCAGGCTGTCCCGCAGTGGCCCAAGCACAGTCATATCATTTAAGAAGAGCACTTTCTGATCCATAATTTTCTCCATGTAATTTGCACCTTGGCTTTGTAGGCACCCGGAGAACCCTTCCATATACACACACAGAAGTGATGGGCTGTCAAAACACGATGCTTTTGAGAATATTTTATATTGACTCATACTTGGAATACTTAACAACCTTTCCCTGAACAAAATACATGAATAGCAGGCCTTTTCTTCACTGATGTACTGCTTATTGAATTTCTCCTTGGTGGTCATGATAACCCCTGGGGACAAGCAGCAGAACTGATGTCGTTGTGCAGATATCAGAGCACTCCATGGTAAATGGCTAGAAGGATGCAGACTAAATATTTCCAAATTTGAATTAATTTAGAAAATAGTTTTTATGATAAAACCTTTAATTGTAGTACGAGAGTGTTACTCTCTTCTTTTGTCATCAGAGAGCACTAACCTTTGTTACTGTCACAAAGTCCTAAGTGCACACTGCATGTCAACATCCCACCATCTGCCTTTTCTGGGGATTGTGGGCATGGATAAACCTATTTGGTTGTTATAAATGCTGGCACTGTGAACACACCTAGTTCCATCTTCTCCATTGCCACATTTTTTACAGTTTCAGTGCCAGATCTGCAGAGAACAATCCTTCCAGCCTGTAGGGTCTACGTGTGGGCAAGAACTCAAATTTTCTAGGGGAATGCTTCCAACAGATGCTTCTAACAGATCCTTCTTATTAATCCCTACATTGTTGTTGATCCCTCCTTATTCATCCATGCTGTGGCGACTGGACCACCCAGTTTGTGGATTCATAATCAATCTAATCATACAGCTTAGTTATCTGTTAACATACATTTACTATGTTTATGTGCTCACAACTGGATGCTTTAAAAATGATATAAAAAGTATTTAATTTCCAATTCACACCTTGTCTCTCCCCCCCCCATATTTTTAGCACATTTTGTTTACATGTTTGTTTACTGCATATGGAAAGCCAACATTCTGTTAACTTTTGTAGATGAGCTATACAAACTATAAAACAACTAATTTAATCTGGTCAGTCACTACAATTAATTTTTAATAATTGGTTAAATCTTATGCAAACTTACCTGAGAACAAGTCTTAGTGAATATAGTGGGATTTCCTTGGGGTAAACAGGTATAAACAGATGTAAAAAATGATAAACAGATCTCCACCTGGTTTACCCCCTAACAAACAAAAGTGCAAAAATTAGTTAAAACTAAAAAATTAAAATTAGATGAAAGATTGCCATGCTGCTCTGTAGAAGGAGCACTGTAATGCTCTTGTTGCTCCCAACAATTGGATGAATTAATTGAACAGGTAATGTTACCTGTAACATGTTACTTCTGATTTCTGAGCCCTGTAGCAGAGAGCCAGAGATTGCAATATTGACTTATATTCTACATGCACACCCCTAAAGCTTCATTAAATAATGGGGAGGATAGTTATTTCCCAATAGATCAAGTGTTGGTGACAGCAGATACTAGACTGAAATATTGACTGAAAACTGTAGGGTAAACTGGCCTGATGTCACCTCCAGGCTAGGCCACTTTCAACCTGCCTCTGCCCTTAAAGGAAGGCAAACCTGCTGGGTACACAAATCATCATGTGGTACTTCTAGATAAACTGCAAGCAGCAGCAGTTGCTTCCAAGTTCTGCTTTTAGGTGACAGCTTTTAAGAGCAGTGAAGCAACACTTAAACTCCATCTATCTGCTATTTAGATTTGTTATTCCCATTTTAGTAGGAGATTTCACAAGCACGGTGCTTTTTTGACTACGGTAATGTTCTAAACAGTGCAGTGCATTTAGGTCTCACAGGCATTTCACAAGGGTTTGTTAAGGATCTTGATACAAGGGTGGTGAACAATGGGGGAAAAACACCATTTCCCACACAGATTGGCTGAAACCTATTTGATGTGTGTTCCTATGCAACAAAAATTGTCTGTGTAGGTGTTCCATGTTTTTACAAACTCTACCTCTCAGTTGTTATAAGATTAAAAAAAAATTCCCCACACAGACCAATTTTCTCCCTCAGTAAATGCTTCCCTTGAAAAGCCTACTGGAAACGCATAATTCATCTGCCCATTTACAGCCTCTATTTTCTTCCAGGCAGTGAAGCACCTTTTGATTGTGATTGTTGTTTTCGCTTTTAAGAAACCCTGTGTCGGAACAAGTGACAGATAAGACAATTTCATATCTTAGTGACCATACAGATCAATTGTTCATTTATTTTGAAGTTGGATTTCTTAAAAAAAAAACAAAAAAAAAAACACCCACCAAGCAGCCAATGCACTATATAGTGAAGATTCTGCTTGGCAAATTATCTTTCTATACCCCAGAAAACTTAATGGGCCCTCTCATTATATCAGCAGGGAGTTTAAAGGCAGCTTTAGTCCTTATGTACATATACTGTGTGGCGGTTCTTCTTCTTCTTCATTTTTTTAAAAAAAGGCATTCAATGTTTTTTCTCCTTGTTCCGAACCATTTCATTTTCTGTGCAGTCTTTGGAACTGTTTGAGGATACCGTACATCTTTAGATGGAAATAGCAGAACTGAAAAGAAAGACATTACCACTAAATGCTGCAAATCTCATGGGGGAAAGATCCCAGTGGAGAAAGAGTGAACAGTCTACAGTTAAGGATGCTGGACAGGAGGACAAGGAAATAGAAAAACAGGCAAAATGACAACAAACACAAAGCATACGTTAGACATTTATTCTTATTCTTATACCACACTTCATGTTATGATTATGGTTTTAAACTGAGTCAACGCTGGTTGCATATTTACACTCTGTAACCACTACTTTTCTCACAAGGACACCACATGTCTTTTTGGAAGAATATAACAGAGGCACCATTGTGCATGTTCAATTAATTCATCCAGCAGTCATTTGCAGTCCAACTTATTTTCATAAGATTTGGAAGCACTGCAAGGTTCTGAAAAATGTCTGAACAATGGCTTTGGGAAAATGTGTTTGGGACTAGGGCTGCTGTCTCGCACGGGGAACTTCCAGAGCCCGTGCATTTTCTGCCTCTGACCCAATCTCCCTCTGTGTACTTGCCTGGAGGTTCCACTATGCAACCACTGTTAACAGCTTAGTGATGATTCAGTGAACCTGGGTTGAAAGCCAAGGAGCGCACACCCATGTTGACATCAGATAGGTCCCTGATCCACACAAACTACTCACATGCTCTACATGCCGTTTGGCCATGTGAATTTATCTTTACTTTGCCATAGCTGTGCACCTAGTTTTGCTTCCATTTCATAGGTAAAATATTTTGCACATTCTTGTCTTCACTGTCTCTTCAGACAGACAAATGAGGCCACTGCCCCTTCAGTTGTACTTTCCTCCCCTTCCCCTTCTCTGATTTTATATTATTTTATTTTTGGAAAATGTCTTTTAAACTTGTGACACAGTGTTGTTGTCTTCCCCCATTTAAAGAGTAGCAATTTGTTTTAAGAGTGGGACAATTCCGAAAAATTCAGTGAATTAAACAGAAGCCTCATCTGGAAGAGCCCCTGCTCAGTCAAGACTTTCCTGGGCTGAGGATGGATTTTTCATTACCACAATCAACCTAATTATTGACATGAAAAAAAGCAGCCTTCATAGCAACAAGACCCTTGAGAAGTTAAATATTAAAACTTTGTATTATGGGCTAGAGTTAGACCCCTATCCCTTGGGCTTTCTTTTGTGTATTCTGCATTATGAATAGTAGAATAATAGCTGGATTAGATGCTTATTGTAAAGGGTGAAATAAAAAAGATAACCTAAAGTGAACATAAAAATATCTATTTTAAGCTACTTTCTTCTTCTTCAAAGGATTCACTATACCCACAATTTCTACTTCTTCTTCAAGTACTAAATGGCAAAGAACTGTTGGTTTTTCAAGTGGAATCTAAAACTGAAATACTTAAATTAATACCACTTTAGAAGGAATGCTGAATTATTCATTATCATTATCATTCCTTACGTCGTTACACTGATATTCCACCTTTCCTTATCTCAAGGCAACAAAATGTGGCCCTGCTCCAATGTTATCCTCATGACCAATTTGTGAAGTAACTTGGGCAGAGAGAGAGAGAAAGAGAGAGACTAGCCCAAGGTCATATGAGGATCTTTGTAATTGCCAACTTTGGGTCCCCAGATGTTCTTGGACTAAAACTCCCAGAAGCTTTTACCAGTAGCTGTGTTGGCCTGGGAGTTATAGTCCAAGAACTGCTCTACACCAAAGGTTACAGTCCCCATATATTAAACAAGAATGCATGCAGTACCTTTGTCAAAGAAGTAAAATATAGGCTATATATAAAAGACTATGAGATATATTTATCACATATCATAGACGACTGTTGCTCAAGGCAGAGGGGCACACCCCCCCCCGAACATTGTGGGATGAGCACCCGCATCCGGATCTATGAGCTATTTCTGTAACATGCTGATAGAAGCTTCTTATCAAATGGTGGAACAAAAAGGGTTACCTGAAAATCAGCCCAAAAACTAGACGTTGCTATCAAGCCAAGGCATTTCGGCATTATCACAATACCAAGCTAGGTATCATGCATTATTAAACTTTGTTGTTTCTCAGCATCACAGCTCTGCCTCTCAGTGAAGAAACTCCACCTTGAATAACTCAAGTAACCAACCTCAGCGGAGGAGCCTTTTTGTGACCAAGAAGGCCCTCAGTAAATGCTCACTGGAGCTTCTATGCTCAGATGTAAAAAGTTGTTGGATCAAGACTTATATTTTTATGAGTAGTATAGTACAACAAAAGGATGATAAAGGCAATTAATACTGTCTAGCCAAATAACTCTCTCAAGATGTTTGTGTAAGAATGCAAAAGTATAAGAGGGGAGAGGAAAAAAAACATTCTTTATACATAATTGTAGTCTTATTTTCTATGAAGCCTGGCTGGCTTAGAAAAGGGCATTTGATAAGTGCAGGTACGATTAACAATATTAGCTTTGGTTTCTAATATGGCTTAAACAGAGCTCGTGGTGGGGAAGGGCTGGGCTGGGCTCTGCCATCTCCTGTGTTCATTCATCTCATCTGGTTTTGGATTCACAATGTGAACTGGGTGGCTTTCTGGAGCCCCCATATTGTTTCTGCACCAACGCCTCAGCGTTTACGGGCAAAGGAGGATGATTGCTGCTAATGACCGCCCAGAAATAAGAGAAACTGCTGATTTAGTGCAGGCCATTCTTGACCTTGACACAAGATGGGACGGGCAAAGGGAAGGACTCAAAATAGAGCAAAGGAAAGAAAGAGAGATCAAACAAGAGGTGCAGACTGACCATGTCCCCCTCCTTCCTCATCGTTCATTCAGCTAACACCTGGCTGAGTTAGAAAACATGACCGGCCAACCTTCCCCAGTTGCAGCCAATTGAAGCTGTCAGCTCCCAGCTTGTCACCCAGTAGATCAGGAGGCCCCAGGGCTACCCGAAGAGCTCTAATTAGGCCGAAATGGTACTTCTGCTACTGACCTGCTAGGACCTTTGGCAAAGCATTTAACATCATTAGTTAACTTTTTTGTGTGTGTGGAAAAAAAAGTGTGAATGTAAATGAACAGCCAGGGCGTTTCAATGGGGAATGTCAGTGGCATCATTCCCCCACCTCACACAGGCATTCCCCCCCTTTTCTTTTTGCATGAATAGTTTACTTGTATTCCCCAATTTGGAGGTGGGGATGGGATGTATGCCGCACAACAGAGGGTGATCTTCCAGCAGATCTGGATGTATTCAAAGCATAAGCAAGTCCAGAAATGTGGGAAAGATGATAACCTTACTATTTTCAAATGAAAGGGGTGGGAGAAAGTGGGGGAAGCTCAAAGAAAACTAAGAGTGCAGTTCTAGCTAGGCGAGAGGCTGAAGGCCAGCTGAGTTGCAACTATCCTAGCCAAAACTGTGCTGAATCCAAACAGCTCCCAGTCCAAGTGTGCTGGAAATTAGATAAGACTATATTCACCTTGGCCTAACTTTGGGCTGGCATGGTGAGCATGTTCTCAAGATGGAGGAGATCTGGATTTGGCTTCATTCAGCTTGATCCTTGCATTATACTTTTCTCAACTCTTTTTTTTTACTCTCTTGCTAGCAGATCTTAGCTACCAGAGCAGATTTGCTGGCAGATTCCTCTGTCGGATGATCTCTGAGATCAGTCAGGGCATTTCTTCCAGGAATGGAAAGGAAAGGAAAGGGATTTCAGACAGCAGAAGACGATTCTGCGTATTCCTAAAACACAGCTTCCAAAGGCATCTAAGGAATGTAATGTTAAATGACCTGTGACAGGACATTTCTTCTCAAGAATTAAATCTACTCATCACATGTAAGATTACATGTAGAAACAGAACTATATATTGCACTTTTTAGATCATAATCTAGTGCAGAGCATGTAAATATAAGAAAAAAAGAAAAAGGAAAGAGAAGGGGAAAAGGGAAAAAGATACATGCCCATTTTGTGTTTATTCTGCAATTATTTCTCACATTTATTCTGTGAAAACCTGCCCAAATTAAAGATATAAACATGGAGGCTTGGTTATTTTTGTCATTATGCACTGTCAAGTCACTTCCAGTGTATGGTGATGCATGCATTAGTGACCTCCAAAACGTCCTATTGTCAACAGCCCTGCTCAGGTCTTGCAAACTCAACACCATGGCTTCCTTTATTGAGTCACTGCATCTCTTATCTGGCCTTCCTCTTTTCCTATTGACTTCAGCTTTTCCCAGCAACTTTTCCCTTGTCTATTTAGCTCACCCTATTTGTTGTTGAGGATTAGTTTGAGATACACAGTTTCTAGCTAAATTATAGGGCTTGATCAGAAGGCATTTGTCCCGCTGTTTGGTGCACGGTGGGGATGAGTTGGTTCACTTTTTTTTTCTGGCAATCGGATGATATAGTCACCAGAGAGAACCAATTTGTCCCCAGAGTGCCCCATCCTCAACTTTCTGAGCTCCTGGCAAGGGCTTCTAATCTTTTGCTCTAGTTTGGTCTGTATCCAGTATGTGCAATTGCTGGGAATGGACCAAGAAGCAAGCCTTAAGCCATCAAAGCTCCTTCCGCTGTCAATTTTCAGTATTGTGGTTTTGGCTGCGGGCAGTTTCTCGACTGGCACTTCAGACAAGGCAACAACAACAAAAAATAAACTAAGTGATGCAGCACATCAGTGGTGGTCTAGCAGAGATTAAAAAAATAATTTTACTTCCCCTCCCTCTCAGCCAAGAAGCAAGGGAAGTGTTCAGTTTGCTGATATCCTGAAGGTCTTGGGGTGCTGTGCTAAAGCAGTATTTAATACGTGCTGTTCTAGCTTTTTGTGTGAAAACTTACTAATCCTAGGAGCAGACTTTCAAGGACAACTGCAAGATAAATAATCAATGAATTGTCTGTTTGAATTCTGTAGTATGTAAATAGTGCATGTATCAGATTGGAGTTGTGCCTACAATGGATTATAAAACAAAATATATAAGTAATATACTGTACAAGTGCATAAATCTTGAGTCAGCATCTGTTTCTTGTGATCACAACTAAGTGAGCAACAAAAACCAGCAGAAGCATCAAATGGACATTTTACCTGAGGTGCTCCACCAAACCTTTCTGGGGAACAGCAGTGCCTGAGGCATGGCACCTGAAAACCTACAAAAATGGCACAGAAGCAGTCCCACTGATCAGAGGGTTATTATAATGAAAGAGCCTGCTATAGGAAGCAGCAGGCAGAGATGTGAGGAGGAGGAGGAGGGGAAGAAAAGGCTACGATCCCACCCCCCCACTTCTATTCTGACCATGGCTAAATGATAAACATGCTGCTCTAGGCTCAAGAAATATTATGCTCTTGTTTCCTTGCAATGGCTCATGAGGAGAGCTTTGGTATGGAAGGAGCTGCTGTGCCAAGAGCTAATGGGTGAATCTGTAGGAGACGGGAGAAAAAAGCACCAGTTTACAGGCATATTGTATTGTGGGAGTGCAATGTTTGGTTCATGCACGGATGGCATATCCATATCAGATTCTCTCTCTCTCTCTCTCTCTCTCTTACTCACTTTGAATAATTTGAATAACAGCCTCATTGTTAGCATTGCAGTGTGTCTGCCACTGCAGGCCTTAAAACCAAGAGATGTTGTTTGCCTGAAAAGCCTGCCAGTTAGCATACAATGAGGCAAACAGCCGTGTTTCCATCCCAAAGGATATACTCATGTATGCCATTTTCCTGAAAGATAGATCAAGTGTCAGAAGTGAGAAATTCAAATATATAAAGAACTGTACTGAAGCAGAACCGAAGCAAAGAAGGACAGACTCCGCTTTCCAGGGATTAGGCTATTATGCAGTGATTCTTTCCATATCTAAATGGCTCCCCTATGAATTACCTCAATTGGGAATGCAGCTAGTATGTGTTGATTCTGCGTTCTCTTGACAACACGTTCCAGGGCTGTGGTAATAGACAGGAGTAAAAATGAACACAGAGGGAGAGGGTGGTGTGTGTAAGATTTGACAAAGACCTTTAAAATTCCTCAGGTAAGGGATGGGCATTGAGCTAAAAGATGGAATCCTTTTGCAGATTTGAGAGCTACAGGAAGGAAGGAAAGTAAAGTTCTGATGCACAAACAGAAGTCCTCTAATGCAGTGCTGTACATGCAGTGTCAAACATGTGGCTATAGCCATATCTATAGCCATATCTAAAGGATCAAAGGATTTTAAAACTAGCTAATTAATCGATTAAATATTGCAAACACTGTCTAAATAGCATTCAAAATGTTTTTGCATGTCACTCCTAACCATCCGGCTTTTCAACTGTTCCCCAAACCTGAACAGCATTCAGTGAATCTGAATGGCATTTATGCACGTATAGAAGGCTCTTAAACAGCTACGGTCTGCAAGCCCACCTCCCCTTTTCAAAATAATTCCCAGAAAGCTAGTTGCATCTGTGCTTTTTCAAACAGTCAGATGAAAAGGTTACCATACTATGGCTAGCTGAGATAAAATTCCCACAGGTTTTCTTAAGGCAGAATTGTGACGAATGAGTTGAAATTGTGCAAGATCTGTGTACTGGTAGTTGAGCAGAGAGGTGCAAATGGCAGTGGAAGAGAAAAGCCAACCATAAAGAAGCATTTAGTGCTTTTAAGCAAAATACTTTACTATTTTAAGCAAATAAGAACAGCCAGTTAAGAGAAGTCAGAAACCTGAAGCATAAAGCACTCAGGAAGTCCTTGCTACTCAGGTGTGTACATGTGACCTCTTCTCTATCACATGCCCAGACATGGCCCAACCTCTCCATTTAGGGGGTTTCTCTCCAGCTGGGGAACTCATTGAAAAGCTCTCATTCCCTGCCTTGCTTTGGCTTATCTTCCACAGGAGCCTCCCACTGTGGCCACAATGGGCTCTGGGAGAAAGGAATCAAACCTGTCAACAGCCGCAGGAGGCGAGCCCACTGCATTGTCTTAAAGGGCCAACCTTGTTAAACACAACCCTTCGCCTTGCAGCTCAGGCACCTGCTAACAAGATGAGGTCCCCCACCTCCACTTTTTCCCCCCTACTGTGTCCATATCTAATCTTTGCCTAATGGTTTTAACTTGGTCCACTTGGGTTCCTTTCACTGGCAGAGATAAAGGGAAAGATAAAGTAATTGCCTGTAAAAACATTGCTGTGCAACATCTATTGCTTCCTTGGCTGAAAATGTCATGGCAATTGAAAAGCTCTTAGGGCAGTTCAAGAACAAGGTTGCAAAAGAGATGGGGATTCTACATATGGATGATCTCTTTTTGAACACTGGGTTAGAATACCGGAGTGGCTGCTTTCAGCGTTCTGAAAAGAAGTAGTTTCTATGACATATAAAGATGTTAATTAAGCAACACATTTTAGAAAGGGGAATAGTATTTGCAGTTTGGGGCTAGTGTCCTACATTTGCTTACCTGACAGTAAGCCCCACTTAGTAGAGTGCAACTTAGTTCTGAATAGCCATTCACAGCATTGCAGGGTTCACTCTTCATGTACATTAATGCCATTTTCTTCTGTAAATCTGACTCCTCAAAGATGACTGCGCTGCTAGACTAATCGATGGAAGCAAACTGGATAGTAACGTCATCTTTGCTACAGCCTTTTAAATTAGATAGTACCTTTAACTTTGTGATTAACAACAACAACAATAGCAACAAACTCTCACCCATATATTCAGCTATTTTGGGTTTTTTTTTAAAAAAACAGCAGAGATCACTGAGCAACATGTGACAAGTGAGACAGGTAGGTATAGAATACAGAAGAGTGAAAGTCTCATTCAATTTCTTTAAAAATAATTTAATTGGCCCAAATGCTCCAGTATCTTTATGAATGTGCTGGAAAGAATTTGAGATTGAAAAAACAAACCCCTATCCAGATGCAGAAAACAACAAAATTGGTAGATTCACCTTCTAGGCAGAAGGTTTTGACTGTTTCACTCTTAAAAGCCTAGCTTTCAATTCTTGTGTATGCAACTGTATTAGTGCTGAATTAGGACTGCAGATTCCTTGAATCTGAGAAGCACCTCACCTTTAGCAGCTACACAGCACACAAGTAAATGTGTCCTCTCCATGCTGGGAATAACAATGCCTATTGAATTTGGCCAGTTCAGATGGGCAAGAGTTTTGTCCAGTTCAAGTTCTTTGATAAGACAATGCCAAAGGGAATGAAATTGTTTGGCATTTTCTTTTATTTTTTTAATGGTGGGAGAAAACGAGACTGAGAGATTCACGCATCCACAGGAGACACTACTGTGGTTGTTGTTATGTGCAGTCCAGTCACCTCCGACCTATGGCGACCCTATAAATAAGCAATCTCCAAAATGTTCTGTCCTCAACAGCCCTGCTCCGCTCTTCCAAACCCAGGGAGTCAATCCATCTCATATTTGGTCTTCCTCTTTTCCTGCTGCCTTCCATCTTTCCCAGCATTTTTGTCTTTTCCAGAGAATCTTGCCTTCTCATGATGTGCCCAAAGTCGGACAGCCTCAGTTTCAACATTTTTGCCTCCAGAGATAGTTCAGGCTTGATATCTGAGCTATGACCCATGTGCCTGTCTTTTTCGGCAGTCCAGGGTACGTATTTACAAAGCACTCCTCTAGCACCACATTTCAAACAAATCAAATTTTCCCCTATGATGAGACAAATACTACTATTTATTGGAAAATTTCTCAAAGAGTAGAAAAAGTACAGAAAGGAAAAAACCACACCCTTCTTATTGAGAATTGTAAGGAAATCTGAAATACATTCAGATATATATAGTTCATAACGTCTAAAGCCCTTAATGGTTTAGGACCTCAATATTTGGCAGAATGTCTCTCCCACATGGGATGTGGTGGTGCTGCGGGTTAAACCGCAGAAGCCTCTGTGCTGCAAGGTCAGAAGAACAGCAGTCGTAAGATCGAATCCACGCGACGGAGTGAGCTCCCATCGCTTGTCCCAGCTCCTGCCAACCTAGGAGTTCGAAAGCATGTAAAAATGCGAGTAGATAAATAGGTACGACCTCGGTGGGAAGGTAACGGCGTTCTGTGTCTAGTCGCGCTGGCCACGTGACCATGGAAACTGTCTTTGGACAAACGCTGGCTCTATGGCTTGGAAATGGGGATGAGCACTGCCCCCTAGAGTCGGACACGACTGGACTAAATGTCAAGGGGAACCTTTACCTTTACCTTACCTCTCCCACAAAATAGCTACTTGTCCCACACACTCCTCGCAGTCCTTGATGTTAAAAATTGTAACACCCAAGGAGGCCAAAAAAACTAATACTAGGAACTGGGCTTTTTTGGTTATGGCCCTTTCCATCTGAACAGACAGGGTTTAGGTAGGGAGAGATGTGGGGAGAGAGAGAGAGAGAGAGAGAGAGAGAGAGAGAAGGCTGTAGGTCTGTACTCACTCACTTGGGAAAATGTCCCATTGAACCCATGGACACATATAGAGTTGCACTGTAATATAAAGGCCAGAATCCTGTAAAAACAACCGTAAGGTGAGGTTTGCACCTTTGGTGGAGTGTCCCTGTGACTCATTTTGCAACCCATATGTGACTAGCTGCATTAAGGACACCTTACCAGAGGGTGCAAAAGACTTGCCCACTTACCATTTGACATACATTTTCCCCCCACAGGATTCTGGACAGAAAACCTAAGTCAAAAATCCTGTTGCTTAGCACAGTGAATCGCAGCGGACAAAGTCCATTGAATCAATGGAACTGATGGAGGTGTTGTTGACACCAGTGCCCTATTGCTTCACCCGGCTGACTCTAGTGAGATTTGCTACACTAAGCAACAGGTTTTGGGCTGTTGTCATATTCTTGGGCAACCAAACACTGTTGTATGCGAAAATAGTTCAAATGCTTCAGTAGCTGCCAGCACACCCGGATGAAAATGGCTGCTTGGTGATACAGTACTAGAGATGTATATATAACCATAAAGGGGTCTGCAGTTTATTTTGATCTCTGTTGCTAATGATATCTGGTAAACTTTGGCTATAGTCATATTATCCTGCATACCAGAAGAAAGCTACCATAATTGTTGTCAAAACAAGCCTTGGTAAGATGCATTATTCTGTAGATAATTCTGTTGAAATTCTGTGGCAGAAAGTAATAATCATAGAGCAATGAGAAAGATGAAGCAAAGGGCTGTGCTTCTGGTTGGCAGAAGCCCAGAGAAGTTTGGCGTAAAGGAGATACTTAGACGAATACAAATGCTCAGAGCAAAACAGAAACCTGACCTATTGTACTTCTTCAAGTTCTGATGTATGGTACCTATGATACATTTGGAGTTCTTCCTGTATAGGGCTTTGAGTGCCCAAATCTGTAGTGTATTATCATACACAAACATCCACACACATTTACGTATATGGTTTTTAACTTATCAAAATAAGTAAACGAGGCAGTCCAGAAACACTCAACATCTGGAAGGAAACAACATTTAAAAGAAAGATCTTAACAATCTCTCTTTCAAAGCATTGGAATGCTAGTGATTTATTTGACAACAGGGGTTTTATTAGCTGCTCTGTCTGGCAGTGACATTATTTTCTCTCTGTTCTGTGAAAGGCTATGGGTAATGCTAGTGGAAAGGCACAAAGTAAAACACTGGAAACAGAAAATAGTTTTCTTTATAGAAAAGCAGTGGCTTATTTATATGTACAGAGGTCTCCAAAATCAGTTAAACCTTAGAAACATTATTTCGAGTAAAACAGCATTATTCTGCATTATTCTGCATTTTATTGTTGTTTAGTCATTAAGTCGTGTCCGACTCTTCGTGACCCCATGGACCAGAGCACTCCAGGCCCTCCTGTCTTCCACTGCCTCCCGGAGTTTGGTCAAAGTCATGTTGGTAGCTTCGATGACACTGTCCAGCCATCTCGTCCTCTGTCGTCCCCTTCTCCTCTTGCCTTCACACTTTCCCAACATCAGGGTCTTTTCCAGGGAGTCTTCCCTTCTCATGGGATGGCCAAAGTATTGGAGCCTCAGCTTCAGGATCTGTCCTTCCAGTGAGCACTCAGAGTTGATTTCCTTCAGAATGGATAGGTTTGTTCTCCTTGCAGTCCAGGGGACTCTCAAGAGTCTCCTCCAGCACCACAATTCAAAAGCATCAATTCTTCGGCGGTCAGCCTTCTTTATGGTCCAGCTCTCACTTCCAAACATCGCTACTGGAAAAACCATAGCTTGGACTATGCGGACGTTTGTCGGCAAAGTGATGTCTCTGCTTTTTAAGATGCTGTCCAGGTTTGTCATCGCTTTCCTCCCAAGAAGCAGGCGTCTTTGAATTTCGTGGCTGCTGTCACCATCTGCAGTGATCATGGAGTCCAGGAAAGTAAAATCTGTCACTGCCTCCATATCTTCCCCTTCTATTTGCCAGGAGGTGATGGGATCAGTGGCCATGATCTTAGTTTTTTTGATGTTGAGCTTCAGACCATTTTTTGCGCTCTCCTCTTTCACCCTCATTAAAAGGTTCTTTAATTCCTCCTCACTTTCTGCCATCAGAGTGGTATCATCTGCATATCTAAGGTTGTTGATATTTCTTCCGGCAGTCTTAATTCTGGCTTGGGATTCCTCCAGTCTAGCCTTTCGCATGATGTATTTTGCATATAAGTTAAATAAGCAGGGGGACAATATACAGCCTTGTCGTACTCCTTTCCCAATTTTGAACCAATCAGTTGTTCCATATCCAGTTCTAACTGTTGCTTCTTGTCCCACATATAGATTTCTCAGGAGATAGATAAGGTGGTCAGGCACTCCCATTTCTTTAAGGACTTGCCATAGTTTGCTGTGGTCCACACAGTCAAAGGCTTTTGCGTAGTCAATGAAGCAGAAGTAGATGTCTTTCTGGAACTCTCTGGCTTTCTCCATAATCCAGCGCATGTTAGCAATTTGGTCTCTAGTTCCTCTGCCCCTTCGAAATCCAGCTTGTACTTCTGGGAGTTCTCGGTCCACATACTGCTGAAGCCTACCTTGTAGGATTTTGAGCATAACCTTGCTAGCATGTGATATGAGTGATTCTGCATTAGTGTAGCATATTGCATTGCCTATTGAGAAAACAATAAATAAATAATTCATTTTATGTGCCATGTCATGATAGGGTAGATTCATCTCATTTCCACATAGAGTTCAAGAAACCATAGCTATATTGTTTGCAATTCATCCTCCTTTAGTAAGCTTAACATAGAAGACCTTCTCAGGGGAAGCTAAAGCAAGGAAATCTTATAACCAATTATTCAGGCTGGAGTCTTGTGCATTTCCCGTGCTGCAGTGTTATGTGTTTGTGTGTGGCCCTTGTGAATCATTGTCCATTAACTTCTGCCATGTTCCAGTAATGTCCCTTTGGTGGGAGGTGAGTTTTCTAAAGTATTGCAGTTCCACAGAAGAATGGTGAGGTCTCCTTGTGACTGATTACATTTATAGCATCTGCCGTCTTAGAACATTCTCAAAAGTCAGAAGTATGCTTCTTTACAGTAGGCCCTATAGAGATTCTTCCATACATTTAAGAAATAGAATGCCTAGCACCACCACCCGGCAACCTAGGGGCAACAGCCAGGCACTGGCTTAGGCCTCCATGACAGAGAGATGTGACAAACCTTTGAAAACATAGTCAATTATTGCCCTCCTTTAGTAAGCTTTCCTTGTTTCTTAAGAGTAAATAATGGTACAAAATACAGTTTTCTTATATATTTTGTCATCAGTGCTCATAACAGAACAAGCCAGCACTTGAACCATGTGATACTCCTCTTCCTCCTTCATTTAGTGAGAACACACCCGTTTCATTGTAAATGTAACTCAAAAGTTACAATTACATTGCAACAGGAGTGAAGTTATTCTTTTTAAGGACTTAGCTATTTGTAACAAGTTGGTTTGGCCCTCTAGTCTGTGAATGCTTGTTTCAGATTCTCTAGTGTTCCACACTAAAAATACATCAGGCACTTCTGAAGCACTGTGGAAAATTATAACAGTCGCTCTCAGCAACCATTGCCAGAGATGTCCAAGAGTTCCTCTCAGTGTAAGAAAAGATCCAACAGAGGGCATTTTGCCCAGCGTTCCATGAAACACAGAGCCAGCCTTAGGAAGAGGACTGGAAAAGACCAGTCAAAGGAAGTTTGGACACTGCTGCTCTGAGCAGCTCAGATTCTCTGAAGTCTTCACTGCCTGTCACTTGGCGGCAGCAGTGACACACAAGAAGCTCACATTCCACAACCAGCCTTCCCCCCCCCCCCCCCGCCGTCAATGATTTGCTCAATAGCTACTAGCAAGAATTATTTTTTCAAGAATATGATGTGAGTCAACATGTTAGCTAATTATTACACTAAAGGCATGAAGGAGAACAAAAATGGCTGGAGTTATACCATTTCATGCCTAACTATTCTTCATGGGTGAAGGGATTTCTTGACAGCAAATAACCTATTGTAATATTTAATAAGATTCCTGGATGATGTTTTCTTGAATAAATAACATTATATCTCAGTAATATATCTGTGGTACAAAATATTTTAATTGAGGTGCTGAGAAATACTGGGGAATTTTTTATATGCTATATAAATATTTGAAACCTTACACTTAAAATATTAGCAGATCTTCCCTTTTTTAAATATGAGATATATTGTCTCATGCTTGCTCCGGCAAAGAACCACCATATTAATATCACAGTCCTCATTTCAATTCCATGAAACTGTTTGAGATACATCATTCAAGAGGCATAATTGCCTTACATGCAGTGAATCACCTGCAGCTAGAAAAAAAGCTGCAACTAGAGTTACCTGGGCAAGTCCTCTTTAGAAGAAGAATGGGAGAACAAACCGTCTCAGTAGGAGAAAACAAGAACCAAGAAGAAACTTGGTGTAGCCATTTTCCAGAGACACAATGGACTGAGGCAGTGCCTGGCTCTGCCAGGGAGGACCCAGTCCCTCCAGGAGATGCTGGTTCTTCATCCAGCACAGCTTGAGGGATGAAGAACCTCTGGCTTTACACTAGCAGGTCCCAGTGGACTTCTTGAGCCACAGCATCTCCCTGGAGGACACTGAAATGAACACAGCCAAGGTTGAAATGGACTCAGTCCTCCTGGCAGCAACCTTAAAGTGTGAAGGAAACCCAGCAATTTTTAGGGTTTCTCAACTAATACTGCTGGTTAATCTCAGATTTTACTGGCCTAACAGCCCTTCTGATCAATCTGCTCTGTGGCTGTAAGTCATATCAATGGCATGAAGCAGCCCAATGAGTTTTCTAGCAGCTAAAGGGTTTCTTTATTTCTGAGCCTGAAACAGCCAGATCCTCACACCCCTTTAATAGTGGAAACAGATGCCTCTTTTGTGATTGTGGGAGCAATACTCCACTACTTCTCCAAGCCTTTGGGTTCTTTCCTACTCTAGAAGTGCTACTTCTTCAAGTTGACTCTAATAAGTGCAACTATACCATCTGAGAAAAGGGCTCCTAACTATCAAGGTAGGTTCTAACACTTGGCACACCTGCTGGAAGGGGCAGTGTACCCAGTCTAGGTCGATACAGATTGCCACAGCCTGGAACACCTCCAGATGGCATTAAAGTTAATCCAACAGCAGATGCAATGGTCCTTATTCTTCTTTGAGAACTACGTTTCCCACTCCCAGAGCTGCCAGGCTGGTGATGATTTGTTCAGGATATCCAAACAGGAGCCAGAGGTTGGGAGTTTGATTCCCCACTGTGCTTCCTTGACAGGGGCTGGACTGGATGCAAACTGCAAACCTATCTTTTTTAGGGGATTGTAACCCTATTTAGCACAGTTGAATCCCTGTTTCTTGATCTGCCTTATGACTGACCAGGAACACCTCTGCTTTAGGCTTTACTTTATTCAACATGGCAACCTTATCAATATGAAAAAGCTTGAGTAATTACTGTAATAACTACTCAAATAATTGAGTAATTAATGGAAAGTCATTCACAAATCTCTCCCAAAGGTAAATCAGCACATTATAAAATGCCTATTTATTAATGAAGATTGGTCTGTCTGGGAAAAACAAAATAGTTCCTTCTAATAGTTCCCTGCTTTTTCAACATTTCTGTCTGCATATGCATAACATGTTTCAAACAGAATGAAGTCAATGACTGCAGATACCAAGAGAGAGAAAAAAGAGCATCAACAAGTTTAAATTCCTTGGATGTTGGGTTGTGGGTTTGTTTTCTTTGTACTAATAAGTAGATTACTTGTCCATGTTTTTCTCTTTTTCTTATAGATAACCATTTTCCAAAATTGCATTAAATTTTATGCATATAAATCTTCAATATATATTGGGAATTCAAGCAAAGGTCACCTTGCTCCAGATCAGATATCACTGGCAACAGCTACTGTCACCAAGTGTGTTACAGGGTTTTTTTTTTAAACCCTTCTTCATGAAACAGTTTTCCCAAAACTCTGCTTGTTTTCAACTAAATTGGAAATTGCTTTCTCAGCTCCATGTTCCTGACACCACGTAGGTTATGTCCTGTTTCTTTGCCACATTTCTTCACTCCTACAACTATAACATACAGTCTCTGGAGTTTGTCTCAGAAAGGTTACTATTCACACCATTATTCTTCACACAGCTACAATTCCATAATTAAAACCAGGTAAGTTATGAAATGGAGTATGTACTTGGCATATGTTAAACTCTGTCAAACCAAATTTGCAGAGCATTCCAAAACTGAGAGGTACAGTTCCATGACCCAGGAACCACCACTTCCTAAGCCAAGCAGGTTCTTTACATCCAAGATGAGAATTGGTACCCTCACATCTCAATTTAAAAAAAATCTTCCCATTGTTATTAGTAGATGGGAAAATAATTATTTTAGCTCTAGACCATGGACGTTTGGAGTTCAGTCTACGGATATTTGAGGGGGAAAGGAGATTTTGGATCCTGTGCCCCTGAGATGTCTTGCTTTGGGCTCCACTTTCAGAAGTAATGCAGTTTCCCCCCCCAAAAAACAATTAAGGATGGGGGCCTTCCACCCAAAGTGGCACTGCTCTCCACTAGCAGAGAAGCAGTTTTAATGCAATCAGTGATCTGTCAGCCAACATTTGGGAGGGGCTGAGAACACTCTGAAAGGCTCCAGCCCTGTACATACTCATCTGGTGTAGGATTTACTTCTGAAAAGGCATGCACAGGAATGTAAGTTAAAGAGCAATGGCCTAGATGGGCATTTGTCCTGCTGTTTGTGCTGCCTTTCTTGCTTTTCAATATTAATTTCACTGACTACACACAGTTAGTGCTAATTGTGAATAGATCTGATGTTTTAGCTTGAATGTACACTATATTTTGTCTGGCTGGTAGGACTTGTTCCCCCCCCCCCCCGCCCCCAGTGTTTCCAATCATATTATTTTGTCTTGCTTATGTGATTACCTGTATCAGACCTTTAGGCCATTGTTGGGCATGCCAAAATGACATCACTGATGATACACAGAGCTGGATGTGGTTTGGGAGTGAATTGTCTTCCTTTTGCCCGCCTTCTTCTGTTCATGTTGGCAAGGACTACAATTGCAAAGCAAATTGTATTTTTAAAAATATTTTTTTCTACTTTAGAAGCAAACTGATACTGCATTACTCAAATGCTGACTATGTCTTGTCTATTCAGTACTATTTCACTTGTGAAAGCATTAAAAAAGAGAAGGGATTTGAATGCTGATGAAAGGGTGGATAAGGGGGTATTGATAATGGTAGAGAAGGGTTTGAGAGAAGGGGGGTTATGTGATGTGTGAACATTTGAAATACACATTCCTGGGATAATTAAACACATTAAATGAATGTGTATTTCAAATGTGTGAACATTTGAAATACACATTCCTGGGATAATTAAATTGCACAAGCAATTTAAATGGCAGAATGTGATACAGAGTAGTTTGCATCTAACTAGGATGAACCTCTGTGTGAACAGATCACACACAGCTCTTTAGCATCCTAAAACTGTTATGTTAACAGTTTCATTGAGAACCAGTGTGGTGTAGTGGATAAAGCATTACAGTAAGAATCAGGAAAACTGAATCTAAATCTCCACTTGGCCATCAAAACTCATCGGGGTGTGGCAATGCTAAACCACTCCTTGAATATATCATATTCCTCAAAAATCTTATAGGAGTTGCCATAAGTTGTAAGTGACTCAACAATATATAATACAAAAGCTTTCACTTCCTCCTCTCCCCACCCTGTAAATGTAAGAGCAGTATTATTCTTCAAAATAAGTGTGTTTGGTGGGGACATGGGAGAGGGCCTTCTCTGTTGTGGCTCCTAGATTCTGGAACTCCTGCTCATGGGAGGCCAGGCTGGTCCTATCTTTACTGTCTTTTTGCAAGCGGGCAAAAACTTCAGGCAGTTTTTTTTTTGTTTTTTTTTTGGTGACTGGCTGTCTAAGGGGGATTCTTAAAATAGGACTGTTGTATTTTTGATGTTTTTAATGAGGTTTTGGTACTAGTTTTATCTTTGAGTTTTAAGTATGATATTTGTTCATTTTTTAATACAGTAATAATTTACTGTTTTCAGGTTTTATACTGTGCATCTTTTAATACTTTAAGCTGCCTTTTTAGGTGAAAATCTTTAAGTCACATTAAGTATACTTTATTAAGGGCCTGTCCAGACGGGTATACAGATCAGTATTTGGATTGCTGTTGGTATGATTTAGTTTGAACCAAATTGTGTCATCCACACATTTCTACTTACATTGATCCCTCTTGCCCCCTTACGAGCTGTCCCACATCTTTCTGGTACAGGGCAAGAAACTTCTGATTTGGGGGGGGGGGGGTTGTATGATTTGGCATCCTCCCAATTATCCCATTTTGTAGCCTGTGCGAATGGCTAATTCACACTCAAATGGAGCAATGGGCAGTGTTCTCACCCTGTAACATAATAGGTGGGTTGTGATATAATAGGTGGGAGGAGGGGGAAACCCCATCATCTATTTTCATCATCATCTTTTAAAATATTGTCCTAACTGACACAGCATAATTCTAATATTATACTAAGTGGATGTATTGTTCTTTCAATATGCCACTTCATTTAACAAAAACAACAAAAAGGGAAAGTCACTGGTGCCTGCTGAATGATGGTGGGAAAAGGTGGGGAAGTGGGCTATGTTGACTCCATGGGTTCTGTCTCTGCAAGGCAGTGCAGCCCCAGCAGAACTGCAATTAGGACAAAGGAAGGAAAAGGAGTTTACCTCCCTTCCATCTCCGCAACCTCCCCCCCCCCCCATGTTCTCTTCTTGCGCCAGTACTGCTGGCATGAGCTTGCCTTGCTCCTCATGAGTAAACTGGGTAAACTTACACATGAGTAAACTGGCAAACCAAAGACTTGTGTGGACCGTTTTCATGGGAGAATAAACATCTCCAGTGTGAATGGAAGGATTGCTCAATTGAGAGATAAAATAGATCATACTGAAGATAAGAACCTTTTATGTGTCAACCAGACCACCCCAAATTCCCCCATCTAGACAGGCCCTAAATTGTTTTCTTGATCAAGCATTTTAGTTCAGTTATTCTAAAGGCAGGAAAAACATTTTGAGGTGTCTATATGTCATGTAGAATTAACATGATATGCTTGTTTAAAAAAAATCATCTAGATAAACGTGCTTACTCAGATTTCTATTGAGTTGGAAAATCTGAAAATGTACTGTTTCAAATTTTTCCAGAAAATCTACATCAATGAACAGATGAACAGAACAATGAACAGAACAATGGCACAAAAACTGAATTATGAACAGCTTAGAATGAAAAACTGTTTTATTACCTTTGTCTGAACATACATGATCTAGCATCAGAAGAATCAATATGGATTTTTTTAACCTCTGATGGTGCTATTTTTTCTTAATATTTCTTAACAACAGTTTAAAACATTTTGTCAAATAACTAAGATTATCTTGATCTTTCATTTTAAAATAGAACACAGTACATCTTTATACAGGCATAGCAATAACAGATGTGGAAGCCTAACAGACATGCAAAAGATGTAGAATTCGGGGTCCATAGTCTGCAAGCACATTAACACAACAAATGACAACATTGCCAAGAGAGTCATTAGTCTATTGTGTCAATGATCCTTGAACTAATACGTCTTTAAGTAAGCCTTGACATGATAGCTTACAATAGCTCCTTCATAATATCAGAACAATGGAATCCCTTAGTAAGCCTTGAAATCATTCTCTTTACTATGTAAATAACCTATGATGTGTGGCATGTAAGAATTTACACACTACAATCTCCAAATGGATTAGGGAAAATTGATGCCCATTTTCCATAAGCTTAGGAGTTAGTGGCGGGTTGTAGTGAGCTAAGCAATTATGTTGAGTTGTTTCTTTTTGTAGCCCAGAGCTGTAGAGCAGCTGGAAGTCAAAGACCATCTTACCCTAATTGAGGGGAGAAAGGATTCTTAAAAGATCACTTATTCCAGATCACTTTTATGGGAAAACCCTTTGAAGAGTCAAAGTCAAAAACATTCTCATTTTCATATGGTGAAATACAAATGCAACATAAAAGCTGTGGCTACCCTGCATCTGGCGAGTCACAAACTACTTCTGGACCATTTCAGAAAACAGGTATCAAAATAAAGACACAAGATGCTACGGAGCCCATGCTAGGTTTAACAAATCCTTTCCTTTCTTATTCACAAAGGCAGTATCAAAGGCAGACACTAGCAGCAAACCATAGTCTCCAAACCAAAATTTTAAATGTTTTTAAACCATAAGTTTGACTGCCAAAACAGATGAATTCTGAGAGTATTGACAAAGTAGTTTTAAACTTGTCAAAATATTTTCAAAAAGTATAATAGTCCAGTACTTCAGTTATGTCAGAAACTGAAGATAGCTGCAAATCCATAAATGAAACATGAACTATCTCATTTAGGCTTAAATTCTATACACATTTACCCAACAGTACATTCCTTTGATTTTAGTGGGATCTGCTTCTGAGCAGATGTGTATACTGTTATTCTAGTTCAATGGACAAAACAGTTGGGAAAAACAGCAACATAATTATGTCCTCCTTTACTCACCTTTTCCTCTAAATTAAACGACCTCAGATATTGTAACCTTTCCTCGTAGGGACTCCCTCCAGTTCCTTGGTCATTTTGGTTGCCCTTTCTGCATTTTTTTTAAATGTAGATCATCAGAACTTTATACTGTATTCCAGATGTGGTAGTAGATTATGAATTTATAGAAGGACATGATAGTAACAGTTTTGTTCTTGATTTTTTCTTTAAAGTTTACCTAATAAAGTGTGTCCATGTGCATGTGTATGTTGACAGCAGCCACATGCTGTATCAACATTTTCATCAAACTCTCTGCCACAATTCTAAGAACCCTTTCTTGGCCAATCATTGCCAACTGAGATGCCATCAGCGCATATGTGAAGCTGAGATATCTGGGCCCTATATGAATGGATATTTTTACACTTTCCTACACTGAATCTCATTTGATGTTTTATTGCTCAATGAACACAATAATTTCTCAGTATTACTAAAGATGATTCAATTTAGTTAAAAAAAAATGTATTGAAGGAAGTAGACAACCAAAGTTTTGACACTAACTTCACATGTGGAACTGAAAGTGAGTTTGCAAGATACTTCCTGTAAGTAAATGAAAACTCACTGGATATAGCAATATATTACAATCATGAGCACACCTCCTTTATGGAATGGTTCCTCAATTTAGAAACTTCTTTGGTGAATACAGAGACATGTAGAGGGATTAACTCCCTACAGAGGTACTGTGATATTTCAGAAAAGATGTGAAAGGAAACGAAAACGATTCAGTGAAGATTTTTCTTCATTACTTCCCAGCCCACCGAAGTGAACATACAATGAGGGAGGTCCATACACATTGATTTTAGATCTGAGGAAGTATACAGCTAACAGCATTTTAAGTGTATCCATTTTCAGTTAGTTCAACAAAATTACGAATGAAGAAAGTAACAAAGTGAAAGTTTTTTGTGAGGAAATTGCAGGCTAAAAGTGATCATTTAGATTGTGAAATGTTTCTTTTCATCAAAAGTAAAGGGTTTTTAAATACAGAAGTAAAGTCAGGAGGGTTTTTTGGTTCCTTTATCCTAGCTAGACGTTTTGCAAGCTGTAATCTGTGTCCCTTTCAGGATGGTAATCTTCAGCAATTTCGCTGTTCAAAGAGTCTTTTTTTGATCCTAAAAGGTACTTGCTAGAAAATTTCTGGCAATAAAGATCATAACCAACCTCCAAGAAGTCTTCAGAAACAGCACACACTCTGTGTTCAAAAATAAAAGGACCTTACACATCTCTAACCAAACTATGCCCAAAGCTTGTTGTAATGTGTAGTTCATATAAATAAGAGCAATTTAAAGTATGCCTATTAATATTTTCAAGCTTGATAAATGAATGCTATCAACATTAATTTTTTTCTAGTAGCCTTTCTTGCATATAACAACAAAAGGTGTTTAAGAGGTTGTCCCCATTTTATAGATGGAAATGTTTAAGGAAATAAAAGTTCAAGTATATGGTCAAAGAAAGGTTACACACACAGATTCAACTTTACTAGATCTCATCAGCTGCATTTAAAAATGTCACATTGTATAATTTACTTTAGTGCTTATACAGTTTGCACATTTTTAAATATAGATTTAGGATATCACTTGTCATACCTGAAGTGCAATTTTATGAAGTTCAGTTCCTTTCATTCAACATGAATGAAAAGAATGACTGTACTAGTACATTAATATAAATTATGGTTGTTTATTCTGATAGGAATGAGCTTCAGTAAGTCATGATCTCACATACTCCTCCCAGCTCTGGCAAGGACACCAGGCGTTTGGAAGGTCTTGCTTTTGTTTTGTATGAACTGCAGGCAGTTGTCTCATCTGAACCCAAGAAACTCTAGTTAAACTTGCTTGGATTATTTGAAAAATGCTAACTGCAAACCATAGGATATGAAGCTGGTTTGTTTGAACACAGCCTATTTAAGATTGACCAGAGATTGGCACTGAAAGGCAAAGCTAAATTGTAGTTCATGAAAATTAGAAGCAAAAACTTTTCATCTCCTTTTCAAGACCACACTGGAGGAGAGTATAGCTTGTGGGCTTGAGGTTCACAGCAGTTTGTTCCCATCACAATAAAGCATGGATTATTTTGACATGCAATCTATCATTTTTCCAGTGCTGACATTTATTCATTCACAGTATCTAATAATAACAACAATAATCTTAGAACTGCAGAGCTGGAAGGGACATGGATTATTGAGTCTAGCCCCTATCAAGGAGGCTCAATGGGGAACTGAACTCCCAGACACCTAAACCATTGAGCTATCCAGCAGTTCTGTTTAATATGTTTATATCCCTACCATCGGAGCAATTTACAAACATAAAAACTAAAATAATAACAAACATCACAGTAAACTCTTTCCCCTTACTTTCAAGTAATGCGTTCAGGAATTACCTCACCCCTGGTCACAATTTATCATGCCAACAGTTTAAGATTATATGTGAACATACTGTATTTTGCAAAATTATTGTTCAAACTTTTGATGTTCTGTACTCTTAGACTGTGAAGTACCTGTCCATGTTATTTTTCTATAGAAAAGTTTTTGAGGAATATAGTAGTCTGAAGCTTCAAATGAGAAAGCGGCTTCCTAGTGAACCATAACAGGATCAGCAGAGGCAAGACCACATTCAGACCAGCCAATTAAGTAATTAACAGCACTAAGTTTTTGTTTCACAACAAAAGCACTTTCCCCACAATCTGAAGCTTACTGTGTTTGACAAGATTCAGGACTAGCACCCAATCCCCCATATTAAAACTGTGATGCTTTTCTTTTGTATATCCCCCCTCCTGAACATCACACCCCAATTCCTATGTCACCAAAACACCATCTACAGACACACTGCTGTCCTTACAGGAACAAATTGTGACTAATCACACAGGGAAAAGTCTGTTCAAATTGTTCTGGCTTGAAAAAGTAGAAGCCTCCCAGCAGCAGAGATTTTTAAAAAGCTGCTTTGGGAGCAAAAAGGGTTGGACCAATTCGAATCAGTCTTTGCATCATGCAGTCAATTAAAAAAAAAAGTACTTAGAATTCACCCATTTTATAAGGGGAGCAAATCCCATCGTATTTGACCTTGTAGTTGCTCTCTCCTCACTGAGCCAGATGTGTGTGAGAGGAAGGGAGGCAGGGAGGGGTGAAGTGGTTGTTGTCCGAGGAGTGCCTGCTCTCTCCCTCAGCACAGGAGGGAGCCCAGCCAGCTCTGCACTACTGGGGCCTCCTTACTTCTCCCTGTTGGACAACCCTCTGTTCCTAAGGGCTGGTGTTGCACGAATGGAGCATGCAGAGTGAATAACTGCACACAATTGTGTGTGTGCGTATGTGTGTGTGTGGGGGGTGTTAGCCTTCTCATCCAGCTTACTTGTCTACCCTCCTTCTTTGGCATCTCTGGGTTCTCCCCATAGGGCGGCCTCTCTACCCCTACAGGAGAGGCCAGAGGAGGAGGAGGACCGAAGGCACGACGCTTCCTGCTCCTCCTAACTTGGAACCACCCTTAGCATAACCTACAGCCGTTTCTACAGACGCTCGTGGAGTTACTTATGAGAAAATGGACCCTGCATTTTGGCTGGGACACGAACAGGAAGGACCACCCGATGGCCGTTCATCCCGAAGTAAACCCCACAGCATTCAGCAGAGCTTCCTCTGAAGTAAATGGGAAGGAGCCCACATGGGCTGGATGGGTGCGGGAGGGAAAGAGAACGTGCCGCGCCGTCCTTCAGAGGATTAGCAGAGGAGTCTAAATAGCCAGCTCCACGTGGAACGTTTGGGAGTCAGATCCCGCGAGAGTCCAGAAATCTCGAGTCTGGGAAGGTGCGCGTTCGACGGTCTCCTAGCAACGGGTTCTTTGAGCTTCAGCGGGAAGCCATGGCGCGTCGGGAAAGTGGGGCGGGAGGGGGGCAGCCGCAGCCGCAGCCGCAGCCGCAGCAGCGGCGGCGCTTCACCGTGACCGACCTCAAACATCAGGCGGCCGAGTATTACCGGAACAATGAAGTGCCGCAACGCCTGGAGGAAGTGCTGAACGCCATGTTCTACCAGCGCCCCGCCGACTTCTACGGGTACCTTGTAGGTTGAGTTCCCGCCACCTCCTCCTCCCCGCCCCGTGTCTGTAGAAGCCTTTGCCCGCTGCCCTCCCCGGAGGCTGGAAGAAAAGTCTCCAAGAGTAAGGTCGGGGGACGGGAGGGGCGGGACGGTAGGAAGGTCGAGCCGGGACGCGTGAGGAAGGAGCGCAACTTCAAGTGCTCTTCTAGGTCCTTGCAGAGGCTTTTGTAGATCCAGTCCACAACACAAGTTGCATTCTCAGAGGCGTAATATGTAGATAAAGTGGTGGTGGGGACTGTGGTTAAAGGTGGCTGAATTGCAGAAGATACAGACAATGATAATTGCCATTCACACAAACATTTTTTGTTCATTGATAAGAAGTCGAAGTGGCCGAAATTCTCTTGGCACAGCTCTGCCTGTGCAAGACTGATGGTGTCATCAGCAATGGCCTTTTATTAATTTCTTTTTTTTAAACTCCCTCCCATGTTATGAGGCTCCCTAGAGATCCCTTTTGTTCTGAGGAAGCCTTTGGGGGCCTCAGGATAGTGGGAGTGGAAGTCTTTTTAATGGCCAAAAATCACCCTTGAAGGCTTCCCCAGGACAAAAGAGATCCCTGGGGAGTCTCCGAGCCCGGTGGAGGACAATTGGAATTGGAAACTTTTAATTAACAGTGAAAAAGCAGCAGCTGATGACATCAACAATCTTGTGTCTGCAGAACTGTGCCAGCAGTATTTTAACCAGAGTGACAAAAGGCCTTTGTCCCTATCCAAGTTAAAGGAGATAAAGAGTTAACTTTGGAGGAATTCTTGATCAGCTGTTTTATATTGAAACTTGTTGTTGATGCTTCTCTGTTCAAAAATAACCAGTTGGTTAGTTACATGGTCTCCTGGACCATTGAAGTATTCCCACACAAGATTTCTGACATTGCCATTACTAATATCGAAGTTATGTTCATTTATTTTCTGAAGAGATTGTATTATTTGTCTTACCTAAACTGTGAAAGAGCGTTAGTGGCAATTGATAGTGTGTACCATGTTGAAAGATGAGATGACAATCAAATGGACGCTCTTACAGTACCGCTGACATTTTCAGTTCCTGAAATATTGTTGCTAGAGTGGATATGGAGTAGTATTAAAGTTTTAAAATAGTTACACAGAGGATAGAACAGATGAACATTAAGAAAAACTTCAGAGTATGTGTGCTATTCCCTGCTTATCAGCCACTAAAATCTTATCTAAGAAAATTATATTTATATTCTGCATTTCTTTCAGTGAGTTCACAGTGATGTACATGGGGCTCTCCTTCTTCCATTAATTTCACAGCAACCCAGTGAGGCAAACTAGGTTGAGGAGAATATGACTGGACCAAGATCGCCAGCGAGTTTAATAGTTCATTGAGAAACTGAACCTGGATCTTTATGTTCTTAGTTCAGTACTCCTTAACTACATTGGACAGGTTTTCTGTGCTTGCAGGATCAATAAGGCTTGCAACATAAACAAATTCCTTATCACAATACTGGGGTTCTAGATTTTTTTGCCATCCTGTTCTAAAGACTCGGAATGCACAATTGTAGATTTCAATTTCATTTTATACTCAGTTTGCCGTCATGATGGCTTATCCAGACAAGAAGTTCTCTGAAGGAACATTTTGGATATGCAAGAGTCATAAGCTTTTTCCAAGGGTTTACAAATGCACTTCTATTGGGTTCAACTTTTAACCTGACAGAGCATCCAGTCAAATTTCTGTGCTCTGCTTTGCCTGAAAAAGGCAGGAGATTTCCCCTGACAATGAATGGGACAACATCAGAAATGTAGTGAGTCGTCTTTGCTTTCTGAGTGTCAGGCTGACAGACCCCTGGCTATATTTTTCTTATCCGTATCCAACAAATGTTCCAGTGTACCATATTGTATCTTGAAGTACTCCCATATGGAGCTTTTCTCCCAGATCTAAGCACCTACCACCAGCAAACACCAATAATGTATATCTACAGCACTCTAAACAGCAGGGTTAGAAACAGCATGGTCAGGGTAGGTGACCATGTTGAATGAATGCCATTGCAGTTTATTCTCAAATATTAACTGTTGTTCAGTGGAAGCTAGGTGGGCTATGTTGAAATTTAAGAACTGATCTGAAGATTTTACTGCAAATTGACATGATTCCAATTGATGGATAAATGAACAATCCAATTTTAGTCAATGGGTACATTGCAGAAAATAACATGATTGAAATCTCCCTTTTAAAGTGTGAAAACTAATTACAGTTATTATTATTATTCTCAAGGCAAACTACTTTTCTGGATTATCAAAGCCTCCAGTGATATGTAAAATATTTGGGAAAAAGATTTTGGATGGGATTGGCCGACCAGCATTAGAAGTGGAAGTATATTGCCGAGTTAGGGACTCTGACAAGGTATGAACTTCATTGTGCTTCATTGTGTATATTAATCAGTGATGTCCAGCTGACAGACTGCAGAGATTCTGAAATATCTCCAAATTCTTGTCTGTTTATCTGTTCGGACTCAGGTCAAGCCCTGCCTGCCATTGGAACAATATAGAAAGTTCAAAGGTTTGGGATAAAGCATACTAGCACAAGTGCACTGCATGTGTCTTTAGGAGCTTCCCAACCTCATTAATAACAGTCATGGAATGGGGAGTGGTGATCATGACTGAGCTTGGTGCATGAGGAAGGCTCCTTCTACCCTGCCCTCATGATATATGATATAACTGATAAAAATCAGCCTCCTCCAAAGATATTACTGTGTTTCACCGAAAATAAGACAGGGTCTTATATTATTTTTTGCTGCAAAAAACACATTAGGGCTTATTTTCAAGGGGATGTTTTTTTTTTTTTAATGTACAACAATCTACATTTATTCAAATACAGTCATGTCATCTTCTTCTGGTTGCTGCACAATGCTGCACAATGGTGGAGGGCGGGGTTTCACTTAATGGGCTTATTTGGGGGGTAGGGCTTATATTACAAGCATCCTGAAAAATCATACTAGGGCTTATTTTCAGGTTAGGTCTTATTTTCAGGGAAACACGGTAGTACCAATGGAACCTTCTGAGGTGAACAGCAGTTTCAATTATACAAAAGCATGGATTTTCATCAGGACCACAACAGTGGTAGGAGGTTTCATGATTCCTAGCACATTGCGTAGCTGTTGTGATTTAGGGAGGAATAAGAGATCTCTAGAGATGTTAAATGCATCCACATGTTTAACACATGGAGTTTGGGTCTTACTGGACAACCTCAGTCTCAAACTGTGATTCCTTCTGGCAAAAGAATCCGATATCAACAGAATAGTCACCCATGTTTCACCTGTCAATATATTCCACATCCCACAGTAGAAGATTTAAGTGGATTGAATGAAAGAATTAAGGCCTTTCTTCTGTCTTTCACCTCTTGAAATATGTGTTTTAAGGTCTGTTTAAGAGAAATCGAATGCTAAATAGTACAGTATAATCTAGTGGTATTAGCATTATTTAAAAGTTCATGTGAATATTACTGTTTATAGTAATAAAAATTAAAATCAAATTAAAATGTATTAGAAGAAGTCTAGTGTAGTGATAAAATTCTTCAAAATGCTTGAGAGGCAATACTTGAGGTGTAAAGAGTTTATAATATTTCTCAGTGGAAGAGGAGAAAAAACCCTCCCCAACATACTACAATAAAAAAAAGCCATTAGCAAGAAATAATTTCATTCTCGTATTCATTATGCGAAGTTTCAATAGTAAGGGTATTTTTAAATGCTATTCTGCAGAATATATGTTCCACCATTCTCTCTTCTCATGCTGAAATGCTTGAAAATGCCTCACCAGAAGCAGTTGATGCAGATGAAAAGGAGAGATGTGAATCTATAAGTACAGCTATTGAATGGATAAATGAATCATTCAATGAAATGCTTAAAGGCCTTCAACCTACTGATCAACATAACATTGACAAACTGCTAGGGTAAGTCTTGTATATTTATTCTATTTATCATTCAGTGATTTTTTTCTTTTGAAATTCCATGATATTACAACAATTGTGTAATTCAGCCATGAAGATGTATTGTACTTAAGAATCTGAGACAACCGTGCATGAATAGTTGCAGGCAAATTTTATTTAGACAAATCTATTTGTTCACTAGACCAGAGGTCGTCAACCCCTGGTCCGTGGACCGGGCTGTGGAGACAGACCTCCTGCCCCCCCGCACGCACTCCCCTCCCCACAGCTGCTTTGTGCATGCGCGCGAAAGGGGTGGGCGGGCGTGCGGGCGGGCATGCAGGTGCTCCTGCACATGCGTGAAGGGGTGGGGGAGTGCTCACGCTGGCGCTGGCGAGCAAGCGCTCCCCCACCGCTTCGCACATGCGCCCAAGAGAGCGCGCAGGTGGGCGGGGGTGCCCCACCTTCCTCAGAGGCTCAGCCGGTCCACGGTCCCAAAAAGGTTGGGGACCGCTGCACTAGACAACAAATCTTGTTACAATAAATATCCATTAACTTAAGAGATACAGTTCAGAAATTGTGATATCGAAGAAGAAAAACCAATCTAAGGGATAAATACTAACAAAGACGAGGGAGTTCGGACAGAAATGTAAGTGAATCTGAACTGATCCATTAGTAAATATTATGGATCTAAATAAGGTAG
The DNA here is from genome assembly GCA_037013535.1 of Intellagama lesueurii. Taxonomy (NCBI): domain Eukaryota; kingdom Metazoa; phylum Chordata; class Lepidosauria; order Squamata; family Agamidae; genus Intellagama; species Intellagama lesueurii. The sequence goes on along the minus strand of JBAJHW010000003.1, from coordinate 202,725,842 downwards.
CATGCATTACACAATGTCAGCTAGACTGTTTACAAACTCAGCTCTACATATTGCAACTACAATTCAGCCCCAAATTCTAAAGGTGTAGAATTACGTGAGTTAAAAAAGGCTCTGAAATAGATTATGATGTGATTGCTATAGTTCTGTGCTGATTGACACCCTCTGCTCATCAAACTGCTCTGTGGAGAGATTTAATGTGCAGACTCCTTGCAACATTGGTTACATTTCAGCATCAGCTTGTTAAGTTTGAGATATAAGCCTCAAGTCTGACTAAAAAGGAATTTCTTGCAACCTATCACTGATGGAAGCATAGGCAGGTCTGCCTGTATGTTAGTTTTTTATTTTTAAGTTTCTACTCTTGCTTGTATTTTCTTAAATGTCCACAGCTTTAAGCTTCCTTCTCTTCTTCCACTCCCACTTCAGCACAAAGTAATAAATATCGTTGCAACCACAAGCTTCTTCATAATCTGATGTGCTAAAATCATTATTGAGGAAACTGGGTACTTGTTTTTGAGGAACTGTTCAGCCATAAGTGACCTCATTGTTTTCCCCAAACATTATTATTATGTTTTTAATTAGCCAGAAGTCCTCCTTGAATGCTCCACTACATTCTTTTCTGTCAATAGAGTGGTTGTGCTATTCGTTGAGCCTGCTGGGGAAACCTGTTCAGTGGCTTGAAACTATATTCTTCCCACATTGGTGGTGATGGGCTTGGGTATTAGGCTGAGGAGGAAAGGAATCAACACTGAGAGAAGCAGGATTTTTTTTTTAGTGTTTACTTCATTTCTTCTAACAGGACTGAAAAAATTTCAGCATTGAAAAAGGAAATAATAAATACAATATAATTAAATGCTACAGTAGTTATTATTAGTAGTCAGATTATCATTGCAGCTTTCCCCCAAGACTTGTTAAAAGAGCCATATTCTAATCTAATGCTCCAAGTGTCACTACATAGAGCATTTTTAAAGAGGGCATCTCTGAGTTGTTAATGCAGCAGCAAAAAGTTTCTGGTCCTTGTGCCTACCTTCCAGGTGTCAGTTTGTTAAAGGATCTAAAGTAGGACCTCATTTGTTGAACGGAATATGTTTGGGATACATATTGGAGAATGTACACCCAAAACAATTTAGAGCCCTAAAGATAAAAACCATCTCTTTGAAGTGAGTCTGGAAGCCAGCAGATAGCCAGTGTAGATCATATACAACTAAAGTTACATTCTGTTTTCACCCCATCTGGAACAGTTGTTTGGCTGCAGAATTTTGGGCCAATTGAATTTTGTGAACAGTTTTCATGGGCAGCCCCATGAACATAAACAATGTTGGAAACTTTTTGGCTGGCTTCTCTCCATATGGTTTTATTTAGAATATGTAACTATTTCTTTCTGAAACAGAATAGCATGATAATGGCAAGTGTTACTTTTAAGTAACAGAATAACCTGTGGAAGAATTCATAAAAATGTAATATTGTGCCATTTCATTTGTCAGCTCACAGACATTTTTGAAAATTTTTATTTATTTTTTACATTTTCTTTTCATACTGCATTTTATCCTAAGAAGAACTTTCAAAGTGGTCTGCATTAAAAAAAGGCACCAATAACAAAACATAAGCTTCAGTTTGAAAATAGAAGAATAAAAAAGCAGGGTAATACATTCAGCAATTATTTGTTGGCTGAAATTCTGTTGCGCACTTATACAAATAGTGTAACTTTTAGATGTGAATTGCCATAAGTTAAAAAGTCTCCATAGGCACCATCTATTGCATGCTGAGCCATGTGACTCAGCATGTAACAATTAATGTTTACAGAGATTTCTTAACTTTCAACAATTTCCTTCCCAGAGTTACACCGTTTGTGTAACTGAGCAACAGCATTTCATTTTATGTCATGAAGCTTCGCACTCATAGTCTTGTAAACTTTGGGTCCATAATGTTCTAAAACAATATGTGGCCATGGTTCTTTCTTTTATGGCAGTGAATACTTTACAAAGAAAGCAGAAGAAGACAAAGAAAGAAGGAAAACTGAAAAAGAAAATGAAAGCCAGGAAGCAGTGTTGACTGTTCCTCAAGCTGCAGCAGCACCTTCTGGAAAAAAGAAATCAAATAAACCAGGTTGAAGAATGAATTTTTTATTGATAAAGGAGAAATGTTATCATGGTATTCAGCTTTCCCCTTCTAACAGAAGGATTCTTGTGTAAGGCAGATAGTGAAATCTGCATGGCAGTCCAAAATGTGTTTCTTTTCTTTCGACACTTGTAGGACTTCCCTCCTTACCTTGCTTGCTTTCCTGCATTCTGCTAGCACTTCCAGAATGTTTGCTTCCTGATGTCAGATTGCAGGCTGTAACTCATTATTGCAAGTAAATCCGGAACAGCTACACATAGAGGATAGGCAACACTGAGTGATAATCGTAAAACTATTTCTTTTCCTTTGTTGCTGTCTGAGCTCTTTTAATGGAGGTTTCAGAAGGAAGAAGAGGTGCTGGATTCAGTTGCTTTGGATTCCCATTTTCCTCCTTTGACTGATGTTAGAGGAGCCTACCTGAACATCACATAGGATCCCCCAGCTTGAAGTTATATTCTGTATCTTGATACATGAGCATGTATCCAACCAACTTGTGCTAATCTAGTTCATTTTACTACAACAAAATGTAGAAGAGTACACTACTTGCTGCTAGGTTCATGTTGATTTGGTCAAGTTTGATGGAACAACCACAAGCTGAAGGGGCACTGAGGATGACCCCTTGCTGTATGCTGGTTTGTGAGATGATCTAGTTGTACCATCTCTTATCAGATAAGACCTTCCTAGAAAGTTTTTTCATTCAAGGCAATAACATTCAAATCACCCTGTAGTGTAAGTGGTTGGCACCTGGACTCTGTAACCCCCTGTTGAAATTCAGGTGGATGTGCCAAGTGCTTCTGTTAATACTAGCCTTTTGAACAGTTGCTATTGGCTATTTCCATTATTAGTTAAAGAAAAGAATGTGAATGTTTATATGGTTTGGGACAATTTGCCTCCAGAAGTTACACTATTTGCATTGCTAAGCAAAATAATTTTGGCCATTGATTTATAAATATTATTCAGTTGGTATTGATAACTTTGCATCACAGATTATGTAGCTTTAGTTGCTATTGTTTTCTTAAAGAGCAATCCTAAATAAGACTAGGGAGAAGTGGAACACGTAACCTGCACTTCATCCCCAGTATTGCTGGTTCATGCTACTCAAGGCAGAATATACATGTACATGTAGTTTTGACAGGCTTTTTAATTTCCAGTTTGTATTTCTAGTTTCCTCCCCATTGGCAGAAGAGGGTGTTGGAACAGAGCTAATGGACCTGCATTGGGTCTTTCTGGAGGAATGAAGCAGCTTTGGATTGAGCAGATCAAAAGCCAGCTCCTCCCTGTTCATGGAAAACTCCGTTCTGAGCTGTTCCACTTGCTGCAGTTCCCGAGAGCTGACTTGTGTTCTCAGACAAGGGGTGCCTCCACCACTGAGGGATACAGTAGACCATTTCGCCATCCCAAGCCATCAGCATTTGGGGGTGTCCTACTATTAGTACATGTAAAATAAATAGCACTTTTACTTTGCTTGGAGAAAATATTTGTTGATTAGACACAGATGGAAGAAGAGATCTTTAAACTCCAGGTGTAGAACTTACCACTTCATAGGGAGTTTTTCATGGAGAATTACACACAAGTTTAAGTTTCTCTGGAGAATGAATGTACTTTCATTCATGCTTGACATTTTGATAATTGTCTTTAGTTGTACTTCCTGGGCATAAAGAGCATCAAATCTATGGTGTGCTTCAAATTAAATACCTTTTTAGTTGTGTGTATGCATAGAGTTCCATAGTTGCACTTGGGTATTTGAATGTAGAGTAGTCCCATGATGGAGAATATGGAGATTCCCTGCTCCCAATTTCAACCAAACGAGGACACATCCTGGGGTGGGAGGGAACCGTGGCTCCTTAAGAGGCCGAGCGCTTTTGCTTTCACTTTTATTTTTGCTGGAGACATTCAAAAGAAAGGCATTCAAAACACAAGCTTCATGACCCCATAGGCATGCAGGTAATAAAGCAACCCAAGTCTGAGGGTATAAATCAGTGATTCCCAATCCCAATAAATTGCAAGGCTATAGTCCGGTCATGCTGACTGGTGAAATTTTTAACTGACTGGTGAGACATTCTAAAAAATTTCAAGCCCTGGTCATATATGAGGGAATTTAAACCAGAATAAGGATGGCATCCCTCAAAATATTCTTCTCTGTAGCTGTTTTTGTAAGTCATATGCAATTGCTTGTAAAATAAGAAACTTGTGAATTTCTTTTCTTAATTTCCTTTGACTTCAGAACCTTAGCATAACAGTAACAGTGGGGAATATGTGGCTATGGTAGCTGTGACTGATGGGAATCCAACAATATCTGAAGGGCCACAAATTCCTTACTCCAAGATAAAGGAATTGTTAGCATTGTCATTCCCTCTGCAATGATGATAATGTAGCTAGCAAATAGTATTTACCTTTTTATCTTGTTCTCAGGGAAGAAGGCTTCTGTGATGGAAAAACCAATCCTACCAGCAGAACCCCATGAGCCTGAAGTTCTGGGAAGCATGGCTATTGGGTGCATATCACTTGCTGCTGCCAAGACTGCAGCAGCCATTCGTGAGATGCCTTTGTACTTGTATATTGCTTTGCTGAAATCTAATCAGGTACTGTCAGGATTTCAGCATTTTGCTGAAATTGTTCTACAATTGCAACTCAAGGTGGGAATAGGAGGTCAACCTGAGAGATAACTGGATTTGCAGTCTGACATCTGTGAAACCTTATATTTAATGTTTGTGGGATTAGGGTCTGAACCCTATTCTGATAGAAGGGTTGAAAAAGTTTGATATAGCTCAGTGTCTTGACTTTCTGTTGCAAGAATAGATAGAACTGGTCATAAAGATTATGACTGTAGCCAGCACACTGCTGCAGTTGCACTGGTTTGGTGTGTAAGCCCATAGTGTACAAGGGTTGCTTTTCATGATGTGGCAGGAATGTATAAAGATTTTTATTTTTTAATTTTATTTTAAGGGTATAATCCTTCAGGTAGCTGGTGCTGCCCTTGCTGACTTAATTTAGAAGGGGTCGGACAAGTTATATGACTCAATCAAAGTTTGGATTGCTTGCTAGTCACGTCCACAAATGGTGTATAATTTATTTACAAATGTAAGCATCTAGACCAGAGATCCCCAACCCCCGGTCCGCGACCCGGCAGCAGTCCACAGCCTATCCAGGACCGGGCCGCGGACACAGATCTCCTGCCCTCCGCGAGTGCCGTCACGCGCATGTGCGCGAGCATGTTCTGCCTCCTGCGCTCACGCTGTGCGCATGTGGCGGCTCCCGCGAGCGCCATCACACATATGCATATGAGCACGTTCCGACCCTGTGAGCACGCTTGTGCGCATGCGCGCTAGCGGGCCTCCTGAGCGTGATGTGCGCATGCGCGCGTGCAAGGTCCGCCCCCCTGCGGGCGTGCCACCCCCCCCCAACCGGTCCACAGTTGGGAAAACGTTGGGGACCACTGATCTAGCCAATACACAAGGCAGGTCATCTATAAAACGCTGATGAAAAAAGGCCAGTAGAATCAGACTTTTATTTATAGAGTGACTACTAATGATAACATATTTCATTTTCCATTTTAGGAGATATCTAAAGAACTAGCAATGCCACTTCCAATGATGACAATACTGAGTTGTGGAAAGTCATCACCTGGAAGACTTAATTTAATGAAAGAAGTTATGCTTATACCTCCAACCTGGCTAACAGTTAAGCAAGTATGGTATTTTGCTGTTTTCACATTGATTACGTACAATATTAAAAAGCACTCAGCTTTATTGTAATTCCCTTGTAAGAAGCAAATAATGCATATATAGTACATGATCCTATATTCAGTTATCTGTGCTTCTACCTAATAAAGAATAACTAAAATCCTTACCCATTTTGGTTATTAGAGTAAAAGTGGACATCTGGGTTTAGGACTGTAACCTTAAATGTTAGAAAACATTACTGATTTGATCACAAGGATTTTAGATAATGCATATTAAAATGTACAATAAATCGTACATTTAAGGCATTGCTGATTCATTTAATTCACATTTATATTTGGGAGGTTCTCAGTGGGCCATGCCTTTTGGGACTAGACAGGGCAAGTAATGATATAAAATTTTAGCAGACTTGTTTGTAGGAAGCATTCTATTTTCATGAAATGGGACTTTGCATTCAGAAATGATGAACCTATACAGTGTACAGTATATTTATTGTTTTAGAATATCATAAAGCAGATTTGTAAAAATAATGACAAAGGAAGAAAGGGGAGAAAAAGAATCTGTTTGCCCATTAGTCTCCCGGACATCCTTTCTTTAATCTAATCCCTTGAATTAAAGATATATGGTGGTATAGTCATATGCTGTAACTCAGAGAGCAACTGAAATAAAGGAAACAATAGGCCATGTAGAAAATAGACTTAATTTGATATGGCCATCACCCATTCAGCCAGATTGGAATTGGTGTAGAACCTGGTTGCCAAATGTCTGACTGCTGCTCAATGATGGTGGATTAAAATTAGAGAAGTTGTTGTTGTTGTTTTGACTTGTATACTGCTGTTTTGTTTGCTTCCTGCCTGCTAATATCTAAATTTATATGGTTGCGGATCCCTCACAACTTCTCAAGCAGCCTGGCTGGCCACTGTATTTGCAAATAAAATAAAAATATATAAGTTTTTCAAATGTTACTTTTGATGGAAACAAATTCATGATATTGAGGGCTATTTTTAAATTTTTCTTGTAGGCTATTGAAAGATTTCTGGATATTCAGAAACAAGTGATGAAGTTGATAGAACTGGTGGGTAAAATGGTAAAAATTCAGCAGTTCATACGAAACAGTGCTCTGTTATAGGGTCCACTTAACTTTCTTGTGCCTGAACCTTGCAAATGTTATTTCATGTGTTTCACTTTATTTTCTAACCCCCCCCCCCCACAAAAAAAAAAACCCAGTTCATTCAGACTCAGTGATGTTATGCAAAGTGTTAAACTGGATGTCTTTTCAGTTGGCAACCAAACAACCTATTTATTTTCCAAACTCAGTTTTCTGATATATTGAACATACCCATTTTGCCTGCCTCTTTGTCATTGTTATCCTATATACTATCTTCAGATTTCTTAGTTGAAATTATAGCTCTCATTTTAACATTTGCCCAAAATTCTAATGTCTTTTTTACAATTTCTTTAAACCATTGCAACAGCCTAGCTCTGTGGGAGATGGTAAAAAGTATGCTACGCGAGATGCAGGGAAGAAAGTTCCGGTAAGGAATGAGATAATGCTATCTTAAACTTTAAAAGTAGGTTAGTGAGTAACAAAGTCATTGGAATAATTAGGTTTATAGTGTAATAATCTATTTTGTTTTCATGTGAGTTACTGCTGATTTGTTGGAATGGCTTTGTAACCCTGTAGAGAAGCAGTACATGTATTACATTTGCACCCTTGTGCTAAATTTTTATTTACTGGTACATATAATTATTTTGTAACAGAACTGGAATAAAATATTAAAATGACAGTAATACAATATAATATACAGAAAGGCAGCAAATATTACCCACCACTAGGAAAAATTGATAACCAAGAAAAATAAAAAGGATAATGGACTGTTCCTGATTCAAATACATTCCATACCTCAGGCCTCACTAACAGAACCTAAGATTCCTTTCCATCAAATTGTCTTGTCTTCAGGATTTTGTCAGCCATTACATCCTTAAATCTTAGACCTTCAATCTGTATTTCCTTGGGCTGCCATTCCTAAGTGGTAGGGAGCAAGGTTATGTCTCGTAAATGTGAGACCCAGTATAATTCCCATGGAGATGGGAACACAGTTAACAAAGAAATCATGGTAGTTTGATTTTTCTTGATTTTTCCTACACAAAAAAGTGGTAGATTGATTGCATATAAGTTAATTTCAGTCATGTAATCAAAAGCAGAATATTCAAATCATCCACGCACCATTGCAAGTTCTTAATGGACGTTTTTGTTAAAAAACATGAAAAAGAAAAAAACAGGAGAAAGCAAAACAAAGGATGAGTTCAAATGAATGACAATTATGTCTGGAACCTCTGTAAAATTCTGTGAATGTGACAAACCAATTGTACCATAAAGCTTCATTTTCCTACACCTATGGATATGACAAAATATATTTTATTCAAACTGTAATGCTTTTCAATGGAATGCCCTCTTCAATTTACCAGGCTCTGATAAAACTCAGTTTGTCTATGGCTGGATTCCCAAACATTAAGGAGCAAGTTCCTGAAAACTTAATTGGACTTATCTCTCAGCAGATACACTTGGGCTTGGGCTGTATTTTGTCAGAATCACAATCCAGTGCTATATTTCTTGCATCTTGGGATTGAGTTGGTTCTAATGATCCAGCCAAAGTAAAACATCCATAAGTATTTTTCCACTCGATTATGTTAAGCACATCCATAAATCTCTTTTGCTGAATGAAATAAAATTCATTTTGTCTGGATTGTGTTGATTATATTTGTTTTATACTTTATTAAACATTGTAGTAATGCTGGATCCCCTGGAAACAGCACAATGCCTTCATCAAGTGTTTCACTAAATGTCCTTTTTTCCTAAATTTTCTATAAAGGCTGCAAAGTAACTCAATCAGAAGTATGTTCAAGCTGCTATGGGCATGGAATGGTATGTACTAGCCCACTCAGTAATTGTCACCTTTGCATCCATCTGACCATACAAAGAAGTAATATCACCATAAACTGATCTATCGAAGAGTTATATAGAGAATATGCATCTTCTCTGACAGGCAGTATAGTGTATTTGGGATACAAGCGGTATGTGTTAGGTTAAGCAAGTTCTGTGTGGAAATATTTAAGTTAATACCAGCACTATTTTTTATTTATTTGCAGCCTCCTGTTCTTAAAAAAACATCTCACTTAGGCTGCCTTGTGATGGGGAGTGAAAACTTAGAACAGCCTCTGACTTGGATCCAGACAGCTTGTACAAATCTTTCTTTGGAGTTGGGAATAGATATGTATTTGGGAATAAATTGTGCTGCTCATGAGCTAATGGACTATGTAAGTTGTTTTTTTAACACAGTATCTTAATTTTGAGCAGTCTTTGTCCTTGTGAGTAGCTCTTTTTTACCTCAGTGAATTATGTCAAAGGAAAATACACATGGTGGGAAGGAAGAATAAAGGGGCAAACCATTTCATGCAGAAAAAAGGGCAGTGCCCCATTTTGTGGTACCTCTGTGTGTCCTAACTACCATAGTTGAGTATAGGGATCTGCATGGTCTTTGGACATATGTGCAAAAATAAATGAAATCAAGGATATGTGTGTGTTTCTGGGGCAACCACAGAATGGAGCAAAGAGTCTAGAGGCAAAACAGCACACCCACAGGTGCTTTGTGTTAATTTCAGCACTCATGTGTCACAATCAGAAGTGGGAGAGAGGGGGAGAGAAAGAGAGAGAAACAACTCAGGAAGACACCAATTTGGTAGCAAAGGAGAAAGACAGGATGCTCTTTATCTTAGAAATGAACCTTCTTCACCTTTTCTTCTCCAAAGTCATTGATTAAATCATCACCACTAATTTCAGATCCACAGAAGGGGAGGAAGGGGCAGAGAGAAAGGACACCCAAGTATAGAGCAGAGGAGGCTCCCATTGTTGTCCGTTTAAGAGGAAATTGAAAAGACCATTCCCATTACTCTTTCGATATCCATCACTCCTTAGAAAGCTGGAGAGGGGGCTTTCTCCTGGATGTTGGAGAAAAGAGGGGAAGTAAAATAATACCAAGCACCCAGCTCTGCAGACAGCTGCTGCCTGGCCACAAACCTTCTGTCCTGCCTGCACTATTGCCTTCACCATTTAGTTTGTGATCTCACTCAGCTATATGCATTTCACCCCTTGAAGAGAATATTAATTTTGCATGTAACTGGAAATGTACAAGTATTGGCATAGACTTGGATAAGAATTGAGTCCAAGTGTCTCCAAAGGGCACAGGGAGGATCAGGCACTAATCTGTGTTCTCGTATTTGGGCACTGAATGTGTGGGTGGGGGCAATGTGTGGCTCTAGTTCATTCCTATACCTACCTAATAAAGGAAAGTTGGGTAGATCCACATTTGCTTTATCTTGTCCATATTTTAAATTTCAGAGTAAAGGTAAATACGAAGTGCTGCTTGGAACACACAAGACTTCTGATGAAATGGTGGATGTATATGTGGACTTGATTAATAAATTCCCATCCATCATAACATTAATAGACCCACTGAGAAAAGAGGTAGGAATTGTGTTGTTCAAAATAGGATCTACAAGTGAAAGAAACATCTTGAAAGTGTTTAAGATTTGGAAATAGATGGAAATTAAACCTCATTGCAGCTGCATAGTTCTGGCCCTGTTAAAATGTGAAAGATGTGTGGCTACAAAGATATAAGAAAGACTTGAACTTTTTTTGTTTTTGCTGAATTTCCTTGTCTTCCTAGACTTCCCTTGAGATTTCTTGGCACCAGTGAGGGAAAACAAGAATTTCGATTTCCTTTCTCTTGATTTTTTCACTGATTTTTCTGTACAGAAAACAAAATACTGCACAATATCAAACAATTTTTCCACAAACTCTGTGGTATTATTGTGCAGGACAGAAGATAGTCTATACAAGGGAGGATTCCAATGCCCGAGCCAATTTCAGTGGAACTTTAAAAAATGCTATTTTTTAGCCTATGCAAGTGAATGCTGAGGAAACAGTAGATACTTTGCACAATATGAAAGCATACCCTGCACAGAATAGAGTTTAGCGGCATGTCTTACACCTGCCATTGAATCATGCTTTGACGAGGCGGGGGTGGGGGTATTGGTAGGATACTGTGTCATATGAGAAAAGGCTGAATTTTGTATATGCTTTCGTTACCTGCACAAAATGCATGGACATTATTTATTTATTTAAAATATTTATATGCCACCTCTCTACTGAAGGATCCGAGGCAGCTTACAGCATTTAAGAGACAAAGTTAAAAGCCAAATAGTAAATTATTACAATATTTTAAAAGTTTTAAACTATCATATTGAAACTTATAAGAGAGAGAGAGAGATTTAGAATGGGTTGCAGAATATAAGAGCGCATTTTAACTGTGGGCTAGTCAGAGAAAGTACCGTATTTTTCCGTGTATAAAACGACACTTTTTTACTTAATTAGACAAAAAATTGAGGGTTTTATACACGGAAGGCAGCTGCTTTCCCTGCCTTTTGCGAAGCCACAGGGTAAAGCAACCGTGAAAGGGCGGCATGATTGCACCCCTTTGATCCTGAAGCAGCCATGAAAGGGCTTCAGGATCAAAGGGGTGCGATTGTGCAAATTTTCTAAAAAGGGGGGTCGTCTTATACATTGGGTCATCTCATAAATGGAAAAATACGGTATATGTCTGCCGTTGTTTCTTTTGTTCATCATGTCGTGTTTACAATTTTTATTGTCTTTTAATTGTACTTGCATTTGTTGTATGCTTTGTTATGAGCTGCCTTAGAAGAATTTGTATCTGAAAGAAGGAACTGAGTGATTAAAACAAATACATTGAGGCTGCAATTCAGTACACATTCTCCTGGAAATAAATTTCATTGATATCTATGAGACTTACTCCTACACAGATATATATATCAGTTTGCCTTGTAAATAAAACTCAGTGGCAGTGCAGTTGCATGAGTTTCAGAAGCCATCATAAATTTTAGTTTTCCATATAATTCACCACATATTGGAGGAGTTTGGAACTAGCAGTAGTTTGTGCTGTATTTCACTACTTCAGCTCATCCAACTTACATCATATAACATGCATGTTTAACACATACATGGTTCGATGCAGAAATCGATGGTTCGATGCAGAAATGTATAGCTAATATATGTAAATAAGCTAAATATATGCCATAAAGTATTTTATATTTAATTATCTGGCTTTTAATGCATCCAAATTTTTGTCTATAGTAAAAACTAGAAGGTACCACTTAGAACAATAAAGAGCTTGGGACACCTTCAATACAAACAAATTTTATTGGGTGTAAGCCTTTAGGGACTGCAACTCACATCTTCAGATGCATGGCGTAGAGCCTCAGTTGGCCAATATTTGCCCAAGGGGAGGGTGGCTAGAAGACTGTATCTCTTGGTGAGAAAGAACTAGGAAGAGACAACTTTCAAATTATTAGTGTTCTCTAGATTTAAAACTTGTATTTCCATACTAGCAGTAGTGGAAGCCATAGTAATTTTATCTCAAATAGCTGTGTTACATAAACTTGTATGTAATTTAGATTTACGGAATAATTTTATATTGGCCATTTGTTTCTACCATTGTAGTTGCTAAAACGAGCTTTTCGAGCTTTGGTAAAATACCTAATCATTGCTCTTTAGTAGAGAGAGAATACATTACCAAAAGAGACATGCTGCATGCCTTGGTGTCTACTGGGGTCTTTCCTCACTCCTGAGAAAACAGTGTGGTCTGAGGGGGAACTTAACGTGACCACCCCACTGCTTGGTCCCAGCTTGGCATGTCTGCTGGTCTGGTTACCAGCTCGCTTCTATGCTATACAACAAGATAAATGCATTCATATCTAATGAAGATTAATCTCCTCCACTCCCCTCTTTAATGCAGACCATTAAAACCTAGACAAAACTAAGAGGCTTTACAATAGTTTTGGAAAGATTTTGGCATGGATCCAAAGGGAGAGAATTCTGTAATTGTGGGGCAGCCATCAAGATGTTGTATATGCTTGCAGAATACAAATGGCATAGGGAAGAAATGTTTTGTCAATCATTCTCAGAAATCATTGTAGAGGTATTGGAGAATGACTTGTTTGCTGCCATGGTGTCAAATATGGCAAAATCTTGAATATATATACTACCTTTTTTTGCAGGAGTATGGACAAGGAAATTTTAGCTCATAAGGCTAATGAATAAATAAACTCACTTTATGGGGTGAAATCACTGATTTTTCCTGCTGAAATATTTTAGACTTACGTTGCATATTGGAGTAGGAATAAGCTAGAAGAAAATGTGAAACATCAAGTATTGGGTGTTTTTGATAGCTTGCACAACTGTATCCAGTACAGGTTAAATTCTGAACTATTTGTTTTCTCTCAGTAGCTTCATATAAGAATGTATTGCTTTGAATGCATTTCTTCTCTTTTCAAATAAAAATAAGCATAAAGGGAAAAGGGCAGTTTTTTAGATACTGAGTTCAAAGATGCTTACAGCTTTATAGGTTAAAATTTGAGTCTTGATATGTGTTCAGAAGGCTAATAGCACAGAAGTACTGATGAAGCATCATAATTGTTCCCTCTCATGTTGCATTTGGGTTTGGAAGCAACAAGAAAGTGGAAACAAAAAGATGGTATTTTCCACATGTTTGAGACACCAGACATACACATAATTTTTTTTTCTCCTTTAATGCCAAGTTAGCTTTGTGGGGTTCTGGGACCTGTGAGCTTTTAGGACCATGATGAAATGTTGGTCACACAGAGACAAAACAAGAACTACTACTAGTGTAACATTCTTATTATCTGGATAAGGAAATTCTTTATGATGGCCAAAGGCTGGAATTCATGTTTTACTGCTGACTTTTGCTTGGTAGTAGACAGACTGCTGCTCTGTCACGGCAGTGCTATATCATTTTGAATTTCACCATTGTTTTTATGAACAGCTTCCTATAGATCACAGGTGGGCAACCAGTTGCCATCACAGCCATTGAGTGCAACTTTTTAAATGTAGGCGCTCAAGCCCTGAATTATCTTTGCCAGCCAGCTACACAGTTGTTTAACAGGACGTAAGAGCTGAGGTGGGGATATGCAGAAGTTACCTTTCTTGTGTTCCTTCTTCCCCTTCCTAGCAGTTGAGTGCTGGGCTGGCCAAGGCACATTTTAGCTTATGACACTGCTGAGGCAGGAATGACTCTTCGTGCTCCATCCTCTGCATCCCAGTCATATTCTCTCCAGTCCAGCAGCCTTCACATCTTGCTCTCACACCTAGCCACATACCCTTTCCCCATAGCAAGACAGCAAAAGCCACCTCCACTCCATCATAGGGTCAAACCAAGGTTTAAGAGGAATACATATTCCCCCCCAAAATAAGCCAGTTAGCCCTCTTTCCCTCCCCGAACAGGATTTTCTCAGAGATTCATTCTTCAGCAGTCAGGTTTGTAAATGAAGCTAGTCAGGAAACAAAACACATGAAATGCCATAGGTGATAGAGCATGATAAAATAAACCTGTTAGTCTTTAAAGTGTTGTAGTATTTCACCCCTTTCCCCCTTTCTTTTCCCCTTTGCCATCGTACATAGGTGGGAAGGATTACATGTTGTGACAAACAGAGGTCCTTTACCACTTGAGGGAACATGTCTGCAAAAAATCTGCAAAATGCTCCCCGTAGTTTTTTTTGGTTAAGAGTGCAGGAATGGTTGTCTTTAAACCTCTGCTCCCTGTGCCCTGAGATACCATAATACATTCCACCTTCTTACTGTCCAACTCATTGTCAATTTCCTGAAATGGGTCAGCTGGGTGGCACAGGACAAGCAATTTAAATAGGGAGGGTGATGCATGAGGATAGCTCTCTCTATGGAGAGAAATTGATTGTTTTTGTTGTAGAGCCAGATTTGGCTCCTGAAGGTATTGAAGATAATGCTCAAAGTATCTCATTTCCCTTTATAGTTCTTGTCAGCATGTTCCCTTGGTTTCTGATACTAATTCTTGAAATTGTTGTTGGCTATTTGTATAGGACAGGCAGCAGTGGATCGCCTTGCGCAATACTCTAGGTTCTAAATGTTACATCATTGCAGAAGATTTCTGCAGGAATATGTCTAAACTTCTGGAGGACAAAAGCTTAAGCACACCAAAATGCAGTGGTCTCATCTTTAAACACACCAATGAAGCAAAAATTTCTGACCTTTTAGAAATGACCCAGCTTTTAGATGGTAAGGAGGGGAATGAATTAAATTTTAAAAATGCAGTACAATCTGTGAAAAGTATGTAACATTTTATATTTAAACACAATAATTGACAGTGTTAGGAGTGCTTATTAGACAAAGTGGCTTTCATCCTGGGTTGACAATAGGGTTGAGGGCTCAGGTTCAAAATATTGAAATGAATTTGTAGAATATAATTCAGCTCAAAGCACTGCAGAGAACCTGGGTGACAGGGCGTATCACCTCTCTTGCATACTATTGGCTTCTGTGGAAGAGTACTGTGGAGATTTTATAAGTTTTCAGTTTGTAATGAAGCTGCTGAAACAGATGAATACAAAGCTTCTGAATTTCATTTACACCAGCTGAGGGAGTGGTTACCTCCCTCCTTCTCATCTACAGAAGAAAAGGCAACTCTTACACAAGAGGGAGAGTTCAATTGAATACCTCAAAAGCCTAATCTTTTTTCTCAATACACTGCCAAAATGATCAGCTTATAACAGTTATTGGGACTGGCAGAGGCAAGTGTTACTTTAGTTGTTACAGAGAATGTCCCCAAACCCAATGAGTTAAATGTGTATGAGCCCATTTCAACAAGTGAGCTTAAGTGCTCAGCTGTACATTTGATTTTGAGCAGACAATTTATTGGAGAAAAAATACATGGTAAGACAAAACTACATTGTGATGGTCACATGCAAAAAGCAACTGATTTTGCATGGAACACAGAGAAGGCTTGGGCAGAATACACTTAGCCCTTTCTACCCTGTACAGGTCGGAGACGCATTTCTATATTAGGAAGTCCAGATGGAGAATCTTCTGATGACAGTCTTGTGGACCTGGTAAGTACTGAAATACGTTCAATTGCTCAAATGTGTTTTTTTTATTCAGAACTGGTCCATAGTAGAAACGTCTGTAGTTGAGGCACATCTAACCTTTTAAGAAATTGGCTTTCTGGAGAAAGTTGCCTTTTAAAGAGAGTTAATCTTTGATCTTTAAGGGAAAAAGCAGGACAACAGTGGACAGAGGAAGCACACCGAAAATATGTGTTGTCTCTTGCTGACATTTTAAGGAAAAGTTAAGTTAATTATTCAAAACATATAGCAGTAATGGTATTTCTTGTCTAACAGGTCTTAATGGACTCAGGCTAGTCTCTGTGTGTGAAAAGTATAATTACATAGGGGATGTCACTAAAAATGGCAATTTGTTTAAAATTAATGTCTGTATTTTCATCCAGCCAATTGCCCCATCTTTCTTTTGTGCTTCCTAGCTGCTTCTTCCTATTTTTTCCACAGAATACTGCACTTTCCAATCCTTAACTCTATGTGGTTTCTATTAGCTCATCTCTAATTTGGAGACGTATTTAAAAAATGATGCTATCTATTTTTTTTTATGTCTCTAGTAATGATCTGAAGATTTTGTCCATTATGTTGTAAGATTTCTAATAGCAACATAAAACATTAAATTGTGGTAACTTTTCATTCCCAATTCACAACCATCACAATGTAAATGCTCAGACCATGCAGTGCCAGTGTTACAGGCAAGTGTATCAGTGAGTGCCCATGCAGAGAGGAAATTGTGTGTGTGTGTGTAAAATTGAGGCATACTTCAGTAACACTATCAGGTAAGGGGCATTAAACTATTTATATTTTTGTTTCAAATCTGGAGGTTTAAAATCTGGATTTCTCTTTATTAAGGCTGTTGGACTGGGAACCCGGTTCATCAAGTTGGGAGGTCTTTCGCGTGGAGAAAGAGTGACCAAATACAACCGCCTTCTTGCAATAGAGGAAGAACTGGGCAAGAATGGAAAGCTCTGTAAGAACCTCTTTCTTACTTTGTTTTCAGTGTTTAGTGAATAAGAATACAATGATTGGAGAAAGAGAGATTGAAAATACTCTGCAGGAGGGAAAGTGAATCAAAAGACTATAAATAAGTATTTGCAGAAAACAGGATGACATTTGCCACAAAGTATATTGTCCTCATAATAAGTTGTCTGTTTACCTGAATGCTAAAACAAGGCATTATCTTAGAATCAGCCACAATAACCTTTTATTTCACAGAATTAATTGGCTGTAGTCCTCAAGGCCACTAGAGAACTTTAAAAAAAATTCACAGAATTTTAGCTAGAGGCAGACATGCTGCCGATGGTTTTAAAATTGCAGTTTGTTGCTCCGAATTACAGAATCAATCACATTCCATGTAAATGTACAGAAAAACACCACTGAGAAAATATTTTGTGCAATTGGTGCAGAAGGTAAGTTTTGCATGTTGAAGGTCCTTGATAAGATCTGCCATCTTCAGCTGAAACAGCTAACAAGGTGAATGGAAAGCGCAGAACCAAGAGAGCAGCTTGTATTTAGTATATTGGCCTCCCCCAAGAAGTTACTTGTCCTCATATAAGATAGTTTCTTATGTTCTAGTTTTATTTTGCCATCAACAGTGGCATTGATGTAAAGAGTGAAGGTGTACCTTCCATCGTGTACAGTTTGTCAAAATAATCTCACAACTTTTTTAAAAATATCTTTTTGAGCGCATTAAATCCTTGGGCACAATTCGTCCTTATGGAGGCTTGGGGCCTCCACGTAGAAAGCTTTCCAAAAAAACATAGCAGGACCCTGGTTCTGCCTTGCTGCATAAGCAACCATTGCATCAAGCTTCTACAGGGAGTAAGTGGCCTGTTCCCATATCTCACCTTACTGCTCGTCATACCCTTAAAGGAAGTGGGAGACCTGTTTGAATACTTGCAGTTGCTATTTTGTACTATTTGGTACTTCTGTGTAACTTCATGTCTTGAAATATGAAGAAGAACCCACAGGACAGAGATATTCCTTGGAGAGAATAACAGAGTGTCCATGTACTAGGTCATAGAGTAGCTCATGTTGATTAAACTAAATATATGTTTGGAAATGCAACTTTATATTTTGTGTACTTACAACATTGTGGAATCATATACAGAAACACAACTATATAATTCCTGGATTCCTTTTAATTTTTTTGTTTGCTTGTTTCTGCCCCCTCCCCACTACCAACAGATGAAAAAATATTTATCACCTTTGTTCTTGTTAAAAGGAATCCAGTGATGCTTACAAAGTAGAAGGATCAGCTGACAGGGTGCTGTTGTTGCCTAAAGGAGGAGGACCCACGGTGCTCTCATTCTTCAGGAAGGCTCCTTCTGTTTCCCCCCCAAAATTATTGATGAAGATAGAAGCCACAGTTGTTTCCCAAATATTTCATGCATACATGTTTTAAAATTCTCTGGACACACACACACATATATATATACGTTTCTTTTTCCAGGTGAAAGAGATGATCATGAATTTGTTGATTTTACTGAAGAGGAGGAAGAAGAGGAGGAGGAAGAATATGAATATACTGATTTTGTGACCGTGCAACC
This sequence comes from Intellagama lesueurii, assembly GCA_037013535.1. Classification (NCBI taxonomy): domain Eukaryota; kingdom Metazoa; phylum Chordata; class Lepidosauria; order Squamata; family Agamidae; genus Intellagama; species Intellagama lesueurii. Next base: position 202,707,484 of record JBAJHW010000003.1, on the reverse strand, counting down.
CACTGTATAGAAAACTTTTTACCTTTGTTGGCCTAGAACTAACTGTTTGTGAGAGCATTGCATTTTTCTGAGTCTACCATGGAGGGACAGCAGCTAGGATGAGACAGTAAATCTCTTGTTTATTTCATCAGCTTTGGAAATATGTTTTATTTAAAGCATGTATATTTTGCTTTTGTGTTACTTTGCTGGCAACACCTTAAATGGGATTTGCCACAGGAAATTCCACCTACTACTGTTTGTTGTTGTCAGTGCAGGACAAACTTCAGAAAGTGGCTACAAAATTATAATCAGTATTTTTGTTATACATTTTGATTCAGACATACTGATGGCTAGGCATTTCAAGTGGATTTTCACACACACACACAAACACACACACACACACACTCCATTCTGATCTATTAACAATGGAAACAGTTATTTGAAGTACCAATTTACAAGAATGTCTTCCTTTGAAATACAAAGTCACATATGTTTTGGTAGATTCATTGACCAGAATACTATCACTGTTTGCATAAGAGTAACAGTAACTTACTGTGGCTAATTGACAAGCTGCAGGTTGTGCAAGTAGGCTTGTGACCAAGTACATGACCAAGACACGCCCAGCACCTCTTCAGTTGCTATGGTTGTTGTTGTTGTTTAGTCATTCAGTCGTGTCCGACTCTTCGTGACCCCATGGACCAGAGCACGCCAGGCCCTCCTGTCTTCCACTGCCCCCCGAAGCTGGGTCAAACCCATGTTGGTAGCTTTGGTGACACTGTCCATCCATCTCGTCCTCTGTCGTCCCCTTCTCCTCTTGCCTTCACATTTTCCCAACATCAGGGTCTTTTCCAGGGAGTCTTCTCTTCTCATGAGATGGCCAAAGTATTGGAGCCTCAGCTTCAGGATCTGTCCTTCCAGTGAGCACTCAGGGTTGATTTCCTTCAAAATGGATAGGTTTGTTCTCTTTGCAGTCCAGGGGACTCTCAAGAGTCTCCTCCAGCACCACAATTCAAAAGCATCAATTCTTCGGCGGTCTGCCTTCTTTATGGTCCAGCTCTCACTTCCATACATCACTACAGGAAAAACCATAGCTTTGACTATGCAGACCTTTGTCAGCAAGGTGATATCTCTGCTTTTTAAGTTGCTGTCTAGGTTTGTCATCGCTTTCCTCCCAAGAAGCAGGCGTCTTTGAATTTCGTGGCTGCTGTCGCCATCTGCAGTGATCATGGAGCCCAAGAAGGTAAAATCTGTCACTGCCTCCATATCTTCCCCTTCTATTTGCCAGGAGGTGATGGGACCAGTGGCCATGATCTTAGTTTTTTTGATGTTGAGCTTCAGACCATTTTTTGCGCTCTCCTCTTTCACTCTCATTAAGAGGTTCTTTAATTCCTCCTCACTTTCTGCCATCAGAGTGGTATCATCTGCATATCTGAGGTTGTTGATATTTCTTCCGGCAATCTTAATTCCGTCTTGGGATTCATCCAGTCCAGCCTTTCGCATGATGTATTCTGCATATAAGTTAAATAAGCAGGGGGACAATATACAGCCTTGTCGTACTCCTTTCCCAATTTTGAACCAATCAGTTGTTCCATATCCAGTTCTAACTGTTGCTTCCTGTCCCACATATAGATTTCTCAGGAGATAGATAAGGTGGTCAGGCACTCCCATTTCTTTAAGAACTTGCCATAGTTTACTGTGGTCCACACAGTCAAAGGCTTTTGCGTAGTCAATGAAGCAGAAGTAGATGTTTTTCTGGAACTCTCTGGCTTTCTCCATAATCCAGCGCATGTTAGCAATTTGGTCTCTAGTTCCTCTGCCCCTTCGAAATCCAGCTTGTACTTCTGGCAGTTCTCGGTCCACATACTTCTGAAGCCTGCCTTGGAGGATTTTGAGCATAACCTTGCTAGCGTGTGAAATGAGTGCAATTGTACTACGGTAGTTGGAGCATTCTGTGGCACTGCCCTTCTTTGGGATTGGGATGTAGACTGATCTTTTCCAATCCTCTGGCCACTGCTGAGTTTTCCAAACTTGCTGGCATATTGAGTGGAGCACCTTAACAGCGTCATCTTTTAAGATTTTAAATAGTTCCACTGGAATGCCATCACCTCCACTGGCCTTGTTGTTAGCCATGCTTTCTAAGGCCCACTTGACTTCGCTCTCCAGGATGTCTGGTTCAAGGTCAGCAACCACACTATCTGGGTTGTCCGGGACATCCAGATCTTTCTGGTATAATTCCTCTGTGTATTCTTGCCACCTCTTCTTGATGTCTTCTGCTTCTGTGAGGTCCCTACCATTTTTGTCCTTTATCATGTCCATCTTTGCACACAAGGTTCCTTTAATGGCTCCAATTTTCTTGAACAGATCTCTTGTTTTTTCCCTTTCTATTGTTTTCCTCTATATCTTTGCATTGTTCATTTAAGAAGGCCCTCTTGTCTCTCCTTGCTATTCTTTGGAAGTCCGCATTCAATTTTCTGTAACTTTCCCTATCTCCCTTGCATTTTGTTTCCCTTCTCTTCTCTGCTATTTGTAAGGCCTCGTTGGACAGCCACTTTGCTTTCTTGCATTTCCTTTTCTTTGGGATGGTTTTTGTTGCTGCCTCCTGTACAATGTTACGAGCCTCCATCCATAGTTCTTCAGGCACTCTGTCCACCAAATCTAGTTCCTTAAATCTGTTCTTCACTTCCACTGTGTATTCATAAGGGATTTGGTTTAGATTATACCTGGCTAGCCCAGTGGTTTTTCCTACTTTCTTCAGTTTAAGCTTGAATTTTGCTATAAGAAGCTGATGATCAGAGCCACAATCAGCTCCAGGTCTTGTTTTTGCTGACTGTATAGAGCTTCTCCATCTTTGGCTGCAGAGAATATAATCAATCTGATTTCGGTATTGCCCATTTGGTGATGTCCATGTGTAGAGTCGCCTCTTGTGTTGTTGGAAAAGAGTGTTTGTGATGACCAGCTTGTTCTCTTGACAGAACTCTATTAGCCTTTGCCCTGCTTCGTTTTGAACTCCAAGGCCAAACTTACCTGTTGTTCCTTTTATCTCTTGACTCCGTACTTTAGCATTCCAGGCCCCTAGAATGAGAAGAACATCTTTCTTTGGTGTCAGTTCTAGAAGGTGTTGTAGGTCTTCATAGAATTGGTCAATTTCAGCCTCTTCAGCATCGGTGGTTGGTTCATAAACTTGGAGTACTGTGATGTTGAAAGGTCTGCCTTGGATTCGTATTGAAATCATTCTATCATTTTTGAGATTGTATCCCAGTACAGCTTTCCCCACTCTTTTGTTGACTATGAGGGCTACTCCATTTCTTCTACGGGATTCTTGCCCACAATAGTAGATATGGTAATCGTCTGAATTGAATTCGCCCATTCCCGTCCATTTGCTATGGTTAGCTGTAGCAAATTACACAAATCTTATGTAAAAACTAATAGGATTCTGACCTTTTACAGGTTCATGAGTTTAACTGAATGTAAAACACAGTTTTATGAGGTGGACAAAGTGCTTCTCCACCCCATTGTACATTTAATAATTCTGAAAACTCCCTGCGTTTCTCTCCTCTCCTTTACAAGAAATAGACAGTGGTCATAGAAAGGTGGGGAGGGGCTTAGCCCTACATATAATCTTGACCTTTTTGGCATTCCATTATCTAGTATTATTCCAAGATGTATCCAGAGCTCTCTTTATATTTAATGCCTGCTTGGACTTCTCCATCTTATGGCTAATTTTTTGCTGCATGACAGGATATCAAAATGTGGATATTGAAAATGGATGCATTACACTGATCCTGTTCCTAGCATGAAATAACATCCAAGTGCCAACACTTCTGGGAAATAGTCAGAAATGTTTTTAATAATCAGCATTAAAAAGAAATAATTTATATCAAATTATAACAATTTACCTAGAAATAAATTATTTTTGAATTTTTGTCTCTTCTTCAGCAACAATATTTCAAGGAAAAATACATATTGAAATCGTATTAAATTCAGTGTAATCAAACTGATACAAGTGCAAAATCAATTAGTAGGTTAAAAACCTACTGAAAGGCAGACTGAAGAGAATAACAATTGGACATGTTTCCTTATAATCATGAAATATTTCCCTATGTTTATGATATGATCCACCTCAGTATTTGCTTGACAAACATGCGAAAAAAGAGAAAAGTATTTACACATACAACTACTACATTAATGATGAAATCTTATGCATATCAATTCAGAAGTAGGTCACTGAGTTTAGTAATCCCTACTCACAGGTAAGTTTGTATAGGATCACAGCCCTAATTATTTCTTTAGAGCTAAACACTGAACATCTACATATAGAGCAAGTGAATTGAAAACGTTCATCCTTTAATTCTAACTACTGATCACCATCTCTTATAAAGTTTACAATCAATTGAAGAATGTTACTACCGTAGTTCAATCAAACATTAAATTGCAAACTGTTAATGTTTCAAAAATATGTACCCTTATCACACCAGTATATGTTAAAAGCAGCTGCTTTTGGAAACATTACTGAACTGTGAATTTTCAGGCAAGATAACAAATTGCACATTTATAACTGTCTTCATCAAACAAATAAGTGATGACTAAATATATGATGTAAAGTATTTTGCTGTAAGTTTCAAACCCTGTATTCTGACAGACTACAGGTGATAGTGTCATTTTTGTCATGAAAAGAAAGATTAGTGTTTGGTGTTCTGGGTCAGATATTAATTTACTGTAAGTTTATGTGGCATACAGCCTGGCTCTCACTTATGTTTTGTCATCAGTTCAAGTAGTTTCAAGAGATTCCTGTTCAAACCAAATACTTGTAGAAGATAAAGGCCCTGGCAACATTGGCCATATTGGCTGAAGCTAATGGGAACTGGAGTCTTCTAAAAGCTGGCAGACCACAGGTTCCCACAGCCTCAGGGTGGATAGAGTTGAAGGTACAACAGTATTCCATGTGGTGGCACAGAATTTTTAAAGTTTCTGCATGGAGTTTCCATGCCATTAAGTGCTGATGTACCTGTGGGGTGCTATTGGCCCACCATGTAACTAGAAATATACAAATGTTTTGCAGATCCCACTAGCTTGGAATGATCTTAAATAGGTTTCCCCTGCTTGGTGCTCTGTGTACCACTTGCCATGGTGGCTAGGGATGATGGTGAAGTATTCAGCAAGATTGAAGGCCACCAAACTGGGGAAAGCTGCTATGAGGGAAGATTTTTTATTATCATTATGTGGTGCTTTATGGCTGCTGTTACATGTTTCCCAATAGCACTTTACAGCAACAGCTGTTGCAACCTACATTTAATATAGATATTATGCACATACAGATGACAGCAATGTGAAATGAAAGCTTGCCATAATTTCAGCAGATTTGGGTCTTGTGAAGAGACTCAACACAAACACAGTAGGCTGTGAGTCTGACATCTCTTGTATTGCTGTGGACTGCTGGCTGCAAGATGGGTGCAGTCTTAAACATTCAAGATATAATATACTAGTGTATTGTGTCATTGAAAAAATAGCTGAGGACAGAAGATGCTTACTTTTCCTAAACTGTACTGAAATTATAAAAGTCATAATGTCTTACAGCTGAGCCAGTACAGAGGATGTCAGAAGTGTACCAGTCATTCATGTAGTAATAATTGAATGCAAATAATTCACAATCAACCTACATGAAAGGAACACCAAGGTTGGGGAGGGGGGAATTCCAGGAGTATCCCTAGCTGCATTCTTTCTAGATTGTGCTAAATAGCAATAGGGAGTGTACAATTCTCCATATGTTGTTGGACTTGCAACTGCTATTAGCCCTAGCTAGCATGGCTCATGGTCAGAGATGAGGGTACTGCAATCCATGGGGAAGGTCACAGTCTGCTCCCACCTGTGTTATGAAATGAATTGGGTGCAAAGTCTATATACAAGATAGGAGAATAAGTGTCTTGTAGTTTCAGCTGCCTGAAACGGAATGAAAAAATTGGAAGGACAAGTTATAGAAATGCTAAGGCTGGAAACAGGACATATTTGACACACAAATTTAAAATATGGCTGTGGTTAAAGAAATGGTAGCCTTTCTTCCCAGATTACTGGGAGAACCACAGGCACCATTTTTTCAAATAAACAATAGGAGAACAGAAAGATACCAGCTCTTCGGAAACACCAAATACATTTACAATGGCCATAGCTTTCTAGAGTAAAATCCATGCCTCCATGATCAAAACTGAATGGTGAGTTAAAAATTACATGCATAAGACTATTGTCTAAATTCTTGGGAGGAACATGAATGTTCAGGATAGTGTTTGAGTAGTATAGTGTGCTGTTCCATTTTCCTGGTGTGAATTTTATTAAGCATGTCACCTAACTACATTAACAACTTGCCTATTCTATCAACAATGAGCCAAGATGGACACCAGTAGCAAAAGTGATCAAGCAAGACTACCTGGGTTGTGTCAAAAAGATATATAGCAAAAGAATTGTTTTGGGCATTCAATATGTAATTATATCCATTTTAGATAAATTTAGTTAATGCAATATGCCCTTTATTTTCATGTGTAAGGCAAGTGGCAAATTTCTTTTAACGTTCATACTTTAATACTACAGAGTGTGTATATATAGAGATTGAGAGAGAGAGAGAGAGAGAGAGAGGAAATGCAAGTGTGATGATGATGATAGTTTTAGAACTGCAGTGATGGAAGGGACCCTGTGGATCATTGAGTCCAATCCTTCCCAAGACCTAAACCACTAAGCTATCCAGCAGTTTAGCTTTTGAACAATCTTGATATACAGGCTTGGGAAGAGAGAAAATAGAAAGAGACAATAATTGAGGTCTCTTGCTGTGGCAAACTCTATAATGTTGATTTTGTTTTCCTAAGGAAAACTGGGATTCCTAGGCTTTCGGTCAGGTCCTCCTAACAGCAAAAACCTGAGTTGCATAGTATGTGCATGGCAAGTACCATTGTAAGGGAATTAGCTAAATCACTGAACTGTATACACTGGTTCTGGTAACAGAACAAAAAGCAGTTGGATTACATGTTACCTGAAGAGGTGGATAAAGCAAAGTAAGTAAATTTCATTGATTGGCAATATCTGATAATTACTTCAGTGATCTTGAAAGCAAGAGGTGTACTTATAATAAAGTCATTGAGAATAATGCTTTGCACTTTAGTTATGGAAGCCTCAATGTGATATTCCCAGTCTTCAGAATAACTACTGCTTCCATTATTTCCAAAAGCAAAACAAGCATTGTTGCTACTTAAAATAACACTGTTCATACAATCCTGTTGTGAACTACTGTGTTTTTGCTTTTCAAAAGTACCAGTGCACAACTGAGTGAGAAATGTATATAGCCCTTGGATGAAGAAACTTCGTATTGCTTTATAGGTACTGGGCACTGAACAAAAAAGGCGTAAGAGCAAAAACACAACTCTTTTTCATTTTCATATTGAATTTTTAGGCTGTAACTATCTAACCGTTGACCGGGGCATAAATTCCACTGAGCTTAGGGGGAATTCCTTCTGAGCAGATGCACTAGGATTACATTGTGATTTAACCCACTAAATAACTTGCTATCAAATGTAATTAATCTGGTTAATTTAAAATATGCTGTAGTTTTAAAGACCAGTTTTAAAAACAAACCAGTCGTAGGCACCCTTAAAAGAGGGATTTATCTTCTGCCATATACAGAAGAGAATGACTTTTCTACAAAAGCCTCTGCTATGACAAGGAAATAAACATTTCTCTTTGAAACCCTTGCTCTTCTTCATGTCAATGATTACATGTAATTATATAACTGGCTATTGTGTGTTACATGCCATCAAGCTGCATCTGATTTATGGCATCCCTAATAGAATATCCAAGGTATGGGAGATATTTAAGAGGTGGTTTTATCAGTGCCACCCCTGAGTGAGTTATCATGGCCAAGCAGGAATTTGAACCCAGGTCTCCTCAGTCCTAGGACATCACTCTATCCACTACACTACACTGGCTCTCAACTACTACTGCAATTCTAATTACATTTACAGTACTTGGACGTTCTATGGATATTATGAGACCAAGTTGCTTAGTAAGTACTCGTAACTGAAGTCAAAGATTTATCAGCTAGCAATCCTAGCGTTCATTAAGAAATCCCCACCAATATTTGGTGTTTTGTTTGCTAAAAATGATTGATGGTTGCCCCTTTCAGTAGTACAAGTACATTTCTGTGATTACCTAATGAAGGTTTGATCTGTTATTTCAAATGATCAAACCTTTTGGATCAAACCCTAAGTCATTATTGCAAAATGAGATTATCAAAATAAATTTTGATACTTTGCATAATTTAAGAAATAAACATATTTTTTTGGGGGTGGGGGGACAAAAAAAACAGTTTGCTAAAACAGAAGTTGCCCAAAGTGAAACTCTGGACTGTATAGAACCAAGGCTAATTCTATAAACAATCACAGACACACCAGAAAGTACACAATATAGCCCTTTCCTGTATACATAAACAAACCAATTAACAACAATTGAAAGGAACTTCCAGAAGTCGTTGCCTTTTAGTACATCAATTAGCAGTGAGAGCTGTCTCTTTCTTTTGTTTTTTCAATACCAGTATCTTTACAAAGCTGTTGAGTTTCTTCGTTAGTCATCTGGCCTTGATCCACATGTTTAGGGATTTGATCTTTGGTTTTCTCAGGATTCAGCAGCACTGTGGATTCTTCTTGCCTTTCTGTAAGAGCAACCTTGTGCTCAAGTCCCACATTGCTTGGTGACCTGGAAGACACACTAAAAAAAAACAACCCGCCACAAAAACAATAACAAGCATAAATATAGCAATAATGTAATGTACTAAAAACTCATTTCATGCCAAAGAAATCAGCTCCAGCTCTAATACACAAGTTCAAGGTGAGATTTTATTCTATAGGACAAGAGCCTACTGATTTAATTCTCAAATAACTTTGAGCTATGTTAATGATTCTTGTGCCAACTTAAAGACTGTCAGGTTTTATCTTGCATAACCATTTGTAGACTGCAGCTGATTACATTAGTGACACCTAGGCCGCAGTCTTTGACAGTTTATGCCAAATGGAATCTGCTAGTCTTTAAGGTGTCACAAGGCCCTTTGTTGTCTGTCTGTTTGGCTTTTTTTATACTGCAAAGGCAAGTACTTCCCTCCTGGAAAATTATAGCGGTGTTACATCTCTCAAGAGAATGGACCCAAAATATCACAATTGCTTTGAAGATCTTTGATAAACTTTAATTAACAGCATGAAGGGAAGTGTAGTAGATGAATAAAAATTGTAGTGCTTTTACCTTTCCTTGACTAGTATTAAAGTCTGATATAAATAAACCGATCTCATACAGACTAGCCCTGCTACTCAGCATCTTTATATTGTTTTTCTAGGGACTGGGGAAAGGTAATAAGTACATGATCCTTAGTAAGGGGTCAGGCAGAAGGGATTCCCAGAAGTAGCCCATAAAAAGTTCTGGATGTAATATGATTTGGAAGAGTTCCAGGCTAATGTTGCTTTACTCTGTTTGCAGTCAATTAGTGCTTGTGCATCATTCTCTACCAAGTTAACTCCTCTGATGTATTTGTAGTCTGGACCTATATAATCTTTTATCTGTATATGAGAAAGAATGATGCATATGAGAAAGCAAAGTGATTTGGAAATAAATGCAAAATGCTGAGATTCATATAATTCGCTATGGGATCACATTCTACATCACCTATTGCATAGTTGCAAGAAACAGCAAATCTAGCAAATGCTCTGTTTTTCAAAAAAAGAGCTTCTTTTGCATGGATATTAGTTGTTGTTCATACATCTATATTCCCTTAGATTAGGTTCAATCTTAAACTATAAAATGAAGGCTGAAATCTTGTACATATTCCATGTACAATGTCTACTTTTATGAAAATAAATTCTGGTCTGTTTTTATGTGATACATACAGAACCAGCTGGAAGTATCAGGAAAAGAGGAAGACAAAATAAAGAGATGGATTGACTCAATAAAAGAAACCACAATTTTGAGTTTGCAACAGCTGATAATGAAAGGACCTCTCAGAGGTCACTAATTCACAGGGTCACCATAAACTGGAAGCAATTTGATGGCTCATAATGACAAAACATAAACACATGCGTACATAAATAAATGCATTAACTAAAACACAGATTTTCTTGTTTACATTATGAGATTTTAGTGTTGTTTATATCCTAAGCTGACACCGGTGGGACTTCATTATTCAAATGAGGCCACAAGAAGAACTCACTTTACTACCCGGATAAGTGAAGCGCAAGACCATCAGGCTGAATTATTTTGTATAGTACGCGATTTATCTGGGGTTAATCACAGTGACAGGCCTCCTGGTAGCATTTCCTGTGATGAATTTGCAGCAATTTTTAAACATAAAGTGGAGACCATCCGCCAGGACCTTGACCACCATTTTCCTTCAGTAGATCGAGCTGAGATATCAACTGCACTGCCTTGTCCGGTGAGTCTAACACAATTCCAGCCTGTGATGTCAGTAGAGGTTGACAGGGTGCTTGATCACTGCAAGGCAACTGCAGCCTCCCTAGATCCTTGCCCTGCCTGGCTCATAAAAGCTGCCAGGCCAATAAAAATGGAATGGGCCACTGCTCATTAGCAATGGGTCTCTCCTTGAGGGGAGGTTCCCCTGAGCCCTCAAGGAGACACTCATTAGGCCCTTTCACAAACAAACTAATTTGGTGGCGTATGACATTAACGACTACAGACCCATTGTCAATGTGCCTTTTTAAAGCAAGCTAATGGAGAGGGTGGTGGCCGACCAGCTACAGGCACTCCTGGAGGAACTGATGCCCTTGATCCATTCCAGTCCGAGTTCAGGCTGCATCATGGTACAGAGATGGCACTGGTTGCCCTGCAAGATGACCTTTTGAAGAAGACTGATGGGGCAAAATGTCCTTGCTGGTCCTCCTTGACCACTCAGTGGCCTTTGATACCATCAACTACGGTATCCCCCTGGGAAGGCTCTCTGAGTTGGGAATGGGTGGCCTGGCTTTGTCTAGTGCGGATCCTTCCTAGAGGACTGTCCTCAGAGCCCTCAGCTTGGGGTTGATTATCTCTCCAGTGCTGTTTAATATCTTTATGAGGCTGCTGAGAGAGGTCACCTGGAGTTTTGGAGCTTTGTGTTACCAATATGCAAATGACACCCAGCTCTATCCTTCCACCCTTCTGCAGAGGATGCCATCCTGTCCCTTGAACACTGCTGGGGTGGATGAGGGATAATAGACAGGCTGAACCAAGACAGATGGAAGTCCTGTGGGTGGGTGCCCCTAGTGTCTGTGGACTGGGGGCCTCCCTTTCTTTTGGGGGGGTACTCTCTCTGCTAAGGATGAGGTTCGCAGTCTGGGCGTTCTTCTCAATGCAGCGCTATCATTGGAATCCCAGGCAGCATCTGTGGTCTGTTCTGCCTTTTTCTACTTGAGGAGGAATGCCCAGCTGTGTCCCTACCTTGATATCAGGTCCCTCACCACACTAGTCCATGCATTGGTAATCTTGTTATTAGACTACTGTAATGCTGTCCATGTGGGACTACCTATGAGGCTCCTATGAAAATTTCAACAGATCCAGAATATGGCGGCCAAACTATTGGGTGGGGTGAAGAAATATCTCCCCTACTCTGGCCACCTTGCACTGGTTACCTGTTCCATGCCAGCTTCAAGGTAATGATGCTGACTTATGAAGCCCTGACAGAATGCCTCCTTCCAATGAGATCTATCTGTCCTACAGGATCTTCTCAGGCTACGCTGTCGAGAACACTGACCCTGAGAGGGGCCCGGAAAGAGAAGACCAAAAACCAGGCCTTCTCGGCAGTCACTCCTTGTCTTTGGAACAATCTCCTGCCTGAAATCCACCTGGCCGCTTCACTGGGAAGCTTTAAATGATCACTGAAAACATGGCTTTTAAGGCAGGCTTAAAAGCCATGTTTTCAGTTATTGTTACAGTGTTATAATAACATTGTAACACTGTGGTTGTTTCAGCATTTTATACTACCTGTTCCACCAACTTACCTTTAAATTATCTTAATTATTTCTAGTTTTTAGTTACGTTGCTTGTTTATGTTTATTTGATGTTTAATTTTGATTTTTAATCGTTATTATGTTTATTGTTTTTATATCATTGTTTATTTGTTTTCGAGTTGTGAACTCCCCAGAGTGGCCTTGGCAGCCAGATAGGAGGTACAAAAGTTACATACATACATACATACATACATACATACATACATACATACATACATACATACATACATACATACATACATACATACATACATACATACATATGTGGGCAGGAAGAGGTATCCAGTCAGAAAATTCTATGGTCCACATAATGGGAAAGGTTGGTTTTAAAAATTCAGTGGCCATTTCTGGACCTTTCTTTAACTCTAGTGCCCTGAACCATCCTGCCAAAGCCTGCTGCTGGTAAATGCTGGGCCATTTTGTTATAAAATGTAAGCCATTCATAACTTGATTCTGGATGACTGCCAAATTGGCATGTATCACTGAAAACTGGGTGAGTATGTTGAGAGAAGCTGGTTCCTTGCACATGAAATGACTCATGCATTAATATCTACCTCAGAAACTCTTCATAGGGTTCCATCAACTTTGGAACAGAGGTGGGTGGTTACTGGGGACACAGCATTTTCTGCAGTGGTGTGCCAGCTCTGAGACTTTCTTCCTATAAGGTCTGCCCAGTGCTGAGTCTCCTGTATTTTGGTGTCAGGTAAGGGTTCCCCCCCGCCATTTTTTTTTAATCCCAGGCATCTTATATTTCTATAATTTCTGTATTTACCCTAATAATGATTGTTTATTTTTATTGTATTTTTATCTGAACTGGGAACTAGTCTGAGACTACCTTCTTGGCTATGACAAATATCCATGTGTAGAAAAATCATTAAGATATTGTAGATATGTTTGGGAAAAAGAGGTTATTTTTTTCCCCCTACAGTACACAATAGCTCCCTGCAAGCTGTATTTTTCTGGAAACGCAAAAAGCATCTTTTTTTTGGGGGGGGGGGGGAGAAATAGATGTGATGAATCCAGTTCTTACTGGAAGGGCTCAAACAATTGGGAAGAAAGGTTACTCTGCAAGGCAGGATGAAGTAGAAATGGTGCAATTTCATTGACTTAAAGCAATAAAATACAGCAGTTTTAACTAGGGAAAGCCAGATCACAAGGAATAGCTAGTTGTCCTCATGGCTGAATGTTATTTTTCAAGGTCAAATTTCTTTAACAAGAAATAAGCATTTTCTAACACAATCTCAGCTTGCTTTCTGTGATATTCAAATCATATACACTGCCATCCCATATAACACAGGAGTGTGAGTCTTAATTAGTACAGAAAGTAAATCCCGACAAATCCAGTTGGTGATTCTGTTCCGTAATTGCCTATGTCAAACCTTAACGTCTATATTAATCAACCAATGCCCCTCACTCAGGTTTAAATTTACTTCATTTTTATTCTGAAAATTGAAAGAGCTTTAAAAAAAAAACTTTATTGGGAACCAACTTTGAAAGTGACACAGAAGCAAGGGAGTTATTTGAGAAAATGCTACTTCAGAAACACTGATTACTCCCAACACTAGAAAAATGGTCAAATCCATAAATGCCAAGGTCCTTTTTATTTCACTTTGGAGATAACTATCTTTCAAAGCTCAACAGCTGGACTATTTAACACAATGTGGTGAATCAGAGTATAATTCTTCACCGGGCTCTCCACAGGGGGCTTGCATTAGTGGATGGCAGAAATCCAACAGCTGATGCACAGCCAAATAGTAGGAAGCCTGTGTCATTTACCAAAAAAAAAAAAAAAAAAAAAAGGATAACAGAGCAATCATATTTATCACCTTCAAGGACAGAAAATGGGAGACTAAATCCTGTCAATATAACAGTTTAACAGCAAAATCCAGTGATTAAGATGTTGCAAGTTCCAACAGAAAAGAAGAAACTGCCATTCTGGGTTCCTTTGGTGTGTATACACAAACACACACACCGCCCTGTGTTCTTTGGGCAAAAAAGACACTAAACTGCTGTTATTTATGGAGCAATTTTATTGCTCAAAATCATAAAATCTCTCACAAGTGTTTACTGCTGGCTTCCTGTACTGTATCCTGAGCTGAAATTTGGCACACTAAAATCACAATGCAAAATCAGATTTTCAAACCCTGAGCAAAAAAGGTATAGCTCACCACCAAAGCTTTCTTTGCAAGTGACTGTGAAGTTTCACTGCAAATAACAGAACACGAATAAGAGCCCACCATGGTGGGCTTCACTTAATTCTTGATTATTCTGAAAAGCAGCAGGAGGGAAAAGATACATTATTTTTCAGACATTTTCTGGCCTCGAGACCCACATATTAATTGGGGTTGGCATGGCATTGAGTTAGTGGGCATGATGACAGATCCTGAAGTGGCAGAGGGTGCGAACTTCTAGCTCTTTGCAAGCTTCCCATTAAGAATATTTTTCTGGAAGTCAATGTGCAAATTAGTAGCTGTTCGCATACCTATTGAAAACAAAGCAAATATTTTCAGAGAGGGCACGCGTCATCTACATTTACATAATAGCAGCACCGAATCCGCATTTTCAAAAGCAGCTAAACGCTATTAACCTCTGAATGGAAATCTAAATACATATTTAACAAGATAAAACAGCAACAAGTCTAAGCTCATAAACACATCTGAGTAATGATTCAAGAACTTCCCACTTAAAACATAATTATTTATATACACACAAGCACTTATACATTACAGCAGACAACAGAAACCATTAGAAGGAAAAACTGAAAATTCTAATACAACACTCCACAAGGCAGTCAAATGCTATAGGATATCTATCCACAGTATTCATGTTAACTGAATCATAAGACAAGCAGCAAGGCCAAAGGCTAAAACTAAGGGATGGTATCTGAGCCTTATATTTTTCCATATCAAAATCTTCTTGATTTTGATGTTGCATTTGTTTTATTACATTCTGAATATAAACATTTTAAAGAATGAAATAATTATTCAAAATAGATGCCAGTTTGCCAAACAATGACCAACATTTACAATCTGCAGAATCAACAAAAGATACTTGTTTTTCCAATCTACAGCAGTATCCTCTGGGTATAATTTTCTAAATTTTGTTGGAAATCTCCCATTGATTTTAAGATTGTATTTTAAAATTCCAGTCTTATAATGGAATATAATTTGCTAATTTGGATTCAATGAAAGAACCAAAAGATGTACCGCTCTAAAGTATCCCACAGACTTACAGCAATTAAAAATAATTTACTTTTTTGAAAATCAATGAGAGTGGCTTGGATGGATTTTATCATTCCTTCATCTGGTTTTGAGAGGGCAAATAAAATGAAACCCCTTCCTTTAAACAACAATGTATATGTAGTAGTTTTCTATTATCCACAGCAGAATTTGAATTCTTTAAGACACAGAAGATCAAGGAAGGAATGGGGATGCAGCCTGTGCTAGCTAGGGTTGCACTCCCTCTAAAAACACAGGTGTGCAGCTTTGGGGTGCTCCTGGATTCATCTCTGAGCCTGGATACCCAGGTTTTGGTGGTAGCTAGGAGTGCCTTTGCACAATTAAAACTAATGTGACAGGTGTGCCTACTCCTGGAGATGTCTGATCTGCCCATGGTGACACATGCCTTAGTTACATCCCAGCTGGATTACTGTAATACACCCTACGTGGGGCTACCTATGGAAAGTGTCAGGAAACTTCAGCAGATCCAAAACATGGCTGCCAGATTACTAACTGGGCTGGTCACAGGGATAACATAACCCCCTTGTTACAGCAGCTCCACTTGCCGCTGATCTGTTTCCAGGTAGAATTCAAAGTGTTGGTTCTAAACTATAAAGCTCTAAACGACTTGGGCCCAAACTATCCCAAGGATCACGTCTCCCTTTATGAGCCTGCTTGAGTGTTAACATTATCAGGAGAGGCCTTTATTTCAGTCCCGCAACCTTCATAGATGTGTTTGGTGAGTACACAGAAGAAGGCCTTCTCTGTGGCTGCTCCCAGACTTCGGAACTCCCTTCCACAGCAAGCAGGTGGACCTTTCTCTGCAAGCAGGTGAAGACCTTTCTCTGAATGACTGGCTGCCTGGGTGGGTTTTTTTTAAATAGATTACTGTACTTTACTGCTTTGCATGTATTTTGGTGCAGCTTCTGTTTTTTGATATGGTATTTGTTTGATTCTTTTTAGTATTTGTATATTCCCTGTTGTTAGCTTTAATATTGTCTTTTAATGATGTAAGCCACCCTGGATTCTTTTAAGGAGAAAGGTGGGCTAAAAATATTTCAAACAAACAAACAAACAAACAAACAACCTATTGAGCTAAATCAAATTATTATTTTCAGATAGCATGATTTGATGGCCAAAATCCTGTTGCTTAGTGCAATAAATTGCACTAGAGTAGGCCCACTGAATCAATGGGGATTTAGTAAGTCAAGTCTGGAAGTTCTATTGATTCACATGCTGAAGTAAGTCACAGTTAGAGTAGGGCCATTTGAATCAATGAAACTTATGAAGGAATTGAGTCAGTAAATCTCCATTGATTCAATGGGCCTACTCTGGTGCAATTTACTATGCTAAGCAACAGGATTTTGGCCAATGGGACCCATCAAGTGTTTATTTTACAAATCCATTCATTCAAGGGGATACTCTACTTGGAACTAACAACTGGATTTAGCTCATTCTTTTTACATGACTGACTTTCCTCTCTTACCTTTTATTCAAAATCCTTGGAAATAACAAAAACAACAATAGGAATTATAATACAAGACCTATAACCCAATTATCCATACAATCACATACATAACGATACATTTATCTCTATGAAATTTATTCATATCTCTATGAATAACACAATCCATTCCTGTAGCCCATAAATACATGCATTCTATCAGGCTTGAAAGACAGCAGACCAATGCTCCAGCCAACTTCTCAAAATGTCATCCTTTCCATTTAATTACAAACAAACAAACAAAAAACCAACAAAGGGTGCCAAATTGTAATGAAATTATCTTCTTTTCTCCAAGCAGTTTAATGTGGATAGTCAAGTTTTCCATCAGTACTATTACCCATATCCTATCCAAATATCTTCGAAAGGAAAGTCTGTGAGCTTTTTTCCAAGTTTGGGCAATTTTAATTCTTGTAGCCTCTACAAGGATAGCCATCAACTCTTTATCAGATAAATTCTCATTCTCTCTAGTGAAGAATGAGAGCAATAGGAAAGTTTCATCTCCTTCATGATTCTGGTTTAAACATAGTTATATGCTATGCTGCTTGAGAACTCCATGGGATTACCAACTTTACTGCTTCTGCACTCCATGAGTATATGCAGTGTCTTTTTATTATTTTGCATTCCACAGTTAACAGGATTTTGAGAAAACTAAATAGCTATCAGAAAGCTAGTGTAGTGATGTGGCTAGAGTATTGGGGTAGGACTTGGGAAATCCAGGTTTCAATCTGGCTGAATCATTAATTCACTCAGTGACCTAGAGGCAGTCACTCTCTCTCAGTCTGACCTAACCTGCAAGGTTTTTGTGAGAATAATATGGGGAGGGTGGGAACCATGTCTGCCACTTTGAGCTCACTGAAGGAAAAGATGAGAAATACACATAATTTAACAATAACAATAATGATAATAGTGATTATGATGATGAAAAGTACTATAAGCCACAAATGATGCTGTCACCCCCTCCACCCCTTGTTCTTCATTGCTAATTCCAAGGACAGTACTTTAATGAATCTTATGGTATGAGGAAGATATTGAGCCAATGGTACCTGAGATGTTGAAACTATGAGCTAAGTTTAGAAACTGGAAGGTTAACTGAGCACTAGAATCCTTGCCCTATATCTCCATTTTAAGAAGTGAAGGTTTTTTTAGAGCCACTGCACCGTGAAAAGGAAAGCATAGAGAGAGAATGATGTAGCTACTCCATTTTCAGCCACATCTCTGTTGTCACTACCTGCATCTGCTTACTGCCTTTCCTTAGCAGTTCACAGGGCAGCTATTTTTAAAAGAAGATTCTCAACTTGCAGAACATCCTGTTGTTCTTTCCCATTTGTTGTTAAAGTTTAATTGTCCATGTACAACCTGCGCATGGAAAACCTTTGTATTTGGGTCTCTCTCAGGCCGAGCTGCTTCCTGCAGTGTCAGTAGACAATTCAGTGGTGCTAAGATTACAGCTGAGGGAAGGAAAGAAAATCCTTTAATTGTATAAAATCATCAGATTAAGCCTTACCCTCTATGTTGCTTGTTCTGTTAGCTGAATTCTCCACTACATAGAAATGTTTAGTAAGTGCTATGAATGCACTAAGGAGAAGAAAAAGGTCAGAAAAGTAAGACACACCTTTCCTTTCAGTGTACATACATCTCAAGAACATCGCAAACAGCCTTGGTTTCATACCGACCAAAATCACTACCTAGCTTCTCTGGAGAAGCTGCTAAATGAGATTCCGACCGTGTTAAATAACTGGAAGAACAACTGGATTAGGTGTTACACATTGTATACAATTTGGTCTCCGCCCACCTACATTTTCCCCTTGGTCTTTTCAGCCTCAAACGTCTTCCTCTGAAGATGGAAGCTAGAGTTAGTAGTCTGCCAGTCTTTAATGTTAAAGCTTTAGTTCTAACAATTAATTTCACATGGAGTTTATCTTAAGAATGCAATCTTTTATGTGATTAACAAAAACTAAACCTAGAAAAATAGCCAGTAACACAGGGCCCAAGAGAAAGCATGGTACATGAAGCTTAAGTTGTAAAAAAAGCACAGTACACAAGACTCTATTACTGCTTACATAGCACAGCAATTGGGGGCAGGAACGTGAAAGTGTAACTTCCTCGGTTTTCTGGTGATAAAATGTCAGGGGCAGAGCTGCCTGGTGTAGTCCTGTTCTGGTTCACTATTATTTATTGCATTTATACCTCGCTTTCCCACTATAAGGTAGCAGTTGTCTTAAAAGAATAAAAATAAGCAAAATCAAATTTAATCATAAAATCATTAAAATCAAGCAAAACGAACCCTACCATCAAAATCAACTAAGTACACAGTTAAAAACAACATCATATGCCACTTTTTGAAAAACACACACACATGTGTTTTTACACCCTTCTTAAAAGCAGTCAGCACAAAAACAGATTGTAGCTCTGAAGGCAGTGCTACATTTTGAGAGACACACCAAAGAAGGCCCTCTCCTAAATCCCTGCTAGGCAGACCTCTGCAGACCTCTGTTAGCATTTTTTAAGCTGACCCCTTCTGAAGATCTTAACATCCAGACAGATTCACGACAAGACAGGTGGCCCCTTAGATAGCCAGGTCCCAGGCTGCTCACAGCTTTAATGGTTAAATCTTGGACCTGGACCCTGTAAGCACAGGGCAACCAGTGCATGTATTTCAGTGTCAGGGTCATATGATAATGATATTGTTTACCTAGCTGCCATGTATTGTACCAAATGAAGGTCCTGGACCCTCTTCAAGTGTAGCCCCACATGGAACTCATGGCAGTAGTCAAGATGTGATGTAACGAAGGCATGGATGATTGTTGGTAAGTCAGGCCAACTCAGGAAAGGTCACAGGTGGTGCACTAAGCAGAGCTACGCAGAGGCACTCTTCATCTCTGCTGCCTCCTAGAAATTCAGGGGCAGGGCAGAATCAAGGAGTATTCCCAGACTACAAACCTGACCATTATTAGAACATATTGAATCCCCATTCACAGATCTGGCTATCTAATCACCAGCAGACCTTTGTCTTGTCAGGATTTAATTTCAGCTTTTTTATCCTCATCCAATCCTTATCAAGCTGAGACAATATTCAAGGGCCCTGACTGCTACCTCAGTGTTGGGTCACAAGGAGCAGTAGAGCTGGGTATCATCAGCACAGTGGTGGCATCTCACTCCAAATCTCCAAATGACCTCTCCCAGTGGCTTCAAATAGATATTAAAGCCTTCGAGAATACAAATATTAAACAATACAGAACATAAGGTAGAGCCCTGGGGGACAACACACATGAAAGGCCGTGGTGTTGAACAGTGCTCCCCTAACACACTTTTTGAGGAAACCCTGACAGAAAGGTAACACAGTGCCCCCAATAACCAACCAACAGGACACCATGGTCAATGGTACCAAATGACACTAAATGGTCTAGAAGAACTAATAAAGTTGCACTCTACACTAGACTGGCTCTGACAAAAGTCAGAACATTTGGGTCAAGGGCAGGTTTCTTTAGAACAGCATCCTTCAAACTAAAAGAGACGGACCTTTCCTGTATGGAAACATTTACCATGGCATCAATCCCACCTCAGCAGATTTTATTAGCCAGGAGGGACAAGGGTCAAGAGAGAGGGTGGCGGCCCTTACCACTCCAAGCACCCTGTCCACATCCTCAAGAACAACAAGCTGAAAAGAATCCTAGCTGATGAGACACGTTGAGGAGTTACCTCAATATGACTTACCCCAATATCAGAGTCCAAGTCAGGGCAAAACTAAGTGACCTTGCTTATCAAAAACATAGCAAACTGCTCACAGCAAGCAACAGATTGCTCTGGCACCCGTCTCCAGTACCCTGATGAAGGAGGCCTTGCACAGTTGAGTTTAGAGAACGCCTGAATAAAGTTATGGCTCTCTGGATTGCTTTCTCCATAATGGGTAACATGTTAGAAGCAACCTTCTTCTCTGCCCTAAGCATCTCAAATGGTGAATGAGTAGCTTATTACAAGGATGTGGTGGCGCTGCGGGTTAAACCGCAGAAGCCTCTGTGCTGCAAGGTCAGAAGACCAGCAGTCGTAAGATCGAATCCACGCGACGGAGTGAGCTCCCGTCGCTTGTCCCAGCTCCTGCCAACCTAGCAGTTCGAAAGCATGTAAAAATGCGAGTAGTTAAATAGGTACCACCTCGGTGGGAAGGTAACGGCGTTTCGTGTCTAGTCGCACTGGCCACGTGACCACGGAAACTGTCTTCAGACAAACACTGGCTCTACGGCTTGGAAACGGGGATGAGCACCGCGCCCTAGAGTCGGACATGACTGGACTAAATGTCAAGGGGTACCTTTACCTGCACTGATCCCCAGATGTCTTGTGCTGGTAGCCAAAAATTCACAGGTGCTCTAAAAATATATGCCATACTCTAAATAAGTTAGCTCTATGGTTTTTCTTTTTTTATGTACTTTTTAAAAAGTACATAAAAAAAGAAAAACCACAGAGCCAACTTATTTAGTGGCAACTAAAGAAGGCATTTTTTCTAAATTCCATGTTTAAAAAAATAGTGCATACACTATGATGTGACATTTCTATCATGCCAATGCAGTGTAGATGTTTAAGGACAGCTGCTATCTAAGTTTGCCCTTCTATGAATCTGCTGCACCAAAAGTGCTAAATGTTCAAAAGGAGGCCTATCCAGATTGTTGTGTGCCTTACTTACTGTGTTTCTAAGACCCTGTGAAACTTTGATGAACTCTTCTGGTTATGATCTACCATGTAGGAGAATATACAAGGAGTTATTACACAACATTTGACCATCTGGCTTACTACTTTTTCCCATGCAGTTCAGCTA
This sequence comes from Intellagama lesueurii, assembly GCA_037013535.1. NCBI lineage: Eukaryota > Metazoa > Chordata > Lepidosauria > Squamata > Agamidae > Intellagama > Intellagama lesueurii. The sequence continues at coordinate 202,685,953 of JBAJHW010000003.1, read as the reverse complement.
CAGCCCCTTACAGTTTCAATCTTGATATTGTAAATTTACTTGTTTGAATTGTGGCTCCTCGTGATCATATGGGCTTGGAGATAAGTAGGAGGCAATCTCCAAAATGCACATTTTCCTAAGCTCTGGCCTCAGACACGTTAGGACGTGCCCCTTAGGGCAAATGATGCATTGCCCCACCACATGCTTAAGTGACTCCAAGTGACTCCAGTCCTGCCTGCCTTCATGCTCTGTTTGAATGTAGTGTGGGAAGAGAAAGTAAAGGCACGAATACAAGTTAACAAGTCAACTTCCCAGGTTTGAAACCAGGCATGGATTTCTAATTCAGAGGGATTATGCATTTTTCTACTCCTCAACTAAGTAGAAAGAGAGAGTGCTGGCCTGGCAGCTTCTGTGTACACGTGAGGGCTTGCTCGCTTGCCTATCTTAATGTGTGTATGAATATAGTAGGACCCCTGTATCTGCGGCGGATAGATTCCAAGCCCCCCCAGCAGATGCCTGAACTTGTGGATAGTAACGAACCATTAAAGAAAGTGAGAAGAGGGGGGACGGGTGAGAGGACAAGGTAACTAACTGCACATGCGCACTTTGATGTGTGAATGTGTACTATGGGCTGGGTTGCAGCAACAGCAACCACAGACAACTGCAGGTACTGGCTCTGTGGATATGGGGGTTCTACTATACTCACTTTGGTCCTGTCATCCCTGGCTCTTCCAACACCAGCTACCACTGGTGTGGGAGAAATGTATAACACAGCTCTGCTGGGATTAAACTTTGGAGATTTTTGTAAACAAAATCTGTGCTCTTCTGTCGCTTCCCTTGCAGCCCTCACTGAGTGATATCACCAGGGAACTGAATTCTGACAAACTGTACAAATGTTCATCGACAAACATTGTTCAATAATCCCAAGTGAAAACCATTCATAATGCAACAATGCAGCCATTTTGCCTCATCCAGAAAGGAACTGTCAGACCACAGGATCAGACCTAACCTTGGAAAAACTGCTCTGTTGGCTTTCTATATTGGCAGTATGAACAAGTCAAATTAACACTATAGCAAAGTTATCTCAAAGCATATGGGCCATGACACTTCTGTTAATTATTTTTAAGCAGATAATTTAAAATAAAAAGGTGCCTCTTTGGTTGTTGCTGAATAGGCAAGCTGCATAATAAGCAAGGCTTCACGTATGCTTTTATAGCATCTGACAACTATGACGGTTGACACAAGATCCTTTTCATGGTCAATTCATCACGCATTCTGGGAGACCTTGGGTCTGCAATTATTTCATTTCCTTCCCTGCAAATGCAATTTCCACTTAGTTTACTGGAATAAAAGGTAGACAGAAAAGGTAGGCAGGGTAGCAGAGTCCTCTGATTAACATTATCCATTTAAATATGTGGAAATCCACAGGTGAACAATGTTGTAGTTCACAGAGGAAAACAGAAAAAAAGAACCCTCATCTCTGAACTAAATTGTCTTTACGTCTTACTAGTGTTTCCAAAAATAAAAAATGCAGTCCTGATGTCCAATTAAATTTAATCAGAAAGATAGGAAGTACAAGTAATTTTTAAAATCAAAATCAGAGTACGTTTGCAAAAGGAAACAAAATGCAATTGGAGAGGGGTGTTTTCTTTCAACACAGAAGTTTAGGCAGCATTAAATAAACTTTAAATAAATAAAGAATAGAGGAAGAGGAAACAAGCCCACCCCCATTCTATAAATGATAAAAGCACCAGTAGGAGAATAAAGCAGCACACAAAATGATGTGAATAGAGTTTCCACTTCATTTGTTGAGATTTGCCCCTTTGAACTATGAGATGCAGACCTTTGAGAATAGGTGCTCCTTTTTCCACTGACAGAACAGGAAATCAAAGGTTTAATTAACCATGATTATAACATTTTGCTGATCTGATTTGTCTCACCCATTTCCTTTTTTAAGTAACAGAACTGCCTGACATCCTGGAAAGAGAACCCAACGAGAGCTTTAGAGTTGGTTTTTTTGTTTTGTTTTTTGTTTTGAAAGGTGGGAATTGTTAGAAAACAAACTGACCCTGCACCGGATCTGTCTGAAGTGTACATTTCAGAAGCAGGATTAACTCTTTGATGATTAAATAGCACTTTGAAAGCAAATGTACAGTCAAGTCAGGTAATACCATGCCAAACCAAACTGAAAGTCTATTTAGCCAAACAGATGGAAGCTTCAAAGTGTTAGATCTCAACACCTCCAGCTAGCTCAGCATTCTGCTTTCTGCTGATTAAGAACTCCTTCGACAGCTGCATCTTAAGCAGAGAAAAATGTGCATCTGTCTGGCATGGCCACCAGTCAGATATACTGTTATCAACATGGCAGTCTCATAATTGAATTTGATGCACGCAACATAATGAGCACCTGCCAGAAGGGAAGAAGCATGTTCACTTGTTATGCTACCATTTATCTCCCATTATTTGCAACAGGTTCTTATACCAGTTTTAGGGTGGCATAAAGCTTCCCACGGTTGGCACATGGGAGGGATTGGGATCTTTCTGGTGAAAAGCACTGCTGCTCTGTCCATTGGCCTTGCACCTTTATTTTGGAAGCAGGGAAGGGGGACTATGATCTTATATCTAGCGGGTGGGGAATATAATATGGTCCTAGGGACCATAAGACTGCACTAGGAATGATTCCTTTTCAGTGGAGAAACTGAACGGAACTAGGTTAGGGTCCTAGTGTAATGTGAACTGTAGCTATCATTTTCCTTTCAGAGTAAATGTAAAAAACGGGCATGCATGTATCTCAAAGAAGGAAAAATGGCTGGAAAAGATAGTCCTTGAGTTACGAACGTAATCCATTCCAGAAGATGGTCGTAACTCAAGTTGGTTGTAAATCAAAGCACCATTTCCCATAGGAATGCATTGAAACACGATTAATCCATTCCGGCTGTTGTTTGGTTGTATCTCAAGGCGCCGGTTTAAAAAAGGGCAGGAAAGGAGGGAGGGAGGGAGGGAACAATGGGGAAAAGAGGAAAGAAAGAAAGTAATCACTGGGGTACACAGACCCCTCAGACAAAGGTTTGTGCTTTTAGGCACAAAAAGAGAGAGGAGAGAGAAAGAGAAGACAATGGGGGGGGGGAGAGTTTGGAGTCTAAAACTCATTTTAAACCAACACCTTTTAAACCAAACACTTTTTAAACCAAACACCTTTTAAACCAAACACCTTTTAAACCAAACACATTTTAAAACAAAAGAGAGATCACAGTACACAAACCCTAGGAGCCACAGAATAAAAAAACAACAACACCATTCTAGCAGGGACTAAAAATGCTACAACTACACACTACAAGAGCCATCAAAGCACAGAAACATAACCCTCCCAGAATCAAACAAACCCATTCCAGCAGGGACTAAAAAACACACTGCAAGACCCATCAGAAACGCGATTAATCCGTTCCAGCCGAACCCCCCCACACGAAAAAACACACTGCAAGACCCATCACAGCATAGAAACATAACCCCACCACCCAGCCCAAACCCACGCTGCAAAACCCACCCAGAACAGGCAGTTTTTAAAAAGCAGTACTTTACCAGGCAGTCTGAAGCGTCCTCCGAACGCACACTCTCTAACCGCTGGGGCGAAAGAGCTACAAAGAAGCAGCCTCTTCGCCGACCAACGGTTAGCAGTTCAAATTTCCCCGCCTTTTCCCCTGCCTTTTTTCCGGTCATAATTCAAAGCTCCGGTCGCAAGTCAAAGCAAAATTTTGCGGCTGGAGCTGGTCATAACTCAAATTGGTCGCAAGTCAAGACGTTCGTAAGTCGAGGCACCACTGTATATGGGTTTTTCTGCTTCCACAGACAGTGATCCTAAAGGCCCTGGTCATCTTTGCTGAACACAACTCAGGGCATTTGTGAGAAGGCTCTAGGTTGCAGCTTTGGACAGCCCACACTAAGAAAGTGTGTGCCTGACCATTATTTGGTACTGTATGACCATTCCTTTGTTGGCATATTGATTTTTCAGGAATGAAGATCCTGTTAGAAGAGCATTTTTTAAGGAGATGAGAGTTTGGTGATGGAATAACACATGCACCTTAGCTAAGGGAGGACAGACAGAATGGAGGGAAGGAATTGGGGGAGCGTTGGCATTGCGTTTTTGAGCACACCTTGGTTATGCAGGCCATTTTTCACACAGGTCCTAATGTGGGGAAATAGTCTGACATATGATGTGAGTATTGTGTTGTCTGCACTTAAAATCTGCTTGCATATAGGTAGATAATGTAAACACTCCAAAAACACCATAAAACTCTGGTGCTCTCTCATTTAAAAGAAACCACGTCAGGGGAGCTCTCTCAATTGCCTAAACAATTCATTTTGGGAAATGAGTAGCACATAATCCCTCTCAACTATGGAAAGCTCTGGATTTTGCTGGAACAGCAATGTGCATCAAGGAGGAAAATAACTGTTTCATGATTGTCACTGCTAATAAGTGCAACTGATCAAGACTTTTTGCCTTTTGACTGTTGTAAACAGTTCAGGAGCTTCAAACCTTCCCATCACAAGGAGCTAATACCAGACACTTGTACTTACTGAATGGCATCCTTGGAACTTGTACTTTTGATCATTTCAGGACACTTTTCATCTGATCCTGAAGAACTGGGACTGAATTCCTCCACTAGATTTTTCTTGCTCAAACTGGACTGTGTTCCAATTGAACCCAATACTGGCATGGATTTGGATTCTGAAGCAGCCAAGATTCCAGTAGGACCTAAAACTAAAACAGTAGAGCATCCACATTACTATATAGTGCCACTGTGTTAAATTAGCCCAAGGGAGTTTTGATTATTTTCATACATTAACCACTATCTGTTCGAGTATGTGCAATTTAGACTTTTCCTTTCAATCATTCTTTCAAGGTTTCCTCGCTTGAGCTATATCAATGTGCTCCTTTAGGAAAATAATTAGGGATTTAATGCTTACAACTGCTCTTAGGGCAAAAAGAAACAAGATTTTCTTCTTTTATTTACTGGCTGATGTGCCATCTTTTCAGGCAAAGCCCTCTCCAAGGTGGCTCACCCATATAATTAAAAACAAAAAATACAACTAAAACAATTCCAATAGCATCACAAAACAAAACAAAACAAAAAAAACCAATAGCTTCCAAACAATAGACATCACTGCCTTTCAAATAAAATATTTTCAAAACAAAACAAAAAGGCATAAGAAAGTGGCAGAAGAAACCTAGTCCAGCAATTCAGATAAGAACAAATAAAAACAAAAAGGTTTAAGGCCTGCTTAAAAACTACAGTAGATGAAGTGAGAAGCTTGGAAATAATTTAATAAATCAAATGAGTGACCCCACATTTGTTAAACATGTTAACAATGTATTTTTAGAAGTCTTTATTTAAATTACTAATTACTAATACTAATTATTGAATTCTGTTACCTTTGTGCCAGGGATTGGTCATTTTTGGCCATTTTAAATAATTTTATTTGATTATGTTAACACTGAAATCAAATTTGTTACAAATATATATTTTAACATGCATCTGTTGAAGTGAGGTCCAAAAATCTTATGCCAAATAAAACTACCATCTTTAAGGAGTCAAAAAACAAAACAAAACACTGTTGTTTTAATGAACACAAAAACTTAATTTCTACAAGAATTATTACCATTAGCAAATTACCTGCTGAATTAATACTAACTAGTCTTAATTAATGGCCATTCACACTAATATTTGCTGACTTCTGGATTCATATCCCCTGAAATGCAGTTCTACAAATATGGGTTAGTCACCAGAAAAGCACCCATTCTTTAATGCTCGCGCCCCTCTGAGGCTAGTCTTAAGGCCCAGGGACATTTGTATGGTTATAGGTGGTCTTTCAAATAAACTGGCCCCAAACCAGTTTATTAGGACTTTAAAAGTCATTCACCTTAGAAATAATTTTCTTGATTGTCAACAACATCTTATTACCATTCAGGTTCCATGACACCTCTTATTGTGACTAGGAAACCCAGGTGTTAATTTATGTGCTTATCTTATGAACTAACTGGAGAGAGGATATATTGGCTGAAAAGATCACAATGGCTTTAGTGTCAGTGTCTGAACATCATAACAGATGGGTGTCTGATCTGGCTTCACTGAACAATACTGGAGATGTTGGAGTGGAGCTATTAAGAGAACATGGATCATCTGGAAAGACAATCAGAGCTCCCCCTGTTAATGAGAACTGAACTTCTAACGGTTTCAAAAGGAAGGCAATTAGGCCTTTGGAACAATACTGAAGAACCAACATAATTCAGCTGTAGGACCTGAAAAGATCATGATAACTTACTGCTACTGTCTTGATCAGTTGTCACCTTTCTGAGACGTAGAATTCTTTCTAATTCTGTTTCATTATTGTATGTATCAAGGGATTTTAGGCTTCTTGAACTTGCAGATGTGTTCAGTGTTTCCTGAAATATGGCATGTTAATGAAAAGATCAAGAACATGACAGTCAAGGAAAGTTGCTATGATCATTAACCAAATATTTCTTTATCACATGCAGTTTGGTCTGCATTGTACATGGGCTGTCCTTCAAATTTATTCAGAATCTCCAGTAAGTTCATACTAGTGACTAGAAATGGTCTTGCAGTAGTCTGCCAGCTGTTGTTTTTTTAATCTCCACTTTCAGCTTGTTTCTGGGCACAGGTTAAAATGATCCACAAAGGCCTAAATGGATTGGGTGAAAGGCTTCCAACTCCAATATGAACTTGCCCATTTGTCAAGGTCTGTATTGGAGAGAACTCCTCTGGGTACCCTGCCTTGAAATGTTTAGGTGGATGGCAACTGGAAGTAGGGCCTTCTTGGTGGTGGTGCCCCACTGTGTTCTGCCCAGAAACAACTAGCTGCTAACTTATTATTTGTTTTAGATAAACACCCACATCCAGCCATTACAAAGCTATAATAGATGTAATAGGTGGCCTCCTAGCAAGGCCTTCAGTGCTCCATTTAATGAGGATTTCAAGGCCTCAACAAGCATCAAATCACTATCACACTCCATGTGCAATTTTTCCTTAACCAGGTATGCTCCAGATAATTGGGACTATGTATCCTATAATTCCTGGTCAGAGGATATGTGGCTTAGGGCTGATGGGAGTTGCAGTCCACAGCATCTGGAGGGGACTCAGGCTAAGGAAGATTGGTACAATCTGTGATAAAGATGGACTGTGTAAGAGATCAATAGCACAAACAGCCTATAAGCCCTTAAGAAATTCTCTAGAGCCCATCTTCTCAAGGTCTTAGAATGACTGTGATTCCATGATATTCAATAAATTGTTTAACGCCCTCTCCGTCGCAGAACCCGCCCGGCGCCCTGGTTTAACCAGGAGCTCCGAGCGCTGAAGCGACACAGGAGAAGGCTAGAGCGTAGGTGGAGGAAGGACACGACGGATTATAATTGGATAGCTGTCAGGGTCGCAACTAACCTTTACCTGGTTAAGGTAAAGGCTGCTTGTCGAACTTACTTCGCTAACCAGATAAGTGAAGCGTCCAACCAACAGGCGGAGTTATTCCGTATAGTGCGCGACCTATCCGGAACTGGTCCGGGTGATAGGCCTCCCCCTAGTTTCTCACCTGACCAGTTTGCAGCCTTTTTTAAATCTAAAGTGGAGGCCATCTGCCGGGACCTCTCTCTTTTTTTGAATACAGTGAGTCGAGCAGAGATGTCCAGCACTCCGTCTTGCCCGGTAACCCTTGACACCTTTCAGCCTGTCACGCCTGATTCTGTGGCCAAGGTCCTTGATCGCTGTCGAGCCACCACCTCCTCCCTTGACCCTTGCCCGGCCTGGCTAATCAAAGCAGCCAGGCCGATAACAACCGAATGGGCCACCGCAATAATAAATGGGTCTTTCCTTGAGGGCAGGTTTCCTTCTGCCCTCAAGGAAACACTCATTAGGCCCATAAGAAAGAAACCTAGTTTGGCGGCGGACGAAATTGGCAATTATAGGCCCGTCGCCAATGTTTCTTTCATGAGCAAAGTGGTGGAGAGGGTGGTGGCCGACCAGCTTCAAGCTCTCTTGGAAGAAACGGATGCCCTGGACCTGTTTCAGTCGGGCTTCAGGCCGCGCCACGGAACAGAGACGGTATTGGTCGCCCTGTACGATGACCTATTGAGGGAGGCTGACAGGGGAAAAACTTCTCTGTTAGTCCTTCTCGACATCTCGGCGGCCTTTGATACCGTCGACCACGGTATCCTCCTGGGGAGGCTCTCCAAGTTGGGAATTGGTGGCCTGGCGTTTGCCTGGCTCCGTTCCTTCTTGGAGGACCGTCCCCAGAGAGTACAGGTTGGGGAGAGTGTCTCGGCCCCATGGAGTCTCAATTGTGGGGTTCCACAGGGGTCGATTATCTCCCCAATGCTGTTTAATATCTTCATGAGGCCGCTGGGTGGGGTCATCAGGGGATGTGGGGCATCGTGTCATCAGTATGCGGATGACACCCAGCTCTACATCTCCTTTCCACCAACTGCAGGTGATGCCGTCCTGTCCCTTCAGCGCTGTCTGGGGACTGTACTGGAATGGATGCAGGAGAATGGGCTGAGGCTGAACCCGGACAAGACGGAGGTCTTGAGGGTGGGCGCCCCCACTGTAGGCAGCTTGGGTGACTCCCTCTCGTTTGGGGGTGTGGCCCTGGCCGCAAAGAGTGGGGTTCGCAGTCTGGGGATCCATCTGGACCCGGCGCTCTCCATGAAGACTCAGGTGGCGTCGGTGGTCCGCACCGCCTTTTTTCACCTCTGGCGGATAGCCCGGCTGCGACCCTATCTCGATGTGGGGGCGCTCACCACCTTGGTCCAAGCGCTCGTAATCTCAAGATTAGACCACTGTAACGCGCTCTACGTGGGGCTGCCTTTGAGGCTGACGCGGAAACTCCAAGTGGTGCAGAATGCAGCGGCCAGACTCCTAAGTGGAGTGAGAAGACACCATCATATCTCCCCTACCCTGGCCGCGCTGCATTGGCTGCCCATTCGGTTCCGCGTTGACTTCAAAGTTTTGATGCTTACGTTTAAAGCCCTAAACGGTTTAGGACCTCGATACTTGTCAGAACGCTTACTCCCACCTAGTTCTACCCGTGTCACTCGCGTGAGTCAGGAGGTGAGGTTGAGGAGCCTGACGCCGAGGGAGGTCCGGAAGGAAAAAACAAGAAACCGGGCCTTCTCAGCGGTGGCTCCTCGCCTCTGGAACAGCTTACCTCCTGAGATTCGCGCAGCTCCCTCGCTGGGTATTTTCAAGAAACAACTGAAAACATGGATGTTTAGGCAGGCCTTCCCCCTTTCCAGTTAACTCCTAATTACTCTTTTTTCTTTTTCTACTACAATATACCTTGTTTCTTGCCATCTTTGAGAAAAAACTTTATTTCTTTTTATTTATGCAAATTATGTTATGTGGTATGTTATATGTTTAATTGTTTTATAGTGTGTGTTGTAAGCCACCTAGAGTGGTCACAATCGACCAGATAGGCGGGGTATAAATGAAATAAATAAGTAAATAAATAAATAAATAAATAAATAAATAAATCTTTCCACCTTTTAGAATATAGTTCTATTTAGCCTGGAAATGTGTAGGGCAGGGGTTCCCAAAGTGTGCACAGCGGTGCCCTGTGGCCCCCAGGGCATCCTGGGGCATCGCCAAACCGAGCCAAATCTCCTTTCTGTTTCTTCACCAAGCCACCAGCAGTGCTACTGTTGCTGCTCCTCCTCCAGCTCTGGCTCCAGCTCCTTTGCCTCCATGTTTGCCCCATGACCCTCCCCACTCCTCCTGCTCTGCCGCTGCTGCCACCACTCAAGGGAGCTGCGAGGAAAAAGTTTGGGAACCACTAGTGTAGTGCTTAAAATGTGGCAAGGAAGGGTGTCCCACAGACTTTCATGTGTTCAGCATGACATTCTGCATAGGCATTTTATGCAGATTTAACTGACTATTTTTACAGCATTTCTGTGATTTGAATTCTGTGACCACACAAACTCTGTAAGTGCGTTCAGTTGAATGCACTTACAGTAGCTATGCAGAGGTTCCTGCTGAATACAAAAAGGTCTGTATGGCTTTTGAAGAGGGGAAATGTTGGTGAGGAACTTAACAACACTACTATCTCTTGAGTCCTAAATATTTTCAGGCTGAACACCGGAATAGGTGTTCACCTTTAGTCCTCTCTCTCATGGAACTGGTGCAGAGACAACATAAACTGTCTTTCTTATCCTGCATATGTTTAACCTGGATTCTGCCCCCACTCCTTTTAGAAATGACTATTAGGAAGAAAATGCAGCACATAATTCTTAAAATTGGCACATCCTGAAAACCTTCAGCAAAACAGCATTTAATTTCCTATGTTTCCTCCAATTAAGTTAAATCCTGCATTTTGTTAGTGTTCTGAATTTAACAGAGCAGTCATATTATTAACAAGGAACTCCTAGCTATTGTGCTCATGCTACGGATCTAGTAGCAAAGCTTGTTTTACATCAAGCGTGAAATGGAACAAATTAGTATCACTTTGTTTACCACAATTATATGGAGGCCTACATGAAATGCATAATTAGCACAGTAACAATATGCATATAAGTATTTAGCTTTACCTACCAACCCTATTTTTCCTGTCTCGCTGTGCTAATAACTAGCTTTGCTAACACACCATAAGTTGGTTTTATAAAGTATTTCTTTTCGTTCTAATGGAGAAAAGATTTATAAGGAGTAAGAGTCTATTATTGCAGGAACTGAGGCTCTTATTCAAGTCTTTGGCTGAGAGCGTTGGAATAAAAGAAGGCAATCATGCTCTGTTCTCTAAAAAAAAAAAATAATATGAGCTCACAGTATTAAATAATAACAATATCACAAACTTTCTGAATGTCCATCTACATCCATCTATCTCCATTCCTACAGATATTATTTTTTTTGAACCATAAATGCTTTGAAAAATTGTCTAGTATCAGGTGGTTGTTTTTCTTCTTACCAGAATTCCCTTTAGCTCCTTCACTGCATTCTCTGTGGGTTTGGGCAGTTCTGGCTGTAATTAAAAAACACTTATCTATAAAACCTGATTTTGTAAATGTTGAATAATGTATTCAAGAGCATACACTAGGAAAACCACATTCTGTTGGAAAAATCAAAAGTAGTGGCGTTCTGCAACAAAGACTTTGTTCTGAAGTACACTTGACTGGAGTAATAGAAAGTGGATGAATCTTAACAGTTTTGGAGACTTTAAAAATACTCCCCTCCATTTCTGCTAAGAAGACCTCTGCAAACAGTAGAGTGTGTTGCTCCATCAGGCCTCCAGTGAGCCTCCTTCAATTCCCATGTAATGACCAATGGTCATTCTTAGACTACAAATATTTCCACTACTTCCTGTGCTGGTGAACGGGTTCTGCCTCCAACAGCATCATGGGCTGTCCTGTTCCTTATTCAAAATGAGGACCTGACTCTAACCCCAAGGATTCTGATATAAGAAAGAGAGAAAAAACTCAGGCACAGAATCAGCGGTACACTTCTATTCAATTTTGAATATGAAGAAACATATCTAAATCTACAGAGCTGTGTTAGAAGATGCCTGCCATTCTGCTGGAATACAGGGACAGGGCAGAAATTTTGTGAGCAACGTCACAAAAATGCTTCAGTTTCAACACAAATCCACCCGCCCTTCTGTATATAAATGACAAACCTTTGTCTTGGAACGATTGGACTGATTAACAGGTCTAAGGTGAACACCCTTTTTAATTCTATCCATCATTTCTTCCACAGCTTGTCTTTTCAGATCTGTTACTTCTCCTGTTTCCAAACAAAGAAATAAATCAAATTAAAATTATGTCATGGTTATTTAAACAAAGCACACTCGATACTCAATTTCTGGTTAATCTGACAGACTGTGAGAGAGGACACTAGGAAATTTTAAAGGTGGGTATACTGAGTATTGCATACCATTGAAAATGCTTCCAGTTTTTGACTGCATGTTCCTAACAGGGATTCCTAACTTGTCATCACTACTAGTTCTAGCAGCTGGTGAGACAAGTGCAGATGGAGGGGCAGAGGTGATGTCAGGATCACAGGCTTCTGAAACAGTGCCCACCGGAGTCCCTCAGTCTCCTCCTCCCCCACATTAGATGTGTATTGAACTTGAAGGGGAGTTCCCACCAACCACAATACAGTTTTGCAGAGGAGAGATTTGCTGGGAATGGGGGCTGGGGGAAACCCTTCCTTGAATATGGTGGAGCCTCATGGTATGGATATTAAAGGCAATGTCTGATGCTCATTCTCTTTCCCAACCACAAAAGCAGCAGCATTGCTGCTACCCTAGATGACATTGTCAGTCTGAGTGCTGATGCCATCGTTGGTGGTCCATTGACTCTTTGGGAGAAAAGTGCCTTCACCATCTTTTTTGGACCCTTGCCCTGGCCGGATTGCAGAAGGACTTCACTGGAACATGTCTGAAGTTCATTCCTATCTGTCCACCTTGAGCCAGAGGCTTCTCTGCCACCTCCTTGCCACAGAGACAACCCCCCCCCCCATGCTGCTGCCTGCTGCTCTTTCAGTGTCAGTGCTGACCAAGGCAGCTGGGTGACAGATTTTGTTTGGGGGGGCTCATTATAGCAGTTGTAGACTGTCTTTTTCCTCTCCCTCTCCTGTTCTTCTCAGTAGAAGCTGCTGCAGTGGTTGCAAGCAACATTTCTGCAGCCTTCCCCAAGTGCCTACTTCTATCACACCCACATTTCATACTGCCTGCAGGCTCTATCCAAAGAAGAACAGTATCTAATTCTGCTACAGCAGAACACAAACCCTTCCAATGAAAATCACACACATGCGCGCACACAGAGACACATAATGTATTAATTTAATATATCTGTTTATGTATAACAAAATCTTATTCCACTGCCTGATATACCCCAAAGGGCCTAACTATATTATGTAAACAATATATAGTGAGATGCAAAAGTTGAGGGATCAGCATTTGACAGAGGAGAAACATAGACCACAAAGCCCATTTTGCATGCAATTTAAAAAAAAAAACACAAGTAAGCTGCTGTGGAGGGAATCAGAGAGATTGACAGCTCCCTTGGTAGTCATTTAAGAATGGCCTGGTGACTACATGTGCCATGTTGTGGACCCAAAATAAACAGTCTCCTGCTGGAGCTCCCATGTGCTATTATAACAACAGGTAGTTATGATGAGAAACCTAATCCTCTTTCTATATATTGCTCCATGATAAGGTAACAATTCAGGAGGCAAAAGCAATACAATATGCAGCTACAGACACATGTCATGAGCATTTCAAAACAGACCTACTCTTTTGGTGCATGTGTGCATGCATGAATTTTTGTAACACCACCACAGATATTTTCACTGGCAGGAAAAAAAAAAAAACCCTCAGCTTGTTTCTGCTTAATCTGGCTTGCAGCCAAATGATACAGTTCTTAAAATGGCAGGTTTGATCATTTAACAGAAATGCATAGAAGGCACAGATAGCAGGCGACTGCTCTGACAAAAATGATTCATTTTACTGGCAAGACAATGGGCCGTACCTGATTCATGCAGAGATGGTATCTTTTCTTTCTTGGTCATGATGCTGTTTGGATGAGATTTCTTACGAATCATTGACATGAGGGACCTTTCACAAAGTGAAGATGGAGAGATTGTCACTCAACTTGCTCTTGAACGTGACATCTGTCCTTTCAGAACAAGCTTCAGGGCCTTCAATTGCCTCTACTCCCCTTGAGGGGAGGATATCAACCTTTCTAGGATCGGGGCCTGTTTCTACGACACACATTGTGAAAAGGGCCAGCATTAACTGACAGACAGCAAACAGTCTTACTGAGAAGAGTGTTCGAACACTGCCAGGCAGAGACAGAAATGTCACACCTCCTAAAAATACACCCAACGTATTATTTATTTTGTGACTGCTGTTGAAAGGTATAGTACAAAACACCCAAGATCTGAATATTAAAGGTAACGTGGCACTGTGACATGTGTGACAAAATAAAGCCTTCGTACACAATAAAAAATTGAAGGGTTCGAAATGTTAACATCATGCATTACTCTCCAGAGAACAATGTTGCCCAGCAGGGTGCTTCTATATTGTCCCTTCGTTTCTACAGTATGTATTTGCTAGAATAGGTCTACTGGTAAACAAACAACATGAGAACAAAATAAAAACTCTCACAGTATCTATGCTTTCTGTTCAATTGAGAAAGCATGATATTAACTTTAAACAGGCACTGCCAAGTCAATATGTGCCCAGACAGGAGATGTTTATTGTAATTCCCTTCTTTTCTTTTCAGAAATGCTTTTAAAATGTGTAAAAGTGCATGGGGGAAGTTATGATTATGTGTATGTACTGGGACACCTTGAGCACCTTTTTGACTGCTAAATACTAGCAAATTCGATCCCAAAACAAACACAACTGTCACCAGTGTTTTAGAGGATAAGAACATTTTAGAAGGGCAAGAACTCTTCCAAAAACATAAAAGCTACTGCATGGGACACATTGCATGCTGATTAAATTGAAACTGACCAATTTTTGTCCCTCACATTAAACAATCAAGCAAAGAGTGTTCCCACTCTCTTTTATCCTCTGCATGATGCTCCTACAAGACCTGATGCACTAACAGTGTGATATTTGTTCCATATATAAGGCATGCCATACTTCTGACTTCAAAATAATGAATTCCCTCTCCCTGCCTCATAGTAAAAGCAGCCAAAAGTTAACACGCAGCCAACACAGTACAGAAGACATAATTTTCTTAACTGGTTTTGTTTTTTTAATACAAGTTCTTCCAACCTTGGAAATACTTCCACAAAACTGAGTAGTCCAATTCCTCACATATACCAACATAATTTGTAGAACATCAGCTTGAATGGTAAATGATGATGGTGATTTTAAAACTACAACCAGTTCTCTTCTGGTTTGCAACATCTACTTTAGTAAGGTACCTGGACACAATTCTTATTTCTTCGGTCAGCAAAGAAGCCTGATTCTCCTTAGCAAATGCTTATGAGTAGAGGCTTGCACATACTGTGCCTTATGTGTTATTTGCAGGAAATATTACCTGTATGGAACTATTTCACAATTTGGTTTGTAGAGAAAGAACTGGTCAACCAGCTTTTTGCTGCGTCCTAACTTGGAGGTATTTACATTATTATGGAACAACTGATTGGTTCAAAATTGGAAAAGGAGTACGACAAGGCTGTATATTGTCTCCCTGCTTATTTAACTTATATGCAGAATACATCATGCGAAAGGCTGGACTGGATGAATCCCAAAACGGAATTAAGATTGCTGGAAGAAATATCAACAACCTCAGATATGCAGATGATATCACTCTGATGGCAGAAAGTGAGGAGGAATTAAAGAACCTCTTAATGAGGGTGAAAGAGGAGAGTGCAAAAAAAAAAATGGTCTGAAGCTCAGCATCAAAAAAACTAAGATCATGGCCACTGGTCCCATCACCTCCTGGCAAATAGAAGGGGAAGATATGGAGGCAGTGACAGATTTTACTTTCTTGGGCTCCATGATCACTGCAGATGGTGACAGCAGCCACGAAATTCAAAGACGCCTGCTTCTTGGGAGGAAAACGATGACAAACCTAGACAGCATCTTAAAAAGCAGAGACATCACCTTGCTGACAAAGGTCCGCATAGTCAAAGCTATGGTTTTTCCTGTAGCGATGTATGGAAGTGAGAGCTGGACCATAAAGAAGGCTGACCGCCGAAGAATTGATGCTTTTGAACTGTGGTGCTGGAGGAGACTCTTGAGAGTCCCCTGGACTGCAAAGAGAACAAACCTATCCATTTTGAAGGAAATCAACCCTGAGTGCTCACTGGAAGGACAGATCCTGAAGCTGAGGCTCCAATACTTTGGCCATCTCATGAGAAGAGAAGCCTCCCTGGAAAAGACCCTGATGTTGAGAAAGTGTGAAGGCAAGAGGAGAACGGGACAACAGAGGACGAGATGGATGGACAGTGTCATTGAAGCTACCAACGTCAATTTGACCAAACTCCGGGAGGCAGTGGAAGACAGGAGGGCCTGGCGTGCTCTGGTCCATGGGGTCACGAAGAGTCGGACACGACTTAACGACTAAACAACAACAACATTATTATGTCATTAGCAACCTATGTGGCATATGGCAAAGGGCTTCTAAGCCTGTTTTGCCTCCCACAACATTCTATTATTGCATCTATTATAAGGCACAAATGCAAGTAAGCTAAGTGATTGTTTGGACAATTCTGATCTCTTAGTCAGTTACAGTAAAATCGGGTTAACAGTAGGAAACAACAGGATCCCTATAATGGATAACTTTTTTTTTCAAGGAGTTGCTTCCCTTTGTTTGCTGTATAACAACTGTAAATTAGAAGGAATTGATTCTATTATGCTACAATTTAACTGACTTGATTTTTGACACAGTGGGCCTATTACAATACTTAACTAGCATTTCCTTGTGGATGGAGAAGAATAAGCAAAGTTTATTTTGGTCTTCTTCACTGTACAGCTAGCTACGTGATCTAAGAACAGAGAAACTAAAAAAGTGTGTAAAAGTGGAAACATAATGTCAGCACTTCCCATGGAAGAACGAAAGGACACATTTTTATATGAAAGAAAAATACTGGAACATCAGTCATGGAAAGACCCAGAATTATTTAACAAGTGGTGAAATGTATATAAAAGAATGGTTAAAAAGGTGTCCAAGGCAACTTGTGGTCTGAATGGGGTTGCCTTGGGTTGAGACCCATCACACCATGGGTATTTATTGTTAGATGTTCGAAAGGACAATAAAAGACCACTATTAAGTTGGAGGGAGGGGTAGTGGGGAAATAACCTGTTTCTTCCACCATCCTCAATACCTCCTTTATTCTAATCAGATACTTATCCAGCTAGAAGTCAAATCTTTTCAAACTTCCATCTCACTACCAGGCAAAGGAGACACCATGTAAGAGTTACATTTTATGTTATTCGTTTAATATTCACAGAGTTCAGAACAAATCCTCCCCAAGGGTGCACCATTTGTTGCAGAATTTATATAGAAGTAGACCCATAACAAGGTCTTTGTATGATATTGTTGCCCAGATAATAGTAAATGCTGTCCCCAAATGTCAACCAATTGTATATATTCTGGGCCCTGGACAATAAAATATTCCCCAAATTATACTGATTTCTGACAATAAGGTATCTTTTCTGTCCCACTCAGTATATTTTGGGATAAAGAAAATATCCTCAGGGCTTTTTTAAAAAATAAAGTCAGGCTCAGAGGAACAGATTTGGTCTGGGACATTTTACTGTCCTGAGGCACACTGGAATTTCTATTGGGGAAATGTTCCCCAGTATTGGGGAAATTTTTCTGTTTGTTTCTAGGTGTGAATTAATCAGCAGATTAAAACTAGATTTTAGAATTCATCAGCAAGTTATACAAGTATGGTCCTGAGATATTCATCACTATATTCTGTATTTCTTCACATAAAAATGCTGAAAAGTTTTAGAGCTGGAATATTCTAGATTACATTTGAAATGTTGTATAAAATGAGCTGACAACTATAAACAAAAAATTACTTTTTAAGGTAGTATATATGACTTGAGTGTTGAAAAAACCCACACATATGGCACTCCATCTGAGCTTTAGATCATGTATGAATATTATTCTGTGTTAAGCACTTCATAGGTTTAAAATGGATTATACCCCTGCTTGGCTTTGGAATACCACAGAAAGGCTTTTAAAAGATATAGTACTGAGCACACTGGGGCATGGCGTGGAAAGAATTAACTGAGTAACTGTTCTCTTCAAATAGACCTAAATTGCAAAGATTAAGGAAGTCACATGAGGTAAATGAAAGAATAAATAGTAGACTTACAAACAAGGCTATTTAGAAATTGTAGTAATCAGATGCTACATGGTAGGCTAAGTTAAAAAGCATATGTAGTTACATTACTAGCTGGTAAATTTATTGAAAAATGGATTTTGTTCATAATGTTTGGAAAAATAAATTGAATTTTCCTTTATGCTTTCATTTTTTTCTGTTATAAAATAAAGTGCTGTTTGGAGTTTAGTATATTTCATTTAGACAAAAATGAAAAAAATAATCTATTCATCTGTGAGATCACTATGAGTACATTTCAGAGTAGAAAAATGAAAAGGTTAAAAAACTGCCTTACTTTAGTAATTGATCATGATTTTTCATCACCATGAATCCCTTGACTTTGAAAAAAATAATAAGTTTTGTCTCACCTTAACAAATCACAAGTTTTATCTGGCAAAAGATTTCATGGACTTGCAGTCCACTTGAGATGCATCTAAAGAACCAGGCTGCAGTCCCTGAATGGTTTGGCCAAATACAAATTACAGGACTTCGAAGTGCCATAAGATCACTTGTGTTTGTGGCAACAGAATAATACAGCTATGCCATGAAATCCCTCCACCTTGGCATATGTTTGGCAGAACTCAGGGGAGAAACTGGTTTGGGCTCCGTTGGTCTTTGAAGCACATTGTAGATATCAAGAGAGACTTCCCCTCATTTGCATTTAGCAGGGTCGAGTCTGTTTCGTCTGCCATAGTGGGGGACATTTGCCCTTCAAATTTCTGACAAGGGCAACAAAAGTAGGATTTCTATAACAACTATTCAGCAAATTGAAACATCAGAATGTTATGTAGAAAGATCTATTAGTGCAAATCTTGTAATTAGATTTCAGGTTACGAAAACATTTTCAGTTTATACTGAATGAAAAATACACACAGCTAACAATTATTAATTTCCAGTGGTTATGCTGGTAGAGTCACACAACATCTTTAAATTCTTGAAAATCTATGTCATAATTTTCATGCTTTAGGGCAAGAAGTTAATACCAAACTTCTTGATGGCAGTTTTTCATTCATTCATTCATTCATTCATTCATTCGATTTGTATACTGCCCCATGAGTGTGAAGCACTATTCTGGGTGGTTTACAGCAAAATAATAAAACAAGGTAAACAATACAATTAAAAATAAAGCTAATGAACAAATAAGACCAGATGCAACAAGAAGTATACATTCAAAATATATATTCATCCTAAAATAATCTATGCATTATCAATGGCATGTACTGATTCCATATTAGTGATGTAGTAAATTAAACTGTGAAAACTACATATAATCTACAGATCTATATTTGACATTTAGTTCACCTAAACACTTCATGATATTACTCTAATTGACTGATCTATGTTACACTCTGTATGACATGCTACAATATGACTAGGGAACCTGCAACCCTCCATATGTTGATATACTACTACTCCCATTATCCCCTTCATTGGCCAGGCTGCCTGGTGCTGATGGGAAATGAAGTCAAGTGACAGCAGGTCTTCCCCGCCACTTGCTCCTGTGAAAGGAGGTTATGCTATTTTGTAGACAAGTCCCTATGTAATCGAATATTGACTACTGAGGTATTAAATCTGCACTTTGTCAAAGATACACTCATGGGATTCTACTGTGCATCTTTTGTAGTTAGTAAGACATAGCTTATTGCCTATTTTATCAGCTAGAACAAAAATTGGAGATAAAACCAAACATGGAGTGGGTGTATAAGAATAGTAGATGTTGCCTTATGCCGAGTCAGATCATTGGTCCATCTACTCTAATATGGTCTGACTGGCAGCAATGGATCTCCAGGGTTCTTTCTTAGCAGTACTGGAGATCTTTTCTGTTTTCCTGATGGGAATACAACACTCCCATCCTAGTACTAACCAGGCCCAACAGTGCTTGGCTTCCAAAACCAGGTGAAATTGGTGTGGTTATTTTTAATTGTAATCCTAGGTTCTGTATGTTTTGTTAATGAATTCTAAATTTTTGGTTAATTATAGCAATGTGTTCTGATTGGATTTAATGGAATGCTGGATAATCATACCTTACCCAAATATCACTATCTGCATCCTCACAGGGAGGCAAAAATTGACCTTAACCCTGCTGAGGAGCTGTCTGGGCAGAGATAGGGAGCTTGCCAGATGTAACTCAATACTCCACTTAGAGCTCTCTCCCATAAAATAACTTCTGCTGTTTACTTCAGTTACGTGATGGCACACCCTGATCCTTTCACTGTTTGGCAACAGATCTAAAGACTTCCATGAACTTTAATTTATTTAGTGACCACTTGGAGTGTCAAAGTAAGGAAATGGAGAAGAGCTCTCCCAGTTTACCCCAATTAAATGCACATCTGCAGCTTCATTGCAGGAGTTTGTCCAAACAGCACAGATTCGGAATAACCTTCTGAATAAATGAATTTGGATCTGATATGAAGACTGCAATTCTTACAAACCATAACAGAAGAAATTCTAACCTTTAAAAAAAAAATTAAGAGTGGAAAAAATTGAGACTAGTCACTACAACACTCATTCTTTGTCAACCCAATAAAATGATTCTGGCACGCTTGTGTCATCTGAAAACTCAATGCCCAGGAAAAAAAGGCTAGCAGCTGTAGCAGAATGCAATCTAATGCCCTTCAGAAGTTTTGGACTACAACCCCTCTCATTCCTGACCATTGGTCATGGGAAGATGGGAGTTGAAGTCAAAACATCTACTGGAAGCCATCCTGCCTGCTCTCCCACTGGCTTGTTCCATGTTTATTGAATGTCATCTTGTGTCTGAATCTTACACTTGCTGATCCTCGGTACACCTACAGAAGCAAATACTTCTATCTGAGCCAGTTATTGGCAACTTGTGGCTCTCCCATCTGGACAATAGCGAAAGATGAGGGAAACCACACTCCAACAAAATCTGAAGGCAATCTTGCCCATCCCAACCTAAGCATAGAGCCTAAAGTTGCAGTATGGAATGTACTTGCCTGATTGGATTGGGAGGTGGAGGAAGTGGAGGTGGCAGTGGTGGAGGCGGGGGTGGAAGTGGGTTTTCTGATTGTTGTATTCTTTTTTGAAGTTCATCAACTGTACAAAAGACATAAATGAATCCTCAGTTAAAACTCTCTTGCACCTATGTGTCTTAGAAGAATGCATAAAATAGTGGGAAAATGGTGAACAGAAAGCAAAACAGAAAGTAGATAAAATAGAAAATAATGCCTTTGAAATATACACTGATTCACTAGCCAATGGACTATGGTGATTTAACACTGGCTGACAATTTCTTTTCTTTGGTGATTTTCCAGCTGCTTTCTTTCTCTTGTAGCTGCCCTCACCTCTTGTGGAGACATCCAGTTCTTTGAGGCATATTCACTTATGTACTAACAATAAGGAGGGATAAAAACAGATTTCCCACAACCAGGCTTCTTTTATTTGGGGTCAGGAGCTCATGTTAGTTTTTACTTCCTATCAACCTACATTTGTGGGCTTGTCTATCTTAAAGCAACTCAGAATGACAACATAAGCAACTTGGACCTTGGAGATAAATCTGGAACACCCAACAGAATATCAAGCAGAAGAACCAGGTTTTGCTCTTCAAACTAAGTGTCTCTGCACTGATTACTGGGTTTGTTTCCTTGTCTTTCTCAAGAATATGCTTTTGTGGACATACTACCACTTCAAAATCCCTGAAGAATCATTAGTTGGTTCTTCCTTCTCACTTTTTGATACTGTAAACAACCATTATTTTTCATGTTCTGGTAATAGTTAAAAGCAACAGCCATTAAAGGACACCATCAAGATGAAATGTAGTCAATACACACACTCAGGTAATTTATTTCATGTCCTATAGTGGCCCCTGAGTGAGTCTCCTTGGTAATTTCCATAGGTTTTCCAGACCCTTTACAAGCCTGTGATTAATTTAACACACAACACGGTTAAAACAGTTTTAGGACCTTGCACAAAGGCATTAGTATGTTTTTCTTTTGACATTTTCCATCCACATAATCTAGCTGCTTTAGGATAGTTAAACAGTACTTCCCCTGCTGGTAACTGTATTTTGAATTTATTAAGAAATGGCAATCTTAGATAAAGAGTAGTAAATTACAGTTTTTAGCACTTAATAGGTGCAATGCTGTAAGCTGGTCAGGCACCATCCTGGCAAATAAGTCTTTGGTAACAACTAAATTACAGTAGTTGATCCATACTGTATGTACTCTAAGTGGTTTTGTCAGTGTTCCTGATGTCTTGCATTGCCCGATAAACTGGACAAATAATAGCCAGCAAGTCAGACAGCTTTTACAGTCAGATAGTGAGGGGTAAATGTTTAGCCTGATGTGCAGGGAATTAGCCACACAACTCCCATGGATTTTAGCCATTAACACCCATGGGAGTTGCAAAGCTAATTCCTTCTGCATAGTCCTTGACACAGCACTCACTTTCTAAAATGTCAGTCACCTAAGGGCACATAACACAAGGGGAAACAAAAAACCTTCACATCTGTAGGAGTTGTTGCTTTCTGACTCATAAGGGAAGGGCTAAATCATTTCTTAGACTAAACGAATAACTTCTGTATCTAGAATGTCTGTGTGAATCTTTGTCATCTCTCCATGATGCCTACATTTGGGAGTATTCCGATTTAGGAAAGTACAAAACAGGTTTTCCCTTTAACTGGACACTGTGGCTTTATAAATCACCACTCTAAGTGAAAACATTTCAGGTTGCATCCAAACAAAGTGAGTTCCAGTTAAGTCTCATAGAAATCAACAGGACAAGGCAGTACGTTCCACACATTTTATCAGGTGCTAAGAGTAATTATCTTAGCCTGGATTCAACCCTGTATGTCAAAACATTCTTTACCTATTAACATTCCAGGCAGAAATACAAACTGAAATACAACTTCCATAACAGAACTGCATATTATGAAGTAATATGTTAGCAGTAAACTAATAATTATGCAGTGGACATCTTCACTGGAATTCAATGACAGCACATTCAGTTTAAAGTCTGTTTAACTAACAGCAAAACTAAGATATCAGATTCATTTATACTTTTACCTGAGTGCTTCAGGTTCCTAACTTGTTCTTCAGCACTCTGACACTTTTCTTCTAATTCTTTTTTTTCTTCTTCTAAAAGTTCCAGCTGTTGTTTAAGGGACTTGATTTCCTTATGCAGGATCTCGTTAGCTAGCTGTTGCTCTAATTCTTCAACCTGTTATCAAATAAAATAAAATAAAATACAATAAAATAACATCCTCTTTTCTTCTGTCCTCCGAATTATCAAAGGAATACCCAAACCAAGTCAATAGAATGATTCTTCAAAACCCAGCATCCTGTTTCTGCCAACAGCATACCCTGGATCCTTATGGACATATATATAGCAATATACTACAATAAAAGAATATACATAACCACTATTCAGCATTTAGTAGTTCAAAGTTAAACTAACATGCTAGAAATAATGAAATGTTGATTTAATAATTTTGCTTAAAGTAAATGGGTTATACTAGGTTAGGCATTCCTGCTAATGGAACAGCTTCTGTCATTAAAATGGAAGGGGAGAATTTCTCTGTTAGCCCTTTACCCCACCTTAAATCTCTTCCAGAGGGTCCCCTAGCCCTCTCCAACATATCCTGGAAGCTTTGGTGAGAAAGAAAGAGGAAGAAGCTCCAGTAAGGCTATGAACACTCATATTACATAGGACCTCATCCAATATTCCTAGCACTCAAAGAAATTTAGGCTTCTCCTTCTCCTCTCTTTAAAAACTCAAGTGTTTCTCAGGACCTCAAGATTCACCATATTTTATAGTTCAATATAGGAAATCAGAAAACAAACATGTTTTATGAATATGAATAAATCTGCTTAATCAAGGCAGTGTTTTACACTACTCTGATAGAGGAATCTGGATTTTTTAGAATTTAAGAAACACCTTTAAAGCAGCATAGTTTGGTGGAAACATTTTGACTCTGATAGTTAAGGAACAAAGGGTGGTTTGTTAAAAAAATAAAAATAAAATACAACTCAGGTAAAATAATACCACACAGAAATAACAATGGCAGGCAAAATCTTGCTGATCTTGTTCAAGATAATTAGGCAGGAAGGTAAAGAAATATGTGGAAGCAAGACACGACTAAAATTTAGGGCCAAACCAGACATCAAGTTAACTGTAAAAATGCAAACAATCAATGAATTAATGCTGGTTGCTAAAGAATGTAAGTAGCAGTTGTGGGATGGATGAACCAAGAGTGAAACCACAGCTGGTGTAGAGGAAGCGTTTAACCCATTCCATGAGTCCAATGAAAAATGCATCTCTGAAATAAGTTTCTATCTCCTCTACTGCAACCCTTATCTAGCTCAGAAAATGCTCTCTACATGTGATGAATTAGAAACATTATTGTGTTTAAATGAAAGACAATATTCTGGGAATTCTGCAGAAGTTACAACATCTTCTCTAAAACTTTAATCTCTGCTGTTGTGCACCCTTATTTACTGGTTACAAATACTGGTTACTTGTATTACTGACAAGCAAACTATAGATGTCATGTGACAAGTTTCAAACATGTGGCATATTAGTTTCTTGTAGTATTGGTTAGTTTTTCAAATGCACAAATTCACTTGCTTTTTGAATATAATTCAGTGTTGACAGTCAATAATTGGACATGAAGAACAGTTTTAAAAATTGCTCCCCCAAAACCTGTAATGATCTCATCACTTAGCTTGTATTTAAAAAAACAAAAAAACATTTTATCAGTGATTATTTTGAACAGATATTTTCAGAAGTGAAACACCTACATTTTAAAGGAAATTAAAAACCTAAAAGAGCTTATTTTTCTTAGTTTTTTTTTACATCTTAAAGCAATGAACCACTAATGTAAGTTATTAAATGATCACTTATTTTATAAGTTATTATTGACAAACACACTTTCCCTAACCCCTGCTGTTTGCAATTGGTGAATTATAGAATATGTGGGTTGAAGTGCAGAAATACACTAAAATAAAGACCTCTTTGCCCTTTAATACACACAATTTGGACAAATTTGGAAAGCACTCCTTTCCTAGAAGCTGGCAATTACTCAACAAACATATGTACATGTCTTTTAGAAGCAATTATGCCCTTCCTTTTGCTATTCCTGAAAAAACAGAGGAATTAACATTGCTTAATCTTAACAGTCATGATTCACTTTCCATTCCAAACAGTTCAATACTTCCAGTAACACAGATTTTTAAATAATAGAAATCTGCAGTATTTACTAGAAGCCAGCCACACAATTCAGTTTAGACCCCAG
Source organism: Intellagama lesueurii (assembly GCA_037013535.1). Classification (NCBI taxonomy): domain Eukaryota; kingdom Metazoa; phylum Chordata; class Lepidosauria; order Squamata; family Agamidae; genus Intellagama; species Intellagama lesueurii. The sequence goes on along the minus strand of JBAJHW010000003.1, from coordinate 202,660,876 downwards.
TTCAGCATTTTGGAACGTGGTGTGATTCAGTCTCAAAAGATTTGCAGGCAGTGCAATTGAACACGGGTCTCGATTCTAATCTGAGATGTTAATATCCAAAAGGGTGTGCTTTCCAGTGACTATCACTAGAAAATAAACAAACAAAAATATTATATTTTAATATATAGAATTGTTTATATTATTGGGTGTAATTTCCTGAAACAGTAGCTGTACAGGGGATTATGCGTGCTATAATTGCAGGCACATGAATGCAGAGATTTTTATGCTGCATTTTTGAAGTCTGGTTTTGAAAAAGATGGACTGCCAATAATCTGTTTATTCCTTGTGAAAATGGGAGGAAATGTTCAGGCATAGCTGATTACTCTGGGAGAACCACGGGTGCTAATCTTCAGTTAAAATAGGTGCTGTGATTTTTGTTCAAGAACAGCCTTTCAGTCTGTATCCAAAATGGAACACACTTATTTGAGCTCTCTCATGGATCTTTGTTCTCACAGCCAAGCCTTGTTCTGTAAACAACAGACTGCATAGGTGTGGCCTAAGAAACAAACATAGGTGTAACAAATTCACCTTTCAAAACTAACATAAAGAATGGAACCCACTGGATGTCTAGTGTTGTTGTTTTTTTTTTGGGGGGGGGGGAGCACAATAAGCAATGCTTTCAATCTACTTTTTAGTCATACCGAAAGGGGACATCTAGGCATTCCAAGTAGGAATTTTGAATTTGCATGCCATTTTTCTATAGGCCCTAAGGCTTTCACTCGCCCCCTGAGAAATGTATTGAACAAGGTTAACAAGAAATCGTAAAAAATAAAATAAAAATGTACAGGATTTATTTTTTTCAGTGTCAACAGCAATAGATTAAAGAGTTGGTAATGGAGCAGCACAATAATGAATTACATTTTAAAAATAACTTTCGTAATTGTTTGTCATGGAAAACAAGCATGGCAACTTATGAGCCACCAATGACTTGGTACTGTATGTGCTTAACATCCCACCATTTAAATTAGAAGGTTTACTGAACTCTGGATGAGTCACTGTACGGTTCTGTAGGTCACATGCTGGGGAGAAGCAAATGAGCTCAAACACCATTAGCAATGGAACAATCATTTTCTATTTTTTAAATTCTGTACTGTACAGTGCAGTGTCTTACTACCTTGATATTGTACGAGGCAAATATTCATCATCTTGAACAGTGGGTGAAATCTCACATAGGGAGACCACTAAAATAAAAGGGACTTATTAGGCACAACTGATTTATATCCTTCTGACTTCAGATCAATATGTATGTGCTATGTAAGACTAATGTTGGCTTTAGCCCAATATGTTGGTTTGGAAGCCAAACAAAGGACAGCAGTCACTGGGAGTACAATTCTTACTTTTTGCTGGTGTTGTAACCTCTCTTCCTCCAGAATTTGGTTTAGCTTTGCATTTTCATCCAGAGCTTTCATAAGCTGTTCGTCGGCACCAGAGTTTTGCAGGAGAAGTTGGCTTTGCCGTTTCAGCTTATTTTGTTCAATAAACATCTACAGAAAATGATAACATAAATTGCACGATAGATTATTTGAACTGTATTAATCTTAGTTGTACATATGGAAATTCAATTCCATGTCAAAACAGCCAAAGTCAGCAAGCATCAGAGTACTCTATAGGCATAACAGCGTTTCTGCTATGTCCTTTGTAGGCCAGTAGTTCAGAAAGCAGCATCTATGATTTGATGTTGGACCACCTCCCAGAAACCCCAGTCAACACTGATAATGGTAAGAGATTCTGGGAATTGTAGCATTCTATTCTGGGAGCTGTAACAGGAATACCATAGATACTGAACTGGAATGTAAAGCAGAGGAAGTCCTGGAATAGAAAAACACCCCCCAAAAGGTAAGGAAGGTAAGGAAAAGCTACATCTCTAATTTTCATGCATCCCTTCAGATACAAACATTTTTACACTTTGAAAAAAAAGACATTTCTGATTCATTTTTTAAGATGTAGAAATGTGAAGTAAAGGAATCAAATAAATTTTCAATACTCTGCCCATAGAAGATACATAAGTATGTAGAATCAGATGACTACAGATGTCTGTTATATAGACATGAAGTTGCATGCAAAGTTCTTTGGCTTACATATAAAGTTCAGATAATGGGGATTTTTACTATACTGCAATAGGATTTCACATTAAGCAGTGTTTTATAGATGGTGGCTCTATATCTGAGAACTGTAACAGCAAAAATCATATACCAGGTTGTTTTTTTTGCAGCAAGTAGCTTAAGATTGTTTCTTAAATGAAAAAGAAATGCAAAATTGGGCCTAATACAGACTCATCAGAAAAGATTAGAAGGTGAGGGAATTTTGATCAATATGCTAGACACAGAACAGCTACTGCCTATTGTGCATCATATAGGATCCTTTTGTTTATGAGAGAGAAAAGTAAAGTAATTATTTAAAAATTACTGAGAAATTGATCTATATCAAAAGTGGAGATGTGTTTTAGGATTACTGTATAAGAAACAGAATGCCCCATTATTTATTGTCCCGATCTCATGCTGTTAATTTACCAGCTAAATTAACGGTAGAAATAATAGCAACAGCAGGCTGACAGATACATTCTTATTACCCCTTATATCAGAATAGTGTGTTATTAGACCAAAAAAATAATAATTTAAAAAATGAAATCAGATATCTAGGCATTTATTTATTTATTTAGACATACATATAAACATATATACAAACAACTTTCACACACTACTTTGAACATGCTTTATTCGTGATCTATTGGTATGTGATCAACAGCATTCTCTATTTTTAACACGCCTCATTGCCTGGTGTTTTAACACTGTTGAGATCGCCGGTACTGATGACATCTCCCAGTGATACAAGCCCTATTCAGTCATTTAGAATAAGGTTAATGTCATCCTATGTGGAAAGATAAATCTCAAGAGGAAATCCAGAATGGTGGAAAAGTGAGTTCAAGGATGGAGGGTCTCCATGTGAACTAGAACTTAAGATTTACAAGGGGTCTGACTAGAGATTCTCCAAGCACAGCACAGGCTGTCTTCAGAATGGATGCCTTTTCACAGGAGCAAGGCAGTAAGGGCAGGATGTAGAACTCCTGTGATCTGTTCCTCATGTATTTACACAAACCTAACACTGAAGCCCTGGATAGGCTTGTATGTATGAAATATACATAAGTGTTTGTGTGCACCCACATGCGTGTATATGTATGTATCTGCAGCCCTGAAATCACCCTAGTCAAAAAGCTATGTTACAAATCTGTGATTATTTGAATTACCATACAGTTTGAATTATAACTGGCTATTGTAAGAAGAGAAACAGACGGTGTCCTTTATTATTGAAGACTTGCCTTTGATTTTCTGAATATTGTTAGAAATTTTAGATTCCATTACAACGGAGGTCTACCTTGGCCTTTTCCCTCTAATAAGCTAAAACTTCCATTATCCTTTGCAGGTGACAGATTTAAGATTCTTCAGACAAACGTACTTGTCCCCTGACCTCACCCAATTCCTGTATGTGACAGCTGATGCTAAAGGGTATTACATTAATTATTGCTATAGAGCAGCTTTCTCCACCTCCACCCCCAAGACACAAACTAGGCAACGCATAAGAACCTTTCCATAAGTGCAGATTTTTTTTCCATTTAGAGAGACATCACATATTAATGGAACACTTATTACAAAATAACCCAAAGGGCATTAATGCATCTAAATGAAGTTATTGTGGAACTCATCTTTAATAAAGCCCATTGATATCTCTGAATCAACACCATGCAATCTCATGAGAGGAGCAAAATTCCTACACAAGGAGGTCATGGCTGCTTGGGAATTATGAGCATTTTTCTGTACTATTACAAAAAAGGGGATAATAGTATTTGACCTTTTTGCATGCAAATGTTCAGTACAGGATTTCAAAACACAATGTCTGCCAAGCACTTGCTTGGGAACCCATGATGAGAAGGGCATTCTAAGTAACCAAGATAAATATAGTAATTGCACTTTGAAAGTAAGTTGTATTATGTACATATTTGATTTTGCACAGAACCTTTACTACTTACAGATGTAGAGAAACACAGGGAAATGAGAGGCAGAGGAAGGGATCCTTCCAAGGTTTTCTTACCTATCTGTCCTCTGAGAATCCACCATGCACTGCTGGCACATTTTCAAGTCTATCCATGTAGCCATTTGCTTCCTTCAATACTACAGTTCCACATAAGGAAGTGATTTTACAATACACATGCCATAAGCACCCTGACACCTGCTGGCTTCTCTCTACTTCTTTCTTCCAACAAACACAAGAACAAATATTGTTCAACCCAGGAAGTCCCTGGGATATGACAAGTGATTTTATTACATACCGCTGTAGTCTGCTAGTTTTTTTTAACCTAGCCCATTTAAAGTTCAATGTGCAGACCCTCAAAATGCTACATATAAACTATTGAATCCTCAAATAACCATCATCACCTAAGGAGGCACAGTGGGGAATGTTTTTTGGTTTTTGTGGTTGGGGGTTGGTTTGTTGTATTTGGTTTTTGGTTGGGTTTTGGGGTTTTTGGGTTGTTTTTTGGTTGTGGGTGGTTTGGGTTTTTTTGTTTGGGTGGGTTTTGTTGTTGTTGGTTTTGGTTTTTGTTGGGTTGGGTTTTGGTTTTGTGGTTTGTTTTGTTGTTGGGGGGTGTTGTTTTGTTTTTGGTTTTGGTTGGGGTTTGGTTGGTTTGTTTTGTTGGGTTTTTTTTGCACATTTTAGTGTAAAGCTACAGATTCCAGTGCTCAAGTTCTATAGGTGGTCCTCTGTGTTGTAATAGCACACATATCATTAGCTCCACCATTGTCTCATGCTGCTACCTATATACTGCTTTTTGAAGAGAAATTTATTTATTTATTTATTTATTTATTGGAAATGTGATTCTGGGAATCACCATCCATAAAGGTAACACTCCCAAACTTTGACAAAAACAATGCTTAAGGCAGCTCCGGAAACCTATCTATTTCCTATAGAGGACATTGTTGCCAAATTACTGTGAAGCTTTGGGAACAATAATAACAAAATAACTGAGAGTTTTTGACATTTATAACTAACAGTGGAGAGTCTTTCTAATGGCCTTCAACTAGACCCTGTAGGAAAAGCGCATATTTGATTGTGTCAACACCTGACTTCATGCTTTCTCTAACACTTCAGTACAATAAAATACTCACTCCATTGGAATTAGTTCCTGAACAAAGAAGAGCCAAATGTGAAACAACAAACAGCTTAATGGACACAATTTAGAACAAACTACATCTTCTATCAGGATGAGACAAGGGGACATAATTAGTGTTCCTGAGATAGAATACCCATTAAACAAAAAACATGAAGTACAGGTTGACGAGCTTAGTTTTGGCATTGATTCTGGGGTTATTGTTCTCACTGAATAAATGACTGGCTTCCAACACATGAAACTACTTACTTATTTATTTGAAGGATACCTAAACAGACGTTCTGTGCTGTAGAAAAGGATGCCACAGTGTCATAGAAACATAGTCATGTACAGTAAAAGAGAAAGCTTTCCAAATAACAAAAATAAAAGAACACACCTGTTTTAGAGAGGTTAACCAGTATCATGGTGGATTGTTCATGAGCAGAATGGAAGCCGTGGAAGTGGCTATAGCTATTTGGTGACGTGGTGGTTGCATGCCTGCCTAATGCACCAAATGACTGTGTCCACACCCATGATTTCTCTTCCATGCACAGAAATCCAACAGACTACAAGCCATAGTTTTGCATTTATAAATAAACAGGAGGCATTATGACTTTTTCATCTGGGGGAACTGGATCAAATTAAATATCATTCATAAACAATGTACCAATACATTCCATGTTCTAATAAGTGTATTATCCTGAATAAACTGGCAGAGTGAAGCCATAATTATAAATACAGTTTCCCCAGCTGAAAGGCATTTTTAGCTTACTTTTCATTTGTTTATTATAAACACCATTCTCCACACTATTTTATGGCCAGTTCATGTACCATGCATTTTTAAAGTTTACGGCAACACTGGAAAGAGAAGCAATACCTCACCCATTGTGGAAAACCATCCTTCCCTTAGATCATTTTTGTCTGCTGCGTGAATTGTATAATCTAACTCACATACCTCTTGTGCAAAGGACTCCGCTCTCTTCCGCAAGTTTTGCTCCAGTTCAAAGTTGACCTGTAGTTCTTCATATTCTTCTACTGCCAGTACAGACACTATTTAAAGCAAAAACGAAAACACAACAAAACACACCACAACACACAGAGCAACACACAAGGATGAATAATAAGAGATTAGGAAAGAAAAATAAAACAACATGTTTTATCATACCACAAAACAGGATTATACAAATGATGGCTTTGTACACCTATAAGGATTTGAGAGAGATTATCCTCTTGTGGTTCCTGCAGGGGAAGGGGACTGGGCGAGATGACTCCTGGTGACTTATTTCAACTCTAAAACGGACTCTATGGCCAAAATCTTTGTTCATATATATATATATATATGCAAATTGCATAACTTTTGGAGATAAATTGCCAAAGTTTTTTAAAAAAATCATTCATAGCCATTTGCACACTGAGCCATACAACTCAGCATACAACTGATAATGTGTACAGTGATTTCATAACTTGGGGCAATTCACCTCCAAAAGTTACACTAGTTGTGCTACATCAGTGTAACTAGGTAGAAGGGCTTCCTTATCACCAATAGCTTCAATACTGCATTGACTAATGCACAACCATCCAAAAACATGACTTCCTTCACATTAAAGGATGGGACTCTGTCTTGTCTTTTAAAAGTTAAAAATCAGTGCAGTGTTAGCTGTAATGCTGGGAAAGGAGATCAAGAAGTAAACCATGATCTGTAAATTGTGAGAAACAGGAAAATGATGTTGAAATACAATCTTGAGATGGTTTTCAATTACTTTGGAAAGAGTGTGTAGTCCTAATTTAAAAAAAAAAACCATTTCAAACTGAACTGAAAATTATATATGATCTCCAATATATAATTATTACATTTAAAAAAATTAAAGATTGCTCTATTTTATAGATATGCTTGTGTTCATCCTTATTTTTTTCTTCAAAACAACAATAATGTATCAAATGCTTTTTTGTCATCTTCTGAGATGGAGGCAGGCTCTGTGTTTTTGTTTCAGTGATGTCACAAAGATTAACCCATGGTCACCTAAAGCAGTGGTTCTTAACCTTTGTTACTCAGGTGTTTTTGGACTGCAACTCCCAGAAGCCTTCACCACCAGCTGTGCTGGCTGGGGTTTCTGGGAGTTGCAGTTCAAAAACACCTGAGTAACAAAGGTTAAGAACCACTGACCTAAAGCAGCTTTGCATAGTTGATCTGTAAAATCAATCTTAATTCTCATTCTGGCAGGAAGAACCAGGTTTTCTTGGAGTTAGCATTGGTTTATCCCAAATCTCATATTGACGTAGAACGCATACTCTTGTCTGTCTGTCTATCTATCTATCTGAACACCAAGCACTACAGGAGTTATAATCACCCTGAAATCAGTAAGAGTGTTTATGTCCTAGCTCAGTTCACATAGCAATATACAAACAAGGCCATGGCCTTGGACTTTCATTTAAGCAACCTGAAGTGCTCATTATCCATAAAGATGAATGCAGATTAGGTTTTCCACTTCACCCATAAGTATGCATTGATAAGAATGGGGGAGAGGAATCTATTCTTTTACTTTTCTAGCCACTTAGGCTGGACAGTCAAAGGACACCAAGAGCCAACAAATATGTGCTAAATGATCTTGAGTAGGAGCCCTTGAGCAGGAGCCCTGTAGTGATCATTGCTGTATTTCTTGGATGAGGCCCCAAAGATGCTAATGTTTTGGCTAGCTTTACATTCTTTAAACACCTACAAGATTTACTGAAGTGAATGTGGACACCTGTCTACCCTGTTTCTGATTTAGTGTGTACCTCAAGGAGCCAGGGTTGATTGAAATAATTTATCATAGTACTATGGCATTATAGAGTGCACCATGCAGTGGGGAGGAGGCAAATATGGATTTTTCCCCAGATGCGCTAGCTATCAATAGACATAACCTGTGAAGTGACAGGGAATTACCCAACCTGTACCTTAAAGAAAACAGGTTTCTCCATTACTGAAAAGTATCAATATAATCATCTGAGCTCCAAAACATAATTGTACAAAAAATGTCTGAACTACCAGTTCATGAAATTGGGACAAACATTATTAGGAAATATTAGCCAGAATATACACAGGAATTGTGTACTCTCTTTTGTATTGCACCTTAATTAGGATGTGCAACAGGTAACAATAAACCCTTTAAACTGCCTTAATGAGTGCTTGCAAGCCCTTATCTCCTCACATATTTCATGCTCTAGGAATCAGTTTGCACAAAAAGGAGACAGAATGTCCAATAAATTAATAAATAATAAATAAATCTATAGTCAGAAGTATCTAGCGTTCTTTTGAAAGCATTCACTCACCAGACAGAACAAAAACACTCAAATTACCCTACGAAAGACCTTTTGCAAATACAATCTAACTATTCCTAAAATCTTTCCTGTACCCAGCTTGCCATTTATACAGTAAAAGAATCATGGTTAGGAGGAAAATGTAAATATAATGTGCTGGGCATGGTAACTATTCTTTAAAATAAGAAAATATTGGAATACCAGCAAAATATTGGAAAGCAAGAGCCAAGATCCACTCCAAACTCCAGTCCTGTCCAAAACCCTGTCCTATTCTGGCACTGCAGGATCTGCATTGGAAGCTTTGGCCTTCCATGCTCCTCTGCCTAGTCTCAGAAAAAGGAAATCATACATAACTTCCAGAAGACTAATCAACAGTGCAATAGTGCAAATCCCTACCTTTTTAATACACTGGTTTCTGTAGTACAGGTTTGGGAAACCTTGGGCCTTCCAGATCTCTTGGACATCAATGCCATCCAGCATAGCCAATGGCAAGGAATTATGGGAACTGCAGTCCAAGCATCTGGAGGCCCAAACATCCCTCACACTTACCATAGGCTTTGCACTCTCTATGACTATGTCACCTGAGCCTGGTGAATTCCTGTTCCTACTGCACTGGGGAAAGGGGAGGGACAGTGTCACTGTGCAGTAGATTCTAAGGAGGCAAGCTCTACTTTGCTTATGTCAACTATTTTGGGGGGGGGGGGGGAAGAACACTGGCAGCTCTGAACAGCTGCCATACTACATTTGGGTCCATGTTTGGTGAACAGGTCAGGGAAAAAGAAGCACATTCTTCAATTTCTGCCATGATTCAGACCTGGCAATGCCACAGATTGCAACAGTATATATATTATTTGTTTACTAAATTTATCTCCCATGCCCTCAAACACGACAATTCCTCAGGAAGCCATAGAAATAACATGAAAATACAGTATCAAACACATGTAGTATCAAAGAAAGCACTGAAAAACAGCAGCAGGAATAAAAATTGAAGAAAGCATGGCATAAATAAAACTACTTCTCCACCTGTTTAGAAAGTTAAAATGCTGGGGAGTAGTGCAATCCAAAATGAGATCCGGGAATTTCATGGGATACACTTCTAATGGGTCTGGAATGGACAGAAATCTCTTGTATTGGTACCACTGTCCTTGTACTGGCACAACTTTCTCATGCTGGCTTACCTCAGATCTTCTGGAACAACTCCCATGCTAGCTGAGAACAACTATCAGAAGAGCCAAAAAGGGTCTGGAGAAGGAGTGTGGGCAGAGCTGAGTTAGGCCAGATCCAAACCCTCTCAGCCCAGACTCACAGCCTTTATGCCAGCACAGTCCTAAATAATTTCCAACATTCCAAGACTGGGAGGTGCTTGAATTCAACACAGCCTCACCTGTCCTACTGTCAATCCAGCCTTCAGCCATCTTGGATAGTGCATATTGCACCCTTCCAAGGCTGCCTTCTGGTGCCAGAAAAAATATCACAGGGGATGAGCTTCCATTCCAAAAACAGGATGCCATTACTATTAAAACATCACCAACTTGACAAGCATGGGGTCAGGCAGATTTTTATGGGAGAAAATGATCTAACAGGTACCTGAGTCCCAGCTTTCATTAAAAGGAAGCAGTGGTACATTCAACTGACTCACAGACTCTACTGGGAGTCAGTAAAAGTGTTCAAAACCAAGCAAGGTATGGTCCTGTTGCCAAGACTCTGGTAGCAGTCTAGCAACTCTGTTTTGAGTGAACAGCAGTTTTCAAACTGTTCTCAAAAACAGTCCCGTGTATAACACTGATTTGGTGACCATCCTAATTATGTAAAAGGTCTCTGCATCATCCTGTGGCATCCCATGGCATTTGTAACAGAGCAAGAGAAGCAATCTGAGACATCTATCTAAAACGGCAGATGAATCTCAAGAGCTCACAGGAGATGACTTTATCTTTTCAGGTTGGCTTCTGCCACTTTGGTGAACCTCTTTTATACATTCTGTAAATGAAAGCATCACCTCTTGCACAGCCTTGGGCCTACAACATTTTTTACCATAACCACAGGAATTCATATGAAAGTTGTAGATCCACAATTACCCATTTCTGTTTCAGTCATATCAATTACAAGTATTTACTCTATGGACCAGAACTATTGCACTGCACTCTTTCAACCAGTATCATCAAATCAAATTTGTGAGTCTGCATGTTTGTATGCATCCAAATAGTAAGTCGATCTAGAAATGACAGCTGGGAGCAGGATTCTTCAGCAAGAGGGTGCCATTTCAAGGAGAACCTCCATGGAAACTCAAAAATGTGGACTGTCTGCCCAATCTCTGAAATGTTACTATAATTTCCCCTTGACTTTGGTTTTCAGTTCTTGGTCTTACTAGAAAGGATGTACTATGAAAACATAGCTCTCCCAATGCTGGAATTAGGAAGGCAAAGAGGAGAAGAGACTACAAAGCACATGTACATACTTCGGTTACATTTTTCCAAGACTTTTTGCTGTTGATTAACTTCTGATTTCAGGACTGTATTTTCTTCTTTCACTTTATTTACCTGGAAGAAGAGGAGGTAAACAAATAACAGAGATAGTGACCAAAATGAAAACATGTGCAATGCAATCCTATGGATGCCTACTCAAATGTCCCATGTTCAGAGGGACGGTGCAATCAGACAGCGAGAAATGATTGCATCTAATTGCACTGGAAAGGGTTGCTTTGTCAGGAGCAACCTCATTTAAAGCAATCCTTTTGTCTGTTGGGGAACTGCTCCAACCCGATCCCAATAAAGAGTAGACCTGCTGCTGAACCAAGGAGGTCCAACCTGGGCAAAGATAAGGGTCGGACTGAAGTGCTATTGCCCTTATGTCATGTGACTGCTGGGAAATAGCTCAAGCCAAACTGTGCCACAAGCTGCCCAAAATGAAAGTTATGTCCCATGTGATCACATCCTACTTCCCAACATAGGATTGCATCCTTAATGCAAGCAATTTGGCTGCAACTCTGGATAGGGAAATATTGAATTTCCAATTCAATATGTAAGCTCTCATTTTTCATTAGAAGTTGTGCTTTCACACTCCAAATGTGAAGTGTTCCAATATGGATAACTGTTCTTGCTGACATGCTACTGGCCTGTAGGAAGTCTCTAGACGCTATAGATCATTCATTTCCTAGCTAACTTCGGAAGCCAAAGAAAATTTATTGGAACATTTCACATTGATTTCAAGCACAAATTACTTCCTAATATATTTGCTCAGGATTCTAACCAGCGTTCCAGTGAAACATAACACTTTAATTCAGGAGTGGGGAAAGGTGACTGTCTTGCTATTTTGAGAGCACAATCCCTATAAGTCCTCACTGTTGCTGGCTAGAGCTGATGGGAACTATAGGTCAAAAACATCAAGAGAGCTATATTTGCACATCTTTGCTTTATTTAACAACACCCAGGAGTTAAGCAATGGCAACATATAGATTGCTACACATAGATCTTCCATACACAGGATAAGCATTATACTTTGTAGGATATGTGAGTAGGAACCAGAGGACTCACTGATATATAGCTAGTAATCTGTCTGCAGTTTTGCTAGGCCTTACATAGGTAAAAAATGCTCCTTTTCAGCTCTGCAAAACAAAGATGTTCTTATTCTACTACTAATGCTTTCTCCTCTGATTAATTATGGAGGCCAACAAACACTGTTTACGCAAAACTTCAATACTTTGATGTTCATCCTTGAAAATATCTTACTGCAATGTATTTCCTCTCCCAATTTTTAAAGAAATCCCACTGCACAACCCTGTATGTGACAGAGAATGCACTGGAGGCCGGTGTACTGTTTACTGTATATCTTGCTTAAATGCCAGCAGATAATTATTGAAAAGGAAAGAATCAGACTACAGAAAGTGTCTCACCCCAATACATTTTTAAAAGCAGCCTAGAATTCTGCTAAAACCAAGCAACATTCAAATTTTTGCCCAGTAAGCCACCATAAATTGAGGAGGAGACACCAAGAGTCCATACCACCATCACACCAATCCGTTGCTTTCCTGCCACAATACTCACTTCTACAATTGCTTCCACAAATTTGATCTTCAGGTTTTCCAGTTCAATGGCAATGGCCTTCTTTTCCTCTTGAAGAGATATCATTTGATCTCGCAGATCTACATTTTCAAGGGTGGGGTGGGGGTTCAGTTTTCATGTGAGACCACAAACACAGGCAGGAAGGATAAAAAGAAATAAGCTGGCAAAAAAGTGACGAATCCGGCATGAATGCGTTCTTAAATTATTAAGAATGCAGATGCCTTACATGCAGATACCATTACAGGTTGCTTTATCATTTACTCTGCCTTGTCTAGTCCTTTGCCTTCATTTGATTTTCATTCTAGAGACCTCCTGAACCTTAAAAGCTGACTTCTCTTTTCAGTCTGCCTGAAAAAAGACCTATTCCAAAGGGTCTATTTCTCATTTCAAACTCCCTTGCATCTAGGGATGCAAATGAGATTTTCTTGGTTTTTATTCCTCTATGAAAACTATTGCTTCTCATCTTCCAAGACTGATATTTAGAAATTGGGATATTTCTGATGCCTGCAATATGTTTCAGAGAAGAAGAAGAAAAAACACAAAGCCAGGAGTACATTTGAAAAATATGCATGACCACATAGGTGTGCATGTGAAAAGTGTGCCCAAACATGGTTTGCAGAGAGGCACTGATTTCCATTCTGGAAGGGGAAAACATTCTTGCAATCTAATACAAAACAGGGATAGAACAGTAATGTTGATGGGACTTAGAAAGACCCAACAAAAACAAGGCTGACAGGTTTTCACATGCCTTCAGGTGAAATGCAGGGTTACTATGACAAAGCTCCTACCATCCATCCACAGGTAGGTCATAAATTACAAAGTGATGATCACTGCCTAGACTGATTCTTTGCCTTCACCAAAATTAGGCCATATTGCAACAGCTCAAGGTTTTCACATTCACAGAACCACTTAGTGACAACAACAACAACAATCTATTATTTATTTTAAGTGCATATAGATTGCGTTCACAAGCCATATAGCCCTTTCAAGGTGGTTAATGCAACATATTTAACATAAATCCCAATGAACTTATTATAACACCAAATCAGTATGGAAAACTAGAAAGATATGTCATCCGAAAGAAACAATAAACCAAGCAACAATTTAAAAATTATCATTTTAAAAATCTGATCCAATCTGATTCAAATTAATTAAAACCTAATCAAAATCTACAGACCTGCTCAGAAATAAGCGGTATTCAACAGGACAAAGGTGGAAAAAAAGGGAGTGGGTTTGAAAACAAACAGGCAAATTTCTGAAAGGTTGTCAAAAAGGATTTAACATGATGGTTGTTGTGGGTTTTTCGGGCTCTTTGGCCGTGTTCTGGAGGTTTTTCTTCCTAATGTTTTGCCAGTCTCTGTGGCCGGCATCTTCAGAGGACAGGAGTCAGAACTCTGTCTGTGCTCTGGTGCAGTTTGTTTGGATAGTTGATTTAACATGACTTGAACTGCATCTCAATACAGCATTTGCTGGCAGGAAACATGCCTAATAATTTTCTCTTTGGAACTCTTTCTAAAAATTCATTTTTTAAAAAAAGAAGCTAAATTGCTCAAGTATTGCTATGAAGATCTTTTGTAAAATCAGCCTGAAAACAAAGTTATAACAACTAAAGCTATATATTTATCTGTCTAAATTGGAAATTTACTAGGTCAAAGCTGGCAAAATTCAGAAATTCTGAAAATAACCAACATAACTTATGCCAAATGTTCTGAGATTCAATGGGACCCTTCAAAGAAGGTATTTTAAATAAATAAGGGTCTCAGGTTCCATCCATCTCCCCCTCCAGTAATTATAGGGGATGATTACAGTGCAGCTTAATATTCTTCATTTGATATTCTTTATTTGTGTTCCTTGTAAAAGAAAAAAGAATAAAGGGGAGGGGCAGCTACAGCCTCAACTCCAGGCCAATGCTCACCTTTTATCACCTGCTGGCACTGCACTGAGTCACACGTACCAGGGCTACCTTCCACATCTGTAGATGACTCTTCATCATCAATGTTAATTTCTTCAGTAATAATATCTGGCCCCAGTTTTGCCATATACAACATGCTGATTCTTTTCAGGGTCTTGTTTTCCTTGTTCAGCTGCAAACATTTTTTTAAAAAAAGGAAAAGAAACAGGGTCACTGCTAAAAATACCCTTACAACATTTGTCTTTCATTTTTTAAACGGTCAGTCAAGCTTGGTGGATGGGAATAAGAGAAAGCACTCACGCTACACCTGACCTGACTCCATGGCCTCTGCTGTCACCTCTCATGACAAAGCCATGAGAGGGGACAGGCAGGCTTTTCTTGTACTGAATATGCAAGTCTTTATCTGATACTCTTGTTTTGTCTTTATACGTCCATATTTGTTTTATTAGTCAAAGATGCACAGGTGGCTGTGTTGATTCAGGGAATCTTGAGAGTTTTAGCCCTGGCATGGGATAGAGGAGGAAAAGGCAGCATCACTGAATCTTATGGCCACTGGTAGTTTGCAAGCACCAGAAGCATATAAAGATCATAAATATATAAAGCACCACGGTGTTGTCTCTGGTCATTCTGGAGGTGTTCTGGTTCCTCCTGGTATTTTTGTTGCAGATTTGAATACATCATTTGGCACTTGAGTCCACACACGGTGAAGGTATTAGTTGCTGGGTTGTTCTGGTGCCACCTGCCCACATATGTCCTACATTGTTCCCTCATGTCTCATTCCCAGCAAAGCTTGCACCCCCTTTGACCATCTTTTCCACTATCTCCACTTCTACTTCCCTCTCTCCTCCTTTCCCTCCTTGTGTTACTGTCCACAGGGCATGGAGGGAGCAGACCGACCAGCAGAAAAATATCCACAAGCAAATGTCATCAAAAGACACAAACTCACAAAATGCAAGGATCAAGACTGAGCAATACAGTATTAGGATCCATACAAGCAAACTGAAGCACTGTTAAACCCCCTTCACCCTCATCACTGAGCACAAAAGTCTGAAGTGGGCTATGTAACCACATTGGTCTGAGCTCAGTTCCTATGATTCTTCTGATCAGGAATCCCGACAAAGTTAGGTTCCTGGCCAGAGGAGATGTATAGCCATATTGAAGTGATATCTGGAGCGAGGCCTTCTATGGACATCCTAGCACATGCGACTACACTTTGTTTTTGTTTCCTTTAAAATAAAGAACTCAGGAAGAACATGGCCATTTTCCCCAAGAATTCCTCTTACTGTCACGTCTTGCACCAAGTCATCTCTATTGGTTAGAATCAAGTCAAGGATGGCCCTTAATGGTTTAAGACCTCATTATCTGTCGGGAGTGTCTCTCCCACAAAAATGCTGCCAATTTTACCCAGTCTTCTGAAGCCTCGCTGTTGTTGTTGGCCATGCCAAGAGATGTACAGTATCAACTAAAACTCAGGCCTTCTCATTGGTGGCCCTCGCACTTTGGAATGGCCTCCTCTTGGAGATCTTGCAGGCCTTCTCCCTCCAGAGTTTTAAAAAACTGTTCAAACCCACCTTTTTTAAAAGGAAGCTTTTAAATATATACTCCCCCTCATTTAGTTTAGTCTTTCACTCTGTGCTACCTGAGGCCTGCCACCATCATTTTGTGTTATCTTGTTTGTGTATTTGATTTGTTTCATTGGTTTGGGAGTTATTTATATTTACTATGTTTTGGGTAAAATGGATGGTAAGGGTTTATATTATATTATATACCACCTGAAGTAGTGCTTTCCACTAAGTAGGGCAGCATACAAACAAACAAACAAACAATTCTCTAGTTTCTTCCTCCACTCTTTAAAGGAGAAAATTATCAGCAACACAAGCCAGGAATTTCTTAAAGGGCCATATTTGGCAGAATTTGCCTCTCAACAAATACCAAGATAACTGAAATTGTGTCTTTATGAAGTTCTTGCAAATTGTTTTTCAAAAATTTCACCTGTATCTTCTCCTTGATAGGGCTGTCAGTAGAAGAGTCCAACTACAATGTTTCTTTTATATTTCACCCCAGTTATATTAATCTTATTAATTATCATATCTACTATTGTGGGCAAGAATCCCGTAGAAGAAATGGAGTAGCCCTCATAGTCAACAAAAGAGTGGGAAAAGCTGTACTGGGATACCATCTCAAAAATGATAGAATGATTTCAATACGAATCCAAGGCAGACCTTTCAACATCACAGTAATCCAAGTTTATGCACCAACCACCGATGCTGAAGAGGCTGAAATTGACCGATTCTATGAATACTTACAACACCTTCTAGAACTGACACCAAAGAAAGATATTCTTCTCATTATAGGGGACTGGAATGCTAAAGTAGGGAGTTAAGAGATAAAAGGAACAACAGGTAAGTTTGGCCTTGGAGTTCAAAACGAAGCAGGGCAAAGGCTAATAGAGTTTTGTCAAGAGAACAAGCTGGTCATCACAAACACTCTTTTCCAACAACACAAGAGGCGACTCTACACATGGACATCACCAGATGGGCAATACCGAAATCAGATTGATTATGTTCTCTGCAGCCAAAGATGGAGAAGCTCTATACAGTCAGCAAAAACAAGACCTGGAGCTGATTGTGGCTCTGATCATCAGCTTCTTATAGCAAAACTCAAGCTTAAACTGAAGAAAGTAGGAAAAACCACTCGGCTAGTCAGGTATAATCTAAACCAAATCCCTTATGGATACACAGTGGAAGTGAAGAACAGATTTAAGGAACTAGATTTGGTGGACAGAGTGCCTGAAGAACTATGGATGGAGGCTCATAACATTGTACAGGAGGCAGCAACAAAAACCATTCCAAAGAAAAGGAAATGCAAGAAAGCAAAGTGACTGTCCAACGAGGCCTTACAAATAGCAGAGAAGAGAAGGGAAACAAAATGCAAGGGAGATAGGGAAAGTTACAGAAAATTGAATGCGGACTTCCAAAGAATAGCAAGGAGAGACAAGAGGGCCTTCTTAAATGAACAGTGCAAAGAAATAGAGGAAAAGAACTGAAAGGGAAAAACCAGAGATCTGTTCAAGAAAATTGGAGATATTAAAGGAACATTTTGTGCAAAGATGGACATGATAAAGGACAAAAATGGTAGGGACGTCACAGAAGCAGAAGACATCAAGAAGAGGTGGCAAGAATACACAGAGGAATTATACCAGAAAGATCTGGATGTCCCAGACAACGCAGATAGTGTGGTTGCTGACCTGGAGCCAGGCATCCTGGAGAGTGAAGTCAAGTGGGCCTTAGAAAGCAGGCTAACAACAAGGCCAGTGGAGGTGATGGCATTCCAGTTGAACTATTTAAAATCTTAAAAGATGACACTGTTAAGGTGCTACACTCAATATGCCAGCAAGTTTGGAAAACTCAGCAGTGGCCAGAGGATTGGAAAAGATCAGTCTACATTCCAATCCCAAAGAAGGGCAGTGCCAAAGAATGCTCCAATTACCAT
This sequence comes from Intellagama lesueurii, assembly GCA_037013535.1. Classification (NCBI taxonomy): domain Eukaryota; kingdom Metazoa; phylum Chordata; class Lepidosauria; order Squamata; family Agamidae; genus Intellagama; species Intellagama lesueurii. The sequence goes on along the minus strand of JBAJHW010000003.1, from coordinate 202,642,938 downwards.
ACAATTGCACTCATTTCACATGCTAGCAAGGTTATGCTCGAAGTCCTACAAGGTAGGCTTCAGCAGTATGTGGACCGAGAACTCCCAGAAGTACAAGCTGGATTTCAAAGGGGCAGAGGAACTCGAGACCAAATTGCTAACATGCGCTGGATTATGGAGAAAGTCAGAGAGTTCCAGAAAAACATCTACTTCTGCTTCATTGACTACGCAAAAGCCTTTGACTGTGTGAACCACAGCAAACTATGGCAAGTCCTTAAAGAAATGGGAGTGCCTGACCACCTTATCCATCTCCTGAGAAATCTATATGTGGGACAGGAAGCAACAGTTAGAACTGGATATGGAACAACTGATTGGTTCAAAATTGGGAAAGGAGTACGACAAGGCTGTATATTGTCTCCCTGCTTATTTAACTTAGAATTAAATAACTTAGAATTAAAAGAATACATCATGCGGAAGGCTGGACTGGAGGAATCCCAAGCCGGAATTAAGATTGCCGGAAGAAATATCAACAGCCTCAGATATGCAGATGATACCACTCTGATGGCAGAAAGTGAGGAGGAATTAAAGAACCTCTTAATGAGGGTGAAAGAGGAGAGCGCCAAAAATGGTCTGAAGCTCAACATCAAAAAAACTAAGATCATGGCCACGGGCCCCATCACCTCCTGGCAAATAGAAGGGGAAGATATGGAGGCAGTGACAGAGTTTACCTTCCTGGGCTCCACGATCACTGCAGATGGTGACAGCAGCCACGATATTAAAAGACGCTTGCTTCTTGGGAGGAAAGCGATGAGAAACCTAGACAGCATCTTAAAAAGCAGAGACATCACCTTGCCGACAAAGGTCCGCATAGTCAAAGCGATGTTTTTTCCAGTAGTGATGTATGGAAGTGAGAGCTGGACCATAAAGAAGGCTGACCACCGAAGAATTGATGCTTTTGAATTGTGGTGCTGGAGGAGACTCTTGAGAGTCCCCTGGACTGCAAAGAGAACAAACCTATCCATTTTGAAGGAAATCAACCCTGAGTGTTCACTGGAAGGACAGATCCTGAAGCTGAGGCTCCAATACTTTGGCCATCTCATGAGAAGAGAAGGCTCCCTGGAAAAGACCCTGATGTTGGGAAAGTGTGAAGGCAAGAGGAGAAGGGGATGACAGAGGATGAGATGGTTGGACAGTGTCATCGAAGCAACCAACATGAATTTGACCCAACTTCGGGAGGCAGTGGAAGACAGGAGGGCCTGGCGTGCTCTGGTCCATGGGGTCACGAAGAGTCGGACACGACTAAACGACTAAACAACAACAAGTATTAATAACAATCTTCTATTTGATGATACACTCCTAACTATAATCACTCCTCAGATTTCCCCAAACTCCACACCTTCTCCACTCTCTCACTCTGACTATCTGACTGACTCCATCCGTCTTCCCACTCTCAGGCTCCGCTTCTTATACCATCTCTCTCGGCTCCGCCTCTCAGCAACATGAATATGCATGAACAATTAACATAACCAAACATGAACCATTGACATAATAAAGGGGAACACTACAAGCTGCTTGCTCTGTTCCATAAAGATAGCCTTCACCTATCTTTTCCTCTGAGTTTTTCCTTGTCTCCCTCCTTCTCCCAATTCAATTTAAAGCTTCTTGTAATGAAATTCTTCATCCTGTAGCCAAACACGTTTTTCCCAGTCCTTGTGAGGTACACCCCATCACTTGCCAGCAATCCATCTTCCAGGAAGCATAGCCAGTGGTCCCAGAATCCAAATCCCTCTCATCAGCACCCGAAGACTGTTAAAGAAAACATGTTGATTCCTATTGTTATTCTAAAAGACCATTACCTTAGTAGTCAAGTACCAAAACAAAGGGAGCTTTGATATCAGTACATGAGAGAGGGGTAGGACAACCCCCTCCCATCATTCAATCACTATTGGAGATGTAATGCCTATTTGAACCACATGCTTATTTCTTCTCAATGCTATCACTACAGCTAAATGAAAATCTAAGACAGGGCCAGGGAACCTTTGGCCTTCCTGATGCAGTTTGACTGTAATTCCCATCAGTACCAATTAGAAAGCCAATGGCTGTAGATTATGGGATTTGTAGTCCACCATCTGATGGCTCTGATTCTCTGCCTCGATTCTCCAGCATGTTACACAGAAGAAGCAAAAACTGTCATTAACTGAAAATTAATCCATTATAAGCATTGATAATAATATGATCTTTTAAATATTGTGAAATGAAGTCACATGGGCTACAGCACTATGTCCAGAGCTTCAAAAAGTCACTTTTTTAGATTAAAACTCCCATGATGGCTGGGAGATTCTGTGAAAAGGTACCATTTCCAAGCTCTGATGACAATAGAGAACACCCAACAAGGATGGGTAGAATGCAGCCTGGGAGCCGCATATGATCCCCCTAGGGTCCAAATGCCCTCCCCCCAGTGTTCTCCATATCCCAGTTAATCCTGTTGTGCTCTCTACGGATGTGTTAACAATTCTGCCATGTTTTGGGGCCCACACCCATTCTGTGTTCCTCAACCTGTAATTTTAAAAAAATGTGAGCACTAGAACTATGGTCCCCAACTTTGGGCCTCCAGATGTTCTTAGACTACACCTCTCAGAAGCCTTCACCACCACCTCTGCTGGCCAGGATTTCTGGGAGTTGAAGTCCAAGAACATCTGGAAGCCCAAGGTTGGGGACCACTGCACTAGAGGATGTGATGGGGCTTTTTCAGGTTTTTTAAACAGAATTTTTAAAAGAAAATATATTTTGGTAGTAGGTGGAGTGCAGGAATGTTTGTGGCTTTTCCATGTTGAAAGGTAGATGCTGGCAGCCCTCAAACCTCTGTCAGTTGCCCAACCCTAGCATTAAGAAGAAGAAAAAAAGATATTTGCTTGCCCTTGCTGCATTCCATTTTAATTGTGCCTTTATTTTTGTTGTTACGGAGATTTGAAATTAAAAAGACACTGGCAGTGCAGGTTATTGAAATTAAGCAACAGGACTCAAGAAGGATGAGTCACAGTGGAGCTGAAAGTTAAAAACTTTAGTCCCCAGCCAGTCCCCTGTTTGAAAACTGGTCGGCATCTTGGTTTAAAATTAGATTCCTCCTTACTTATCTTACTAGATAAAGCTGCACTCAGTCTCTGCACCTCACAGAATTTATTTTATTTTATCTACAAGGGAAGAAAAGTTTTGTACAAAGCAGGGCAAGGAGAAAAAAGAAAGGGCTGGAAAAATCAATTTTGAAAGGAGGTCAGTGCAACAAGAAACAGAACAGCAAGACTGTTCACTAGACAATTACCATCAAGCCTATCGGAACACTCTCCATTCCCTCCATTGGTTCCACTAGGGTTGTTGAAAAGTACACCGACATTAACGGAAGGCTGTTGTTTTAAGGTAGGCATCCTTATTCAAGACTGGCAGGGCTAAAAGCTTTGTAAGTACAGGCTCACATTTAAATATCCAATAATAATAAAGCAGAAACTCACAATGTTACACTAATCATTTGCATGTTGATGTCAGAATCCTTCAACATGCCCTGTCTCTGTGCTATTTTGCAATTTACAGCACATTGATCCACTACATACCAAGTCTTACATATTAGGACATCGTTAACTTCATGGAACTTTGAGTATCAGGCATATTTCCAGTTCTCTAGTTGAGAGGGGAAATTAATCTCTTCTTCCTCATTCTTGGCTCCCTCTGTATATCATCTCTTGTTTATGGGCAATAATGACCTCCAAGACTTAAGCCTTATTAATCAGTGCCACATATAAAAGCACTTCAGATACAAAATTGTTTGGGGAAAAGATCTTGGCTTTTTATCCATGATGGCATGTGTAGAAAATGTCCACCTTCAGATGTCCCTCTCTACAAATATAAGAAAGCATAACGGAAAGTTGGAGGAGTGTTTCACCCTTTTTAAAATTAGCTACATGAACAAAACTCTAGATGCAAAGTGCTGGAGAAATTGTTGTGTGTCTGGCTCTTGGCACTTGTGGCGCAGTGTTTAACTTGCAGTATGGCAGTCAAGCTTCCATTCATTGCCTAAATTCAATCCCAATAGACCCAGGTAGCCATCTCAAGGTTGACGCAGGCTTCCATCCTTCAAAAGTCTTTAAATTGAGTACCCAGCTCACTTTTGGGGGGGGGGGGGGAGAGATGTGTAGTGTGCATATTAAATTGTAAACTGCGTAGAGAGTGCTTTAAGCACAATGGGGTAATATATAAGTAGCACATTTTGCTTTACTTTATATGTGGTGGAGTTGCTCAGTAATTTCCCAATTCTAGGTAAAAGTCTTTTTGAAGATGGAAAAGATTATTGAACAACTTGTCCATCTCTTCTCTTCCCTTGGTCTTTTTTCCTATTTGCTTGGATGCCAATAGAAACTTAAAGCACAAACAGCTGATTTTGTGTATATGTTTGGCAGCAGACCTTGAAATAGCACACAGGTGGAAGCGTGGCAAAAATATGTCACCAAAGAAATGGAGAGTGCAGCTCTGGGCTGCAGCATGGATGGAAAAATCAACACAACGAATTTAAGAAATCTTAAAGCTCATGACTCATTCTGTGTGGTTTCCCTTCACAACTTTTGCAAACAGCCATAACGGTCTATTTTTTTCTGTCCTCCTTCCAACTGATACCCCTCTTTGTACCAAGCTTCTGTTCTGATACAGATCGATTATTTCCAGACTTATCTGTTTTGTATCTTCTTATTTGGCAACTTGTTATTTAGACACTTGATGTCTATTTTTAATAGTCATGATTTTGAGTCATTTTATTTTATCCTATTAACAAACTGGATTTTCTAAAAGTCTAATTATAAGAAAATGTACTGAAGTTGGAACAGGCCAGCTCCATGAGCTATGCAAGATGGAGGGAAGTATAGAAACTTGATAGGAAAAGAGTCTGTAAAGGAAAGGACTGCATTGGTCACATATCTGCCTTTTCACCTTCCATACCCAAAGATAATTTTGTATTTGATAATGCATAAGAATTCAGGTTGCCTACATATGTCAGAACATCACCAAAGAGCAAATAATGGGATGGGGGAAGGCAAAAAACAAAATGTATGAAAAATTACACATCATTCTTGAGGATGCCAATTATATCACTCCAGGCTACCCTAATTGAGTACTGGATATTACTGTATCATGAAGCACAGGAGGGATGATTTCCGGGGGTGGGGGGAAACATATGTGGGACATGGTTCTATCAGCAGCACACATGACTTCAGCCAAGTAACTCCATAAACTCTACTCGACTTCCATCATCTCTGCCCACAGTAAATCAAGCCCAGCAGCACATTGCCAAAAGTGTCAAAAGTTGAATACATTAGAAAATCATAGACTTGTAGAGTAATGGAGTTGGAACGGGCCTATGAGGCCATCAAGAGGCCATCAAGTACAACTCCTTGCTCAGTGCTGGAATCCAAATCAAAGCAGATCTGACAGATGGCTGTCTAATTATCTCTTTAATGCACCAGCATCAGAGCAAAATAAAACTGACTGTATACTTCCATCCCAAAGGATGGTCAACATTTAGTTTCAGGTTTTTTTAAAATCAGAATTTACCCACACTTGCAGACATCAGTGGGCTCAGTCTGGATCACTGTCAGGAACACACCTTCATACTCGTCCATGTGTACATATCAATCTTCTCTCCTAGGAGCCAGTTACAGATAAGGACATCCCGGGTTGAAAACTTTGCAAACAGCTATATCTAAGGACTTGGTGAAAGGAACCAGGTGCCCTTTAGGAACTGAGCCCTCTGCCCCAGGTGAAAAAGGAGAACAGAAGACTGTGTCAGAAGGTCCAGGATGATTGTTGGGAACTAGAACCAAGGAAAGTGAACTGAATATAAGTCTTGTTATTGTTCAACTCCTGCCAAGTTCAATAAACCGAGTTTTGTTTCAACCTGTTGGACTGATGAGTATGGATTTGAGGATGGAAGAAGGGCTAGATGTCTCCGGGGGTGTGTGTGTCAGGTGGGGCACCCCCATCTTAGGTCTGAAGCAGGAGATTTAATTATTCTCATCAATGTGCCCTCAATCTCTGACCATGTCCATAGCATGGAGAGAAGTCAGACATACCTCAGAGTAGACCATATCCTTTACACTGGCAACCGGGGTGGGGAGGTGGAGGTTAGGCTCAACTAGTGCTTCCTCAGCTTTAGTATCTTAAATCCCAGAAACCCCTCTGTCACAGAAACCAGGTCCCATTGTGGTATACATACAACAACTGTGTTTTACTAGAAGAATATTTATAACCTCACAGTCATTCATTTATTATAGCTATCTGTTTATAGTAAGTTGGTGAGAAAGAGAACAAAGCATTAGGAGACGTGTCCACAGTTACTACTAGCATGACAACTAGTCACAGTTGGTTCATAAGATCTGGAGATAGTACCTCACATTTTCAGGGAAAAATGGGGATTGGGGGAGAGTGAAATACTAGTAATTGCTATGAAACATCTGTATCTGACCGAGACTACGTATCAGTGTCACCAGGTCTACATGTATCTGTCACTGAGAACTACTGGGCTAAAGAACCAAAAGAGAGCCAAAGAGAATAAAGCAGTCAGAAACTGTCTCTGGCAATGCTTCAACCCTGTTTGCAAGAGGTTGTATAAAATAGAACCTCCAGGGTTTTGGATGCGAGCATCTGAGATTAAAATGCTCTCTTCCCTTGGGTTCATATCTTGGGATCCTCCTGCTGACTGCTCTCAAACACATAACACTGTCCTTTATTTAGAAGAGATATCACAGAGCAGCTTTCAACATCCGATGCCCATCATTCCCAGCAAGCATGACCAACGGACACGCTGGGTGGGTGATCTTAGGAGTTGTAATCCAAAATGTCCGGCAGATACCCTGTTGGAGAATGTTGCTACAGAGCAACAATCCTGCCACTCTGCTGGTCTTCCAGTACAAATCCTCAGTAATAATTTCGGGAAGTGACAGATTCTTCCAATCACTGTGTGCAGTCAGTTCCTCCTGTGGTTTTATTTTTCCACAGAAAATGTGAGGAACTTTGCTTAGCTTGGTCACCGTGTATTAAGGGGGTGAGTCAGCTTTGATAGGGCAGCTTAATCAGAATGTGGTAGTCTCTTAGCTGGCAGGAGCATGTCACTACACACGAAAAATGACTTCCATCCCTACAATCATTTTCTTACTTATATGTTGACTGACTATCTTATGAATCCTAATGTAGTATCATTATGCAAACAATTAAGTCAATACCACCAGAAAGTACATTGCTAATGCATCTAAATGAAAAAAAAAATCCTGCTGGTGGGATTTTTATCACAGTGGAGGAAGTAGTTCGGGTAGCAGAAAAATATGTGCAAATGCACACAGACCAGCCAGCATTACTAATGAAATTTGGTTTGAAATTGCTACAGTCCATTTGCTGATGATGAAGTGGTTCAGATGTGTTTTTTCACAACTGTGCACACACACACATCTCTCACAAAGAGATAAAAACATTCTTTAATAACAATAATGCACTTCTGATGAGATGGAATATAGAAAATTATACACTTGCTAAATTCATCAACCTAGATGCAATCAACAGAGCAGTGCAGGTCACCTTTTGCTTGCTTCGTGGTCTGCTTTCATAAACAATCACCTGAAATGCAATCCTCTGGCTGACTTTTCCGTTTGATTCAGACACGGAAATGCTCATTATTCTTTCATGTCACAGACACTCAGGGCATTTCTGAGCTTGTTTATCAGTTAACCCAAAATAGAGAGCTAAAAAGAGGTACACATTCCATGATAAGTATTATAGGTAAAAACAAAACAAATAAATAAATAAATAAAAGACAATAAAAGAAAAGAACAACAACAAAAAGAGACAAAAACATTGTGGCACCTTAAAGACTGACTGTTATATTTTAATGTGAGCTTTTGTGGACAAGTCCACTTCCCCAGACATTATTTATTTATTTATTTATTTATTAAATTTATATCCCGCCCAATTAGACAACGTCTACTCTGGGCGGCTTACAATAGAATTAACATAAAACAATTAAAACAGCAATTTAAAACAACAATAATAGTATAATTCAAGATGGGAAGATAAAGATAAAGTGAAAAGGTAAAACGAAGAATAAAATGAAAATAAAAATCAAGTAGTGACAGGAGGGAAGGCCTGCTTAAAGAGAAAGGTCTTAAGTTGGCTCTTAAAAACACCCAGCGAGGGAGCCAGACAGATCTCTGTCGGGAGACTGTTCCAGAGTCGAGGGGCCACTGCCGAGAAGGCCCGGTTTCTTGTTCTTTCTTTCCGGGCCTCCCTCGGCGTTAGGGAGTATAAGAGAAAGAGATATAACATGGCAAATATTTATACATTTATACATCAAAATACATAGATGGAAATACAGAGAGCTTGGTTGGTTAATAAGAAAGCCAGTGGGTGTTTAACATTGATAAGGTTTTCCACAATTTAAAAAGCTTTAAAGCCAAGATGATCAAATCTATTTTTTAGGGTCTGCGTATTTTTTATAAAATAAATTCTCTAACATAAGCCTTCAGTTTTTTTGAAACAAAGAAATACTTTTTTTAAAAAAAAATGCTATCCTTGGTTCAAGCCAATTTGTAAAGGTAAACTTTTCTAAGGCAAAGATGGTGCTGCATCTTATTTCATATACAGAAGCCCAATGGACTGGTGGTTTACTCTTTTTTCAGCATTGGCCTATTCAGCCATGAATTCAGCAGGCACTGACTCTGAGGACATAGGCTTCAGCAGCGAACGGGAAGTGTGAAGAGCCATCACACCTACATATCTGAGATGTCAGTCTGGGCAGGGTTTTGCTCAGCTTGCAGATATGCAATGCAACACTTTGCATAATGATTTGGAAGTAACTGTGAAATAAATCCATTGCAGTTCAATGGAGGTTTCCCATTGAGTACCCAGGAAGAGATTAACTGCAGAATCTGGCACACGATTACTTAGAAGAAAATGTCCTTGCATTCATTCAGCGGTGCACAGCTGCAAGTAGGCACAGGATTGCAGCCCCAATCCCCTATGCCAGCCCTATAGGCTCTCTGGCAAACCAGGTGGTCTGGAAAGGACTGGCACACTTGTCTTGCAGCCACCCATGATGAAGCAGCCATTCAGAATCCTGAAAAATATTGTGCCTTGACACTTGGTGCTCCAAATAGGGAAAATGCAAACTTACCTTAGTGGCAAGAGCTTCTGCACTTTCACGACATGTCTTTTCAATTTCAAGGTGGTTCTGTATGCAGCTGACTTCCTCGATAACCATGTGAGAAACTAGAGCATAGAAGGAAAATATGTGATTTGTACAGAGTTTAATATGAGTCAAGCTCTTCTTGTCTTTATTCAGAACTGCCATGATTGTGACTGTGAGTCCTTAAGCTTCCAGTTAAAGTGTACAGTCAGTTAGACAGACAGACAGACAATGAATAATAAAAAATTAAAAACTAAACACTGAGATAATATACAGTATTTCCATCATCTTCTTATGACTCTTTGCTGTTTTCAGTGGGATTTTCTTCCATGAAAAAATGCACTGAATTACAGCTTCAATTGTCTAGAGGAAATTATCCAACATTAACATTCCCTCCTGTGCTTCACCTTTCTTAGATATGCATCCTGTTCCTATCCTATTTCCAGGCCTTTCCTTCCCCACCCCATTCTGTCCAGTCTTGCACTTTTTTTACACTGCTACAGCGCCTTGGAAATTGTTCTTTTTAAATAATCATAAGCCCTGAAATATAGCTCATTACTATTTTTATTTTCATTATATCTCGTTCTCTTTTCTTTTAAAAAAAAAACTTGAATGAGATGGTTCTAGTTGCCTGGCTGCCTATTGTGGAAAACAATTTCACAGTAGTAATGGACAGTATATCAAAGGAGCAAATCTTTTTCCTATAGCTGTAGGTTAGTCACAATGCCAAAACTTGGAAAAGTTACTTTTTTGAGTGACTCGGACTGGGGTGGGTGTGTCTAATAAGGAATATTTCCAAGCTTTTTCCTATAGCTGTAGGATAGTCACAATGCCAAAACATGGAAAAGTTACTTTTTTGAGTGACTCTGGCTGGGGTGTGTGTGTCTAATAAGGAATATTTCCAAGCCATGCACAATACTTTTTTCTATACTTCTGTTGTCCAAACATGGCATATAGATGATGTTGTTAAAAGTGTACCCTGTCAGTGATTATGGGATGTCAGAGAGGACAGGTGTTCTCTTAGTACATTGAATCCTGGCCCTTCAAGCCATCACAGGTGAAAAAAGTAGTGTGTAGAGCTGTGCCTTGAATACACAAGGAGACCAGTGGCATTCTCTCTCTTTCTCTTGGTTGCCGTAATTGCTGTTTATGTTTTGAGTTCTGTCAGCATCTGGCACTGTACCACAATAGGAATGGAAGCAAAGAGTCTTAACACAAGCAAATGCACACAGACTCTGCACGATACTAGATGCCCTGCAAGAGACTCATGGCAGAAACGTTTAATGCAGACAAATTAAAATGCAGAGGAGCTCTGGGATATTCTCCCGCATATAATCAAATACCATAAAAAGAAAAATGTCTGCTCAGGTTCTTGTACCTTAAGAACTTATTTTCTATTAGGTCAGCCCAGGCCACCCATTTTTTAATGTGTGTCACAAGCCAGGAATAAGCAGTGTGTCCATGCAGAGATACTGCTGAAAAATGGAATGAGTCAAGGAAAACATGATGAAATAAATGCCTCCAGTCATTTGTTCCACACATTGTAGAACGACCATCACCATTAATGTCCAGCCAATCTCCAGCTGTCCACAATTCCATACATACATACTTGCTTGGCAGTAAGCTCCAGAGTACTCAGTGAGACGTACTCTTTAAGAACAGGACTGGACAGAATGAAAAACAATATTCACTGTCCTAAAAATCTCACAATCAGTCAAGGCCAGAAAGCAAAACATACTGGTTGATTCTCCCCCCCCAAAAAGAATATTTTCTCCCCTTACACCATGTTTTTGGCCATGCTTGTGTGACCTTTATGTTTGTTTAAGAGAAAGGGAAAGAGAGAATGTGAGAGACAGAATACACATAAGGTGTTTTACATATAAAGTATAGATACAGACAGACAAATCTGAACTGTGGTCTGCTCTTCTTTTTGGACACTGACATCACCTACATATGCACAGTTGATATACAGAAACACAGTTAAAAGAAAAAGCATCAATCACTGATGTGGTGGGAGTTCCTCAAGTTTGGGAGGCTATGATTTATGGCCACAAGTGCCAACCCCAACTGTTACTTTTCAACCATTTTTTTTTAAATGGCCTAAAAAGCGGACACAGTAGGAGACAGCAAATGCCGATGTTGACTTATTAACTTGTAGCCAATTGCCACTGAAATTTATGTAACTGAGTTATGGGTTGGGAAAAACTAATAGGATTCTGGCCAATGTAACTTAGTTATTTGCTATTGCACAAAGGAATTATTCATAAGTAATTTTTTATTTGTAACTAGTTACTTCTAAGCTCCCTTTCTGGCATCTGTCAAGCATATACAAAAAGTCACTGCAAGACACTTGTTTTTAATTTAAAAAAAATCTGTATTTTATAAAGCTATCTATGATTGTTCCGAGAAATAAACAGGTCCCTTTTATATTAAATGGGGGGAGAAAATTAAGTAGATTTTTCATGTGAAATACTAAGTCTTTTCTTTCTTTCTTTTTTTTAAAAAAGACCTGTCTTGCTAGAAATAACTCATGGTTCATTTAAGATTGGTTAACCTGCAATTATGATTAAATTCCAAAGGTTAAAAAAATCTGAAAAATTAAATCCAAAAATATATATTACTTCCTAAGACTGCCCAAAGTTCTTATTATGCTGATATTAAAATTCATAAAGCAGTACTAAGTGGACAGAAACCTCTCCAACCTCGACATTTTTTCAGGGGTAATAATAATATGCAGCAAATGCAGGCCAACCAAAACCCACTTAACTAATTAGTAGTTGCAGTCACCGAGAAAACATGAATCAACACTGTTATTACAAGTGGCACATTTGAGTGGCATCTAATTATGACTTGATGAGCGTGATACTTGCATTATCAACATTACTACCGCATCCCATCAGGGACTAAAAGCTGCTGATGGCATTGACTGCAAGAAACTCCCACTCAATGATACTGCAGCACCCAACAATCTCCTTGGCAGGGGCACCCTCACTAAATGACACGTTAAGCGTAATTACTTGCCGACATTGTAAATAAACAGGATTGGAAGTGAAAATTGTACCAAGTGCACAAGACACAATCTGACACATTGGAAGTGGCAGCCTTAATTGAGAGTTTCTTTGACTGCTCAAGATCATTTCAACTACATTTCTCGGAGGACAGTGATTATAACTGTGGAGACAGACGGCATAATGGTATCAGCACTGCTGACAGAGCAGTGAATTAAATTGTATCTGCTGTTGTGTGAAAGCCTTGATGAGAAGTACAGATCCTTAGTGGTCTTATCATTATCACACAATGGTCATGTTGTCATCAACCTTTCTGGCTCCAATTGAAAAGAAATGATTGTGTGTTGAAGCTTCCCCCCCCCCCTCACCACCACCTTCTATCTCTTGTGCTGAATAGAACCAATTTTCAGAGAGCAATGAAATCACGCTATAGGGCCTAAAATGCAGCTGCCTGGCATACAAACTGGGCCCCATTAAACAGGAATCACGCACAATATGTGTTTATGCCGGGAGAACAAATAGAAGCTGAGCGCAGGCCAAGTTTATTCACAGACACAAAGCCCGTGTAGCTCTTCATCAATATAATTGCCTTTTATATTGTCGTTTAAATAATGGGCTCCGTTATTGCTGCAAAATCCTAATATTCTTGGTATTTTATCACTGTGTTTACAAGGTATGTCTTTTTTTTCCAAAAGGGGAAAAGATGTTGAAAGGGAAGATAAAGGAAACCTACAACATTTTACCAGAGCAAATATTACTTTTGAATTTTAAGATTTAACTACTTGACATTTTCTGTCAGTCTCTTGAATTCCTAGTATCATAACACAAACACAAATAGGCCACAAGGTGTAGATGTGAGTGTACATAAGTTATTCTTTCCTTTTCTGTCTTTGCAAGAATTTGACTTATAAGAATTTTTTTTGCCATATATAGGGTGATGCCACCTGAGTATTTTAAAGCAGCCAAAAACCACAATTATTTAATGGGGGTGGGATATCATAACTACATTTGTGTAAATTTCTTTGCTAACTATATATTAGGTGCAGGGATCTTGCTGGGCTTTTTAACCTTCCATCACCAATACTCCAACAAAACATGCTATAGTGACAGGGACCTAACATAACAGGCTGTGATACTGTTGTCCTCTCCTCTCTTGAGAAGCTATTCATGGGAGCCTTTCCACTCCCATTAGCCGTGCTTTGTTACCTCCAGACACCACACTGAATCAATAGAACCATTATTGGACAAGAGGAAAACTAGATGTTTGGTAGAGAGGGGGTGAGTTGTTAGCATATGTATTCGTTGTGCCAATTGAAGACATTGTTATATTGACTTTAAATTTGGTTATATGAATGACTTTAATGTCTCCCGTCACAAGACAATCCGATACTAAAGCTATGAGGAGCTGTGGGCCTTGTACAATAAATGAAGAGAACTTTTCTACCCCTAGCCTCACCAGATAAAATGTGTTTGTTGTGCTGTTTACCTTGGCACTTGCCAGTTTGTAATACTAGACAATTCAGTTTCCTTTGGGCTTTAACCACTTCTTAAGGCAAACTGTCCAGGTTTTTAAACTAACTGCATAATGTATTCATATTTTATGTTTGTGTTTTTGATTTCACATGTCTGGAAATAGTAACACAACAAGCAGTATACAAATACTATATGCACAAATATAAAATATGTAATACTGATAAGTTGGGTAGATCAACCCCTCCTCCCTGACTTCTTATCGTTCTCACGCATCCAAGGTAGCCTATAGAGAAGAGCTACCCTCCTATTTGGTGAGGTGTAAGTGGCCACTCTATCCCCCCATAAGCTTCCCTGGCCAAGCAGGGAAAGTAGAGGCTTTGATCAGTAAATGTATCTAATCACCGGTTTCTCATTTATTAAGCAAAATGTTTCCAGGCCATGGTGGTGGTGGATTTCATTCCATAAGAAAAGATTTAAATCATACACACTGACATAACTGCTGATGAATGGCAAGAAGGATGTGGCACAGCATGTCAGTTCTGTATGAAATTCAGATGTGAAATTAGCCCCGGGAGTGGAAAGCACCACTCAGTCCATTCATCTGAAATAACAGATTGTTGCTGTGACGCGCCCCTCACGTGTCCCCAGGTTGTTTCACTAGCCTGAGGCCCACAACACGTTCTCTCCTTTCTGCTGCCACCAGTTGACCTCAGTCAGCACCCTTTAATTAGAAAGATTGAGGTCCAAGCTGCGTATAAAGTTGAACAACACAGGTTTATTGATTACAGTTTGCTTAAACAGGTTCTTCACAGACTTTAATGTATTCAGTAGTTTAGTAATAACTTGTTTCACTCTTAACTCTCTTAGCTCTCTATAAATTCTACACTCTTAACTCCTAACTCTGTCACACTCTCTAACTACCCCAGACTAACTTCTACTTCAGACTCTTATCTCTGACTCTCACTGACTGAACTCCCCAGACTCTGACTCACCCCTCCCTTCTAGTTTCTCTGGCTCCGCCTCCCAACAGCTCCCATTGGTACATGCAAATAATCTCCTACATGAGCCAGAGCAGGGTGATCGCCACAGTTGCCTAGCTAGATATTGTAAGAAAACTATAGTGACCGCCATTTATTTTTCTTTCTGAGCATGCATGCACGTACGCACACACACACATTTTCAGTAAGCTGCAGAAAAGATAAGGCACAGTGCATTTCAGAGAGTTATTAAACACTATGCCGTATTTATTTGATTTCTATCCCATTTATCCCATTTGTATCTACGTGTTGTGTCCCTAGCTAGTTACCTAGTCACAATCTTGTGCAATATGATGAATAGTAGTATATTTCCACTTACATTGTGATGATATTTGCATACATTAGTTTAAATTACCATATACGAATTTAATGCAAAATAACTGCCTTTTTTGTGAAATACGCCCTCCTTTTTGGTGTTCCTTGTCCTCCATGTCCTCCTTTTTTGTCAATGGAGCAGTAACTCCCCACACTGGGGATATTATGATCACATATGTATTCTAAAAAAGTATGCACAATTTATCAGAGTCCTTTACAGACATTGCATTTTAAAATTATTCATAAGGCAAGGCATTTCACCAACTGATCAATGAAAAGAACTAATATACCAAGCATCATATATTACTAGTAGGACACAACCCATAGGGGACAAAATGATCCTGAACCCCTAGCATGTGTGCCTAATCTGGAAGATCATACATCAGAATCTGGATGGTCAAAGGCTCCCCACAGACTTCATCCACCCCAAAAGTCCCTCCCCTTCCTCAAAACTCCCTCCCCATCGCAGAAGAAGAGGAATCCTTGCCGAAATAGGAACTGAGACACTTCTATACTTCCAACGGAATTCCTGCTGTTATCTCCAATCTCTGATCAGCGAGCAGAGACGTCTTGACCAGAACTCAGCTGGTATCTGTACATATGGACTGATAGCATATCACTCCACACACTATTTCCCCAAGAGGAGAATGGGGAAGAGAATGGAATCTGCTCCGAACCAGCACTCCCAGGAAGCTCATAGAAGTGCCAGCTCAGAGCTGCTCATTGCTTTGTTTTCCACCATTCTTGCTGTGGCCATGAGGGATAAGAAGCAGGAAAAAAAAGCTGGTTCCTGAAAAAAAATCTTGATTAATGTCTGAAGCAAAACAATATTTTTGGCCACAGACCTGATGTCAGACGCCATAGCAATAACCCAATGCCAGGGTATGGCCATGACCCCTGACATCCAGTGGTCTACAAAGGACTTGGGGTAAAGGAATCCAACCTTCCCTCTCATTTTACTCCCCTATAAGACCACCTTCTTGGTCTAACCAACAAACCGTGTTTTTGAAATAAATTTTAAAAATGGAGAAATTCTATTAAAAAATTAACCCTGAAGAGAGATGACAATAGACAGAACTTGTCAAAAGACCATTCCTCAAATTTTAACCCTTTATAAATGAGCCATTTTAGAGCCTTTCTAACTTGAAATCAGCCCAAATTGTTCTTGGCCTGTCCTATCCTGCATGGGTAAGATTTAGAGTAATTCATTGAACCTTCTAAGAATAAGTTAGTGCCTCATCCTCATTTTGGATTATATAGACAGAAGAAGGAGAAAATGGAACAGATCTTGAAGATCCTGAAGAGAACCAAATCCATCCATGCATTCTGAAGATTGTGTCATGATTAAAACTTAGTGGGGGCAAAGATGGAGCCAGAAATGTGGGTCCTATCCCTCTGTCCCTCTGTGTACCCAACTGTGCTTTTATTCCGTGACCTTCTCACATCAAGCAGTGAGATCTGACAGGAAAATTCATGTGGAGTTTTCTACTTGCATTCAGTTTAACATGAAGAGTGTCTCCATCCAGATTTCCCTGCTCAACATTTGGTGGTTAGGGAAAAGGCAGTGGAGGAATCTCCAAAAGCAGTTTGTTACCATTAGCTTACTGTTTTTTGAAAGTAATGCTTCATATCATATTTATTTTCAGAATGCAATACTAACTGTCTCACATGGCCTATCGCCAGCTGGGTCAATACTAGACCAGCTAATGCTGGGCTGAATCCAAGCCTCTCCCATCCTAGTGATATTGGAAATTGCTTAGAACTACAATCTCCCTGGCCTTTGCATCAGAACTATGGCTAGGTTCTTCGGTTGGAGAAGGTTTGGATCAGATATAAGAACACACGGCACACTATGAGCCGCCATTTGAACCCTGTGAAATTGGTCCTGCACCATTTAGTGAGGCCCCTACACTGTAACAACAAAGGTAGTTACAGCTGACTGCAAAATGAGTGACATTATTCATTCTTAAGTTACAAATGTAAAAGTATTACAGTTATAGCTTCAATGTCAGGAAAAGGAATTTGTTGCATGCAACTATTTACAAGTAATTTTATGTGGGACTGTCTTTAAGGATGAAATGGATGCTGCAGAAAGGGCAATACTGCTGTCAGGAACAACGTGCACAATGGTTCTGACAGACTTGCATTGACTACCAATATACTTTCATGTGACTCTTGTTTTGGGGACAACTGCTGAACGAGAGCCTCTAAATAGAGATGGGCGCGAGTCAAACTACAAACCAGGCTAGTTTGTGGTTCAGTTGGTTGTTCAATTGATGCAACCCATTTTGTCAAAACGAAACAAAGCACCCAACTTTTTTCTACCCAGGACTTCATTTTGCTTTGGCAAATGGCTGCCCGCCTACCCCCTTCCTGCTGCCCCTATTGCCTCCCTACCTGGTCCTGCTGCCTCCTCCTCCTCCACCACCACCACCACCAGTGCCACCACCATCTTCAGAGACAGCCGGCCTGGCTTCCTTTCCAGTTGCTGGGCCTGCTGTCTCTGCAGGTGTGCATGCTGATTGGACTTGGTTTTAAAACCTTCAATTTGCTGGGAATGTGTGGCCTTTGAATAGCTATGTTTTTAAAAGAGTGGTACAGTATTTCAGATTGTTTTAGATGCTTTTAATTTGATTTTCTTAACGGTACCCCATTCTGAGATCTGTTGATATAGGTCAGGCTAAAAACACTATATGCGTGCATGCATAAATTCATGGATGGACAGACAGACAGACAGACCAGTTTAAACATTGCAACACTCATTAAAACATGGCCATTCAAAGGTCACACACCTCCAGCAAAGGCCATACTTGTATAAACAAAAATAAAAAGTGTCTACCCTGACAAAGAGAAAACCATTCTTGCCCAGCTTCTACTTTTGCAGATACAAGACTATGTCATACAAGGTACTAAGAGAAGAGTTAATTGGTTTTTGCCCCATTTAGTCCCTCAGCCCATAATCCTTATTCCTTTTTTTAAAACCTACTCACCTTTCTGCAACTCTTCCAGTTGTTTGACTGCTTCATCTCTCTCCTGTTTAATTTTGTTGCACTGTGGAAAGATAAAATAACAGTTCCACAGTTTTTAAAAAAATGAAAAACACTTTTACATGGTCAATAAGCACAACAAATATACCTATATATGTTTATATATGTGAAGTTTGGTTAAAATTTTGAGAGAAAAGTAATTCAAACTAAGTGTTTAAGGACTTCAATAGGCAACTGGAACCCAATACCTGCTTTTACTTTCTAAATGCCATTCCAAAAAGCACTCATGTTAAAAATTAAAAATTCATTAGAAGAATATTACAAATTGAACCTGCTAATTTAAATATGTTGTGTGCTTATTTATTTAACTTTCAGTTATCTTGGCTTGTACGAGCCATACTGAATCTTATTCTTCTTTTTTGTTGTCAGCCAGAATGTTTCAAGGGTGAGGGAAATCCACATTAGGCAAAACATGATCAAGTACTTGAGAATTTCACTTATGTTTATTAAAATGGTGGTGCAGAGTAGGAGGAGAAATTACTTTTCGATGATGATCAGGATGGAGAAAAAAACCCACTGAAAAACCAAAGGAAACTGCTTTACAGTCAATGTACATCTTGGTACATCTAGCTGAAATGACTGATGTTAGCATTCCAGGGTTTTCGGCAAAATTCTTCTGTAGTGATCTCTAGTGCTTTTAGGTGGCCACCCACCCAAGTACTATCCAGGTTCAATCCTCTTTACCTTCCAACATCAAGTACGATCAGGTATGTTCAGGTGGTGTGGTATTCCAAAATACAGAGAAGTTCTCATACTTTACTCTTTGACAGAATCTTTAATGGTTAACCTCAGATTTTCACAATTATGAGTAAACCTCATAAAATAGACTTGGACATTATGCTTATGGTAACGTTTAATAGAAGAATGGTCAAGACAAGTGTTTTGATGCTAAGCTTAGCAGTTTCAGCTTCCCAAAACCAAGTCACAGAGAAAATATACTGTTACTAGAGATCGCCATGAACCTTGTTTCGGAGGTCCGGCCCAATTAGTCACTGCACTTGCACAGGTGCTGTGCAGGGTACAGCACCCTCCCTCCTCCTGCCTCTCCTGCACACTCGCCCATTCCTCAGGCAATATGTGTTTCACTCCCCACCTTCCCAGCATGACTACCCACTCACTTTTTGCAGCATGCTCTTCCCTCTTCAGCCTCCTCCATCAGCCATCCACTCAGATTAGGAAGTGAGGCAGGGATCCCTGCAGTGTTGTCTTTGAGTGGGTGGCTGACAGAGGAGGTGGAAGAGAGAAGAGCATGCTGCAGAAGGTGAGTGGATAGTCATGTTGGGGAGGCAGGGAGCGAAGCACGTGGGAGAGACAGGTCCACAGGTGAAGAAAAAGAAGGGAAATTCTATTGTGCTAGAATAAAAATGGATTTCATCCCGTCTCTGCAGAGCCTATGGATCTTTGTATGCATTTCTCCTAATATATATAGTACCAGTGTACATAGTTGCCCTTAATATAATGCATTAGTGAAAATATATATTCATTTGCTTAAAACCAAAGATCTGGAAATGTGATTTATATACATTTGTTTAAAACTAGAGAACCACACTGCAAATTTTGAGAAACTTAAACGACTAAAGCTACAGAGGTTGAACGTAAGTGTTGATTTTATGTTTCAGTAATCATGCTTCAAAGGAATCCCATACTTCTCTCTGGAACACCAGTCACAAAACAAAGTAAAGTATTTTGCAAATTATGGAAGGTAAGAAAAGCTCCTGCTTTTCACTCAGACACTTGCAGCAGTTAAGGAATGTCCTCTTCCAACGACAGATAATCTCTAATGTCTGTTTCTGCTTTCAGTTTGGGAGAAGGGAATGAAACGGTTGCCACACTACCTTTTTCCCTCCCTCACCAAAAACGTTATAGTCCAAGCCTGCTATTATAAAAAAAAACTTTGAAGGGAAATTGTGATTCAGCTGTCCCCTTTCTCCTCATCTCAGGTTACTCAAAATCACAATACCTTTTCCTCACACCCACCTTAACATGACTTCATCCTGCTATTATTCAATGACACATCAATGTCATCCAGAAACTAAATGAACCATGAATCACTTGTCCCAGGGCACCATGTCTTTTATTTCAATTCAGTTCAGCATTTGACTGATTGCCTAAACAGGTGCTCAAATTAGAGAGTGAACATCTTTCTTTGCCTTCTCTGTGCACATGTGGAGGAGAAAGGACATCCACAGTGAGAATGGGTCTCTTCCCCTCCTTCTGCTCAATAATATGTGTGATCATAATCATCACTATCACCACCACCATAATCATTGTTACTCTACTGCTATAGCACCATAGAAATAACGGAGGCTTTCAAACAGAAAGAAGAGAGCAAGTGGAGATAGAGATAAGGAGGCATGGAAACAAGGAAACTAATGTCACCATTTCATTTCAGGGGGTATAAATCCAATACTAATCTTACTGAGAAGAGAGCAAACCATCACTAAAATAAACGGGACTTGTTAGCCACAGCTAACTTGAGACCTATTGCTTTCAATGGGTCAGCTTTAGGTATTTGATTCTGCTCAGTTGCCTTGGTGAATGCAGATGTTGCAGTCGGAGGGCGGATAGCTGGTGTGAATATCTTCTCACTCGATTATTCAGTAAATTATACAAAAAAGAAAATAACTGTGTTTAAAGTAAGCTTAAATATCAGAATCTGCTGGATAGCTCAATGGTTCAGGTATCTGGCTGTAGAGCCAGAGGCTGGGAATTCAATCCTCCACTGTGCTTCCTTGACAGGGGCTGGATTCAATGATCCATAGGGTCCCTTCCAACTCTGCAGTTCTAAGATTATTGTTTTTATTATTATAGAATCACACTAAGTGTTTATGTAATCCAGCACTCTATTCAGCACAGTGGCCTAGCAGATGTCAAAGAGATGCCCCCAATCAGGTCAGAGTGCAACTGCACCCACACCTAGCAAATGACACAGAGTGGCACAACACCTCTGCTATTGGAAGGAATATACTGTATATCTGTCACTATGTCCAATGGTCTGTCCTCACTTCCAATCAGAACCTCCCATATAACTTCTTCAAACTTCTGAGCAGTGATAGAAGGAGAACGCTGAATTGATATAGGGCAGTGACACTGATAGATGGGTACGGGGGGGGGGGGGGACTTCAAAACTAAGTCAGTCAAATCACTGTACAACTCTCTACCACCACATGGCAAATTGCAGCTTTCCTGGGGAATTGAGATTTCAAAAGCCATACCAGAAAATGGCTGTCCTCCTGTCCTAAAGGCTACTACAGTATTTCAGTTTGACTGAGCTGCCCATGTCTCAGAAACAGAGGAAGATCCTCCTCACAGATCACCCAAATCTCGCCTGTTTCAGACCTGAAAGCTTATCATGCCATTCTTATCCCCTCGATAACTATCGCAAAGACTTGTCTGGAAACCTTTAACTACAAATTCAACCTGATAAAAGTCCAAATATACTGACATTTCAGAATTGCTGCCTGCATTCTTGTTTATAAAAACAGAACAGAATGAGATGCATCTGTAGGAGATGCTGGAATTAAAACATCTCATTCAAAAACCAAGTAAGACTTGCATGACAATGGATTGTTTACCATAGTGTGTATTTTTTTTAAAAAAATCTTTGTATCTTAGAATGAAAATGAATGGTCGAGGCCATCAAATCCAGAGATGCCAGCTGCCCTACCTCCAGCATAGCATTCTTTCCTCAGTCTTAACTGAGACACAGGAAAACATCCACACAAAGCCAAATCTTTCTGAATATGGGAGGAAAATATATCCAGTATATTCATGTCAATTATTCAAATTGATCAGCCTCAGAGGCTTGAATGTGGACAGTTTTGCTGCAGATCAATAGTGTGCTGTATTTATTTAATGGGAAGAAGACTGTTTTTAAAAAATTAAGCTGTACAGCTTCTAGTATCAACAGAAATCAATGGTTATTGTTCACAATAGGCCTCATCACAGCAAACATGCAAACAAATACATACACACAGAGAGAGTCAGTTTAAAAGGCTAGATTAGATATAATTATTATTTATTCTGTCTCTGTTAGAATTTGGCTCAATGTAGTTTTTAATGTCACTGATCCCTATAATGTCACTGAAGCATTAATGTATAACAGATATTTAACATTAATTGTAAGTAATGTAGGTTGCTATAAAGTTCGCTATATGCTGATGGCTGAGATGACTGACATTGTAGAGTCACAGACTTCCTTGATACTATTGTTAGGAGATGAACCGTTGTCTCTTTAAGGATGTCTAACACTTTTCTGCCCTCTTGATGCCTATATATGTACCTAACAAACCACCGTGACTGTGTCCAATTTTTACTTATGCCAATAAAGGTTGTATCTATCTATCTAGGTTGCTATAACGTTACTTTCAGAGAGAATAATGAGGGTGTAACAAAGTTACACATCAGATCTAACATAATAATTAGTTACACAATTGTTTTTTGGTATAATGACTAACACTTTGTAACTACTTCCAAATGTTACTTTTAATGAGAATTTTAAAGTACCATTAATGGCATTCTGACAGGAATTTTTCAAGTTTTATATTTCTCTTACTAACTTTAAGTGGAAACTTAAGTATTGTTTTGTTCTGTCATTCCTATTTGTGTATTTCCAAGGTACAGTGTCATAACTGGCCACTAAATCGATCTGAGGAGTGTCTACATATTTTTGATAATGCTTGTTAATAACATTTAAAAAAAAGGCAGACCACAACATGCTACTTCTGTGAACACAGTAATAATTTTTAATGTGATTCCCCCAAAGGCTTAAGCACCGCAAAAATATTCTTTTTAAAATAATGTTCTGTCATTCCCCTCAGCTCAGGTGTGTTTGATGCCGACACAGTTATGATGTGTGGCCTGAAAAGGAGATATCTATGCTGGACAGGGAAAGTGAGGGCAAGACTATACAGCACTGTATCGCCCATCCATTTCCTTAATCATGAGGCCACAGGTACTACAACAGAAATCTAAAAAAAGAGAGCACAATTTGGAATTTGGAGTTCCAAATATTTCAAAATCTGCTTTTAGCTGTGCATTGTGTTAGAATCATGACCCAACTGCCCTATATCCAATTTGCCCAGATTGTGAATGGGGAACGGTTGTGACAACTACACCCTTTTAGTTCCCAAACTCATCAAGTTTAATGCACCCTTCAGATTATGAGAGATCCAACAGAGGCCTACACATTTTTACTGCAAAGTAAAATGGAGTAAAATACTCCCTCTGAACTTAGTAGGACTTACTGAGAGCTTGGAGTAAAAGGTCTGGAGCTGTAATCCCAAGAATTCCCGAGAGAGCATGGCCAATGGAGCCAGCATTTGCTTGGGATCTCACACAATCTCCTGCTTGCTGCAGCACCAGGGAGTTCACTTTGTCTATATCAACAGGGCTTCTGCTCACACAAGGAGGCAGTAAACTGAGCAAGCCCTAAAAAAGCTCAGTCACTCATACAATGGACTACTGTGTGAGCAGTAAGAAAGGAAAGGATTCTGCCCTGGGAGATTCAGGGTACTATAGTGCAAACAAGTAATGCCCCCAGACTCTGGACTTACTTCCTACTAAGTAGGCTTAGAACACTTGCTTTGGTTTCAAAAGGCATGATTTTGCACACCTCCTGCACAGCCTATCTTGGCAAGTCATCTGGTGGTTTGCAAAATACTAGATTAGTCTCATGGCAAATTGTGTCAGATGATTTCCTCCCTACAAAAACAAAGATCAGCCACAGGAAGAAAACTGGCCAGTTCACGCACCAGCTTTCACATGCATGCCATCTCGGATTAGGATAAAGTACCCATAATAAGCTATTTGAACAGCAGTTCTGACGCAAGTGGCACACTGCACGCTGTAGATAGTTGAGAGCCTGAAATGACTGTGAATATAGAGAAGTCATTTTACTACTAACATTTGCCCAAATATATGGCAAAAGAACCCAAGTTCCTGATCTCAACTAAATAGGTGCAAATGTTCCCATATTTCTACTTTTTATATATAAGTGATGAGAGCCGTATTATTCATTATATGGGGCAGGAGTTGATCTGTGGGCTGATCCCAGGAACAAATGTTCATCACATCCTTGTTGAAAAGCAGGTCTGAGACACTGCTGAAGTAAATACGCAGATATTTACATAAATAACTTTTCTTTCTTTTTTTTTTTTTTTTGTTATTGCTGACAAAAAGATTACAGGAAAGATTTTACAAGCTACTGCTGTATCAACTGCAAATGATGACTTGATTTCATTAGTACATGAAGTGGTTTCTTCCTGGTAAACCTGTAAGAATCTATAGTTGTTATATAGAACAAGACTGACAGAGCTGCTCTTGTATAAATAGTACACTCTGGTGCTGCTGATAGCCTGATATTGCTGTGCAAATAGGGAACTAATTTTATTATTGATATCTGCCCCAATTTATTGTGAAAAAATGTGTTTCTTAAATAAATAGGGCAAAGTCTACTACGTACTCAGGAATTAGAGATTAATTCATTTTCCTCCTCTCATATCAAGAATTCAAGTTACACACTACTTCCTTTCTTTAATCTGGAATACAGGCACAGGGTACTAATATGGATCAAGCCCACCACACATCGGTAAGAAGGTTTAACCCTACCCTTCAGTTTTAACCTTGCTAAATTTACTCTGCCCCAGAGCTGAAAAGGAAGAAAATCCACTGGCACCAATAGAGTTCATTTTTATTTCTAATTCTATTTCATTTTATTGTTAGTTCCTATGTATAGGGGCAACTGGGTCTCAGGAGGCCTGCATTCAAGTTCCCATTCAGCCATGAAAACTCACTGGGATAGGGGTGGAGCTGGTACAAATACTCCTTAAATAATTTGCTTGTCTTGAAAGCCCTATCAGAGTCACTATAAGTTGGTTCTGACTTGATGGCACTTAATAACCACAATGTGCAGGGGTAGGAGGAGAATAAATTTAATGGAGTGGGAGGGGAGGACAACCATGCAAAGGAAGTTTCAGAGCCTCTATCCATGTATGCTGGACCTAACCAAGATCAGAGTTACCAACGCTAACTTATTTCAGAGTGGTTTTTTAAAAAGAAAGTTCAACGGCAGACAACATACGAAGTTTAACCCTCAGAACATGCACGCCAATGGGGCTCACTTCTGAATAAACATGCATAGGATTATTTGTCTATCCTGCTCTCAGGTATGCACTGAAAGTCCTCTGTAGCTTGAGCAGACATCCTGAGCGGAGGTATTACATATACCAGCCTTTGTGTTCAGGCTCAGGGCCAAACAATACATGACAAAAGATACACTTGCTAAACACAAAATGTGCTGAAATGGGACACTTTCAATTTTGAAGGAAACGCACAGTTTCTTACTGTGTCTCATAGCCCTGAGTGAAATGAGGGGGTCTCTGCCTGCTTGCTGCTGAACCTTCATTCCAGGGCTGCAATACATTGTCCCCCTCCCCAAACTGAATTTCTTATTTACTTTAAAAAGGAAATTCAAGGCAATTAGGAGGGAGGTCATTTCCAGGGGGGGAAAAGGTGGATACCCTCCAGATGTTCTGAACTTAAATACTGATGATTCCCTCACTGGTCATACTGTATGTACCCTGCAGTCCAAAATTTATGGAGGGCATCAGGTTGGCCAAAGCCTCCAGGCTCCAACCAATATTGGGGGCACATTCCAGATCAGGGATCCATATCTGCTTTTTCTTCTGAATAAAAGTGACTGAGTTAAACAAACAAAGAAAGAAAGTCTGCTGTAATATGAAGTTTGACTTCCAGATTCCAAAAGAAAAGTCAGCATTTAAAGCACTTATTATGTACAGGTAATATTTACAGTTAATAGAGTTTCTATTGTTCAAAGCAGCATTACTGAGGTATCAAACCTAATTATAGACTAGTTCTGGAATTTAGGTTCTGGAATTCTGGCCTTGTACACTTCCTCTCCCTTTAATACTTGCTGAATATATCATTGTCACACAGCCTGGTTGATCAGAAGACTGAGCTTCTTAAATCTTAAATCTAGACTTGTTACATCTAGTTCTAGATCAAACTGCTAAATTAGCCAGCTTTTAGAAGCATTCCTTTAAGGCAGCCTTGCCCAATTTAGCACCCTTCAGATGTGCTGGATTACATCCACCTTGGGTCCTTTTAAGGAGAAAGATGGGGTAAAATATTTTAAATAAATAAAAATAAATATATATAGCTCCTATCATCTACAGGCAGCATGATCACTGGTGAAGAGGTCAGGGAAGTTAGTGGTCCCACAACCATTCTCAGGATATAGCAACCTCTAACCTCCTCTCAACCCAAATCATTCTTTAGCAGTGGTTCCCATCCTTGAGTCTCCAGATGTTCTGGGACTAAAACCCCCGATAGCTGTGCTGGCCAAGATTTCTGGGAGTTGTAGTTCAAGAGCATCTGGGGATCTGAGGATGGGAACCACTGTTCTACAGTAATCCCTTCTAAATTTCATTTGTCTGTTTGTTTTTAATTGGAGGAGGGAGAGGAAGGAAAGAAACCTGAGGAATCAACTCTTTCTTTTTTCACTCTTCCAAATTCACAATCTCTGTTTGCAAGCTCAGAGCTGTATCTTCTTCCACACATCCTGTCTCAAACATATATATACCAAAAGTACTAAACAACTTGGAGACACATGGACACAGAAACAAACACACAGATAAAATTTCCAGTCATAGCGGTGTCACCATGATTCTACAACTGCCTACAAATACATTCACACATGGATAATATTTTATGAGATAAAAGACCATGGCCAGTATCCTGTTGGCAATTTATACATGCCCACTGGCCAAATTGCTGACATCTAATTGTATTACTAAGCACACACATGTTTTGTAGTTAGGTGTGTAGGTCTGGAAAACAACTGATAGCTCATTAGTTAACAGCAATTTGCTGTAGTGAGTTACTCAATTCGACTTAGAAATGAATTACCAACAGGACTCTGGATGATATCTAGCTGGGGATTACAGATGTTGTCCTCCAACACAGCAGTAGCAGTTCCCCAGTAGGGGAGCAGTAGACTCCTTAAAAATTAGTAAGTAGACAAAATAGCAAAGCAAAATGTGCTGCTTCTATACTGTTCCATATTGCTTAAAGCACTCTTTGGGCAGTATACAATTTAATTATGCAGGCTACACATTACCCCCCCCCCCCCCACTCCCAGCAAGCTGGTTACTCAATTTACCAGCCTTGGAAGGATGAATGCTGAGTCAGCCATAAGCCAGCTACCTGATCCTATCAGGATCAAACTCAGGTCATGAGCAAAATCTTGACTGCAGTACTGCAGTTTAACCACTGTACCATTAACGTTTTTAATGGACCTTACTGATTTTTATGGATCTTATTGACCTCAGTAAGATCCATAAAAATCAGTTGTTGCACAGTTTCTTGAGCCAAATGCAAATACAAACCTCTTCTCTTGTTTTCTTATTTTTTTCCCGTAGATCTTCATATTCACCAACAGCTGCAAAAAACAAAACATTATTGTCTTAGTACTATATATTCATAAACATTACAATTCCAAAGCACTTGTGGATGGAGGGGGGGGGTTCCTTGTGCCCAAATTTCAAGGACAGTGCCTCTCTGCTCCATCTACAAAGCCCCTATGCTATAGCAATCACTTATAAGTCTCCCAGTAACCATTATTAACGACTGACCGTATCAGGAATGTGGAACATATGGCCCTCTAGCTGTCGTTAGAACAATGCCTCTCAGCCTTCACTACAGGATCTACTGTCTAGAGCTGATGGGAAGTGCAGGTCAACAAGATCTAAAGCACCATACTTCCCTGTCCCTGAACTACATCAAATATATTCACAGAAGTCACATTAGTGAGGCCTCCAGTGCAGACCCCGGGTTCCAAATTGCACAGAGCACCTCCATGAATAGAGAAGACTCACAGCTGCCAACGGTAATTTTTCTCCAAGTAAAGAACAATGGAAATGGCAAAGGAAAGGCAGCAGTTCACATCTTCATTCTCCATCCTTTTCCTCACATGCAGACTGGACGATTCAAGAAGATGACTCTAAACATAAAGCTGTACCTTTATGTGAAATGCAAATCAGACTCTGAGCTGTCTGTTAACAAATCACAAATTTTCTATGAATGATTGACTCAGTACTGAGCCTAAGATTATTCTCGTACTGATGTCTTTTGGCCAACTTCATTTCCCCTCCTCTGATAGTCTACAACACATTTAGAACATCTACTAATTATTTATAGAGTGTATAAATATTTATAAAGAGTAACCTTAGTAAGAAATGTGAATTCAAATGCAAGAGTCACTTGCCTAACCGAAGCAACCACTGAAATGCTTGACTTCAGTCAGGCTGCAGTCCTATGCTTGCTGATTTTAGTAGTACCGCTACTCCTCAACAGGCATGCATAGGGTTGTACTCTCAGTGCATCAGTGCACCAATACCTTATTCTGGTTTCCGTTAAAAACTGAAGTGTCAGAAGCCTAGAATATCCATGGTTTCACCCATCTGTATTTTACATCTATAAACCCTAAGTGCTAAGGATTCTCCTGACAATTAAGATGTACATTGGCCAGGCTCTCTCTGCCTTTCTCTCCATGTTAAGAACACCAGGAGTCTATTGTTCAGTTAGATCATTGTTAACAGAACCCTGCAGCTAACAAGAACTTGGTAATCTATCAGAAAGAGAACATGATCCACTGTTAGATCACTGACCAATCTTCTTTTCTCCCTGTTTTACCGAAAATACTAGGAAAATCAGCTGGTAGTGTCCATACCTTCCAACTAGGAATATAAGTCCTTACTTCCTTTGTTCTAATATATGAGAGCAAGTAATAGCATTTTTCTTCCTCATCTTGAAGATAGTGGGTTCTTTTTAGCAGTATTAACAAAAGTTTACAAAGCAGCAAGAACAATTTTTGTGGAAAATTATAATGTCTCCTGCCCAACCCCGCCAGTCAGTCCAGAAGGATACCCTGGTTGATGGTATCAAAAACTGCTGAGAGATCCAGGAATACTAACAGAGTTAGACTCTCCTGGTCAGCCCCCCTTAAATGGTCATCATGAAGAGTGATCAATGCTATCTCAGTGCACATAATAGCACCAATTTTTAAAGAGGGGACACATTCAGAACTAATTATGCTGCTAGGAGATTTTTAGTTAATTTATTTGTATAGTTTTAGAGTGATAGTAAAGCAGGTACTTAAAATAACATGATATATTTGTATTGTGGATATTTGCCATTGACTGTAACAAAGTCTGTCTGTCTGTCTATCATAGTTGCAAGTTTATTATCTGATTGCTAATCCTCAGGTAGCCAAAATGGTGTCTACTTGGGTACCCAAACCCAATACATTACAATACATTAAAAAACAAACAAACAAAAAACCCCACCACTATCCTTTTCTTTCCATATTTTCAAAATTTGCTGCCACCTCACTCTGGTTAATGGTAAGGCTGACCCCGTAGACTCTAACACAAAAAGCAGCCAGAGACCTGTTGCCAAATCAATGGAGACAGATGTACCAACTGATTGCCTTGATATGGGGCAGCTTCCTATTATCTGAGCACTTAGTGGCATCCACAGCACCATCAAAAACCAAATGGCAATCAGAACCCACATGAGAAGTTTGGAATATGACATTAGGACACACATAACCAGCTAAGAATGGTTATGTTATGTTGTTATTGTTATGTATTGTTATGTAGAGTCTGTGGGATTTTAAAGTTTTACCTTGTAAACCACCCAGAGTAGTGTGCACACTAATGAGTCAGAATATAAATCAAATAAATAAACAGGAAGTTGGCAACATGGCTTGAAGCTAGGTGGGCTGACTGAAAACTACAGTAGGACAGCATCTGTTCATCTCAGATTCTCCCTTTATTTCCATCAGCTGCAGAGTATTAAACAGGCATTTAGTTAAAGACTCAGAGGTTCTTGTGGGAAGATAACAGCCAGATGCTGTGGCAAATTTGGTACAGGTCAGTAAAGTTTTTGTACCATTTATTGCAACAGCAGTTAGCCACTTGCGTGAAAGTAGCCTGATAATCTATGTTGGTTAGAAAAGGGGAAAAAGCCATGTAATCCTTGCACAGAATCTGAAGGCAAGCATGGGTGATATCTTGCATAACTTGCATTAAACAAAGAAGGGTAGTGCACCTATCTGACCAGGATTTTTGGAATGTTAATGTTTCTTCCACACCACCCTGAACTCTGTGGTGTCCTGCTTGACGGAGACCCATGTGGGGGTCAAAAGCTAGGTTTATGATGGTTTAATGGTCTAATAAAGGTATCACCCACTCTGCCTGATAAAGACACATGCAGGACCAAAAGCTAGTCTATTTTGTGATTATTAATTTTTTAGTGGTTTTATAAAGGTATCACTCACATTCAACATCAGTTTGGTGCCATGTGACATCTGAATGAACACTGTCCTGTAATCAGACAGGTCACTCAAAAGCCTGATTCAGAAACAATTGGCAGATTTTAGTAGCTCTTGTTTCTGGGCCCATATCTTTGGATACCACTAAGAGGCATGTTGGGAAACTATTTTAAGTCAGTGGCAGATGACTGCTTTCTGCACTAAAGTTCCCACTAGGCTGTCTCCATATGAATAACCATCTTTGGGTAGATCTAGGAATCCCAGAGCTATGGTCAAAGACATATGCTATTCCTTATCCTTCCTCATCGGAAGGTGCCCACATAGGCACCCTAAATGGTCACTGGATTAATATAGTAGTCCTGTAAACCTCAAGAAAAGGCACACTAGCCTGCCACTTGGTTCAGCCAATTAATGCAAAGGCTTTGAAATGAGTTGAACAGGCTCCAGACTTCTTCAAGGTCACACCTAGATATTTAGAGGAGTCAACTAGCTCCAGCTGTCGATTATCTAGCTCCCGTGAGTATTTCTACCTTTTCTTTCCAATCACCACTATTTTATTTTCAGAATAATTAACCTGTAGGAGTTCTTTGGTCCAATGTAAGCCTAGGGCTCTCAGGAATCTACACACCTTTCTGTATGAAAGAAGAATGACATCATTGGCATACAATAAGATGGAAAGTCCCCTGTTTTTAAACAAGGGGGGGGGAGCTCCACCCCAATCAGGAGGAAGTGATGATATTATTGAAATACCAATTAAATAGAAGAAATCCTAATAAGCCTTCTTGGTGTTTCCCCTGATCAACAGGAACCACGCCTGAGAGACAGCCTCCCACGATGCTGACATGTTCATGAGAGTTACTGTATAGTCCCTGAGCTCCTAACCCACCACCTGTATTCAGGAGGGTCGCTTTATGCCAAAGGTAAGACTGGGATATGGAACAAAAGTCTGCCCCAAACTCTACAAAAGCAATGTAAAGTGAATGGCTTAGTGGGAGTGTGCTTCAGAAGCAAGCTATGGTCAGTCTTTGACCGGCCAGGACAAAAGCCTGCTTGCTTTTTAACCAGGAGATTTTCTGAGTATATCTACAACTTCACAACTTATCCAAAAGGTATCTTGCCCTGAAGTTCTTATGGGCAATTATTAGGATTAGATCTTGAAACTCCCTTGTGGAAAGTGCCCACCACTGCCATTAACCCAATCATCAGGGAACTTCACAGGATTATCAATAGGTGGATATAGGGCAGGTAACATTCGGATTAACCAGTCCTATTCACCCAAGGGGCCTTTCCCCTTTCAATTTCCTTTGTTAACGGCTGCTGCGGTTGTTATTGTTGTCCTTGTGATACCATGGTAGCAGCTGATGGGAGAGGAGGGTGGAAGCTCGCTGAATCATTCCGTCAGTGGCATTTGCCAGTCAGTTGGGCACAAAAGAAGGGAGGATAGGATCCCAAAATAAAAAAAGAAGGTGATGAGGAAATCCAGGGTTGTGGAAAGCAGAGACACACACAGCAGGATTCGGCGCTCAGGAGGGCAACCGCCTCCCTTCTGAGCGGCCCTTCCCTCTAAGCTCCCTTGCCAAGCCTGATCTCCAAGATGTAAGACGCGCCCTCCCCTCCCCTCCCCTCCCCTCCCCCCCCCCCCCGCAGACTTCGTGTGCCACCCGGCGCCTGCCCGCCTGCCTTGCCTTGCCTTTTCACTTCGGTCGCTTCCAAAGCGGCTCGACCCCCAGTTGCAGCAACGGGAATCGCACGCCTACGGAAGGTGAAACGCCGCCCAGGTTTACTAGCCTCTCTCTCTCTCTCTCTCTCTCTCTGTAAGTGTTTGCTTTCGGCCAGGATTGAAGACCAAGGGAAGCAGCGGCAGGCCTTTCCCAACCCTGCAGGCTGATCCCCTTCTCGCTGCCCCCGGGCGCCGCCTGGCATGCATTTGCGGGCTCCCAGAGCTGGGCTGATGCCTCGCTTTCATTGCCACCTTACCTTGGTCTTTCAGGCTGCTGATCAGCTGCAGCTGTCTCTCCTCCTGGGAGCCGTTCATTTTGTGCCCCCCCCCCCCCGCCGCCCGTCCCCGAGCCCGAAAGCGCCTGGCTCAGGCAGGCAGCCGGAAATGCCACTTCGCCGCCGCCCGCTCGGATCAAACAGGCGCCACTTTCACCTGGAGAGTCGGGACGGGAGGTGGGGCGCGGGGGGGGGGAAAGAAAGGCGAGGTTGGAGGCGTGCGCCGGAGCAGCCCGGCGAGGCTACTGCACATGCCCGAGCTGCTTATGGAGCATGTGCGAGAGAGGGAGGTAGTGCAGGGACGCGAGGCAGGGAAAGCTAACCTTTTGCCCCGTTGGGGCGGCGGATGGACAGCCGCTGGTGAGGGCACAAGGCGGTCTAGAACAGGCAGGGGGAGCGGATCTTAGGCACATGGGGGCGAGGGAGCCCTGGAAGAAGAAAAGGCTGCCCGCCTCTCATTCTAATTTCACGGGAATGAGGTCCAAGCACGGTTACAGATTCTTGCCCTTAATCCCTTGGGTTCCAATGATTTGGGAGCGGTGTGATTTTTTTAATTCTTCTGAAAGTCTATTTATTTAGCTATCAGGATCCAGAATACCCCCGAACAAGTCACTAAGTTAGACACTACAAGCTATGGAATAATTAATTCAAACACCATGGAAGTCAGTGTCTCTTAGCCACACCTGGAAAGGATGGATTAAACAGAGGCTACCTGGTGCTGTGCTCCAAGAAGCAAGAAGACAACCTGTTCTAGAGGGGTTTGCCCTCTGGGAGAGCAAACGTGTCACTTAAGGGTACCGGATCAATTTGTGTCCCCCAGAACCCAGGTAGACTTAGTGGCTTGGAACAGCTGGAGCTGTCTTCGGTTGCCTGACCAGCTATAGCCATTACTTGAAAGGGGCAACACAGTAATTTAGGCAGTGGTTTGGGTATCTGGCTGTGGAACCAGGGGTTGGGAATTCAATTCCCAACTGTGCCTCCTTGACAGGGGCTGGACTCAGTGATCTATAGGGTCCCTCCCAGTTCTAAGATTATTATGTTCTAAGATTTACTAGAAATTTGCCTTTTAGGTTACTGCAATGGGCTCTGCAAATAGAAGCCATGTGGTTTTAAAGAATATGTTTCCAGTCAAGGTGTTTCTAATGATTTTGAAAGCCCAGGTAGCTTAGGACTTGGACATTTAATACGGTGGGGGGAGGAGGAATAAAATGATTAGGGAACAGAGCACCAGGCACATTCCCAGGATTTAAGCAAGCTAAACTTCTGGAATCAGTGGGAAGAGGGATATCAACCAATTTTTTTAAAAAAAATTGAAAAATGATACCATGGTTTTGAAACAGAAGGCTAGACTCAGAGTAAATCACATTGAAGACAGTAGGTCTTAGTAAAAAAAGCACAAGACTGCAGTATCCCTGACTTGTCTGACAGTCTGTCTTGCCAAGGCTGACAATGGTCCTTTTCAATTTGGTGAACACATCCATGCAGGAAGAGGCAGAAAACATTATTAAAGAGACACGAGAGAGTAACGTGAAAAGCAAAAGAAGTAGAAGAATAAAGTAGGGAGAAAGTCAGAACCCTTCTGCACGCTGAGGGCCTCTGATGAGCAGCCACAGGTGACTCCCGGGAGTCAGTTGTGCAGTACTGTCCAAAATCTGGTCTAGGCTGAGACTTAGCCATGCCCAAAGTATGGCCCTTAGATGCCTTTCAGAGGATGCACCTGCTCACTGAGCCCGTCTCTGTACGGTCAATTTGTTGGATGTCTCCATTTAACCAATTGGCAAAATGATAACAAAGTATCTTACTAATTAGGAAATTGATAACAAAACCAGACATCAAAGGATAGCAGAGTTGGACATCAAAGCATAACATCTGCTAGGACTGTCCGATCTGGATAAACTTTGTTACATTTTGAATGCCTCACCCCAAAACATCTGTAGTAAGGAACTCGGTACTTGGCTGAATGACTGACATCAGATATGACTGATTTCCGCCAGCTTCCAGCATAGGAAGCTTTCCTCATGCATCCTCAAGTAACCTCTGATGCCTTGTCAGTGTCCCACAGTTTTAATCATTTCCCACCATCTTAAGCACAAAAAGGAATACTGCTGAATACCCCATTAATGGGATCTCCTTGCCTTTCTTCCCCATGGGCACTGCAGCATCAGCCCTACTGAAACCAGTGAGAGTGAATTCTGAACAGACGTATATGGGATGACTTGTCTGTCACATACGTAGAAAACACAGGAGTTGGAAGGGCTGTCTTAGCAATCCTTTTGAGGTCTCTTATCCTAGAGTTCTTTACTGTGATAGTGAAGGAATCGAATTATTTTAAAAATCAACAGCCATGAATAGACAGCTGGAAAAGGCAATGTTCACATACATTCAGTACTTAACAACCCATTTGCAGCACATTTTACCAAGTTATGGGATGTATTGATCTTTAGCACTGGAGACACACTGTACTGGTAATATTTAAGCAACATTGTCTATTGAAGGATCAATCTCTAACAGCATGATGTCTATCATGCTTCATTCAGAGGCATCATAGGACAGCAGTTCAATCTGCAATGTGTTTTCAGTATGCAGTTACCCAATGAACATTTGTTTGATGATTGGTAATGTTTTAATCTGTATGTGATGGATGCCTTTTAATATCATCCTTCCTACCATGGTAGGAAACAAGGGGTTCAGAAATGGGAATAGAAAAAAAGAGGCCCCTGTTTAATTTTGCAAAAATCAGTGACTTTCTGAAATGAATCATGATCCACTGTTCACATGCCTCCTCCTACACAGCAATGCACAGATTTTCTTTTTCTACCACAATGGAAAAATGACAATATGTTTGTTCAGATCTCATTGGCATGTAGAGCATTAGCTGTCTTGGATCCTTTCAAGGAGAAAGGTGGGATGGATGGATGGATGGATGGATGGATGGATGGATGGATGGATGGATGGATGGATGGATGGATAGATAGATAGATAGATAGATAGATAGATAGATAGGCATTGTTATGTTTTTCCCCTTCTTCTGCTCTTTATACCAGCAGTTCCCAACCTTGGGATCCCAGATGTACTTGGACTACAATTCCCAAAATCCTGGCCAGCACAGATAGTTGTGAAGGCTTCTGGGAGTTTTAGTCCAAGAACATCTGGGGACCCAAGGTTGGAAACCATTGCCTTACACAGACATCCACATCCACACTCACTCATTCACTCACACTTGGGTAGATCCAATAGGTTACTAGAGTGCTCATGCTCACCATTTCCTTACCCAAATCATGCTGCTCTGTTCGTCAAACTAGCAGTCAAAGTCTTACTCAGAGCAGGACAGCACTTGGAAAAGTTCCTTTTTGGACTGCAGTTCTCTGGATCCTTTGGGGTTGTGATCCTAACTTCTCCAAGTTCTGCTGAACAGACAACAGTGAGCAGACAGAGTGGTACTTGGAGCAGTGTCAACTGCCACTTTTAACTCCTCACAATGCCCTGGAGTGACACCTCATAGAAAGTATAAATATTATCCGTGACTAGGGCCAGTCCTACCATTAGACACAGTGAGATGGCCATTTCAAGTAGCAAAATTTGGTGGTGGGGTGGGGGGAAGGGGATACAGAATAGTGGGAAGGTGTTGGAAACCATAGCTGTACATGCCATGCAGCCATAATTTACCCATAAGCTGACCTGCTGTCCTGATCTCTATATATCCTCATATGTATAGATCAGGCCCAGAACATGACCAAAGTGCCAGAGCACCAACCCATGCCTCCCAAATACTGACACAGAAATGGGTCAGATTGAAGTATCCCCAAAAGGGCAGGGAATGGATCCTGATTTGTGTGCTCTTATTTGGTTTTTGACCAAATCAGGGGAGCAGTGCACAGTTCCCTTTATAACTCTTCAGGTGACAGTGACGCAAAATGGGCTCCAGGCTGATTTGAATGTCCTGTATGGATGGATGAAGCTTCAGTTGGATCTAGATTTAAATATGTGCAATTACGCTGGCAGAATTCCAGCCCCCTCCTTTCCTCTGCAGCCTTCTGAACATGCTATAGAGAGGACAACTCATCAATGCTGAAGGTGTGATGAGTGATCCAGGGAGCACGTTCCCTAAAATTGGAGAGGCATCTTCATTAAATATAGCCCTCCATCCATAGAGACAGGCCTTAGATCCATTTCATTGTAGCAACCTGAAGCACCATCAGCAAATAAGAACAACAAACCATCTATCAACAGTTATTGATACATGTTGTGCCATTTTATTTTGTGCAGCTATGCCTTATTTTGTTTCAAATATTTTTAGTTTTTTAAAAGGAGCAATAAGGGTATTTTCATATTTGTTGTTTTGTAAACTGAATACTCAGCAGAGCATGGTGTTAATAAAAATACAATGAAAAATAGATAGCTAGACTACTCAATTAAATAGATTCATGAATCCAGTCCATAGTGCATTCCAAGGATGGTGCTTGAGACATTGCAAATGGAATGAATATGGAGCATTCATAATGTGCGTAGGCAGGTAAATTGTGAGTACATCGGTATAGGTGTTGTGAGATATAATTGTACAGGGAGAAACAAACCTCAATACAAAATACCACAAAGAATAAAATGGCAAGAACTATTTGAGTGCATAATTAACATCAGGAATACATTTTGAACACTTGCAAATTTTCCATCAAATCAATCAGGACCAAATAATAGCTGCAGCATAATATATGAGAATGAATATGGGCTGTATGTCTACCTACATTGAAAATGAACTAATCAAAACATATTCATCAGCAGAGAACATCTATGATTAAAGTAGCAGAATCTAATAATATGGGATCTGTGGGGGTTTTTTAAAAATAAACTTTACTATTTGATTAGAAACATCAAAATGATTTTTCTACAAGTCAGCCACTCCCACTGCTGAGGATTTTCATTGCCTGTGCAAATAAATTACAACCATGATTGAAGGATAAAATAAGAGGGAAAGCCCAGAATACATACAGAATGCAATGTCTTAAAACATGTAAATCCAGGCGAGCAGAGTTTCTCTGCTTGCTTGCTTTCTTTTTTTTTAGAGAGAGACAGCAAGTGCTTAAGGCAGCACATCTAGTCCCCGTCCTTGCTCATTTTATTTATGTGACAATCTTATAAGGAAAGTTGGGCTTAGAGACCATAACTCGTTGAAGCATCTGACAAAATAGATTGTGATCTACAAAAACTCACATTGAATTAAATCAGTGAGCCTTTATGGTGCCACATGTCCTCTATTTTTGCTATATTGAACTGATCCAGAGAGTTTTATGGCTGAGTAGGGATTTGAACATGGCTCTACACAGTTGTTGTGTGATGCTATAAGTACCACACCTTCCTAGCTCTTGAATGAAACTAAGATACGAAGATTTGACCAAAAGACAGGTTACTACATCCTGTCTGGCTCTGAGGGTGCAGGCAATTTTGTGGGGCACTATAGGGTGGGGAGATCGTAAGAGTCACATACTGAGGAACAGCTGGCTGAACAAAGCTATCCTCTGACAGTTGTAGAGGCTGCCACCACTCCTTTCCCCTCTTCCTCTGAGAAGAGGGGTGCTAGCAATGTCATCTGCCATCAATCAGCGGGTGCCGCCACCATTGCTAGCATGTTTGCTGTCCTCCATGGGAGAAGAAATATGATGATTCCTCTATCACTATCTTCAACATTCTCTGGTTATGATTGTGCTGCTACTGAGATGGGCAGCGGCGGATCTATATTTTGGGGGCCCTGAAACTTGAACTGTTATGGGGCCCCTTTGCAACCAGCAATGAGGCTCAGATAGCTACTCTTATTGTCTTCAATGGGATTGTTCCATGACAGATCAGCACAAAATTTTTAGAAATGTGGACTCAAGTCGTTTCTGGGCCACCTCCAGGATTACAGCCCCTAAAGCATAAGTTTCATTAGGTTCATAGTAGATTCACCCCTGGCAATGGGGAACAGTCCTTTGTTTCCTGTCGAAGGCAGGTGAAGAGCTTGCACAGCACCTCCTCACAGCAATACATGAATTCCTGGGTATGGAGATTTACCATCAAGGTGGTAAAAAGAAAAGCCTCATGTTTAGCAGGCTTCCTAAATTTTACTTTAATCAGTACAAGTGCTTTGTGAGGTTTTGGCCATCAACAACAGAAAGTGGCCTCAAGTAAACTCTCATGAAAGCACCTCATAGACCTGCCTCTTGTCACCTGCTTACTTGCTCCATGCAGAGATCTTAACCTTCTCTCAGCAATTTCTATGCCTTTTCTGTTTGCCATCAGTCCATAATTTAATCCAGGGTAGAGCCCATGGGCAGCATATGGGCCCCACCCATTTTTGCTGCCCACAGCACTCTACAAAAAAAACAAAACAAAAAACAAGAAGTTCCCAAACAAGATGATGCTTCTGGGAAGCCTACAGGAAGTACAATTTGTCTTCAGGCATGTAGGCCTTACTATATCATTTTAAAAACTCTTTTGGAGGGCTCAGGAGGGGGGTAGCGCAGACTGCAGTGGGTCCCCAGTGTGTAAAATGGGCTGTTGGACCTAGGGAAATTGTCCTTGAATAAATTACTGGTCGAAAGAAGAGTTTCAGAACTTCTGGCACACTTCACCTCAGGCCCGCTTATGAGTGAACTGAGAAAAGGTATCTCAGCTTGGTTCTACTGTCATGGCACTGTCCCCTTGTCTGTGTCAAAGTTATCTTTGTGACTTCATTAATCACAAACCATGCCAGTGAACTGGCCTGAATGTTCTCCTGTTACTTATAAACATAACAAGGTGAAAAGCTGTACCAAAAAGAAGGGCAGGCAGCTTCCAATGGTTGGATAGGGCCATCCTTGGAGGTCAGAGGGCTGTATTTACACCACTCTTCAAAATAGATTGGATTTAAAAAAACAAGCTTGAAAAATCCCTTTACACCCTCTAGTGGTCAACAATTGTGTGTAGGCATCCTTCAGTCTCGAGAGACTATGGTAACGTGCTCTGTATGGAGGACTTGGAACAGTGTCTAGTGTGGCTGAGAAGGCCAATTCGAGAGTGACAATTCCTTCCACACTGAAGACAAATACAGTCTGTCCCCTGTCCAGCTCCCTGATTTTGCTGGTTTCGGGACTGCCTCTTCACCTCGGCCTGCTGGACAAGGGTCTCTTCAAAATGGGAGAAGCCATGATGCACCGCCTGCCTCCAGGCTGAACGCTCAGATGTCAGATGGTCAACAATATATTAAAAAATTAACAATTTGGGTGCTGGAGGCCAAGGGGATAAACAAAGGGTAGCCTTTACAGCAATGGTTCCCAGTCTTGGGTCCCCAGATGTTCTTGGAGTAAAATCCCCAGAAGCCTTCGTCACTAGCTGTGCTGGCCAGGATTTATAGGACTTGTAGTCCAAGAATATCTGGGGACCCAAGGTTGGGAACCGCTGCTCTACAGGTTTCAAAACATTTTTTTAATGGGGTATGGGAGATGCTGTGGCATGTTTGTGTCCTTGGGGAGTTGTCACCAAATATAGGAAAAGAGGAAGTTTCATTATAGGAAATCAGATCCATAGTCCATGTAGCTCAGTACTGTCTGAAGAATGACTGCTGGTGGCTCCCCAGGTCTGCAGGTAAGGTGCTTTTATTACTGCCCGGAGCTGCTGGGAACTGAACCTTCTGTGTGCAAAGCATGCGTTCTACCTGAACCTAGTTACAGCCTTTTCCTCAAGTGGCAGATTTTGGGATATCATTGAAATGCAGCAAAATATCAGTCATTTAGCCTA
Organism: Intellagama lesueurii; assembly: GCA_037013535.1. Classification (NCBI taxonomy): domain Eukaryota; kingdom Metazoa; phylum Chordata; class Lepidosauria; order Squamata; family Agamidae; genus Intellagama; species Intellagama lesueurii. Next base: position 202,602,769 of record JBAJHW010000003.1, on the reverse strand, counting down.
TAGCCATATGAGGACTGAGCATGCTCAGTACTCATTGAATGCTGTATGTGTTAGTGGGGTGGTAGTAGTTGTGAGAAGCTAGAGAGGGGTTAAAATGGAAGGAAATGCCCTGCAAGAAATCACACTCGACCAGAAGACTGATCAGAAGGACTCTGCGCTGCAACATATAGTTGAACGTTCTGGGTGTTTGTCCTCCTTTTTGTCCCATGTTCCTCACTGATCATTTTGATATTTTCTCTGACAATCAAGCAAGGTTATTGCTAATCCCCAGTAGATCCAGTCTTTTTATGTGAGTACCCTTTACATTTTGTTCAGCTTCCAGTGCACCTTTTAAATTGTTACTGTGCTTCCTCTTCTCTCTCTCTCTCTCTCTGGCTTGTACTTGTACTGTGTGAACTATTTTTCCCCCCAAAGTACTTCCAAAAATTGCTGGGCAGGTCTTGAGAACATAGATCAAATGATATACAGTGAAGCATGGCATGGGAGTGAACATTTTCACCTTTTTCACTCAGACTGGTTTGCACTGATACTAAAATAACAATAACTTCCCTTTTAAAAAGAAAAAAGTATTCTAGGAATAAAATGATTAACAGTTTTAAGTGGAATGATTGCTCTGGTTCTTAACAGAAACACATTTTGTGCTATACTGATAAATAATTCAAGTACTACTTTGTTGTTAAAGTTTTTGTTTAAAAGGGCTCTGAATCAACAGCTTTGTCTGTTAGTTAGTTAGTTAGTTAGTTAGTTAGTTATTTCTGGGTGGTTCACATTAAATCACACATAATGAATGATATAAAATACCAAACAATAAATACTATAAAATAGATAAAGCCCTGTCACTAGCTAAAATATACCTTTAAATAAAGTTAAACAAATTAAAACAGACCTGAACATTGCAGGTAGTAATAACACTAATAAAAGACAGCTTTAAATAATACTGTTTTTACTAATTTCTTAAAAATGGAGAGGAAAGGCATCTCATGAACCTTCATTGGAAAGTTGTTTCAAAGAGAAGGAACCATAGGACCATTCCTGGTGTTAACTCTTTGGTTTCATATCTGCTGGTACTTGTGATCAGTCTGGCTGCCATATTTTGGACCTGCTGAAATTTCTATATTAACTTCAAGGACAGCCCTATGTGAAGTATATTGCAGTAGTCTATTTTAGTAGCTATAAACATGGGAAGCATGAAACACATGGATAAAAATAAAACACACACACATGAAAAAACAAACAAAAGTCAAAATGTCAAGTTTTGAAAATGTTAGTTTTAGAAAAGATAATTGAAAGATCACTCTGTTATTTCCAATCACCATGTACACCTTGAACATAACACACCAGACATAGCAGTAATAGAATGAAGAAATGTCTGGATCATTAACATTGCAATTCCAGGGGATGCAATTCCAAGGGGTGACGGGGGAGCTGGACAGTTAAGAACAGTGGCAGGAAAAAATAGATTCATTTGAAATGTGGTGATGGAGGAGAACTTTGTGGATACCCTGGACTCTCAGAAAGATGAACAAGTGGACCCTAGACCAAATCAAGCCTGAAATATCTATGGAGGCGAAAATGTTGAACCTGAGGTGGTCCTACTTTGGGCACATCATGAAAAGGCAGGATTCTCTGGAAACAATAATGCTGGGAAAGTTGGAAGGCAGCAGGAAAAGAGGAAGACCTAATATGAGATAGATTGACTCCCTAAAGGAACCCACAGGCTTAATCTGTAGCAGCTGAGCAGGGCAGTTGAGGACAGGACATTTTAGAGATCACTCATTCCTAAGGTTGCCTTAAGCTGGAGGTGACTTGATGGCACATATCAAGTGAAATGATTATTCTGGTTTTTAACCATACAAGTTTTGTAGTATACTGATACAGTGCTAAACCACTGCAATCCTACATTTTCTATAAAATTAGAATTAGAAAAGGACTTTGATTCAACATCTGTATTCAAAGAAGCATGAAACACATGTGCAACAACATTGTTATTGGTAAATCCAGGTGTCCAGAACCATACTTTTAAGTGAAATGACAATTACAATGTATAATGTAGGCAGGTTTTGCACTATACTAAGATACTGACACATTGCTAAACCATTTCAGCACTTTATCATTTGCAGATATTTTAAAAGGGTGTAGAATGCAGAGCTTTATGAAAAAGAAACATGGAATACATATATAACCATTTATTATTTTTATTTAAGGCAGAATGGAGAATATTTTGAAAGCAACAGAAACAAAGACTCAATATAAGAAACAACAATTTGAAAATAAATTAAACAGTTGGAAAAATAAACCACTACGTGGATAACACCTGAGAAATATTGATGGAACTCATGATAATAATTCAGCATGGGCATGGCTAAAACTGGGAATCATTAAGAAAGAAACCAAAGGCTTGGTTTTTGAAGCACAAGATCAAGCACTCCAAACCAATATGATTAAAGCTAAGATTCAAGGAATTAGTGCTAACAGAAAATGTTGACTCTGCCAAGAAAAATATGAAACTGTATCACACTTAATCTGTGAATGTCCAAAGATTGCAGAAACAGATTACAAAATTAGACACGATAAAGTGGCATAATTAGTGCACTGGTCATTATGCCAAAATAAATAACTTGCCAGCCTCCAAAAACCCTTGGGAACATCAGGTAGAGAAGGTGTCAGAAAATGACAAAGGCAAGATCTTGTGGGATTTCCAGATCCAGACTGATAGACACCCTGAACATAACACACCAGACATAGTAGTAATAGAAGGAAGAAATGTCTGGATCATTGACATTGCAACTCCAGGGGATGCCAGAGTTGAAAACAAAGAACTGGGAAAACTAAGAAGATACAGAGATCTGGCAATCAGAACATCTCACTTGTGGATGAAACACACTTCAGTGGTCCCAATAGTCATTGGAGCTTTCAAAACAATATCAAGAAATTTCACACAGTATTATAAGCAGTTGCACATCTCAGAAATAACACCATCAGAATTACAAAAAATGGCAATATTAGGAACAGCATACATACTGCACCAATATTTAACAGATGTTTAGGTTTTTGGTTAAGACCTGTACCTGTTATATAATACTAGACAATGTTTTTATAATTTTGATTGACTTTGCATAATAATAATAGTAATAGTAATAGTAATAGTAATAATAATAATAATAATAATAATAATAATAATAATAATAATAATAATAATAATAATAATAATAATAATAATAAATGTCTCTTCCAATTGCAGATTACATCCACTTAGATGACTTGGTGAACAGGAATAAGGTATAAAAGGGAGTGTAAATAGTGAAGTGACAGATAAAAATGAGGGGGAACTAGAAAAAAATGTTGCTAATATTACCCTCTTTGTAGAGAGTTGATACGCAGCATCTGAGGCTAAAAGAAACATGGTTGTGTGAATCTCACAGCCAGTATGCAATTAAAAGAAGCAGCAACTATTTGAACAATTTTCTGAATTTTAACAAAGACAATGAAAAGAATGGCCAAGAGCTGGAAGTGTAAAAAAATGTACCTGACACCTTGGCCTTAGATTATGTCTGTCTTGATGAAGTGGCTAATTCAAGAAAGTCTGCCTCGCACATCACTATGGACCTGAAAAGATGAAAAGACTCATATTGATTCAGACGTACTCTTTTTAAAAACAACGTGGTTCTGACCAACCAGGTATTAAACATATATATATTTTAAAAGTCAGGCAGAACTTTAAAGCCAAAAATGTTGCTTCTATTGATCTACTAACTGACGTTTAGTAAGTAGTGAAGAACAAAACAAATGGCTCTCAGTCTTTTAGGCAGTGGGTTTTTTTTAAATATATATATATCATACCATGTGATAGAAATGCCAAGGTAATAACAGAACAGCACAAGAAGCTCTTTATTACAATAACCTTGGCAATGACTACTCTATTTTTGAATGAGAGCATTTAAAACACAGCATCTGTGCAAAAAGAAGAGCCAGTGTCCATATTCAGGCTTTATTCCAAAACAAAGGCTAACCTGTTGCCTTCTACATTTCCCTGCCTCTACATTGGTTCTATGGATTTTTCTTTCCTACAATGGCATAGAAATGCAGTACCAAACAGTTCTTTTCGAAGTCAGAGTTGATTAATGTGGAAATGGAATTACAGTAAAATGGGTCCCCCATTATGCCTTTTGAACCAAACTCACACACATTTGTGCATGCACATGCATCATCATCATTATCATCATCATAGTGTGCCATCAAGTCAATTCTGACTTATGGCAACCCTTTTCAGGGTTTTTCTAGGTAGAGGGTACTCAGAAGTGGTTTACTATTCCCTTCTTCTTGAGGTGCTCTGGGACTGTGCAGCTTGCCCAAAGCCACACAGGCTGGTTCTTCTGGGATGCACAATGGAAAATTGAACTCCCAACCTCTGGGTCTGCAGCCAGATACCTAACTCTCAGAGTTAGCATCCATACACTGTCCCTTTACAAGAAAATAATCTTAGAGGAATTTGTTTGTAGAAAATATTTGATTTCCTGGAAGCAGAACATGAACACTTTATTTTTGGTAGAGACCTCAAATATAAACACATTTCTCACTTCCTCTTTTACAGCATACAACACAGGAAATGCATATAGATGCATTCACTTGTTTGAACACTGCAGAATGACTGATTGAAGTATCAACAAAATACTGACATTGATTCATTCCAATATGATACTGAAACAAGATGTGTGTGTGTGTGTGTGTGTGTGTGTGTGTGTGTGAGAGAGAGAGAGAGAGAGAGAGAGAGAGAGAGAGATCTCCCCTGGAATTTAACCATCTGTACTGCTTATTATCTGACCAAAGTTTTTTAGGTTTCCACGTTTAATGTGTTTTATTATCTCTTGGTCTTTACTCATTCATCTTAGTACTTAAATTTGTTAGTCTTCCTCTTGATCCAAGGAATTCTTACTGTCCCAGGATAAACCCACATTTAAAATACCTCTGTAGTATTAATACTTGTGCATGTTTAAGGCATCAATTCCATACCATACAATAGAACTGGGAATACATAGCCATTCTCAAAACCTATTTCATTTCATTTTGTTCCATTTTGCAGTGCACTAGGCAGAGAATGTCCTTGAGGTGGAGCAGATACGATGAAGCAATTGAGCTGAGCTAGAACAGAGCAGGCCATAAAAAGAGTACAAAACAGTAATGGATACCTATACAAACCCTTACCTGGGGAGTAAACCCCATCTAGTTTGGTGGGTCTTACATTGCTGAATAAATATGTAGAGAATGACAGCCCTGCTAAAGTTAACATATAACATATTCTCGAAGGCTTTCACGGCCAGGATCCAATGGTTGTTGTAGGTTTTTCGGGCTGTTTATAACCATTGTCTTAGCTTTCAGCTTCACAGCCTCGCCACACAGCCAACCACACCACCCTGCCATCCTGCATTTCTCTTAAAAATGAAAACCAGTCTCCCAGCAGGTCTGGTCATAAGGACTATGCTACAAGAGTGTCAAATACTATGCTGTTTCCTCCAGGCAACAGTGGCATAATAATAATGGATTACTTGGCAGACATTGTAAGCCATGCTCGGTAGGAACATAATGGTATCAACTAAGAGTTCCATCTGGCCCAGAGTTTGAACGACCGGCTCATGGGGTGTTACAATTTCACTTTTCATGTTCATGTTTATTCTTATATTTTTACCTTCACCTTTGTTGTACATGATTATACTGAAAGACTGATATATATGTCAATATCTCCCACCACCACCACATTTAGCTAATATGTCTGCTCATCCTGTCTGTAATTCTGATTACAACATACTTGAATCTGTCTCCTTCTATTTGCATATATTTAAATTATTGTAAACTCTGAGGGACATGAAATGTCAAGCATCATTTCTATAGACAGCTAACTCTTTACACCCTGGCCATTCTTATAACTTAATCTCTGATACCTCTCCTGTCATTTGTATTTGTCTATGATTCAAAAGAAATAGGTAAGAAATTATTATGGACTTACAAATCTTTTCCTTCATGAATAAAACCATAGCTGTCATCCTTAACATTACAAACAGCTTACACTCTCAAACGTGGGTCAGCACATTGATTTTTTGAAGGAGCATTTTGATGGCCATTTTCTGGGAAATAAAAGCATTGTTATCATCTGTATGGCAACATATGGTTTGTCCTCCCAGATTTGGATCTGTGCAATTATTTGTGAGAGTATTATTTTGATCCACAGATTCTCTTAGTTTGTTAAAAGAGAATTCATAGCAAATACCTCTGTTAAAAGGTTCTGACAGAGAGAAATTTGTTATTGTGACACAATTTGCCTGCTTAATATAGCAGTTCTATACAGGTTCACATACAGGACAAAACCATGGTGCACTGTTAGAGAAATACTTATCAGATAAATGACTAGTACACCTTGCATGAAACCAGTGCCTTCAATAATCTCCCTTGTGCATAACACAACAAATCTTCAGTTTCCTTATATCCACAATCTGTTTTCAAATTTGTCTTTTTAATAGATTTATTTTGCAGAATCCTTTCTATCTTTGTTCAATATATTACAAGTAGTTTTTATTAGCACTGAGCACCATGCCTAATTTTGCCCTCTATATGCAGAAAGCTTTGGACTGGAAAAAAACCAACATGGTGGCAAATGATTGTAATAACTACATACACGTTACCAATATTCCATTCCTAAGCAAGCTAATGGAGAGGGTGGTGGCTGATCAACTTCAGGCACTCTGGGATGAAACCAATGCCCTTGATCCCTTCCAGTCCAGGTTCAGGCCATGTCATGGCATGGAGACGGCATTGATTACTCTGCAAGATGACCTTTTGAGGGAGGCTGATAGGGGCAATGCAATCCTATTGGCCCTCCTCAATCTCTCAGTGGCCTTTGATACTGTTGACCATGGTATCCTCCTGGGAGGCTCTTGGGGCTGGGGATCAGAGGCCTGGCTTTGTCCTAGCTCCAGTCCTTCCTTGAGGACTGTCCCAAGAGTTGGGTGAGATGTTTTCTTCTTCTTGGACTCTAAATTGTGGAGTCCCGTCCCCCCCCCTCCCCGTCATGAGTTCAGCTGAAGAAGACCTGGAATCGGAGAAGTTAATTGCAGCCGAGGGAAGTGTAGGGCAATTAGTGGAACCGGAGGCCCTTCTGTTATCACAGACAGCTGCAATTAGTGATGAATCACCGCCAGATTCTCCTCTCCCACTGGCCAGAGTTAGAGATAGGCTCCAGCAGAAACTTAAAATACAGAGATCTGAAGCTTGCATGCATGCTTCTCCTAGAAACATCAGATCAACCAGTCCAGAGTTTTAGCAGGATGGAGTTTTCCAGGAACTAGATGATTGTTGCTTCTATATAACTTGTACACAGAGGTCTGGGAACTCGTGGAAACGAACAAGTAAATTCCCTGGCTTGCGTCCACACTCTTGTTTATCTTGAACTACCTGAACCTTGCTCTCCTGACCCTTGGCTCTCGGACTCTGACTTCGGACTACGGTTTGTGTTTTGGTTTTGACAATTCAGTATCTGTTTTGATCTCCTGGGCTCCTAACCTTGGACTGGCTTATCGGACATTCGCCTGCTGAATCCTCTGAGAACGTGACACCCCCCCCCCACCGTATAATGACTTCTCCCAGCAATGAGATTGCTGGGAGAAGTCATCTGGAGATTTGGAGTTTTGTGTCACCAACATGTGGATGACACCCAGCTCTATCTCTTCTTCCATTCTTCTGCAGTGGATGCTATTCTGTCCCTTGAGCACTGCTTGGAGGCAATCCTGGAATGGATGGGGGGTTAACAGGCTGAAATTGATCCCGGACAAGATGGAGGTCCTTTGGGTGAGGTTTCCTCCTGTGGATTGGGGACCTCCTTTATTTTGGGAGGAGCCTCTCTCTCTGCTAAAGATGAGGTTCACAGCTTGGGTGTCTTTCCGGACCCTGTGATGTCTATGAACTTTCAGATAGTGTCTGTGGTCCGGTCTGCCTGTTTCCACCTGAGGCAGATTGCCCAATTGCATCCCAACCTTGACACCAGGTCCCTTGCCACACTGGTCCATGCTCTGGTAATGTCAAGAATGGACTACTGCAATGCACTCACATGGGGCTTCCTTTGGGACTGATACGGAAACTCCAACAGGTCCAGAATATGGTGACCAGATTAGTGAGGGGAATAAATAAATACCATCACATCTCCCCAACCTTGGTCTCCTTGCATTGGTTACCTGTCCACTTCTGTATCAGTTTCAAGGAGATGGTTCTGACCTATAAAACTCTAAACAGTTTGGGACCTCAGTACATGGTAGAACACCTACTTCCATCTAGAACTGCCCATCCCACTTGCTCTTCACAGGTGGGTTGACTGAGGGTGTTGACCCCAAGGGAGGCCCAAAGGGATCAAACAAGGAACTGAGCCTTTTTGGTGGTTGCGCTCCACCTATGGAATGACCTATCTCTAGAAATTTGCCTAGCTCCTTCCTTGATGTCTTTTAAAACATTTTTATTCTGGCAGGATTACCAGAATCAGCCAATTTAAGATCCTGTGAGAGTATCAGCCTTTATATTTATTGCTACCTGTTTGGTCTATTTTAAACTGTTTTCAATTTTTAATTTTTTATTGCTTATATTTTTGTAACTTAATTTAAGTTAGTTTAATTTGGAGCAATGTGCTATATTATGTTTATGTCTTATTGTGATGTGAACTGCCCAGAGTGACCACAGGTCAAATCGACAGTATACAAATTGAATAAATCATTATCATCATCATCTTATTTTGAGCAAGAACAAGTTTAGCTGGGTCCTGGAAACCAGGTCAAGGTAGTCCAAACAAAGTTTGGAAATAACACAATAGAAACAATAACATAACCAGTAACTCTTTCCTTTATGTGACAATGCATCCTTATTTTGTGTTTTACTGTTAACACTAACGCTATGGCTGAAATCTAGCATTACATCACAACTAGAGTAGGCCCACTGAATCAGTGGAGATTTGGTGAGTCAAGTCCTCCTTAAGTTCCATTGATTCCAAGGAGCCTACTCTAGTTGTGAGTTATTACTGGATTTCAGCCATTGTTTTTATTGAGGAATGTTTACTTGTTACTTCATTAATCTCCTTTTTTGAATACAGTAGATCAGGCAGAGACGTCCAGTACTCCGCCTTGCCCGATGAGACTTAATCTCTTTCAGCCTGTGATGCCAGATATGGTGGACAAAATGCTTGATCGCTGTCATGCCACCACCTCCTCCCTTGACCCTTGCCTGGCCTGGCTAATTTATTATTTATTTATTTATTTATTTATTATATTTCTATCCCGTCCATCTAGTCATTTCGACTACTCTGGGTGGCGTACATCATATATAAGAAAACAATTAAAATAATATCAGCATCCCAAAATAAAAATAAAAATAGTAAATAATAGTTCAAGATGGAAAACAAAAATAAATCAAATAAATCAAATAAATAATCAAAGCAGCCAGGCCTATAACAACTAAATGGGCCACCGAAATAATTAATGGTTCCCCTTGCCCTCAAGGAGACACTCATTAGGCCCATAAGGAAGAAACCAAGTTTGGCGGCGGATTACATTGGTAATTATATGCCCATCGCCAAGGTTTCTTTCCTCAGCAAAGTGCTAGAGAGGGTGGTGGCTGACCAGCTCCAGGCCCTTTTGGATGAAACCAACGCCCTGGATCCATTTCAGTCGGGCTTCAGGCTGCACCATGGTACAGAAATGGCATTGGTCGCCCTGTTTGATGACCTGCTGAGGGAGGCTGACGGGGGCAAAATGTCCCTGTTTGTCCTTCTCGATATCTCAACCGCCTTCGATACCGTTGACCACGGTATCCTCCTGGGGAGTCTCTCCGAGTTGGGAATTGGTGGTCGGGCACTTGCCTGGCTATGGTACTTCTTGGAGGACTGTCCTCAGAGAGTACAGCTTGGGGAGAGTGTATCGGCTCTGTGGAATCTTAATTGTGGGGTTCCGCAGGGCTCGATTATCTCCCCAATGCTGTTTAATATCTATATGAGGCCGCTGGGTCAGGTCATCAGGGGGTGTGGGGCTTCATGTCATCAGTATGCTGATGACACCCAGCTCTACATCTCCTTTTCTCCAACTACAGTGGATGCCATTTCGTCTCTTCAGCGCTGTCTGGAGGCCGTATTGCAATGGATGCAGGTGAATGGACTGAGGCTGAACCCGGACAAGATGGAGGTCCTGAGGGTGGGTGGCCCAGACATTGGTGGTTTGGGAAACTCCCTCTCTTTTTGGGGGGGTGACTCTCACCACAAAGAGTGAGGTTCGCAGCTTGGGGGTCCATCTGGATCCGGCGCTTACCATGGAAACTCAGGTAGCATCAGTGGTCCGCACCGCCTACTTCCATCTCCAGCGGATTGCCCAGCTGCGTTCCTATCTTGATGTTGGGGCGCTCACCACTCTGGTCCATGCGCTTGTAGTCTTGAGATTAGACTACTGTAACGCGCTCTACGTAGGGCTACCTTTGAGATTGATGCGGAAGCTTCAAATGGTGCAGAACACGGCAGCCAGACTTCTTACTGGGGTGAGAAAACATCAACATATCTCCCCCACTCTGGCTGCCCTGCATTGGCTGCCCGTTCATTTCCGCATTGATTTCAAAGTATTAATGATGACATATAAAGCCCTAAACGGTTTAGGACCTCAATATCTAGTGGAACGCCTTCTCCCACCTAGATCTACCTGAATCACTCGTTTTAGTCAAGATGGGCAGCTGAGGGGCCTAATTCCGAGGGAGGCCCGGAGAGAAAGAACAAGAAATTGGGCCTTCTCGGCAGTGGCCCCTCGCCTCTGGAACAATCTTCCCTCAGAAATTTGTCTGGCTCCCTCGCGGGGTGTTTTTAATAGCAAACATAAGCCCTGGCTCTTTAGGCAGGCCTCGCCTCCTGTCAATACCTAATTTATTTATTTATTGCCATCTTTAATTGTATTAATGCTGTTGGTTTTTTATATTGTTTTTATTTGAATTGCTGTTAGCCGCACAGAGTAGACTTTGGTCTAGATGGGCGGGGTATAAATAAATAAATAAATAAATAAATAAATAATCATTTTTTGAAGGTCATTTTGGATGACATTTGGCTATTTTGAGGGATTTTTGAAAATATTTGAATATACCACTTTAGTTACGCATGCCTTGCAAATACTTTTATTTTCCCCACACAGCCTAGAATCTTACCAGAGCTCAGCTGCAGGTCATGGTAGCATTCATGCTAAAGTCTTACATTTAAAGAGGGCCATTCTTCACAAGGAGTGTTTTGCACAAGAAGGCATGCCTTGGCAAATCTACTGATCCAGTTTGTGTCTACATGCCAGTGTTGTTTTGTTTTGTTTTTGCTTTCTGCCTCTCTGGAACAAATGAAGCTTCCTAACTCTTAGAGATGGCATTTGCAACCCTCTTCTCCTGAGTGCCCAGGATCACTTGAGGAAGTCCACAGGCCTCTTGGCTTCACCTGCTCCTCTGTGCTACCCAGTCCACAAATCTCTTGGTCCTCTGAAAAGGACTCCCCTGGTCAAGCATGACATCCTGATGGGGCTCAGTCTCATAATATATAGCGCACACAGTCTCAGATGTTTTAATTTGTTTTAAACTAGCGGTGATTTTAATTTTTTTATAGGTTTAATTGAATTTCATAAGAATGCTCTAATCTATTGTGATTTAAAATGTATTCTTACTTTTTAGCTGTTGCACATCACCTTGAATCCCTTTATTAGGAAAAAGGAGGTATATAAATAAAGTAAAAAATAAATAAAATTGGAAGTGTGGATGTATGATTTGGGTGGCCAACAGCTTATTAAGCCCTAGTTCATTATTCTTTTGTACTCATTTATACTATTATTGGCATGGCATGGGGTGCAGTAGTAGATACTGCTCTACCTTATGAGTGTATAAAAAGTTGGATGGGAGAAACTGCCATCATCTAGAGAACTCTGTCTTGAATAAGTGGGAATATGCTTGTGGGTGGACCAAGGCTGATTGTGGAATCTACAGCATCAATTTCTCGTGATATGCTATTTATTTTGGCTATAGTTAATATGTTGTACCATAACTGAGAATATCTGAATGTAACAGAAACTTTAGACCTGATGGTGGTCAATATCATTTCATACGATACTCTTTCCTGGATGTGAAGTTGTATAACTTGGGCTAGGATTGTCCACAGATGATTGTGGGCTGCAGAGCCCTAATTTCTTATTCATTTGTTCTTGTTTTAGATATTGTTGGCATAACCCACCATTCTTGTCAGTTGCTTGCTTCAGTCAGAGGGGACTCATAACTGTTATGTAAGTAAATGCTGCCCTGTATGTTGGGGTGATCCAAAGCTGCTGTGGGGTACACAACACCAACATCTTATTTGGAATTGTCATTTGTATTCATCCCACAGTGGTGTACTTTCTACAAATGTGCTGATGGAGAGAATTATTACTTATCGTGAAGCAGACGGTCTCCCGACCACAAACGTATACAATACAAAGCAGTTTTAAACTTAGATTGGAGTGTTGTGGCATATATAGGTACATTAGTTCTTTACTTATACGATAGCTGAGAAATTTCCATGTTATCTTCCCCTTAGAAATTATGGAGACAGTTTTTTTCTTTTTCCCTGTAACCTTTTTATTATGGCTGTTATCCACTGATGCTACAGCTCTGCTTCTTACTCCCACCACCTTCTAAAAGCTTGAAGACTCTACATATATATTTTACCTAAGTGGCCAAAGTAGAGTGGTACTTATGGGGTGAAAGTTATAATTTTCCAGCACCCACACTTTAGGTACAACTTGCTTTTGCAGGAGCATGTCTAATCCTAGAATGCATTTTCCAGGGCAAAATTCTGAGCAGTTTACCAACACTTAAGTGGGCAACTTTTTGAGTTTTTAAGATGCTTTAAGAACTAGGTTTAAATAGTAATTCCCCTTCCTCTCTGAGCAGAACTTGTTGGGAAAAGGTGATCTGCTTTTTATAATGAATCTAAGGTACTATAGTCAACTTTTTGCTGCATTTATTCATATGGTAGCTTTTAATTGAAAAAAACCCAACACCCTTTCCTTGAGTCATTAGGTAAAGACAGATGCTCTTTCCCAAACACTGAAGTGATGACTATTATTTTGACTTATATATCATCCCATAGTGCTAATGCACCCTCTGGGCAGTTTACAACACAATTATGCAAACAACGTTTTGTCCCCCAGTGAGCTGGGCACTCATTTTACTGACTTTGGAAGGAACCTTTAGCTGACTACCTGAATCTGTTAGGATTGAACTCAGGTTGTGAGCAGAGGCTTAGCTGCTGTCCTGCAGTTTAACCATTGCATCATGTGACATGATGACTATGTCTCCCTCTGTTTCAAAAAGCAGAGAAAATATTTGGATTTAAAGTGATGTTTGATGCCACACCCCCAACAGCTAGGAAATTCAGACCACAGATCTGTACTACCAGCTTCATTCAAAATATGAGCATGCTTTGGAAAGAGCTTAAGAGTCTTCAGACGTGGAGGAAGCTTTTAATAGTTTTTTTTAAAAATAATGCTAATTGATCACTGCTGGTGGGATCAGTACTGCCAGTGGCAATCTGGCAACAAAGTCTCTCCCATGTCCCAAGGCTCTCAACAGCATCCCTAAAGCAAAAAAGGGAGCCTTAGAGGCCCTTGGAGTCTGAAAGGGGGTATAGAAAGCTTTCAATTCATTTAAATTAGTTATTTCTGGCGTCCAGATCTGATTTACCCTGGCACAATTATGCCAACAGAATTTGCCCATTGGATGTGTAGGAAGTGCATATGACAATAAAAACATCACTGCAGATTCATGGAATAATTTGGTTTATTTCAATTGGTAAAATGTAATTAGAACACCTGTCTCTTAAATTGAAATGAAATTGCCTTTGAGATGGGGGGGGGCTTGAAAAGCGATTTTGTATATTCTTTTTGTTTTAATAGATCAAATACAAAAATTATTTTAAAACTATTCAACTAGCTTGTAAATCCAACTTCATAGAAGCAGATGCAGAACTGCACGTTGGTCAAGGTCTGTTACCAATGGCATTTTTCATTGTGTTGCCATCTATATGTACTGTGTCATGCATACAGTATATAATTGATTGTTACCAGCACGTTGTTTCAGTCTTTGTTAATGTGGCTGGTTAGCTTTTGCTGCTGTGTCACAATGTAGTCTCCAGAAAATTGCTACGCCATCCCACTTTAACAAAATGGATCCTCCCCTCCAATGAAGCCATTAAAATAAAGCTTCCTTTTGACAGTTTATCATTCTGTTGAACTTTACATGTCGGTTCACCATTCCTTCATTTCAGAGGGACTTGAAAATGAATTTGTTTACTTATTTTTAATTTTTTAAAACATGGGGACAGCTTTTTAATACATGGAATAAAATGCTCAATGCTCAGTTTCAGCCATTACAGGAATCCTCATCACTCCTTTGAATTTCAGCTTTCCCAAATAAATGAGTTGGGTCATGCAGGTGTATTTAGATTTGCTTTATAAAACTGCTGAACATAAGATCATGATCACAATAGCAAGAATCAAAATAAAGGGATAATTTCTCAGCTGATATAAATTGCGGATTCTCCAATTTTACAGAGCAGCTGACCAAATCCGAAAACTTTCACCAGGAGTGGGAGATTCATTAGTTTTTTATTAGTTTTATTTATATGCTGCATTTCTCCCAACAAGGGACCCAAAGATGGAAAATTCATCCTGTGACAGATCTGGGGCAAGGTTTTGCTATCATTTGATCATCATGATAACCAAAGATACACTTGCTGAACTCCTAAAACAACTATTAAAGAAACAGAGGTTTGTCGGGGAAAGGGGGGGGATGAGAAGATTTCATGCCCAGTCATGAACTTTTAAAAAGTCTATTGTGCATGATGACTGTTCTGGGCATATCTGGTGTAGGGCAATTGGCTCATAGAATAAAAGAAAGTTGTACCTATTAAAATGAATAATTCCTCATATTTAATATATAATAAAATGTGTCTCTTCCCCACCTCTTTTCCTCCTTTCTTAACCTGTATAATCAAGAGGATAATTGTTCTTTTCCATTATCTGTGAGCAGAGGGCTGAGAAGCATTTCAAAGGTATTAGAGCAGTCCCAAAACATATTGCAGTGAGTTACACAGGTTAGTTGCAGCAAACCTAAGTCCCATCAATTTTAATGGGTTTAGTCATGGCAGAAGTAATGAATTTGAACCCAAAATGTCCAAGCATGTGTGAAATCACGTAACAGTAGTGCTTATGTTTCTTGCTTGTTTGTTTTCAATCTTTTCTCGTTCTGGTAAAGCAAAACCTTGTAACAGTTTGCCTAAGTAGACAACGTCAAGCTGATCTTCTAACAAAGTAAGATGGTTGAATAATGCTTGAAATTCTCATGCAAGTACTGTAAAAATAAGGTGTCTTCCTTTTCCCATTGCATGTGTCATACCCAGCAGCACCTGAAGATCAGAAAGTCCCACGATGTGTATTTGCCAGAGCAGTAGGCTGCATACTAAGTACATATGTGTCCTGAGAAAATTAAATTTCCCGGGGTCCCTGGCACCTATGAGATTGTTTGAAATATCAAGGACAGGCGTTGGTAATACTGATTCCTTCATAATTTGGGAAGCAGTGCTTGATTCATAATGTTGCCTAAGCAGGACAGGGTGGTTTTTCCCCCTTCAAAAACAAATAATTATGAAACTCTGTTTCATAGTAGTCATAATAATAATTGATATTTTTGTTGTAATATTATTGTTGTTGTTGTATTATATGAGTCATTTAAAGTGTGGAATTGAACTTTGGAGTCCTATGTACTGGGCAGTTTCTACAAGACAGAAGTGTCACTTAAATTTGTTGCACACTTGAGCACAGTTGGTGACACAAAGGAAGCAAGGATCCCTGGAAGCAACCTGCATGCTTCTCATGACTATGTTAAGAGTGAAATTGAATCAGAAAAGGATTTGTAAAATCCAGGGTTTGCTTGTCAATTTGCAGATTTCAGAGACTGACAAGCAAAGTCCCATTCCCCAACTTAAATTTTTGATTGAAAAGAAATGTTATGATACAAGAAAAGTAAACAAAATAATTATGTACATGCAACCCATGCCTATTTTTGTGTGTTTGGGGGCATTTATACTTTTTACCAGCTCAATTATTTCAGCACCTGATATGAGTGGCAATAGGATGTAATTAGTATATAGTTTAAGTTAATTTATTGGGATGTATTAAGACTGAAAAATAAGGGTGACATTTATTAAATAAGTGCAATATTAATAATAGGAGTTTGCTGTGGTCTACATTCCATTAGGCAGTGAACGGCACCCTAATGATAGACTCATTAGGGAGGCAATGACCAAATGGAGATCAATCTTCCTCAGGGTCAGGGTCAAGTCAGGTCAGGAATTTTCACTTCCAGTGTCCTTGAAGTATATATTCCAAGGTTAAATGGAATACCACAGTCCTCAAGGTCTGTATATAGGACATTCTGCAAATATTGAATAGAAATGATTTCTATTATAGTTTTGAGAACAACTGTTCTGTTATACCAAGGAACCTATCTCTCTCTCCCTCAATACAATTTTGTATAGCTTAATCAACATACTTGCTTAATGTCTATTGATGGTCCATTGATACTCCCAACATAACGTATGTAGCTGTTTTCCTTCTTGGAAAAGGGAAAAAGTGGAAGCCAGAGTGGCAGTGATGGTGAAAGAGGACAGGTTTATCATGTGAATCTGGCAATAGAGGCAGAATTTTTCTAGAGCTATTTGACATTACATACACACACCCTTCTCTCTATAAATTAAAAAATAAAAAATTCAGCCGGGAGCTGCAATGATGTATAGTTGTTTTGGGGTTAGAGTTGCAGTTAGTGTTAAGATGTCTGTCTACTCCACCTTTGCTTTTATGTTTTTAAAAGAAACCTTAAACAACTTTCAACTCTTCAGTTCCATGTCCTTTTGAAGAAATAGCTTGCTAAAACTGCCCTTAACATTTTCTACCACCCAGGAAGGTGAGAAGCATATGGGGGGGGGGGGGGCAATGCATGGGTGTGCTGTCTGAACAGCACTTCTCAGTTTTTGGTCCTCCATGTTTTTGGATTTCATGTCCCTCAGAAACTTCAGCCAGCACAGGCAATCATTGGAGATTCTGGGAGTTATAATCCAGCAACATCAGAGGACCCAGGATTGAGAACCACTGTCTAATTCCCACTGAAACTAATGACAAAACAGAAATAAATGTTGATATAAGTGTGGTAGATCCATGACTTGGAGAGCACATTGCACCAAACATGATGGAACCAGAATGCCTTTGGAGAATAGCTCATTGGGTTGGGTACCTGGCTGTGGAGTAAGAGTTTGGGAGTTCAATTCCCTACTGTACCTCCTGGGAGAAGAGCCGTGCTATGTAGCCTTGGATAAGCTCTACAATCCTAGAATATCCAATGGAGAATGGACTGGTAAACTGCTTCTGAGTACTCTATACACAGGAAATGCTGGAAATGTTGCCATAAATTGGAACTGATTTGATGACACATAATTATTAAAATTATGTGCCATCAAATCAGTTCTGACTTATGGTTAAATCATTATTTAACTGTGTGAGACAGAGATGTTTCTAGGGCTCTTTAAGGAGTCCTTACCTCTCTTCCTGCCCTGAAAAATATTGTACCAGATAAGGAAAATTAGAAGTGGGTCTAGAAGATGATTTCACTATACCACTGATAAGGAAAACCTACTGACACAACATAAAGTGGGTCATTTATATACTAGGGAATCTGTTGCACCAAGTTAAAACATAACCAGCTTTCAGTCTCTATCCACTGGATTTCCCCCAGACAGTTAGGCAAAAAACCCGGCCTTTATAAAGGTCTACTCTTGTTGAAAAACAGATTATTGTAGTCAGATTCATCTGAATTTCTGCCTCTTAGCACTGTGGAATCTAAGGATTCTAAAGGCCAAAGTATACAATGCTTGTCTGTATTTTATTATTTGTGTACTTTTAGGACAGCAACTGAGAGAGGGGAAATTGTCCATCGGGCAGAGATGATACCATGCTAAATACTCTATTACAGTTCAAGATGGGTAATATATTAAATGTTTGTGTATTTTCAATTTGCCTTGCTTTTCCTTCAGAAATAGCAGAAGTGGGGGAAGTTAGGACTGGAGCTACAGCATGCTGGCAAAGGGATTAAGGGTTCTCATCTGTGCTGCTGTCCTAGTGAACCCACTGCCCAAGCTTCCCCACTAAATGACTACTTCACCCAGGAGAGAAGCTGCCATTGGCATCCATAGCAGTTTTCTTCCTAAATTCATGTATGCATTTAACATGGTTAAACCATCTGGATTGGCCATAATACAAAGCACAGTGCAGTATCTTTTTTATTGTAGCTATAGTTCTTGATCCAATAAATGGATTGCTCTTCCATGCTATCACTTCAGCTTACTAGCCTCTGTAGTCAGTGTGTATTCACATAATACACTTAGCTGTCAGACACAAACTGGGTTAGGCTTTTTATTTGCTTTTATATGCACAAATCACTTCTAATCTCTATTAGTGATAAAGAGGGAGAAGGGAGGAGGTAAATATTTAAAGGACATACAGTATATACAGAAGCGAAATGTACAATACTAACTAATAATAGTAATAAAGACAGTGAAGAGACTTATGAAAATAATAATAATGAAAATGGCATTCAGAAATCCATTAGCAAAGGGTGATGATGCTTCAGAGAACTGGGAAAGTATTTTAAATGTAAGCAAAGACTTTTGCATTTAAAATCCTTAATGAAGGGTTTTTTCCCCCCCTGAAGGACTAAAAGCTACTGCAAAATCTTGAATATAAGGCCGACACCTTGATTCATAATGGACTACAAGTCAATACTGCTGTTCTTAGTCACATCACTGCAGAACACCATTATTGGAACATGCAATACTATATATCTTATGCTCTTTGCCTTTCTAGCCTGCTCTTTTTTAGCCAGGCTTACTCCATTATTTACCTATGTAATATGGGATAAAGAAGATAAACTGTGATGTAATCGGTGTTATTTGCTTTTTGCTGGAAGAAAAAGGAAACAAAGTTTGGCCACAATCCTGCCAACGCTGAAGCATGAATTCCAACTCTGCTGGTTTGAGGGAGAAGGGTGCTGAAATCTGGCTGAATCACACCTGTTAAAAATCTGCTGTGTCATAAACATCAAAACAGCCTTTGCATCTGTAAGGAAATAGAGAATATAGGTGTTCCATGGCAGTACAGCTGAAGAAATTGAAACAAAATTATTGGCTGAAGATGATGGCAGCAGAGGTCACGCTGGTATCGTTGGAAACTGGGAAAACTGGACCTGTTCAGGCATTTGAAAACATGTAGTAACTACACTGAAAGAGGAGTGGGTGCACATGCCCGAGTTTTGCAAATCCTTTCTGTTCCTGGGTTGGTTGTCCTTTTCACATTTGTAATGGGCATATAGTGGAGATCCTCCTTTCTCAGGGAAGACTGCACATGTTTCAGAATACTAAAAACATGTGGGGAGCCTCCAGAGAAAGAGGAGGCTTTGCTGGGGTTGGTTAACATTCTACTGTTGTTTACTTCTAAGATGGAGAAGCTTCTTTGCCACATGTGGAGGACAACAGAAATGGGGAAGGAGAATAGGAGGAGAGCTAGTGTACTCATGACCACATCCATTATTTCTGCATGTAGAAACTTATTTTGAAATTTTTTTGGTCCTCCAAATCCAATAGCATCTTCTTGCAGTGGCTCTCAATGGTGAACAGTTGGGATATGTACCATCTTCAGACAAATGTTTGGAAATAAATGGAATTGGAGTATTTGTGTGATGGGGAAGGGTGCCACCCCCAACAGGTCCTTTGTGTTGAATCCAGTTTTTCTGGAGTCAAATTAAAAACAAAAACAAATACTACAATTCCAACAAGGAGGGGAAAACTGAAATTAATGCAAGTATATTTAGAAATACTAAGCTGGCATCAAATGGAGAATGGGAATGACAGCGGAACCCACTAATAAAGCACAAGACCTCTCCTGGACACTCCAGCCATAGATTTAGTAGGGGGAATCTCAGACTGAGGTCAGCATGCAACATGTGTTCCTTGCAGCTAGTTGGCCAGCCATTTAGCCAGCCATCTCGCATACCTGCAGGGCCCAGTGAAAGAGCTGTGTTATCACTCCTAGTTAGGAGTTGTACTTTAGAATTTTCTGCCCCTCCTTCTTTTCCAGTGTAGGGCCTGTCCAGACTGGCCATTTTGGGTGTGGGATGGATCAGGCTACAAAGGGTCTGTTGAGGTCAATGGAGGAGTGATGTATCATTTACCATGTTCCTCCTGTCCAAGCAGCGAATTACCCCATCTGGCCCAATCAGCTGTCAGTTAAATGCTTCCCCTGATCCTCCACAGAGGATCAGAGGAAGTAAAGTTATTAATTTTTTTACATCATTCCTCTCTCCCTCTGCTGATGCCATTCCATTTTTCCCTTCCCCCTTCCTGTTTCCCTTCCCTTGTTATCCCCATGATGGCAGTTGGAAGCTGTGGCTGCTGGAGGCTTCTGTCTCCTGGCTAAACAGGCTAAACAACCAGCATACCAAAAAGCATGCATGCCCTACTGGGCCAGAAAGGTGCACAACAACTCTTAAAGGGGAAGGATGGCTCGATTAAAGTAGAAACACATACAGACACAGTATTTGTTTCTATCAAAACTGTGCCATCAGCAATTCATATGCTATATCTGCATACCACCACTGGGACCGAATGTTTAAGGCTATGGATGAATGTCTGCATTTTTCTTGGATGAGTTCTGAGTCACTAGGTCAGAATGAGTGTTACCTACATTATGTGCAATACCTTGTTTTTTAAAAACAAGGTGGATTTCTTTTTCTTTTCTATCCCTTTAAATGGAAGCAGGCCAAATAAGGTCACTTGAAATGTGCATGCCACATGGATGCAAGGATTGCAACCAATGGTATACCTGCACTTCTATCTTAAGTGACCTTATTTAGAGTGATCCAGTCCGATCTAATTTAGCTGTCTAGCCAAGCCCTTAGCTGCACAGTATTCAAAAAGGGATGCTTTCCAGGAAGATGATGTGCTTGGAAAGTAAAGTATTGCTATCACGGAGGAACACAACATACTTTGTCTATCCCCAAAAGCAAGCCAGAAAGGGGCCAAGAAACATTCCTTTTAGACATGTTTTATCTGATGTTTTGTATGAGTGCCTTAGAAATTGGTATTTCATTCCCTAAATGGGCATACCCCAGAAGCAGGCCCTCAAAGTAGAAGAAACTTTTGGCACTGTGAATTAACAGAACAAAAAAAGAAAGCTATTATTGCAGATTAAGATCATGGCCAGTATGCATGACTGTGATGTGGCAGGAAAAGGAGAATTTAAGGCTGCCAGCCTGAGTCGATTGGCACTGATTATATTGCCAGATTTATTCCTGGACAGAACAGGATGCAGGATACCAATTAACCTCCATGCATTCAAAGGTGGAAGTTTCATCCCCCGGGTCATGTTTTGTTGCAGAACTCACAGAAAATTAAGTCTACAGGATAGGCAATGGGATGCAGTCTTGTGGTGACTGCAACAGTTGGTGTTTGAGAAATCCAATACAGGTTACTGGCTCTGCCATCTGTTACATGGGCCTGTTTGCCTCCAACCATATATTCCTAGTATATTTGTGGATCCAGGCGAGATGTCCCTGGAACACTTCCCCAGCTGCCAAGAAATACACAACTTCAGTAAAAGTTTAACAGTTTATTATAGGATGAGGTGATGATGGATAAAAAAAGGCCACAGCTTAAATTGGTTGCAGCAGTATTAGTGTAGCATAAGAAGCAGATCCTGCATTGGGTGCCCACCCATTAGCCAATGCCCACCCTTCCTAGCCTGTTGCTGGGTAGCCTAAGGATGGGCATATGGTACAAGACCACTAGGAGAACAGCCATTTTGTGGGGGCTCTGGCTGTCCTCCAGGGCACACCCTTGTCATTTCCCCATTTTTTGATTCCCACGTGAAGAGGATCCCTTGCCTAAAGGTAAAGGTTCCCCTTGACATAAAGGTTCCTTCAGACACAGAACGCCGTTACCTTCCCACCATGGTGGTACCTATTTATCTACTTGCATTTACATGCTTTCGAACTGCTAGGTTGGCAGGAGCTGGGACAAGCGACGGGAGCTCACTCCGTTGTGTGGATTCGATCTTACGACTGCTGGTCTTCTGACCTTGCAGCACAGAGGCTTCTGAGGTTTAACCCACAGCGCCACCACATCCCCCATCCCTTGCCTAGGATAGAGCTAAACAGCTATCTCCCTCACTAAGAATTTTCTAATCATAACCAATGAAACTGTGCAAATGGAACAAACGTTATGATGAAACAGCACCAAAAAAAATAAAAAAATATGCCTTGAACATTTTACAAAACATAGACTAATAAAAAGAGGGTGGGTGGGTGAACTCCAAGCGCAAACTGCCAGAGAAGAGCTCAGCGTGCTCCTTTTGTGGCAGGCCAGACTGGAAACCATGTCTCATGACACCCAGAAAAGGAGCCCCCCCCTCCCCAGTATTGTTGGTCATTCATGGTTGGCTGGTCAGCCATAAGGCTCATCCAGTGAGCTTAGGCACAAGGGTGCTTTGGAAGAAGAAGCCAATGATAGCATCTGGTCTTCCCATGCTCTGGGGATTCACCAAGCATCAAACGGGCCCCCAGGCAGGCAATTAAACTTGTAAATACAACAAATATTAAAGTACCTTGAATGTTCTTCATTCAAAGGAAACAACATCTTGTAATGATACCCCCGGAACCTGCTTGGGAAAGGCAGGCTGAAGCATGTAACAATTATTTATCTGAAAATTATCAAGTTGCATTTTAATTGAATTCCAACACAGAAAGATGGAAGGTTTTGCTGTCCTTAGCTGCTATCCTGTCCATGGTGGAGAAGCAGAGAGCATTTCAAGTGAGTAGACAGTGCTGGTCATTTTCTTTGAAAAGAAAGGATCTCATTTAGAAAGAATTGTTCATAAAATTGCCCTTGATCCATTAACCCTAGTGAGAAGTCAGTGGCATGGTTCTAGCAGATAATGTCTCTACTACTTTAAAATTAGATGCTTGGAAATTTGAAAAAGTAATAGATTAAAACACCATATACTTCCAGACTAGGCATTTGGATGCTAAAAGCAAATGTGGGACCCATCCCTTCCTTGAGAAGAGAAAAGATACACTTGGAAAAGCGATCAGAAGACTGGAAACACACCATATGAAATTAGTTGGCACAAAGCAGCTTGCTCAGCATGTGTAGCTCTAGACCATTTTCTGATTGTCTCAGGAGGTCATGGAAAGAACAGGAAGCAAAGGCATACAGTATGTGTGTGTGTTCATAGATGAAGCGGGTGATGATTTCATTTGTAACAGATAGTGCTGTTCTTGTCCTGAGCAGAGAAGTGAAGAGATTGTGCCAGAATTTTGTGAGAACCAGTTGTGACAAAAGATGTCTTGATCTCTGAATACATTTGTGAACATCCTCTCCTGAGGATACATCTATTGCATATTGAAAACTAAGAAAACAATTAGAAAGTGAAACCCATGCTTTTTGATCATCAAACAAATAAGACAAGCAATTAAAGTGTGACAGCATCTCATGCTAAGGAAGTAAGTAAATTTTCCCCTCAGAAATTTGGTGCTTATTGGGTTGTGTTTGAATGTCTCAGTGTATATATGATCCAAGAAGTAGAATTCTATTTCATGCAGCCATAAATTATCAATTCACTGTTAATACAAACTTTTTGGAATCTAGAAAAAAATGGGAAAAATTAGGACCATGTGGTCCTTAAATTGTCATTGAAAGCTAGCTGTTTGTTTGGTTTTTATTTTATTTTATTTAGTGGTCTAAGAAAGGTATCACCTGTTCTTGCATTTATGTTATCTGCCATTGCTTGGAAATGGAGGGAAAAGCTGGATAAAAGAGTAACCTCTGGCTACCTATTTGCTCCTTTAAACAGAGTGCAACACTAGCTAGGACTGATTGAACCATTTCATCTACCTCTGCTCACCATTACTCCAGGGACACCCTTTCTGTCTTATATGGATTACCTTTCATCTTATTCATCTTTATATATTTCTAAACTAGCTTTGTCCAGTAGTTTGTCACTTCAGCTGCGTCATGGGATGAGCATGAGAGGTAGTGGTATTTTCATCTGATATCCTCTCAGACTGAATATTAAAAAGCTAGAGAGACAAGATGGAACTTCATGGTATTTTGTGAACCACAGATTATGGGGTAGAGCAGCATTCTTGAAGCCCTACCTTATGAGTCTACTCTGATCTTCCAGGTAGAAATAGATCCATTGACAGTGACCATCTTGCTAGCCTGCTAGCTCAGGAGTGTATCAACCCAGAGATTGAAAAGAATCATCAGTGTACCATTCCCTAGTCCATTTCTCAGTGCAGGTCATCCACCAAGATGACAATGCAGTTTTTGTTTCAAACTGTATCCAAAGGCATACTGAAATGAATATAAATAATCAATTGGAACTGAGATGCAATATTAGTTCCATAACAGTGTATGTTTTAGTATCTGCACTATTGCTTTCAAAATTATGTCCATGAGATAAGAAAAGGAGACTGCAATGCAAAAGGCTGGGTGGATAGCGGTGTATTAGCAGAATTCCTTTCCTGTTTGAGAATCTAATGCTAGGTGCAGACACTCATAGTGGATTGCTGACCGGGGTGGCTGGTCAGTGAGGTGGACTGTCAATGAACCATGGCAATAATTCACAAAAGACCTTCTTCGCGGTGGCACCAACTTTGTGAAACCAGTTCCTGGAGGAGGTCCATCTGGCTCCTCCCTGCTAATGTTTAGGAGGCAACTTAAAACACTGCTTTTCAGGGAAGCTTTCGACACTGACCTTGGCCAACTGTATGCCTCCTGTTCTGCTATTATAGGGAAAATTGCCTCCGATGCCATTTGGTTTTATGCTGCCAATTCTATCAATTTTTATTGTTTGTTTGTGTTTATTAGTATATGTTCTGTTTTGATGTAAACTGTTCAAAATAGTGCCTCGCACTAATGGGACAGTATAATAAATAAATAAATAAATAAATAAATAAATAAATAAATAAATAAATAAATAAATAATTCTTCCTTGTCTGTCAGAGGAAAATGGGAGGATACTTTATACACAGCCAGACTCTTGGCTCATCTAGCCCAGTAGCATTGGCACCGACTGGCAGTGGGTCTCTGGGGCTGCAGGCAAGAGTTTTTCCAGCCCTATCTAGATATGCTGGTGGTTGAACCTGGGGCTTTCCACATATAACACGGGTGCTTTACCACTGAGCTACCATCCCTCCGCAAGTCATTGTTGACGCTGAAACTGGAAATCCAGTGGGCAACAACAGGACAGGCTGACCCCATCCTCCTCTCCAACCTAGCTTTCAATAATACAGGCCAGATTGGCATTCCATGACTCTGGAAGGCAGTAGTTTTGCTATTCACTGTCCTAAGAAATTTATGTGGTGATAATTATAGTGCTAAGAATTGTGGCCTTTTGCCTGGGTCAGCTCTCCTCAGTTGATACATAGTGGAGGAGATCCAACAAAACTGGGTAGCTAGAAACAGTCCAATGTGAAATTCAGCTGGAATTCAGGCAGGGTATGGCATAGGTACATAATGTACCATTGTTAATTTTTACCTTAGACAACTCGAAGTAACACTGTGAAACAGGAAATCTACTAGAGAACAGTATACATTGGCTTGCTTTTTCTGTTGCATGTGATTTGAAAGAAGTGGGGTGGATTCTGTTTTTTTTCTCCCCCAGGTAGACTCTTATTCTTGCACTTTAGCAATTACCTATAAGTTCTTCCAATTTACTCTTGACATGGGCCTGTGTCGTGCTTCAGGAAAGTGTCTGATTGTGAAAGGCAATATTACACATTGAAGTGATTACTGTTTGTTGCTGTTAACATGCAAGAAAGAACCATCCTGGCAGACAAACAACATCTCAGCTAGTAAGTATTCATAATTTGCAGATCAGCAGAAAAGAGAAAGAGAGAGATGTAAATATATATTATCATTCAATAGGCTGTAATTTTAATTGCTTATAAATGTTATTAATTCTGATTGTGATTATCTGAATAGGTAATAAGGATAAAGGCTGTCAAATTAATTAAGTACATATTCATTAAATTCAAGGTAGCTTCAGTTTCTTTTATTGCACAAATACAATTAACACTTAATCTGAATCTCAGTAAGTTACATAATCATGTGACTCAAAATAAAAGGAGGATACAACCTTGGCCTTTTACTTTATACATGGGAAAACATTAATGATGCTGACATTGGAGACAATTAGACAGTGTCAGCCAATTGTTTTTAGTCAGCTTTCTCTCACATCTGTGGTGTCTACAAGCAAGAGCGTCCATTGTTTCTGTAGGCCTCTGTCGCGCTTTTGCTTTTTTGTGCTAACCGTCAATCTCTTGGCGAATATCAAAGCTGTGAGGAAATTAGAACAGACCAGCTCTACTGCATCACACTAAAGCTTAGCAGGGTGCATCCACTATGCTACTAATTAGGCAGTGGCCAACAAAGTAACCTGTCAATGTGCGCTTGCTATTTCCCACACACCTGCGTTTCATACACTAATAAGCATACATTGAGGGAAAGAAAGGCATAACTGCTGAAGTGTGAAAAATGAACAAAACATAACAATGTTTCCATCCCCACCTAGGCCACTGCCAATTACCGTTAAACGTGAGGTAGAATCAACATGTCGGAAGAAACACAATACCGTATCTGAAACTAAAGACAAGAGACGGGTGGAGGCAGTTGGGGGGAGGAAATTGAGCGAGGGAGTTGTGTGTGTGGTGGGGAGCCATGCATTGAGAACATTTAATGTTTGCTCTGAAATATCTCACTGGAGTGGAGTTTGTCGTTATTTATAAAATCCTGAGACTGGAAATGATCATAATTACGGGGTTCCCCATTTGCCTTGACAGTTCGAAATTCTTACTTCCTTAAAACAAATGACTAAATACCGCTAAGAATGTTTTGATCCAGAACTTTGCACTTAGAGTGGGCCAGCTCTTCAGCTGATATAAACTGGCTAAGTTCCCTGGCATTAATGGAGCCAGCCTAATTGTTACCCATTGAAATTAGTGCCTATTTTCATTCTTTCATTCCTTTTGGTTGTTGCTGTTGCTTCCATTGATCCCTGTTGTCTTTAAGACATTCTCATAGCAATCTCTTTCATTACAATTCTTCCTTTCTTTGTTAAAAATACAAAACAAAACATAGGCATTAGGATGTCAGTTCCAAGTTTTTTTTCCTCAATGGTGATTATTGTATTCTTGTTTATACTAAAAATAAATAAATTTAAAGACAAGGTAGGAATGGAATTTCCTTCTTAGGAAATTTGACAAGACTCTTAATGTTATTATATTATTATTATTATTATTATTATTATTATTATTATTATTATTATTATTATTATTATTATTATTATTATTATTATTATTATTATTATTATTATTACCAGGAAAAATGCTTTAAACAATTAGATTTGCAAACATGTGTGGATATAGATTTCAACATATATATGAATGATATAAATTACACATTTTCATAAATCTATGACATTTTCTTCATAAAGACACATGTAGGTTGTATACCTTTTCCACTTGTTTTGACACATGGTTGATTTACTTGGGAAGATGATTTTATATGGCCATATCAGGAAAATATATGAATACTGCGAAGGTTTTTCCCCCAGGTCTTTAAGTGGCCTCATTTGGCAGCTTTCAGTTAAAATTAAAGTTTATTCCATTTGGGAATAAACAATCTAATCATTCTTTAAAAACCTGTCTCTAGGAACATGAAGGATCAAACTAGGCAGTCCATTTCAGATGCATGTCAGTCTTCCAAAATGATTTATTTTATTTATTTTATGTTTTGAGAAGTATACATAGGAAGCTGTATTTAAGTGGTTGAATTAGGGAGAGGGAAAAGGCTGTGCTGTTATGATCTGCCATTTTGCCACTCAGAATGATCACTTAGCTTTTCCACCTTCAAGGGGAAAAATAGATACAGTTAGTCAGTTAAACAATGCTTGTCTCTCCTTAAAAATATGTCATGTTTGGCCAATTAAAAAAAAACAGTTACCATTTTGATAGCAATTCCCAAAATGGATACTCTGAATGTCTTTTTTAAAATGTAGTTTTATCACTTTTGTGCAGCTGCTCCTTGTACCAATGCACATCCTTTGGGGGGGGGGGGGGGAACAAAGAGAAAATATATATACAGATTGCAAAAAATATTTGTGGATTAATATTTTGTTGTTATTTTCCCTCAAAAGTATTAAAGACATTTGTCTCAATAGGTAGTATGGAATGACTGTATTGTTACAGTATTCTTGATGGGAATTAATACAATAAAGGCCAATATTCAAATGATATTTGCTAGATACTTTTGAACACCACTCTGCCTTTATTCACACATTATCTGGGAGCAGGGTTTTTCAATTATAAATAAAAACTTTCTCCGCCTCTTCCCACTTGAGCTCAAGTACAGAAGGCCCTTATTTAAAATGCAGCTCCCGAACAGGCCACCAGGCCGCCTGTTCAGCTGCCAGTAGCTTTTGTATACAGAGATGTTAATTGGTCCTAATCCCCTCCTAGAAGCTGTTTTGGTAGCCTGACCTGGCACCCCGAAGGACACCTTGGTGTGAAAAACTAAAGAGCCCATTCAAGAGAGAGTGAAAAGCTGCACTGAGCATTCCGACACATTTTAATTTCAGGGGTAGAACTGAAAAAAGAGACAAACATCATCGTTCAGATTCTGAACGAGGTGTGTGTGTGTGTGTGTCTGTGTCTCTCTCTGTGTGTGTGTTTTAAAAAGCAAGCTTTAGTAAAAGTAGGCTCCTAAAAACATTCCCTTTACAGAAAAGTGGGCAGGGGGCTTTAGGCAGATTTGTGTATGCCTACTGAAGCTGTTTTAAAATCTGATTCTCAAGTGTCTTCAAACATGTACATTCAAATAAACCAAATCCTTCCACTTTAGAGGTTTCACAAGAGGCAGGAAAAACAAAAGCACTGCCTTTGTCACCATGTTCTATTCTGCAAAATTGGAGTATTATTTTTATGCTGATTTCATGTGTCTTTTCTGTGTGCCCCTATACTGCCCTGCTCCAAAGTTTAGGATAAATATCATCCCAAGGTGATCTCAGAACAGCTCTTATAATACAGGCATGTGGCAAACTTATAATCAAAATGAGCAAGAACAATCAAATACAAATCCTCCCTGTTCTCAGGTCCTAATGTGTCATTTCTCTTTTTTTCCTCCGGTGTGCCATTGTAGAGAGCACATTTACATCTTGGGTGGCAAATTATGCTAATAGGATGCACAAACCTCAACTGTGTGGTTTTGAATTTTTTGACAAAGTTCACAGATCAGCTTCATAGGTCAAAGAAGTTTGCCTCCCACTGTGCGATCAAACAGAAAGATTCGTGTATGTGCATTATTATTGTAATCATGCCAAATGCCAAGTGCTCAGCTAGATTGGATCTCACATATTTTCATCTCTGCATTTATTCATAGCAAATACTGTACTTTTCATTAAACACCAACCTAGTCAGGAGAAAAACACTTTGAAGAAGGCTTTCATGGGTATAAACAGAGGTTGAAGGTGCTGAACATCAAAACAACATTTAGACACTGCTTCAGCAAAAACAAACCAAATGCTAAACATTACTGGAACATTATGCATCAAATACCAACTATTCTCTCCCCCCATTCTGTCTCTATCTCTGTGTAAATTCATAATCCTAAAAATGCAATGCAGCCATCATATCGATCGTCTTCTTGCTACTCTAAAATAACTTCCAACCCAGTCTAATGAGATGCGTTCTTACACATATACTTAAAAGGAATGTGCCAAAGGCTATGTGGCACCATATATACAACATTATTATAACATCAACTGAAGCAGACATACCCCTAAGAAGACTCAGGTCCGGGGTACCATTGAAAAAAATGGGGAAGACAACCATGTTGTGGCTAAGGCAACATAAATAAACAACAAGTGTACAATCTGCATAAAAGTTATGTGATCTTCTGTAGCTTCCATTTGTCCCACCTGGGCTTTTAAAGGACACCTTTTTGTTGGCTTCTGGCATAACACCCCCACCTCCCTTTTGATGTTTCATAGGCATCAACTCCCTGTTTTGCTTTTACCTTCTCAGTGTTTTTATCCTCTGTAGCAAAATAGTGAATGGAATGCAAGGCTGCAACACCCGGGCTCTCCAGATGTAGTTGGACTGCAGCCTCCTTCAGAATTGGTGCCAGAGGTGGGGGGAGACATAGGAGCAGGTAACATATAATAATTAATAATCTTGGAACTGTATTCTCGAAGGCTTTCATGGCCGGGTTCAGATGGTTGTTGTAGGTTTTTCGGGGTGTTTGGCCGTGTTCTGAAGGTTTTTCTTCCTAATGTTTCGCCAGTCTCTGTGGCCGGCATCTTCAGAGGACAGGAGCCTCCTATCTATATTGGTGGCAGAAAGTTTTTGCCACAGATGGACTCTATCTATGAGGTCAAAGGCTGAACTGAAATCCACAAAGGTGACGTACAGCTCCTTCTTACCTAATTGAGAGTATTTTTGTATTAAATGGTGGAGTACAAAACATTGGTCTAAAGTAGATTTTCCCTTTTGAAAATTTTGAAATTTTGAATGGAATTTCTTGCTCACTTACTTGAGTCATCTTTAAAGAAAATTTTGGAAGTATAATTGAGCGACTTATGACTTATGAACAAAACAAGACACAAAATGCACCACCCTCAGCTGTTTTCTAGGCAAAATGTTCCGGCAAAGGTACTTTTCCATTTTCCTCATCTTTCTTTTCTCCTCCATACTTGTCATTAATTTTTGCTGGTTCTCAGGCAATGCAGTTTCATTTGCTGAGATAAAAGGGCTTTTAAGATTAAAACTCCACTGCTGATAGAGATTGTCCCATGTCCTGGGTCTCTCATGTTACATCATCTTCAGAAAAGGACTTATGTTTAGTTAATAGTAATATTTATTGAAATATTAATATACTATCTTATATCACAATATCTGAGGGAGGGCTACAGGAAGCAAATCAACTGGGTAACATAAAATTTTACAAGAAACAAGTACATCATTGAAAACAATGACCAATTTAAAATTAATTAATTTCCAAAGAAGTAGGTTGGAAGAGGAAATTCCATACATGGAAGCTGGATGGCAAACCCATCGAGCCGCTACACAATTTCAGATATCTTGGCCTTTGTTTCAATGCCCAACTGTACTCCATATATTTACTGGGCAAATTAGAGCGCTGGGCTGTTGAAAACTCAGTAATAGTAGAAGAACAGGCAGGGTTTCAAAAGGGAAAAATCTACTTTAGACCAATGTTTTGTACTCCACCATTTAATACAAAAATACTCTCAATTAGGTAAGAAGGAGCTGTATGTCACCTTTGTGGATTTCAGTTCAGCCTTCGACCTCATAGATAGAGTCCATCTGTGGCAAAAACTTTCTGCCACCAATATAGATAGGAGGCTCCTGTCCTCTGAAGATGCTGGCCACAGAGACTGGCGAAACGTTAGGAAGAAAAACCTTCAGAACACGACCAAACACCCTGAAAAACCTACAACAACCAATCTTGGAACTGTAGAACTGAAAGAGACCCTATGAATCGCCAAGTCAGATCCCTGTTGAAGAGGCACAGTAGGGAATCAAACTACCAGCCTATGTTTCCACAGCCAGACACTTAAACTACTGAGCTACCCAGCAGTGTTGCAAATGTGCATTGCCTGCAAGAGCATGCCAAAGAGTTTCAAAAGAAGATCAGCTTGTACTTTATAGATTACAGTAAATCCTTTGATTCTGTAGATCATGAAGAGCTATGGATCACTCTAAAAGAAACTGATGTGCCAGAACAATTTATTGTCCTGAGCATAATCTGTAGTCTAGACAAAAGGCTACAGTTAGAACAGCACATGGAGAAACAGAATGTTTTCATATTGGCAAAGATATTGATTATTTGTTATTTTTTCTTTCTGTTCAATTTGTATGCAGGATATATACAAAAAGCTGGATTAGAGTTTGACAAAGGAGAGAAATTTGTGGAGAAACATAAATAAGCTAAGATACGAGATGGCACTATATACTGGCAGAAAATAGCAACGACTTGAAATGACTGCTGGTCAAGGCTTAATAAAGCACAAATGCAGGATTACAGCTAAATATCAAGAAGACAGAAATAACCACTACAGAAGAATTAGATCCTTTATTATTGACCTTAAAGAATAAAAAAATAGGGATAGACTAAACTGAACCACTAAGTAGCCTCCACCCCACCAGTTATGTGTGCATCTGTGTGTCTGTATGTATGGATGTGTACATTCATGATTTCCCCCGAAGGCCCCGGCTAACACAAGATGTGGTCTTAGAGGCCAAAAAGCTTTGAACAATGGAAGACCACTTCACATTCCACCTGTATGCACACTCCGATTTGCTCTATCAGCACGGGCCCCACCATTGGTTAGAATGAGGATGGCCTGTTCCTGTGTGTACATAATTGCAGCCTGAAACTGAGATCACTTATTGAGTACAATGTAGGTGCATATGGTTGAAAATCAAGGTCTAATTCTGTACTCCCACCACCACAAACAGAAGGAGCCTCATGGCACAGTGGTTAAACTGCCGTACTGCAGTCATGACTCTGCTCACAACCTGAGTCTGATCCTGATGGGCTAAGGTAGCTGGATCAAGGTTGACTCAGCCTTCCCTCCTTCTGAGGTCAGTAAATTGAGCACCCGGGGCAGGGGGACGACAATGTGTAGCCTGCATAATTTAATTGTAAACTTCCCAAAGAGTGCTTTAAGCATCATGGGACAGTATGTAAGCAACACACTTTGCTTTGCTTTGCTTTTGTTTTCACATCTTAAAGGATGGCAGTGTAGTTAAATAGCAATGCTAAAACCATTCTAGTAAAGAGAGAGAGAAAAAGCAGCAGATACACAGAATCAGGTAATTGGAATGCCTGAGTAAATTAAAAATGCAGAGCTAGTTATGCCTCTATAGGGAGAATATTCCATAGCTGGGACACCATAACCAGGTATAGTTTACCTTGTTGACACTTTAGCCATTGTCCTCTCTCATCAAATCACAGAAAGAATCAGTGGTTTATTTTTGTTTGTTTCTCTGGTTTGTTGGGAAAGAAACTAACTGGAGAAAACAAAGGGCCTCCATTAGCATGATACAATAAATTAGCTACGGAGCAACAGCACTCATATAACTGATAAGAGAGTTTTCTGGAGCTTGGAGAAAATAAGTTTTGAACCACAATTCTGAGAACCCCCCCAGCCATTATCATAGCGACTGGCCACCCTACAGGTGTTAAGTCATCCAACTATATGATAATATAATAAACTGGCCCATAATGAAACTGAGTACTTGGAGAAGAATTCCCCTGATAATCTGAAATCACAGGCAGGCCAATGCATGGAGAGGGTCTCCTACAGATGTTTCCAACACAAGCTGTTGACAAATTTGGCTTATTTTGCTGGCAAAGCTGTTCTTCCCCACTTTATCCTTTAATATCCCTAGTTAAAGATGAGAAATGAAAAGATGGACTCCCTCGCTCTCTTTCTCTATCTCTTTTTAAAAAGCCTTTAGTATCAGGTCTGTGTAGTTTCTTTAGAAATGTAAAGGTCTAGTCTTTCATCAATGAAACAGAATTGCATGCATATCCTCCATTAACATCAATAGACCTCAGCTACATAAAACCAATAACACATCAGAGGGAGAATGGACATTGTGTGATATGAAATCTTCCTTGCTTATGTAAAGGAGTGTACTGTGTGTATGCTGTAAATCAAGACTAAGTGAGTGAGTGAAAGCATTCTGTCATGCACTTCATTGTCATTTGCCTCCTTTAAGACCTTTTTTTTTTAAACAAATCGTCAGGAATTGGCACCACAAGATAACACTGTTGCTCTGTCTTCTGACAAAGGCAGATGATTGCATGGTACAAAAATATTGTAATTTTGGATATTACATGATAATGCTATTATCTCTTTATGGTCAATGACATTTCAGATTCACAGGGGGAAAAACACTAATGTGCATTTTTATGCTGCACCAACTCTGCAGTCAGAAGTTGGCACCAAGGCTTGACTCTCTGTAATTGGAAGAGCTCCTTCCACTCATGGTTAAGATTGGGATTGAGAGAATCATAGAACTGTAGAGCTGGAAGAGAAATCAATGGTCTCCTGCACCAAACCCACACCAATGCAGGAAGCCACAGCTAAAGCACAGGTGACAAATGGGCATCCAATCTCTATTTAAAAACCACTAATGAAAGAAACTTGATCACCTTCTGATGTAATTGCCATCCCCACCCTTCCTTCCATGGGAACCCTTTACTGAGTTCAAATTGTAAGAAAAGTAATTCTGAGTAAACCTTTGGAAAAAGGTCTTGGTGGTAAAAGCTGTCCAACAGTGGAAAGGTCAGGAATCAGGATCTCCTAATTCGGAATTTGAATCCCATGGAATGAAAAGAAGGGAGGGGATGGCAATTGTCCACTTTTTGCTGATACTTGTTTGTTTCTCTTATCCCCAGTTCTGCTTCTTATGTTCCAGCTTGGTGCCCAGACCTCAAGCATGGCTTTTCAGTGGACACAGGGGACAAATTGGTACTAATCACAGGCCTCTCCCTGTCTGCCAGCCCAAGCAAAATTCTGCTCAGGTGCACATTGGATCCATCCCATTGACATATGTGGGACTTGCATGCAAATATTTATCCACAATGCTGATATTAAGATCTCCCTTGATAGAGCTTTAGAAATAGGATTGGTTAAATGACTCTTGTTTGGTTGCTTGCTTTGACTGTTGTTCATCTTCCCAAGTAGTTCAGTATCATAGAATGGGTCTAGATCCATTTCAGTCAGGATTCAGGCTGTGTCATGAAACCAAAACATCATTGATTGCCCTGCAAGACAATTTCCTAAGGGAGTGTAGGGAGTGTAACTCTTGTAATCCTCCTGGAACTTTCTGTGATCTTTGCTACTGTCAGCCACAGTATCCTTATGGGATGGCTATTGAGTTTAGGACTTGGAAGCTCCCTTCTTTAATGGTTCCATTACTTCCTCAAGGGCTGATCCCATGGTAGTTTGGGGATGCACTGTCCACCCCTTGGAACCTCTGTTACAGAGTCCTGCAGGGATTTGTTGTCTCCCCAATGCTTTTTAAAATCTATCTGGAGTTGCTGGGAGTAGCCATATGGAGATTTGGAGTTTGTTATCATCAATACACAGATGACAAACAGGTCTCTCCTTCTCTTCATTTGCAGGTGATGCTGCCTAGTGTCGATAATGGACTGAATGAAGGCCAACAAACTGAAACTGAATCCAGATAAGATGAAGATTCTACTGTTAGGAATATAATCAGACCAGTTAGAGGGATATTTACCTGACCTTGATGGAGTTACATTCTCCCTGAAGGATCGGGTTCAAAGCTTGGAGTAGTCTTGGATGTAACGGTCTCCATGAAGAAGCAAACATCTGCTGTGGCCAAGAGTGCCTTTTATCAACTTCAGTTGATTGCCCGGCTGTGCTTCTTCCTGGATAAGAAGAGCCTAACAGTGTTTCTTGCATTGGTAATCTCTAAAATATACTACTGTAATGCTCTCTACATAGGGCTGTCCTTAAAGCCAGTACAAAAACTTCAGCAGGTCCAAAATGTAGCAGACAGATTGATTTCAGGTACCAGCAGATATGAACACATATCCCTGGTCTTGGAACACATTCATTGGCTCCCTGTTAGTTTTCACATTCAATATAAGGTGCTGGTCATAATCTGTTAAGCCCTTAGTGGTTTAGGACCTCAATATTTGGCAGAAGGTCTCTCTCACAAAATAGCTATCCATCCCACATGCTCCTCATGGTGCTTGATGTTAAGGATCTTAACTCGAAGGTGCCAAAAAAAAAATCAAAAATAAATAAATAATAATAATTTAAAAAGCCAGCACTAGGAACTGAGTTATCTCTGTCATGGTACCTTTCCTCCGGAACAAGTTTCCTACCGTGATTCATTAGGTACCATTTCTCTTCATTTTTAGGAAGCTAATTAAGACTGAATTATGTAAAGCTGCCTTCTACTAGTGTGAATATTGTCCTGAGATGTTCAAGTGGATTTTAAATTTATGTATTTTATTAAAGGTAGTTTTAACTAGTGACAGGATTTATTGTATTTTATTGTATTTATTACATAGTGTTTTAGTGTACAATTTTATTGCATATTGTATTTTATTTTATGATGTCATATCAATTTGTTATGTTGGTGTTTTATGATTATTGTGTTTTGTTCTCTGTTGTACACTGCCCAGTGTGGCATCAGGCCAGATGGCATGGTATAAAAGTGCAGAAAAGAAAGAAAGAAAGAAATAAAGAAAGAAAGAAAGAAAGAAAGAAAGAAAGAAAGAAAGAAACTGCCCAGAGAGTAGCAATGTTAATGAGGCAGTATAGAAATGGAAATAAATAAATAAGACTCTTGGTTGTTGTAGTTTTTTCGGGCTGTTCGGCCGTGTTCTGGAGGTTTTTCTTCCTAACATTTCACCAGTCTCTGTGGCCGGCATCTTCGAGAACAAATAAGACTCTTGTTCATGAGTTGTGGTGAAAAAAAAATATAGGATTTTTCACGCTTATTTTCTCACATATTTTCAGAAGTGGAGTTTTCCCAATTCAGGGAGTCAATGAAAATGAACCTCCATCTTTTATATTTCAGTGGATCATTGTGCACAGTCTTCATTAAAAAATTAGCAGGACCCAATGTGTCATGTAAGGAGTATTAAAATCATACTGAAAAGGACCCCATGAATGAAAGTGAAATGCCACCCTATGATGCCTGCCTTTTAGTGTTCTATTATGGCAGGGTAAAAGAGCAGGATTTGATGTAAGCAAATAAATATTTGATTAGGATAAAAGACAAAATAAATGAAGATGGCCTCAGTATGACTACTGGGGGGCAAAGCAATACATTTCCTTTTAGCCTCCTGCATTTGAGAAGAGGAAGACAAAAGCTGGGACGGGCCTGGATACCTTGTTCCACTTTCCATATTAGAAGCTCTTTGGTCATTTCCTGGTACTTCTAGTTGAAAGATCAGACAAAACAGAACTGGGAAAAACAGAGATTCATTCATTTACTGCCAGTTAGTCTGGACAGGGAGGAATAAATCCTTGACAAATATGTCTCACTTTTATTTGTACCTTAATTTCCCCTCCATCAGTTTCTAAAATTGTTTTTGACTAAATGCTCTAACCCTATATTTCCACAGGGGTATGTCGCCTTCATGGTGATGATGATGTAATGCTAAGCCAGACAGGCAGAAGAATTTACTTAACAAAGATGATGGCAAGAAATGCAGGAGGAAAACTGAAAAGGTAACATAGTACCTTGGGTTACTGAGGCAGTGAAAATTAAATCTGAAGGGTTGGGTGATTTTGTTTTCCCCCTAAAGGTCTGAAATGGAAGATAAATTGGGCAATTTGGGGAAATTCAGAGGGAAACACACCGACCCATGCTCCAGATATTTTCTTTTGAATGGTAAGTGAAAAACCTTTCCAAGCATTCTTTTAGGATAACATTATTATAGCCACTCTGTTGCAAATTGGTAGGAGATTTAAAAGTAGTAAGTAATGTTAACAATTATCACATTGCTTCTGGATTTGCCCAAACTTCCATACTTCATGTTGGGAAAATACTTCAGAACGTCTTCAGAGCTTTTGATATTTCTTTCCCCTCTTAAGAAAAATAACATTATAGAGAAAACCTTTATGGCTGGAACTATACATTGCAGATAACTTGCAGTAAGCAAGTTTACTGTGGCTTATTTGCAACCTGGAGTGAAACCACCCCATCACATGCATGTTTTACTACAGCAAAAATGGAGCCATTTGCTTCCTCTTCCCCGGGACAAGAACAATACTAGTCAGCCGGTGCCAAAGTTGCTGGGAAGCCTCCCAAACCTCCCAGTACGGGCTGCCTGGCAACATAGTTTTTATCTGGAGAGTCAATTTCAGTGGCTTTCTTTTTGCCACTGGGGAGCAGACTGCCCTTCCTTCTTTGCTGGGGTCCTTGGTCCAGTGGGCAGCTGGATAGTCAAGGTGGGGGGGGGGGCATGGCAGCAGCAGTGGCAGCAGTGGAGGTCTCCTACTGCTGCCACTGCCGCCACACTCCCTGGCTGCCACCATCGAGTCATCCATTGGATAAGCCAAACAAGCAGGTCCTGTGGAAGAGGAAGGGCTCCCTTACCCAGCTAAAGCTTTCCTGTGCTTTAAAATGGCACACAAGGTACACTATATTAAAGCAAAGTAGGGCGTACATCATGTGAAGTCATGAAAATTGCTTCACATTGACACCAGTTTGAGGCAGTTCTGACTTATAAGGTTGTAACATTATAGCATTATAGACATAGGGTGCTATACACTATGTACTACTGTTTTAGAACAAAATAACAATAAATGTAAATTCCATTTTAGCAGGATAGTTAATGAAGAAAGTGACTGTAAATATTTTTTCCTCTCCAAAGATATTGCTTTATTTGTTTTATAATACTTTTTCCTCCAAACTTTAGAATCTACCCATCATAAAATTCTAGGATGCAGAGCTATACTGCAAAATGCTAATTTTTAAAAACATTTTTTAAAATGCTAATTATAAAAAAGTATTTTCCACTTCTGTTTATCACCTTACTAAAAGGACAGTGACTAGAAAGCCACTCCACCATCCCCATACATTCTGTTATAAGATGTATTGTCCAAGATCCTGTTGATCAAACATAGAGCAGAAAGGCAATTTTGCAAGTGGTTTTCCTTCTCCAATGCGCCATACTTCACAGATTAGTTGTGTACTGGTTTCAAAACTGATTGTATGCATAGGTGTGCAACTGACCATGTGATGGACAGTGTACGGGTGGTTCAACCTCTTGCACAACTGCTCTTGTGCACACAGTTTTCCCAATAGAATTCTGACCATTGAACCCATATATATATATGTGTGGGGCTTTATCAGCGAACAGCTTCATCCAACACACTCAACCCCTGAAAAATTGCACAATACCCTGTGTTGTTATTTATCTACCACATTTAACCCTTTTCTTCCTTCAGGTAGATGAGAGAAAGATTCATAAGACAGTGCTCAATGCCATGCTGTGCCCATATTTCCTGAAACAAAAATCCACCCAGAATTTTGACACATGTAACTTTCAGAACTGCCTTAACAAATACTGCTCAGTCAACAGAGTCTATCCTGCCCATTGCTAGTCTTAAATGTAATTATAGAACCATTTTCACTTTACAAGCACACAATTGGATAATTCATTGCAGACATGCTATATGTACTAACCTAATTTTAGCAGGATAATCTCATAATGGACATCAATGAATAGAGAATTAGTGGGAATGCTATTAATAAAGCAATATAACCAAACCTTGGATCTTTTCACTTACATGGCACACAGTCAGTCTCAAATTTTATTTCTAGCAACACCCTGCTTGAGCAGCTGGAGATGAGTCTTAGGCATCTCCCCAGGAAGCAAACAGAATTAGCTGCTATCAAACTTCTGAAGAAAATGGGCCTTGCTGTTGTGACACTCCTTACCAGCAGCATTGTTGTAACAAAGAATAACAACACATGCATCATGCTTTGCTTTCTTTTCTAAAGGGCAGCCTAATCCTTAACAAAGGGGATACACTTTCCATTTGCAATGTAGAGTTATCCCCTTGCTTGAACTCACCATAATTTTAAGCATGGGAAGCAGCTCTTGTGAAAAAATCCTGTTCGATTTCACATTGGTCACAGCATGAGATGTTGCAGCAGCCATTAGGGAATTTCTCCTCTAGCCATGGGAATTGGAGGAGCCCTGTGTGAAAGTCCTGAGAGTGCTGTGAGGGGATAAATGCAAGGAAGCAAGTGGTGAGTGAGTGCATGTGTGCGTGAGTGAGAGAGCATACTTGAAAGGTTACTTCTAAAAAGAAATGTGGCCCTGTTACTTATTCGGTGCAGTGTTAAAAAGTGGTCACAAACAGCTAAAAATTGAAAAGAGGGCTAAAAAACTAAGCATAACATTCAAGAACTTCACCATTCATTATATTACCTTTGGAATGTGGCTTTGGTAAAGAAAAATAATGGGTGACTCAGCCTCACTTGTTTTTTTACTGACACCTAAAGGTGCAGTCTTGACTGGAACCGCCACACATGCATAGAGACTTAATTCCTCTCTCACGGCTTTTTAAAAACATATTCATAATGTTTAACATACGTACCACACTTAAGTAGACTGTTTTAATAATAATAATAATAATAATAATAATAATAATAATAATAATAATAATAATAATAATAATAATAATAATAATAAATATGTGTTGTCAAGTCATTATGGAGACCCTTTTTCGAAGTTTTCCCTAAATACTCAGAGAATAGTCTAAGGTAGAGAATACTCAAGCAATTTTGCATTCCCTTCTTCTGGGGAGAAGTGCCCCTGTCATTTAAATCAATTTAGATTTTATCGTTCACATGATCAAGGATGAAATTGATTTATATGGGCTGCAAAGCGAGTTTTTTTCAACTGGCCAGCAGGGGCTTTTAAAAATACCTTGCTTCCAAAATCGATTCAATTCAATGAGGTTTTGTGGATGTGAATGCTGCTGTCATTTTAATTTGTGCCTATGTGGATTTTGGGTGGTAGGAGCACCACCATTTTAACCTTTTACTTTTTTAAAAAAATATTTTTAAAAATGTTTATTTCTGTATCACTTCATCAGTATGTTCGGCATTACTGCAACCTACCCCATTCTCTCAATTTAGCG
Organism: Intellagama lesueurii; assembly: GCA_037013535.1. Classification (NCBI taxonomy): domain Eukaryota; kingdom Metazoa; phylum Chordata; class Lepidosauria; order Squamata; family Agamidae; genus Intellagama; species Intellagama lesueurii. The sequence goes on along the minus strand of JBAJHW010000003.1, from coordinate 202,561,868 downwards.
GAGCAGCAGAATTCCAGAAGGCGCATAGCAGGTGCACAGCAGATGCATCTGGACATGTAGGATGGTTTGCGCACCAGGAACATCACCCCACAAAGGAGCTGGAAGACACACACCCCTCATTTTTTTCATCATTAATCAGTTGGGGTCACTTCTCCAAAGTTTCCCCTGGGGTTTCTAGTGACTATTGTGATACTGAGTGGCACCTATTCAACACTTGATTTATTATTATGTATCACTTAATTTAAAAAAAAAACTTTAAGAAGCGTATGCTCCTAAAAGAGAAAGGAAATGAGTTAATTTCATCAGTTTACACAATAAAACTGGTTTAAATCACCAGAAATAAACTGATTTCCACTCAGTGCATATCGTTTAAATACCACATGACTTGGATTGACTTTTAAAAAGTCCAAAAAGAAATTGATTCAATTTGCCAGTGTGGCCATAGCCAAAGTGAGGCAGTTCCACCCTGAATGCCCCAATATAGGGCTGTTTCATATATGAAAGTCAGGTGATGATTATGTTGCACTTCATGGTGGACAATTACTCTGTATTTTTGCTACTATGGGATGGATTGAAACACACAATGGATGTTGGGATGTCACTGAACTACTGGGCAAACATGCAGCAAAAAAAGAGGAACTGAAGCTACACAAGGGAAATCATAAACTTGGGAAGTCCTTATAGAAATATGTATTTTTTTAAAAAAAAAAAAATCTCTCCCTAGGCACAGAACAAGATAGCTTTGTGATTTATTTCCCATCTGCTGTGATTTTCTTTTCATTTGGATGGGCCGAGGACTTGGGGAAAAATGTGCATGTGCAAACAAAATTAATGCTCAGAGATTTCCTGCAATCACAGACGGAACAGCAGCAGAGAATAGAACTCTTCTTTTTCCAATTGCAGGCTCTTCATAACCACTATTATTTTCCAAACAATTTAATGTACTGTGAAAAAAATAACTTACTGTTTGTACACCTCAAACTGAACATTCCTGTTTGAATAAGGCAGCTTTAGCCTCAATGTTAAAGATGAAATGGTGTTTATTTTTGTCCAACTCCTCAAATGAATAAATCTTTTTATCCTGTTATTTCTCGGTTTATAAAAAGTGATGCATTATCTGTTGTTCCAGGATTGATGGTTACCAAGCAGCTGAGCCTCACTGCCGTTTTAAGTATGCTACTTCAGTATGAACTCTAAAAAGGAAAAAAAAAAGCCATCCTTCTGGAAGAACCAGCAGAGGATGACATGCAAGAATTTGCTGTCCACATTTTGCACTTGCAAAAGCCACATTTACCTCAAGGCCAGAGAGGCATAAGAATTATGGTTCTATGCAAATGCCTTAATATAAATCAGCGATCCTTAACACTGCCCTCAAAACTATCATAATCTCCACCCAACATGTGCATTGAATGGGGGGATTGATATAGGACTGTTTTACTTCTTTCTGTACACGATCATTGAGGATGGATCTATTCAAATTGGCTAATGATGGTCCTGGATAATTAAGGCAACATTCGAGAAAGCTTTGCCACCTCCACCCCTCCATTGCCAGCATAATACAATTAGCTGTCATGATCCTTTTTTAAAGTTCAGGACCTCCTCCTAGGCTTCCATGTCCAAAGTCAGCCTAGATACCCTATGTAAGGTTCTCTAGCAAGTGAGCTTAGGAACTCAGAGCTTCTCTTCCATTTTCTATACTGCCCCTATGGAATAGACCGATTAGTTTAATTGTTCCCCCAAATTTCAAGGAAGTTCAGAAAACATTCTTACTATCCTTCTCCCAGGTATTTAATTTACTGTCTGATATGGTAAATCTGGGGCTGGATGGATAGCTCTAGGTATCTAGCTACGGAGCAAGAGGTTGGGAGATCAATTCCCCACTGTGCCTCCTGTGAGTAGCACCAGCCTGTGTGGCTTTGGGCAAGCTGCAGAGTCCCATGACACCCCTCGAAGAAGGGAATGGTAAACCACTTCTGAGTATTCTTTAACTGGAAAACCCTGAAAGGGGTCTTCATAAGTCAGAAATGACTTGATGGCACTTGATTATTATTATCTATACATCTTAGTGCAATCTCTTCTAAATCTTGCTTTGACCATTTTCTGAACAACTTTATTAAGGATGCACAGGAACACCCTGCTTCATCTTCCCTCTTGAAGCCTATACCTCTGCTTCAGGAACTTGCAAGAGTTCATTGGTCCCTAGTCACAAACTACTCAAACTGAAGAGTGGTCCCTGATTCACAATCATGCACTTAAAAATGCCGCCACCCCCCTCCCTGCATTCTTGCTTAAAGAGAGATTACTATTGGTGTGCCTGCTTCTTGCTTTTCTTCCTTCTCCTATCTGAAGGCTCCACAAGCACCACCCAACATCCTGAGCCATGGAATCATGAATTGTTTTGTGCAATTAGCCATCTTGGATGTCTGTTTTTGATTTTAAGGCTCTTTGGTATTTAGGTGTCTAGATTTGATGTTAAGATTCTAATTTCCTCTGGTACCATGTTTCACGAGGTCCTTGTTCTTCCACTTGCCCCACTCTTGAGGAGATAAACTGCTGGTCAAGCTTTGCTCTTCTTGCTTAGTCATCATATTTCATTTGCACAGAAGTTGCATCTTAGAGGTGTCCTACAACTCACAGAATCCCCAAAGCAACATGGCCAGAGGCTCTGAAAGTTGTAGCCCCAAAACACAAAATCTGCATGCCTGTGATTAAGTCACCTAGCTGTACTTTGTAATAAAATATATGTTAATTTTTACCTAAGTCAAACGTCTTGGTAATTTGTCATTCTTGTAAATGTGAACATTAAACCCCCCTCCACTTGCCATGAATCAAGGTACAAAAACTACATGTCCATCAAATACATGCATACACATGCCTGAACATGTGAATGCTTGAAGACGCATACTGACAATATGTCCTTTCGATATTCTTCAATTTTTACTCATTTCATGTTTGAGGCCTAAAATATTTGCCAGGTGCTGCTCAGTGTTGCTTGACCAAAGAGCTCAACATAAACCAGCATTGCTCTTTTTCTACACAAACCATTACTCCGTGTTTGAATTACCTTGAGATATTCTAGAGCTAACACTGAAGCTATGTTTATGGATTTTCTTTACCTTGCCACTTCTTAGTTCTACCCTATTGTTCCCAGTCTAAGCTTAGAGTCATCCATCATGGAAGGTGAAGAGAGATGAAGAAGGGTTACTGCCATGAGAAGCCATTCAATGTGACATGGCAACAGCTACAGAATAAAAGATAGGGAAGGCAATATAAGAGCAGTGGCACAAGATGCTAAACTATTGACTCCTTCCCATGTTTATCCACTTAAGTTCTAGGCCTTTTTTACCTTAAGATGAGAATTACCATGCTAAAGTAGAAGCACTGTTCTCTTATCAGCACTATTTCACTGCTTCCTTTTAAGATGCTCACTTTTAGTTTGGAAAATTTCCTTAATCCAATATATTTAAGTTGTAATATTTTGGATTGATGATATTTAGATCTACAGTATAATGGGTTTTGGAGAATTTATGTGGCCTTTCTTGAACCTGTCATTTTGCTTATGCATTAGGCTATAACTTCTGTCACCTCAGATATGTTTTCCCCATTCTTCCATTCTTCCAGCTCCCTGATCTAAAATCTGTATAAAAATCAAAGCATGTACTTTGATTCGTAAATATAGGAATGGTCAATTTACTAAAGCGTTCGGAGCAACACCACAAGCCAAAGTGGGTGGCCAGATCTAACCACTGTTTTAATTTCTCTCAGTGACACTGGGGAAATACATTGTGGGAAATTAATGTGACTACTAGACCCAGCTATCCAGAGCTGCACAGAGTAAAGGGCTATAATGGAGGAAACAAGCAGCAGATAAGGTACCACTATAAACCATGCTTCACTATAAGGCCTCATCAGCTGCTTGAGGATGTGTGCTGATGCTGCCTCTGGAGACAGTTCTAAACTGAAGGCTGCTCTGCATGCAATGTTTCTCTTGCTCTCTTTTCTTTGACTTTCTCCCTTCAAGAAATATTGCAACAACTTTCCGGGTCTAGGGGTATTCCTATTAGAGACTGGAGGTATGTTGCAACATTTTATTGGATTACACATCCCAAGAACAATTGCTTCCTGCTACAAAATCCCTATAATCAAATAAGCAAAGCTTGCCTGGGTCATGTATGGTAAATATTAAATTTGAAATATTGAAATATATGGCCTTTTTATTGCTCTACTGCAATTTTCATTGTGTAGGTTAAGTAGTAAACTAAACATACCTGCCTATGCTGCTCTCTCTGTATGTGGAATTATACTAGGCTTATCTCATCCCATGTTAAAGCATTTTGGCTGAATTACTGAAATAATGTGGCACTGTTTGGACAGAGACAGGTGGTTAGAGACTGGAAGGGAGCAGAGTTGTAACTTACTCATCTAGTCAGATCTCTTAACCAAAATAACTATTGTGTTTAACCAACATTTCTATAGATGATGGTGCTTAGCGATTCAGAATGCAATCCTATACCCACCCAAGACTCAGTTCCAACACTTCTCTGGCATAGATGTTTCTCTTCTTTTTCATTAATAATTTTAACACTTACCAATATTTGGTTAGAATTCAAATTGGAATTCTGAAATTAGAACGTGAGGAAGAAGATGCTACTGACATTTTCTTTCTTTTTGTGTTTGACCTCCCCCCCCCCCCCCCATTAAATGGTCTGAACAACCTAGATTCTGGATCCTGAGACTTGCTTTCTGCTGTACATCCATTTCAAGTGTTTAAAAGTAAAATAAGAGTCTTGCTGGATCAGAGCAAAGTCCTGCGCTCCATTCCTAGAGTGGTTAACCAGCTGTCCAGAGGGCGCCCATATTCACATCAACATGCCGTGGCTGCCCCTGCATTATGGAATGCCCTCCTCTGTGAGGCTCAACCATCCCCTGTCTTCTTTCCTCTTGGAGATGACTGGAAACATTGTTCAGGCAGGCTTTTAATATTTAGTTTTAACATAACTGGATGCCCTACAATTGCTGTCATCGTATCCTTTTAAAGGTGTGTGTATTTTCAATGAACTTACACTTTTTAATCTGTCTTTTAGATCATTGTTTTTAGAATTTCTATGTTTACTGATTCATTTATCTTATTTTAATGTTTTGTATGTTTTAATTATCTGATCTGCCTTGAGTACCACCTGGGAGAAAGGCAGCATAGAAGTGCAATGCACGCATACATAAACACACACAGTGGCACTGACTGCATGCTATGTACCTTCACAGCTGGCTGGATAGCTCAGTGGTTTAGGTATCTGGCTGCAGATCCAGAGGATGGGAGTTCAATTCCCAACTAAACATCCCAGAAGAGCCAACTCTGTTGATGTCCACTCTTTATTCAAGCAGGCCTTTGACAATTGACTTCACTTGCTGTGAAAGTGAATTTTAAAGTACTTGGTTGTTGTACATAAATACATAAAGTAGATTTTTGTCATTAGGTATTTCTTGTAGCTAATGTTATGATAATTTCAGTTTCAGCTGAGTCTATCTGTATTCTTTGTTCCTAGACATCTTAATAAAGGAGCCAAGAACTTAAAATTTTGGGCTACTCCCCTCCCTTTTCAGAATTTCACATTCCAAAAAATGTTTGAGAGGCTAAGCATGGACTCTCACACTGTGGGAAAAGCAATTTCAGGTCATCATCAGTATGTAGCAGAGAAGATGCTGTCCAAGGTCCTGATTACTGTCCCATTGGTTACGATTGAGAAGAAACAAGCACTTGCATTTCAGTAATGCGGGACAAGCCTCTGATTTGTAAGTTTTATTAATAGCTTTTTAATTAGAGATGTGAGTGTCTGCAAAAGAAAACTGAAGCCTCTGCCCCACTTTTTTCCACAAGACATTTTTCTCCTGAAGCAGATAAATTAAAATGAAATTATGTAATTATTGTAATATATTGTTTTAGCATTATAGATAAAAATGTTTAAGGCAAAGTGTTCACATATGGATACCTGCCCTAGCATTTATTTTACACATATTTAGGATTTTTTGAAATATATTTAGGAGCTGATGTAATAAACTAACTTTCCTGTAAAGCTGATTCCCCAGGCAGTTTCTATGAAAAAACAAAGGGGGAACTAATAGCTATCGCTACTTCCTTCTCCATCACCCATTCAAGATGAATGGAGCCTTATGTAACAACAGGTGGGAGGAAATCAGTTGTGGGGTCTGCCTTCTTCCCTGGAGCTGAGGGTAAAATAAACAAAAGAAAAACCCAGAAAAATTCCAAGCCTAGTGGCTTGTTTCCTTCTTCTTTAGCTGGGGCATTCTCTGATACATGAAACAAGCAGAAGTTAATGAACAGACTGAATGATTTCTAAGAAAGAACTAAACTTCATTACTTCTCAAAAGAAATACTACAACATATTTTAAAAAAAGTTATCCCAGGACTTTAAACTTTGGAATGACCAAAAACAACAACAACAACAACAACATATAGAAACACTTATAGGTATTACTGGATTATCAACACAGACAGAATCATAATTCCTGACACAACTAGCTAATTACATCCCTTTCTCTACTAACAGCATCTCAGTATTTCCTACCTCCCATTGTCCCTGGGATCAGCTATCCCACATGGCCAGCTGGAGAATGGAAGGTCCAAGAGGCAATGAGTAAAGGAAGCTCTTGCTTGTAATTTAAAAATCCCTCAGTCAATCTGATTAGCTGTGAGGGATCAGTCACGTCACTATCGATATCACAAACTACCTTTCTTTGAGTGTTAACCTATTCCAACCCTTCAGACCCCTAACCTATGCTGCTGCCTAAAGACAAAGATGCATCTGCTCTCATGACATTTCTATACAAGTATAGAACATCTTTAGGTATCTGGTGCTGTGATAGTGACTGGGCACTGAGCATATCTCCTGCAATATGATTGCTATGCATTCTCTCTCTGTCACAATTTTCTTTGCCCTTCTATATGTGATAGGTGATGGATCTGAAGAGAGCTTCTATATCCATGGAGGTAAAGGTAAAGGTTCCCCTTGACATTTAGTCCAGTCGTGTCCGACTCTAGGGCGCGGTGCTCATCCCCGTCTCCAAGCCGTAGAGCCAGCGTTTGTCCGAAGACAGTTTCCATGGTCACGTGGCCAGCGCGACTAGACACGGAACGCCGTTACCTTCCTACCGATGTCGTACCTATTTATCTACTTGCATTTACATGCTTTCGAACTGCTAGGTTGGCAGAAGCTGGGACAAGCGACGGGAGCTCACTCCGTCGCGTGGATTCGATCTCACGACGGCTGGTCTTCTGACCTTGCAGCACAGAGGCTTCTGCTGTTTAACCCGCAGCGCCACCACGTCCCTTATATATCCATGGAAGCTACCCTCAATTTCCAGCATTTCTAATTGTGTGGAAGATCATAGAGACTCTCCAATTCAGAAGCTAACCCTCTATATTGAAGATGTCCAGATATGATGATGGCATGACCATGTTCCCCACTTTTTATGTCCAATCTATATGTAAAGCAAATGCCTGCACAGGGCTGTACTGACAAAGCCACTTCACAGTGCAACCTCTTCTTTCTTACCTGCTTCACTTTCCTCTGTTTTCTCTAGCTGATACTGGTCTATGTTTAGAAAATATATCCAATCAAGAATTAAACTGACATGTGAAAGGACAAGGAAGCCAGTGTCAAGCTGTGCAGACCTTCAGGGATAAATCCAATAGTTAATCCAAACTAGAATAGACAATTGAATTGAAGGACCTTTGTGAGTCAACTTTTATTTAAGTTTCATTGGCTGAAATTCTGTTCCTTAGCATAGGAAGAGTAGGCTCATTCTCACTCTCATTCAATGGGGAATAATATTTGGTTTCAGCCCTAAGTTTCTGAACATCTTTGAAGATTATATAAATAAAGGATCAGAAGAATCAGAAACTACTGATAGTGGTAGCTCATGAAATGAAAATGAATAGATGTCAGTTCATGCATCAGAACTGTATTCAGTTAGACTTCCTTAAAAAAACAAATATCAGCTCCTTTTTTGAAAGTAAATATTTTCTATGTCTATTTGATGCTGTGGATCAAACCAAGCACAGAATGCATAATTATTTACTTTGTTTCACTGTAATGTGAGTTGTTTCTATTTTGTTCTCATCTTTAACTAAACCATTCCTTAAATATCTCCCATAACTCAAAACCCCATTAGAGCAATCATAAGTCAGAAGTGACTTGGCAGCACATAACACACACATATAACATTGGTAGCACACAGAATTCACAATCACAAGAAGCAGTGATGGCTGTCAAGTTGGAAAACTTTAAAAGGAGACTGTACACATTCATGGTGGGTACTTCTCTTGATAGCTACACACTATTTCCAGGTTCCAAAAAAGCATGATTTTGAGAGCACAAATGGGATGGTGAACTCCCTCTCATGTCCTGCTTGTGGGCTTCCTGTAGGCATCTACATAGTGACTCTATGAACAAAACATTGGTCTAGACAGGCCTTGGGTCTACTGATCCAGCAGGATTTTTTTTTTTTTTTTTTTTTTTTTGCATTCTTATGTTCTAATAGTGTACATGCAGAAATGGGATGGTCATAGTCTGAAGAAATCAGAATCTATGAAATAGAGCATAGAACAGCAAAATAAAAGTTAGCATTGTGATGGAAGGTCAGTGGTTAAGAATAATAAAATATGCATTAATAGGTATCATCCATCTACATACTAAGAGCTAGTGTGATATAGTGCATTGTGTTTTGGATTAGGATTTAGGAGATCTGGATTCAACTCCCTACTTAGCCATTGGAACTCACCAGGGAGTGGCCATGGTAAACTTCTCTTTGAACATCTCCCATACTTCAAAAACCCTTCTAGGAACACCATAAATGGAAAGAGAGTTGACAGCACATAACCTGATATCTGCATACCACCCACTTCTGTTTGTGCATGCATGTATTTGTGCATAAACTGAGAGGTTTAAAATTAAAGCCAACTGCTCCTTATTTCCTTTAGAATTAGAAAAGTTTCATACAGGATCATTGTTGCAGTATTTTCACATACCTTTGAGGCTCACTAAGGATGTAAGCCATACTGACTTCAATGGGTCGTGTACATGAGTATCTGTACATTATTATGATTATAAATACACAATGAGAATCCATATTTTGTGTACTGCATTGTATGTCTTTTGTACGGTCCGCTGTTGAGCTCTTCGGCAGCACGGGCCGCCATTATCCCATTCCTGGGATAACGCGAGACATTGCAATCTTGCAAGAGCGAATTGAGAAAGGGGGGGGGAGCGTATTTAAGGAAAAGCTTCTCCTACCTTGGGCCTCTTCCTTTTCAGCATTCCACCCGCCCACCCTGTATGCTAGTGTGAGTTTTACTGGTCACCTTTTGGGGCCGGATAGGAATTTTTGACCCGCATCCTGATTGGCCTTTGGAAGCGGGGATTTTTCACCTATCCCACACTGGCTGAGGTGCGCTGGCATTTTGAGAAGTGGGTAATTTGGTCACACAGGCGGGTAGTGCGGATAAAACAGGTTTCGGTGAGTCCCCTCACAACCACAGGTAATGTATAGCTCATCTGATCTCCCAGCGCTGCGGATCGTGCGATTACAGTGCTTGGGGGAGAAGATCCGCTGGGGCTGCTCCTGGACTAACAGTCAACAAGAAGGAGGGGACTTGAGGTCCGGGGGTGGTCAAATTTGGGCCGGCCGGGTTCTCGCTGTCTTCACGACCACGAGAGCTTGGGGCTCGGGACTCGCCCATAGTTTGGTAGGGGTCTGTTGAGACCCCTCTGCAGAACCTGATTCCGTACTACAGCAGGACCCCCCTTTTTTCCCATTGAGGATAAATATTAATATTTAATAAAGTGTGGCCCATGTTTATTCCACAACAGTTATCTCGTGTCTTATTCCGGGGTAAGGGGATAATGTTCTGTCATTCAGATGCAACTATCAGAAGCTAATATGAACTTATAAAAACAGTGTGCATTGGAAACACACAGCAGGTTCTGCAAATATATTTCCATCCAGTCTTCAATCATTTCAAGTTTATCTCTTGGATCTATTTGAGTTTTGAATAAATGAAGACTAACTTCTCAAAATAAAACCCTTTCCATTTGCAAAAAGCAAGTTCCCTGATTTGTCCAGATGTAAAAGAAGGATTTAAAGATTAAGGCCAGTATCCTATTAAGATTCCAGTGAGTGAAAAGTCCTGCCAAAGCAGTAACACACGATCGTGCCACTTGCACAACCTTGGCATCGTGCAAGCAATGATCTCCATTAATAAAGCCTCCTCTTGTGCAAGTGGTGTGATCCTGTGTTACTTCACTGGTGGGATTTTCCACTCCACAGAAACTCAGTCAGACACTGGCCTCTGGGTTAGATATAGATTAAGGTGCATGCAGTTCAGCTGATGAAGACAGATGTTGAGATGTTGTCTTAATCGTAGTAGCCCCTTCAGCCCTTTTTCTATGCTATACAAGTTGAGAGCACCTGCTAAGGTGGGTGGAAGGGGGAGGAAGGTTTCCTCAGAATCAGATAGAGGGGACCTTCTCTATCTGGAGATCTGTTTAGAGAACATGCCTGTGGGGGTGGGGGGTGTCCCCTTTTCTGATAGAGAACAGTCTACCCTTTGCCAGCCCTCTGTGTAGCAGCTGCCTGAGGGCTGGAAGGTCTCCTTGGAGAAGAAGGTGGAGAGGTCACCTTCTGCCAAGAGATGGAGAAAAGTTACTTTTGGGGGGCTGCAAATTCCACCTTCTTCCTCATGGCAACCCCTCTAGCTCCCCCTTCTTGTTGTTTAAAAATTTACTTTTTTCCATATCTGCTTCTGCTGCCGCAGGTGCACATGTTTCTATTCAGACCTAATCATAATTAAAATAGATTAAATGAAATCAACTGAACTTTAATTAGTGATGACTAAACCTGGATCCAACCCCATCATTTTGAGCTTCCTATTTTAGAGAAATGGATTTAAAATGTTTTTCCTTTTCCTCTCCTAATCTAAACAGTCAAAGACAGCTAGTAAATTTATTTTCCTTCGTAGCTCTGAGCAAATAGAATGTTCATCTTGGCTAGGAGTGAAGTTCCCAATTGAAGTGACAGCAGGTAGGTTTGACTCTTCTCAATGATTAATAATATTGTCCTATATATAGGACTGTGGCACACACACTTAGAATGTGTGACACAAAAAGTTAAATACTATTATATTTATTGCTGCCACTTCATCATAGAAAAGTCTGACTTTAGCTGTTACAACTGAACATTGCACTAAATAAAGGCTCTATTCTACAATTGTCTGTGTATAGCCCCTGCTATAAATAATTTCCTATTGTGGCTTTCACAGCAGATCATCTGCTTGCATAAGGCAAGTTATTTTCTCCATATTAAAGCAGACTTTAGCATAAAAAGATCTGTGATGGCATGGAGAACATCAACTTCTCTACACCATGATTGAAGTCACAAATAGCTTGCTATAGTCAGATTTTAAACCAGCCTTTGTGCTGTTTTATATGTCATGATCAGCAGTGGAAATTTGAAGATGGGAAACCTAATTAACTGATCCTTAACTCCATTGCTTCAACTGGGCTTGCAAGGACAAGGCATCCCCCTTAGATCAGGAGGTTCACCAGGCATGGGCACTCAGCCTCAAAGTAAGACTTCAGCACAGCAGCCATCTCTTTCTACTGAGCACCACAAAATGTGCAGAAAACAGAAGAGTGAAGAAGGGGGAGGGTTTTGACTGCTAAATGTCCTTTTGACACCACAAATAATTGCTGCTGATATAAACAACCAAACATTGGCTCTTTCATGAAGTGGAAGATGAATAAATAAGGTCTGTGGAAGAAACGCCCTCCAGATGCTGGCATCTGACTAAATGTTTTGAGATGGGGAGTGGGCATGAATGTACAGAATTAAAGACATGGAGAATGAAAGATATAATGATTTTGGGAAGAGATTTTCCAAGACAGGCAAGATGGTGGGATAAAGCCAATCCGATCAGCTATAGCACTGTAATATATTAGCTGAAGGGGATTCATAGCCTACTAACAAGGAATATATATCCAAAGGTTGAATCTTGGGACCTTTTCTGTGATAAATCAATGATGTTCAACTAGTCAATTATTCATTGGACTAGGTGGCTGGGAGTCCAGGATCCCAATATATAGAGAAAATATGTTTATTGTACTTTAAAACAATATGACACTGAAAAGTGTTGCACATTTTAAAAGTGTAATACAGTCCTTTTTCCTTAACATCCAGGAACTATGTATTTCCTTCATATTTAGATCCATGAATGTTTTTATTTCCTTTGGGCTTTTGGAAGTCCAGAATCCCATGCATAGTAGAGTTGAAAAGATGAATATCATGATATGACTTGAAAAACCACAGAGATTTCTCTCTGTCTTCTGTCTCTTCCTGTAACTGTGACTCAAGTTGGAGAATCAGATCCTCAGTTTTTCAGTAGTAAGCCACTCACCTACCTTGTCCCTGGTCCAGGAGCTACTCCTAGAAATGCTGGTTGCTTGCTTAGATATCTTGATGATATGTTCCTTTTTAAGCTCTCTGCAGCAAGATGACAAATACATCCATGTTTATCCACCTGTTGATCTGTCAATCTGTCCATCCATCCATCTATCATTTAAAGTTTTATCTTGCCACTCCTTTGACAAACTAAAGCCAGTGTGCATTTTTTTTCCTCCCCATTTTATCCTCACAACAAACCTGTGAGATAGGTAACATTGAATGGGCGACTGGCTGAAAAACATCCAGTGAGTTTCATGGCTTAGTTGGGACAAGAACCCGGATCTTCCAAGTTCAACTCTCTGTCTACTTCCACTAGATTGCACTGGCTCTCATTCCAGCTATGTTACAAGCGTTGCTACTGTGAACTAGCCTTTGTAGTGCCTATTTTCCCTTATCTACATTTCCTCCTACTTGTATTCTTTATATTTCTCTTTTACAGTGCATATTCTTGTCATGCAGACTCTTACTTGGTGATGGTGCTATAAACATGAATGCCATGGAAGCATCGTCAGTACAGTTCAACCAAAAGCTTTCTGGTGGAAGCGTTGCAGTTTGACATATGAGCTTCCTAGTCACTAGGCTAAAAGGATCTGTGAGAAGAGACATGCTGTGAACTGTTACTGGCAACCTGCTTGTGTGTATATTCTTGGTGAGGATAAATGCTGAGGGAGAGGAGTCTCCAGTACATGCACTCAGATGTGATTGTATGTCCAGATATGGATCCAGAGCTTTGAACAGCTAGTATTTTGGGCTGCAGCTCTCAAAATCCCCCAGCTATCATGGCCATATTATATCAGAGTCACATACTGTAACACAGCAGTACTGAGTCAGTGGTATCCATACTACTGGTAGGATACAGAGGTAGTTTTGGTGGGACACTCAGTTTTTATACTAGTTACTAAGAATGTACTTACTCCAGTCTCCAAGTCCTCCTATAAGAGTGATGTGTCCTTCTCCTATTAATTCTCCATGTTGTTGATTATCCACCTGTGACCTTTTGGTATGCTACTAGTAACTGTTTTTCCTAATATCCTATTCCATCTGTATACCATGGCCAGTATGCTGTTGTGCTGTTCTGCATTGACTGCACAAAGGGAGTGACATTATTGTCAGTGGCAGATGCTGCTAATTAAGGAGTTCCTTCCTTACCTCACTGTGTGCAAGTCATGATCACCTCACCATTGAAAAATGAACTTTTTAAATTTGTGGCAATCTGCTCCCAACAATGTCATCATTCCTGTTGTCAGTGGAGCTGCACAACAGGATACTAGCCTGTAAATGATAAATATAATAACAGAGTATCTGTAAACAAATGAAGGTCCTTCTCAGGGTTTTTTTAAAAAAAATATTTTATTTTATTTTAGTTTTTGCTTATGTCATGGAGCAGGGTCACAGCAAAGTAAAAAGCCATCAGGGCCTTCAACAGCATAGTGTGGGGGGTCCAGTATACTGTGTTCCCTCAGAGGAAATGATGTTTGTACCAGCATGCATGCAACTGAGGTTAAGGCTGGCTGGCAGGCCCAGAACTTCCAGAAGCAGCCGCCTCCCAGTCATCCTACACACTGAGGGCTCAGAGTATTAGCCTCTAACATGAAAAACCTCATATGCATAACACCAGTCCCAGAACTCTTTACACGCTATAGAATTCAAAGATAGATGATGAGGATCAGCAAGGGTCAGGACCTTATAATCCCCTTTTAATATTTGATGGAGTCATGGGAATCTTGTTTAAGGTTATGCTCCTCTTCAAAAATGTCTCAGCACCTTGGACAGCTTTTTTTTCTTTTTTCTTTTTTGGTAAATCAGACTAAAACCCAGAGGGGGGCTTACCATTCCCATCATGTCTGGAACTTCGGTACCCTCTTCTCCCGGGTGCTTGGGAATTAGAATCAGCATTGAGTCCCTCTTGCAGACATCCACTCCAGGTGAAATGAGGCGAGGTAAGGTGAGGCAAGATGACTCATGTGTGCTGTGATGATTCCCACCCACCCACTCCCGTTTGTAGGATTCTGCTTGTAAAATCCTTTTCTTACTTTTGCTGCCATTCTTTAAGTGCCTGCTGAGAATCTGGGTTTTGGTAAGACTTTACCAAAATTCTCAAAATTCTTTATAGCCAGGCTGGAGAGCATATCAGAAGTAAAAATAAAATATAATAAAACCTGGATAAACTGAAACTAGAAGATCTGCCCACCTAGGTTCAGGGGATTTTGAGAGCTAAACTCTTTAAATAATGGGTTTTATTTTTAATTCATTTGTATTCAACCATATTAGTCCTGAATTAGGATGATCCCCTCCCCCCATGAGACAATCCCTAAATGCAAAAGCTGTATGTAAGGCAGGTACAGCAGCAATTGTCTCTGTTATACAGATAGTTGTTCGTGATGAATATGGCTTGTGAAGATGAGGGATAATTTCATTTTTAGAGAATTTACCAGGGTCTATAGCATTCATATCTGAGATGGAAAAAACTTGAGGTTAAAAAACAAATAGCCTGGACACAGGAAAAAGCAAAATTGATCATATTTCTGCCATTCCTACCAGCAACCCAGGTCATAGGAATGTGTGTGTGTGTGTGTGTGTGTGGAGCCGTCATCATGTCTGGCTACAGTAACACATGCCTTAGTTACATCCCGTTTGGATTACTGTAACACGCTCTATGTGGGGCTGCCTTTGAAGACAGTTCGGAAACTTCAGCTGGTGCAAAACCTCTGCAGTGAGACTACTGACTGGAGCCAGCTACAGGGAGCATATAACACACCTGTTACAAGAACTGCACTGGCTACCAGTCCGTTTCCAGGCCCAATTCAAAGTGCTGGTCACTACCTATAAAGCCCTATACAGCTTGGGTCCAGGCTACCTGAAGGACCATATCTCCCTATATGCTCCTTCTCAGCGATTAAGATCAGCAGAGGAGGCCCTCCTCTCAGTCCCATTGCCAGCACAAGCACAGCTGATGGGGACAGGGGAGAGGGCCTTCTCTGTGGCAACTCCCAGGCTATGGAACGCTTTTCCTCAGGAGATCAGGATGGCCCCTTCCCTGTTATCCTTTCGAAAAAAGCTAAAGACCCATCTCTTCAGACAGGCTTCTAACAACTATAACTGAATCCCTGAACCCCATTTTAGTACATAATTTTAATCTTTTATATGTTTTTATGTTTTAATCTTTTAATTGTATTTTAAATTGTATATTGTTTAATTCATCTTTTAATATTTAACTTATTGTGTTTTTAAATTGTGTGAATTTTAATGTTGTGAGCCGCTTTGGGTCCCTTGTTGCGAGAAATGCGGCATATAAATAAAACTAATAATAATAATAATCATGTGGGGGGTTTTTGTAGCCAATATGCCTGCTTCCCACAAAATATTGGCCTAAAAAGCAGCTAAAACAAAGGAACACTATGCCTGAAGCATACCAAGCCATCCTGAGAGTGACCCATGACATTATTACCAAATGTAGATTACTTTCATATAGAAGATACAGATTTATTACAATGTTTGTAATGTGGCAAAGTGCTTTTCACTCGCCCTGTTCAATTCATCTCTGCATAAAGTAAAAGTTGCTCTCATGCTACCACAAATACATACTTTCTTATGTGGAATTCATCTTCATGCAGGGAAAATTTAAAGTGGCATCAAAATTTGGATTTTTTTTTAAAAAAATTCATAAACATGGGTGGGGAGAAATGTCCTAATTTATGAGACCATTTTGGACAATCGGTTTCCATATGGTTGCCGCAGCTTGAACTCAAACATTAGGTCTCCAGATTGAATTGACAGCAGAAAAGCACCACTCCTCGGAATTACCAATAGTGCCCTTCGTAGTGATATTAGAAATGAGTGTGTCATCCAGGCAACCAGTGTGATTGGAGCCGTTACACAATTGCACATTAGTCATGTGATGGGGACCAGCCTGACTGCAGAGGAGCTGGGTAGCAATGGTGGGGGAGGATTGCAGAAGGAGAAGGTTAAGATTTTGTGCTACTAAAGAATTTCTCTCTCTCTCTCTCTCTCTCTCTGTGTGTGTGTGTGTGTGTGTGTGTGTGTGGCGCGCGCGTGCATGCGTGCGCGCGCAGACACATGCATCTTTATATCTCTAAATTTAGATAGAGTAGCAGACAAAACAACAACAACAGGCTGCTCATTAAGGACCAGTACCACCTTTACACTTTTCATAATTTTAAGAATGAAGAAGGGAGAGATTTATACTAAGAAACCACCAGCGCTGCTAGCAGTAAGGTCTTCCTAAATTTTTGTTACACCCTTAAAGTTTCACGCCTTACCCCACATTCAAAAATAATGTTTATTTAAAATCCCATTCATTCCAGAGTAAGGTACGTTTTCTTCCAGAGAAGCTTAGAATCACTCTTACTACTGCTACTAATAATAATTTTTTAAAAGCTGGCAGCAGTTTTCGTCTTTTCCTTTGTTTGCCTTTAAGCACCTCTCTTCCTCAAGACAATTTTCCTTCCCCTAACCTACAGGAATAAACAGTGCCTGCACTAAAATGCCGGATCCAATCAATGCATCCCATCCTCTAGTGAGTCCTGTGGACTTTGCTCTCTCGCAGCTCTGCTCCAGACTGCACTATCAGGGTCTCATCCGACAGGGAAGAGGGATTTCCGCTTGATTTTGGAGACCTTTTTTTACTTCTTAAAAAGCAGTATTAAGGAAGGGACAAAATGGGGCTAAAAATAGAGATGGCAGATTATTCCGTGAAAAGCTAGTTGCACCCTGGGTTCATCGTGTTTCCTGAAGTACCCACTACATGCATGCATAACTTGTAATAAAATTGTATTAATTCATTCAATATCAAAATCATGTTTTTCGTTGTTCATTTTTTTAAAATATTTTTTTTTAAAAAAAAAAACACTGAAAACCTTCTGTCCTTTTATGTCGTTCAGAAGAGAGTTTTCTTCCGTTTACTAACTGGAAACCAAACGGGTTCTCTTTTCACTGAACAGATGTGAATCTCTCAGGGTGGCGGAGTTTTTTAAGGATAGTGGAGAACCTGCCAGTCTCCTTGGGATCCTTAAGGAGAGCCATACTGAAATAGTATATTGTTTATATATTTCCACATACACTGTCGTCCTCTTTTCCTGATTTGTGTGGCGCAAAAGTGATGTAGAAAGAATCGGATAGACGCTATTTTCTCAGGATCAGACCCACATTGATGGTTTCTCTATAAAGATTGTCCCCTCCCCATAATATCCTTTCTTTCTTAGTTGCGGACTAATAAAGAGCAGATTCTGAAACCGTCCCTAGGTGACATGGGGGAAACGGATCGGAATAAAACATTAAAATATATAAGGAATAAGACATACCCACAGTTAGAAGGCGGTGCAGCATTTGGAATATGGGTTTTTAAAACTCCCAGAAAGAAATCCCTTTCCCTCCAAGGTAAACAAAGTTATTCAAATACTGAAGATCTGAATTTCCCCACTTGACAAGAATGCTACTGCCATAAGCCCAGCAGAAATATTAGTTCACGAAGGGAGTTGATTGTTGAACACCCACTAGTTAAACGTTACATCCTTTCCCCCCACTTTCCTCATCTTCCCCCCCATTTTTACACATGATTCACAAGACTTAACAAAAAAACGAAAATAAGAACTAATTCTGTCATCGTATAGATATAATATATTTCACTCTCACCACATAAATACAAAACATCCAAATATTCAGAACAAGGGTTAGTAGCAGGGAGCTCACCTTCACCACAGATTCATTCATTATTATTTTTTCACTAGTTGTCCTAGAAACTTCAAACGTAAATAATTTACAATAAAATGACTATTGACAATTTTCGTTCTGTTCTCTTTCTCCCGCTCTCCCTCTGTCTGTTCTAGAATTAGTTCTATTCACTACATCAACCATCCCACTTTTTTGCCTTTTTCTTCTTCTTTTTGGTTGAAAGGTTTGATGGCACATGTTTTATACAGTCTTGTAAACGCAATGTACCAAAAGTGTATTTTTTTAAAAAAAATAAAATAAAATAAAATCAATAACAACTAACAAAAGTAGACGCTGATTTTCTTTTCGTTTGTTTTGTTTGCTGGCAAATTCCAAGTCCTGGAGTTTAATGTAAAAGGGGGAAAACATCCAGGAACTCATGCACAGTTTAGGGTGAGAGTTGAAAATAACGGTGGTTCCAGTGGCATTTCTTAGTACAAAATCAAATCGCACGATACGTTCCTTGTGTTTTGCATTGGTTTTAATTTAAGGGTGACTATTTTAGAACAAAATGACTCAGAAAGGGCAAACAATCAGGGAAATTGCTGTTTGAGTTCAGTATATAGGGAGAAGGTCAATGTTGGACTTCAGCAAGGTGTAGAGATGCCGAGGCATTCCAGTTTCCTCTTCCATATTCATCAATCTCTATGCAGCAAAATCTGCCCTATGGGTTCGTGTGGGGGGGGGATGAGTGTGTGTGTGAGTGACTGAGAGAGAGCATGTCTATTTTAGGAAGTAGAACTGAATTCGGGGGGAAGAATACGTTGGTGATAATTTTTTTAACCCCCATTCATGCCTAAGCTTTCAAATACCGAAGAACAGCTTTAACTTGGTCTGCTTCGGGGCTTCGTGATGAAACACAGACGACGATCTGTTTGTAAAACCACAAGCTTGGGCGCGTTTGTTGGGGAGAGGGCGCTGTGAGGTTTGTTACAAAAGTTCCCAGATGTCACTTTTATATAATTTTTTTGATCATAAGCCTTGCCGGGCCAATCTTTCAAGAAAAAGTCCTTTCACCGCTGTGGTATTTGAAAGAAGGGCAATTCCTGTCCTCGTCCCCTCTCCCTCCCCAGTCTCTTGGAAATGAGATTTCAGTCCTACACACTCTTGCCGAGGAGAAAGCCTCACTGGAGCCAGACTTCTAAATAATGTGGCTTTAGGAAATAATGTGGCACCAGTCCTTCCACCGGTGTCAGGGGGCTCCGTGTTTAGAATTGTGTGTGTCTGTGTGGGTGGGTGGGTGGGTGGTGGTGGGATATTAAGCCATGGAGGACGGAGTGCACACCTCCAGGGTGAAACTGACTTTCAGGGTTTGCCGCCGTGGGCGGGAGGCTGCGACCAGCTAGTCACCCCTTCACAGGGCTTTGGTTAACCCGGAGTGACAAAAGGGAACATTTCCTGTTAAAAAACAAAAAGAAACCAAAAAAAAAAAAAAAAAAAAAACACGACAGAGGTGTATGTGAGGATTCTTGCCAATACTAAGGAATCGAAACCTCACAGGTTGGACGTGTGCCCGTGCGCGTACCTTTACGTGCACGCGCCCTCGCGCGCGCGCACATTTAAGCGCCAACCAATCCTTCCCGCTTAAAAACTCTCCTCGCACTCGCTCTTAAAAAATAACAACAATAAAGCCTCTCCACAGCTTTTTGTGAGACGCGACGTGAAGTCAAAGGTGCCTGTTTCAAAACAACAACTACAGCAACAACAAAACCTCCTCTTTCCCGCTCTGTCCTTTCCCGCCATTCTCCCACCTTCCCTTCATTCTCTCCCAAACGACCACGAAGCACGGGCCTTCCTCGACAGGACAGGCAGGGGAGTTGGGTCTCCCTCGCCCGGGCCGCCCGCCCGCCCACCCGGCAAACGGTGCCTGCCATGTTTTGTCTGGTGCCTAGGTCTGTTTACTGCCAGGGTCTGGCTATGGCGGGTCGCTTCCTTGTTGCTGGTTATCGATTTGTTTCACTGATCTGACGCCTCCAAGTCAGATCGGTGAGGCATTGATGCGCTCGTGTTGGCGGGAAAGAGAGAGACAGAGAGGATTCCGGGCGGCCAAGTCGTGTCGAGAAGCTCTGTGTGGGGAAGGGGGGAGGGCGAAGAATGGGGGGGGGCGCGGGAGAAAAGGAGAGGGCACCTAACGTGTGGATATCTCATAAATAATCGCCACAAATAGATACTATAAATAGAAAGACACGAAGAGTCACTGAGAGTCAGTCCAGCGCCTTTTTCTCCGCGCCTTCTTTATTGGCCGTCCGGGAGTAGGGCTCGAAGGCAGAAGAGCTCAGGTACCTGGCCGACAGTTCTTGCAAGTTCCCGGCTAGGGAGCCGGCCATTGCTAAAGGGTTAGAGGAGAGCCGGCTGGCCACCGAGCCCAGCAGGGTGGGCACCGGCAAGCTGAAGAGGTTGTGAGCCCCCGGAGGGGACGGGCGGGCTGGTCCGCCGGCGGCGGTGGTGCTGACGGCGGGCTGGTGCGGGGATCCGCCCGTAGTCCCCGATCCTGAGCCGCCGGTGCCGCTGGCGAGGCTTGGGGCGCGCAAGGCCGAGCCCAAGGCGCCGGTGGCGCAAGGCGGAAGCAGGCTGGGCAAGCCCGGCGGGGGAGAGCAGCCGGCCTTGCTCCAGCAGCCTCAGGACGCTGCAAGTCGCCGCCGTTTCCGACACCACGGATTTCAGCTCCGAGTCTTTGCCTTGGTCTTTCTTTTGCTTGGTGCGCCGGTTCTGGAACCAGACTTTGACCTGCACGGGGGGGGAAAAACGAGGGGATGGGGAGGCGGAGAAAGGCAGCGCGTCAATGGAGGAACCGGGCGGGAAAGGCCACGGGACAGCCCAAGACCCAGAGCAAAAAAGCGCCCTCACCCCTCCTTGGTATCCTCAGCCCAGCCCGTCCAGTCTCCTCTTTCAGCCTTCCCATCTGTTTCCCCCGCGATTTCGTCTTCCTTGGCAGTGCGGACACCAGGGGTGGGCTGGGGTAGCGGGTTAAGACATTTTCCTGCGAGCCTCAAGTGGATTTAGGGTGTCCCTCTCCGTGGTGTGTGAGTGTCAGGGGAGAGCGACTGTGTGTACGGTCGCCTCGAACGTGCCCAGAATCGCAAAGCGATCTTGCACACTTAAAAGTGCTACTGAAGTGGGAAGAGAATTACAGAAGTAATAACAAAAGCGTCCTCAACGCCTTAAAGACTAACACATTTATTGTGGCTTTAGCTTTCCTCGAAGAGAGAGCCCTACTTCATCGGATGCATGAAGTGGACCATAAGGGCTTTGGGGAGGGAAAGAAGTCCCCCCGGAGGATTCCGTGTGGGCCCAGAGGGAAAGGGGCGTGTGTGAGAAGAACTCCTTTAACAACGCCTGCTTTTAAAAGATTCAGGAAAGACAGGCCCCAAAGAGAAGCACAAGCGCACCTGGCCTTGGATACCCTCTGCCACCTTCCTCAACCGTGAGCTTTGGGTGGGGCAGTTTGTGTGGAAGAGACCTCGCCCGGAGGGACACCTCAGGAATACCTCGGATCTTGCACACTCGGGTTTGAGCAGCAGGCGACCCATTTAAGGGGTCCCTTCCCCACCTTCACGTCCCCGATCCTGAGAACAAGCTTTGGAGCGCATGCCTTCTGAATTGGCCATTTCCCTCCACTTGCCTAATTTCTGGGAAGGACAGATTTTCCTTCCATCTGCGGAAGCCTAAACAAGGTAGTGTGTTTTTTCCCCCCGTTTTTTTTCTTTCGTTATTTGTTTTAACAGTCAGAGGCTGTTCTTCTATTCTATTAAAGTCCACAACACCCCGAGCAAGCACCTTGGAGTGTTGTGGGCTGTTTCCACTGGTCTCATCGGAACGATTTCGATTCAACCTCCAAGTGTTTGGCTTCAAGTCCTGGCATTAAAAAGGCACCTGAAATCTCTCTCCCCGCCTTCCCCTCCAAACGGCGTTAGATCTCTTTTCTACCATTTCAAATGTTATTTCACTCAAATCAATATCACATGCCACATTCTAGCCTCTGAGGCGATTTCGTTTGTCATACTACCTAGGCTCAGTCTGACAGCCAAAGAAATGCTAATTAGCTTGTCAGGGGGATTTCATTACAGTACAGGATCTTTTCAAGAAACAAGAAACCACTCCTTACATGCTTAGCCTTTTTTTCCCCCACCGATTCTTTTCCCTCCTTTTGCCACCTCGAAATAATGCTTCCCACGGACATTTCCAGGACAATCCGAAGGACACATAGGTTTCGCCCCATTTTCGCACATTCTCCACTCACCATGACCAAACAAACCTATTTCATCCACTAATAAGTAACAATTACTGCCGCTGACACGGTATTTTCAGGTGGACGCGAGGGAAGTGAAATAATATTTGAAATGGCCATCTCATTGTTGGGAATGTTTTCAAGTGTCCGCAGGCATTTCATCCATTTTCCTCTACGGCTTCATCCCATTATGTTTCTAAGACTCTCTTATTCAGTAAATATTTCCACACGAGATTTCCTTCCTGTCCAGAATGGGGTGAACGCCTTCTCGCCTCCTGTGCTATACACAGCGCTCTCTCTATACACCACAAGGAAAATGGACCCGCCCTTAAAACCTCCCACTTATACCGATTTTGCAGCATGTGGTTGCAGGATTAAAATAGAGGAGGACGAAAGGGAAAGAAAAGAAAAGTTATAACAGGTCTTGCATCTTCTTTTCGCAGATTACTGTGAAGTAAAAAATTACCTTGCACGTTGTCCTCTACCTGCCCTCATTGTCTGAGCTTACTGGCGTCTGTTTATCTATATCCGTATCTATGGTTTCCATTTATATCTCGTCCTTTATTTTAAAACAAAAATCTCCCAGGTCAGGACACCTGAATTTCTAGTGTTCCATTTTCTGAACCGCCACATCACACATGTAGCGTATGTTTATTAAATGTTTGTTAAACGTTTATTAAAGATTTATTTCACCCAGATAGATCTAAAAACTGAATGAGGCGGCAGTTCGCCGTCCACTTTCATGGGAATATACTCCATGGCATCCAATGGAGTTTACCTCTAAGTAGAGAGGCACTGGGTTACAGTGTAAGACCACCTACCTCTGCATTTTTTCATTTGACAGTAAGCAACATTGAAGTAAGCAGAACTTTTGAGTAAAAAAATGCATAGTAATGGCCAGTGAAATCCGTTTTTAAACCTTTCTCTCCCCCCCTCCATTGCAGAGTGTGCACATTTAAAACAAAAGTAATAAATGGCCAAAATGGAAAAAATAAGGAGGAAACTGAGGAGAATTAAGTGTAGCGAAAATAGCACTGTAGTTGAATATGCTACGGAAAGGCCTATGCATTCTTCGTTGTATGGGGGAACCTCCAGCTTAGTACACTGGAAGGAAATTCACCTCCAAGCCAGGGCGTCTGCAAAACTGGATTCGGGATTTCTGCGAATTTTAGTGGGCCTGCCAGGAAGTTCCCTCGTAATCAGCGGCGCCCTCACTGCAGTCCTGTAACGCCTTCCCCTAATAAACACACACAAACTGGCTTGGGGAGTAAGACCCGTGGAAGCCCGTGGGGTAGGTGGCTCCGGAGCGGAGCAGGGGCTCCCTCATGCCATCCACGAGGCATACATGCTTCCGAGCAAATAATCCTAACCTCTGACAGCAGACCACTCAGAGGAAAGGTCTGGATCAGGATCACAGGGCACGGCTCCAGCTGGCGGAACTTTTACCTGCTCTGTTAAAGAAACAAGTCCGCCTCTGGAATGGGCGAAGGCAGGGTTGCCGCTCCAGCTGCTGCGGCTTCCGCCGCCGCCACTAAGCCCTTGCCAAGTGCTGGCATTAAACGTCGCCAGACTATTAAACCAACCTTGCCTTCTCCTCTCTAAGCGAAAACACCCACTAGACATTTTCTTACTCTTCTTAGGTTAGAACTCTGTTTTCCACCTCTGGGACAAGCTGCGTTAGACACGGTGGGAGTTTGCTTTCCAGTAAATCGATAAAGGACTGCGCTGTCCTGAAAGACGGTGATCTCCCGTGGCCGTGAGATCTCCAAAGCTCTTCTAGGTTTTATTTTGTTTCGGTGCTTTTCCTGACTTTTGCAAAGCCCTGGCACCTTGCAACCTTAGGCTTCTAGAGATATTTTACGCCAAGGGGCGCTGGAATAAATTTGCATTTATTTCAGCGACACTTATTTTGACTATCCAGATAAGGGGCATTATTCCTCAACGGTGACCGTTGGGGGGGAAAAATTACGCTGGCAGATCTAATGAAATTTGGAATACAATGGGCCTTAACTCTAGACAAATCTATTTCCTTATTTATGCATACCTCCAATTTAAGAGTGCAGTTTACACATCTCATTGAAACTAACCCTTTCTAAGTACCCCGATTTCGATCACACCGAAATGCCACCTACATTGAAGCAGCCTCGCTTTTGTTCTGGCAAAGATGCAGGCGCGCACCATAGCTGAGGTGAGTGGTTTTTTTTGTTTTGTTTTGTTTTAAAGCATCCAGGATATTACAAATGCAAATAATTCTCATTAAATGAACTGGGGAGAAACCTTCCGCCGGTAAGGGTAACTTTAAGTCCGTGGGAAGGAAAAACTGATTTGCGCTCTAGACCGGGGCAATGTCTTTGTCAAAGGCGCTTATCCGGAAAACTTGGATCGATCCTGTCAGGGCCTGAAGTCGTCACGGTGTTACCTCGGGTCAACTCTGGCAGCACGGGAGTCCCCCAATAATCTTCCTAACGGGGCGGTATGCATTGAACGCTGGCCTCTGTCCTGGAGCCTCTACATCCCGCGGGCTTTCAATACCCCACCGTCTGCGTGGGGTGGGGTAAGGCGGGTTTCTCTTTAGGTTTATCTTGCCCTTGTGTACCTGAGTTTCTGAGAGATTGAGCTGTCTGGCCAGCTCGGTCCTTTCCCGTCCGACCACGTATTGGCACCTCTGGAACTCCATCTCAAGCCTGTAAAGTTGTTCAGCGGTGAAAGAGGTACGGGTCCGTTTCGGCCGGTCCAGATCCAGCCCTTTCGGGAGAATGATCTCTCTTATGGAACCTTTGGCATCTGGTAAAGAGACAGGGAGGCACTTTTAGATCCGGGGAAGGAAGGAAGGAAGGAAGGAAGGAAGGAAGGAAGGAAGGAAGGAAGGAAGGAAGGAACCCATGTATAGGGTTTGCTCGGAGAAGCAAATCTTTCGACCTGAGCTGACGCCTCTACGGAGCTCCCGACCTTGATCCATGCCCCGATCAGGCCCTTCAAAGGCCGCCCATCTCAAGAAAAGACGCTGGGATGCCAAGAGCCCCCGATACCACACACACACACACACACGGGCTTTGAAGATATGCCAGCATTACAAAAGGCCATCAGTGTTGAACCCGGATTTCGCGAAGGAAATCAGAATCCCCACGGGCGAGGCCTAATCGCGGAAACTCCTCTCTCTGCCTTCTTGTCTTAGTGGTAAAATGGTCATAGCTACCTGGGCTGGCTCTTTGGTCACCAGGCAGGCGCCCAAGGCAACTACGAAGCGTTGCTTTTGAAGGCCACCTTCCACCTCCCCGGCCCATCTCACCCCACCGGGCCACCTCCTTTGCCACTGGCTGCCTTTTCGTCTACAGCTCCGGCCGCTCTCCCATTGCCGACCCGTTTTCTCTGCCGGCCTGGATCTCAGCAAGGCACTGCGTTATCTCCTTCCCGCCTTGTCACGTCAAAACTCCGTTCGGACGACACTGGAGCCCCTTCCCTCGATTTACTTTCCCAACAAACCCTGGAAGCGGCAGAACTCCCGTTTTTAAAAAGAGACCTTTCCTTTCCCGGCGTGTGCGTGCGTGCGTGGGGAGGGGTGGCTTCAGCTGGTCGAGCCGCACTAATTCATGTTTCCTGGGCCTGTTTTACTCACCTTTCTCTCGATAGCCTCTTTTAAAAACAGGAAACGATCCATGAACCGATATTTCAGAATTCAAACTCTTTTTTTAAAAGCATCCTGCAAAATTATTGCATTGGATAGGAGGAGGAGGCCGGGAGACCGGAGATAAGGAGGGTGATTTAGGGAATCATCAAATAGCAAAAGAAAAGAAACAAAACACCTCATCCTTCACTTTAAGGGAAAATGTTTAAATTGAATAAACTGATGTCTTTTCTGAAGGGTGTCAAACACGCGTGGTTATTCTTAAAGGACAACAATCGAAGGAAGACTTTGCACCTTTTAAAAGGAACTTCTGAAAATACTTGATCCAACCTTTCGACTCCGTGCAGGTGCAGGAAAACAGCACAGGACTGGGAAAAGGGGGGGTTCCTACGAGTTGTTACAGCGAGAGGATTCAGAAGCAGCAGCTTTTTGCCCCTTTCGAGGAAGGAAGGGAAGAGTAGGGAGAGAGGGAGAGAGTTACACAAACAGAAGCATTCTTGTGTACTTCTGAATATGTCAGTATAGGAGGCTTCTCTTCCTCCTCCTCCTCCTCCTCCTTTTGTTTTCCCGCCTCCCTGCAGCCCCGCCACAACGCCACTGCTTTTTGACACTTCAAACTGGCAGGCTCTCCCAAAGATCTGCAATGGCGAAGTCAGTCCCATTGAGTTAAATGGGGCTTACTCCGAGGTGCCGGGCGGCAGCCGGAATCCACGAGTACAGCAAGGGGTCTTGGCAATTGTGTAGACTTGTCATTCACCCAATTCTCCGGACGTAAAGCAAAGATACCAGCGGCAAGAAGAACACGCTAAGGAGATCCTGGTGGTGACCCCTTCCCCGAAAAATAGAAAACACCCAGCCCCCGACAACTAAAGAAAACAAGGACCAAAAAAAAACAAAACACAAAACATTAAAAAAAAAAAACCCTACAGTTGGGTTTGTAGTCTTCCAGTTTCCACCCAGCAGTTCTAAATGCTAAAATGTCCCTAGAGGTGTGGAACAAACCAAGAATACCGTGAAACAGATGTAGACAAGGCAGAAGGGTATTAAAAAAAAATCTCAAGAATTTGTTTGATTATAAGGTGGGGGGGGGGGGGGGAGAAAAAGAAAAGGGAGGGATTTCAGACCCGGTCGACATAACGCGACACTCCTACCTCGGACTAGGATCCTTCTGCAATAATCCGGGTCAGCAGAATTGGATTTATTTTTACTGCAGTCTTCTGAGACTCCGGAAGCCGAAAAAGTCCCTTGTTGATCCTTTAAAAAAGAAGTCGAAATATTTCCTTCGGAGGATCCTTTGCTTTCCTTGTTTTCTTTATGTCCGTTCTTGGATACCCGGTTGGTTTCAATCTCGGAATTGCATCTAACGTCCATTTTGTCTTGTTTCCCAAACATGTAGTGCAATATGGGTTTGGGGGGAAAAAGTAAAAGAGAGAGAGAGGGAGAGGGAGAGGGGAGAGAGGGAGAGGGAGAGGAAGGAAGGAGGCGGGGAGGAAGAAAGAGGAGAGAAGTCTGTGTGTTGGGTATTGCACGGCTTATGGTCAGATCGGTGAGTAACAGGCAAGTCCCTGGGAAGGCGAGGGGTCGGTGCTGCTTCTGATGGAGTGGCAGGAAATCTGCCGTTTCCTCAACCCCAGCGTCCTAGCGCGAGTGTCCAGCTTCCCTGAGCCCCAATGATCAGGTACTCCACAGTGCAACTCTAAAGTGATTTAATGCCTCCCTTATTACGGGGGGGGGGGGGGTGTTGTAGTTGTTAGACACCCAGAGGGACGTGCACTCGCTGTTTCAATTGATTACGGGTAATTTTGCAGCCTCCACATTTAGGTTACCTCATGAATACACTAAATTGTTTGGATAATATATCACATCGTAATGGGTGGTTTGTATGCTTGTCCCCAATCAAGTCGAGTTTAGCCAGTGAATAAACTGAAATGATTGGCCTTGCTTTCAGGAAACACACAATCAAAAGACGGAGACTTCCAGAAGAAGGGGAGGAAAAGGGAAGGGACAGAGAGAAAGAGATAGAGAGAGTTAAAAAAAAAAAAAAAAACACCAACACCAAACTTTTCACAAGATTCAGCCTGAATTGTTAGGAGCCACTAGCAACCATTATTAACTTTCTTCATTTTGCCTTTAACCCTTTGCGATGGCAGAGTGGTTCTCCCCCCCCCCCCACACGAGACAGGCCAAATTAAAAAAAAATCAGGCTTCCCAGGAAACAAGCGAAGACTCAGAAGTTGGCAAAAGGAGTCTTGACGTCTCACAACAAAACCACGGAGTCACTCCCTCCCTTCAGAAAGTCAACCCTCCAAAGTGAACACCAGTCAAAAATAAAAAGGAGTTTTCTCGCGCTGTGGATTCTTCTCGGTCCAAGAAAACATGTCTTTTGTTTTTCTTGCTCTCTCTCCTTTCCCCCCCCCCCCCACACTTCCGCGAAGTGGGTTGTGGGGGAGGGAAGGGAAGGGAAGGAGAGAAGGAGCAAGGAATCTTTCCTAACACTTATCTCCCCGGCCAGCCATCTTAAACTCTTCCCTTTCGTTCATTCAGTTCCGACACTTGTGTGTGTTCTCCTTCCTTCCTTCCTTCTAATTCTCTGCGCCTTCACAAACACTGAACGCATTTGCAGCGCATGTTTCTGGCTTCTTTTTTAAAAAAAAAACCTTGAAAAGGCTGCTTTGTATTGAGAGAGAGAGAGAGAGAGAGAGAGACGGGGAGATCTCAACGGCGTGATCTACTGAAGGGGGGAGAGAAAAAGTTTCCCCTTGGCTATTTCATTGTCTCTGCTACAATATCTTTGAGAACCGCAACAGCCAGTAATCCAATAAGACCATTGATTAGGCCACAATGATTCAATTCAAGCAGGCGGCTTTGTGCGGAGAGCATGCTCCGGCCTCTCTCGTCACCTTGCAGGGCAGAAGCCCTCTTCATGCTGCTCTCCTTATTCAGGCCTTTATGGGAAATGTAGAGCGAAAGGAGTGAAAAATGGCAATTATCTAATTGGACTATTAACAAACAATTCTCCGAGTGTGGCTGTCTGGCATTGGTTCTTGGGCGGGGTGAAAGGCCACATGTTGCCCGGGCCCCCTTCGACAAAAGAGTTTTAGGGGGCCCGGCGAGAGCGAGAGAGCCAGGGAACTTTTCACACACATCCAGGCATTTTAATTCCCCCCCTCTCTCTCTCTCTCTTTTTAAACGAGACTACAGCCCTCCCCACACTCTCAGACTTCGGTGTGAGGAGAAGGAGGAGGAAGAGAAAGACGGAAAGGGGGGGGGGGGGCGCGGCGGCGGCGGATTGGAAGGAGGAGGCTTTTAGTTAACTTTCTCCAACGAAGAATGGCGCCATCACTGCAAAACAAGAAGCCTGAGGCGGGGGAGGGAGGCTGGATGTTGCAGGAGCTCTCCAGGACCAAGCAAGGGGCTTTCTTGAAGCAAAAAAATGGAATCTCAAACACAAAAACCCACCGAGAAGGACCCTCTTGACTGGACTATTCATATACTGGGGTCTGAACGGAAAAGGTACAGAGAGAGGGAAGGGGGGGGGGGACTGTTCCAGTCACTCCCCCCAAGCCACCCATAGTTTCTTTTCTTTTCCTTCTCCTGGACACTCTTTTTGATTTTGAGGATGGCCACCCCTTCAATTGACCAGACCCGCTGGATGCATGGAAGCAACCAGGGCACCCTGTACACCCCAGCCTCAAGCCATGGTCGAGTTGCCCAACCCAACAAGCGTGGTGCAGTGATTCAGAGGTTTGGACTGGAGCTTGGGGGGGATCCAGTTCAAGACTTCACTGAGGCATGAAACTCTCTGGTCGAGTTTGGGCTAGTCAAGCAATATGATCTACCTCATAGGATTGCTGATGTGAGCATGAAGGAGGAGGAGAATTGGTACCTTTAGCCCATTGTGTGCTCGGCAGGATATTAATGTGTCACCGGGAATTAATAAAGTAATCATAGTACTTTGTCTTGTGTACCATGTGATCTATTTGGCTTTTACTATGCATGGTGGTGCCATTTCACAACCAGCTCACCATGAGCTAGAGGTGGTCACACGTAGGCGATTACCTACTGGCAACCATTCTCAGGAAGTGCTCGTGTCTTGTAAATGTCTTGTCCAGGCAAACTCCTAAAAGCTGAGAACAGAAAGACATGGGATAGCTTCAGTCCCTTTCAGAATACTGCATTGTATATTGTAATATGAGATTTTAATATTATTTTTACTCAATCATTGTTTTACACACTAATGTTTAAAACACATAGGGTGTGTTAGTAAGTGACATAAAGAACTCATTGTTTCTATGTCATATGAATTCATAGCGATTATATGGGAAAACAGGAGATGCAGGCTTATTAAGAAAGGACACAGGTTTTTCATTATTGCATCTGCTGGATTAAGATATTTTAATCAAAAATTTTTATGGGCCAGGTGTCTCTGATTAATAGGCAACATTTGACAAAATATATATTATTCATATGAAGCTGGCTGCATAGCTCATTTGGCCATGGAGCCAGAGGTTGGGAATTTAGTTCCACATTGTGCATCTGAGAAGAACCAGCCTGTGTGGCATTGGACAAGCTGCACAGTCCCAGAGCACCCCAAGAAGAAGGGAATGGTAAACCACTTCTGAGTACTCTCTACCTAGAAAACTCTGAAAAGTGAGAATTTACTTGACAGCACACAATTGTTATTATTTTAATAGAAATATGTATAAAGAAGCAAAAAGCAAAGCAAATTGTACCACCTCATAGTGCTTAAAGCACTCTCTGGGCAGCTTACAAGTTAATTATGCAGGCTACACATCCCCCCCCCCCCATGAGCTGGGTACTCATTTTACTGACATGGGAAGGATAGCTGGCTACCTGGGATTGAACCCCAGATTGTGAACATAGTTTTGGCTACAGTACAGCAGTTTAACCACTGTATCACAAGGCTCAATTTTACATCAAGAGCTCTTGGGAGTTAAAGTCTAATAAAATCTGAGGGCTCAAGTTTGGGAACCACTGTTGCTACAATATGTGCCTTACCTGAAAACAAAGTATGATTCTTGTTTCAGATGTGCAAAAAGAAAAAAGAAAAAAAAAGTATTTGCTTTTTCCAATATGCAACTCTATAAACAAATTTAATCAATACATTATCAAGTCAAACAATCAAGCAAAAGTAGAATCTTGTATAAGTTTTATTCAGAAAAAATATAATCCTATGTTGTCAGGTCAGTTCTGACTTATGGG
Source organism: Intellagama lesueurii (assembly GCA_037013535.1). Lineage (NCBI taxonomy): Eukaryota > Metazoa > Chordata > Lepidosauria > Squamata > Agamidae > Intellagama > Intellagama lesueurii. The sequence goes on along the minus strand of JBAJHW010000003.1, from coordinate 202,530,546 downwards.
AGCCCTTTTCATGCTTTTCTAGGTAGAGAGTACTCAGAAGTAGCTTACCATTCTCTTCTTCTGGGGGTGCTCTGGGACTGTGGAGCTTGCTGAAGGTCACACAGGCTGGCTGTTCTTGCAGGAGGAACAGTGGGAAATCAATTCCCAACTTCTGGCTCTGCAGCCAGATACCTAACTCGTTGAGCTATCCAGCCAATGATTTAGAAAAATACATCCCACTAAATTCCATTAATTCCAATCAATAGAACATCCCCCTAGAATTAGGTACAAGACTGTAGCCTACAATCACCAGATGGCAGTCCTATTGTTGGGGTTGTCAAAGTAACATAAAAAGTTAGATACCTGGTCCATCTAGCTCAGTATTGTAAATTCTGACTGACAGTGATCCTCCAGAGTTTCTTTGAAAGAAAATCCAAGATTTCTTTCCCAGACTTACCTGATTATCAGTGGTATCTCCTTGTGGATGGTCTTCCACACAAGTGTTAACCAGGCTTAGCCATAGCTGGCCTCCAAAATCAGACAAGGTTCAGTGTATCATACTAATATCCTCTCCATTAACATGAGAAAGATTTGGTAATTCACTCCAATTAAGGTGATCCATTCATAATAACAGCTTTCTTCATGCAGATTGTGGTTTATCTTAACTGAAGATTTCCCCCCAGGGAACCAGGGCTTCTTACCCCGAAGTGTACTGTACCTATAATTCACAAATGAATATCAGCTATGTGAACCTTACTATTTATCTCCTCATTCTCCACTTTGGTGTCATCTTCCATATATATTCTCTTCTGAAACAATGTCCTGCTTCGCTCCTGCCACCTGCTCCAGGCCAGGATACAGCACTGTATGGACAATGGTGATAAAAACATTGTAGTAATTTCTATAGGATGTTCATTAATATCACAGTCTGTAGTCAGTAGAACTGGCTCACAAATGAAGTGCTGCTTCTTGATGTTGTTCCTCTCCTACTGGTAGCTGGACGTAATCCTAGCTCTCTTGACTTTGGATGCAACAGCTCTAAATAGTGTTGCATAGCATTCAAATCAATCTTCTAGATTCTTCAGACAGCAAGTCCTTCTCTGTCTTCTTCTTAAACTTTGTACAAATGCAGGCACCTTCCTTAATTTGTCATTCCCTGAATGCACAACTTCTGATAAGTAGCAACTGGAAGTGTGTGTGAACTGACTCCATTATGTTTGATGTGCTATGAAGGAATATACATAATCTGTTTGTAGTTGTTGACCCATGACAGCTCATTCATGATGCAACTCACCACTTGATTTTACAGTTTTAAAGTGATAAACATGCATATATTTTTAAAAAAGCATCTTTGAGGCAAAATCAGGTGATATGGGCATTCTACCAAATGTACTGGATCAGTCATTCCTCATTGAGAATCACTTTATTAGGAATCAATGGGAACTGCTTCCAAATACGTGCACTATCTTCTATATTAGATATCAAATTATGTTATGTATAAGATAGCCATACTGATAATAAGAATGACTGATCTATACTAGCAGCCTATTTCTGAAAGACCCTCTTTGACACTCAAAGGCAATGTGAGACTATGAATGGCTGGTTGCACCACTGGACTACCACCTCCTCCCCATTCCAGAAAGAAAAAGAGCTGTGCCAGCTTTCATTTCCCATCAACTGACTGATATGGAAGGAATCCAAGCCATCAGAAACGCTGGAGAGAAAAGCATTATGGGTAAATAACACATGTATTGTCAGATGTCAATGATGTGAATGAGCAGCAGAACATTAAAAGGTATCAGTTTTATGTCAAGCAAATAATGAAGAGGAGCATACTCTCCCTACCAAAGATTTGGGAAGATCAAGATATGGGACTCAGTACAGACATGTGTTTCCCCTTCTCAAATAGTTTTCTCAGTTGCAGATCTTTCTCCATAATGCTCAATGGTGTGTTTGTTTTATGTAAGTGATGGCCATACTGGCTCAGGTATTGTGAGAGTTGTAGTCAAAAAAAGGTAAGCTTTTCCATCTCTAATGTACACTGCATGTCTTCCAGGATGGTCTGAACCATCATGCCCCTGTGTAATCTAGAATCACCATGCATGGACTGAACTGGGCCAAAGTCTTTGAGAAAAGAGCACAGAATGATAACATCCAATTGTAGCCATAAAATAGAAGTAAATAAATTGAGAGTAGCAAACATATTCTGTGCAAGACTAAAAAGTCAAGAAGCCGTGTTCTGGAGGTTTTTCTTTCTAAGGTTTTGCCAGTCTCTGTGGTCAGCATCTTCAGAGGACAGGAGTTAGAACAGGAACAGGAACACAGACAGAGTTCTAGCTCCCGTCCTCTGAAGATGCTGGCCACAGAGACTGGTGAAATGTTAGAAAGAAAAACCTCGAGAACACGGCCAAACAGCCCAAAAAACCTACAACAACCAGAGCAGACCTTCTCTAATTCTCCTACAGTCTGAGCCTGCTCCACCTGTTCACCCATTTTATACAGCTAAGATGTGTGCCTTATATGCATGGGTTCTTACATCTTCATGAGCCTTAAAAATGCATTCTTGGAGTGCCTAACTGTGCAAAATACACACACAGGTAAAATGAAAGAATATACAATATCAGTAGTCTGCAGGGAAGCAATATGCTTCCACAAAAGAAAATAAGAGAAAATTGTATTTTGTACTTGTGAAAACCCATAACAAGTGTTTTCAAATAAACCAGGCAACACTGTTCTATTATAAACCTGAAGGAGAAATTATAATTATATTTGTAAAAAATGTGTGGGTGTCTTTATGACATTTCCCCTATGCATTAGTTATACTACTTTCCACATGTATGGCATAATAATAAAAAGAGAGTTGCTTGATTTAATTATGTCATTTAAATAAAAATATTTTGAATTTAATCAATATACTTTAACTTTATAGATTTAATCCAAAACCCAGTCAAGCCTACAGGTGTCTTTCAATTCATCCTCATTGACTTAAGGACCTAAATACTGCAATTTTAAAAATCATGTGATAAAATATTGTGAAAATGTACTCCACTACTTAAGCATGACTTTTTTCTACTGTTTTTGCATACTTCTGGAAACTAACTAACTAACTAACTAAATGAATGAATGAATGAATGAATGAATGAATGAATGAATGAATGCCTATGCAGGACTGTTAGTAGAGTGGAGGAACTGAGCCTTTGCCCTAAGGCACCAAAATCTGGAGGTGAATATTCTGATTGATGTTAGGAAAATAAAGTGCAACATCTCTTGGCCCTATTCACTATTCTGTTCTTTACTGAAAGTGTAAATTTCCTCTTTCTTTTCAGAGAGCATCACATTCTCTTCCTCCTTTTTACCAAGGTGGGTTTGCACCCATACATCAAAGTGAAATGAATGGTAGAGGGTCCTGATTTACCGTGGGAGCCAAAATTGCTAGTTACAGCTCTGTATCTGTGCCATGTTCCTCATTCAGAGGTGGGCAGTTTTAACACATCTGGGGGTCAGTTCCATCTCTGGCCCATCATGAAGTACACTATCTCTCTGCTTTCAAAATGTCTTATGTCTGAGTTATGCTTCATGGAGGTTTCTGGGAATTTGATTATTCTTGTTTAAAAGAAATTCACTGCTGTTGTACTTATAGTTGTAGTCATAGTTGTAGTTCTTCTTCTTGGGAATTCAAAGGGTCACTGGGGTGGGACTTCAGAGAGTATGGGGACACAAAAATGGGAGGGGACACATTTGTTTGTTTGTTTAAGTTTCATGCCACTTTTCTCCTGGTGAAGGGTCTCAGGGCAATTCACATAAAGCATTAAAATATTAAACATAGTAGTATATAAACTCTCATCTCAAATAATTTTAAAAGATATAAAACAACATTAAAAAGACATTGAAAAGCTTATAAAAGCTTATAAAAGCTTATAAAAGCAGAAACCATAGGACATTAGCTTATGAAAAGCCTGTCTGAAAAGAAAGTTTTTAATTTGTTTTTGGAAGAACAAGAGAGAGGAGGCCACTTCATGAGGAGCGGGCATTCTGAAATGTGGGAGCAGCCACCAAAAATACCCTCTCTTGGTTCTCCATCAAACATACCTGCAAGAGTGATGGGACTAAGAAAAGGCCTCCTCAGAATACCTTGACCTGAGGACGGTTCTATATGGAGATATAGTCTATCAGATAACATGTATCTCATGGTCTATGTATTACCCATCTCATAACTCTAGCTACCTCATAGGTCTTTGCATGTTGAGTCTGTATGCGGTTTATATCAACATTTAGGTGAATGCTGATAAAGCAAGGTTCCTGATCATGAGAACTCTGTGAGTGGACTCAGCCAGGCATGCTTGAAAGCACCTGTTATACAGGAATGTGGCCCTCAAGTTTTTGTTGGATTCCAGTTTTTATCAGACCCAGCTGGCCTGGCCAGAGGTGAGGTATGCTGGGATGAGTAGTTCCTCAAGAGCTGGAGGCTGATGTTCTTCTCCAGCCCCATCCTATATAGGTCAATGTACTAAGATTTACAAGGTAGCCAGAGAAATGGGGTACTTGGGGTTGGAACAAATGTGCTCTCATTTGCCCCATCTTTAGTCTTATGAACGTTGAAGGCAAATTCTTACAACTGTGCTTCAGTGATCTTTAGTTCAGCATCGTGTTTTTCAAATACTTCTGGGAAGTCCCTAAGCAATTTATGAAGGCATTCCATTCATAGGCCCCCAGCAAGTGGTTTTCTATGGGAGACTGCCTCAGAATAAAGTTCAGAAATTTTAATTTGGAAGAAATTATTTTTACCGAAAGGCAGAATGTAAATGTGTAAGCAAAGAAGCTCATATACACCAATAACAATAACAAAATCCTCATAGATAATTAGCATTTCAAGGAGAAGCTTGTCTATTCTTCTTGGCAAACTTGTTTTATGTGTATCAGGAATTCAATGCTTGTAACTGAGAGTTTAGATTGAAAACAACAAGGAGTCTTGTGGCCCATAAAAAATGAACAAGTTTTATTCAACATAAAGTTACAGGGATGGTAGTCCATTTTTTTAGATGCCACAGTTCAGTAAAGTCAAATAAAAACTGTTTGTCTTTAAGATGTCACAAGAGTCTGTTTCTGTTTTTTTATTACAACAGACTGATATGGCTAACTCTTTGGGTATTTGGGCAGAGACACTGGTGTGAAGAATTCTTAGAATTCATACTACTGGTATCCCAGGTCATGCCACGTAATATAAATCTACACATAAAACAATGCTACCGATACTGCATTGAATTCTTTGCTAACTTGTAATATACATGTAACAACTATGCTGACTCTTGAAATTATATGTTAGAGGCTGACATGTGATGTTACAGGTTGTGTTAGAGGTTGTGATGGTGTAATGTTGTAGCTTGAGATGTTGTAATATATTCTGAGATCAGATCTACACTTTTAAAACCTTTTACTTATTCAAAAGCACTTCATATATGATATTTGCTCAAACGTCCATATCTCTGGAGAAAAAGGTATGTATGTACAAACCCACCACCATTTTACAACCATGTGTTCCTACTTAGGTGACAGTCACATGCAAAGGTCTCAGTGAGGTAATTTCTTATTTTGTGTACTGCAAGGATAATGTATCCTTCTGCCTGTCTCAGCATTCACAAAAATAATAATGAACATCAGTGTATTTTGGAATATGAGTGAAACTAAAGAGTTGGAAAGGTGATACAAAATAGGAGCAACAAATGTTTCTCATCTTATATGTAGCAGCTCATATAGTGGCCAGTTTCCTTTGAAGATCTAGTAGCATTCATAAAACCTTGCATGAATAGGTGTTTATCTCACTGCACTCTCAGACTCACACATTTTAGCTTAGTAAAAAAAGGTAAAGCACTTGAAGGGAAGACAATCTAATGAGATTTATTCTGAGCCAAATCAAACCTTTTCACTCATGTCTTTAGATTCTGCTGAATCAACATGTGCTAAACATCTTCAATTTTAATGAAGACAGATAAGGCTGGCCTTTCTCCAGGTCAAAGCTATTGACCATGTAAAAATAAGAAAACAAAGCACAACAGATGAAAACATCAAATCTATTTTTGTTACTATTTCCACTGCGGAAAATATTCAGTGCAAATAGGAACACTTTGAAAAACATGTTTTAAAATGTAGGTTTATTTACTCTATTAACTACAGACCACCAGACAAAGATGACTTAGCATGCACACAAACACAAATAGTATAATCATTCCACAAGATTATTGGAACAATAGTATACTGACACCAAGGGCACATCTAGCTGTGGACAACCCAAGATGCTTTTAAAAAAGTTTTTCACATTGAGTACACAGTGCTAGTCTGGGCACATTGTGAGGAGACATTTGGGTTATGTTTGAAGTGGCTCTGAAAAGATCTTCCAAACTGATACATTATTTTCTTGGCAACAAGTCATTCATGCAACCATGTGATCTAAAAACGAAATTTCCTCATATTTCACTGTCCGCAGTTTGATTTTCAACAAAGCGTAATTGGGGCCTGTTGTTATGTGTTGTCAAGTCAGAACTTACTTATAGTGACCCTAATAAGGTTTTCAAGGTAAGTGAGGTATTTAAGGAGCAGCTTTACCAGTTCCACCCCCAGTGAGTTTCCATGGCAGAGCTGTGGAATCAAACCTATTACTCTATCCATTACACCACACTGGGCACCCCTCATGATCTACAGCAGTGGTTCCCAGCCCTGGACCCCCAGATGTTTTTGGACTAAAATTCCCCAAAGTCTTCACCACTAGCGGTGCTTGCCAGGATTTCTGGGAGTTGTAATCCAAGAACATCTGGGACCCCAAGGTTGGGAAACATTGATCTACAGTATAGTAATTATAGTCCTGAACTACACTTGAGATAAGTTTGCCCACTTTCCCTTCCTTTGACTTCATCTGGTTCCTTACCTTATCTTTATGGTAAAGCTCTTCTTGCCATTTGGCACAATGAAAAGAGGAGATTACCAAGTAGTTACATGCACAACACATTAAATTATCACTCACTAAATCAGGCCAGGACGCTTTCAGCTCTCCAGATGTTTTTGCTGTACAGGTTCCAACAATCCTAACTAGGGTAATCAATGTTAAGGAATTATGGTGGTCTAGGAAAAGCCACAGTTGGCCTGCCCTGATCTAAATGGTCCAATAAAGATATAACTCAAATCTGCTTTCTTATGAACTCACACAAAGCAGGGCAGAAGCAGTTGTACAAGTCATGGTCACACAGCAGCTGAATAGTTGTGTAGCTACTGCCCTGCTGCCCCTCTATGTTCATGGAAGATCTTGAATGCATAAGAGTTCTCACAGTCCTCTCATGACTACATCTCAGGGATGGGAGGCCTCATGCTACCATTTTGAGATGGGAAGTATAGAGTCATGGCGGGTATCTAGTTGGAGGGGACTGGATGGCAGCATCCTTGCTTTGAGTTATCTTTTGCAGAGGCAACCAAACAAGGTACGGCAACACCTCTTGGTTCCACTATGTGGTAGGGACACATGAGATCCTCCTCCTCTTTTGTCCAAGTTTCACCTTTTACTGGGTCAGAGGAAGGCCCAGAGAGACCTCCCCAGTCATTCTATCTAGGAGCCACCATGTTCTGCAAAGTAATTCTTGCAATTACCAAAGAGGTAGTAATGTTAGTTTGCAACAGCTAAAGAAATGAAGAGTCCTTGGGTACCTTCCAGGCTAACATATTTATTATAACATGAGCTTTTGTGAAAATAGCTGAGTATTTCTCACTCTGTTTCTCCACAGTGTAAAGCAATAAAGTTATGTTCTTCTGAGACTATTGAATAATCCCTTTAAGAAACAGTATGCGAAACCACTATGAAGTTTGGGATATCCTGTATAAGATTTGGAAATGCTAGCTTCTATATCTGGTCTTCTACCACTGACTACTTTAAAAAGTCTCTTATTCTTTATTCAGAGCTGAAGAATAGGATACAAGGCATGAAAACTTTATTTACTGTTGTGACACAGGATAAGAGAAAGTCCACATTTAAGATAAATTCCTGTCTTTGACCTATGGCTCTGGAGCTGTGAGAATTGCATTATCTTTAATTGACTCATTCTTCAAATGGGCACTACATATAGTTCAATAGACTTCCTAATGATTTGAAAGAGGCTGTGAAAGCAAGGTTAGCAAGAGGAATTGACCATGGCACTAGTTATTAAAATCTGTGGAGAATTCCAGGGCAGTTTAGGGTAATCCTGGCTTACGACAGAAGGACATAAGAGCATTGGGAAACTGGGTAGCACGTCAAGAAGCAACTTTGGCCATGAATAAATGTGACCACAACATACTACATTGGTAAAGCAATCTGATGACCCCCTGAATGTTCAGAACTTACAAAGGAAAAGATAACTGCTACCAATATCATCAGCATTGCCTTCTTCTCTTCTTTTTTTAAGAAAACCCAGAAGAAATCATTTAGCTACCCAAAAAGGGGATGGGTCTAGAAAAACATAGAATGTGTCCCTGAAAGAGAATTCCAGCAGGAGCCTCCTCTCCTTCCATTAATTCCATGTTCCATTTGGGTCACCAGCATTGTAACATATATTTATGGGCCATCTGAAAAGCTCCTGGAAACAGTGATGGAAATGACTGATTATAGGTATGGGAGGATGTATGTACAAAGAAAGAGTGTGAAGTGTAGAATTATTTTGCTTGATATGAGTGAATTAAAGAAGGTCTGATGGTGGCAATCAAGCTTATATAAGTGTACATTGGACAGCGAATACTTCCCTTTCCTCCTTCTTAATATAATATGAGAATAAATTCTAGGTTGAATTAAAAGGGAGTAAAATATACATTGAAAAGAGGTGCAGTTTCTTGGAATGTATTATAGGATTCACTGCAGAGTGATTCTGCTGTAACTGTTGTGATTTTTAAAATGAGCTGTATAATGTTACAAATGTTTAATCATGCAAGGCTGTGATATAGGTTATCTTCTAATACCACATGTTTATAAGGAGTAGGGGGCAGAAATTACCATCACCACAAAATATGTGTGTAATTTCCTTGGCAACTAGTTGTATAGTTTAAAAATATGAGACACACTGGCTGAAATCCAGTAGCAAGTAGTAAATAGAGTAGGCCCATTGAATCAATTGAATTTATGAAGGAGGTGACCCACCAAATCCCCAGTGTCTCAATGGGCTTACTTAGTTGCAACTTGCTACTGGATTTCAGTCACTGGTGCCATCTCTGTACTTAGAACTCATGTGGAAGTCCAAATATCTGAGTGATGAACGACCTTTCATTAGACACTAATGGCAGTGCTTGGGAAAGTTAGAGCCCACCAGTCAGCATGGACACTAGCTGGCCATAGTGGTTTGGATGTCCTGGGAGCTGTAGTCCAAAAAAAGGGGAACAATGTTTTTGCTTTAATAGGACCACAACTTGCTGCCTTCCGACTTAGAGACATGAACAACACTGATGGTCTGCCTCACTCTACCTCATGATCTCCTAGGACATGATTGGCTCCCAGACTGGCTTTGTTATTTCCTAAAGAGTCTATATAGCCTGTGATAAAGTCAGTGCCGTAAGCTGCTCATCTTGATTTACATATTGCATTTGTTATTAGGTGACAGCCAGTGTGGTATAATAGATAGAATGCTGGGCTAGGACTTAGGAGACCTGGGTTCAAATTTCTGCTCAGTCAAGGAAACTCACTGGGAGAATGGCAATGGTAAACCACTTGAACATCTCACCTCCAAACTCTATTAGCATTTCTTGAGGTCAGAAGTGACTTAATGGCACATAGCCAGAGTTTGCTCCTGGATACAAGGGAAGGAGTTTGATATGCCCTCTGAGATTTAGGGGCTTGCACTTCAAATTTCAGAGAGATTGGCTCTTTTCCAATACAACATCACATCCATTATTTTAATGGTTGAATCTCAGAAGAATCCACTGACTCCTTTGCCCTGAACTTCTATGGAAAGATCACAAGATAAGGTTTTCCTGGGTGACATGCAGTCTTTACTTGAACAAAGATTTGTTAACCTTTTCTTCACCTTTTGGCTGGAGAAAATGTGCTTAGTTAGGTGCTGCCTTAGGTTTGTGTTTGTTCTTGAATTCTGAAGGGAAAAATACAAGAGATCTGAAGGTAGGATCGATGCTCCTGGAAAATGGCATGAAACTGGCACAATTCAGGAAAACTGAACTTTTGTTAGCATTTAAGTTTTAACAGACTAATATTTTAATTGGTTTAAGCTGAATAGAAATTATATTTTTTCCCAGAGATCTGAAGAAGGACAAAAGAGAGGTAGCTGGCTGTGATGTTTATCTATAGTCATTATACTTTTCCAGGAACTGGAGTCCTTCTAGAAGGAGATATTTACACTGACAAATAATTGTTCTTCCACTGTAAACTACACACTGACTTGCAAATGGCTTTCTACTTACATATGTTCTATGTTGCATCCAGATTTTTGCAAACAAATTAAACAAAACTGTGACCAATTACAATTCGTTCTTATTGCATGGATAACACAACGCGACACAACACAAGTAACTAACTGGAAGATGCTACACATTTCTTGGAATGAAAGGGTGAGCAACAAAGGACTAAAGTGTATAAAGAAAGACCAAGATGTTTATCAATATGGCATGTTGTGGCTCCTGTGAACTACCTCACATTTATACATGATAAAAGTTGTTTCTTGATGTGCTCCCCCGGTTCCCAGTGTGCTTATGTCTTTCTGTCATAAGCCAGGATCACCCTAAACTGTCCTGAAAAAGCAGCATTTGTTTTCTCATGTCAGGGTGTGGCTGGGGGATGGGAGGGTTTTGGATCCTGCAGATTCTGCTCTGTGTCCTGCCAGACCCATAAAGTATACCAAGTTTTTTGTTTATTGGTTTGTTTTTTAGGATGCAGTTGGGCACAATATGTGCAGCAGGAGAAAAAAAATCTCTGCAGCTGGAAACTGGTGTACAGCTGGAGAAACAGAGACATATATTAGACAGGTTATGCGTATCTTAAGAACTTAAAATGGCAGGCAGTTCATGTAATACAATTTATATAAAATTTAGATAAAGGTCAGGACTGCCCACACTCTTTCTTGGTGAGAACCTCCTCTTCTTCACTTCCATCAGCTCTAAATATCTACAGTTCTTAGTTTGACTGCAGCGTAATAGATACTAAAGCAGCCACTCAGCCTGAAGATTTGTGCTTTACTTTTCCAGGGGGAAGGGGGGCAGTTTGACAGGGCATCTATGGAGCTGGAAAATCCACTTCTAAACCTACCTGCACTACACCTGAGATTCTTTCCCTCTTGCCCTCCAGTATCAATATCCAGAGAGATGAGGGGCCTGGGTCTTTCCATTAGGGCAGACAGAAAGAAGTTCAATCTCCTCCCAGATTGAGCTCAATTTCTGAACTTTGGGGGGGGGGGGGACAACTAGTCTATCCAATGGTATTTGGGTGCTCTCCCAGGGACATGAGAGCGCAGTCTCAGAAACCGAAGTCAGAGAGAGCTTGTTTTAAAGCTGAAAGTGCATCAGTGTTGGAGAGAGTTGACTGAAGTAGCCTGACCTTGTTTGTGCAATCAGACATCACAGGAATCTCCTGCTTAAATCTGTAAGACCTATCACCAAACAAAGTGAGCTGATTTACACAATCCTAGAGGAGTGTGAAGCTTGTGCTGTGACTAAAAATGCACATGTGGAAATATTTTATTTGTTTCATTTGGGGTTCTTTTTTTGGGGGGGTGCTCTTTCATTTTTGTGTTTTTTGTGCATCTGTCTTTTTATTTTACCCAAAGGGATTAACTCACTTAGGAGGGTTCATTTCCTTTTTGTGTTTTCTCACACTAGTCCAAAAGAGTCCTAAAGAACAATACAAACATTAAAAAAAAAAAAATCCAGAAAAGCAGAGTGTACCCCTCTGGCTCATCATGTAAATAATTTTGGCTGGGAAAAGAAAACAGTCTTACCTGGCCTCCTGAAAATATACATCTTTAACAAAATAAATACACAATACATTAAAAAATTTTCTCTCAAGAAAATCAGTCAGTGAAAGTACTCCTGGTAACACATACAAAATTATAACAACGGCAACACAGGTTCTTCTCCCAAAACTAAGGAAAGCAAGCAAATAAAGGCAAAAAATATACTTAACTCTCCCTGAAAATTAAAAGAATGCCTTTGAGTCCCGCAGATAGTAACAAGTAGGCCACGCAGGCAGAAAAAATAATCCAAGAAAGGAAAGGCCCAAGCTGGCTCTTTAGCATTTCAGCCAGCCTGCCTCATGAATACCTGCACTTGGGAAGGGTGCTGGGAACAATAGAGGGCCATTGACTTTATTCAATGTTTGTGGGCTCCTCACAGGTAGCTGGTCAGCTCTTGTGGGAAAGAGGATAGTTGGCTGGATAGGCCTTTGGCCTGAGCCACCAGGGCTCTTTTTACATTCTTATCTTAAAGGAGAGCAAACAGACCAAAAGACATTGGTCTCCACCAACTAGCATAGGCTAGACAGTGGTGAAGAATCTTAGGCTCCCTCAAAGGGCACTACTCTGGATCTCTTGGGCCTCCCAAATTGCCATCATTGGAGGTTAAAAAATTAATAATTCTAAGGAGGCATGCTAGCACAGGCAGACTTCCTGGTGGCGGCAGCAACAATAATCCAAAGCTCTCATAATGCTATTGGATGGAAAAATTTTCTAGGTATTTTGACAGGCAAAGGCAAAAAAGGTAAAAAGAGAAACTTCCATGTACTCAATTTATGTTAATATGGATTATTTGTGTTTAAGAAACTCCCTTTCAGTAATTGACTAAAGCACAGAAAAACAAAAAAAAGTGAAAGCCTCTAGTGTGTGTGTGTGGTTTTTTTTTTTAAAATGGTGTAAATGTAAACATACCATCCCTTGCTGTGACATTCAGATACTTTTACTGGTTACAAATTTCTTTCTTCCAGTCACATCTGCTTCTGGTCTAAATTCAGTGTTTTTTTCAGATACATTTTTAGTATTTTTCAATTATATTTCAATTAGCTGTAATGTAAGCCGTAACACTGATAGAGTGAGATCGTTTGATGATCCCCATCAGGATGGTGACTTTCATTGTTAAGACTGTAGAGAGATGACTAGGTAAATGTAAACATTTAATACTCTCATGAGATGCTCCTTATTTTCCCTGTTAAATACTTGAGATGTGTATATAAATTAGTTACCAAAGACATGTAGTTCTTACTAAACATAATGATTCAGTTATTTAAATGGGATGTATGCAGGGAGAAAAGAATTAGAAGTGTGTGTACTTTGATGCCTCAGTGAAGCAATTGTATTGAATTTTTTCATTAAATGTCAGATGTGATGCAGGGAAGGAGGCTATGCAATGCACCTGAATTATTAGACAGACAATTTTCTAAATGTAAGGGAGTCATTAATATCAGTAAAAGTATGATCAAACAAACATAGAGTAGCAAAGCTATTGAGTGGAGTGATTGCGTTGGCATAAAAATAATAAAACCAATTGTTTTCATGATCACGGAGATCAAGGCTGAGATGGTACTCACAACCATTGCAGATATACCCTTATGGCAACAGTAAGAGGCCTGCGATATTGAAGAGTAGGACCCCTCATGACACCATTTCCCATTTGCTTCCTCTATCTTCTTGTCTTTAATGGAAAGTGCTCCTTTTCTCTATCTCCAGTTTGCTCATCTTTTAGAAAAGGTGCTGATGGCCATCAACTAAATGGTTGCAAAAGATGGTTAGACTAAATCAAGGAAGGTCAGGCTATCAGTGGCTTTTAGTCAAGCTGGCTCTTTAGCATTTCAGCCAGCCTGCCTCATGAATACCTGCACTTGGGAAGGGTGCTGGGAATAACAGAGGGCCATTGACTTTATTCAATGTTTGTGGGCTCCTCACAGGTAGCTGGTCAGCTCTTGTGGGAAAGAGGATAGTTGGCTGGATAGGCCTTTGGCCTGAGCCACCAGGGCTCTTTTTACATTCTTATCTTAAAGGAGAGCAAACAGACCAAAAGACATTGGTCTCCACCAACTAGCATAGGCTAGACAGTGGTGAAGAATCTTAGGCTCCCTCAAAGGGCACTACTCTGGATCTCTAGGGCCTCCCAAATTGCCATCATTGGAGGTTTCACAGCTTTTATATGTTTCCCTCCCCACTTCATTCTGGAAATTCATTCACAAAGGTTGAGATGCCTCCTCACAATCTTAATTAGTGGCTGTAACAGATTTAAGCTAAAATTTGTTGGTATGGTTAGTCCCCTCCCACTTTTTTCTTTTGTACTGCCCACCACTGGAGTGTAACCCCCAGAGTTTCTTTGAACCCTTGGGCCAAAAGAAATTCTCCACCCCGGTATAAAGGATAATTGTGATACTGATTGTCATTGGACTTAATACTGGCTTCACGTAGAAACATAAAGCTAATTCTTATGAACAGCATACTAAGAGGTAATGCAGATTCAATGATCCAGTGTAGTATCCTATGATTATGTCTGTTAATGTGTATATTCCATTTAGCAGGACTTGCACTTAAGATGACTGAGATATGGAGCAATCTTTGTGCAGAATAGAACTGTGCTGGAACTATGATGCTGCATAATAATGACATCAAATTAGAATATTAAAGCATCATGGAAAATGGATTTGAGAAGGGAAATAAGTACCAAAGTATGGCAAAACATCTGGGATAAAATAATTTAAAAATGTATGTCACTAAGAATAAAATAATTATAAACTAATTTGAAAATGGTATTTTACACATGTAAAATTGAATTGTATGGAGAGCAATTTTTCAAATTTATGTTGGAGATGTGACTACTATGTAGGTACTTATTTTCATATGTGGTGAGAATGTAAGAATGTAATGAAATTTTGGAGGCTGGTTTTTGAAGAAATTAATGAAATACTGGATTTAAATGTAGAGTATGGTTGAAGAATAGCATTATCAATATTTGATAAGGAACCATGGAACTGAACAGTAAAAGGATTGATAATAAATTTAGTATCAGCAGCAAGACTAATTCTAGCTAAAAACTGGAAATCAAAGCATAAATTTCAATTAAATGACTGGTACAAAGAAATTTGGAATATCGCTATTAATGACAAACTAACTTATGATATTAAGGTCAACAAGGGTTTGATAATAAAAAGAATATTTTTAGAGATATTTGGGAAGTTTTTATTGCCTATGTATTAATTAAAGAGAAGGGTCATGTACCTTTGAAAGAATCAATGCAGTTTTGGAAGGGGAATGGGGCATCATGTCCTCAAATGGTCCCAGTGGAGGGGGGCACTGATGTGTGTAATTGAATAGTTGTTTTGTGTATGTATGTATCAAGATTTTTTATTTGTTCGTTTTGTACTTTTTAATGTACCGTATTTGCTGGCGTATAAGACTACTTTTCTGCCCTGAAAAACATGCCTCCAAGTGGGGGGGGGGGGTCGTCTTATACGCCGGGTTCAAGTGGTGGCTTGCAAGATCGTCTTCCAAAATGCGGTTCCCCATAGGAACGCATTGAAATCTACCGTATTGGGGAAAAGCAATCCCCACACCTGCCCTGCCCTTGGAAATGCAGTGGGTCTGAGATAGCCTTCCCCCTCTTTCTCTCCAGCAGCAAAGAAAGAGGGTGAAAGGAGTCAAAGCAGCCCCCTGATGACTCCTTTTGCCCTGATCCTTTGCCAGTGGGGAGAAAAAGAGGGAGAATGCAATACAGTACAAGACATCACCAGGACTTGCTGCCTTAGCAATAGGTCCTGATGAGGGAAAAAAGATCAAGGAAAGCATAAATGCAATCCCCCATTACCACAAACTATGCAGTTGAGTTCCCCACATTTGGGGAAATCACAGGGATCAGCACACCCGAAGTGCAATGGATGAGCCTCACCCTGGGAAAACCACTTTCATGACCATGGTATTTCCCCTGCAAGGTATGAGTTGCACCTTCTGCCCCCTTCTGTGCCCTGCCCCCCCAAGGCATGGTGACCCCCTGGCTGCACCTCCCGCTCAGAACAGGGCTGCACAGCCCCAGTCACCCCAGAGGCCAAGAGAGCTTCTCAGTGTTTTGGGGTGCCCCGCGGGACCCCCATCAGGGGCTAGGTGTTCCTCCCACAATCCCCTAGTGCACAGCTATTAGCATATATGCTAATATATATGCTAATACCTTATGCTAATAGATTCGTTTTTGCCCTAGAGATACCTTTGAAAGCCTTAGAGTGGAGTGGGGAGCCTTTAAAAAAAGAAAAAAAGAAAAAAATCCATACCGGATCAGCAGAAGCAGTCATAAGCAACAATCCAGTGGCCGTTTTTTTTAAAGGCTCCTGCTCTGCCCTAAGGCTCCCAAAGGCGTCCCCAAGGAAAAACAGAGCCCAAAGCCACTTCAGAACCTAAAATAGGGAGAATAAGAAGTAAGGTTAATTAGTGTAAGGTTGTGATCTGACTAGAGAAATGCCTCCCTTCTTTCTCGCATCTTCTGCTTCCTGTATAGTTGCACTTTGTGGTCACGTGGCATATATCCCATGATAGTGGTTCATAATTTTTTTAAACATTTCACTTTTTGGTGTGTGTGTGAATTAGATGTGGTACATTCATCTACACCTCTTGAGCAGGGTATATCCCCTTCCTTTCTTTGTGCCTTTTTCTGCCCCCTCCCTCCTTTTTAATTTTTTTGTGGGTACATCACTGTGTTGCCAAAATGCCCTTGCTGGCCATGTGCTGATCTGCGCCACTTTGTCCTATTTCCATGCTTCATTACCCTCTATAGAGGAGAACCCACAGCTCACAGCAGTGGCAGTCAAAAGACGGTAGGGGGACTGATGCTCCATATTTGACAAATATATACCAATCCCTGACATTCCTGTTTTAAAATTAGTTTAAAGAATTAAGGGAACTGAACAATAGCGGGTGAGGGAGGTGGGTGTCATGAGTTCAGCCGAAGAAGATCTGGAATCAGAGGGGTTACTTACAGCTGAGGAAAATGCTGGGCAATTAGTATCACAGACAGCTGAATCACCGCCAGACTCTCCTCCCCCACTAGCCAGAGTGAGAGATAAGCTTTGGCAGAGACTCACAACACGGAGGTCTGAGGCTCGCATGAATGCTTCTCACAGGAACATCAGGTCAACCAGCCCTGATTTTTAACAGGATGGAATGTTTCTAGGAATTAGATAATTGTTGCTGCTATATAATTTGTACCCAGAGGCTTGGAAGCTCATGGAAGCAACAAGTCAATTCTCTGGCTTGCGTCCACGCTCCTGCTTATCTTGAACCTTGCTCTCTTGACCTTTGGCTTTTGGACTCTGACTTCTGACTACAGTTTGTGTTTTGGCTTTGACAATTTGGCATCTGTTTTGTATCTCCCGGACTTCTGACCTTGGACTGGCTTATTGGACTTTCGCCTGCTGAATCCCCTAGGAACATGACAGATTGCTTCCACCACACACTCTCTCCACAAGATGGAGGGAGAGGCAAGTGAAGGCTCTGGGCAGCTGAATGCTGTGCTAACTCAGGTGCAGTATCTTACACAAATGGTGGCACAGCTTCAGCAGCAACAACTGCAATCTCAGGCCAACGCTGCTGCCCAGATCAAGTGCCCTGTGCTTCCTCCAGAAAAGTTTGGAGGAAAGGTGGAGGAGTTTCCAGCATTCCTGGCACAGTGTATATTGAGCTGCATGCCAGAGACTTTCCCATGGACAAAACCAAGGTATGCTTCATAGTCAGTCTTCTCAAGGGACAGGCAGCTAAATGGGCTACTCCTCTACTCCTTGCTCCTTCACCCCTGTTAACCAATTGCCAGGGCTTTTTGGACCATATTTCAGCAGCTTTTGCTAATCCCTTGCAAGCTGCTACTGCCAATAGGAAGATTTGGGCCCTGAAACAGGGTAAGGGGTCAGTTTCCCAGTATTCCACTGAGTTCAGACTCTTGGCCCAAGACTTGGTCTGGAATGAGGCGGCTCTCATGAACCAATATATGGCAGGGCTGGCTGATATCTTGGATGAGCTGGCACGTGTAGACTGACCCAATATGCTGCAAGAACTAATCATGCTGTGCCTTCGCATCGATGGCCGCCTAGAGAGCCGACGCCTAGTAGGGGGCGGTTCCCATCCCTCGCAGCCACTCCCGATGTCCGCTAGCACTGGAGGAGAGGATTTTGAGCCCATGCAGTTGGGGGCTGCTCGGTCACGCCTCACCCCTGAGGAAAAAACATGACACCGTTCACAAAATCTCTGCCTGTACTGTGGGGGAGCAGGACACTTCGCCTCTGGCTGCTTCGTCAATTGGCGCTCCCCTGGCTCCATGCTACCACCACCAGCAAAAGATTTGTCCCATGTCTGAGTGGACCCCCAGACGTGGGGCACCTAGCTGGGTCCCCTGAACCCTATGTTAACATCCAGGGTCCATTCCTTGTGCCAGTGAAACTTTGCTTACCGGATGGGCACTGGCTGTTTGTTTATGGCATGGTCGATTCCGGGGGCCGACCGCTGTTTCATTGACACGGCCTTCGTGAAACAACACCAGATTCCTGTACAGGACAAAGAGACCCTGACCCTAGTTGAGTACATTGACGGGCATCTCCTCCGCTCTGGCCTGGTGACTCAGGAGACCTGTCCGGTTATTCTCCAGATCCAACACCATCAGGAGCAATTACAATTCAACGTTGCACATATGCCTTGTTTTCCCCTCATTCTGGGACTTTCCTGGCTCCGGACACATAACCCCCTAGTGGACTGGGCACAAGGGGAGTTGTGCTTCAAGGATCCATGTCCGCATCTGGTTCCACCGGCCACCTTGGCTGCAGCAGGTTCAACAGTTAGTCCCATGATACCCTCGGCATACAGGGACTTTGCTGACGTCTTCGAGGAAAAGGGGGCCGACCAGCTACCCCCGCATTGACCCTATGATTGTGCCATCAATTTGGTGCCTGGGGCACCCCTCCCTGTGGCGCGGATCTACCCTATGTCCGAACCAGAACTAGCGGCCTTGCGGGCCTTTCTTGACAAAAAACTGAAACGGGGATTCATTGGGCTGTCCACGTCACCCCTGTCTGCACCCGTTATCCTTGTCAAAAAAAAGGGCAGAGAGCTCCGCCCCTGCAATGATTACCGGGCCTTGAATAAAATAACCATTCGGGACCGCTACCCCCCCTGCCATTGATTGCTGAACTCCTGGATTGCCTTAAGGGGGCCCAGGTCTATACCAAGCTGGACCTCCGTGGCGCCTACAATTTGGTGAGCATTCGTGCAGGCGACGAGTGGAAGATGGCTTTCAGGACTCGTTATGGTCAGCACGAATACCTGGTCATGCCTTTCGGCTTTACCAACGCTCCAGCCGTATTCCAGTGTTTCATGAACATCATATTCTGAGACCTGCTCGATCGCTTTGTGATCATCTATTTGGATGACATTTTGATTTACTCCCGAAACCCCGCTCGGCACACAGAACACGTTCACCAGGTCTTACAACAACTACAAGATCACCGACTCTACGCCAAGCTGGAGAAGTGTGAGTGCAACCTGCAGGAAGTCGAGTTCCTAGACCACATCGTGTCACCCCATGGGATCCAGATGGACCCAAAGAAAATAGAAGCGGTTCTGACCTGGCAGAAGCCCCGGAACCGTAAGGATGTGCAGCGGTTTCTCGGCTTCGCGAACTATTACCGCCAGTTCATATCAGCCTACGCAAACAACCACGCCGCTGACCCGCCTCCTCCTGCCCAAAGAGCCGTTTCTTTGGACTCTGGAGGCAGACCATGCCTTCACCACCCTGAAAACTCGCTTTACGACCAAGCCAATCCTGCGTTATCCAGACCCCCGACTACCATTTACCATGGAAACGGATGCCTCCAGTGTGGCCCTGTGGATGCCTCCAGTGTGGCTGACAGAAAATGGCAAGAAGGGCCACCTCTGAAACCAGGGGACCAGGTCTGGCTCTCCACCCATTATCTACACCGACCTGGCCGGTTGTGCAAGTTGGACCCTCGGTTCGTAGGGCCTTATCTAATCACAGATGAAATCAACCCTGTTGCTTTTCGGCTACAACTCCCAGCCACTCTCCGTATTCACCTGGTTTTCCATCGGTCCCTCCTTGTCCCTGTTGCAGCACTGGGCCCTGTCCAACCTCCACCTCTGGCTCCACCTCCACCCATTTTGGTCAATGACGAGGAAGAATATGAGGTTCGTCAGATCCTAGACTCACGAATCCACCAGGGGGACCTTCAGTACCTCATGGACTGAGAGGGCTATGACCCTGAGGATCGATCATGGGAACCCGCAAGCAACTTACACCCCCCCGACCTCATACAACAGTTCCATGCCGCCTATCCTGATCAACCCGGCCCATCTGAAGGGGGGAGCCCTGCGGGGGGGGGGGATACTGTCATGAGTTCAGCCGAAGAAGATCTGGAATCAGAGGGGTTACTTACAGCTGAGGAAAATGCTGGGCAATTAGTATCACAGACAGCTGAATCACCGCCAGACTCTCCTCCCCCACTAGCCAGAGTGAGAGATAAGCTTTGGCAGAGACTCACAACACGGAGGTCTGAGGCTCGCAT
Source organism: Intellagama lesueurii (assembly GCA_037013535.1). Lineage (NCBI taxonomy): Eukaryota > Metazoa > Chordata > Lepidosauria > Squamata > Agamidae > Intellagama > Intellagama lesueurii. The sequence goes on along the minus strand of JBAJHW010000003.1, from coordinate 202,510,040 downwards.
GAATGCTTCTCACAGGAACATCAGGTCGACCAGCCCTGATTTTTAACAGGATGGAATGTTTCTAGGAATTAGATAATTATTGCTGCTATATAATTTGTACCCAGAGGCTTGGAAGCTCATGGAAGCAACAAGTCAATTCTCTGGCTTGCGTCCACGCTCCTGCTTATCTTGAACCTTGCTCTCTTGACCTTTGGCTTTTGGACTCTGACTTCTGACTACGGTTTGTGTTTTGGCTTTGACAATTTGGCATCTGTTTTGTATCTCCCGGACTTCTGACCTTGGACTGGCTTATTGGACTTTTGCCTGCTGAATCCCCTAGGAACGTGACAATGGGACCACATGCCAGATGCATAGGAAATGAATCGGTTTTGGAGTACACACTCAATGGCATGTCAGTTGTACTTCAGGATGAAATGCCGAACAAATATAGTAGTAGCTTCCCATTGAGCTGGATTTGATGCAGAGATAGCATGGAAAGGTAATGGCCTTGCATCGTCTAACCCCCCCCCCAGGGTCAAAGTTCATAAGGATTAACTCAAAAACATTTTAATAGTGTAACCTGCATTAAACATTAATGACAAGTAACCTGAGTAGCACCAGGCACAAAGTTATGCAATAGGATTTTGCTCATTCGGGTGATCTGTGTAATGATTTCGATGTTCATATGGCAGCTTATAACATGGAAATATGTGGAATATTGGGTGTTTAGAACAGTGGTTCATGATCTTGGATCCCCAGATGTTTGTAGACTAAAATTCCTAAAAGCCTTCACCACTAGCTGTGCTGGCCAGGATTTCTGGGAGTTGCAGTTCAAGAACATCTGGGGACCGAAGGTTGGTAACCACTGGTTTAGATAATAAACCATCAAATGAGTTTAAAGCATTGCTTGATACACAGAAGTTTGATACACTGAAGTCTTCAAGCAAAGTTAGGTAGCTGTCAGAGCACGAACCTTGTGTTAGCCCCATCTAAGTGAATCTGCAGTCAGACAACCTCTTATTGTTCCCTCTTTTTTTAAAGTTGAAGTTGCAATGTTTAAAAAACTAGGGGTCACTGACCATACTCTTTTATATAAAAGTGCCAGAAATGTTGTTGATCATATATTCGTTTCTAGTGACCTAACATTTTGGATTTTAAATTTCTCAATATAGGGTTGACCAAACACTATAAAGCAGAATATATCAGGATCCACTCACCACAGAAACAATGCTAAGGAACAATGAAATGAAATGAAACAACCACTTGTCCATCCACAGTAAGTCCAAAACATTTTGCTACTTGAGAAAATGGACAAGATGACATCTCTCTGCATTCAGTTATAAAAGCCATGTCCAAAAGCCAGCTTTGACAGAGTGGGTGGGGCAGCCTCCTGCATAGCACCTGAAGGCAGACAGGTGGTTTAATGGGAGACAACAGGCTGCCTGTGTCTTTTGCATCTGGCTCTCATTGGCAGATCTAGGCCCTAGATTCTAGAGGTCCCAATGCAAAACAAAGTTGATCTGACAAACCTGGTGTCTGCCCACCCTGCCCTGTTCAGAGAGGCCACCAGTAGCTTCCGAATAGTCTTCAAAGGCAAACACATAAAGAGAACTTTAAAACAGAGACCATGAAAGAAAGAAGAAGAAAAAGAGATTATTAGGTCTGAGTCTCTGAAAAAAGGAAAATTGCCTGCTCACTAAGAGTTGGTGAAAGGGGCTGTTATAAACTACAGTCGCATGGAGCTCCAGAACCAATAATAGACCCAGGAAAAGTCCAGAGGGATGAACAATGGATGTGCAATGCAGGATCCTCCTGAAAGGCTGTTGACCATCATCACTTGTTTAAAGTTACTTATCTACATCTGGACTTCTGACTCTGGCTAGATATTGAATAAGCCCAAGACCATAGCATTTAGGTCAGGTTAAAATAGAATTGGCATGATGCGCATGATGTTGGAAAGCATCTCAATCCAGATTTCCACATGACTTGACCAGAAAGCTGGAGAAAGTGTTCAAGAGCAGTCTCATAATAAGAACCTAATGATCAAGAATAGCAAAGGTCAGTCAAAGATCTATTAGCATCAATAAAGTACAATTCTCCTTAGTGATCTTTACTGAAAATCAACCATGCGCAGTCTGCAATATGCCGACTCTCAGGCTATATGGCTGTAGTGACAGCCAGACTAGCAAGATGTACAAATCCGGTATCAACTAGTGTGCCCAATGCTTCATCTAAAAAGCAAAGGAAGGAAAAAAGCAAAGGAAGGAAAATTGGCTGTAATTGGATGAATGTTATATCTATATCTTGATTAATGTCTTCCCAATTTGGTGCCCTCCTGGTCACTTTAAAAAGCCACCAGAAGGGCACCAAAGATCTGCATATTAAAGATGCTGTCACCAGAATGTTAAATTCCCACTGGCTTTCTTACCAACCCCAGTCAGCCTGCTTCCTTGTCTCGTTATCCGAAACAGAAGGTCAGGGCTCTATATCCATTCCCTTATCTTGTATGTTCAAATACTGTCCCTCCTTAAATTGACAATTGACAATTGACAATTTTATTTGCCACATACTTTCATAGACTTAAGCTTACTTCAACACTGGATGGAAATGTTCTAGAATAACATTGCAAGCATTAGAGTTGTTGGTTATGGAAGCAGCCAGTAGCCTATAGTCTATGAAGGCTCATGCTAGGGTTACAGTTTATGCAAGCTTATGCTAAATAAAACTTGCTTGTCTTTTAAGATGTCACTAGATGAATATCAAGTGATTGATTCTGCTTTTGCATGGAAAACAATCTGACTTCAAGAAGGTACTTAGCAATGGCTAGTTTACATACAAACAATATTTATGAGATTTAGGCAGGTATGTGTACACATCAAAGAGAGAGAAAAAATGAGGAATTTTTTAAAATCATCATAGACTATAGTGACAGATAACCTCAATGATAATTTAAACACCTGACATAAGCAATTTTTTCATGGGGTTTCCTTCCTATCTTTCCAAACTCACATGTTTGAGGGTGACATATGACTGCCTAGAAACATCTCCCATTAATGAGGCTTTGGTAAAAAAAGGAACGAGGAGCACACAACAGGGTTAGCAGATGTTCTCTAGGTGAAACTGAGATGGCTTGGTTGAAAAGAAATTTGAGGCAGCCATAGGTGGGAGTAAGTCCTATTGAATGTAGTCGGATATGCTTATGAGTTTGCTCAACCGCATGGCAGCATAGTTACATTGGGGCTTAAACTGCAGAAGATTGGGCTTAAAGTCGCCTCTGAGCACGGGGAATTAAACCACAGTGATTTAAAAGAAATGTGCATGTAAATGTGAGCTTGGCCTAAATTGAGAGATCAAATGTTTCTAACGCTATGTCTAGATGTGACAAAATGGACGGCATGTGGGTCAAAGCAATTTGATACCAGAACTGCCTTAGTGCCATAGTCTGCTGTTTTAAGGCTGTATGGATTATCAGGCTGCAGTTGGAAGGTATGTTGAAATGGGATGATAGTGCACTCCCATGCGTGATCCGGATTATAATCTGACATCTTTTTTTTTTTTACATTTTTTTCAACTGTGCTACATTTTTAGAACATTTCTCTATAAGTGGTTTCAATTTGGTTTTTCTTCTAGTTTTTTAAAAGTCTAGATAGTTACAAAATATGAACTAGACAAAAGGGATGATTGCTTTGGGCTGTTTTCAGGCCCTAGAAATAGTCATCCATCAGTGCAGTCTATTGAAATCAGTTTGCTGTTCAAGGTGTCATCCAAATTCTGGAAAAGGAAATTTATTTTTGTGTGGTTTAGTGTTGTGTTAACTCTGTGTATCTTAAGGTTACAATTTCAATTCACATTTCTTTGAAGGATAACTCACTGGACCAGATTGTAAGCAAATCCTATTAAACTTGGAACTAAATCTTATTGAAATCAGGGAAATTTACTTCTGAGCAATCATTCTTAGCCCTGGGCTGCCAAAAAAAAAAAAAGCTTTATAGAAGCCTATCTTCTTATCTATTTAATATCTGTTTATTTAATATGTGTTAGACTCTGGCTTTTAGGGAAAAACACAGGATGGGTTACAACAATTAATAAATACAATATATCAACCAAACATTAAACACAGAACTACTAACTTTTACTGAGTAAATAAGCAGTTAAAGAGCGGTAAGACATGATACCCAATATTATGTCGTAGTTCAATAAAATGCTGAGTGTACCAATAAAAAAAGAACATGTAAAAGTGACTTATGGGAGAAAGCATTCCAAAGAGGAGGAGCCATCATAGAAAAGGCCCTGGATCCAAGGCCAGCTGAGCTGATGGCTCTTAACTGCAGGCCAGAGACCAACATCTCTGAAGGCAATCTTGGCATGGAGGCAGGTTTGTTTGTATCCAGAGTAGTCTTCAAATAACTCAAACAATTAATATTGTCATCTTGCACACAGTTACCTAGGAATATATCCTATTTCTCACTATAAATTGTACTTCTGGGTTGATTTCTGGAGAACTGTCCTAAAAGCTAACTTAACTGGATATTCTGAACTGTGAAATGTACAAGTTCTGTCAAGCTCCCCCCCCCCCCTCCTTTGTTTACCCACCACATTTCTCACTTGGGCACAGTTCACATTTGTATGGAGTTAGCGCACAACAGTGGAAGGCAGGAGCTTTACATTCACAACCCCCCCAGGCCCATTTACAAGCCCCCTTTTAAAGAAGTACTGGAGATGCCAAAAAGATCAAACAACACTAGCTTCCAAAAGAAATCAATCTTGCATGCTTTCTTGCTTTCTTGCAATACTTCTTGGAACAGAGTTGCGAGATATAGTTTAAGGAGTGACAAAGAGGAACTAGGACGCCAGCACACGGGCAGGCACCCACCATCTTTTCCGCCAGACAACGGACGACTTTGCAATGAAACCTCCCAACAGTGCATGACATATCAACTCTCTCCTCCGCCCCCTCTCCTTGAAGTGACGGGGAGAGAAGACGTGGGGGGGGGGGGAGAGAGATGGGTGCCGGGGGGCGGGGAGCCAAAGCACAACAGACTCAGACTGGTCTGGCATAAGAGGTAGGCGACGGCGTGGGAGGCCTGTGGCCGGGAGGCGCTGCCTTTTGCTCCTTCCTTGCGTCCTCCGTTCATCTTAGGAGGCTGCCCTCGCCCAGATTCTTCGGCGGGGGGGGGGGGTAGGCAGGACAGGTGGAGGGAGATCCCAGGACTTGTCCCTTGAAGGGAGGAGCCTTCAAGAGGCACGGACCGCTGAGCCCGGGAGGGTGGACGCGCCCCGTCGAATTCCTTTGCCGCGGGCACCGGCGGGACGCCCTCCGGCAGCACCGGTCTTCCTCCACGCGCAGCGCCGTGAAGCCTGCAGGAAGGAGAGCCCCAGGCGGCGCCCCGCCCGAGCAGCAGCCCGGACCAGGCGAGGGGGTTGTTCGACGGGCTTTCCGAAGCGCTCGCTTGGGCGAACTCTAGCCAGAAGGAAGAGCAATCGGAGAGAACGAGGCGGCCCGCCAAAGGGAGGCCCCGGGTGCGGAACGCGGGCGCCCCCTAGGACCAGCTGCCCGCCGTGCCACCGTTTTGCCCGGGGCGGGCGGGGGTGGTGGAGGAGGGAGACCCTCCCGGACGGAAGGCGGCGACGGAAGCCGGGCAGAGAACGGCCACTCACTCCTTCCCACTACTGGCCGCGTCTGGCCTTCCTGCCCTTCACGTGTCACGTGTGACCAATCCACTCACCCTTAGTTTTCACTGCCTCTCAGCCATCTTCAGCCGTTTATACCTCTTTCCAGTTTTCACGACCGTCACTTTTACCCCCCTGAGGGGCTGCGTGTGGCCAGCGCCTTGCTTTTCTACAGAAACCGTGCCGTGTATAACGTTTCTTTCCTTCGGCTTTTACAGAACAGCCCCCCCCCCCCAGCCCTCTCTATAACGCCCCGAGGATCCCGTGGGGTGTACTTGTAAAGACGTTTAGGATTAGAACATCTTAACCCTGAATGCACATTTACCTACCTTCCCCCTCTTTTCACATCTTCTCCTTTATTTTTTACTCCCAGACTCTGAGATTTTAAAGAGATCTTTGTTTCTACGTTTTTATCTTCTCGATCACAGATGGCATCTCTTTGTCTCTTAGTCTGCGGACGCGGCTGTCCTTCAGTTGCTAAATGATAAACGTGCTGGGTCACTCGTGATAATGTTAGTCCTCTTCCTCCTCGGCTCCGTTTAGTTTTTGAAGGAAGGGGAGGAGATCGGAGAATGGGCAAGACTGACATGCAGGCTTTATTCTACCCCTTCTGCACGCTTGTGTTGAAAGGCCGATTTCTACTCTACGCTTGTGTCGCGGCATAAAAAAGCAAGATGAGTGCTAATCATAGCGGGATGTTTTGAAATATATTTTATTAAAAAAACCCAGCTAGGAGAGAAACAGAGCCCGTGTTTCTCTTTCCATAAATGCAATGCGTCTGACTAAACAACAGCAACAACACAACCCACCAAACCCTGTCTCAGTTCTGTAGATGCGAATAACGGTACAGCTGCACAGTGTACGCAAACGTAACGCGTATCTGTACGTCTAGATGCAGTTTTGTATTGCACCCAAACCCTCTCCGGAGTGGTTAATCTCTCATATGCAAACATGACTTTCGCTTTTGAGCATTTTGTCTTCCGAGTGATCCGGAAGCCCTTCATTTCTCTTTCAGTCTCCTTTTTCTATTCTTTTGGCAGCGACATTGTTTCTGATGTGTCAGCTTGTGACGGAGAGCGAGGAATTCCTTACCACTAGAAAACCACTCTTTTAAAAAAACAACAACCCCAAAACCAAAAATCTTTTCGCCAATTAAGGAAATAAAATAAGGAAGCGAAATTCAAAACAAAATAAAAAATCAACCGCAAACCAGCCAACCACCGAACCCCCCCCCCCCCCCCCCCCACACACACAGGTTTGTAAACTTCAGTGACAGCTCCTTGGGTTGTCCCTTTCGAAATTTTATCACCATTCCGCAAAGCAGAACAAGGGCCGCAGTCCGGCTTCCCAGCGGGATTTACCTGGGAGGAATCATGCGCATGATTACTGCCTGGTACATCAGGCTAAACAAGCCCAATCCAGCAGGCAAACAGACAAATAAATAAATAAATAAAAAAAAGAGAGAGATTTTTCTAAGCAAGCTAGAAAAGCTTTTTCTAAAGGCCTTCTTCCTGTTCTGTGGCGTGACCGTTGTTGGGGTAGACGTTTCCTCTTGTGAAAGAGCCGCGCCCATGAAGATCCAGAACTGGGGAAAAGCACGTTTGGGGGCTGACCCCTGGCCATGGTGCCTGGAGGATTCTGGGAATTCAGGTTCAAAACAGTGGTTTGCCCAGATTCCCAGGCAGAAGAAGCAATGTCTAGTCAAATTAACTCCTTGCCTTTTAGGGGCTTCAGGGAAGGGGAAATCCCGATCTCCTCACACATGGCTCCTCGCAAGGGTCTGGAAGCGGGGAGCGGGAGACCTAGAGTGGGGCGACAGGGGCAAAAAACCCGAAACGTGGTTCTCAAAATACAGTGAAGTTTAGGGAAAGTAAGGCTCCTTTTCCCCACGTTCCTCCACCCGTGCTCCAGGCAGGCTTCTCCAGGGAGTCACGCCGCGGGGCTACCGGAGGAGGAGCCGGGAGCGCGTTTTCCTTCTGGAGACACTTTTCGGAGCGCGATCCTGTGCGCCCCTACGCCCAGAGGGAAGCTCCATTGACCTCAATGGAAGGGACTGCAGGCAAGCAGGACACACAAATGCGAAAGGACATATTTACGGGGCGATACGCCCCACTGCGTTCAGAGCGGTGTAGACACCAGAGCAGACATACAAGTAGGAAGTGCCTGTGATCGGGGCGCAGGATCCACTCCCTTGTCCGGCTGGAAGCGCCTGGATTCGCGTTTCCTGTTACGATCGTTTGAGACGCAGCCGGCATGGCAGGGGTGGCGCCTTGCACGTATGAATGGGCCGCCCAGTCTCGAATCTAACACCACTGGACTGCACCTGGAACAGAACTGTCTTTTCTTTTGAACCATTTCCCCTCTTCCCTCCATCCCCAGCAACGGCCACCTTCCCCTCACTCTCCCACAGGAAGCCCACTTTCCCCTGTCCCTTCCCAAATCAGAATCACCCCACTGAAGCCACTGGCGGCAATGGGGGGCTGTAGTGGATGTACATTTTTGGAGCCCTGAAGCTTGAGTTGTTGGGGGGGGGGGGCTTTGCAACCAGCAATGAGTCTGAGTGACTTACCTTCTTCCATGAGGTTGTTCCAGGACAAATCACGATTTTATTAAAAAATGTGGTCTAAAGTCACTTCCTGGCCCTATTCGAATTAGGGGCCCTGAGCCTTAAGCTTTATTAGTTTCATAGTAGATTCACCCCTGATGGGAAGATTAGTGGGTGACTACTAGATGTGATAACTGAAGCAGTTAGAGATTTTGTATACTTTGGTTCAATCATCAACCCAAATGGAGACTACAGCCAAGAAATCAGAAGAAGACTGAGACTCAGAAGGGTGACAGTGAAGAAATTAGAAAAGATCACCACATGTAAGGGTGCATAACTGGGGACCAAGATCATCCGCACACTTGTATTTCTGGTCAATATTTATGGGTGTGAAAGCTGGGTACTTAAGAAAGCTGACAGGAAAAAAGTTGATTCGTTTCAAATGTGGTGCTGGAGGCGAGCTTTGTGGATACTCTTGAGTGGCCAGAAAGACAAACAAGTGGGTCCTAGATCAAATTAAACCTGAACTATCTTTGGAGGCAAAAGTACATCATGAGAAGACAGGATTCTCTGAAAAAGATAATAATACTGGGAAAGACCAAATATGCGATGGATTGATTCCCTAAAGGAAGCCACAGGCTTGAGTTTGCAAGAGCTGAGGAGGGCGGGCTGCTGAGGACAGGACCTTTAGGGGGAAGCTCATTCACAGAGTTGCCAGAAGTCGCAGGCGACTTCATGGCACATAAGAACAACTAGGTGGTCAGGGACCCAAAAACTATTTTTAAGGTGTGGGGAGCGAAGACTGAAGGTTAGTAAGCAACTTTTGGTGAAACTTGCAGGATGCATTTCAACAGAGGGAAGCACCAGGGCACCCAGACTTCCCCTGCCATTTTGTAAGGTAAAGGGAAAGGTTCCCCTTGACATTTACTCCAGTCGTGTCCGACTCTAGGGCGCGGTGCTCATCCCCGTTTCCAAGCCGTAGAGCCAGCGTTTGTCCATAGACAGTTTCCCTGGTCACGTGGCCAGCGCGACTAGACACGGAAGGCCGTTACCTTCCCACTGAGGTGGTACCTATTTATCTACTCGCATTTTTACATGCTTTCGAACTGCTAGGTTGGCAGGAGCTGGGGCAAGTGGCGGGAGCTCACTCCGTCGCGTGGATTCGATCTTACGGCTGCTGGTCTTCGCCATTTTGTAGCCGCCCCCATAATAGTGTTTAGAAAGACTTCCAAGACAAACCCCGTCTCTCTTCAGAAGCAAATCCCTTCTCATTGTTTCCCAGTGGGACTTCTTCCGAGTAAGTGAGGAACGACTGATGGTAGATTCACTTTTTCTAAGCCTCCCCCACCCCAACACACATCTGGATGGATTCAACTACTACAGCATTCTTAATATTTTATATTTTTTGCAGGATTTCTGGTTGCATAGATTTTAGTATACATTTGACTCAAATACCTAGGAGTATTGGCCCAACTTTTCTTGATCTTTGGGAGGTTTGAGTCTCCCAGTTCCAGGATCCGTTACTTTTCCGACGAGGAACATCTCCGCCTTCGCTCTGAAAGCGCCACAGACCCTTTTTCGCCAGGCCCGAGCTCCCCCCCCCCCCCGGCAGCTGCGACGCTTCTCTCGCTTGCTCGGCGGCCGAGTCGGATTTCCTGAAGAGAAGTCTTTTAAAAATAGCTCTCCCTTCCGGGCGAGTTTCCAAACGGGGTCTTTCAAGGCCCTGAGGTCTGGGAACGCGACGGATCACGCCGGGCTGCGGCGGAAGCCCTTCCTTGCCCTCCCTCCCAGCCGGCTTCAGCCTCGCCCAGGGAGATCCCCGCGGCGGCGCTTCCTGAGCTCCGGCGCTCCCGGGAGTTTCCAGACGCCACGTGGCCGGTGCCGGTCCTTTCGTCCCATTTCCGCTCCTTCTTTCCACCTCCAGCAACGGCCTCCATCGCCTCGGGAGCTATTTTGCTCCGGGGACGAACCGAGTCTCCCTTCTCCGACGCCGAAGAGCAAGAAGCGCATGGGACAAGAAAATCGGTTGATGCGTTGGGAAATAACCGTTTATTTTCTTGTAAACTCGTTTGGCAAACGTCCCTTCTAACGCCGTTCTCCGGGAGGCATCCTTTAGAAAGGGTTTTTTTTGGGGGGGGGCTAGAGGGGACTTTGGACAAGGGCCTCAGGCATCATAGTGGATGCCCTTGGGCAGCAAGACTGTCACCATCTTTGCCAAAAGCCGGGGTAACTATTTCAACCACAAGACAAAATTGCGAAATTTATTATTGCGGCAGTCCACCTTTATCGGGCCAACCCAAAGGGCTCAAAACTCTGTGAAGGTGTTGAGCTCCCAGGTGTCTTCAACTGGCAAGAGGTTATAAAACCTAGGCTGGAGGAGGGAGCGGAGGCCTGATGCCAAAGCCATGTAGGTCTTCAGAGGTAACGTTGAAGACAAGTTTGCAGACTCTTGAACTAGGCTTGTCAGGTGACAGGTTTCATCCTGGGTGGTCTCTTAAGTTTGCTGGGAATCAGAAGGGCAAAGAAAAGTCTCCCTTCTCTAAAAGGATTCTCCATTTAAAAGATATACAGCAATTCTACCCTTGAGAAAAGTAAGTGGAAATGAACACAAAACATGCTTAACCACAAGTGGAGATCAATTCATAATGACAAAACATGGGGCTGTTCCAGAAAAGGCAAAGGTTCCAACCCCTTTCTTCTGATAGGTCAGGAAGGTGTGGGGAGCTTATGAGGATCTGGGTCCAAACTACGCTTTCAAAAACCACATCTGTATCTTCCCTTTATCCGTCTGCTAATGAAAAGCTTCTGATTGGGCAGATCTGACATGGAAAAGGACTCCATAGGAAGCACCCGAGGGCTAAAGTCTCCCATCAGCACAAAATAAATCATGCCACGCAGATGGACAAACTGTTGGTCCTGAGTGGTTCAGGGCTTTGTAGGGTAATACTGACACCTTGAATTGGTCCCAGTGGTTCACTGGCAGCCAAAGCAGAGAACAAAGGTCATGTGCTTAGCCAGTGGTGGTCAGGTTGCCACCCATGCAATAATTTGCAACCTCTGGATAATTTTCAAAAGAAGCATCATATAGAATGCATTGCCATAGTCCATTTCAGAAGCATGGACTACTGTAACCAGATCATTTCAGTGCAAGACAGAGATAAGCAGCGAGGTGGCCAAGTTTGGAGATGACACAAAACTTTTCAGAGTGGTGAAGACCAGAAGGGATTGTGAAGAGCTCCAAAAGGATCTCTCCAAACTGGGAGAATGGGCAGCAAAATGGCAAATGCGTTTCAAGATAAGAAAATGTAAAGTAATGCACACTGGGGCAAAAAATCAAAACTTTATTTATCAGCTAATAGGTTCTGAGCTGTCCGTGATGGATCAGGAAAGAGATTTTGGTGTGCTGGTGGACAGCTCGATGAAAGTGTGAAGCCAGTGTGCAGCGGCACAATTCTATGCTACGTATCATTAAAAAGGGGATTGAAAATAAAACAGCCAACATTATAATGCCATTGTACAAAACAATGGTAACGCCGCACCCGGAGTATTGTGTACAGTCGTGGACGCCGCACCTCAAAAAAGACATAGTGGAACTGGAAAAGGTGCAGAAGAGAGTGACTAAAATGATGACTGGACTGGGGCACCTCCCTGATGAGGAAAGGCTACAGCATTTGGGGCTCTTTAGTCTAGAGAAAAGGCACCTGAGGGGGGACATGATTGAGACGTATACAATTATGCAGGGGATGGATGAAGTGGATAGAAGGAAGCTCTTTTCCCTCTCACGCAATACTAGAACCAGGGGACATCCACTCAAATTGAGTGTTGGGAGAGTGAGAACAGACAAAGAAAATATTTCTTTACCCAGCGTGTTGTTAGTCTGTGGAACTCCTTGCCACAGGATGTGGTGATGGCATCTGGCCTAGATGCCTTTAAAAGGGGATTGGACAGATTTCTAGAGGAAAAGTCCATTGCAGGATACAAGCCATGATGGGGATGTATAATCTCCAGGCTTCAAAGGAAGGTAACTCAAAATGCCAGATGGAGGGTGGTGGTATCAGGAGACAGGTATCTAGTTGTCTTGTGTGCTCCCAGAGGCATCTGGTGGGGCCACTGTGAGATACAGGAAGCTGGACTAGATGGACCCTTGGCCTGACCCAGCTGGGCTCTTCTTATAGTCTTGTGTTCTAAGAAGGACTACAGTTGGCTTGTGGCTAGAGTGTTGGATGTGCACCTTGAAGACCTGGGTTCAGATCCCCACTTGACTATTAACTTCACTGAGCAACTTTGGGTAGTATTCATACTCTCGGTGAGCTCATCTTGTTCTGAAGATGAATGAGGGAGGAGGGGATTCATGTATGCTGTCTGGAGTTCAGTGGAGGAAAGCTGGTGTATAAATGCAATGAATAAAATAAGTAGGGAAAAACATCTTAGCTGGCCACAAGTGCTTCTTACAATTGAAGCCTCTTGACCTCCTAGTGATAGCTTTGGATCAAGGATTTTTCCCATACTAGGCACAGTATGGGAGGATGCTACAGAACTGAAACTGGATGATTAGCCTAATTCCTCTCTCTGGGACCTACTGATCCACAGAGTCTTTGTCTTGTCAGGATGTAAACTTAATTTATTACTTCCCATTCAGTACACTACAGATACTGTCCCTGCACTTGCAGAGCATAGCTGCAACAGAGAAGTAAAACTGGGTATCATTTGTACACTGGTAACACTGTGCTCTAAATCCCCTGATGCCATGTCCTAGTGGTTTTATAGCAGAGATGACAAGATGGAACCTTGAAGAAACCCGCAGTCTAATTCTGAGCAGAAGGCATTCTATAATACTCTCTGTTCAAGATCCTGAAGGTAGGAGTGGAATCTTGACAATATGTGCCTCTTATTCCCAGTCCTCTGAGACTGGGAGCCCTCTCAAAGTCAATGGTATGGAAAAGCACAAAGAGGCAAGGCAAAGCAGCAAAGCAGCATGGCCTACTGTGGGTGTGGCCTTGTTTGAGAGGCTACAAAAATGGATGGGGGCCATGTGCTCCCCACTTCTGCTCTGGAAAAATGCTTCAAGGGATGGAAGAATCTTATTCTAGATCTTCTCTCTCTCTCTCTCTCTCTCTCTCTCTCTCTCTCTCTCTCTCTCTCTCTCACACACACACACACACACACACACACACACACACACACACATATACATATAATGTTTCTTCTTTCTGGCCAAATACAGTTGAGTGTTCGTCCAACTCATCTCTAAGTGCACTTGTTTCTATTGAAATCGATGCCCTTCAATGCAACTTACTCTCTCTTGGAGTTTGGTTTTACAGTTCAATATTGATTTCAATGAGAGAGAAGTGAATAAACCTCCAAGTGCAGAACTGCTTTTTAAAATATTTAATACTGGACAACGATTATAAATAGGAATGATGACATTTTAAAAAGTAGCAATGTAGGTTACACATTTGAAGTGGACAAAACTATTCACATATTCCTCTCACTAATAGCCACCACCATCTTATAAGGTAGGCCAACATAGCACTTCTTTTTTAATGGTAAAATAAGAGTTGCTTAGTGTTGGCAGAAATTAAGTTCAAACAGAAACAAAGATAAAGGAAAGACAGGTGTTAGTGCCCTTGGTGGAACTGCAAGCAGAAGTGTGTGCATGTGTACGCAGTGCTAACCTAAAATAGCCCAGTTAACCTAAAATAACCATCTCCACTAGGATAGGGTGCCAGGAGATTTGGAACACAGTGTTATCAGTGTGCAAGTAACACCCAGCAATACTTCTATGTGCCAGTTGTGCTCTGCAAGTGCTGGGGCAGTACCTGGAATCAGTGGTGGACTGGATGGGAGCCTATAAATTGAAGTTATATCCTCACAAAACAAGGTTTACTGGAACTTTGAACAGGAGTGTTGATAGGAGTTGAGGCTATGCTGCAGTATTTCATTACAGATTTTGTTAGAGATTCACTAGTTATCCACTTGTTTCAGAGGACTGTAAGCAAAAAATGATTGCCTGAAATACAACTTCTTTATTCCAAATCACTTAATGCCCTTATTCCTCTTCTGATCAAAAGCCTATCTGATGGATTAAGCACAAACACCACACTTGGAAATTTCTAAAACATTGCAAACTATACGTAAATTGTACTGCAATCAAAATGAAATGATCAAAATGGTCTTGTTCTGATTTCATTCCAGATAGTCATTCTTAATGTATCTGACTATGCACTGGGTAAAACTGAGTTTTGAAAAACAACTAAAGATTAATGCTGACTTTGGTGGATACCCCCCAGTAATCACAGACACCAGACAGAGCATGTTTCCTAACCTGTTGGGGTAATTTCCCCCCTCACAAATAGTTCCAAATCTCATTTGAGTATATGGGTTGTTCTCCAGTTTCTTTGGGTCACACAGACTCTGGGCCTTACTGATTTCTTTGAAGCACCTGTAATGAAGATGAAGAACAAGTAGGATGTGCAATCCAAAGTTGCAGCATGGAGTGTGTCTGTTCAGGATACTAACCACTCCATTCCATTCTGCGTCCACACCAAACATCCTATTCCTACCCCTCTCCAAATTCTATGGGCAGTGAACACAATCAATGCTCATTAATTGGTTTTGACCCTCCTGTCCTTAAAAACTTCCCATATTTCTTTGAGGTTCTCCCAAGCCTTTTGAGACCTCTTTCTTGTGCATGGGTGGTGCTATTTTGGCCTTCCTAAGCAAGTGCACTCAGCACCTGAATGTCAGAAATACACAATGATTGTCTTCAGTTTCCCTTCAGTATTCTATAAACACTCAGCCAAATCTCCACATTAAAGGCCTGATCATTTATCCATTCCTGATAATAGTCTCAGCCTTCCTAGGATATGAGCATCTTGAAAGTTGTAGAGGATCACAACTGCTCACCAGAATTGGGATCCAGCTATCTTCATGGACAAAATTAGGGTGGGGAATTTTCTGGGCAAATCCCATCTGGTCTCCAACATAGGGGACCTGTGGGACTGTTCTGATAATGACAATGTCTTGTTAATGGTGAAGTCCACAGTTCTGAAGCAAAGTTTCATGGCGCAGGCCTTTGAATGGAAAGGTTGCTATGAACCAATCTATAATTAGTATGTGTCAGTTTTGTATTTTGTTATGCACCATCAAGACACTTCCAATTTATGGTGACCCCATGAATGAGCAATCTCCAAAACTTCCTGTCCTCAACAGCCCTATTCAGCTGTTGTAAACTCAAGCCTGTGGCTTTCTTTAGAGAGTTGATCCATCTCTTATTTGGTCTTCCTCTTTTCCCATTGCCTTCCACCTCTCCTAGCTTTACCACCTTTTCCAGAGAATCCTGCTTTCTCATGATGTATCCAAAGTAGGACAGCCTTTTAAAAAAAATGTACTTGCAGCAATTTAAGACAAAAGAAGACAGGAGGAAGTGAAGGCCAAATTGCCTCAGCTTTCTCCTCCATCCAGCTTGAAGAACAGCAAATGTGCTCCAGAGTTCTTTTCTAACTTTGCAGCCATCCCTACTTGAAACCTCCATGAGAGATGCTTAGAGATGAAAGGAAGATGAAAAGGAGCCACAGTCTTGCTCTTTGGCCAATAAAACAATTCATTTGTAAGCCTTCAGCGAACTGTCTATTCTAGTACCAGAATTTCCACTGAAAGGAGGGTTCTGCTCATCTGGTATGTTTCAACCTAAATATCTGAGCCTGTTCATGCATATATACATGAGATGCTCTCCCTCCTTCTGTGTTAACTAAGCGTCAACAGGTTAAGAAATACAGCATGCAAGCTTTGGCAAGGAGAAAAAAAAAGCACCCCACAGTATATATAGATTTACCAACAACTACCGTCTTGGGCATCAACAGGCTATAATTAGAATTTAATAATATGAGTAGAGGAATGATCTGCATGCTGCTTGAAAAATTGGACCCTTTTTAAAGCACTTCTGAATGTTCTGCTTTCCAGATTGGACTCCTACTTGCTCAACACAATGCCTGTCCAACTGATACAAATGTGATACAAATAAGAACAATGAGATCAGCAATCATCTAGCTTTAAACACCATAAATAAAGAGACTAATTAGCACACCTTTGGCCCAAATGGGATCTGCACAACTAGTTAGCCTGGGATGGGGGAAGAAACACCACCACCAAAAAACAAAACAAACAAAAGAAAGCAAAAGGAAAAACAAAACAAAAAAACACTTTCCTACCTTTCAGAAAAGGTCTGATTGTCTTCTAAAACAGTGTGATAAGGTTTTTTAATCATAAACAATGGATTCAGTCTAATCATTTTTTCATAATATATCCATTTAAGCTAAGAATGGCAGTGATATTCCACAAGCAATGTATAGTGGTGGTAAGGAGTCTAGGATGATGAGGAAGGTTTCCCCAATTAATTATTCAGCTCTGGGTGAATCACTGCCCCATGCCTGCTCCGCAATTTACTTCAGTGTATACATTAATTATTCCAGCAAGAATTAAATTCCATAACTCATGGTAATTTGATAATATCAAATTACAAAATTATAATTGAATAATTTAATGACACAATTTGGTCTTATCTTCTTCTCTAACTAGATAGATGATGAAAGGTACACATTCTGTGTGTGACACTGCTAATTGCTGAAATATTAGCTAAACCCATTATATGCAGAAAGGCTTTCTTTTGCAACTCCAAGATGCCCACATCTTGCATACAATGTGACAAAGATATACCCTGAAATCGCCAAAAAAAGCCTTTACTTGGAGGCAATCTGCAACTGCCAATCAGGGCCTAGCTCAACAGGATATCGGCCAACATGTGTTGGGGGCAGCACCCACATACATGTCTGTGTGTGTCCATGTCTGTGTGTACATTGAACAATATATTGGTTGGACCAGGAGCACTGTTCAGAAAGTCACGACATTTCTACATATTTTCTGTATGTGTGTGTGTTGCAGTGGATGGATATGTTGTGATTATACTTGTTGGCTCCACACACACTCCCAGCTTCTGTGCAGTGCAAACCATACATCCAAATATGTCTGCATTGCCTGTGCCTGCTGGTCTCCCTTTGTCTGGCGTAAAAATACCCTGATGTTAAGAAATCTTCTTTGTCTTTGAGTGGCTGGCGAAGTGTCAAGACCAGACTATTGTTGTTGTTTAGTCGTTAAGTCGTGTCCGACTCTTCGTGACCCCATGGACCAGAGCACGCCAGGCCCTCCTGTCTTCCACTGCCTCTCGGAGTTTGGTCAAATTCATGTTGGTAGCTTCGATGACACTGTTCAACCATCTCGTCCTCTGTCGTCCCCTTCTCCTCTTGCCTTCACACTTTCCCAACATCAGGGTCTTTTCCAGGGAGTCTTCTCTTCTCATGAGATGGCCAAAGTATTGGAGCCTCAGCTTCAGGATCTGTCCTTCCAGTGAGCACTCAGGGTTGATTTCCTTCAAAATGGATAGGTTTGTTCTCTCTGCAGTCCAGGGGACTCTCAAGAGTCTCCTCCAGCACCACAATTCAAAAGCATCAATTCTTCAGTGGTCAGCCTTCTTTATGGTCCAGCTCTCACTTCCATACATCACTACTGGAAAAACCATAGCTTTGACTATGCGGACCTTTGTCGGCAAGGTGATGTCTCTGCTTTTTAAGATGCTGTCTAGGTTTGTCATCGCTTTCCTCCCAAGAAGCAGGTGTCTTTTAATTTCGTGGCTGCTGTCACCATCTGCAGTGATCATGGATCCCAAGAAAGTAAAATATGTCACTGCCTCCATATTTTCCCCTTCTATTTGCCAGGAGGTGATGGGACCAGTGGCCATGATCTTAGTTTTTTTGATGTTGAGCTTCAGACCATTTTTGGCGCTCTCCTCTTTCACCCTCATTAAGAGGTTCTTTAATTCCTCCTCACTTTCTGCCATCAGAGTGGTATCATCTGCATATCTGAGGTTGTTGATATTTCTTCCGGCAATCTTAATTCTGGCTTGGGATTCCTCCAGTCCTGCCTTTCCCATGATGTATTCTGCATATAAGTTAAATAAGCAGGGAGACAATATACAGCCTTGTCGTACTCCTTTCCCAATTTTGAACCAATTAGTTGTTCCATATCCAGTTCTAACTGTTGCTTCCTGTCCCACATAGAGATTTCTCAGGAGATAGATAAGGTGGTCAGGCACTCCCATTTCTTTAAGAACTTGCCATAGTTCGTTGTGGTCGACACAGTCAAAGGCTTTTGCGTAGTCAATGAAGCAGAAGTAGATGTTTTTCTGGAACTCTCTGGCTTTCTCCATAATCCAGCGCATGTTAGCAATTTGGTCTCTAGACTATACCACACTGCAAAGCTCTGGGTGCCCAACTCCTCTGCAAGCTTCACTTAAGGAAGGTGAGTTAAGTATGTTTTAGTCTGCTAATTCTAGGTTTCACTGTCCTTTAAAGTATATGTTGATGCTTGATTTTCTCTCTTTATAAATATATTGAGCTGGAAACTAGAGTTTAGTTAGCTCTTCTGCCTGTAGGTGAGATCTATCTGTTTGCTGGAGGAGCTTGCAAAGTTTAAAGGAAAGGGAGTTTAAAGGAAAGGGGGCTTGTACTGGTCCAGAAGTGTAGGAACCCCGAATCCCATATAATGCCCAACTAATGCCAATTGTGTTGTTGTGGTGGGCCTGCTTCTGGAATATAGACATCCTGCCCCATAAGTCTGAAGATGCAGAATCCCATATGTCAGTGGTTCCCAACCTTGGGTCCCTAGATGTTCATTGACTAAAACTCCCAGGAGCCTTAACCACTAGCTGTGCTGAGCAGGATTTCTGGAAGTTGTGGTCCAAGAACATCAGGGGACCCAAGGTTGGGAAGCACTGCCACATGTCACAGGTTCATAGAGTTGGTTCGTGACTGGTGTTGAAGTTCCTTAGGAGGTTCATTATAGGAAACATCAGTAGCCATGTAAAGACCCCGTTGCCCTCTGTAGTCCAGGTGTTCTTGACCATCACGATTCATACAAAGTGGATCTACACTGTGGAGCTAGTAGGCTCCCAGGTCTCTGTGGACACTCAAACCCTAATGTTCCTTATAAGCCATGATGCTTGTGGCCAGCCTGAGTGGGTGTCTAACAGCTGACATTTGTTTGTGTATACACTAAATGTTTGAATGAAATTCTGTTTGTGCATTTAGAAACTTTTTAGCCAACCTTTCATTAAAGTATTTGCTTGTCTGTCTTTTTTACACTTAGTTTGTTTTTTGATTTGGTGCAAGTCTTTCCAAACATAGATCATAGAATCATAGAAAAGTGAAGTTGGAAGGGGCCTACAAGGCCATCAAGTCCAACCCCCTGCTCAATGCAGGAATACAATCAAAGCATATCTGCCAGGTGACTATTCAAGTTTTTCTTGAATGCCTCCAGTGTTGGAGCACTCACCAACTCCCGAGGTAACTGGTTCCACTGTCGTACTGCTCTAACAGTTAGGAAGTTTTCCTGATATTCAACCGAAATCTGGCTTCCTTTAACTTGAGCCCATTGTTGCGTGTCCTGCACTCTGGGATGATCAAGAACAGATCTTGTCCCTCCTCTGTATGACAGCCTTTCAAATATTTGAAAGTGCTATCATATCACCCCTCAGTCTTCTTTTCTTAAGGCTAAACATGCCCAATTTTTTCAGCCTTTTCTCATAAGGCTTGGTTTCCAGCCCCCTGATCATCCTTGTCACTCTCCTCTGAACTTGTTCCAATTTGTTAGCATCCTTCTTGAAGTGTAGTGTCCAGAACTGGACACAATACTCAAGGTGAGGTCTAACCAGTGCTGAATAGAGGGGGGCTAGCACCTTGCGGGATTTGGAAACTATACTTCTATTAATGCAGCCTAAAATAGCATTTGCCTTTTTTTGTAGCCACATCACACTGTTGGCTCATATATAACTTGTGATCTACGACAACTCCAAGATCGTTCTCGCTCATAGTTTTGCTGAGCCAGATATCCTCCATCTTGTAACTGTGCAATTGGTTTCTTTTTCCGAGGTGCAGTACTTTGCACTTATCCCTGTTGAATTTCATTCTGTTGCTTTCAGCCCAGTGCTCCATCCTATCAAGGTAATTTTGAATTTTGTTTCTGTCTTCTAGGATATTGGCTATTCTGCCCAATTTGGTATCATCTGCAAATTTGACAAGCATTCCCTGCACTCCCTCATCCATGTCATTAATAAAAAAATATTGAAGAGCACCGGGCCCAGGACTGATCAGTTTTGTTCTGTTCTGAAAAAAAAAAAAAAAAAAAAGGCTGGATACGAAGCATGTGGGGAGCAAGAGGAACCAAAGGATCTACCAAGGCCTTGTTGCAGGAGAATCCTGGATGGTGTGTTTTCGCCAAATAGCCAAAGAAGGTCTGAATTTTATAATGTTTGGAAGTTTCTTTTCTACCTCAGGTCCTACATGTCCTTTGAATAATTTTGGGGAGTAAAGGCTAGGTGTCATTATATAAACACCTTTGCTGTAAACATCACCCACCACTCTTGGTTCAGTTTTTTCAGCAGAGATGCAGCTGCGAATGAAGGGGATCGGACCCTCCTGTGCCCTCCCCACCCCATCCTTTTATGTCCCCACTCTCCATGATCTCACCTTCAGCATGTTAAAGGTAAGGAAAATGCATTGCAGTATTTTTGAACAATTCAGATTTGGAAACGGGCCTGGCAGTGTCAGTACAATGGTGTGCTCATCAGAAGGAGTAATAGTGGGCAATCTCTTTCATGAAGCAATACAGCTTCACAGTGGAAGTGGAGTGAGTGGAGACTGAGCAACTGTAAAAAGCAGCCAAGAATTTTTCTACAGATATTTGCTTCACATTTTGAATGCCCTTGAGCTGAGGAAGTGAAACCTCTGAAAATGAGGGATTGTAATTTCCCCCCAAAACTTGTCTGAACAAATTTTGTGTTCCTTGAGTGCCCCCTTGTGGCTTAGAGGCAGTTTTTGGTTCTAATGACAGAATCTCCGTAGAGAAAGCCGCCATGGAACAAAGTCAGGTTATCAGATCCCTACAAGTTATGTTATTTTATTTTATTTTAAATATTTTTGCCCCACCTTTCTCCTAAAAAAAAGAACCCAAGGTGGCTTGCATCGTTAAAAACAGATGATTAAAAGCTAAAACAGTAAATTATTCAAATATTAAAGAAGAATTGATAACATTGTATTAAAAATGCTAGGTAAAAGCATTTTAAAAAGAGAGATTTGGTAACAAAATATAAGCCATCTGTTTATTGTCTCACTAAGGAAGCTGAAGAGAAAGGTCTTTGCCTGCTTGTGGAAGAGCTGCAAATATGGGGTCAGTCTGGTGTCCTTGGGTGGGGGACTTCCAGAGTCTGGGAGAGTGGCAGAGAAGGCCCTCTCCCATGTCCCCATCAAACACACCCGTGAGCATGGTGGGACTGAGAGAAAGGCCTCACTGAAGACTAATTGAAGAAGGCAAATGTACAGAGTATGAAACAGTTCTATCTTCTGAGCTGGTTAAACGCAGTGGCCACTGTTCTGCATTTTCCGAGGATGGGGCAAGGAATTTTGATAGGATCTATACAGTGGGAAAAAAGCAACATCCTGGATAGTACTTCATGCATTTGATGGAATGGGCAATAGCACACAAAAGTTTATGCTACAATAAATCTGCTATGTATCACAGGTGCCACACAGGACTTTTCACTAGGTTTATTCAAGCAGACTTACATGGTTCCTCTTTTGAACATTTTGCTCATTGTATAATTGGAGTTAGTTCCACTCTTTTGGGCATCTGCCCTGTTCTGAAGTGTACTTAGCATAATGGACAATCTATCTTTGGTTTAAATCTATGTATTATTCATTGATCACCCATTGGATTTATGCATAATAGATTACAAGGCATGATCAGCTGAATCAAAATAGGGACAGAAACAGATCTAAAACACATCTTCTTCTGGGATGGTTAATCAATTGTCTCATTTAATTTCCTCTTGTTTTTCTTACACAACCCAATGCTGAGACAGCCTGAGTACAAATGATAACGTGGCAACAATCAACCACAGATTGGCTGAGGTTGTTGCTAATTGGTTTGCACAGTTTGTGGTATGCTTCAATAGAGCTGTCATTCCCAAATTATTAAACAAAATAATGATGGTGCAGGCAGGTAAATAAAATAGCTGACTAATGGAATGTCCTGCTGAGCTAATAGCCTTTGTCCATGTAAACATAGAAAGTAAGTCTTTATGTATTGCAGCAAAGAAACACTTTAGAACAACTGCAAACAAGGTTGATTTTCTTCCCGGGAGGGCAACTGTTGCACAATCTATGTAATTCTAGATCAATATGAAGCTACCTGGGCATCAAAGTCTATAGTTTCTTGATTCTTGACTAGGAGGAGGAAGCGAACTAGGGGATCTATTGCAGAACTGTATGTTTGCTATGAATGTAGAAGGCTGCTGTGCCCAGCTGTGAATTCTGGGGTCATGAAGCAATGCAAAGTCTTGGGCAGAATGTTTTGTGGGAAATAGCACTACTGGGTAGGGTAGAACCTCTAACCTCTATAGATAGGTGGTTGTTGTTAGGTGGCTTCAAGTCTGAATCAACTTATAGTGACCCTACCAGAGCTTTCAAGGTAAGTGAGATGTTTAAGGAGTGATTTTCCAATTTCCACACTCCCAGTTAGTATCAATGGACTTGA
Source organism: Intellagama lesueurii (assembly GCA_037013535.1). Classification (NCBI taxonomy): domain Eukaryota; kingdom Metazoa; phylum Chordata; class Lepidosauria; order Squamata; family Agamidae; genus Intellagama; species Intellagama lesueurii. The sequence continues at coordinate 202,487,203 of JBAJHW010000003.1, read as the reverse complement.
ACTCAGGTCTTCTGAGTCCTAATCCATTGCTTTATCCACCATCCACCACACCACACTAAGTATCCTATAAATAGGGTAGGGAGCAATTCGGATGATGGATGGTTCCCAGAGTCTGACGGATCCAAGTAGATAAAATAGAATTGCACTTTCATGAGATGGGGGTGGCTTCACTGGCTGTCTAGCTACTCCCAAGTAATGCACTGACAGACAGGAAAAATCTTCTCCCTTTAAGCAAGTGTGTGTGTGTGTGTGTGTGGGGGGGTTATGACTGAATTTAGGTGGTGCCAGGAAAAAAAAGAAGAGGTGGATAGACATATGATGGGTATCCAGAAACCTGGAAGTTCTGGAAGGCTAGCATTGTGCACAATCACCTGTGATATTCATGATAAACTTCTGGACTCCTGGGCAAACATCTCTTACAGAGCCATGACTTTATGATGGTTTTTATCATGACTGTAGGGTAGGTTTCAGAGGTGATGCTTTCCTCCTTGGCCATTGGGCAACTGTTCCATAATTTCATCCTGCTTAACATCAACTTGACTCCAGTGATTGTTTGGTGGTTTAGAGTACATTGATTTGCTGATCAGGCCCAGTTCTGTTTCTTCTTCCTATCTGGGTCCAGAGAAGCTACGCAGGCCACTGTACTTCAAGCACACCACATTTCATCACCATTCTATGGTGTCAGCAGATGCAATATAGAAAGATCTTAAGGACCTTCAGATGAAGTCCTAGTGAATAAATTTTTGACATAGGGATTGAATTCCAATTTAGAATGGTTTTTAAGGGCTGCATTCCAGCAATTGGTGGAGTTGCAGATGTTAGGTTGGCCAAAAGACAGAGCAGGCACAACCCAAATAATGAGGCCAGGGCTTGCTGAAATTCTTTGCAATTTAGACATTTTCTCACTAAGCATACAAAAGAGAACTCATCTAGGAATGTCTACTAGACATGGGGACGAATTTTAAAAAGGATCGCAATATTCGTAAAAAAAATCGCTGGTTCGTTAAATATTCGTCCTTCATATTCATCAGTTCCAGAGACCCCAATGAATATGAAGGGACGAATATTGCCCCATTTTTATTCGTCCCCCATAGGAATTGAGGGAAGGCTAGCCTTCCCTCTCTTCCTATGGCCTTCCCATTCTGCCTATGGGCCTGCCGATCAGCTGATCGGTGGGCTGATAGGCAGCCAGCCAGCCCCAAAGCCACCCACCCCCACAGCCTATCCTCTGCCCCCTTCCTCTCCCTACATTAGCCGCTGCCACCATCCGGCGCCCCGCTGCGGTAGCCTCCGTCGCCACGGCCTGCAGTAAGGGACATTGGCTGCCTTTTGCAAAGAAGGCAGCTGCAGCTTCATTTAGGGTAGGGAAGCTGCAGCTGCCATCTTTGCAAAGGGCAGCCTGGATTCCCTTAGCCTGCAAATAAATTCGTGCTTTGTTGGTTCATGGGGCGGAGCTTCGTGGTTCGTCAGCTTTGATGGATCATGAAGCAGGATGAATCACCAAAATGTCTACTCAAGAGTATGTCTCAGTGCAACAGCTTTTCATACTTCAAAAGATAGATCAGTGCAACAGCTTCCTTACATACAATGCTCATCTCAGAGTCTGGTTACATTATTCATATTCCTTGAAATATATGACAGTGTTCTTGGATTTGATTTAAAGTCATGTGATATTCACATAGTGTTTGAATTGCTATTTGCATTCCCTTGGGGTAATTTTTAATGAAACCATTGGGTTTTTTTTTTAGAGAAAATCTATGTCAAGTGAAATGAGTACATGGCTTGTACTGTATCTGTCTTCAGCCAAGCCAGCCTTTCCTGCTCTGTGCGTTTCCCCTTACTTTTGTAAGTGTTCACCCATCAGCCTCGCCCTAAGACTAACACTCTCCCAGCCGTCAGCAGGTGTCTCTCTGACCCACACATACATGTTCCCTTCCCCTCTCATCTGCCAGAGAAGAAGCAGCCCACTAGACCCAACCTCTTCAGGTCTTTTACATATAGACTCCTGCTAGCCAATCAGCTCAGTCACTGTTCCTCATGTGCACCTCTCGCCAAGGGTTGCTGTGGTGACAGACTACACCAGAGGCTGATTCACAACAGTTCTGTTGGGGAGGGTGGGGGAGGCTGCATTAATTCGCCACCATGCCACACAAGGTGCTGCAGCAGCTAAAGTCAGAACCAACATGTGCATAACAAAGGTGCAGATGTAGTGAAATGTCCCAGGCATGTGCTCCAGGTAAATGAGTGTTGAGCTTGGCAAGAGGTACAAAAGTGGCTTGTTTATGGGGAGGCAAAGCAACAAAGAGGCCAGAGAGGGGGGTCTCATTTGCCAAAATGGAAATGGGGAGAGAAGAATAACCATGTCATGGATTGCTAGATTGTTACATGGATTGGATCCCTCCCCCCTCTTTTGAGGTTGTTGTCCTTATTGCATGTGTAGTAGCCACAACAGCAGTAGCTTCCTTGTGTCCTTTGTGTGTACTGTAATCAATCAATAAAGTGTATCCCAGCTCTTGCAGCACCTCCCTTTCTCACCTTCTTTTGCACAGACTGACAGATTATATACAGGAAGATTTTCTTTTAAGAAAAGCATAAATATGAATCAGATTTTATTCCAAAGGGAAGGCAAGGAAGCCCCACCTGGGACAGCAATTCCTGCCTCTTGAGAAGGGAGGAAGGAGATAATCGGCTGAAAATTCCCCTCTTGGGCGAGAAGGTTGTGGAGTACTTTGTGTTCACTTATGGGGAATAAGTTTAAATGAATCAACTGTGTTAAAATAAATGGCCCTCTGGTGGAGGAGTAAAAAAAACTCACTGCTGCTCCAAAAACCACAATTCCCCGTCAAATTAATCTGCACTTACACGTGTGTCATGCATTCACCCTTTTTTTACAGTGATTTAAAACACATTAAAGCCTATTTAAATAGAGGTTTTTTTAAGTAATGTAACTGCACTCTCAGTTTTATCTCTTATCTGATCATGGAACAGTGGAAGAAGTTTGTGGGGTAGAGAATCCCCCTCTCTGATTGAAGCCTTTGTGAAATAATGTCCAATAACTCTCCCTGATTTTTTTTTTTTTTGCATTATTGCTGAATCATACAACTAGAGTAGGGGATGTTATGTATGTTCTATAAGCAAACTAATTTATAAATCATGTTAGGCATACTGTCAGGCTGCATACGTGGGCAGAGATAGGATTGTGTGGATTTTCACAACAAAGCAGTGTCCCACCACATAAAATCTGTCAATACAAAAGGTACTGATGACCCCTCACTTTGATGGTTTTACAAGGGAATTAGGTTAATTCATGGAGAATCAACCAATGGCTACTAAAAAAAGTTGACCAATCCCAGTCAGACAGACAGAATTGGCTCAAAAAACTTCACAGGTTTAGCTTCCAAGTAAAAACTTTAATAAAACAATAAAAGATCAAGCTTTTGACAGGAAAATATGTCCTGTCATCTTCAGGATTACAAACGGCATACTAACTACATTGCATACAGTGATATACACTCCAAGTGATTACATCACAAAATATTCTAGGTGTACTAATTGCTTAATCAACTTTCTGCTCTTCTGATGAGATCAATTATGGAAAGCCATGAGTCACTAAGTCTTTGTCCTGATTTACCACATTATTTCTCACATGTATCTCTAAAGATTCCCTTATCAGTCTCAAATTCCAAGAGTGTGACTGAAGCAGCTTTTTTGTTTTATTAAAGCCGATACTATGTCCAGTTTCCTAGCTGTGTTTTGCTAATGCAGACTTTTCCTCCTGACCCAAACTAAGATAGTGCTGATGTTCCTTGCATCGGATTTCAGTGCTTCTCCCTAACTGTCCTATATACCTCAAACCACATGAACATGGAATCTCATAAACACCAGGGACTCCCAAACTCAATAAATCCTTCACAGGTTGCATACACTGACTGATCTTTTGGCTACTAGTTATGAAGGCTTTGCATTGCATCTAGTTAAATACTGTCTTTTAAGGATGTAAGCCATCTTGGGTCCTTTTTCAGGAGTAAGGCAGAGTAAAAATATTTTAAACAAACAAACAAATTATCATAGGTAGTATGTCTTTGTTGCTGAGAAATGTGAATAGGAAAATACTACTTGTTCTGCTTTCATGTTCTACTTGCTCTCTACATATTTTTATGGGCATCGCCTTCTTAAGAATAGTAGCGGCACACAGCCAGCTCTTTGAAATACAGTTGCCAAACTGAGTGAGGCCTACTCTTACTAGTTTAAATGGCATTGCTCAATAAGACCCATGAATAATTGACCTGAGAATAATATTTGTAGAAGCATTAAATTAAATAAAGGCAGTAGAGGAAATTGAACGATCCCCTTCTGCCAGGTAAATAGGAAAGAAAAAGATGGTAGTGTTCTGTTCCTATCATAAAAAATGTTTTCCAAGTAAAGTGTTATCACAGCTGTACCATCTGCTCTGACTTATGAATTTCTCTGATATTAGAGAAGTTCTTTTTTGGGCTACACTCCACAGAATACCTCAGCCAACATTACCAATGGCCAGTTCAATGGGGGGATTATGGGTAATGTATTCCAAAAAAGTAACCTGCCCCGAACTTCGGAAGTCTGTATATCTTTAATAGAAACTGGTTATTGCTCTGAGAAGTGCTGTGAGTATCTGGGCTGAGCATGTTAGTGTTTGTAGGAACGCAACCTGTCCTGTCAGCAAAAGATCATGTTTAGAATTTTGATAATAGTTCACAAAAATGCATAAACATAGAGAACAGCATGCTTGTGATAAGGACTCTATTGTGATATCATCATGTATGTGAATATTTGGGAAACTTGGAACAAGATTACATTTGCTTCGGAAAGTAGTAGTATATACATGAAGTGAATTTATTGAATTGCAGGAGACATCACCTTGCCAACAAAAGTACGCATAGTCAAAGCTATGGTTTTTCCTGTAGTGATGTATGGAAGTGAGAGCTGAACCATAAAGAAAGCTGACCACCGAAGAATTGATGCTTTTGAATTGTGGTGCTGGAGGAGGCTCTTGAGAGTCCCCTGGACTGCAAGGAGAACAAACCTATCCATTTTGAAGGAAATCAACCCTGAGTGCTCACTGGAAGGACAGATCCTGAAGCTGAGGCTCCAATACTTTGGCCATCTCATGAGAAGAGAAGACTCCCTGGAAAAGACCCTGATGTTGGGAAAGTGTGAAGGCAAGAGGAGAAGGGGACGACAGAGGATGAGATGGTTGGACAGTGTGACCGAAGCTACCAACATGAATTTGACCCAACTCCAGGAGGCAGTGGAAGACAGGAGGGCCTGGCGTGCTCTGGTCCATGGGGTCACGAAGAGTCGGACACGACTAAATGACTAAACAACAAGAAGCTAAGGACAAAACGTATTTCTGATGATCCACCTTTTTTTCTTTTTGACACCAGGATTTCTTCAGAAATGTGTGCCTCAGTGTTCAGATTTCCAAATTTGACCTCCACTGACCAGTCACAAAACAAAGCATGCCAAGTTCAAGAAGAATAGATATGGAAAAGCATGTGCTAGGATAAATAGATGCCTTTCGCCACTTGAGGAAATACTGCTTGAATAAATATCCTAAACAGAGTGGGACCCTAATCTAAGGAATCTTTTTTTTTTAAAAAAATGGAGTGTGGTTGCCCCTTTAATAGTTATGCAGAAGAAGGCATTTCAGTAAGCTTGCATGTAGCTTGCATGGTGAATTATCTCTTCTACATTTTAATTAGGAAGCCCTGTCCTTTTGCATTTGGACACCCTAATGATGTATCATATATATGGAAAATTGTATGAACTGCAGTCTAAAAGGCTTGTGAGAGATTTAAAAACAAACAAAAAACAAAAACGAAACATGCCTTCAGTGTTAAGCCCTAGATTTATCTGAAAATAATAACTTTATTGCAGTTGAATAGTAGAATTCAAGAAAGAAAGAAAGAAAAAGAAGGGGGCGGAAAGGGATGGGAGGATAGGAATAATTTCTTGTACATAATCCAGCACAGATTTGTGTGAGTTTGAGGCCCACTGATTTTAATGTAATTTGAGTATTTATGTGTTGGCCTGAGGTCTTTTAGAATGCTTTGAACAATGCCTGTTCTGGCTTAACGATGGCTAATGGAAGACGGAATAACCTATCTATTAATATTTTAAGAGACCATCCGGCAAGGAAGCTCAAAACATGAGATGAAAATCAATGTCCATATAAATGAAATGTTGTTGTGTGGTTATTGACTAAGTCTGTGTCACGTCCAACCACATGGTCACAGGTAGCATCATCATCTATACTAATCATCATCATGATGTTGCACTGTACAAATATGAGCTGCTAATCCTGGTTGCAAACAATCCGTATTGGCCATGCTGACTTGGGGTTTCTGGGATTGGTTCATAAAATTAACTCTTCCAGTTTCTACCTATGCAATGAGTATCTGTCTCAGTCATAATTATCTGGTCATTGTAATTGCAGCAAGGTTGTAGTTATGCATATTGAAGTGCAGGACTTTGTTAACAGAGTATATTCAGAAGCAATAGGTAGCATAAAATGCAGGCTTTTAGTGGGGGCATTACTAGTTTTGTGCATCGATATTTGAGAGTAAAATCCATTGAACTCAGTGGTGATTATTGCTATTTTGAAAAACCCTTGATTTTCAGCCTTTTGAAATGCAACCTTTAGCTTCTAATTCAAAATGCAAACAGTATTGCAAAGTAGGGTTGCTGGTTAAACTGGGGGGGGCGGGAGTGAAATAGGGAAAAAATCTAACCTCTACCTACAACGTATCTTCCCCTTTCTCCATCTTGATTTGTGTTAACCGGTATCAAACAACAATGAAGTCTGAAAGCCTCATTATCGCATGTGTGAGCAAGGAGAGTCTGCTGTTTACTTTGGTGCTCTGGTGGGTGATGTCTCTACTCCTGCTCGACAAAAAGGTCTCAAAACTGCACCCCACAAACACTGGCATTTCCCCTCTGCTATGCTACTGGATTGTAGGAATCCTCAAAATCAGCAAAGGGAAACTATGAGTAGGGGATGGTCAGATCTGGTCCTATCATTAGGCAGAGTGAGGTTATTGCCCCACGCAACAGATTTTGGCTCTCATGAGAGGACTGCAAAAGTTGAGGCATTTTATGAGCAATTGTGTTTTTACTGTCAGGAGTGGAAAGAAGTGTGGAGGAAAAACTCCAGGTACAAATTTGTAATAAGACAGGATATTGGTTTTTTTTTCATGATTATGGCCATAGGGGAACAGCAATGAGCCTTTGCTCAAAGTATTCCAAAGTACTATACTTTACAGACCAATATTTAGTTCGCTATATACTGATTTACAGAAATTAGGTACAAATTTGTAACTTCAGCGCTAATCTGGTTCAAGCTAATTTCCTACTTTCCTGTTATCTAAGTCCTCCAGAGTTTCCTATTTCTTTAGTTTCTCTGCAGAAAGTCAGCCAATTGCCCAAAGCTGCCCCTTCAGAAGTGCTTCCAATCTCTTGTGCCAAAACAACTGCCTCAGGCAGCAAAATGTCTTAGAAGAGCTCTGGTTCTAATAATTCTTCCATTTAATTGTACATTAGAGACAAAGGTAGAAGCTCAGTTCTAACAAAGCAGAATGGTATCAAAGTGAGAAGTCATCCAGAAACATGGATCGTAGTATATATCATGGTGCTCAATGGCTAGGTACTTTTTTTTTTTTTTTGCTCCACTTCTGGTGCCCAAGCACAACCAAATGCCCTCCAGATGAATTGAACACCAACTCTCACTATCCTCAGCCAACATGATGGAAGCTGTAATCTAACCCATCTGGAGATCACTGGGCTGGGGAAGGCTGTAGCTATTCCCATTTGTCCTCTCTTCCTTGAATAATCTCGAGGAAGCTCAAGATTATTTAAGGAAGAGAGGACAAATGAGATGACCAAAGTGTCATCTTAGGACCCTTTTGCTTTCACAGCTTGATGAATCGCTTCATGATGGAAGGAAACAGCAAAAGAAAGGTACAGTGTATGCATAAAGTCTGAACTTGGAAATCTGAGCATTTACTGTAATGCTTGGGAAGTAGAGCAAATGATTATAATGGAGTAGCTCATTGATAAAATAATGCAGGGAGAGTTATTATTGATTATCTAAAAGCCTTTCGTTATCCAAAGAAAGAGCTTTCTAATTTGAACTTTGTGATCTAAGAAAATTAGAAGAACTACATACATTCCAATCTGCACTTATCCGTGAAATTAAACTGAATTAGTCTTGTCTCTCCACAGTATCCTCCCTCTTTTCGACTGATGTTCTCAGAGCAGTACCTCTTTTGTATTTGCTTTGTGAACCCAACAGACTCTTGAATATATGCGTGGCCTTGCAATTTATGATGCAGGTATGAACCTGTTGAAGGAAAAGAACACGGGCACACAGATCCTTGATCAGTGAGGCCCAGAGGTGTGGACTGGTGGCAACGGCAACATTTTTTTGTACTCCAAGCTCAGTTTAGAAAAGTCATGAAGGTTATCAAGAAGAGTATTACCTCATTATTATACCTCCAGGGTGCCGGTCAGAGCAGGAACAATGACCTTGCCATTGGAGGAAAGGACAACAGCACATTCAGGGGCAAAAGAAGGAAAAGACCCTCTTCACCAGTGGAGCTGCAAAACTGCTTTCAGTTTCTTGAGCAGGTGTCTGGCAGACAGCATGCAGAGAAAGACATTCAGGAGACATGAGAGAGGGTGGAACTCAGCTAAGCAGAGTCACTGAATCCATACCCCACAAAAAAGAAGAAAAGAGTAGTTGTGGTAGAATCCCTACTGTGTGGGATTCAAACCAAAATCTGTGGGAACATCCATGGATCCACCAGGTATGCTGTCTCCCTGGAGGGATGTGATGGAAAAATTGCAATCTCTCTTAAAACCCATGGATGCATATCCCTTTCTCTTCATTAGACATGGAAAATTTGTATTTTTATCCCTGGGGATACAAATATGAATATCGGCATCACAGGTGCCTGAGAAAACCAGACCCTGCCCCCAGCCAGCAGGTCCACTTACTGTTCACTGCATAGTGTGTACAGCCAGCGTTGTTCTTATCGCACCAATCCAGGAAGCAGCCCGGCCAACACTTCCCCACCTCCCCGCACAGCCGATTGCTCTGATGAGGAGGTGGGATGAACAGTCTCCCTGCTCAGCTGTTGAATGGTCAGCTGTGTGGGGAGGCAAGGAAGCACTGGCTGGGCTGCTTTTGGATTGGTGCAACAAGAACAACACCAGCTGTGTGCATCATGCAGCCAGTGGCAAATGGACCTCCCAGTTCAGGAGGGAGGATCTGGTTTTCCCAGGCACCTGTGGTGCCGATATTCATATTCGTATTCCCAGGGATATGAATATGAATACCCCATGTTTACTACACATTCATGTGAGAACAAATAACACAGACAACAGGAACTGTGAAGAAGTCACATCAGACTTTGAAGCTCTGGGAAGCAAACTCAAGGAATTAGCAGGCCAAATAATTTTCTCATCCATCCTACCAGTACACAGAACAGAAATAGAAAAGGAAAGGCAAATATTCAGGGTAAACAACTGGCTACAAAGGTGGTGGTGACATGAGGGATTTGAATTTTGGGCCACGGGCTTCACTTCCTGGATTGCTGGCAAGGACTGGGAAGAATTTGTTCAGCCACAGCATGAAGAGCTTCATGAGAAAGACTTTAAACTGGATTGAAAGGGGGAGATGAAAACTCAGAGGTAAAGACAGATGAAGAGTTATACACAATAAGAGGAAGAGACCCAACAGCTCTAATGGGGCCCAATAATAGTCTTTGTAAAAACGTACGAAGGAAAGCAGACTGCAAATCACACAATCTCTGGTGCCTATATATGCATGCCAAGAGTATGGGAAACATATAAGAAGAACTGGGAATCTTAGTTCAGGAACATAAATATGACTTGATGAGGATAACTGAAACTTGGTGGGATGATTCCCATAATTGGAATACAACAATTGATATATATAAATTGTTCAAAAACAATAGAAAGAAGAGAGTTGCATTATCTATAAAAAATGTATATCCCTGCACAAAAATACAGGAGGATGGACTCGATTGTACCATCGATATAATCTGGATTAATATAATTGGGATGAAAAATAAAAGGAACATAGTAGTGGGAGTTTACTACCAACTGCCCAATCAAGGAGAAGATAAAGATGAAACCTTTGAAAAACAATTTGCTGGAGCATGACCAGGAAATGTTGACAAGGAAAGGAGAAGAGAGGATGGGCAGTCATAGAGGTTTTCCCCCTTTCTCTGTCATAATACTAGAATCCTAGATCATCCATTAGAGCTGATTGTTAGGCAATTTTGAATAGATCAAAGGAAACACTTGTTCATGAAGCATATAGTTACTTTAGAGAATTTGATTACTACAATGCATTGTCATAAGCAGTACCTTTGACAGTTTCAAATGGAATCAGACAAATTGCTGGAGGAGAAAAGCTATCACTGACTGGAAATAAAAAGTTGGTGCCTGCTTTTGAAATAACAGTTGCTGGAGAATAACAGTGGGAGGGGACAATTCAGTGGTGGCTGATATCCATTGTGGTTGGTGAGCACCTAGTGGGAGATGGGGGGGAGGGGTTGTCAGGCAAACCTGGACAAAAGTGTGTTTCCATATCCACTTTCTCATGTATACATGCACAAGTGATGGTGAAAACCATTGCATCTGTAGTAAGGGCTAAGTGGATGCATCCCAAATTTTGCTTGCCATCAAATGTTCTGGGGTTACACATTGGCAGCTCACTGTGACTGGAGTCACTTGCTTATGAATTCTTAGAACATGCCTAGTATTGGGGATGAGTAATAGCAGACAGAAATGCTGTGCTGCTTTAGATATCCACATTGATGATAGCTTTATAATGCTTCATTAAATGCTGTTCTTAGTTTGTAAAACTCCAGAAATAACGTAAGATTTGAAAAGTGATGGGATTATGGATGTTCATCTTTAAAATAAATATTATCGGTATGTTCAAATCTCAGTCCTTCCACTCTTTTGGAAAAATGTTACCATGTTTGTCTCTTGATTTTATAATGTTTAGGAAGAGAACAAGGCAGCTATGTTTTGCAACAATCTTTGAGGTGGTGGGAATCAGCTGGTATAACAGAAAGACACTGGAAACGAAGATAGTCATATAAATAGAAAGGATAGCCAAATTACTACAGAAAGAAGAAAGCTATGGTTTGGAATCTAGGTTCAGACAAGGCCCAGGTGTCTTGGGGCTTTAGTTTGAGCTGGACTTAAAAATATATATAGCTTATATGTATGACAACCATGTATGTTAACTTAGAGACAGTGGTGATCTATCTATCTATCTATCTATCTATCTATCTATCTATCTATCTATCTATCTATCTATCTATCTATCTATCTATCTATCTATCTATCTATCTATCTATCTATCTTTGTGATGCATAGTTTTTTATAGCAGGGTATAAGTGGTCATTTAATGAAACTGCAACACTCCATAAACCCCACTGCCACACACCCACACACCCACACCTAGGAAGCCATCTTAGTAGACATCTAAAAATTTGAGCTGGGAAGAATAGTGAGATACAGGGAGGGTTGCATTTTGAGGCCTTGGGGAGATAGCCATTAATCCATACAATGGCAGAGGCATCGCTTGGAAAAGTGATATATTACATCTTCATTCCTTTGAGAATATCCCTTATTATATTGAGATCCATTATGTACACCCATTATCTGTGCTTTGTCGTTTGCCTTCTCTTACTGGAAATTTTTTTTCTGATGTTGCCAAAGGGCAGGGCATAGAAAGCTAGAGTCCAGCAGAAAAAAACAGGCCCCTCCTTTCAATATCAGGTGGCTAACTACCAGGGATATGTACAGTAGCTGATCATCTGTATGCATTACAGTGCTGGGGGAATCGATAACAATGCTGTGTGATGTATTAGTATCTGACAGACCTCCCTTTTAAGTTGCAATTGGTTGGAAGCTCTCTCTGGGCTCCTTTGGGTATTGCACAAAGAACTTCAGTTTATAAGACCAAGAGCTCCTTCAAGTATGAAACGGAAATGAAGTATTCCTCTGTTCTTAGGGCAGAAGAGGCTTTGCTAGAGTGACAGGCCATTTTTTCATCCTGTTCTGGAAAGCCTTTTCTGGCTTTGCTGATACAAAGTTTTGAGAAAATGAAAGCCAAACCATCTCCTTCCCAATCGCAGAAAAGGATGTACAAGTGCAAGCAAATGTTCTGGGCTATCTTTCCTCATGCCTGCTTCCTCTTTTCCCTAGTGATCTATGCTCTGCTAGGCGCCCTCATGTTTTCTCACGTCGAAGGCAACAGAGAGAGCAATGAAAGTGCGGCATACAAGAATTTCATGTGGAGCCTTTGGAATCTCTCAAAAGATTTGTCAGGTATGTACGTAGCATTATTAAAGTTGATGGGCAGGATAATTTCCCTGGGTGGATGCCAATCTTCATTTTTGTTCTGAATGTCTGAATTAGGCACCTGTGGCTCTATCACACATAAGAGATGCCCTGTCCTTGGAAGAATTCCTACCTCTAAACCTCAAACCCAGCCCAGCCCAGCCCACCGCTGAATGCTTGATAAATCAGTCTTTCTCACCTTATGCTTTGTGTCACTGGGCTGGCTCACATAGCACTGGCATGAATGGACAATCTGATGTGTGAAGAGATTGCTTGGCTCCAGGACAGCACAGCATTTGCAGTGTGCATGTGTTAATACATAGATCTGTCAAGAGTCCCCAAGCACCTACCACAATACTTTCACTCTTGCTGAAAGCATCTGTTTAGCATTCCGTGCCCCAAGAGTATCTCTGTTAGGAGAATGGGATTCTTTTAGGTTGCAACTTTTTCAGACAGATTGCATTTAGAGTGAAATAGAGCTATAATTTCATGTGTATGTGTGTGTGTAAGTAGCAGTGATATAACCATGCCACAGACATTTTATGAAAATTGCTTTTCTTTTGCAGTGTAATTTCATTTTTAATTCACAATATTTTTTTGTTTGTTTGCTGTTGTTGTGGCTATTTTAAATGCTAGTTTCCATGTCTTTATTCCCCCCCCCCTACATCTTCACTTAGAGTTTTGAAGAGGAATGTACATAAATTAATTTTTCAAATGAGTTTTAATACCAGGGATCAGTCCTGAAATGTAGCGGCATACATGATTAATGTTCACCCAGGTAGCTGTGCTGTTTATGTCTCCCAACACTGATTAACTACAGAGGATCCACTTCTGACAAGTAGGTTATAAGGTAGCAGATATAGCCAGATCACAAAGTATTGTTCTGAGTTACATTGGAGCATCCATGTACAGTAAATTCCCAGCTCCCTACAAACTAAGAACAGGAAAATGTGTGTGTGTGTGGATTTTCAGTTGCTGGAACTTGATGTTAGTCATTAATTATATATATATATAATATGTAATCTTCAACTGTTTTCCATAATACTGCTCAATTTTTGTTGGGGTTATTATCACATCTCACTTTCTTATGAACAGAAAATGAGACCTCTAATGAGATATTTAAGGACAGAACACATAAACTGCTCAGCGATATTGACTTTGTATGGTTTACTAATCCCAAGAAGAAATGGTCCTTCCTGGGCTCTCTCTTTTTCTGCTGCACTGTATTTACTACAGTGGGTAAGTATGATTTTTAAAAATACAGTATTCAGTTTTATACTTGCTTGGCTGCTTGATCTCATGAGTACATGAAAGAGGAAAAATCCCAAAGGGGATCCATGGCCTCTTCATGTACCATGTTAAGGGTACCCCCAAAGACATCATGAATTTAGAAATCTGGGCCTGCAATGCTATTCATGTATGGGTTACTCCCATTGAATTTCGTCAGGCATTTAAATCAAATAATTTATTAAATATATATATCATTCCACAAAACGTAATGCTCAAAGCAGGTGATCTTAAATCCAGATAGTACAGGATTATAATTAAAACATTAAAACCCATTAGTTAAAAGCATCAGTGAAAAATATATCTATTAAAACATGGCAACAAAATATGTAAGGGAACTTGATCCATCAGATTAAATCTACATCAGCAAGATTGCTTAAAAGCCAAAAGGTTGAGAGCAAATTTGGAACCACTCTGCCTTTCCTTGCCAGGGGGGTTCCAGACTTTAGAAATAGCTGCTGAGAAGGTCTTCTCTTTTACTTCTGTTAAATATGGCTTGAGCAGTGACAGGAGAGAAAGATGGGCCTCTCTCCAGGATTTTAAAGCCCAGGGAGGCTTGCATGAGAGAATGAAGTCTTTCATGTTAGGCCTTTACTAGTCATAACCAGCACTCTGCATTGTGCCCTAAAACAGACCTGCAGCCAGTGAAACAACTGTAACAATGGAGTCACATTTTACCTCTAATGCACCCCCACCCCCAGCCAACTGCACTAACTGAAGTTTCCAGACATTTTTCAGCAGCATTCGGCACAGTCACGGCTCTCAACCAATAGTCCACATACCAGTTGTGGAACATAGGAGAAGACTAGGTGGGACACTATTTCCTACTATTTTCGTTTTTGCTTACTCCCAGGAGTACTACGGTGACTCTTTATTGCCAATATCTATTGTGCTTCTGTGGAATGGAAAGTCTCCTAGCATAATAAAGCAAGATCACATGTTCCAGTGTTGCCATTGTGCCAAGTAGTGATTTCCCTGGAGAAATCCTGCTCTTTATGTATGCAATAACAACACTTGTGTTAGTGCACAGTCCACTCTACAATACCCTTATCTTGCTTTATCAAATGCTTTCCCCCATAATTCCCTGCTCTTTTTTAGACCCTGTAAAAGCAAGGTTAATTTTCAGTGTCACTTTGTATAGTATGTGCAGTGTAACTGGTAAGAGCTTCCCAGTCAGATGTTTTCAATTAGTGCTGTTTTTGTTGTTTAGTCATTAAGTCGTGTCCGACTCTTCGTGACCCCATGGACCAAAGCACGCCAGACCCTCCTGTTTTCCACTGCCTCCCGGAGTTTGGTCAAATTCATGTTGGTAGCTTCGATGACACTGTCCAACCATCTCGTCCTCTGACATCCCCTTCTCCTCTTGCCTTCACACTTCCCAACATCAGGGTCTTTTCCAGGGAGTCTTCTCTTCTCATGAGATGGCCAAAGTATTGGAGCCTCAGCTTCAGGATCTGTCCTTCCAGTGAGCACTCAGGATTGATTTCCTTCAGAATTGATAGGTTTGTTCTCCTTGCAGTCCAGGGGACTCTCAAGAGCCTCCTCCAGCACCAAAATTCAAAAGCATCAATTCTTTGGCGGCCAGCCTTCTTTATGGTCCAGCTCTCACTTCCATACATCGTTACTGGAAAAACCATAGCTTTGACTATGTGGACCTTTGTCGGCAAGGTGATATCTCTGCTTTTTAAGATGCTGTCCAGGTTTGTCATTGCTTTCCTCCCAAGAAGCAGGTGTCTTTTAATTTCGTGGCTGCTATCACCATCTGCAGTGATCATGGAGCCCAAGAAAGTAAAATCTGTCACTGCCTCCATATCTTCCCCTTCTATTTGCCAGGAGGTGATGGGACCAGTGGCCATGATCTTAGTTTTTTTGATGTTGAGCTTCAGACCATTTTTTGCACTCTCCTCTTTCACCCTCATTAAGAGGTTCTTTAATTCCTCCTCACTTTCTGTCATCAGAGTGGTATCATCTGCATATCTGAGGTTGTTGATATTTCTTCCGGCAATCTTAATTCCGGCTTGGGATTCCTCCAGTCCAGCCTTTCGCATGATGTATTCTGCATATAAGTTAAATAAGCAGGGGGACAATATACAGCCTTGTCGTACTCCTTTCCCAATTTTGAACCAATCAGTTCTTCCATATCCAGTTCTAACTGTTGCTTCCTGTCCCACATATAGATTTCTCAGGAGATAGATAAGGTGGTCAGGCACTCCCATTTCTTTAAGAACTTGCCATAGTTTGTTGTGGTCCACACAGTCAAAGGCTTTTGCATAGGCAATGAAGCAGAAGTAGATGTTTTTCTGGAACTCTCTGGCTTTCTCAATAATCCAGCGCATGTTAGCAATTTGGTCTCTAGTTCCTCTGCCCCTTCGAAATTTAGTATAATAGCCCCACCCAAATATAGGCACTTTTTATTTTTTAAGGACACATGTGCAACTCAGATGCAGCGCAGACTTTTCAGTACTCATTAGCCCTATTCAGATGTTAGAATAGACACTTCATCAAGATATTTAGAGGGGACAGCCTAGCCTTGCCCCCCTGCCATTATCACTTTATTCATACAGTGACCAAGGAGTCTGAGCAGGAGAGGTTCCTGCTGCTTTAGGCTCTACATGCAAGTGAGAACACTGTAGAATCATAGAATCATAGAAAAGTGAAGTTGGAAGGGGCCTACAAGGCCATCAAGTCCAACCCCCTGTTCAGTGCAGGAATACAATCAAAGCATATCTGCTGTAAAAAAGTGTGGGCTTTTGTTTGTGTGTAGAATCTCCACATGCATAGGAGCACCTCTTCAGATACTTTGATCATTGGCCAAAATCGTATTGCTTAGTTATGGCTGTAGAAGGCAAACAATGTAACTTTCAGTGTTTTCTTACTGGCAATTAATAAGTCCCCACTGGGATTTTTAAACATGTGCCAGGATCCCAGCAGGGGCCTGTTAATTGCTAGTGATAAGACACTGACTGTTATGTTATTCGCCTTCCTAACTACAGTATATAATAATATCTTGGCCTTTGAGTGAAGAAAGTGATAAGGGAAGGGATAGGGCAAGTTGACGGAACATTCCCATGCCTATTATTTTCAGTGATCTTAAATCTATGAAAAAATATAAAATATTGAGCCTGAATTAGCCAACAGTAATTGCATTTTTACTGGAATCCTCATACCACTATAAAGTTGGAAGGACCGAAACTACATTTAGCTCAGAGCTTGAAAAAATTGTCCTTTTTTGAGCTTAAATTTCCAGAAGTCCCAATTTGCATGACCAAGGGCCAGGCTGGTTGGAAGACTCTGCAAAGAGCAGATTAATTCAGTAACTTTCCTGGAGTTCCTTTAGCCCCTCCTTAAAGGCTCTCTTCTATTGTTCATTTCCTGGTCCATTCCTCTTATTCAACCCATAAGTTAGAAAAGCTTGAGACATGGATACATCTGGCATACTCAAGGAAGACAGAGCACTCATGTGCTTCAGGGGAAAGAAGTGTCAGTCTGTTTGTGCTGGGCCCTTCGGAAAAGTCAAATATTTCCAAGAAGAAAGACGAGTATTTTCTTCCTCATTGTTGTTAGTAACCTCAGGCAGAATGTGTTATGTTAGTATTTGGGTGGACTGTATTGTTAATGCCTTTTACAAGAACACAGGGTCGGGACTGAGCCCTTCTGATGGCTATGATTAAGAGATCGAAAGGAAGCAAACAAATCCCCTTCTCCCCCCCCCCCCCGAAAAAGAAAAGGAAAAGGAAAAAGAAAAGAAAGAAATCACTTTTAGGAATTAACTTTCACTTCCAGTTTTTTTTCCTGATGTCTACACTATTGGACACTGGTTCCAGGTGTGAAAATAAGAATGGGGAGAGAATTAGGAGCTTAAGGGGTCACACAGCCATGTCAGTCAATGGGCTATAAAGCTTAGAACGGAATTTCAAGACTGTAGGAAGTTCATAGTAATTATTAGAATACACGCATCACTTAAAGGCTTATTTTTGGAAGCCTTTGGTTTAGTAATTTGATCACTGATGTACCTAGTGACAAACCTTACTACTAACTGCCTCCCTCACATGTTACAGAGTAGGGCTGTACACTGCCTTCTGCTACATGAAGCTGGTATGTGTCGTGTCATGACCATGCTGCCAGTACTACCAACAATGCTAGCAAAAGATGATTGATTGACTTGATTTTCTTTGTAATTCACACCATTTCCATTCTGCCACCAACACAGGCTTTAGATGATACTGTCAGTGGACTGTCGCTGAACTGTGACCTGACATTTAAAATATTATTTTCTAAAATGTGACTTTTTGATATGTACCAAAAGAACATGCCAGACAATCAGGAAGTGTTACTACAAAATAAATATTTCCCAGAGAAAACATGTTAGATGGAATACATGTGGTGTTTAGGTAAGGTTTGCATAACTTGCTGTGACTAATTGCAACTAATTGATGAGGTGCCAGGATGCATCTCAAGTGTGCAGCCTAGTGTCTGGCCATGCACATAACAGGATGTGCCCTGGCACCAACTCAATTAGCCACAATTAAGCAGGGCAAACACAAGTAAGATTCTGGCTATCAAACTGCAAATAAATATAATAGTGTGCATGTGTGTGTGTTGGGAATCATATCTGTACTTGATACCATTTGATGGACTAACACAGATCTTCCTGCAACATGCCATATTTCCAGGAACCTAAAGTACTAAGGTATTGGTGGGTTGCTGCTGAGCTCCCTCTATCCTGCTGCTTCTATCCCCTCAGCAACAAACCTCTTCTTTAGAAACTGTCACATAATTTTAAGCTGCTTCCTGTTGTGTCAATGGTCCAGGTAGTCTATTATGGCCCTGAATTCTTTGCATACCTTCCTGCTGGTGCCAAAGCTGCTAGTCATGAGTAGAGTCACTGCTGGGCTGCTTTTCATCAATTTGAAAAGGGAAGTGATGGTTTCATCCCTGATCCATTTACCACTCCTCCGTTTCCTGTATTTCCATTTCATGTGCAAAAGGCTATTTTGCCCTGAAAAATAGGCCTGCTAGGATGCTAAATAAGACTATTTGGAATAGTGGTCTTGCCTACCCAACAAGTTTATATGATTATTGACTTGTTTTCTTTGTAGTTCACATCATCAGCCACTGCACAGGATAGTGGTTAGCTCAGTCAAACGAACACACAGAGAGAGAGAGAGAGAGAGAGAGAGAGAGAGAGAGAGAGAGAGAGAGAGAGAAAGAGAGAAATCCTGTTTTGCTTCACGTGCAGAACATTTAAAAAGTTTTTTGTTTCTATAATTTGGCTTGGGGTTTGGATGAACCACACTTTTAGGGACCTTGAGGCTTTTTAAAATGAAAAAGCTGTGACAAAGCTGATTTCCTTCTGTGTCAGAAAACATGGTTTTGCAGCAGGTCTCAAAGGCTGCACCAGTCTGTTCCTGATGCTCTGACGCATGTGGCTGTGGGTGCCTCTCTGCACTCAATGTGAAGGCTACCCCTGGTTTCCCATCAAAACTGGATTGCAGCCAGTGGGAATGGAGGTGCAGGATATTGCCTCCTCCTGCACAGGATTTGACAAATATGCATCCCACAGGATGGGGCTCTGTACTGTGAAGTGTTTCACTTTCCATGTGACATAATCCTGCTCAGGAATCCAGTGATTTGGGTGGAAAGCACTCCCAAAGATTTTCAGAAGTTTATGAGATTCTCCACAAAATTTGTCTCCTCTGTGATCTCCTTGTTGTGAAATTGTGGAGGGAGAGGGGAAATTCTCTCTCTTTCTCAATCTCTCTCTCCCCGCCCACCTTCTTGGAGAGAAGAGAAGCAGAAAAGTTCATATTCATGTACTGAAGAATATGTGGGGGATTCTGATGATCCAGTGTTTTAGAAAATTGCCTGCCTCAGCTTGGATCTATATTAGTGTCTTGGGAAATACAGTAACTGCACTTGCAATAGATGCGGGGGGGGGGGGGAGAGTGTGTTTGCTACGTGCCTTTACAATTCGTTTGTTGGGGGAAGAACTTTTTTACTTTTTGGCAGAGCTGGAAGAAGTTTCCCAGCATTGGTGCCTCTTCCGAGGAAATTAAGGCTGCCAACTTTCAGATGATTTGAGGGTTTTTAGTATAACAGCAGCCTTTCTATTTGGAGAACATTTTTTAAAAGATGCATCAACACCTTTTTGTGTGTGTGTGTGGACCGTTGTGCTAAAAAATGACAGGAAAACATAGATATGCTCATAAGAAACAAATTTGAAAAGTTTCAAAAGGATAGGTGCAGTAATTTACATGGAAGAGGAGACCTCAAATTTGGGATGATATGGGGAAAATTACATGAAAATAGCATTTATCATAGGGCTGTCTCTGGCAAAGGGTCTGCAAAGTTTCAGAAGGCTAGGTGCAGGGAGTCTAGATGCTTGAAGTACAGTTTAAGGATTTTTAAAACGTTGCACAATAGGGTGGAATTGAAAATATGTCCATCTCACTGTGACAAAGAGAGAGAGAGAAAGATTAAAACAATTAAAGCAAGCCACACAAAAAAAGACTCCCTTCAATTTGAATTGAAAAGCTTTCTCAGTATTTCTCTCTCTCCAATGCCTCTCTCCAATCAACAAACTGCAAGGAAGCTGGAATTGTTTTACTGAAGATGACAAACAGGAGGGGCCCAGGAAAAATGTACCCTAGGATTAGAAGGTGAAGTTGTCACTCAGTCAGCCCTCCCCTATCCTTTACATCTGCACAGAAACAATACTAAAATTATACTCTTTATGCCTTTCTGAATACTGAACTGCTGATAAGTTTTTTTACCCAAGGTCCAGCTTTTGTTCTGTTCATTTTGAAGGAAACCTTGCTTTTTCTCAAAAAGTGCCTAAATCAGCCCAAAAGAACCCAGTTCAGGCCTGGTGTTAGACTTTTTTTTAAAACAGTTGCTTTGCTTCATCTGGCAAAATCTCTTCCGATCTTTAAGGAGAAAAAGAAAAGTATGTTGCAATGGGCAACTTGCAGAAAGGCTTTTCTACAAGTGCACACTGTGTATTTTGATGAAGTAGTCCACATATTACCAAGAGGTAAAGTAAGCTTATATCATATTAGAATTAAATCAACCAGAGATAATCAGTGGCCAACCTCTAGTTGGGCAAACGATGGCCCCCCAAATTAAGAATTTAGAAATATTTGTACCAAACTAGCCTGAAGAGGTCTAGTAAATTCAATCATACATCTCCATTCTTACCTGCATTGACTCCCTATCAGTTTTTGTGCTCAATTCAAAATGCTGGTTATGACCTATAAAGCCCTTAATGGTTTAGGTCCTTAATACTTGTCAGAGCATCTCTCTCAGAAAATAGCCACCATTTCACGCGCTCCTTTCAATCCAGGTTGCTAAAAGTGGCCACACCATGGAAGGTTAAAAAGGTGACAACAAGGAATCAGGCCTTCTTGGTGGTAGCTCTCAGTCTGTTGGATAAGCTCCCAATTGAGGTACACAATGCTTCTTTCTCCCTGACATTTAGGAAATCAGTGAAGACAGAACTATAAAAAGCTGCCTTCAGTAACTTGTGTCCAGATAATACTAATATTAATTTCTAATTTTCTTTTCTTGTGCTTTCTTTTTTATTTTAATTTTAGATCTAGATCATTGAACCACCAATTGATATATCACTATTGGGTTGTGTGGAGTTCTGAGTTTTTAATCTGTAAACCACCCAGAGTAGTGTGTCCACTAGAGGGAGGGAGAGAGGGAGGGAGGGATAAATAAATAAATAAATAAATAAATAAATAAATAAATAAATAAATAAATAAATATCTTCTAATTGTTAATTACAAAACAAAACACGTATAATACATTGTTGAGAAAAAAATGTACTATAACTAAAATACATCTTTTAGCACTTACAGAGGAATACCTCTTCTAAAAACGTACTACACATATTTGGTAATTAAAATGTACTTAAGTCTTATGGGTTTCAGTGAATATATACTAGGTATGACTAAGCTTGGATCAAGACCACTGTTTTTAGTTTTCTTATTTTGGAGTTGTGGGGGAAGCAATAATAGAGGCTTAGTAGAAGGGACTATGGGCTTGTCTACACAGCTGGGCTGGAATGGGCTATACCTACCAAATATACATATCTGACTTGTAATACACCTAGTGCTATCTTTAAAGCGATGCAGCATGTATTTGCTGCTCCAATACATACTTAATTTCCCCCCCATTTCCTCAGCCCCTCCATAGAGGGCTCTCTTCACAATATTGGCAAATTAAAAGAGGAAGGCTCACTTTGGTTCATTTCCAGCAATCACATGCATTGGGAACAGACCAAACAGAATGATGGTACCCACACCAGAAAAGTAGAAGCACCTGACAGGAACCAGAAAATGTGGGTAGTACTACTCTGGGGCTGGGCTGATTTGCTCTAGCAAATATGTCATCTGATCACTATCTTTTGGTGTCAAGCAGCCAGCCTGTCCCTGAAGCAGACCAAATAGAGGGCTAAACACCCATGTGGTCAGTGTCTGTTTCCAGTGTATAATGAGTTCCTTGAAATGCCATGGAAAAACAAACAGCCATGGATCAAATGAAACTTAAATTGTGTTTTGTTTGGTTTCAGGTTATGGTCATAGCTACCCTGTGACAAGGCTTGGAAAATACCTGTGTATGCTATATGCTTTGTTTGGTATACCTCTAATGTTCCTGGTTCTCACTGACATGGGAGACATCCTTGCAGCTATATTGTCTGTATCCTACAATAAAGCCAGATCATTACAGTCAAAATTATTACGCAGGTTTCTTCGTGGTTCCTGTTATAAGAAAAACAGACAGTCAAAATCAGAATCATCATCTCTTAGGCAAAACAAAATAGTTCTTCGTGAACCTTTAAATATTAAAGATGTATTAGGAAGCCATTCTTCCTTCCGAAAAAAGCCTGGGCAGCAACAGAACATTAAAATATTTGAAAGACTTATTGCCAGGGAAAATGAGTTCCTTGCACCTCCAAAACCTACAAGATTTGAACGATGGAGTTCCTGTCCTGAACTGGACACAAGGACAATGATGAACCACGTGATCAACGATATTGAGAACATTGGAAAGGAAGTGGAAAAGCTGGACGTGCCTTTTTTGTTGATGACTCTTATAGTCTTTGCATATATCTCCTGTGCTGCTGCAATTCTTCCTCATTGGGAAAAGGATTTAAATTTTGAAGGTGCTTTTTATTTTTGCTTCATCACCCTAACAACCATTGGCTTTGGTGATGTCCAGCTGAAGCACCCAAATTTTTTCTTGTTTCTCTCCTTTTATATCGTGGTGGGCATGGAAATAGTCATCATTGCTTTCAAGCTGGGACAAGATAGGCTCCTTTGTTTGTACAAAAAAATTATTTTCTGCATTGGTCAGAAAAATGCTCAACACAAAATTGTATGAAAAATGCCCATCTAACCAAAAGAGCGGAGAATAACACAGGTTCTGAAATTGTACGCATGGGCAGCTTCTTTAAGTTGAAATGGTTGTTTTGTTTTTTTCAGTAGAAAGTTACAATGACATGGATTTCTTTATTGTCAGCAGGAATCTGTGCAAACTGGTAGTCTAACATGTGCACCAAGCCAGATATCAATGGTTTGCAAAAGCTACCTCCTCTTTAAGGAATCAAACTGAGAGACTATGAGCGCAATCTCATATATATCTACCCAGAAGTAAGCTTCATAGACTTGTGAGGCTTATTCCAAGATAAATGGGACTGAATTTGAACCTGAGACAGTAATCCTATCTACTTTTCTGTAAGAATAAGCCTGCTAAACTCTGACTTCCTTGACTAAACTCTGACTCACTCCAGACTTACCTCACTGATATGCCAATTATTTTTTCATCACTTTTGTGATTGGTACAGAAACACCAATCATTTGACTCTCTTCTAAGTGGCAATGAGAAGTATTTGTCAAATAACTACATGACAGCAGGTACATATTTATTTAAACCTTATAAAAACACATATAGAGTTTAAATAAATATGTACCTGTGTACCTGCTACAATGTGATTATTTTGGCTAATGCTTGTCTTGTGTACACACACATGCACATGTGCACACACACACACATGAACATCAGTTGTTTCTAAGGGAATTGCATATTGAAAATATCATACCAATAGAACTACATCATTTTTTTCAAAACAAACAAACAAACAAACAAACAAACAAAAAACAAACCCACGGCATTAAAGAAACAATTGACAAGATTTTTAAATGATTAGAATTTTTTGGCAATCTAGAATGGTATAGTGGGTAGAATCTTGGACTAATACGTGAATGACTTCATTTCTAATCACTGCTTGCCATGGGAACTCATCGGGAGTGGCAATGCTCAACCACTCCCTGAACAACTCACATTAATTGAAACCCTACTTTGATTATTAGAAACAACTTGATGGCACATAAGAACTAACAGCAAAGGCTTCTTTAAAAGTCTGAGAGAAAAAATAAGGGTTGAATTGCGGTCTAAAAGACACAGTGTGAACAGCAAGCAAATCTGTCCAGAAAGGACATTTCATAGCAACAACAGCAGAGGGGTGAAAGCAGGTCCTTTCTCTAGTTAGCACTTGCTTCAGTTCTAACAAAGATCAGAAAAGATGAAAACAACTGGTTTCAAGTTTTCCTGATCAGATGGATCTTTAGCACTATGGAAACTAGCAAGCAGGGAGAGAATGGTCAAGAAAGTTCACACCATTTCCTCTTTCATTCATTCATTCATTCATTCTTGCATTTGTATGCCACCTTGTATGCCACCAAGGCCCCTCACAAATTATGAAAAACAACAAATAAAATAATGATAAATTATTACATTAAACACAATTACACATATCATAGCACTAAAACAATCACAACTGTTTAAAACCACCGAAAAGCACATTAAAATACACATATAATAATAATAATAGTAATGTCCAGCACCCAAAATCAAAACTCCTCACTCTCCACTGTTAAAACCTGTCTAAAAAGGATGATTTTATGAGCAGTGCTGATAATAATCTGAGTGGGTGATTTTTGCATCACTGATTGCTACACAGGGTCGAAGGGCCAGCTGACCATCACTCTTAACTACAGGTGGAGAATTGAAACATGGCTGAGAGCCAAGCATCCTTTCTCTTTCCAGCCTCCCCTAATTAGAAATACCGCATTTCTACTTATGATGGAGAAAGAACATATTTCTCATGCGATGAATGAAGTTATACTATTTCACTCGCCACTGCAGATTACAGAAGCCCTAAACAGCGGACAGATTTAAGAGGCCCCAGAGCAGTATGGAAAAGGTGTATTATTCTAACAATTGAGTGAAGCTTGAGGTTTAAAGCAAAGCGTGCTGCTTATATACCGCCCCATAATGCTTCAAGCACTCTCTGAGCGGTTTACAAGTTAATTATGCAGGCTACACATTGCCCCCCCCAGTGAGCTGGGTACTCATTTTACCAACCTCGGAAGGATAGAAGGCTGAGTCAACCTTGAGCCGGCTACCTGGGATTGAACCCAGGGTTGTGAGCACAGTTTTGGCTGCAGTACAGCAGTTTAACCACTGCGCCACGAGGCTCTTAGTAATGTGTCTATATTTATAGACTCCTCATGGTCTGATGTCGTAATTTAGCTCACATAGCTTATGTGTAAATCTGGCACTGCTTGCTAGAAACATTATTTCACCATATTGTAGTCACAGTTTTAAACACTTCATGAAGAATAACCTTCCTACTTGCAAGCAAGCAAGCATACAAGCAAACAAGCAAGCAAACACCCCTTTCCTGTAAAGTTACATGGCTTCTACTGATGAAAGAGGTTAGGCTTACATTTGCAGTCATTTTGATTTTATTTTGACTAATTTGAGATAATGTTCTGAGCTGTAATTAGCAGGATATTTTTAGAGAGATAGGATTGGTTGTCCAATGTAAGTGCTGACCTGAAACCCAAATCCAAAGTGCTTTAAATTCTTATCCCATTGTTTCTAATAATAACTTGGCTGAATGACCTGGCCTCTAGCCATTTGCCTCTTTCATTTATATAGGAAAACATTGCATCCCATAACAGGGATGTTATGGACAGTAAATCAGTGAGACTTACTGATTACCATGGGTACAAAGGGCACTATAGTTTTAATGCACACATAGGTTGCAGAAGGTTCTATTTCTCTTTACCTTATCAGAATATACATAACCTACATAAATTGAATTGTTGTGTGTAATTGTCAAAGAATGCTGCCTGCTCCAAATGAAGTTAGGTACTTTATAGCAGTGGTCCCCAACTTTGGGCCTCCAGATGTTCTTGGACTACAACTCCCAGAAGCCTTCACCACCACCTCTGCTGGCCAGGATTTCTGGGAGCTGAAGTCTAAGAACATCTGGAGGCCCAAGGTTGGGGACCACTGCTTTATAGGATCTTCTGCTACTGAAGAATTCCTGGCCACAACTCTGATTTTTAAACCCCAGTCTCAACATCACATGTCCGTTTTTAAATGTGTGTAGTTTAATTGTATCTAATGGATCTTATACTATAGGTAACAGTGTGAGTCCATGCACTTTTTCTCTCCCAGTACAAGTATGTGAAAGTTTTTAAAAATTACACACTTTGAGTTGTTATCTTTGGAGCAAACAGCTTGTGTCCAGTATAAATAGCTTGCTTCGAATGAAGGTATAACAATGACAAATAGTTCTTTGTTCTCCTCTGGGACATGTACCCCCACCCCATACCTAGACCAGGGTGGGCCATAAACGTATTTATTTATTTATTTATTTATTTATTTATTTATTTATTTATTTATTTATTTATTTATTTCTACATACCCCACCTTTCTCCTTGAAAGGACCCATTGAAATACAGTATTTAAAGTTGAAAACAATGAGTATACAACAGTGGTTAACATCATTAAAGGATAATATTTAAAACTAAGAACAATCAGTATAAAGAGGGATCTTACATCAACAAAAGTCAATATTAAAGCTAAGAACAACAAGTATACAGATATTTTAAGAATGCCACTGGGAAATGGGAAACATAAAAATGGAAAACACAAGTGGTATTAAAAATCCAGTCAAAGCAGTAATTGCATCCACTGTTGACCTTGTAAGATGCACACACACCCCATACTCACGTGCCCCCAATTTTCCCCCTCATGCTCTCTAGTAGCAGGGAGCAATTTCACCAATTAGAATGGAGTCTTTTTTTGGGGGGGGGGAATGCTCCTTAACTTAAAAGAACACGGGGTGGGGAAAATATGACAAAATTGTGTTCTGTGGCCCCTAGGGGACACTAGTGGACTTTCTGAGGAAAATAAATATATATATTATGGAGAGGACACTGGTGGTTGCACAAGTGCAATGCAGGGGGTGGGATGCACTTTGGCCCCTGGAGGCCACAGCCCAGCCCATACACCAAACTTGGCCTGCCCCTGACCTTTAATGTCTTTCCCCCAATTTTAATTGTTTTAAATCATGTTGTCGTTGCTTGTAAAACATATGGATAGGGCACAACTCTCAGTGCAAACAGGTGGAGGGATATGTCTAGTTTGCAAAATAAAGTTGATGAAGAAGGGGCTGCTATAATTTTCAGCACATTGTACTTAGATTTTTAGTACCTCCAATATTGTGATGAACTGCTACAAATTAATTAATAATGGATTGTATGCCCGAATGTATTCTGAACAATACAAATAAAAAACCTGCCTGGAAAACATTGTTCTGGCTATTTAATCAATATTCTCATGCTACGGTTTTTATCCTTAAAATAAATTTAAAAATGCTCTTTAGTTTGGATGACACATTTATTTTAGGATTGTTAATACGAGCAATACCAGCCATACTAACAAGGTGGTACTGACAATATCCAGCTTGTTTTGGAAACTGAACATTTATGCACCAAAGCTCAAGCAGTGGTTTCACAAAAGCTGAAATACATGGGGAGGGAGCATGAAATTATTTCCAAGCTGTTCTAGGACTGTGGCATTTATAGAATATCACTGCAAGTAATGGAAGTTCCCATTACTTGTTAGAGTGTGTGAAAGTAATTTCTTGTCCTTACTTCTTCTGGTTTTTAAAATAGCAATGACTGCTTTACTCTTTGCATTTCTCATCCTTTTTCCCTTACTTTTTGTGATTCTTTTGTGAACAACATTAGAATTGATGAGAAGGCCATTAACTTGGACAATTTCTGTCAAAATGCCTCCAAAAGTAGTAGTAGTAGTAGTAGTAGTAGTAGCAGCAGCAGCAGCAGTAGTATGTTACTCTTGTATAACTTATTTTAAAGCTAGAATGAATAGAATCACAAATCAGGGTTCAGGAAGTTTCCCCTACCCACATATAGAGGATGATGGAACCAGAGATGGAGAGCAATGTCTACCGAGCTAGCTATACCTGCACACTGTCATCATAAACAACTGCATTTCAAAATGTAGCACCACACTACTGAGACATCTCATGTCAACTGTACTAATTTCTGAAAGAATTACAGATGATGCAATAATAGCATGTGAGATGAAAGGAATTATTCATGAAAATTCATTGCTGCCTGTGCTATCAGACTGATTGTTGCTATATCAGTGTGAAATAGCAGATCAATTTCCTCCTTCTCCTTCCTACAGCAAACACATGGTAAGTTCCACCCTGTGAGCCATAATGTTTATACAAAAAGAGTTGCTGAAAGTGTTTGGAATCAATTCTGAACATTAAAAAAAAAATGCCTGGAAAACATTGTTCTGCTACAGTTGGTGGGATAAATAAGATAGCTTCCTTAGCAGGTTACCAGTCAGTACCTGAAAAAAAATCCACACATTATATGGATAATCCTTTTAAAAGAACAGATCGATCGATCGATCGATCGATCGATCGATCGATCGATCGATCTATCTATCTATCTATCTATCTATCTATCTATCTATCTATCTATCTATCTATCTATCTATCTATCTATCTATCTATCTATCTATCTATCTATCTATCTATCTATCTATGGCTTTTTCAGTTAGAGAATATGTACCAATATGAGTGCATGTTCATTCAGACTTGTCTGAAAAGAGCTTGGAAATATTACATTTTTTGGCTACAAAGTTGCTTTTCCAAGCTCAGAAAATAGAGGTGCTCAATGGCACAAAAGGTACCTCACAGTGATGTGAAATGGAAAGAGAGCAGAACTTTGTCTAATCCCACAGTGATGCTGAGGATAGAGTAGTGTCGGATATTCAGAAAGAACCAGGCAGTTGAGAACAGAAAATATGTACTGATCAAGCTTGAGACTGAAAAAAAGCAAAGGACACTTGAATGTATGCTGGAGAAAGGAAAGTTAAAAAGATCATCTTAATCTTTCCATAATCCCATGGAAACCAGAAACACTATAGCAAAGACCAACTTTGAAAAGCTAGTGCGCTTGGTTCTCTGCTTCAACAGAATTGCTTTTATACTGTGTTGATGGCATGCTGGCTCTGTGTTGAGTACTCTGAAGGAGCAACCTATTGACCTCCAACTACATAAGTGAGTGTTGACATTGCTGTCTTTTGCCATATGGGATACAAAGTCACACGAAACAATAATGGTTTGGAGGGCTGTGTTTCCAGATGGCACACAATATTCTTCCAGAAGCTTGCCTTGTTTTTCATTGAGAACAGTGGGCCAAGTGTGCAGGGACTTAAAATGGGAGCAACATGACTTATGTTCATTCAGGGGGGAGGCCTTCACACTTTATATAGGTTTTGTTTCACTTGTTCCTGCTGTTTCAGTAGGATGCAAAAATACTTCACCACTGCAAACCAAGACCATGAGAGTTCTGTGCCATTTCAAATTGGGGAAAATAAATAAATTCAAAGTGAAAGTAGAACTGAAAATTTAAAAATTTGGCAGATTTTTTTCAACAAACCATGAACGGTCTTATGGAAGTTTGTTACCATCTCTACCCCATGTAGAAATCAAAATTTTATTACTATTATGACTATGACTATGATGATGATGATTAGGAACACCAAAATTAAATCAAAATTATAAAAACATTGACTGGTATTATATAACAAATACAAGTTTTAACCAAAACCCTAAGTAGCAAATAACAACAATTGCTGTTGCTGCTGTTGTCTGCAAATTAAACATCCTGCAGTGACAACGTAACATGTTTTTCACCAGTTTAATAATTGTGTCTTCTACTGACAGACTAAGTTTCATTTTTCTCATGGAACACAGTAGTAGGAGAAATTCAGCCATTTTTTTAGTGAATGGAAGACAAGATCCTAAGTCAGAAAGCCTCTACAATAACCTTCTTTATCATATTTTGCATTTTAAACATACATTGCAATAGGTTACAACAAATTCTAACATGAGAATTTGCCCCACGTCACGCCTGTCAATCATAGCTGGAGCTCATTTGCATAGCCTATGAGAGGACAGGAGGGGCGGAGTCAGAGAGTCAGTTAAGGCAGTTAGTGAGGGAGAGTGAGGGAAGAGGGAAGGAGAGAGGTGTGCAGAAAGAGAGAGATAGTCAGAGAAAGCCTGAGAACTGTAACAAAGATAAACTGGTTAACGTGATTAAATAAAACAGGAGGTGATCAAATGTGTGGCGGATATATGATATTTCCATGATTGTGATTCCATGAAATAAACAAAGAACATCTGTGATTCTGAATTACCCTAATACCCTTTAATAAACAAGTTCTGTTGTTGGCAGCCAGTGTCTGACTAAAGTCATTACAGCGTGGATGAAAGAAATCCACTGGTGGCAGCGAAAGAAAAAGGGAACGTCACCAGCGTGAGCCCTGGGTTTGGCAGAAAAAGAAACAGGGGCACGGGTGAACGTCACACCTTCTTTATCATATTTTGCATTTTAAACATACATTGCAATAGGTTACAACAACTTCTAACATGAGAATTTGAAAACAACTATCCAGTGCAGGTTCTTAAAGCAATATTTAAATCTGATACTTCTTCTGATTCTGTAAGTATAAATTTTCATGGAAGTGTTTTGCTGGATAGGTTTGCTTCACTGAGTAGGTCTGAAAATGCATATGAATTTAACTTTCAGTTAAGAATTAAATTATAAAATGTGGATATTCACAGGTTGGGGAAAAACTAATTGAATCAATACAAATTAGCAGGTTTTCATCAAAGTGGTATCCACCCCCCATGGCCTGGATAACACCTCTAATTATCCCAGCCACACTAGGTGAGAAGGTGGGAGTTGTAGTCTAATTACATCTGGGGGACACCAAGAACACAAAGGTTGTGTTAATATATATATCTGCTAAAATTATATATCTACTAAAATATATACTAAAATATATATCTACTAAAATTATGCTCCATTGAGTTCTACGTAAAGTATGTATAAGGGTCACAGCTGAAATGTAGTAATTTTCAGAGAGACAGCTGATTGCATCCATGAAGGTTCACACTGAAATATCTGTGTTGAGCCTTAAAGGTGCCACAACACTCTTAATTTTGTTTTAGCTTTGCTTTGCTTTTGTTGTAACCTAAATGTATTAAATTTATTTGTCTGAGTCACTATGAGTTCATATTGGATTAATTTTAATGTTGGACACCAGCTTTTTATGTATTATGATGCCTAAATTTTATCCCCTTCCCTTAAACAGTATATGTACTGCAATTAAAGATTTAGAAATATTTGCTCCATTGAAAAATAGCACTTGACTAACCATCTTTCATGTGTAGCTAGCTATTCTTGAATCAGCAGTCTTATGGCATGAATGCTTAGCGTTGACAAAGGTTCTTTTCAAAACTCAGTAGGAAAAAAATGTGATAGTAGCACCCAACCATTTAAGCAGCCTTTTCATTGAGCCATGTGACAAACTTTGTACTTAATGAGATAATAGACCAGTGTGTGTAAGAGTGTCTTCTCCTTCTACATATTTCAGAGTCATTGACTAAAACTTAATTATTCTTCTACTAACTTCGGTAGTAAACCTTGAAGAGAATGTTGGTTTAGAATAGCATCAGACTGAATGTTTATCTCAAAAGACGAATAACAGACAACTTTCTTTGTTTAAGCAAAATATTCTTCTTCTTTGTCTTCCTGTTTTTCATCTTCCTCTTTGTACTTTTGTCCATTGGCATGTAAAACTGCTACAAAACACACTTCCACATTTTACAATTTAAAAATGTCTAGAATTTGGAAAAATTGGACTATAGCTGCCAAATGTTCACTACCCATCCTGGCTGGAGGATTCTGGGAGATACAGTCCAGAACACTACCATTTCCTGGCTCTGAAAACAGTTATGTAACCAGGTAGTGCTATAAGGAATAAGAGTGCCTTCCTTCCCATTGCTTGCCACCTTTTGCACCTCTCAAATGCAGAGCACCATTTGCCTAATACTTTGTGCATGCAAAACTGGGCTCTTCATTAATAATTCCACAAAAGCTGCTATCATGACACATCTCACATTTGTATTATACAAAATGAAAATATCTTTACAGCCAGGTACTAGCAAATGGATTGTAGTTTGGGTTGTTGTCCTAGGCCCATGTCATAGTTTTGGCCAATTTGTATGATCAAAGAGCCTGGTAACATTGACACTGCTATCTGTCAATGTTCACACAACACAATGAAAAAAGAATCACAAATAAAGTGTGTGCACTGTGCAATCATAGATGTGAAAAGTGTTGCAGCTGTATTGCCTTGATTCTTCAAATTACATCTTGGAACATAGCCATTTGACGAGTGTTTATTCAAAGGCCAATGTTTTATCACACCATTCATTTTGTGTATGCTTCCATCAATAAATACACATTATGATCATTTGGCAAACACACTGGAACCTTCCAGAAAGCAGCAGGGATAAGGACGAAAAGGTTTCATAATACAGCACTTTCTATTATGAACCAGCTATCTTGATCCCTGCAGGAGAGCAGAGCAGGTTACGTTGGAAAGGAACAATACAGGATGAAGATATGCTTTTTTCCCCTGGGACAGTAAAGAAATAAGCAAACATGTACATCATGAACATATTTGGGAATTAAATGTAACCATTGATATACTGGAAAAAGCTGTGTTTGAAAAAAAAAGTGCATACAATCCTGAAAATGTTTTTAGGTATATGTCTATTGTGTTCCCAATTTTCTAAAGCCATAATTTCTATCAATGATTTTTTTATTTCATTCATTTATTTTTGTCTGCTTGTCTCTTCTTTCCCATTTGAACAGAGATTACACAGCCTACTGCAAACACCCAGGGCCAACCCTACCAGTTATTGACAAAAAAAACCCCAAAAAACAAAAACAACCAAACAAAAAAACAGAGCAGGAAAAAATCCACAAAGCAATCTAATGGAGGCACACTAACAGAAACAGGCTGTTTGGCGGCAGCAGCAAGATTAATCCAAAGAAATGGGGGAAATCCTCCCAAAAAGCAAGGAAAAAAGATGCAAAATAGGAAGGATCCAAGATGAGGGAACAGGCAGGCAGCAACAATAATCCAAGTTGGAGGGCACCAAGAATTTAAACATAACAATCACATCCAAAAGGAATGAAGCAAAAAGAACATTTCTCCCTGGACTCCACTCCATTCTACAGATTTGCAATTCCTGTGCCTTCTCCCTGAACATTCTGATTGGCTGCTGACAGCCCTTGTTGTTCACCATGTTTGAACAATAGCCCTATTGGATGACAAATTTATCAGGTAATTTGACATACAAAGGTTGAAAGGTTGCATGAAAGAGAGAACATGAAAGAAACATGAAGCTGTTGTGTACTGCTCTTTTGGTAATACAAATCATTTGTGTTATAGAGGCTCTCTTATGGGAGTAGATGAAAGAACATGAAAATAAAATAAGAGCCTCTTTCATGTTTTTGTCTTTCACTAAAACACAAGCCCATCCCTTGTATAGACAATACTGAGCAAGATGGACCAATGATCATATAGCTGCCTCCTAAATTCCTGTTCTTCTAGTGATTACAATTAGTAGAGGCTTGTGAGATAACTAATAACAGTATGAGATAACTAGTAAAAGACATTGTTTAAAAAAAACCCTCTTTAGGTGACAATATTGTAGAATGCCTACCTTGTAAATCTAAGTCTTTCTGAAATCTGCAACAAAACATGAATATAGGTGGCTAAAGCATCCTGTCCTGCTGTCATCATTGCAGGCCAGCAGATTCAGGCACACCATAATTTATTGCAAAATAAAAATTAAAACTCTTTTGTGTTAAAGACTTGTACAATGCCAGGCAAAAGTTTAATATCATGACGTACATAGTAAGTGATGCTACAGCTGACCTGCCCCATGCTCTTTTGGTGACTCCCCAACTTGATCCTTGTTTGGGGCCATGGCAATATTTGTATAATTCCAGTTTGTCACGAAAATCTCATTCCTATGAATGTGGAAATGCAAACAGCAAATCCAGGCCATAGATAGAATGGTGCAGGAAAGACAGAAGGTCTTCTGGCCAGGGCAATAGCTGCATACTTTGTTTGATTTTGATTTTTTTTTTTTAAAGAAGCCAGGAGAAAGTCCACAGCAGCTCTTTCAGGGCAGTCATGAAGAAGTGAAGGGCTTTAAAAGGTCCATAGGCCTTCTCCTTTTAAATTTATTCTCAAGAGGCCAATGCAAGCAACCTACTCTTCCCTGATTGTTTATTGTCTGTTCTTGCACTTTTACTCAGTCCAAAGCACATTCATCTGTACTAGGAATAGGTACAAAAATAAATTAATATTGCAGTACTAATGAATGTTTTGAAGAACAGATTTAAGGGACTAGATTTGGTGGACAGAGTGCCTGAAGAACTATGGATGGAGGCTCGTAACATTGTACAGGAGGCAGCAACAAAAACCATCCCAAAGAAAAGGAAATGCAAGAAAGCAAAGTGGCTGTCCAACGAGGCCTTACAAATAGCAGAGAAGAGAAGGGAAACAAAATGCAAGGGAGATAGGGAAAGTTACAGAAAATGGAATGCAGACTTCCAAAGAATAGCAAGGAGAGACAAGAGGGCCTTCTTAAATGAACAGTGCAAAGAAATAGAGGAAAAGAATAGAAAGGGAAAAACCAGAGATCTGTTCAAGAAAATTGGAGATGTTAAAGGAACATTTTGTGCAAAGATGGACATGATAAAGGACAAAAATGGTAGGGACCTCACAGAAGCAGAAGACATCAAGAAGAGGTGGCAAGAATACACAGAGGAATTATACCAGAAAGATCTGGATGTCCCGGACAACCCAGATAGTGTGGCTGCTGACCTTGAGCCAGACATCCTGGAGAGTGAAGTCAAGTGAGCCTTAGAAAGCATGGCTAACAACAAGGCCAGTGGAGGTGATGGCATTCCAGTCAAACTATTTAAAATCTTAAAAGATGATGCTGTTAAGGTGCTACACTCAATATGCCAGCAAGTCTGGAAAACTCAGCAGTGGCCAGAGGATTGGAAAAGATCAGTCTACATCCCAATCCCAAAGAAGGGCAGTGCCAAAGAATGCTCCAACTACCGTACAATTGCACTCATTTCACATGCTAGCAAGGTTATGCTCAAAATCCTACAAGGCAAGCTTCAGCAGTATGTGGACTGAGAACTCCCAGAAGTACAAGCTGGATTTCGAAGGGACAGAGGAACTAGAGACCAAATTGCTAACATGCGCTGGATTATGGAGAAACCAGAGAGTTCCAAAAAAAAATCTACTTCTGCTTCATTGACTACGCAAAAGCCTTTGACTGTGTGGACCACAGCAACCTATGGCAAGTTCTTAAAGAAATGGGAGTGCCTGACCACCTTATCTATCTCCTGAGAAATCTATATGTGGGACAGGAAGCAACAATTAGAACTGGATATGGAACAACTGATTGGTTCGAAATTGGGAAAGGAGTACGACAAGGCTGTATATTGTCTCCCTGCTTATTTAACTTATATGCAGAATACATCATGCGAAAGGCTGGACTGGAGGAATCCCAAGCCGTAATTAAGATTGCCAGAAGAAAAATCAATAACCTCAGATATGCAGATGGCAGAAAGTGAGGAGGAATTAAAGAACCTATTAATGAGGGTGAAAGAGGAGAGTGCCAAAAATGGTCTGAAGCTCAACATCAAAAAAACTAAGATCATGGTCACTGGTCCCATCACCTCCTGGCAAATAGAAGGGGAAGACATGGAGGTAGTGACAGATTTTACTTTCCTGGGCTCCATGATCA
The DNA here is from genome assembly GCA_037013535.1 of Intellagama lesueurii. Lineage (NCBI taxonomy): Eukaryota > Metazoa > Chordata > Lepidosauria > Squamata > Agamidae > Intellagama > Intellagama lesueurii. Next base: position 202,451,391 of record JBAJHW010000003.1, on the reverse strand, counting down.
CTGCAGATGGTGACAGCAGCCACGAAAGACGCCTGCTTCTTGGGAGGAAAGCGATGACAAACCTAGACAGCATCTTAAAAAGCAGAGACATCACCTTGTCGACAAAGGTCCGCATAGTCAAAGCTATGGTTTTTCCAGTAGCGATGTATGGAAGTGAGAGCTGGACCATAAAGAAGGCTGACCGCCAAAGAATTGATGCTTTTGAATTGTGGTGCTGGAGGAGACTCTTGAGAGTCCCCTGGACTGCAAGGAGAACAAACCGATCAATTCTGAAGGAAATCAACCCTGAGTGCTCACTGGAAGGACAGATCCTGAAGCTGAGGCTCCAATACTTTGGCCATCTCATGAGAAGAGAAGACTTCCTGGAAAAGACCCTGATGTTGGGAAAATGTGAAGGCAAGAGGATAAAAAACAGCAAATGCCATTTAAGGTTCTACCATTCCAAAGGGGGTCGATATATTCCAGCAGCCCAAAAACTCTTTCAGGCAAAGGTGGTCAGCCAGACGCTCTATGGCACCTTTATAGGGCCTTCATCCAGCTGTTTTGATCCGATAGAGCGGGTTCAGACTAAATTCCTTAGAGCAATTCTTGAAGTTCCAAGATGCGTAACAAATGCACAAATTCGTTTAGAGACAGGCTCACTAACAATGGTAGCCAAAATTACACTAGCCTCCCTTCAGTACTGGCTTAAAATAAATTTTCAATTACAGGGATTAACCCATCTACTTCTAGAGGACAATTTTCAGTCGAAGTGGTTGAAAGCGGTCCTAAATAAATTGCAAGTTATGGGCTTCTCTCCGCAAGCAATATTGAGCATGCAATGGGATGAAGCGAAATCAGCCCTTAAACAGAGAATAATGGACATGGAAAGACAGGTAGATCTTAGTAGATGCCCCAATTTTAGAGTGATAGACACGCACAAATATCGCTTGCTCCCCATGGCCTATTTATCACAGCTTGAGACATATAAGTTTAGGAAAGCCTTTACTCTGGCTAGATGTGAGGCCTTTCCCTCAGCAGTGCTGGAAGGCAGATTTAAGAAGATCCCGAGGGAACAGAGACTCTGCCCTTGTGGATCTGATGAGATAGAATCTATTGAGCATATGATGCTCAGATGTAACAGGCATAACAAAATTCAAGAAAAATATATTACACCTCTCTTAAAAGACATGACAAGCCAATCAGACTCTGACTACTGTAACCAATTGTTAATTGATCAAAATCGGACTACTACAGAACTGGTAGCGAAATTTTGGGCGGCATGCCATAGTAGCCAGAATAGATAGCCAAACCCTTAGACATTGGTCTTATATTGTTATATTTGTAGTTTTATTGCTTTTTGTTTATTTGATTTGGCTTTTTGCAGTATATGTCAGTACTTGAAGCTCTCCAGTCAATTTTGTTTTATGTATAGCTTGATGCTGTAACAATAAAGTATGTATGTAAGAGGAGAAGGGGACGACAGAGGACGAGATGGTTGGACAGTGTCATCGAAGCTACCAACATGAATTTGACCAAACTCCGGAAGGCAGTGGAAGACAGGAGGGCCTGGCATGCTTTGGTCCATGGGGTCACGAAGAGTCGGACATGACTTAACGACTAAACAACAACAATGAATGTTTTTGTGGAAGTATTTTTTTTCTTTCTCATTTCCCTTTGAATGAACCTAAAATGAAGAAAAATGGCAGATCCACCAAACCTTGCTCATTACATAGTTTGCTTACTACTATGTCTTCCTCATTCATCTCTAATTCATCCAGAGGAAACATTCCAATCTGCCTCATCATCAGGACTCAGGTTTGATTTATTAGCTCTTTCTCCCCTGGATGTTTTCAATCTTGGTTGAGCCACAGGAATCTTAAGTGGTTTCTTAATGGATTGAATGTCTCTTCTTCTTTTCACCATTCCATATGTACCACTGTGGTCTGTTGCTTAATTTGATCAATGAATATGGAATAGATGTACATCTATTAAAGGTGACGGAATGGTGCAGACTGGCTATTCTTTTTTATGTGTGCAGTCTAGCTTTAGAATATTTGTGCATTCCACCAAATAGACACAATCTTACCTTTATTTGTGTTTTTGTGTACCCTGTCTCTGACAGAAGAAATAACTTCAGCAAGTTTAGTGACATATTTTGCTTCAAGTACGGCTTCCCTTGAGTTTTGCAAATGTATAAATATTGAAGACTAGCCATGTGCTCTGTCTTTGTACAAATGCACAAATATGGACTGAAGCAGAGGTATCAATGCATTTCATAAGCAGGGAAGAATAAAGATTTAAGAGGCATAGCAGCACACCCACAGGTCCTGTGTGTTAAATCTGCCATTCATACATTGTGATTAGAAGTGGGGAAGTAGAAAGAAAAACTCAGGAAGATGAAGGAGAGTATAATCTTTACTTTAGAAATGAACCTTTGTCTTTCCTGATCCATAATAATTGATTAAATCATCAAAGTCTTGTGGCACAGCAATGCTAATTTTATATACAGGGAAAATGGCTGGAGAGAAAGGGTGGAAACAGTATAGAGAAGAGTAGCCTCCCTATTTTGACCTTTTAAGAAGGAATCAAGGCGGGGAGTGTCCATTGCCCTTTTAAAGTCCCTCACTCACTTCCTTCCTAGTGACTGCCTTAGATAACTGCAGGGTTCTGCTTTCTTCTGGTATTTGGAAAGAAGACAGGGAAACATAAAAATAAAATAAGAGCAACCAGCTCTGCAGCTTCTACTTCTTGTGCCAACCCTTCTGTACTTCCTGCACCGTTTAATCTATGACTGGGCCTTTCAGTTTGCACTTCCCCATTTGCAAGGTTCAGATCTTCATTGAGAACCAGAAACACACAGAAACTGTCCATAACCATGAACACAGATTTATTCAAAAGGTCTCCAAAATGGCAGAGGGCAGATTGGCCCTTTTCTGTTTCTCTTTATTCAGGCACAGTGTGGATCGGGGTGGGGGCTTCCACACATAACTACTTGAGACTATGCCATTTGTTGCAACTTATAAGGAAAAAGGAAGAGTAAGTACAAAATGGCAGTGTTAGGGCAGGCATTCAAGTCTTTGGACTAAAAATCCTGCAGTCACAGGCACAAAGAGATGGGAGCAGTAGGGGAACATCCCCCACAAACAAATGTACAAATGTAAAGTCTTTTTTGAACACTTTGCTGTTGGCAGTGAAACATTATATGTATATAAACTAGAGATGGTGATGAATATAAAAACGGATCAGTTTTTCTGACGAATATAGCAGATTCGTCATATATTTGTCGATCCGTAATTGTAAAATTTTAAATCAGGACGAATATGGCTTGACGAATATTTCCTCGGTTTTATTCGTTGATCCATTCATATTCGTCTATATTCGTTACCCCTTTTGGGGGCCTCTCTGAGTTTGCTGGCACCAATTCGAAGCTCTGGCCAATCAGGACAGAGATCCTGGATTGGCATGTCTGGCAGCCAATAGCGCTGCTGAAAGGTGTATCTACTTTTACAGATGCTTCATATAAGCTTTTCCCGTCCGGCCGTTCCCCACTTCTGTTCGTGCTCTCTGGAGTGAGAACAGTTGCTGCTCACTGGCTTGCTGGTGCTCTTGCGGTTTCGCTTTTGCGGCAGCAAAGCAAAGACTTGTATTTTTCTTTTTCATCATCATTCATCAATCATCATCAACTTTACTGGGAATTTGGGGAGGGATTTCAGATAGCTTAGGCTACTTCTTTGGAAGGGCTTAATTTCATTTCAAATTCAAATCAATCAAACCTTTTTTTCCCCTGGAGGCTTGTGTGTGTGTGTCTATCGTCCAGTGTCAGGGGGGAACTGTCGTCATCTGACTGTGGAATCTCTTTTCCTTTATATTCAGTTTTCAAAAGTTCATTTTAGAGAAGCTTGTGTCTCTCAGGGAATTTGGTGGGTGGCTGGATCCATCATTCCTTTTTCTTCCAAAACTTATTTGTGTGTGTGTGTGTGTGTGTGTGTGTGTGTGTGTGTGACTGAGACTTAGCTGGCAGGGCTTTTTTTGGGGACTTTTTTGGCTTTTCTGCCACAGTGGGTCGGGGGGGAAATTTTTCTAATTACATTATACTGAGAGGGGGGCTTTGTTTAGGCAGGCAGGTCACATTTTAGTAAAAGAAATACACCACCATCATTCTAAAAATTTACACACACTCTCTGACCCTCTATTAGTTTCCTTCCTCAATCTCCATTGCTTTATTTGTTTAGTTGGTTTGTTAGGCAGGCAGTAGAAAATGAAGGGATTTCTTCAGGGGCAATCCAAGGGGAAGAAGGCTGTGAAGCTATGCAGGCTAGGTAGCAGCACCATCATCACGACCACCATGTGCACAACCACGTCTACAATAACCAGTGCCACTGTCCCTCCTCCGGTGGCCTTGCAGGCAGGCAGGGAACCAAAGCTTCCAGAGGTGCCAAAAGAACTGCCACTCCTCTTCCTAGAGGAAGCTGAGGAGTTACTGGTTTCCGAAGTTCCCCAGTCCGATTTGGAACCAGTAACGGCAGGGCAGGCTTCACAGCCCCCCCACCCCTGTCCCCAGAGTTATCTGTTCCCTCCTCCCAGACCAGCAGGACCCCTGGGACACAGAGTTCTTCCCAGGCCAGCAGTCACAGGCAGGCAGTGGGTCCTCGTTTGGGCAAACATGGCAGGGGGGCCATGTGGGATCATTTCATGGTGCTCAGCGATGACCCATGGCTGGCACGCTGCAATACCTGCCTTGGGGTGGTCCGGAGGGGGTCAGACCCCAGGCATCTGTCCTTCACCAACATCTGGAGGGGCACCACCCAAGGCTCCTGTCCAGGGAAGGCACTTCATCCACGCCATCTGGGAGAGGGAAAAGAGCAGCTCCAGGGGAGTCAGAAGGGAGGCAGGAGGAGGCGCCTCCTTTCAAAAGGGCAGACCCAGGGGTTTCTGGGGCCGGGAGCATGAGGCAGGCCACGCTCCACGAAGTGGCACCCGTTGGGTCCGCCATGACGCTCAGCCGGCGGTCGAAGGGCAAGACCCAGCAGGCGGCCACTTGTCTCGTCGCCGAGACGATCACCCTGCTCATACTTCCACTGTCCATTGTGGAATCCCAAGCCTTCCACCGGTTGCTGCATTTTATTGCCCCCTGGTACGACCTCCCCTCACGGAAAACTCTCAGTTCTAGAGTGCTGTCTTCACTCTATGACTCTGTGAGGGAGGTGGTCCGTGACCATTTTTCACAGCTACAGGGGCGCAAGGTGCACTTCACAGCGGACCTGTGGAGCGGAGGTCAGCATGGCTCACAGCCCACTGGTGGCAGCCAGAGGACTTGAGTAGTGGCAGGGCATCGGCGACAGCATCGGCCCCCAGGCTACAGGTCCGTTCTGCTGCAGGCGTGGCACATGGAAGCTCAGGCGATGGGGAGTTCCTTTCCACGCTGCAGGAGTGGGCACCGGAGGGGGAGGTGACCCGTGGCCACATGGTCACAGATGCTGGGTGGAACATGTTGGCGGCATTGAACGCGGCAGGCTTTGAGGGCATCATATTCATGGCACACAAATTACACCTTGTGGTGCGCGATGCCCTTGGCCTGGGCAGCCATGTCAAGCCCGAGTGGGACGCAGGCACCCGGGAGACACAGGCACTCCTGGAGCAATGCCGCCAACTGGTGGGTCACTTCTCCCGCAGCCTGAAAGCTGCCTGCTGGCTGTGTGAGAGGCAGGAGGAGTTGGATCAGGAGACCCACATTCTCCTGACAGACCTGCCCACCAGGTGGAACTCCACCTACACCATGGTGTCCTGCCTGGTGGAGCAGAAGGCTGTTTTGGAGGACATCATGTCCTCCATGCCCATTCTGCCCCGAGGGGAGAGAGGTGGGCATCAGTGCCATGGATTGGCTGGCCCTCTCCCAGATGGTGAAGGTGCTCAAACCCTTCCTGGAAACCACGGACATCTTGGGTGGTTATACGGCAAGCCTGGGGCAGGTCACCCCCCTGATTCATGCCCTTGATTGGTCCCTGGAGACTGCTGTGGCACCAGGACCCTCCCTCCTTCCACGGACCAGGGCTTTGGTGAAGAGGTTGCAGGCAGGCATGCAGAAGCGACTCCATCTGTCTACAGCGACAGAGCTTAACGCATGGCCTACCTGTGTGATCCTCAAATCAAGGGGGCCTTGGTAGCACGCACCTCAGACCTTGAGGAGTGGAGAATGGAGCTCTCCACTGAGGTCCGCAGGGCATTGGGGGCACAATGCTTGCATGGGGCGACGGGAACGTCAGGCCACGAGGGGCAGGGTGGTTTGCCTGAACCACAGGGAAGGACTTCACCTGATGATGGCTCCATTCACCACCAACATTACTGGAGCTCTGTGGTGACCTTGGCACTTGCCTCAGAGGAAAGACAGCCGGCTGAGGAGGATTCGGCAGAGATAATGGTGCGGGAATATCTGGCTGAGCCCCCTGCAGCCCCACCAGTCAGATGCCCTCCATTACTGGGCTAGGAAACTAGTCATATGGCCGGAGTTGTCCAATGTGGCCATGGACCTCCTTTCCATCCCCCCCACCAGCGTCCAGAGCGAGCCCGTATTTTCCCATCTAGGAGACATATTCCGACCACTCCGCTCGCGTTTGGATCCCGTTACTGTGGAGAGACTGTCGTTCATCAAGGTGAACCTTCCCTTGTTGGGCTTCCCCTCAATGAACCCAAAGAGGTAGGGTTCCAATGACAGTCTCTCCCTTAACACACTGCCTGCCTGCCTGCGCCCACCTGCCTGCCCACCTGCCCATCCTCCAGTCCTCCTGAAAAAAAAAAAGACCTGCCTACTTGCCTGCCGGCCTGTAAACCTGCCCCTCAGTCAGAACTCCAGCTGCCGATTCCAGTCGCCTCCTCTGGCCAAGTTCCAACCAAGTCATACATGCCTGCCTGCCTGCCTGCTGGATCAAGTCAGACCAGCAGGCCAAGAACTGTTGAACTCCTGCCTGCCTGCCTGCCTGCCTGCTGGCTTACGTAGACCCAGCGGGCTGTTTGTTCCACCTTCTGCCTCCCTGACTGGGAGGAGAGAACTCCTGCCTGGCACGGGTTAAACCAGATCAGCTCTGCAATCTGAAGCCAGGCGATATGGTGATGGGGTGACACACAGACAGCTGTTGGTTGGGGCAGACCCAGGCTGGCCCTCTTGGCATCCAAGCCTAAACCCTCTCTTGGTGCACCCAGAGCCTGTCCCGGCACCCCCAAACGTGACAAGAGGGCCAGACAACCCTCTTGGCGCACCCAGAGCCTGCTCTGGCACCCCCGAATGTGACAAGAGGGCCAGACAACCCTCTTGGCACACCCAGAGCCTGTCCCGACACCCCCGGACATGACTAGAGCACCAGCCAACCCTCTCTTGGCACACGCAAAACCTGTCCCCATCCCCAAACGTGGCAAGAGGGCCAGCCAGGCCTCTTGGCAGTTGGCACTCCTGGCATCCCGAACGTGCCAAGAGGACCGGCCTGTCTCAGCCCCCCAAAACCTCCAAGGGCTATCTTTATCATATCCGGGCGGTCTCAGCAACCAAGTTGCAGTCCCCCCCCCCCAGCTTTCTAGTTCTAAACGAGCATCTTTGTTTGTTTGAAGGTTGTCAGCAAGTCTAGTTAGACGTTGGTGGTGAGTGACAGGTGAGTTTCCTAGGCCTGTCTCAGATCCACCCAAAGCCTGTCTGGGCGTCGCCCCATTGCCCCATCACATGGCATCAGATTGCAGAGCATCTGTTTCTGACAGCCCCGCGGCCCCGCTGATTAACCGCCATTAGTAGCACCTTGGACCCTTTTCTCCTGTTGGTGCTACTGATTCCCCGAGAGCCGGGCTCTGCCCCCCAAGCCTGTCCGGGCATCCCCCGTACCAAGATGGACAACAACAGCAGCAGCAGCAACAACAACAACAACAACAGCACCTATAACAAGCCCAGTGGCTCAGCAACACTGCAGTTTAACCCACAGCGCCACTGTCTACCTTGCTGCCAACTTCCTCAGTGCCCGATGGGTCCACTCCAAAAGTCTACGTTGCTGGCTACATGACAACTTTCTGAGTCCTGCAGCTCCTTCCACTTCCAAAAGGCCTGCGTGCTCATTCCAACTTCCTCAGGCTTGATTCTCAAATGCTGCTTGCTGACTTCAGCGTCCTCCCCTCCTCAGGCGTCCCCGTGCTAAGCTGGCCAGGTTCAGCCCGACCCAAACCTGACCAATGTGCTCCCTCCTCCTGAGATGTGCTGTGTGTGACATGTCTCTCCCTATCTCCAGGATCAGTATCCGCTGATTCATTTATTCTGAAAAATCTCGGAAATGCATATTTATACGTATTTCATGATTCCAGCCTCCTTGGGCTTCATTCCAATTATTCATGCCTGTTCATTCTGGCCTTCTAGCCTTCTCTACTGCCCCAGAAGGCTGGCAGAAGCTGGGTGAAAAGCAATGGGACACAGCTCACCCCGTCACACGGATTCAAACTGCAGTGCTGATCTTCTGACGGACAAGCCCAGTGGCTCAGCGGTTTAACCCGCAGTGCCACAGTCTGTGTTGCTGCTATGTGCAACCTGTTTGGGCATCCCCCCCCCCACCTCACCGGGCATCAATTCCAGCCTCCTTGGGCCATGTTGGCCCCAAATCCTGCATCCCTCTCCAGCTGCCTTGGGCTTTCCTGCTGAGATTCTGTGCCAAGAATCGGGCCAAGGGCCTTCCAAATCTTGACTGTTGTGCTGGGTGAAGTTGCCTCATCGGGCCAAGTTCTTTCTGGCCGGCCAGCCTGCCTGCCTGCTTATTCAAAGGGCTACATTAGTGCTCCAAAGTCCACTCGGGCTTCATTCCTAATTCCTGGCTGTTCATTCCAGCTTCCTACTGCCTCAGGTAGGCAGAACCTGGAACAAACTACGGGAGCTCAGCTCACCTTGTTGCATGGATTTGATCTTCCGCTCGAGAAGCCCAGCGGCCCCGTGGATTAACCACCGTTACGTAGTAGCACCACCCTATTCATCTGTTGTTGCTGTTGTTGTGCAACCTCAGTTGCCTCCTGGGGGTAAACTTAACTATGCAGGCAAATGTGATGTTCCCAAAGAAGGCAAGAGTCTGCTTTCAAGCCTGTCTGGGCATCCAAGCACCAACCAGGCCTGTCTCAAGCCCCCCCAAGCCTGTCCAGGCGTCCCCTGTGCCAAAGAGGGCCTGTCTCAGGCCCACCCAGAACTGGCAGACTGTTCATTCCAGCTTCCTAGCTATTCTACAGCCTCAGTAGGTAGGCAGAACTTGGAACAAACTACGGGAGCTCAGCTCACCAGCGGCCCCATGGATTAACCACCATTACGTTAGTAGCACCTTGGACCCTATTCATCTGCTGTTGTTGCTGCAGTTGTGCAACCTCAGTTGCCTCCTGGGGGCAAGCTGAAGAAGACAAGAGTCTTCTTTCCTTTTACTTCCTTCCTTTTGCCTCTGCCTCTTCCTTTTCCTCTCCCCCCCCCAAGCCTGTCCGGGCATCCCCGTGCCAAGAGGGCTGGGCTCTGCCCCACCCAATGCCTGTCCGGCCATCCCATGCCAACACGGTGCTCCAAAGTCCACTCGGGCTACTGCCTGAGTAGGTTGGCAGACCTTCCAAACAACAACCCTAGTGGCTCAGCAGCAGTTTAACTCAGTAGGTAGGCAGAAGCAGGAACAAGGGACAAGAGCTCAGGTCACCCCATTGCATGGATTCGGACTGCTGATCTTCCGCTCGAGAAGCCCAGCGGCCACCCTGATTAACCGCCGTTAGTAGCACCTTGCAGTCGGACCCTATTCTCCTGCTGTTGCTGCTGCTTTGACAACGTCAGTTGCCTCCTGGGGACAAACTTAAGTAACTTTGCAGGCAAAGAAGAAGAAGACCAGAGTCTCCTGTGGCTGCCTTTTGCCTCAGTGCCCCGATGGGGCCAAAAAGCCTGCTTTCCGGCTGCGAACTTCGTAAGTGCCTGATGGGGCAAAAAGTCCATGACATTGCTGGCCATTTGAACAATTTCCTAATCCTACAGCTCCTTCCACTTGGGCTACATTCCAAAACATCTGTTTGCTCTGCCCCACGCAAAGCCTGTCCAGGCATGGCCCCATCGCCCCATCGCCCGGCTTCAGACGGCAGAGCTCGTCTGGTTTTCAACCCGTGCCAAGGGGGGCGGCCTGTCTAAGCCCCCCCTCAAACCTCTGAGGGCTATCTTTATCATATCCGTGTGGTTTCAGCAGCCAAGTTGCAAGCAATCCCCAGCTTTCTAGTTCTAAACGAAGATCTTTGCCGCCCCATCGCCCGGCTTCAGATTGCAGAGCTGATCTGCTTCCGACAGCCCCGCAGCCCCGTGGATTAACCGCTGTTAGTAGCAAAGACCCTGTTCATCTGATGATGATGCTGGTGCTGTTGGAAGTTGCAAACAACCTCAGTTACCTCCTGGGGGCAAAAACCTTTCCTTTGCAGGCAAATCTAATGTTGCTGAAGAAGACCAGAGTCTGCTCTGCTGCCTTTTGCCTCAGTGCCCCGATGGGGCAAGACACGCCACTTTGCTGCTGCCAACTACCTCAGTGCCTGATGCGGCAAAAAAAGCCTGCTTTCCTGCTGCCTTTTCCTTCAGTGCCTGATGGGGCCAGAAGAGCCTGTTTTCCTGCTGCCAACTTCCTCAGTGCCCGACGGAGCCAAAAAGCCTGCCGCGCTGCCAAATACCTCCTTGCCTCCAGTCCTTCTGAGGGCAAACTCTACTTCACTGGCAAATGTAATGTTGTGCTGAGCTGAAGACAAACCCGATGCCTCATGCATGCCTCTGCCAAAGGGACCTTTCATTCTGCTGGGGCTAAATATAACTCCCTCAATGCCATGGGCTTCTGTGCCGTGTGGTAAACTCTCCTAGGGGGACCCAATTTGTGGGTGAATAACTCGGGGTTCCGATATCCAATCTTCACCAAAGTTGGCAGGCCTGTTGGTGAAAGATATAGGAAGCTCTGTTGTGATTCTGGAGTCTATAAGTACCAGGGTTAGCTTTCCTGGGGGTCCTCTTTGTGACTATATAATTCAGGGCTCCGTGATCCAATGTTCACCAACCTTTCAGAATTTGTAGAAATGTGTCTGAGGAAGCTTCCCTGCAAATTTGGTGTCTCTAGGTCATTGGGGGCCAGTGTTATAGCCATTTAAAGTGCAGACAAATCGACAGATCGATTCATCGAAGAATATTCGTATATTCGTATTCGTTGATTCGTTAACCTTGACGAATAACAGATCAAAACGAATTGCCATTTTTTTGAATCGTCCCCATCTCTAATATAAACCATACCTTGGAAACATTGCTTTTTGGGACTATAGCTCTCAGAATCCCACAACTAGCCATATTTGGCAATAAATGCATACTTGTTCTGCACATACATGCCTGTAAGGAATTTTTTAACTTTGACAGAAGTTTGGCTGGACAGATTGGTCCCAGTAGTACACATTTATGTAGATTTATTTCATCTTCATGACCCCATGGACCAGAGCACGCCAGGCCCTCCTGTCTTCCACTGCCTCCCGGAGTTGGGTCAAATTCATGTTGGTAGCTTCAGTGACACTGTCCAACCATCTCGTCCTCTGTCGTCCCCTTCTCCTCTTGCCTTCACACTTTCCCAACATCAGGGTCTTTTCCAGGGAGTCTTCTCTTCTCATCAGATGGCCAAAGTATTGGAGCCTCAGCTTCAGGATCTGTCCTTCCAGTGAGCACTCAGGGTTGATTTCCTTCAAAATGGATAGGTTTGTTCTCTTTGCAGTCCAGGGGACTCTCAAGAGTCTCCTCCAGCACCACAATTCAAAAGCATCAATTCTTCGGCGGTCAGCCTTCTTTATGGTCCAACTCTCACTTTATGGTCCAGCTCTCACTGCTACTGGAGTGTACCAAAGAATTTCAGAAGATGATCAGTCTATGCTTTGAAGCCTGCAGCAAAGTCTTTGAGTGTGCAGATCATGAGAAACTATGGTTTGTTCTGGGGGGGGGGGGGGAAGCATTGCCTCCACACTTGATTGTCCTGATGTGTAACCTTTATTGTGGACAAGAAGCTACCATTAGGACAGAATACAGAGAAACAGAATTGTTTCCTATAGGCAAGGTGTGAGACAAGAGTGCAATTTATCACCTTACCTCTTCAGGCTGTATGCAGAACATATCATAGGGAAAGCCAGACTAGATTTAGGTGGAGGAGTGAAAATTGTTGGAAGAAACTGTTGGGATTTACAATCCACATATTGTGCATTTAAGAGGTTTGGATGGGTGGGACTTTGAGCTGAATGTCAATCACATAGTAGCAGCTAGCTGTTCCTTCATCTACCTCAGTTTGTTTTTCATACCTTTTAAAAAATCTTAGGGTTCTGAGCTGGTTTAGCAATGAGTTTTCTCTGAGTGTTCTATCAGTTAGCAATGGAGTAAGCAGTTAAGAGTCTGAGTGAAGTCGTTACGTAACAAGTTAGTAAAAATAATGAAGTTAACAAGTTAAGATCTTAAACGATGTAACTAGTAAACATGTTTTGTTTGTATTCTTTCTGACATATGAAGATTCTGTGAGTAAAAGAGATACGCGTAATTCTTTTATTGTCTCTCAACACCAGAGTCTCTGACTGAATCTGTTGAGACTGTATGCCAGTTGAGGTAAATCTAACTAACAAAAGAGGTGGTACATTTGAGGGAGACTTGTAATTATAATAATCTGATCTGTAGGTTCCTGTCTGGATTTTTCTCCATTGTGTAGGTGGAGTTTTTGAGCTAGCAGTTTCCCATATGTTGTTGTTGTTTAGTCGTTAAGTCATGTCCGACTCTTCGTGACCCCATGGACCAGAGCACGCCAGGGGGTCACGAAGAGTCACGAAGTTTCCCATATACTAATCTAATAGAAAAACCAATAATGTAAGATATGCAGATGACACCATCTTACTGGCAGAAAGCAGCAATGACTTGATATGACTTTTAGTGAAACTGAAAGAAGAAAATGTCAAAGCAGGACTGCAGCTGAACATTAAAAAGACAAAAATCATGACTACATAAGAACTACATGATTTTGATGTTAACAGTGAATAAATTGAAATAGTTAAAGGTTTTGTTTACCCTGGTTCAATCATCAATCCAAACAGAGACCGCAGCCAAGAAATCAAAAGAAGACTGAGACTTGGAAGGGCAGCAATGAAGAAAAGACCCTACATGGTAAGGATGTGTCATTAGAAACCAAGACCAAGACCATCCACACTCTTGTGTTTCCAATCACCATGTACTGTATGGGCGGGAAAGCTGGAGAGTAAAGAAAGCTGACAGTAAAAAAAAATGATGTATTTAATGCTGAAGGAGACCTTTGTCTTCCTTGTCACTGGATGGCCGGAAAGGCAATCAAATCAAACCTGAACTATCTCTGGAGGCAAAAATGATGAAACTGAGGTTGTCCTACTTTGGGCACATGATGAAAAGGCAGGATTCTCTGGAAAAGGCAGTAATGCTGGGAAAGGTAGAAGGCTGCAGGGAAAGAGGAAGACCAGATATGAGATGGACTGACATACTAAATGAACCATAGACTTGAGTCTGCAAGAGCTGACCAGGACTGTTGAGGACAGGACATTTTGAAAATTGCTCATTCATAGGTTCACCATAAGTCAGAGGTGACTTGATGGCACATAACAACAACTCTTTCTACTGTCAGTGTTTTATTGTAATACTGTCTATAATCTTGCAGGGGGCTGATATTTGTGTTTTTTTCTGCAGCATTGAATGAATTGTACAGTATCAGCTAAAATTAGCTCAAGTGGCCACAAGATGGCACAGCTAAACTAAATGTTTTTTAAAAAGCAGGTGCCACAGACCACCAGATGGCAGCAATGAAATACATACTATACTATTACACTGTAGCAAAAACATTTCTTTTGACATGCGAAATATGTTGAATCCTCTGACAAAATGTTACTTTTGCCTCCTTGGTATTGCTATTCTTATTTCATTGTTACTTTCATAAACTGTATATTTCGTCAATGTGATGGAGTAAAATGGATTTATCCAGTTTTGATGCTGCTTCTATGCTATTCTGATGAGTGGCGACTTCCAATACATATAGGTAGACAAAATATCAATACCCACAAGCTTGCAATGTTTTCAAATGATCACCGATGTTACTAAATTGCTTACTGTATGCATGTGTTTTTTTACTGTTACAACTCAACACTATACTATTTTTTTTCATAATTAGATACTATGATTTAGCTTCTTGCCTAATTACTTTCCTTTTGTAAATAGTAAACAGGCTGTCAACTAAATAAACTCATGACAATATTTTCACTAGCAAAGAATGTCACAATAAGATTTTAAATGGCTAAATGTATTCCTTTTCAGAAACACATATCTGTAAAATATACACTGATTTCCCCCCATTTTCTTTCAAAGCCATTTTCATTACTGGGAAAATGGAGGCACAGAAAAAAGGAAATCACTGGCTTAAAGCCATATTGCAGTTTAGTGGTATCAAAGCCAGACCTGTAGTCTAGGTCCCTCAATTTTCAGTACGTTCCGTTTGATACAGTATTGGCAGTGCTAACCTACTCTACAATATTGCCAAAGTTATGTCAAGAGTTGTTATGGGTAGCTCCTGGAGGAGTACACCTGATAAATCATATCAGCTCAGGAAAGTATATTTACGTTTGGGACATTATCAAAGTTATGTTACAACAAAAGGAAGAAAAATAAGCAAAATATTAGAAAATTGGAGGCAAATCATAATTTAATCAGGCAATATATTATTTTGCCTGATAAGATTCTAGACTTACTGTGAGATCTTATTCTTATACATGAGATACAAGATCTCATTATACGCACACTTTTGAGGGATTTTTTAAAATTTTCCACCAAAGTCAATGGGACTTACTTTTAATTGAATATGTACAGTATCACATAATTATTACTATTGTTGCTGATGATGTTGCCATCATATCATCTAAATAATATATATACTTTATCTAAACAAAGTATTTATTTGAACTTTGTATCTTTTATAGAACACCATTTTTGAAATAGTTGTATATTGGTCTTTTAGAATAAATAATCAACAAGAGTGCATCTGATCATGTGCAACGTACACTTCTTACCAATGAATATTTGCAGTGTACAATGTAATTGGAGATTAATAATCAAAGGCATGTTGAGTAGTGGGGCTGTCAGCCAGTCTCAAACAACTTAGACATCCAAGGTACAGGAAGAGAGCACTTAAGTCCAGTTGATTTCACAGGGAGACTTTTAAGCAACATATCACTTCTGTTGCTGAAATCAAATCCTTACTTTTAATTGAATTGTGCCATTGGAAATTAATCACTGATAATAATACACAATGCATGCCATATATTGTTTTAAAGCACAGAGAAATGCTTTTATACTGATTTTGTGCTTGTAGTGGCTGATGAGATATACTCTGATGCAATTCATAAGAGCATCCTTGTAGAGTGGTTAACCTCTGGCATAAAGTGGCTTAGTGCTGCTGCCATGTACTTCAACCCTAGTGAGTATCAGATGATTTATTAATCTGGACGCTGATAAAGCCCAAAGACCTGTGAAATATTAAGGAACTAAATGACGTCTCAACCTCACCCAACCTTGGGCAGCAGCAATGTCAGTACAAAACGGAGGCCAAAGGCAAAGGTAGCTAGCTGCCTAGGCTTAGCTGTGTGTTGTGTTATTTTGAGGAGACAGCACATTTACACTGTTTTACAAGCTGTATACTGACTGCTTTACATTGTAGCCAAATGTCATTTCTTCAGTGTTGTCACATGAAAAGATATACAAAAATATTTATGAAATGTGAGGGGGTGTACTCACTTCTGTGATATACAGTATATTCATTCATTTTACAAGTAATTTTCCAAGCTCTGGGAAAATGTGCCTAAAATAGCATTTCCTATTAAACTCAAATGTGAGTGTAATGAACAGGTTAACAGAGCAAGCAGCAGCTAAATTAACTTGTGGATTCAAGCAAGGGAGGTTTATGCCTGGGACAGGGGCATCTTTCCCCCCCACCCAACAAAAATTCAGGGCAAGCCCCCCCCCCCCCCCATACCAATCCACAAGATGCCCATAGATATAGAAATGGTTACTAGAGCTCACATCTCCTTTGGAAAGCAATCACATCCTAAATTCTTATTCCAAGAAAATAAGGAAGCCAGTATCAGGGAAATACATTGAGATGAAGATGCCTCTTCAGTGTAAGGTGATCTGCACTCGGTCATCACCCATAGAATGAATTCTTGCTTTCTCTTATTTCTTTCCTGCGTTATGAATATTCACACATGGCATGAAAAGAAGACAGGGGCTCAAGGGTACCTCATACGTCCATGTGAAAATGTTTGAGAGGAAAACTGACATTGCTCCTGGCTGACTGATTGATGGGCACTACTGGGCTGCAGCAAGTTGGGATTTCTTTGAAGTCTTTCATCATACATCTCATCAACACTGTATGAGCAATGAAGGATTCATACAACAGTTAATCTTCTGCCTAAACTTTTTCACTCAGTGGCAAATCTCCTGCTTTATTCGCTGCCAGTGTCCCAGAGTTTAAGCCCTATGCAGTTTCCAATTAGTTTGTGTTTCCTCTCAGCTGGTTCGTAAGGCATGAGTCATCATCTTGATAGTATAGTTGAGTTTAACAGCACTGATGTAAACATGTAAAATGTCAGCTGTTATACAAAGGTCTAATTGCAGAATGACAACAGCCTTCCCTCCCCTTTAAGTATTACTGTGACCCCACTGAACAAATCTTGCCTGAATGCTCAGGAAAACTCAGGAAGTGAAAGGCAGCAGTAATTTTGCTTGTGTGAGCAACGCAGACAACTTATTATCCTTTTGAAATTCGGAGAAAACCCAAAACATTTCTAGTACTGAAAAAAGGGTGGAAAAATGACTGTGTAAGATTAAAAAAAAAGACAAGAAAGGAAAAGAGAGAGAGAGAGAGAAAGCAAACCGGTGTATATTCTTACCTCTCAGATAAAACAGCGTAAACTGTTCAATGGGTTTGCTGGGAAAAAGAGAGAAGCACACCATTCATACCTCAGTCTATGAAGATCTGATAGAATGGATATGTGGGAGAGTGAGTGGGAATATGAGGCTCTCCAGATGTTGTTGAAGTACAAATCCTATCATTCTTCACTATTGACTGTACTTTCCCTGGAGCTTAGAGAGTTCCATTTTAGACTCTGTTGTATGTATTATGTGCCATCAAGTCAGAACTGACTTACAGTGCTCCTCCTAGGGCTTTCAAGGCAAGTGAGATATTTAAGGAGCAGTTTTACCGGGTCCATCCCTCCATAAGTTTCCCTGACAGAAAGGGGATTTGGAACCAGATCTCTAGAGTCTTAGTCTGTTATACTCTTCACTGTACTACACTGATTACAGTTCCCCAAATTCTGGGAGTTCAAGAAAGTAATTTCTCCTAGCATTGGCTGGCCACATGATGAACAACAGTGGGATGGATAGCCTATACCTCTCACTACAGCTTAGCACAACCTAGCTGCTTATATGCTTCTACTTCTCTTCTGCTGGAAAAAAATGTGCCAATCCCACCAACAGAACATGAGTGCTTTCATTTTTGGTTTCTGGATTATCCAGAGGCATCTGGTTAGACAATGTTGGAAACAAACCAAAGGCCAATACCTTACTGTCATGGACTCCAGTTCCCAGAATCCCCTTACTAACACTGCAATGTTGGCTGAGAGATTCTGGGTGTTGTAATCCAAAAATGTAACTTTTTCACACTCTGATTTTGATTCTGATAGGGTGTGGCTCTTCATGATCTGTCGTCACTTGATCAGACAAAGATAAAGATTGTCATTGTTAAATTAGCTCAGCCTGATGAAGCCATTCTGATGCTATATCTTGTGATTTGGACAAAGGATCTGCAATGTTTTTCAGGGCTGTAAAATTCTGCAAGCGTGGGTGAACAATTTTAACACAACTTAGATTTCATCAAAGCTCAGTCATATTAGAGCTAGAGCTCTGAGCATTAATGTCAGCAAGAGATAGATCTTGCCCTGTGACTCTGGCTTAATTTTATTCTCCTGTAAGAAATGTTTTGCTTTGTGATAGCTCTAGGATCTGCCATTTAGTTGCTATGGATGTTGAAATGATCTCCTGTTTATATTCAAACTTTAAAGTTGACTTTACAAGGGAACAAAGAGACAGCATGATGTACTGAGTATATGCAATGCTTGCCTATTATTTCTTTTATCTCTAATTTGCCCTTTATTACTTTGTCCTTTACAAGAGGAAAATTCACAATAATATTGTGAATTTAGAACAGAGGCAACACAGGCAGTCCTTTGAGGTTTTCCTTTTCTGTTGCTTTCAAGAATTTTTGTCAACCTTCAGCTTAGTTCAAGGAACCTGTATCTGGCATATTTGTAAGAGTTGTTATTTGCTATCATACAGAACATCGTGGCATTTGTAAAATATAAGTGGAGCTACCTGGCAATTTCAGAATATAACCTTTCCAAGCTCTGCTTGTATATAGTTAATGACTGAAATATCACATATTCCATTTATATAGAGCTCACTAAATAAAGAAAAACATGATTGCTCTCATTTTATTTCATTTTTTAAAAAAAGTTTCATGGTTTAAACTTGCTCATAACCCATTCCTTGTCTGTATACCTGGATGTACATGAATTTGTAGGAATGACTTCTTGATGACAGAACGTTCTTTGCACATGCTCAGAGCCTCTATCACCCTTCCCATGTAATTAAAAAATAGCAATTCTGGCTATCTTATAATATCTTAGGACATAGGAAAGAGGTTGCCTAATCTTGAAAGTGACTCTGGAAACAGTTGCTGTTTCAGATATGCTCTAGTCCTTTTATCCCAACAGCAGAAACAACATGGCCATAAATGTCTAACTGGTGATCATGCTCTGTATTCCTCGGTAAATGTTTATCAGTCAAATATTCTCTGTCTCTGTACATCCTGCCAAAATAAGTGGAGCTGGTGTTACTGTCTAACAGTGACTTAGAGGTACATAGTATAACCAGGACTCGTGAACATTACTGGGTCCTTTTCTGAAGTATTCTGGGACCTCCATAATATGGCTTTCCCAAACTCTAGTAATCTTATTCATGTGTACTAAGTAAACCCAAAAAGGTTCAATCCAATTAATAATTATGGAGATAGCAGCTGTGTTCTTTAGTATGTGCCAAGTCACAGAAATGGCACACAATGAGGATGTGTCTCCTCAACTAGTAGCAATTCACCATTGTGGTTTATGCTGTTGCATTTATGCCAGCATAGGTCAGCAAAGGATTCTGCCCATAATTTCATTATAACAATTATGACGTTATCAATTACCCAATAATGATGGTACCTTACTGGTATAGTTAACAATGAATGAACTATTACATTATAAATAGCTCTGGATCTACTGGCAAATCTCTGGCTGATTTACTATAGGTGAACATGGATTCCCGCTCCTCACTGTTGAGGAGTGCTGAACAATAGCAGCAACAGATTCATATTTTGTCTTAAACTGTCCTGCTGAAACAAAGAAAGTTTGAGACAGCCAGCCAGTAGGGGGCTTCTCTGTGAATGGTCTGTAAACTAAATTCAGTTCTTGTTCTCAGATTCTTAGGTTCAGAATTCTTTAACATAGGAATCTGCTTTCTGCCAAGTTAAACTATTGGTGTGTCTTGTCCTGTGATAATCTTTTGAGTTGCCCACTATATTTTGCTGCCTGGGGGAAAGGCAGCGTTTAGAAACTTTACTCTTTTGGACTACAGCTCCCAGAAACACTGGCCCAGTTTCAAAAATCTGATTTATCTTAAAGGAGACTCTATGAAAACTTTAAGGCATTCCTAAGTCTTAGTTCGTTTAAATCCAGAGTGCCTTGGAGGCAATGATATGGGGACTGAGGCTTAGGAATTTAGAAGGTCTTTCAGCATCGACTTCAAATATTCTTTTCTGCACTTAGATGAACCTGTCCCGGACCTGAATTCCCTTTTTTATTTTTACATGTGTGAGAGAAAACCACACAAGACCTTCTCCTTGTCTCTGGCAGTAAAAACTCTGAACTTGTTAATTACATCATTTATTTATTTTGTATTTTTACTAGTAGAGATAAGGAGAGGAATTTGTTTGTAGAAAAACATCTCAGGCCAGCTCCTTGTCTAAAGGTAAGGTTATATCCTTTCTTGTCACATTGTAAGTTCATTGGATGAAAACTTGTGTCAAGGACCAAAACAACACACTCTGGAAAAATTGGGTACAATTTGCAGCAACTCTTGTTGATGCACATCGTGCAAGCCCTACTGTGGTACCCAATCGACACTTTTAAAAGCTGCAGTAGGGCTTATACGGTTCCCCAGCACAGAAATATCCAGGAAGCCTCACAGCTGTAGGCTACTATCTGCTTAGCCATTTATCAGTCTCAGATACTCATCATCCATTGCACCAGATGTGCATTGGCTGGCCAGCGACATTATTCTTGCCTGAGGAGGCAGCTCCAGTGGCTTCATTTTGCAGCATGTCAAGCCAGTAAATGCTGGCTTCTCAGATGCTGCCCCAACTCCAGCATTCTCAGAGTACTGGGGCTCCCTGCCCAGGTGATCAGGGAGTTTAACACACACTAATGCAAGGAATCATTTTAAAACAGGTCATGTGTTACAAGTGGATTCGTGCCTGTTTGCAGCTAACTCGCAGTAAATACTTCTGCTGCAGATGATTGCAAACCATAGGTCCAGCCAAGGTTGACTCCTGATCTGAATTAAGTACTGATTCTTATGTGTTCCCAACTTTTTCTACTTTACATAGCAATCATCCAACAGCAAAAATGGTCTTTGCATCCAGAAATAAGAGTTCGTAAGTGACAGCTACAGTTTGATTTAGCAATGTGGCAGAGTCGCAGAGTAGTGGGCCTCTGATGCTAAAGATTTGGACTTCTTGTGCCTGAGCATGCTATCCATTTCCTTTGATTTATTATCATTTGCTTTTCAGTCTCTATCTCAAGAAGAAGCTGCAAAGGCAAAAGTGAGATTAATTTAATGATGTCTGGAATAAACATTTTAGAAACACTCTCATTACTTGGCACCAAGACAATGGACATACCCAAGAGATTTAATAACACAGTTGGCTGGCTGTGAACCAATCAAAGCATTTTTGTGCACAGATCATCAGCCTTTGAAATCAATGAATTGAGTCATTAATAAAAGTTTGATTACAACAAGTTTGCATTTCTGCAGCCTATTAAAAGTAACGGTGGAAGAGTAAGATTATGTGCAGTTTAGTTAAAATTGCCACTCATTGTTACATGAAAGTTATGATCACATTACTGTACTATGTTTGTTTTTCTTTCCACTTATAATGAATCAGAAACATAACAGCCTCATCCTCTCCCCAGCTTTAAACTTGTTTAATTCTGTCAATCAGTTAGTTGCTCTGGTTGACATACCTCGTGTGACTAAAGTTCCAATGTTAGCCAATTTAGGGTGCTGCAATATATACCCACTTATCTGGAATGTAAGACCTGACTTCAGCAGAGCTTGCTTCTGCATATACATGTATAAATTTGTGCTGTTTGTCAACCGAGGTTGTAGATAAAAGAGGAATAGGCATGCACATTTATCTGGAACAAGTACCATTGAGTGCACTGGGAGTTACTGAGATGTATAGGACTGTACCATAAAGCTACAGTCATAAGCATACTTAAGAATCACTGAACTTAAGTGAAACTTCTGAATTGTGGATCATGATGCACTCTTGTTGATCCAAGGGTTCTGATCCTTATAATGACTTTCAGATTTTGGATCTGTTACACCAAAAACATTCCCACTTTCTATTTCCAGCAATAAAAATGCTCTTTTTGAAAGCTACATATGAAATTTCACTAGTAGTTCATTTTCTTTGCAATGGCTATGTAAGCAGCTGGAATACTGTAGCTCTGCATCAAACACTTTCCTGCTTAGTTACCTATTCTAAATAACGGCTGCTTGCCTTTGAAAGAGCTCACCACCCACCCACTCCAAGGAAACATGCTTAGGATTTTCTAATAGCAATTTAAACCTAATCTGAAAATGTCTGGAAGAGGAAAATTGCTTGTACGTGCTGGGGACAGTGTTCCATTAGCAGTAATTTATTGTTCTTAAGAGCATCACAGGAACATTGATTAACACAACAAAACACAGACATTTCCAGTTTGTTGTAATATCACTTTGTGTTTGCTCATTCATGAATCAGCACCATATTGTTCTTTTTATACCTAGGTCAACTTCTCCATTTCTAAAAGTCTGTTCAAAATTCAGAGTACCCATTTCAAAGCAACACACCCTATTGATGCCATGATAAAATGTATTGCCATAACAGAGAAAACACATGAAATTTAAACCATAGATTACTCCTTCATTATAATGCTTCCTAAACAGCATACATGTTCACATTTTCCTAAGAATTTATAGTCGCATAAGCATCATGAGCCACAGCTGTCCCTTTCATCTCTAGTGAGCAAAGACAAGATGGCATCTCCGTGGAAGGACAAGAGAGAGGTGTGGGTGGAAGGAAGTGACACAGCAGCCTAATGCTGAAGGAAGGTCAGGACAGGTCAGAGCAGGTAAACCTAAGGAAGTCCTCTCTCTACTTTTCCCCATGCAAAGATATCTGTCTTCTTCAATATAAGTCAATTCCAACTTCTTCAACACTGGCAATGAGAAAGAGCCCTCTACTCTATCCGAGGGTAGCAGGTCAGTTTCAGAGTTATAGGTCTGGGTTTATGGCATAGGCCAGTCTGTCTCCAAGAGAGGGAAATGGCCACAAGGCTCAGAAAGAACAGCTAGGGTCTGCGATTTCTATCTTGGGTATCTGCAGAAGCAAGTGCTTACCCCTATCAGGATTCTAAGCCCTCAGTCAATCTTTCCTCCCTTGCCTCCCTAAGCAGGGGTAGCCTCCCTTTGTGTTTATATGTAAATATTTGCCTGCAAGCCTGTCTGTATGCGTGCATGCATACATGCAAATGCACTCTGTGTGTGCATCAATATTTTGCCCCAGGCTCCATCTACCTTTGCCATGCCTTCTGCCCCCCAACCATAGCAGGCAACAGCTACCCCTGCTGCTCTCCTCTGAGTCTGCTGTCTGGAGCAGTTACCTCACTGTGTCTTATCACAGGACTAGCCTTGATAATTTGTTAAAAATATCACAACTGACTGGAATCAGAGAGAGGACTTTTTAGGGGCTGCATTGAGACATTGAGATTCCCTGCTCAGAGAGATCTGTCTCACCCCTTTCCTGCTGTTATTCCAACACAGTATTATTCCTTGATGCCTGAGTGAATCTGCTCCTGGGGTTTGCCAGAATGTATTTCAGAATAGACACATGGAGGCTTATACTATAAATCTAAGTGGGTGTCTTAAGAGTACTATGCACTATAGAGTGATATACAAGTTAAATAAATAAATAAATAAATATGTATGCACTGCCTTTTCAGCCGCTTTGTGCTTCTGATCATCTAGCCTCTTCTCTACGGAGGCACATGCCACACTAAATCAATTCCTTTTTCTCCATTTCCACTGCACTTTCTGCCTCCTTTTTTTTTTAATGCTCGAGGAGAATGTGTTTTGTACCTTTCTTTCTACCTCTGTGCTCTTGCTGAGAACTGTTTATGGGCTGAAGGCAAGATGTGACATTTTCCCTCCAAAGATCAGGCCTCAGAGGAGTACAGACAACCATTTCCCTATCTTATCTTGCCCAATATTTAGTTATAGCTACATGCCTGACAAATGAACCCAAAGGGGAACACACAAGACGTAACCAGTGCGTCACTCTGATACAGCTTTTCCTGTTATAATTTTTTTAAAAATGTGTACAGTGCATCATGCAAAGCACAGCATAATCACATTTGAAACACATCTTTACCTACATCAATTTGAACTGCCACCATGCCTGGAAGGTGGTATTTACTGCTTGGTGCTTGCTTGGCTAAATGCCAAAAGGTTTCAAGAGCAGTGTAAACAGTCAATATAAACACAATTTGCATGTAATGACTGGATTCCTCTAACCTCAAGGGATGGGGAAGATTATTTGTCAGCTGCCTTTTAGTTACAGACAAAATTTGAGAGGAAAAGATAATTAGGTTTGTAACACTGCAGTGTATCCTTTTATTGATTATGAAGCTAAAGCCAAGTTGCCCATAAGGCTGTGTCAAGCGTTAACAAAATAGTCACTTTGGAAAAGACAGATAAAGGAGCATATGATTTAACCTGGTTGTTGGACAGGTTTCATTTGGCTTGGCAGAACTTCTCTGCTTATTAAACTAACAAGTCTTGGCAATATGACCCCTTCCTTTTTGGACACACTGTAGAGGCTAATATATCGGTAGTTCTCACTGCAAGTGTCTAAAGATAGAATTTCCCATATAATACATTGCCAAAAATATGTTTAAATATTATACGTTGCAATTCCATTATAGTCTTGTTAGTGTGTTATATTATCCCAAAATCAAAAATTGAATGGAAATATTACATCTAGAACTAATAGAAGGGTAAAGCAGCATTGAAGAGAAGTCGGGGGGAAACCACTGCAGAAGGATCTTGGAGAATAATGAAAATAGTGTTCAAAATGCACTCCATAGGTCAAAGGGGTACAGTATTAAATGACAACTGAGATATTAAGTATAAGAGAGCAAATGCCGTTCTCCTACTGTGAGTTCTTATGAAGTCAGAACACCACCACCCACATATATGAAGAAGGTAATTGCGAGGCTTGGTGGAACCCCAAGCTGCACCATAGTATATGTACCTCATGCAATCTTCAGAAAAGAACCCTAAATTAGGGGGAGGCACCATTATTGCTCAATGAAAACTAAGCATGCTTAGTGGACATGGAATGCTGACTTCCTGCTGCAGGAGGAGCAAAACAGAAGAAAAATGGAACAGGAGCAGTCTACCTTGGACCATTTTGTTTCAAGTCCCATTTGTTACACATAATATGCGTCTTGCAATAAGGACTAGGGTTGAAGTCTCCTCATCGGGGCTATGCCATACATTGCAAATAGCTGAGGATAAAGAAGAAGACCAGAGAGGAAGATGGTGGGCTGTCTGATTTTGGACTGGGAGTTAGAGTTGTATATTTAAACACACCCATATAGAAGTATGCAAAACAAAGCTGTTTTCAGAAGATTTTGAGTGGGTGATGCAATTACCTCACAAATCTAGTGGGCTAGATCCAGACTACATCATGTTGTCATCCCACTGAAATCAATGGAGTGAGTTACCCCTCAGGATGTCCCACTAATTTCATTAGGACTAAAGAATGGTGCCAAGCAGCCATTCTTTTTGGCAGTCAAATGGCAGTGGAATAGGCTGCCTCGAAGGGTGGTGGAGTCTCCTTCTTTGGAGGTTTTTAAGCAGAGGCTGGATGGCCATCTGTTGGGAGTACTTTGATGGATGTTCCCGCATGGCAGGGGGTTGGACTGGATGGCCTCAGTGGTCTCTTCCAACTCTATGACTCTATGACTCTATGATCTTGTGCCACCTTCAGAGCCTTGCAGGCCTGCATTGACAAGTGCAGGCAGTGTGTGTCGGGCCTGGGGGGGGGGAGATGGAGTGAGGGTGGACATTCTTTTTTCCCTCACAGAGATTTGGGGGTTCCATCATTTATTTTGGCTTCAAAGGAAGGGAAAATATATCCACAAAAGCAACAGATTTCTTCAAAATATTTTGATGACCATTCCAAATAGCCTCATGCCATGGCCATTCTTGATTTCTCTGATGGTCAGTGCAAGTTAAACCCTGAATGTTGTTGCATATGCATGGTATTGGCCAGGGCTGCAGTGAATTACGAGTTTTTAAATTTTAAAACTGCATAACATTTCCCTTTATACTGTCTTAGTCATAAAGGTCATATTCCTCTTACTCGGAAAAAAAAATCACTTGGGAGGAAAATTTTCAATATACTACAAATGTATTTTTTCTTGAGGTAAAAATGTGCCTTTTTAGGACTGGAGATGATTCCAGGAAATATCTTACCATAAAGCCTTAAAATACTGTGAGAAAATACAGGACATTCATTGCTGGGAAAATAGAAATTCTAAACTGGGGTGGGCAGGGTGTTCCATGTGCTCCACAACAAACTCTCCAC
This sequence comes from Intellagama lesueurii, assembly GCA_037013535.1. Lineage (NCBI taxonomy): Eukaryota > Metazoa > Chordata > Lepidosauria > Squamata > Agamidae > Intellagama > Intellagama lesueurii. Next base: position 202,425,310 of record JBAJHW010000003.1, on the reverse strand, counting down.
ATCAGAAAAGTTACTTTTTTGGACTACAGTTCATGGTGCTCCTCCCATTTCCCAGCCATCATGGCCATTGGGACTTGTGATCCAAAACAGTTTGCCACACTCAGTGTGGTGTTGATCATGGAAGAAGAAAAGATAATTGTCATTCTCTGGGACTCTGTGGCCTACACCCAGTTCCTACTCCCAACTAGGATAGACTTTGGCCACAAACAGATGACAGAAATAGTCTGTGACTGTAAGGAGGACATTCTTAACCAATGAAAGCATCAGAGTGTCACAGAATCTCTCATCTCCAGCATTATGTAGATTAGCTTGCTTAGTTTGGTAATTGATCTTTGGCATTTGGGCATGGGATTCCTTTGAAGCCTGATTTCACAGACAAGTGAAGATTGCCTCCATCAGTGCTCTGCAACATTAATATGCTTTCAACTCTAATTATGGGCTGCCTCTAATGTTTCTGGCTTCACTGAATCAGCTGGAGAATGGTAAATCAACACATACATGACTCCCATTGATTTAGCTGGCCTACTCCAGTTGGGACTATTCATTGGAATGATACCCTTGCAGCAATTCTGTTTGGGCATGAGAGAAGGTTTGGTCAGATTTCAGGATTCTGCAGCCTACTTTGTTTTTGCTTGATTGCTAGAACCCAGATATACACCAGCCCAATCTGAGCTAGGATCACAACATTGGCCCAGAGGTAGAGTCAACTTCCTGCTGCATCCCATGAGCCAGTCACTGGGATTACTTCCATATATAGGTACCAACTTATATCTGGTGTTACTGGGGATCAGGATTCTAACAGCTTTGTGTGGGATGAGGGGGAACCCCCCCTTCTGACAGTTATTGAACTGATTGCAGATATGTATGGATAATCACAACTTTTTTCCAATCTATTGCAACCAGCTATCCATCTACTAGTAGAACCCAATGTGCCTTGTGTCTGTTGTTGCTCTACAGCACCAACTGAGTACAGGAGACTTTGTGTAGCTACATGCTCTTTCCACAGTCTGTTTGTGATACAGGGATGCTTGCAAAACACAGGTGGGCAATTTTGGATTGTTTGGGGCACTTTTCTGCTCCCATGACCTACTTAGGGCTGCACCAACCCTCCATCCCAGGCAAAAAGTATGAACAACCAAAGGTTACTGTAAGTCCACTTCCCACTGCATTTTTGTAGGTTTCAGCTTTTGATTCCTGTTGGAGGCATGATAGAGGGACATCCAGAAATGGCAACAATTTTCTTGAAATCCTGAGGCCACATTTTCCCCAGACCTGCCCCAATTCCATAACAACATTTACTCTGGAAAAGGTTTCTATATGTCTTTGGTTGTGGTAGGTTTTTCGGGCTGTTTGGCCGTGTTCTGAAGGTTTTTCTTCCTAACGTTTCGCCAGTCTCTGTGGCTCACATCTTCAGAGGACAGGAGTTAGAACTCTGTCTGTGTTCTGGTGTAGTGTGTGGGATAGTTGAGTATTTGTAGCTGTGGGATCAGCTTTTTGTCCTTTTCAGGAGATTGGGTGATTATGATGATCAGGGTGTTTTTTTGTTATGGGTGTATTGTTGTGATAAGGTGGGGGGAGATGATCTGTCACTGTGATTGATGGGTGTTGTTAGCTAGTCTTTTGTGTGCAGTGATCACTGGTCCTTGTGGCTGGGTAGAGTTCGCTGACCTTTTGCAGACTGTATTTTTCAGTGCTGGGAGCCAGGCTTTGTTGAGTTTTAGACTTTCTTCTTTTTTGTTGAAGCTCTGCTGGTGTTTGTGGATTCCATAATACATTTCTATAGGTCCCTCATAAGGGATAACAATGAATGTGACTAGTATCAAGAAGCATTTAACATGTCATTGTCTTTTTTCTGAGGAGCTATGCTAGTGGTTTAGTCATCTGGCTGTGGAGCCAGAGTTTGGGAGTTCAATTCCCCACTGTGCCAGCTTGACAGGAGCTGAACTTGATGATCCATAGAGTCCCTTCCAGCTCTGCAGTTCTAAGATTATTGTTATCATGCACACCTCTCCCCCCTTCTCATGTAAATATTCTAGTCACTCAGAGTAGTCGCTTGACACTAGATGGGTGGTGTATAAGTTCAATAAGTAAATAAACAAGTAAATAAATAAGTAATAAATAGTCATGAAAGTGAATACCAAAGCATTCATTCATAACATTCAAAATCTTTCCTGGGGCAATATGTGAATGGAGAAGATAACTGGGAAAAACACATTTTCAAAAAAGTGTTAAATAAAATAAAACTAGACTTTTCCGTATCAAATGGTCTAACTGCATTACAATTTCCCCAAGGCAATTCAAAGCAACACACAGGAGATGTGTTGCTTTTGCTCGCTGGCGAGACCCAGACTAGACTGCAATGAAATTAACAGTGACTTGAATCTCAGCACCATTAATGCTCAAGCATTAGTAGACAATTGCACAAACACCAACAGAAGACTGAGTAAAAGGAAGAGCTCACGGTAGTTTAGACTGTGTGTTATTAGATATGTCCACATCAGTTGGGAATGTCGAGCCCACAGGCAGCTCATGGGCTGGGCAAGGGTGACAAGTCTCACCCATTCCAACAATCAACCACCCCAGTGTCACATGCACACTATGTCATGAGACTAGTAAAAGAGCAGAGAGATTGCATGCACACAGTTTGTTCAGAACACATTGTGGACAGCTTTTGAACTGATGCATAAGCTGTAATATCAGAAAGAAGAAACACGACTTGCCCACTTTTGCTCCTAGACATGCACGGTATGGGTGCTGCAGAGAGCTCTCTCTGCTGTCCTGCCAGAGAAGCTTTTCATCCTAGGGCAGATCTGCATCTCATCCTTGTATTGTCCTCTTCTTCTTGCCAAGCCTTGTCTACTTTCCTTAGTAGGTAAAGGGTTGTCAGATTGAATCCCTGTAAAAATAATTAAGGCCAGTGTTTTGCAATCAGAGTTTGTGGCAGGTGTTGCACTGTAGTAATGAAGTTCTTGTCATAGTGCATCTGCTGCTGATCCATGTTCTTTCTCCCCCATAACTTGTGACTAAATTGAAGGTAAGAGTCTGTACCTGTGGCATCTGGGGCCATTCCATATGGTGTTGGTGTGGCTCAGTGATGTGTCTAGCCTGTTGCTGATGGTGAATGAATCTAACTGCAGTTATTTTCACCACTAACTCACTACTTAAATGGAGATGAAATATACAGAGAAATTAAATTCCTGAGATATAAGACACCCCCATGTATAAGATGCCCCCCCCCTTTTCTAACCCAAAATTAAAAAATCTAAACTTAGCTTTGAGTATTCAGCCTCTGGTCTCAGAATGCTCAGACATGAATCTGAGCACTGCCTACAGGCGCCACCTCCAACAAGGTGTGTTCCAATTGGTTTGTACATCATCAGTTGACATCCGTTACATAAGGCTCATGATTGGAGAAAGCTAAGTCTCCTGACTGTAGGAAGCTAAGCCTCATGATTGGAGGCAGCCTGTTTGTGGAGGCAAGGTATGGGTCATTTTGTTCTCTTCTCAGCTTACTTCCGTGTATAAGACGACCCTCAATTTTCAGTCTAGAGATTTTAGACAAAAGTATCATCTTATAGACTGAAAAATACAGTACTATGCTTCTCTGTCCATAATTCAAAATGCCAGGAAATGGCCCGATATTGCTACACAATTTTGTGCCTGCATTGCCAATCTTTTTGATGCAAAATTTTACATAACAAAGAGCAGCCTGAATGTTGACAATACCAATGTCAGCAGTCAAGGTGGTCTACAGGATACCCTCTTGTGCTCACTACCATCCGCAAAGAAGCAACAAACAAAGGAAAATCCCAGAACCAGACTCTCTTTTTCATCAGTTCTACTACCTGTCATCCAAACAGAAAGCACATTTGATCGGCTGTGTATTTTGGAATGAAAAATGTATGTTAAATCAATTTTGACCACACCACCATATTTCTGTATTCGCTGAGCTGATGCTGTGCATTAAGATTGACAGAGCAGCAAATATTGTCAATTATTCTCTCAGTCTCCTCTTTAATACCAGATTTTATGAATTATCATCTTGTGTTTGCAACATTGGCAGCATCTAGATTCAAAAACAAGAGCAGCAGCAAAGATCAAATTCAGCCAGTACCATGCTTCAGCAAAGAAAAAGAAGGCTCCTGATGCGGATGAGAAGAAATAGGGAAGACCTCCATCCTCTGAATCCACAAAATTCAAGATACGGAACATCTCTCCATACACATCTGCAATCATTTCAAGGGCCAGTTCACTCATGAGTTGTGACAGGTCATCGGGATGTATAAGCCCCTATCAATTGCCAACCCCCAAAGTGCTGTGGTTTTATTGCAGCACTTGATGATTATCCATATTTTCTAAGAAACAGATACTAGAGAACTTGTTGAAAAACAGCACTGACAATTTCTTTGCGTTTTGGTAATTTCTCAGCTTAAATAAGTGACCTTCTGAATGTTTGTTCTCTTAAAAAATATGTTTACAACCAGACACAGAAATCCTTTGCAAGCATGAATCTGAAACAACTTGTTTGGCCTGTTTTTTTTCCTGACAGTCAGCTAATTGGGTTCTAATTGACAGGTTAAAAAGTTCCGATTGCCCCAGAGATGGAGCTGATTTCCCCTTTGAAAACATATATCAGGAAACTGAGAGAATGTTTATTGACAGTGCTAGGACAAAACATAACTGTTATGGGATTTTTTAACATATGGGGAAATATTTTGAATTTCCCTCACAAAATTATATGCTACTTCCCTGAAAATACATTGCAAGTTTTAATAACCAAATTCTTCAGTCACATAGCTTTCCTGTGTGTCGGGGGGGGGGGGGGAGGATGACAGAGTTAAAGCCAATTGTGTTAACCACTAAACTGTTGAATTAATTTTGGGGGGGAATCTTTAAAAAAAAAGATGATTTGTTGTTTTAATTCCCCAAGAAGGAACTTTTCCAGTCTTTGCTAGGGATTTACTCACACAAAGATCCAGCAAGAAAGAGAACTCTCTGCATTGTTGGGGCCTGTTGAGATTTCATCACTTCTTCTACCCATTACTGTAAGGCTCTGAACCTGCATATTATATCAAGAAAGCAAGTCTGAAACACTTGCTGTTATAGTTATGTTGGGAAAGACCACCAGTAAACTACTTATGCCAATGAACTCTGCACTAGTTACACTCAGTTGGTGTCATAGTGCTGATCACAGTATGGTAGGTGGAAGGAGGTAGAAAGGAGATTTTAAAAAGCAAGTTCAGTTTGACACAAGAGCAGAAGGAAATAATGAGTTAACAAGCAGGAACATAGGTTGGTTGTCTCTTACTGTCTCTTCTAGCCTGGACAGAGATGAGGCAGCTGCCTGCTCTTTTGGCCCGTGGATGTGTTTTTCAGTTTTTCTGATCACAGGGCAGAATGGAAAAAGGTCACTAAAGCAAGAGGAAGAGTTGATGAGAGACTGTTCTCTATTGAGTGATATTTATTTGCTTCTCATATACACATATCTAAACCCCAGATAACTTCTTAACATTGCATTTTACTATCCCTTCTTAAACTGTTTCCCCCCCCCCAAGGAAAAAAGAAACTGCTCAGCAACATGAGAGCTACAGCCATAATGAAAACACTAGTTCAGAACAAAGCACAGTTCACAGTTTCACATGTGATTAGATTTTATTGTTGCCATGCTTCTCTTTGATTTAATATTTTATTGACTGATCTTAATTCAGCAACTGTTTGTTTAAATATACCTGCATGCTCTTCTGTACTATGTGCAATGGAAACCTGGCCATATTGACATTTAGACTGATGCTGCCACATTGTAAGTATTAATAATATATCTGTGCACAAATAAGTACTTTCAGAAACAATTACAGCCATTTGTGCTAAAGGTGCTGACAAGATCCCTTTTAATATATCTTGGCTTTTTGTATCTGGCAGTGTGAATGTCAGCTCCTTAGAGGCAGAAAGATCTTGAGAAACTAGGAAAGCCAATGATTTAAACTAGTGCAATACTAAGTAGCCATTGTCAACATGGACTGCAAGAAGGAAAAGACAGTAGGATGGGCAAAGGAACCAATAATGGTACTGAACAGAATGCTTTTCATGTTGAGAGGTTTACAATACAGCATATCCTGTCACAAGCAAATGTGTTCCTCTCTGTTCTATGCATAAAACACATGGAATTTTCTTTAGCAACCAGCTCCATTATAACTAAAGACAAATTCTTCTTTGATGTTCAGTGAAGATGTAATTATTCCCTTTTTTTCTCTGATGCAATATTTCTATTGATGTTCCATTAAAATGCATTATTTGCCAGTAAAATAATCCTTTTTTCACTGAAATATATGAAGAACTATGCACCCACCCCTACACATACTGAGTGGGACTTGGAGCATAAATTTAGTCACACCTCTGTTTGCAACTACGTGACAGATTTTCCACTATCTATGTAAAGATTAAAATGTATGTCTGTTTCTGCCAGTCCAGCTACTTTGTGCATAAGGAGGTTTGAACAGGTGTTTATGCATAAAATATAATAAAAGTTATTTTCTACCTGATGAATATTGTATTCATGTTCTGAATTCATTAATACTGCATTGATGTTATGATGGATGCTTGTTCACAGAGTAACTGCACATAATCTGTAGGTAAGTGACACCTGTGTTGGGACCAATCAGAACAATAATCAAGTTTTTCAGTTTTTATCAAATATTCTGGCAAAGCCAGAGCGAAGAGGAATAGTTGTTGTAGCCACAACGTTTGTGCATAAGAATAGACATAAGGGATGGTTACACTATTGAAACAAATTGGGTGATGGATCTGGATTTTAAAATTCAGTTTGAAGTTACATGGTAGTCATGTGGTTTTTGGATTGGTTTGTGCATCCTCTTGGGAAAAAATTTAATCCATTTTTAAACTATGTTGTATATTAGTTGAAGGGACTACATGGGCTTTTAGAATTTTTGCATTTGAGACATTGTCCTGTGCCTGCCCTCCCTCATGCTGGCTGTCTCTCATGGCCACTATCCGCTGCTGCTGTGGTGCTGTTTTTAATTTTTTTTTAAATGTCTCACAATCTGGCATAGCACTAGTACAGAATGACAGATAGGGAAAAAATGAAAACAGATATTTCCCTGCAGTACACACACACACACAGAGAGAGAGAGAGAGAGAGAGAGAGAGAGAGAGAGAGAGAGCTCACTTCTAGGCTTCTGGGCAGACATGTGGTGAAGAAGGAGGGGGAGCAGAGAAAGCACACCAGTAAGTGGCAAACTCCACAGACACAATTTCAGTAACAGTTCACATATGCCAAAATGACTGAAAATAAATCAGTTTCACAAGGAATTTAAAGCCAAGGTTTGTTTGTTTGTTTTGCATATTGCTTCAAAGACTTAGGCTTTTTGGACTAGATAAAATAATTATCTGAATATTGCTTTTCTCACACTCTGTTAATTACCGTGTTTCCCCAAAAATAAGCCCTACCCTGAAAATAATCCCTAATGTGGTTTTTTGGAGCAAAAATTAATATAAAACCCTGTCTTATTTGGGGGGAAAAGGTAAGACTTGCTGGGTCAGTGGTTGTTATATCAAAATAACTAGATCAACAGAAGGTGTTGCAGAATTTCCATCTGATACAAATGTATTACTCCACTTTTTGGAAAAATATAAACATGGGGTACTCCCTGCCTTGACACTTGCTGAGGGAAGCTTATATTATAATGGACATCACTCATTCAGAGAGCAAACAAAGGCACAGATCAAGCAGAATGCTGGGCACTGGGAATGTTTTGACTTCACACCTCTGAAGCACTTTGAGGTTGTGAATGAGGGGTATACAGAGGCAACCAGTATTGCATGCATTCACAAAATGCAACTTGTATTGACCAGCATTGCCATTTAAACTAGGGTGGTGCAATGAATTCAGATGACTCCTGAAATTAATTCGGCTGATCCAGACTGACCTGGATTGGGTCTGATCCAGTCTGATTCAGACCCAGTCCAGATCAGTCAGGATCCAGACTGAAGCAATGTGGGCTCAATTGTTCCTCTTTAAGCACAGGTAGCATAAAGCAGAGGGAGGGTGCTGCCTAACATGGGCATAATCATGGCTCTCCCCAGGAAATCAGGGAAAAGAGAAGAATAAGGAAAAAATATATGACCATATCCACAGCAAATCAGTATTTCTCACTTATTTTCAAATACCTGCCAGAACCAATCAGTCCACCAGCCTTCTATTTTCTACTCTGAAAGTGGTGCATGTGAGGCATATCATTGATTGCTTGGCAATAGCCTCCATCTTTATTCAATACCTATTGGGTCAGTGACCGCAAAATAAATACTACTACTACTACTACTACTACTACTACTACTACTTTATTCAATATATTTATGTCTATGCTGCTGGGCGACTGTGCAAGAAAAAATGTGTTAGACTGAGTGTGTGTGTGTGAGAGAGAGAGAGAGTGAGAGAGAGAGTGAGTGAGTGAGTGAGTGAGTGAGTGAGGAGACAGGTAGCTAGTTGTCTCATGTGCTCCCAGAGGCATCTGATGGGGCCACTGTGAGATACAGGGAGCTGGACTAGATGGGCCCTTGGCCTGATCCAGCAGGGCTCTTCTTATGTTCTTATGACCCCTTCATTATCTGTTAGTTGTGGCTTGAGGGATTAATTTATCCTTTTGGGTGGTTTGGGTGGCTTTACCTGTTCCCCTTTAGCGAACAGGTAAAGGAGAGAATTGAGGTTTTCTGAGAATTTGCTGCCCATTCTTACTCCAGAGTAACCGAGTCCTCTGTACTTCTGAGGAGATGTGTATACACCGCATTTTTCTGTTGTCCTGCATTTCAGGACAACAGAAAAACCCTATTACTAATGAGCAACATGCTAAAGTTTGGGTGGATGGGGAGATGCTGTATGGACATGAGACATGGTAGATTCTGGATGCTTTCAGGTGTTAGTTTTCATTTACCATCCTATCCTATGGATTCCTGGGGATCCAAAAGACTCTTTAAAAAAAATCATATCTGCTGCATTTGGCAAACTCAGAATTGGAGAACTCCCCCCCCCCCCCAAAAAAGTTAATTTGAGTGTCAGGTAATATATCAGCTACCAGTGAAATTATATTAAAAATAAGAGGTGTGTCACTCTTTGCTACAAAGAAGAAAACTGCTCAAGAGCATAGGAGATCTAAGAGTGAGAGACAACTCAAATCCAAAATTTGGGGGGTGAGTCCTGCAGTGTGATTGTTGAAACACCCTTGCTTGAAACCAAACAAATCTGATTTTATTTGGCTTTGTTGACATTCTTTAAGACTAGAAAATATTTTTTTGTTGTAAACAATATTTGAATGTCAGCACAAGCTTACCAACAGAGGATATTTAATTTAAACACTGCAAATAGGAGATATTACTAGAAATTAATATTTTGCAAATTGAAAAATCATAGAAAGAATTCATAATTGCAAAATGCAAATGTCTGTAAAAATGGAAATAAGTATTTGGTAATTTGTCTGAAACCCTTTTCAGCTGTCTGTCTTGCATGTTGCATTAATGAATTCTGTATTCTTTTTCCATGAACTAGTTCTATTTTACTTGTGGTGGACTAATCTCAATCAGTTTGGTTAAATTAGTCATTTCCTCACTAAAAATGATGTTGCTTTGTGTTCATTTCATTATTTCTTAAAAACCTGAGCACTTGGCAGACTTTGAGAGACAATTTTGAATGGGTACTTCCCTTTTACTGATGTGGTTCAAATGTTAATGCTTTTATTCACTTTATGTTTTAATTGAATATGTACTAGTTTATTATAAGCTGAATTGAATTCCCTTTGTGTAAGAAAGATGGGACATAAATTGAACAGAGGAATAAATTTTTTGGACCAGGCCAGAACAACACTCCTGAAGAACTATTGTACAGGGTTACCCAGTACCTGTTCTTGTGAAGCCATGGATGGCTGTTTCCAGAATCAGATGAAAATACATACCAAACAGCAAATGCTTGCAAAACATAGCATCTTTCTCTTTGGTGAATTAACTATTAATATGTGAATTAGTCAAAGGTCATATTTTTAGAAGTGCTTTAGAAGTGATTTTTTTAAAACAGAGCTGAAATCCATTTCTGAATTTTTGATTTAATACTTTACCTCTGTTGTCTAAACACCAAATCAGTCTTTAGGTCCTTTTTAAGAAGAAAATTGGGATAAAAATATTTTAAATAAATAAATCAATCCAAACTAGATTTCTTCGGCAGTAAACAGTCCCTCATAATCTGTTTGACACTGCTAGTTTTACTTCCAAGGAGATACTGTACACATTTGAGATTGAGTTGCCAGAATACCCTGCAAGCCTCTTCATGTAAATTAATGCATACCCATGACAATTTTTTAAAAAAGAAAAGTCCTTTTTGGTCCAGGAGAAAATCTTCCTTTCCCAAAACTTACAACTGTACTCGATCCTGATAAAAGCATTGCCTAAGCATGAATTTGGACCATTACCGTCTGGAATGTGTAGGGACACTGGGTGGTCCATTGCCACTTTGGAACGGAGGCTTTGTTTCTTTTTAAACAAGCTTATTTAATTATAAAAAACAACCGTTGTGTTTTAACGAAGCGCCCAAACCCCCCACCTGGCTTCTAAATATTTGCACGACGCCTTCCGAGGCTGACGAAAGGGAGGCGCTGCTGTTAAGGGCAAGCGCGGCGGAGGTGAAGACCGCCAGCCTCCCTATTCACTGAGTCCCGGTGAGGGAGACGCCAGCAAAACCCAGCTCGCGGACTGAGCGGAGCTCTTTGCACATTTCGTCTTCCTAGGGTTTATCGCTGGCACAGCAGCTGCATCAGCCGCAGCCGCAGCCGCGACAGGGCCATCTGCGCGCCAAGCGGGGGCTTTCATGACTTCTCCCTGGCGCCCCAAACCGACCCCAAAGCGCCTCAGGTTCGGCGGGGGAACCGAGCCCTCTGAGCGGCCTCCTCCTCGCCTTTGTGCGTGTGTTCGGTGCCGTCAAGTCGGAACCCAGTTATAGTGACCCTAATAGGGCTTTCGAGGTAAGTGAGATATTTAAGGAGTGGCTGTACCAGTTCCATCCCTATCCCAGAGAGGCTCCATGGCTGAGGGGGGACTCGGCCCCTTCCCTAGTCCGTCACTCTGTCCACTACCCCAAGCTGGGAGTCTTCCTTGCCTGTACACGGGAGGTATCTGCCTGCACTTGAACTAAGTTTTGGTGGCGGCGGGATTTGAGGTGACTGAACAGAGGGAGAGCGGGACGAGGCGGGTGGAAAAGCCAGCCAGCCGGCGAGGAAAGGCTTCGCTTGACTGAGTGGCTGCCTGCCTGCCTGCCTGGGGCGCCCGGTGTCCTAAAGGAGTCGTGAGGGGAGCGATAAGGATCAGGCGTGACGTCAAGGAGGAGTCTGGTAAGTGGAGCTGCCTAGAGGCGCGGCGAGCTCTTTGGAGTGCTGGCCGAGCCCAGGCAGCGGGGCCGAGGGGGACGGCAGCCGCTCCAGCGCCCGGGAAGCCTTGCCCGCCCAGGAAGGCTAGCGGAGACTCTCGAGCGCGCCTGCGCGCGCGGCGGAGAAAGAGGCAAGCCCATGCCGGGGTGGGGCGGGGATGGGGCAGGGGGTCTCGACTTCGTGTCGGGGGAGAGGGAGAGGCAGAAGGCGGACAGGGAGCTGGGTGGGCGGGGGTTGGAGATGGGGGGCTTATGGGGGGACGGTTTGGGGGAAAGGCCGAGGGGAGGGGCGGAAAGCAGGGCAGAAGTGGAACAGGAGTTGTGAATGGGGGCTGTGGTGGTTCTACCATGGGGTGGAACTGCGGGACAGCGAGGGGGGGGGTGAAGGGTGGTGGCGGCAAACGGAGAGCGTTGGGACAGTGAGGACGCGATGCGGGCAGTGAGGGTAGCAAGGAGACTAGGGAACGCTGGAGGCCGTCGAAGTGAGTGGATAGCCTGAAAACTGGTCTGGAAGAACACATCTCAGCTCCCTTGGTTGCGATGGCTCCTTTTTTAAAAAAAACAGAAAACAGACTAGGGCATCTAGGACCTACAAGCTGTGGGGAAGGGGAGGGTTACAAGAGCGTGTACATTTCGCGTGGACCGGGGGAGTCTCATCCCCAAATTGCAGGGGAGTGGCCCCGTTGCACCGCCATGAGCCACCTGTGGTAATCAGCATGTGACACAACACTAAAGGCGAGTGAGTGATCCATTGACCTGGGACACGATGCAGTAATGGAATAAGAGCTCAGAGCTCTGATTTGGAATAAGAGAGAGTTTGAAAAGCATGCCCAGAGTGCATGTTCTTCACTCACTGGCTGCCATCTAGAATCAGGAGGCAATGCTTCTTAGGACTGAGTGTGTACTTCCAGGTGGGTTTGACTTCTGACTTCATTTCAGACAGCGATAGGAAATGGGCACCATAGTGGCTTGCAAATGAAAAACAGAGGAAGATAGTTTGTGTGAAAATCGAGTAACGTGTTCGGTTTTTTAATCATAAAATATGTTTCATGTAGTAGCAATCTTTCTAACAAACAGAACACCCACTACTTGTGCTGCCGCCACATGAGTGGGAGTGAGGCTGAAAACTAAAGCGTGAAGAACAGATGGAGCAGAACACAAGAAACCCATTTCATGGATCCATGCCATGAGATAATGATTGCAGGTTACTTTGTAGTGAGATCTACCATGTTAATTGGTGGGCAGTTTAAAGGGAGAAGGCATACGTACTGGGTTTTACCTGTGTTAAGGGGTTTATAACCAAAAAGCCACTTTGTACAAATAGCATACTCATATTGTGTCTTGTATGTGGAAAACACTGTTTCTACCTGTTGAGCAAGACAAAGTTGTTAACTTTCCCTTAGTTGCAGGCTAATAAACCTTGCTCAGGATGAGATACTGGGTAAGATTCTGTACGGGATGGTGATGCTGTAGTCCTGTTTTGCTTGGTGTTGTTTTATGCGTTGTCTTTTCCTCTGAGCTGAAACTGTAAAAGTAGACCTGCAATCTTGGGAGGAGGTTGGATCTGGTGTTATGAAACAGAATAGGGGTTTCTGAAACAGTAGGGGTTTCTGAAAAAGCAAATGTTAGTAAAATGTATGTGTACTTCCAGTCCCAGCTATTTGTTATTTATGCAAACTTGCTGGAGTGGATTAAACAGAGAAAAACTGGAAGCTGAGGCTTTTCAGAGATGAAGGGAAAGAAATTGCAAACCATAGAACTTCCTAGATCTGGTAGAATGTGATTTTTTAAATTATTGTTATAAAAATTTAAAAAGATTCTTCTAAGAAAGTAGAAAGAATACATTTTCCTTGGATACATTGGATACATAGTGATCATTCATGGAGAATATTACAGATGGAATGATACACACTTTATGTTTTTTGTTTAGGGGACAATATTTGCAGGAGGACTTATTAGGAGAGAAGTAAAATGAGGCAGAGAGACCTAGAACTTTTAGCAGTTCACTCAATGTGCATATTTGATATTGGGGAAACTGTATTCAATTCTAGCTCTATTTTATTTATTTTTATTTAAAATATTTAAATAGAGACCTGCACAATTTTTTGGATTTTTTTCTGTATGAAATAACAGAAATGGAAACACTGATGACTCCTTGATTGGAATAATCACATATGATTTCATTGCTTATCACAGGGGGAAAAACTATTATTTAGGAATGGCCATTGCCCCCCTCCCTTTATTATGTACCAGAATGAAAGAAAAGCAAACATTTCTTATTTTTGTGGTGGCAGATCAGGAATTACGTTCTCTCTTAAGAAGACTACCATGAGAAAAAGAGGACATGATGCTGTTTTAATTCTGGATTTGGGTTAAGATATCCTTTTTCTAATGTTTGCAGTATAAGCCATTACTCAAGGGAAACAAGACCATGGCTTGGAGTGAATTTGCTGTCCTCAGTTGGCTCAGAGAGAGTCGACAATCCCGGAAATTAATCTTGTTGATTGTCTTCATTGCTCTACTCTTGGACAACATGCTGCTTACGGTAGTTGGTATGTAGATTTTTCAAAAAAAAAAAAAAAAACAATCCTATATTCTATTTATTTATTTAACTAACATTTAAGCCGTATAACATTTATATTTATTTATTTAAATAACATGTAGGCTAAAATGAATGACATTGTTCTGGAACTGCATAAATTGTATCAGTATTAGACTTCTTTTTACTACAATTATTATAATAGATTTGCTTTTCTGTATGTTTTCACAAACCTTTGTATGATTCTTTGGATGAAACACCATTCATAAGGGTAAAATACAAGAATACCAGTTTCTGTTTAAAAATATCTACAGTAGTTTCCTTTGTGGTTTTGCAAACTGAAATGACAGAGAAGATAAAAATGTAGATGTGTGTTTCCTTTTGATATATTTTTTTCTTTATTCTTATTATATTATGTAGGGTCACAGCATTTAGTCACAACAGATCAGGAAAATGTGGGCACATTTTATTTAAATGATAGAGCTGTTCATTTGTCATCATTCATGGCCAGAATGTATCCCCCCTTCCCATAAAGATGGGATTCTATTTGATTTCAGTAACATATTATCAATACCAAACTTATTGGGATTTATCTATGTATGCACTTACCCCATGGTAAACTTTTCTTAAATTGATATGCTGTTGTCTGTACATAAGAGCAACTCTGTAATGAGGTTTATCTTGGAATAACACAATAACTCTGCTTTGAATCAGTTGTAGTGAGGCAGTTGGTCTCAAATCATCTACTCTGTAGCTATTCCAAAGAATTTACCTTATGAAATGAGACTGCACAGAAAAGATGCAATACAGTATAAGTCACTTGTAAGAGATGGAGTGAATTGCTACTCTTCTTGGACAACAACCTCCCTGCAGTTCAATAAACCTGTGAATGAGAGAAAGCATTACAAAAAAATGACCTTATTAAGAGACATCAGTTAATATCCCTAGATTTTAGGAAGACAGTCTAATGAAGTGTTTTCATATGTGCATGTAGGTATCTAAACCAGGTTGAATAAAACTAGATGATTTTGAAAACTTGTGGTGTAAACAATTAAAGAGAAACAATCCAGTTTCTAAAATGTAAATCAAATTTATCCCTTAAAAATGTTTATCATTTAAAATGAAATCTTAATTTAAGGTATATACATTTTTTAAATAGCTGAAATCCTTTTGTACAACTCCACGAGTGCAATGGGAACGTTGTCATCAGCTTCAGTAAATCACTGCTGATTAAAGACTTCCTTTCAGATTTTCAGTGTGCATGCATCTTTTATACACTACAACAAAGGCATGTGCCCCCCAAAGTTGCTAAAGGAAGTCTTTAATCAGTGGCAGTCTGTGCATTCCTGTTCTGTACATGCAGCCATGCAACAGGATTTCAGCCTATATGTAGGGATGTACAAAGCAATTGTTTTCATATTTCTTTCATTTTGGTTTTTTCCCCATATTTTGGTGTACTGGCCCTCTCATTTTACATGAAAGCGTCTTCTGAGTTTCCAGTTTGTGTATCCCCATTTGTGTTTTATCAGACTCCAAAAGCCATAAAGAATAATTAAAAGCTATTCCAAAAGAGCAGAGACTAGGTAATGGAGAAACAATCTACTCCAAAAAGAGGAAACAGTACATAGGAAATACAATCACGATCAGATATATGCAAGCACCCCAACTCTCTACCAGTACTACACATAAAGCAAAATATACTTCAGTCACCCACCAACCAATTCAAAAAGCAGTAAAGCACCCAAAATTAGAAAAGATGAAACAACAGTATGAGTGCAGTGCCACCCACTTAGTGCTACAGACTTCCTGGTCCTAAGCAGCACAATAGGAAATAAGCAAGGAAGCAGCCAGCCAGCCAGACACTGGCTGTCTGGCACACCCATACACTAAAGCAGCCAACAAGAATGCAATATCAAGAACAACAAGAGATAAATGCCCCAAGCTGTGCCTAAAGCAACAACAACAGCCACCCACACAGCCACTGGCACAATCACAAAATCCACACACCTGATGCATACCCACCCACAGAAGCTCAAAAAGCAGTCCCTCCGCCCCCCATGGAATAAATACAGAATAATTAGTTAAATAACAATTTTAAAAAAATCAATCAACTAGGGGAAAGCACCTTCATCATGCACACACAGAAAAATAGCAAAAAAGAAAAAGAAAGAAAGAAAAGAAAAAGCCCCCCCCCCCTCCCAAAAACCAAGAAAAGGAAGGAAATACAGTCAAAAGACCAAAGAGGGGGAAACCTCCAAAGAAATTGTGGGAAGAGGGGTGTTTCCAAAACATAATCCCAAGGAGGCTTGCTGGTACAGGCAGGCTGCCTGGCAGCAGTAAAATCATCATCATCATCAATATCATCAAAAAATGGGAAAAAATTCTCCCAAAAAAATCAAGGAAGAAAAGAGGAAAGGATTCAGTATGAAGATACAGCAGGCAGGGAGGCAGCAAATGAAGAGGGCACCAGGAGCACAGCACAAAGTAATCCCACAAAAAACAGCTCTAGCAAAGAGCACTGCTTACTGGGACTTTTACAGATTTAAAATTCCACTCCCGCTAGATGGTCTCATTAGCTGATGACAGCCCTTGCAATGCTATTGGATGAAATATTTCTCAGGCTATTTGATAAGAGGTAAAAGGGCACCAAAAGTTTACATGAATGAGGGAATATGAAAGAAACATAAAGTGTTCATGTACCCCCTCTCATAAATATGAATTATGAGACTTCTTGTTCAGTAGTTGGCATTATGTGAAAGAGAGCCTTTTTTGTGTGTTTTGGTACTAAAGGCCCATCCTTACCTATATGTACTTTCTTTAAACTAAATCCAGCATCTTTTATAAGAAGCCAGGTTGTCTCTCTCCCTCTAGGCCTTCCATTGTC
This sequence comes from Intellagama lesueurii, assembly GCA_037013535.1. Taxonomy (NCBI): domain Eukaryota; kingdom Metazoa; phylum Chordata; class Lepidosauria; order Squamata; family Agamidae; genus Intellagama; species Intellagama lesueurii. The sequence continues at coordinate 202,408,468 of JBAJHW010000003.1, read as the reverse complement.
AGGGAAAGAATTTCTTCTTCAGGCAGGTTTTTAAGCAGTAAGTGTCTCAGGAATGCTTTTTGAAAGTATTTTACAGATATTTAAATGTTTCAAAATTGTTTTTACTCTTAGTTTTAATCTTAATATATGTTTAATTGTCTTTAATACAATATTGATATAGCATTTTAACTCAATTGTTTTATAATTTTGGTTGTTGTGAGCTGCCTTGGGTCCCCTACGGGGAGAAAGGAAGCAAGCAAACAAATAAATAAATGCTGAGTAGATTCAGCCATAATTGCATGCTATCTTTTATGTGCATCATAGTTAAGAACTCATACCATAGTGGGAGTTTCCAAATGTATAATAGTTCCTTGTTTGCATTTCTTCCCCACTTACTGAGGACTAGGTTTCACTTCGACATTCACTGTGCAGTAGCCTGTTGAGCTGATGTGATATCTCTACCTATGCTTTTTCTATAGTTTGTGAATTAAGTCATAAACAATACATCAATGGCAACATTCACATATACCCCTAAATGAGCTTTAGTGGGTCATGGATTGATGCAATCCCTCCTCCTTCTTCCATGTGTCTAGAACCAGGGCTTTGGAAATTTGTGCTTTTCTTTCCCATAACCATGGTTTATGTCATCTGATGTGACAAACTACAGTTAATACTATGATTGAACTGTGGTTTCTGAAGTTGGCTTTTTGAAATTGACCATAGTAAGTTTTAACCATGTGCCCCAGTTTCAATAGCATGAGAAGCTGTGGTTAAAGGATGGGAAAAACAAAACCTTATAAGTCCTCTTGGCCATGCAGGAAGGGGAAAGGTGGGTGGATGCATATGAAGGTCCTAGATTTGCTTCAGTTTATGTACATTGTCATAAGCCATGGGTTAGGATGGCATCTGAATGTAACCATTATTAGCCCAAACTGTGGTTTTTTTAAAACTACCGTAGTTTCAAACTGTGATTTCAGAACCTGACTTGCTGGCCTGAAGCACACAACTGTTCTAGGCATTCTCAATCCAGACATTAAAACAAATCAAGATTCCATGTTATACCTTAATCTGGTCATTGATTAATCTAATATTAAAGCATATATTTAAACTCAAAGAAGTGTGTGTGGACGTCGTAATAAATCATAGTGTTTCATGACTGGAATGAATTTCTGTAAGTCTCAAGCTTGCACACTTTTCCCTTACCTCTTTTCATCTGATGTGGTCATGAAAATGAGTTTGGAAGCTTTCAGTTTCCTTCTTTTCCTTCTTTTTCTTTCTTTTTCCTCTTTTGGTTATCCATAGTTTTAGCATTATGTCTGAGCCATGGTTTCAACATTTTGTTTTAAACAAGTCAGCTTCATAATCCATGGACTGAAGTTGTTTGTTTCAATAGTTAAGATGAAACACAGTTTGTTGGGGGTTGGATGAAATGGCAAACCTTTGTTTATTATAACAACACACCCACAACAACAAAAACACTGATCACCATAATCACCCAATCTCCTGAAAAGGACAAAAGCTGATCCCAGAGCTATAAATACTCAACTATCCCACAAACTGCACCAGAGCACAGACAGAGCTCTGACTCCTGTCCTCTGAAGATGCCGGCCACAGAGACTGGCGAAACGTTAGGAAGAAAAACCCTCAGAACACGACCAAACAGCCCGAAAAACCTACAACAACCATAGCCAAACACTGTTTGTGATTATCTGGAAAATCAGAATATGAAACTATGACTTGGGTTTCCAAACTATGTGACAGGGTGTGTGTGTTTCGGTTTCTGCAGACTGATTTTTTACACTATTTGAACAAACATAATAAATTTTTGCATATGAGTGTGCTTGCATGTATACAGATAGAGTCCAACAGAAATCCTTACCATCACAATTGTTTCTGTCTCTAAGTGTGGGATGAAAAAAGCAGAAAGCCCGTGTGATCAGAGATTAATGCTCCGCAATAGTATAAGTCTTTTAAAATGTACATGTTTCATTATAATGATTGTAGAAATCAATTATTCGCTGAAATCCCATCACCAAATCCCCACTGATTCAATGGGCCTACTCTAGTCGTGACTTATTATCCTAAGCAACATGCTTCTCTAAAGCAATATTTTATATAACTTTAGGCTGCTTTTCACAAGATACCATACAAAATAAAACATAATAACATCATTTATATTGGGGTTTTTTCTTGTTCATTTATATCCACTTTGATCTAAACTAATTTTCCTAAGGACTTACTTAGAAAATACATTTTAAAAATTAAAGTGCATATTATAAAGTTGTATTTACAGAACCCCTGCATGCATCCATTAATGTAGTCCCTCCTCCTCTGTCAGTGTTCCAATTCAATATCCAAGAAGGTTTTAAAAGATAGGAGGTTGTGGAGGAGGGGGAGGGCAGAGATTTAACTCTTTCCTTGGAGACCCAAAGGATGCTGCCTTTCCATCAGATCAGAAAAAAAGCCCAAGTTTCTAAACCCAAAAGCAGGAACAGCAACAGCAATGAAAAGAAAAGAAAACATTTGCACTAATTAGTTGCACTTCTAATTGGCCATCCAAAGTTTCCATGAAGCTCCTAAAGAGCTAATGAGTGAAAAAAAGGTGGGCGGGGAAAGGTATAGTAATCTGAGGAGATGATGATGGCAGTGTTGAGATCCAGGCGGTGTGGAAACCTGATGTGATTAAACTGATAGGGATGAGATTGTAAATATTCCCTGATTAGGGGAATTGATAGACAGTTGATCTGGCTGTGCTGTTGCCGCTACTGGGCTCAGAAAATGAAACTGAGCGTGAAAGGAATTGACCATCTTTACCCTGTGAAGAGAATGGTTGTTTGGATCTGGCCATTTGTCTTCATCATCTTGCCATCAGTTCTTAATGCATGGAGGTCATGTCCATTTCTGGAGGGACTGCTTTCTGATCTGAAAGGCTTTCCCAAGTACCTGGTGTATAGGGGCTTTTTTTATTTGCCTGGTAATGAAGGAAATTGTTCAGGTGCTCTCCAGTTTCCTTTTCATGTTTTCTACTGGACTGAATGCAGGTGAACTCTGGCACGAATTGTGCAACCCATGTAGACGAGATCACAGGAGAGCATTAGTAGCATTGAGTTCCAACCTTTTAAGAAGAGGGGAGGGGAGGGCTTTTTTGTATCTCTCTGGCACCTGTGCTCTCCCACTGATAGATGCAAGCTAGGAAGAAAGGTTTCAGATTTTAAATTGCTTTGGAACTTTCTGAAAATAAGTGATACATGGTTTAGCTGATTATATAGTTATAAATTAGTTACTTCTCAATGTTTTCTGGTGAAGGGTTTTATACAGACTGAAAAATAGCATAATTTTTACTCATAGGAATGTAGGTTAATGGGAAGCTGTCTTACTCTGAATGGGACAATTGGTTCTTCTAGCCCCAGATTAGCAGTGAAGACTAGCAATGGCTTCCTAAGCTATCAAGCAGAATTCTTTCCTAGTCCTACTTGAAGGCCTGCCATTCAAGTACAGGCTAGACACTGCTCAGCTTAACAAATCAGATGAGATTGGGTGAGTTCAGGATGGCAGGAACTATATGGTATATGTATGATGGTGGGATATACTTGACTCAATAAAGGTTTAGATGTGTATTTATTTATTTATTTAAGATTTTTATGATGGCATTGGTATATCACATATTTATTCTGTTTGCTTTTTCAGTACCAATTATTCCCAGTTACTTATACAGCCTTAGACATCTGAAAAATGCTACAGAAATCCAAACTATTAGACCAGAGACACCTTCATTAAGTCTGGACAGTTTTCAGAGTATCTTCTCCTATTATGACAACTCCACAGTGATTACTGGAAATTATTCAGAAGGAATAAGATCAGTAGATAACTATCATGCCCAGACAGAGCAAATGGTAGTAAATATGACTAAGACACCGTCGTCGTCATCTGACTGCCCTAAAGAAGATAACGACCTACTAAATGAAAATGTGCAAGTTGGTTTGCTTTTTGCTTCCAAAGCAACTGTGCAGCTCCTCACTAACCCTTTTATTGGGCCAATGACAAATAGGTATGCTTTTTCTCTTATGTACTAAAGTGATCTGTCATTTAACATTGATCTGTCATTTTGTATATCTGAATTTCAGACAGAGGTTTGTCTTGTTCCTTTAACTATTCCTGTTATGTTCCCATTGCACATGTGGACTCCTTTTACTTTTATATGTATTCGAACAGGAAGTCTCCAATAAACCACAATATCTTCTTAAATAACAGGGCCTTCTGTGAATTAGTTGTCAGTTACTTTTAATGATTTTCAGTTTCATATCCTTTGTACGCCTTGTGTGGTGTCCTTTTTTTTGTGAAAGCTTTTGTGTAAAGAGCAAACTCCTTTTGAACCAAGGCAAATACCAGAATATGAGAACTAGAAATGAAACATGGGTGAGATCTAGACACCCCTTGTAATCCTTCCTGAATCTGCAGTCACTCCTGTTGTGTGATGTGTAGACCCAGTCTGGTTAAGGAGTGCCTGGGGATTCAGTAAAGATTAAAAGGAAGGTGTAGATATAGTCATGGACCAGTAGAAAAAGTGTCAAGCAGCCCAGCCAGGAAATCACAATATTATAGTTTCCCAGTATCAGGTGTATTCATGCACAGACCCCTAGTTTCAGTTTTGATTCCAATTTGCCAATTCAAAGGACAGTTCAGTTCAGGTTGATCCAGTGTGGAGGCCACCTGATTTGAACTCAGTTCTGAATTTGAAACTAGAATATCAAAAACAAAAATTCCATGCCTCCTCCAGGTCATCATTACAAGTCAATAAGCAATTATGACTTTTTATCAGTCTGAATTTGGATGACATTCACAGGAATAATAGTTTCTTGTATGGAAAGTTTGCATATCAGATTACTGACAAATGGGAATAGGGATTGTTGTGGTTCATGCCTTTAAATGTTGAATGTTTTGATTAAAGGAATTGCCATTTTTTTTTATTTCTTCATGGGATTGAATTAAATTTCCAGGGATAGTTGTCTCTACTGAATGGATAAGGCACAATAGGTTTCTAATGAAGAAGTGGAGGCAGCTTTGTGCAAGAGCAGCCTTTCCACTTTGAGCATTTCCAAAAAAAGGATGTGATCCCCCATTATATTTTTGTGTAGAAAATTGTTATGCAAATGGCATACAGCATACAGGTGAATCTAATTATGAAATCTAGGATGTATGTGATTCTCTGAGGTTCGGTAAACCCATGTACAAACCCCAGACCTCTAGAATCTCTCCCTGATATATTGTGATTATGAGATAGAGCCCAGTCACAAAACCAGAGCCTGCTTCCTTTCCCTCTTGTTTTCCTTTTTCATCTGAAAGAGCAGAGTGATAAATATATCAGTTTTTGTAGATATACCATCTGAGGCTCTGGGAACATGATTCCTAGAAAGCTTAAATTCTGATTAAGTTCTTCACAGAACTGCCTCAGTTTGTACTTCTGAACCAGCCTGCATTGATTTAGTTGAATCTGAACATATACCTAGTATCAAAGTCAAAAACAAGCACACAAAAAACAGTAGTAACAAAATCCAGTAAAACACCACTGTTAGCTACTGCTACTAAGTGCTACCTCTGATGCACAATAATACTTGGTGGAGATACCCTCAGTGTTAGCCATTCAGGAAAAGCACCAATCAGCAAGGCAACCACTGCTATAATGATTCTGTCTTCCCCCGTAGCGATAACTCAGACACAGGATCACTGTCTAAGACATAAATATCTGCTAAAGTGTTTTCCTCATACTTCAGTGAGCTATTTTATAAAGTGTGTAGCCCTCAATCATTATAAATCAATACAATTGAGTTACCCTGAGTTAAATACCATTGCTGTAAGAGTGCTGCAATGGAATAAACTCTAAATCTATGAATTGTTTCTCATATATATATGTGTGTGTGTGCGTGCACGTACACACACACACACATCGTTTTAGCTAAGTATAATTAAATATACTGTTTAAATGTCAGATATCACTAAGCTGCTGTCTTACCTCTTCCTACACTTTAATGAATGAAAAATCAAGAATTCAAAATATTTGTTGCAAAACTTTTTTTAAAAAATATGATGTATGTTATTAGTACATGTTTTATAAATTATAAATGGCTATAGGGGAGGTTCAAAGCATTTTGCTATTTGGAGTAGAACAGTAAATGGAACCCCTCCTTTGAAGTAAAAGCCATGGTCCAGAAGATCTAAGGACAAGTCAGTTGTTTTTATATCTGAGGCAGAAATTCCCAAGGATCTTTCACCTAAAAATATAATATATAATAATACTAAATTAATAACAAAATTCAGCTATCAGTCCCAGCTAGGGTAGACTGACTGACTGACTGACTGACTGACTGACTGACTGACTGACTGAATGAATGAATGAATGAATGAATGAATGAATGCGTAGAGTAGAAGAAATTTGACTTGGTTAAGTCAACAATTCCCATTGATTCTGTAGTTGGGACTAACATACGTGTCTTAATGGCTAAAATTTTGTTCTGTATCTTTACAATGCATAAGGCTGATGACATCATCAGCACTGGTGATTTTTTTCCAGAAATAAAATATTTCTGATTATTTCCGCCTAGGTTTTGAAGCTCCCTTGGGATCTCTTTCATGGTGAGGAAGCCATTAGAGGCTGCAGGATGGTATGTGTATCGGGAGTCTTTAATTTCCCAAAAAGAAAAAACACACAAGAGATGTGTTTAGCTACTGGCAGCAATGTTTGGAAATTAAACACTTCTTTGCCCCACCCCACAGCCCCAACAGCTTCCCCACAACAAAAGGGATCCAATTGGAACCTTGGGACTTTCAGTGGTGATTGGAGTTTTTTTTTAGTTTTGGAAATTTATCATGGTTGATGGTGTCATCAGCCTTATGCAGTGTAGTTGAATGAACAGGATTTTAGTCAATAATTTGACACCTTGTCATTGAACACAATATCTGCTGCTGGAAGCTGCTGCTTCCCTCTGTCTAATGGTAGGGTCAACCTTGGTATTAGGTAAACAATAAAATTGGTAATTATGATGAGAATTTAGAATCAAAGTGATCTGTGATCTACAAAGTGGGCTTGAATTTACAGACCACTCTGAGGACTGTATTGTAGAGTAGCTGTACTTCAAGGACAATATATGTAACCACTTTTTGTGATGAAGATTAGCAGTGGTGTTTTATGTAAAATGCACTGATTTATGTAAAATCAGTGCATTTCTTGGTACTATGTAGTCCCAGAGAATTAGGAGCTCTTCTCTCCCTTCAGGATTTAGCTGTTGAAAATGGAGACACAGCTGACGTATGGACAGAATATTAAATTGAGCTTGCTTGAGTTGCTTGAGTTGTTTTGTTTATTACCTATTGTGCTAGATCAGATCATTTTATGTTATTTGATCTTCCTCAAACCTCATGAATACTGTGCATTAAAAGTCTAAAATTTGAAACAAACATATGAGACAAAACCTAAAATATTTAGTGTACTATGCTGGATCTAACTTAATGTCAGTATCTGTAATTCCCATTGATTTCCAGTGGAAATGTGTTTGTGTAAATCTTCCCCTGACATATGCACAATTAAAAAAAAAACTTTTTTGGATCATGCGGTTTGTTGCCGATATTAATAAAAATAATAGCACCAGTGAAACTAATTTACCACATAATAGAAGAATCCTGAATTATTAGAAGTGGTTTCTTTTTTCCACTTTAATTGACCTAAATTTACTAGGTTGTCTACTTAGAGTAGATCCTTTGAAACCATTGCTAAATCGTGAGCAACATTTATATAAATCCCATTTATTTGATGGTTTTACTTTAGCTGGAACTACTAATTAAGTTTGACTTCAAGACAAAACTCAGATTTGTTTCACTTCATGATCTCATTAAGTAACATTCTCATCACTAGACAGTTGGTAGTCTGGGATCCATCTTATCACACACTTTTAGCAGATTATTTGTACTCTGCCAGGTACTGTCCACTTTTCCTGAAGCCAGGAAAGTTCTAGTCTAATATTTTCTATCTAGATATGATTTTTTTAAACCATTTGGGAGTCTGAGCTGCTCCACATTTACTACTAGTGAGTGAAAGCATAATCATTTTTTCCAGGCAATTATATTGAGAAATGTAATGCCCTAAAGCTTTCCATACATCAGAAAAATTAGCACCTCAAGGTGGAACTCTCATCCACACACAGAGTGGGCTGTTGAGAATTGCTCTCAGGATCCAGTTTTGCCCTGTAATGTTTAATAGATGAAATATGTGCTATTTTGCCCTATTGAGATTGTGATGTGTAGGGTGCAGTGAATACTGAGGACATCTGGATCTTTACTATTGTTACTGCTGAATGACCAGGGAGTGAAAGACAGACTACTGGGAAGGAAGTGTAAAATGTACATAATTTTTTAGAAGAATGATATTTCCTGCTCTCTAGGAGAATATGCTTTGGAAACCAAAATAACGGTGTTTTGTTTTGTTTTGTTCTCTCCCAGAATAGGCTATCAGATCCCCATGTTTGCTGGCTTCTGCATCATGTTTATTTCAACAGTTAGTAAGTTCTCTTTGTTTATCTTTTCCATCTACATCCTCAGGTGCTGTAGGAAGGAACGACAGTACAAAGGAAGCATACTTTCATACTGACAATTTCAGATACATCCTTTTGTTCTAGTTTGCTTGCAACGATGACTAGAGAAATAGGGTGACTAGTTCAAAGTGAACCGAAAAATGTTCCCTTTGCAGATTTTAGCTCTGGTATGCATATGATCCTTCCTTCAGCATTCTCTTCTCCACTCCAAACTGTTGGACCAGCAGCACTCCGAGTGCATGGGGGGGGGGAATGTGCAAATTCTACATCGCTTTCTTTCACTTGCCAGTCAAGTGATAACTGTGTTATTCTATTCATTATTTGGTAAAGTATATTTCTCTTGGAGGCTTCAGACTCTCCTTGTCTGTACTATTTTCAGTTGAAGAACAGCCCGTGGAGAGTTTGAGCTACATTTTGGCTTGGACCCTTCCTGTGGCATTTTTAAATTTTATTTTATGATGAGTACATTGTGATAGGTCTGTACAGATGCAATTTTAATCAAGATGTCTCCTATCATGTATTTTCTTTGCTCTTCTCTTACTGAGTAGCCTGGAAGTGGGAAAACACTTCAGTTCGGATGAATTTAAATGCAACAAGAAAAAAAAATAATGCAGTTAGTATCGAAAGTGCCATGCAGACAGAAAGCAAGAACAACAGCACTTGGCTAAATTCAATGAGTGAAAGTATCTTTAATTTTTAAATCAAATTAGATTTAACCCAATTGTTGTTTTTAATTCCTGTGTCTTTTCCACAGTGTTTGCCTTTTCAGAAAGCTATAAGTTGCTGTTTATAGCAAGATCCCTCCAAGGAGTAGGTTCTTCATGTTCTTCTGTAGCTGGTAGGTCTCCATGATAATATAGGTTACTATTCATTAGATGATCGGTGATTCTGAGTACGAGTCACATTCCTGACTAGGTTGTGTCTATCCTTTTATTAGTAAGGAATTATTCATATGTACATCTGTCCTACTTCCAATCAAAATTGCTCAACTAATCAGATAAATATTTTAGGACGTATCTGCAAAGAATTTTAACTTGGTGTTCTTTTTGAGAATTATGATAGCATTTTTCTGCTTTTAAAAGGTTAAATCAATGTTAGAAGCAATATAAACTGTGTATTGTGGAACAGATTTTCCTGAAGGTATTTGAGACACCCCAGGATTTCTTTCATTTAGACTCTGGGTTTACCCAGTTGTGTCTCTTCACTGATGTTACATGTTGGTCTGGCAGATACTTCTGTAAGTGAAAAGGATGGCAGAATCCTCTCCCTCCACCCACTTTGGTTACTTGTGCTCCCTTCATGTTCCAAGGCATCTCCACCATTCTGGAGCAGATGGAGGATTCTAAGGTGGGAGGGGGCAGAGCAAAGAGAAAATGAGCAAAACCCACTACCTTTCATTTCCAATTATGAAAGAAAAGTCTTCTTATAGTAGAAGGAACACAACTGGATGGACTTCCAATGCCCAAGATGTTCTGAACATGTGGAGATAAGAAGCATGTTAACATGCTTCATCTATGTTTGACTACTCATTTCACTATGTAATTTTCTGGCTCACTCAATTGCTGGAAAGCGATAGCATTACCAGCTCGCCCTTTGTGCATTTTCTTTTTACACAGGGATGGGAATGCTGGCCAGTGTGTACCCTGATGATGAAGAACGGGGCAATGCCATGGGGATTGCCTTAGGAGGAATGGCTATGGGGGTATTAGGTTAGTAGGATGAAATTCACTGGAGAAAATGTGCAATTTTGGACATGTTTCCTTCTTTTATAAAACAATGCTGTTATGTAGTCAGAGTGCAGTAAACATGTGGTTTATAATTTTATAATGTATGAAACTATGTTTTTATAGTGATATATTTTGCAAGAAGAATATGGGTGGTTCTCTTGTTCTTTCTGATGTATGCCATTTAGGCTGCAGTCCTATGTATGCTCACCTGAATTCAAGGGCCACTGAATACAGTGGTCAGAATCCTGAAGGTCCAATAATGTATAAGCAGCTTATTGTGCAAGTGAGCCTGCCTGTACAGTGGTGCCTCGACTTACGACCGTAATCCGTTCCAGAAGATGGACGTAACTCGAAATGGACGTAAGTCGAAGCACCATTTCCCATTGAAATGCATTGGAACGTGATTAATCCGTTCCGGCAAAACAAAAACAAACAAACAAACAAATAAATAAAGCACACAGCAAGCCCGGTCGGAAGGCGCTGGGGCTTTAAAAAAAACCACCAAAAACCAAAAATAAAGCACACAGCAAGCTCCGTCGCTGGGGCTTAAAAAAAAAAAACCAAACCAAAAATAAACAGCAAAGCAAGCCCCGAAGGCGCTGGGACTGCAAATAAAACCCCAAACCAAAAATAAACAAAGGAGCAAGCCCCGTCGCAAGGCGCTGGGGCTGCAAAAAAACCCCCAAAAAAACAAAAAACAAAACAACAACACAGCACAGAAACATACCCCCCCCTCAGCCCAAAACCACGCTGCAAAACTCACCCAGAACAGTTTTTAAAAAGCAGAAAACAGCACCTTACCTTACCAGGCAGCCTCCTCCAATCGCTCACTCTCTAACTGCTGGGGCGAAAGAGCTACAAAGGAGCAGCCTCATCGCCACCTACAGTTAGCAATTTGAATTTCCCGCCTTTTTTCCCTGCCTTTTTGTGTTCGTAACTGGAAGCTCCAGCCGCAAGTCGAAGCAAAATTTTGCGGCCGGAGCTGGTTGTAACTCGAAATGGTCGTAAGTAGGGACGGTCATAAGTCGAGGCACCACTGTACTGCCAACATCTTGCCTGACAGACAGCAAATAACAAAAGAAAATCCTCTGTGCAACTGGCTTTATGCATGGGACTTTTTCCAATAGGGTGTTGTTCAGTGTTGTTTTCTTCTATGTCAACATTAGTAGAGTCAAACTGTTCTTTGAGTTATTTAACTTGAGATTGTTCCTCTGTGCAAAGTGTCAAAAGTTGTTATTAATACACAGACCTATCAGTGTACTTTCTTTTTAAATTTTTCACAATATAGTCTAGCAATATGACTAAAATTTATGTTCCTTAGTTTAACTTTAAAGGATTTCACAGGTGCAAAGATCAATGCTCACTCAGGCATCTCTGCATATCTAACATATACATGGCTTTCTCTCTATAAAATTCAGTAAATGCATGAACTTCCCCATACTCTATTGATACAGACATTTTTGTCAAATATGCTTGATAGAAACCATTAACCTCCTTTGTTGGTTTTTCACTATCAAAGGATAAATTCTTACTTAGAGGATAGTGATAACTTTACTATTAGTGCAAATTTATTCCTCTTAGAATAAGAGACTTACATATCAATGTCAGGCAGAATGTTTACATCAGTAAAGATTTGCCAACAAATATTTTGGTACTTTTGCTATGAATTTTATATAAAATTTAATATAAATAACAAAATATAAATTGATTCCATAAATGATAATTTTTCTCCTACAGTGGGTCCACCTTTTGGAAGTGTTATGTATGAATTCGTTGGGAAGACTGCCCCTTTTCTGGTTTTAGCTGCATTAGCTCTTTTAGATGGAGGTAAATCAAAATATTACTTTGGATTCGACATATCGTTTTGATTATAACATTATAACTTACATAAAATATATCACTGCATTTTGATTTCTTTTTCTGCAGTGATACAGTTGCTCATTCTACAGCCATCTAGAATACAACCAGAAGTAAGTTCTTCAACAAAATTGTTTTTAAGCTAGATGTTTATATTATACATCTCTTAATTCTGAAGGTGTTTTATCTTTTGGCAGAGTCAGAAAGGAGCATCATTGCTGACACTCTTGAGGGACCCATACATCATTATTGCTGCAGGTATTTGCAATTGTACCTAGCTATGAAATCCCATCTCCGCTTTTTTTGTTCCACATTTGGTAGTCTGTGGGAAGAGGGCTAAAGAAACCATATGACTCCTGTGAGATGAATTAACCACTCATACTGTACATAATAAATAATGTGTTTCTGCCTGAAAGACTAAATTCTGTACAAAAATGACTTTCCTCAGACATTTATATACGAACAAAGGAGCCATGCTAGACTAGACCAAAGGGCTGTCTAGTGGAGCAATTCACACAGCTGCCAACTACTTGCCTAGAGCAAACCCACAAGCAGAACATGAGTCCTAAGGATGAGAATTTTAGAACTGAAGGACTCCCAATCCCATAATTTGGTGGGAGTCTTCCAGGCTGAATTATGGGACCAGGAGCCCTCAAACCAGAAGGAGGTGGAGCAGCCCCCACACTTCCATGCTGTTCCAGTGCTGTGTGTGTCCAACTGAATTATGGGACTTGAAGTTCTTGAATTCCCAAAATCCCATCCTTTATGAATGCTACAGCATCTTCTTACTTATGTTTAACATTTCTGGATTATTGGCATATATAGAAACATTAGGAAGCTGTCTTACTCTGAGTCAGACCATTGGTCTACCTCCTCTAGTATTGCTGAGACTGACTGATAGCAGCTGTCAGGGGTTTCAGGAAGGATTCTTTTCCTGTTGTTCCTGAAGACACCAGAGACTGAACCCGGAACCTTCTCCTGGCAGAACATGAGGCATGCTGCCTCTGATTAGATAGCCATTGTATCTAATGGAAACTAATTGCCACTGATAGCTGTTATCTTCTAGGAAACCTTTTTGTAACTGTCCAAGTGGCAACTATGTCTTTGGTAGCAAACTGCACAGTTTTAATGACAAACAGTATGAAACAATACTTGTTTTTATTTGTCTGGAATCTTGTGCCACTTAGCTTCAAAGGAGAGAAACATATGATCAGAAGCATAAAACAGAAAGCACCAATCTCACGTACATGTTAGCAATTCATGCTAACATGTACGTGAGATTAATTGAAAAGTTAGTTGCAAGGAATTTAAAATTATCTTAATTTTAAATGTGATATAAAGTGCAGCTGATTTCCTTTGGATTATAATTATATTTTTTGTTCATTTTTTTGTTCATTCTTTAAATTGTTAAATGAAACAGTGACAAAAATCCTGTTGCTTAGCATAGTAAATAGCAGTAGGCCCACTGAATCAATGGGGATTTGGTAAGTCAACTCCTCCATAAGTTTCATTGATTCAGATGGGCATTTAATTTACCACTCTTCATTTTATATTGCACACAGAGAGCTTTTGTTCTCTGGCCATTTATCTGTCTCTAGAATTTGTTCTTGAGTAATGCCCTGGTGAGGAAGTAGATGCTGTCTAGCCTGAGCTTATAGAACTATTTATATTAAAAAATTGATGTTGTTGATCTGATCATCTGTTTTTATAACAGATATCAATTAAGACTCAGGACCTGGAAACATTAAACAACAGGTGGAAAAATTGTGAGGGGTATTTCTCTGTAAGCATGACTGGAAAAGAAAAAGGAACCTGAATATCTTTGGCACCTGGGATGGTCCATTCACCTTTTTGTGGTAATGATTAGCTGCATTAAGACACAGTAACATGGTATCTTTTTTAAGAACCCAGTGCTGAGTTCACAAATAGCTGTGAAGGAAGGAAGGAAGGAGAGAATGTAGAGCTGTAACTAGTAATTTTGGTGTCCAAAGCAAGCAGCGTGGAACATGCCCTCAAATCAGTGCATAATTCACTGTGTAAATAACACATGAAGTAATTAAGTAATTAAGTCACACTAATTAAGAGTGCGACGACATGTTTGCTCTGCTTATAAAATGGGTGAATTAAAAGTATTTTTTAATGACTGCATGACACAAAGGCTGCTTTGAATCAGTCCAGTTCCCAAAGCAGCATTTTTCCTCTGGCACTGGGGGGCTTCTACTTTTTCAAGCCAGAATAATTCAAATCGGCTTTTCTCCATACAGTTAATTGTGATACGTTCTTATAAAGCTGGGGAGTGTCTCTTGGTGGTGTTCTGGTGATATAAGCAGTTAGGGCATGATGTTCAGAACCAGGAGTGGGGCATGCAAAAGGAAAGCAGCATGATTTTTATGTGGGGGATTGGGTGCTAGTCCTGAATCCTGTGAGCTTCAGATCATGTGGAAAGGCCCTTCTGTTGTGAAGTAGAAACTTAGTGCTGTTAACTACTTAACTGACAGATCTGAAAGTGAACTTAAAATTTTTATCATGTCAATAGTTTGAAAACACATGTGACCAGAGATGAAGTAATTCCTGCATGTGTTACTTGAAAGTAATGGAAAAGAGTAACAGATGAGAATGAGAAGGTGGTGATTCCTGTTATGAAATCAATCTGATTTGTGAATTATGATGTATTTTGCAAAATTACTGTTCATACTTCTGATGGTCTGTACTCTTAGACTGTTAAGTACTTTTCCAGGTTATTTTTCTGTAGAATTTTTTTTTAGAAACGTAGTAGTCTAAAGCTTTAAATGAGAAAGCGCCTTTGCAACAGATCATAAAAAGGTCAGCATAGGTGGGACCAGAGGATGGAAGGATTGGCAGAGGTAGGACCCAAGGAATGAAGGAAAGAAGGGGGGTTGTGGGCTGGAACATGACAGATATCATAACCAGTATAAAGGGTGAACTCTCAAATCCATCTGCAGTTCCTGTGTAAGCACTGATTTTAAACATTATACAGAGTACAAATCAAATGTGTATTCACACCCTAAAACATGCACAGATTCACACACAGTAAACAAATTAGCAAACAGAGCAAACAACTCTGTGTTTTCCTTATTTGGGCATATTGGTGGTGCCCAGTCTGTCTTTTCCACATTTAGTTTAGATGTCCAAATCACCAAATTCCTTCAACCTGTTCCTTTGCTCTGGAACTGTATCTGACCATCTGTTTTGATCTGGTCCTGATATAAATTGGGTTGAACTGAGCCAATTCAGTTTGGACAATGGAATTCAGCCAAAGCAGACACACCATTCCTAGAATGTAGCAATATAATAAAACTGTAGTTTGAATTCGCCAGTGAAGAGCCTGCAGTGCTCTCTGGCAATGAAAATCTGTACCTATGCTTGCCCTGCACCCACGAGTTTGTTAATGTCTAATTTAGAACGTTCAGTCTGTATCACATTTTTCTGCTTATTGTTGAATAGTATTCTTCTGCACTGGTAATGTATGATTTCTTTTCTTGCAAAAGTTTGCTTTTGAGTTTTAGACATCACATTGCTTTGGACAAGGCAATATTTATTTACTTCATTGAGCTCATAGACATAGGAGTATTTCAGGTACAGAGCATGGTGGAAAGATTACATTAGACATAACATTTTATCTTTCTTTGTAAAACAGTATTGAACTCTTGTTTCATGCCCTCAGGATCACAGCACTAGTAAGACCATGATATTGTTTTAGGGATTAGACGTAACGCAGCTTAATACATTTTGGCATATTTGAACAAAGAATGACAGCAGTGGTCATTTTGTGCTGAACTATGTGATGAGAGTCTTTTCCCAGGAGAAATAATTTCACTATTGTTTAAGACACAATACACTGTTGATTTAAAGATTAAAAAGGTCCTAAAAATTGAGATGATGGCAATGTTAGTCTTTGTGATTTTGATTTTCACTAATAGGTTTATAAACCTATCTTAAAAGTGCATTCAGCAGAAAATCCTACGAGTGGAGAATTCCTGTGCATTGTAAACAGGGAAAAGGGAACATGTATGTCTTTAGCATGTGACTTAATAAATAAATAATATAATAAGTAATCCAGAATTAAAGTCTAAGATGTGTTGTCCAGTACCGTGTTTCCCCAAAAATAAGACAGGGTCTTATATTAAAAAAACGCATTAGGGCTTATTTTCAGGGGATGTTTTATTTTACAGTCATGTCATCTTCTGATTGCTGCACAATGCTGCACAATGGTGGAGGGCAGGGTTTCACTTAACTGGGGCTTATTTTTGGGGTAGGGCTTATATTACGAGCATCCTGAAAAATCATACTAGGGTTTATTTTCAGGTTAGGTCTTATTTTCGGGGAAACAGGGTACTGTTTAGCTTATTATCCTTATGTGGAGTATCACAGATTCGTTTGAATATATCCTATGGATCCAAGACACTGGGCTATTATATTAATGAGCTGACCTTCCATCAAACCTGTTTGGGTGACCATTTCACTACAGACCAAATTAAAGAGGAGACTGAGATAGCATATTTATAAGCATCCGGTGACTTAGCTGTTTGAAACAAACAAGAGTATATCAAACAGGACATTTTTCTTGAAAATAATATGGTCTTGGAGCAAAAAGGAAAGGGAGGAGTGTGACTTCCCAAATTTTCTTGAGAAAAAAAGTAGGGTGAATTTGCATGTGCACTTCATGCATTATGAAACTGATAAGGCAATCTTGTACATGTTTACTTGGCAGTGTGCTTTTCTTGTCTTTAATGAGGCTTATTCCCTAGAGAATGTGTGCATTTTTGTAGTTAACCTTATTTCATAACATGCTATATCATGTATGTCAGCCACAAGCATCAGTACATGTGCTTCATACTTCCATTGACTATATGTCTCCAGTATGGCAAAACAACTTTAAGCTTATTTAGGCTTTATGTTACCCAGTGCTAAGAACACACTTGGAGGGGATCACCTAGCCCCACCCACCCCTTTCATTCTATTTTGAAGAAGAGCTTCAAAATCTTGCTTGTGTACAGACTCTATACATTAGCAAGAGTCCAGTTTTTCCAGGGTTCTTGTCCATGTGTAGAGTTTACAGCAACCAGGACCCTTCTCCTTTTTAGATCTAATGTTGAAACCATGAAGAATGCTATAATAGCATTAAGTGTGTTCACAGTGTTAGGTAGCAGAATGTCTGAATGGGGCCTGTCAGTAAGACATCAATTAACACAGGAACAAAGTATCCCATTTCTTTGTTGCAGTCTTCCTCAGGAATTAGCAGGGTAGGAATAACAAAAACTATGTGCCACTAAATAAATGTTAAATCTGAAATACCAAGGTTCAAGATAAAAAACAGCAGGAATAAAGGGGCTAAATATTCTTTTACAACCCGAGTGTGTAAGCTTATTGTCATGGAGCCAATGGCCCACAAATCTCATCTTTATAATAAAAACTATGCCTTGTTCCCAGTAAGATTTAGCTTTCTGAATTTTACCACACATTGAAATCATCAGTATTTCTACTTTAAAAATAGTGTAACCTTTTATTGTTCATACTTTTGGACAACTGGTACGTAGGTAAAATTACAGGTTTATGTGATTTGTCTCCCACACTAGCAATTTACTTGCAATCAATTTTGTATATTTGACAAAAGAGACTTCAAAACACATTTTATTTCTGTCAATGTTGCCCTTTCCAACTGTTGATTGGAATCTAAGTGAAATAATTTCAGCAATCTGTTTTCCATCTCAACTCTAGGATCAATATGTTTTTCAAATATGGCAATTGCTATGCTGGAACCGGCATTACCTATCTGGATGATGGAGACAATGTGTTCAAGAAAATGGCAACTTGGTAAAGTGGAATGAAGCATTTTCTTTTATTATTGCATTGTGAATCCTGTGAATGTTTACGAGAGTCATGTAAAAACTTCTAGTAACAGATAGCAACATTTTAGTTTTCAAATTGGCATCTAGCTAATTGAATGGATATCTGCAGACTAATTTCTTTATCTTTATGTGTTACCCAGTGTGGTGTAGTGGATGTAGTGATGGACTGGGACTTAAGAGACCTGAGTTTGAATCCTTGCTTGGCTGTGGAAAGGTGTGTGTGTGTGTGTGTGTGTGTGTGTGTGTGTGTGTGTGTGTGTGTGTGTAATTGGTGCAATTACTCTTTGAATATCTCACCTCAAAAGCCCTATCAAGACAGGTATAAGTTGGTTCTGACATAACACACAGTATCTTTATACAGCATGTTCTACACTTAATCAAGAGCAGTATGTGTGCCTTTTAGTGCTACATCAGCATTGTGACCAGACTCAACAGAAGTCTGCTCAGCAGGGAACAGAACAGAGCTTCATCAGGAAAATCAACCAAATAACCAACCAAACAGGATTTTTCTAAATCAGATTTGTTGGATCGTTGGCTGGAATCCTCTTATGGATATATGCCAGTGTAACTCCACTGATGTAAATTTCAGCAGCATATTGCAACAAGTTATGGTTTCAATGTAGGCATTTACGGTTGTGTACCAAGTCATGTGAGTGGATAATAGCCACAGCCTACACTGTTGGTGTAATTTGTGTTAATTCATTGTTGATACTTGTGCTTTCATGTATTATGCTTGCAGGTGTAACTAACAGGGTCTTGTCGTAGTCTGAAGATTCTTGTCCATCTCAGTTTTATTCACTTGTAGTCTTTACTTTTATCTTCTTACTCAAATAACATAACATATTGGATGCTAGGTATTTTATGCATAATGGGTTGTAACCAGTGCCATCTCTTTTCTGCTGGAATGGAAGCTACTGGCAGAATAGATGTTTCAGTCCCATCCTGCAGCCTCTATCCACGTGCCCCATATGGAGCAGATTTGGTGGGGCAGGGAAGAGAAGCGAAGAGGGAAATCCTGTTCTGTGAGTGGACATCCCATAGCTGCATTTTAAAACTTAGTGTCATAAATTAAATTAATTGTAATGGGAAGAAGGTAATTGATTTATCTAAAACAGCAATTTTTTGGTCTCACATTTGGTTATCAGAGATTTTCACCTCAATCCAATGGCTCCATGCCTATGAGGAGGGTTTCCACCTCCATGCAGCTACCCCCTCCTCCACTGCATTAAGAAATGCATCCTGTGTGGAATCTCTGTGAGGTGTGCTTTTCTCACAGCGTGAGCATTATGACTTCAGCTGGCAATCAGTAAGAAGCCAAGTGGCTTTGAAATTAACATTGTATAAAACTCAGATTAAAAAAAATCCTGAAACACTGGGTTTGGTTTCAAATTACTTGTTTTATTCACACATCCACTCCTTTTTCTTTTCCTCTTTTCCCCCTCAGACTCACATATCTGATACCGAGTATACTGTTAAAGCATAATAATGCTTTAAATTTGATGGATAATCTTGCAAGATCTGACGAAAGCCTTGAAATAAACCGGATATTAGATTTTTTTGTTTGGTTCAGCCTGTAAACCTTCATTAGATGTGTTCTAATCATAACTGCTGTATCTGAACTTATTACTTTTTCCAATGCTTCATTGAAACCATTCTTGATAAGATGTCCCATTCTTATTTTTCAGGCGTTGCTTTCATTCCAGCCAGCATTTCTTATCTTATTGGAACTAATATTTTTGGGGTCCTTGCACACAAAATGGGACGGTATGTTGAATTTAGATACATCTAATTCCTTGACAGAGTACTACTATATGTTCTGGTTTTCTTTCTATCTCTTAAAATACTTAGGTAATGAAAAATATACTATGGTTTTAATGGTAAGTGGATTAAAATGTTTTATTTATTTATTAATCATGTTATTGCATCATTCTTCTTAAACAATACTGCTCAGGAAATGTGTTCATTTTTATGTCTAAAATATCATATTTCTTCTTTAATAGGTGGCTGTGTGCTCTAATAGGGATGCTAATAGTGGGAATAAGCATTTTGTGTGTGAGTAAAAATTGATATTTCTGACTTCGAAAATCAGCTTCTTTTCTTCATATAATTCATTAGTGGCATTAGCCAGTTCCCTTTTGGGGGTGGGGGTGTGTGGGGGAGGGAGCACTAAGATAGGGCACAATACTTGGAATTAGGGCACAAACACTACTTGTCCTTGAAGACCTCACAGCACCCTCCTAAAAATTAAGGGAAAACATTCAAAAATTGTTGGAAAAGTATCTTTGTGCCATCAAGGGAGCATGGGAAGCAATTTGGCATGTTTTGTTAATCTGCCATCAATATTTTGCTTTTTTTTTTTAAAGGACCACCAGAAAGTGTGAGGGAGTTTAGAAGTTTTTTTAAGACCTTTATAACTTCTGGATAGCTCAGTGGCTTAGGTCTGGTTGGGAGTTGAATCCTTGGAAGGGGCTGGACTTGATGATCCATAGGGTCCCTTCCAACTCTGCAGTTCAAAGGTTATTATTATTATTAAAAAGAAATATTATTTGGGTGGGCAAGGCACAAAAGCATGGACAGCCCTCCAGGTGTGTGTGTGTGTGTGTGTGTGAGAGAGAGAGAGAGAGAGAGAGAAGCTTATCTGTAAGTAGCTTCTGTTGAACTTCTGGGGGAGTAAATTCCACTGAATGAAATAGAATTTTCCATGCAGAAGATCAAGTTTGCAGAATTTCATTTTGAGTATGTTTGTATTTTTGTGTCTTATGTTAGTATGGAAGAATGTTCATTAGGAAGGAGCACTGAATATATATGTCTTTTGCTGATGCAACTTTTAATCTAGAAACAATACTGTAATTAAACCTTTGATAAAAATAAGATTAAGTACATCAACTCTGAAAGTCATAATGATGCTCTTAATTTAAAAAATGCATAGTTCCATAGAACTGGGACAAGGGAAATGTTACATAATTGGAAATATTTCATTGGCCAAAGTCTTCTTGTGTAAGTTATGTCCACAGAAGGATGACAGGGAGATTTTTTTATAATTAAGTATTTCCTTCTTCCATCCTTGGGCTCCCATATCTTACATGCAATGAAACTGATTACACTTACATCAGGCAGACCCACAGTACAGAAGTTGGAAGGTTTTAATTCTGAAGGTCTCTTCCTGCCGCTGATGTCATTACCCTCATGCAGCCCTAACATAGGCAAAAGGATTTTGGGCTTTGTCTGTGTTTATACAGTACCTATGGGTTTCTTTGAAAGAAAGCATAACATGAAATCAATGGCAAGCCCAACTGTGGTTGCAGGAACTGTGGTATCACACCCACAAACTACAATGCAGTGTAACAAAATATTCTTATTTGAAGACTTCTAATGTATGAATTGTATGGATATCATATGCAAAATGTGATTTAGTAAATCTAAGTTAAAATGTTGTTATTTTACAACATGACTCATTTTGTCTGACACAGAAAGTTAGTAGGCTGGATGCTAGGAACACTGGTAGTCTAATGAAAATAATATCTTACAGTCCAGCATATTGTTTCTTCCCCCCCCCCCCCTCCTTACCTCCAGGTACCACTTGCTACAAACATATATGGACTCATAGCACCAAATTTCGGGGTTGGTTTTGCTATTGGTAAGGAAAACACTGTATTTAGCTTTAAATTTAATTGATAGTTTAAAATGAAGCTACAAAGTTACCTTTGTAATATGAACGTTCTACTTCTAGGGTATTTAAATGAAGTAACGGTGTTAGTGTCAACAAGTAAGAAAAAAATAATAATTAAAAAAAAAAGAGTTCGGATACCAAAAGACTAATAGATTTATTTCAGTGTGAGCTTTCATGAATTATAGTCCACTTTTTCAGATAGCAGATGACAAGAGATTAAGGTGCCATAAGTCTTTTATTTTTATTTTTGCACGCTTGTCAATAGAGTATTAAAGATACAGATGTCTTCCAGAACTGTATCATTCAAAGGCCATAAGGCAGGACAGGTGACGCATGGTGTGGGTAAGTGAGAAAGAGAGTCACACTCTTGGAACTCTCCAGATGGAGTCACTTTCCTGTAAAGCAAGACATGGAATACATTGTGGTAGATAGATTGGAAATTTTGTTCATTTTTAGTTTAAACAAAAATCTGGGAGGGACCCATATTTTTGATGAGTGAGTAGTATATAATGAGTTTTGAGGAGGTTGAATATCTCTTCCTCTTCAAAAGCAAATAGTAGTGCTTATCAGTAGGATTTTCTAACTTGGAATGAATTGGGACTAGCACAAACCTTTCTGCATTGAAGTCAGTGGTGAAGGGTGTGATATGACCCATCTACCATAGAGTGCAGATGCACCCAAATCTTCTACGTGCAGAATTCTTGCATGGAGCAGGCTTTCTGGATGAATATTAGGGAGGTTCATTTGTGGCTATGGCTGGTGCACGTCCTCCTTGCTGGAGGGTGATAGGAAAAGGGAAAAGAAGGGAAAGTGCACCTCTGACTTTTTCCCAGTGGGGATTTTGTTGCTTGGCAGGTGTTGGCTCTGAATGCAGATTCTCCTCCTGATACCTGATACCATGTGATCAACGCAATGAAAGATGACTGGTGACAGCTATCTAGGAAGAACCTTGCATTCAGAGAGTGGGCATGAAACACTGCTGTTTACTTAGATCTGTGGTTTGAATTATTTTCCCCCTGGAGGCGGCACACTGCAAAAATGTGCAAATAACAAGAAGTAACTAATGCCTACTTAACAAACATTGATGGTTACTGCTTCCTTTCAAATGCAATTGTTTGTATAACCTGGAATGTACAGAAGAAGAGCATATACCTACTTGTATACTGACCCACTATAATTAAATAAAAATATATGAACAGTCCCATTCTATTTCATATTAGGGTGTTTAGCCTATGCTGACAGAAGTAGAGTTAAACAGATGCTTTTATTGTGTAGTACAGGGGTTGACAGATGGTACAATAATTAGATATTCAGCTGGCAGTCTGTGAAAACAAAGAGGCTTACTATTACATATAAAAAGTACACTATGATGTTTTGACACAGTGAATCACATACAGGGTTTTATTCTGATATATCTCCTAACACAATTTTCTCTTTTTTTAAACTACCAAAACAGCAGGAGCAGCAACAACAAACATAACTCACAAATATCTGACTCTAGGACATGATTACTAGTTTTGAACCTAACACCACTTTTCATCCTCTCAGATGTTAATAACATCTTAGCATACTAAGATTCTGGGTATGACTATGAAGTGTGTTTAATTTTTCTAATAGATCCTTCCTAGGTCTTGTCCAGAGATGGGCACAAACCGGAAAAACAGTGGTTTGTGATGGTTCCTCATGGCTACCCGCGAACCATGAACTATCATGAATCACGAAAAACCAGCTGGGTTCATTTTTTGGGTTTCTGCTGGGGGGAATTGTCTGCCCCTGCCCCCGTCAACTCCCTACCATATCCTGAAGCCACTGCCGCCACCATCGCCTCCTCTGCTGCTGCCGCCGCAATCCTCACAGGCAGCTGCATGTGCACTTGTGAGGCCAGCACCTGCACAGAAGCAGCAGGCCTGGGTCCTTGAAGGTCCTTGAGGGTGCATGTGCACATGCGTCAGGCCCAGGCCTGCTGCCTGTGAGGAATGCGGTGGTGGAAGTGGCTGCAGGATAAGGTAGGGAGCTGACGGGGGCAGTGGGAGGGGGGTTGCGAAACAAAATGAAGTGCCAAGGGGGAAAAGGCTCAGTACTTCGAACCCCGAACCAAACCATGAACCAGCCCAGTTTATGGGTTTTTCTGGTTCCTGGTTCAGTTCATGCCCATCTCTAGTCTTGTCTCTGCAACATCCTGCAGTGGAAAGTGACAGGCAAATGACATTCCTTTCTGTGCTTCTGTCAATGTCCTGGTGTGTTTTTTTCCTGGAGAGCTTCATAAGTGTATCTTTTGGAGAAAGAGTGAGGTTACTATCCTGTTCTCACTAGCATGCTGCTGTGTTCTGTCTTGCCATTGTGCTGGTTGCTTGAGTGTTTACAGTGATCTTTTAAAACCACAGATATAACTCATTAGTGGGGCTGTTTTTTCCTCACAGATAAAGTGAAACTGTGGCACAACACAGAAATGGTTGTGGGGCACACTGTCTGTCTACGGATGTATGTCCCAATACACACTTCGAGGGAGACAAAAGGGCAGCAAATATGCTTCTAAAATATTCTCACTAGGCTTGCTAGAATAAAAGTGTGCCTTTTCCCCCCTGAAAAATTATGACAGAACGAGCCCTACCAGTTTCCTTATCTTCCTTATGTGACAGGCAGCTGTATGTTATATATTATGTTATTAATTAGTTAGGTACTGAGAGGAACATGATTTTGCAGCTGCTGATCATGTTGAAATCAAAAACTGCTGATCGTGTTGAAATAAAAGCTGCTGATCATGTTGAAATAAAAAACTCAGTGTAAGTAAAATTGAACACATTTATCATAAAAATACATTTATTTAATATGATAAATATTTTCTGCACATATCTTTAAGCTGTATTAGAAAATATAGAAGGAAGATATATTCAAGGGCATTCTTAAAATATTTTTTCTCCTTCCTTACAATCAGGGATGGTGGATTCTTCAATGATGCCTATCATGGGTTACCTTGTTGATCTGCGTCACGTGTCAGTCTATGGGAGTGTTTATGCTATTGCAGATGTTGCATTTTGCATGGGATTTGCTTTAGGTAAGAGCTTCATTTGTTGCTACATTTGATACACACCTCTCATTTTAGTGGTTTTGGATCTTTGCATCATCTTCTGTTAGTTCACTCTAGTTTCATCTGTGCTGTTTCATGCTATTGTTTCATTTTTATCTTGAATTTTATTATTTTGATTTACCACCCAGACATAGATACAAAATGGTTTAGAAATGTAATTAAGTAATAACAGCATTACCAAAATGATATTACAAAAATGTTACTAATGACAATGAGCTGTCAGGCTAAAAATTAGTTTGCTACACTGAAGATGAATATAGTGTTGGAGAAAAAAGGATCAAGTATCTCAGTTTTTCTTCTAATTGGAAGTGCTAACTGTATTACACAGAGGTTCCAATTGAAACTTTCTGGGGTAAAAAGCTACAGGAAAAAAAATCCCTTGACTTCAAAGGGCATTTTAGTTTTTTTTAAAAATCTCTATCTATATATATATTCAAGCATATATTGGTTATGTTCTCACAGTGTTTTAATTAGTTCCTATTTTTCATGTGTCTCTGTGTGTGCATTTTGAAAAATAATTTTGTATTTCCAAAGGTCCATCTGTGGGTGGTGCCGTTGCAAAGGCCATTGGGTTCCCATGGCTCATGACCATTATAGGAATTATTGACATCTTCTTTGCTCCTCTGTGTTTGTTTCTGCGCAGTCCACCTGCCAAAGAAGAAAAAATGGTAAGCACAAATATGCTTTCTTTCTTCCCTGGATTTGCCACAGCACATCACTGCTAATGTGTCTTCCGTTTCTGAATTTCCTGTGGCAAAAAGAATAATTACCATGATTGATCTATAGCCTTTTACAGAGTTATTACCCACACTGTGCTATCTAATTTTGTTTCCTGTAACTCTCATACTCCTTCAGCCTTCTAACAGAGATTGATGGGCAGCATTGTTCAAGTACAGTGATATTGTTTCTTTCACAGACTGTTTTTCTGGTCTTTTAAAGTGATATACAGGTAATAAAAGGCATGTAAAACAAAGAACAAAGATTTCAGCCTAGACCAACTTAGGTATGACAGTCCTTGAAAAAAGAAAGTATGGGTAGCTTTAGAAAGACGTTCCAGAAAACTGGAGCAGCCACCCTGAAAAACTACACCTCTACTATTATTTAGACATTAGCCATCCATTTATGGCTTTCTTTCAACGTAGCTCACAATTTTCAGCAAGATTTGGAGCTGCAGAAAATGTCAGCTTTATTTTTTGAAAACAAGAGGGAAAATACAGTGCTTGACCTAGAAAAGGAGGTGTAAATTTGGAGATTGATGATAGTAGGCCAGACTGGACTACATGTTCTCATCTGCCACTGCAGAGTAGGCTTGCACTCCAGAGGTTGAAAGTGAGAGCCTTTGAGCTCTTCCATGCAAAGGTGTAATGCCCACATAGGTTGTACACATGTGTAATCCAGTGAGTGCAGGGCACATCCCTGAATTAATCTAGGAAACTGAGTGTGCAACTTGGATTTATGTGCGTTGGATTCTGTGTGAAGACTGTCCTCTTCAAATGTTACATACCCATATGGACATCAGTTGCTACTGAAGGTATATAGCTAGGCATGTTCACATCACACCACAAAGAGGGGAGTGTTTGGAGCATAATCTAGCTACTGGAATTTGGAAAAAGAAGTAAGATTCCAGTGCTCCCAAAAATTGCTGAGCCAGGGACCAAAAGCATGGGTACAGATTGCAGCATCTTTTTACACATGTGCGGGCACACACGGGGAGGGGGGGAAAGGGAAAATAGTTGCACTTGGGAGGAAGGGATGTAATTAAACTACTACATGCCTGAAATGGGATAGGTATTTTTCATGGTAGGTACTTGAAGTCTTGTATCTCAACTTTTTATTCAACTTTGGATGAAACAGTAATAAGGCAAACAATTAATCATACATGTCACTGAAGCCTTTCCCAGAGGATTCTGGTAAACTAGTGCATAATTAAATAACAGAACACTTTGGAAGAAATGGTATCATCGATTTGCACATCAGACTTAAAGGATTTTATATAAAATATTCAAAATATTTTTCAGCTAGCTTCAGTTACAAGTACGAGCACTTGCGATGGAATCTGATATTTCATGCTGAAATATACTTTATTTAATATATTTAAAATTGTATGCAAAATCTTTTAAATTGGAGGGATTATAATTGTTTTTCTGGAATACTGTAAATATGTTGCCACGGTTCTCCAGTCAAGCTCCCCTCTTTACAGCCACTTAGCCACATTGCTCTTGCTTGTCCTGTGGTGGGAGAGCCGAGGCTGTGCAAATTTGACTGGAACCTTTCACTCCCAACACCTGCCTAGTCTCCCAGATTTAGAGGTACCCCAAGGAGCTTAACACAAGAAAGAAATTCCCAAGGCTAGGCACTGAGAACTTGCAGGCCAGCCTTGTGAGCTAGTTGCCATCACTCCCACACACAAACAGTGCAAAAACTTCCAGTAGTTGACTGAGACAAGGATTGGTTTTAGTACCAGAAACCCTCTTGGTTTAGAATCCAGACAACTGTGTGAAAGGATTTTTGTAGTTTATTAAAAAGAAAAAAAAGAATACAATTCAAAAGGGCAAAAAGGTAAATGTTGGTTACAAGAAATGTTTGTTCAATTGTCAGGAGCAAGGAGGAGACAGACTTTCAAGCATTCAGGATGAAAACACACTAGAAAAATAACAAAAGCTAATCTACCCTATCTAATACTCATACCTTAGCAGAGAGATAATGTAGTTCTGGGGCATACAGAGTGTATCCTCCAGCAGCAGACCTTCATAGGCCAGCAAATGGACTCAGATTCTCCTTGGGACTCATACTGAGTCTCTGAGCAGCAGGGGAGTGAAGCATTGTTCTCCTCAGAGGTGTGCTAGGCTAATTAACTAGTTTCTCTAAACCTTTTTTATATAAGTAAATGGGCCATTTACATACCTGTTGCCAACCACATCTTAAGGCATTTTCATGTTCCTTGAGGACAAAAGCCAGCTTCCTCCTAGCCTGCTGCCATTTCCTCTGACAAATCTGTATAACTGTATGACTTCAATGGTTGAAGATAAGGCGTTATGGTCCTTTGATATGCCCTCTAATAAAGATGAGCATGGAAGCAGGAGATGAACTGAAGGCATGAACTGTGTTTACACACTGACCTTTGCCTGTGAGGTCAGCCTCCCTAGCTCACAGAACCATAGAACAGTCCAACAATTCTATATTTCATATACCCCCAACTTCTCAGTCCCTTCACATATGCATGCTGCATTTCCTACGTCATTGGTTCCCAAACTGGGGAGGTATGCCTGTGAGATACAGCATCATTTTCTAACATGAAATTTATTTTGTTTCTGCTATTTCTTAAATTAAATATGTTTTTATTAACCTTTGTGACAAGCAAAACTATTTGTGCTTATTTCAGTTTTTTTAAAACTACGTGTTTGTGTTTATTTTAATTCTAAATCATGAATTTGGTTAAAAATGGATTGGGTGGTGGTAAAGAAAGGTGGGGAGGTGGAAGGTTTCTCAAATATCCAAAAGTGGGCTAAACTGTTTTGATTCATTGGCTATGTATCTGTATTCATCTGCATTCAGTATTTTGTATTAAATGTTGCAAACAGAAAATATAATCCCAGTCATCTTGATTTCTTCATATTGTACAAAGTTGTACCCCAACCTTGCAGGGATACCTACAATGGAAGAATAGAAAAAGAAGGTTCAATAAAACCCCAGTACCTCTTGCCACAATTATGAAATTCTCCGATTCTGGCATAAATTTAAAAATAATAGGTGTGTTTTGTAGATATCAACAGAATATTCAGAATATATACTAATACCCCGGTTTGTTCTTTTATAGGCAATACTTATGGACCATAACTGTCACTTTAAACCCAAAATGTATACTCAGAACAGCATCCAGTCACATTCATTAGGTGAGGATGAAGAGGAATCAGAAAGTGACGAGTAAAGTCCAACAGTCATATCAGCTTGATATTTACAAGTGTTTCCTGTGAAGCATCTCATTAAAAAGTTTTAGTTGTACTGTACTTTAATGGTGATATAGTAAAAATAAATAAAAACCAAAGGTATATTTATTTGTTACCCATGAGTATAAAGCGGATTACCCACTGCCTTACAAAAGGAATAAAGTAAGTTTTATAGGAGTTTGTTACAGTTTTAAAACTTATTTATGTATTTAACATTATGCATTCTATTTTTTATTAAATATGTAGTGTAAATGTGTAAATCTAAATTCAGATCTATGCCTTTAAAATATTTATTCAGAAATACTTCTCTTACTATTTCATATTTTCATTTGACTCATGTCACAAGTGTCTAAAACTAGCAATGATGAGTTATATGCCAAGAAATTACAAAACAAAAAGAATATAGGAAGTTGTCTTATACTTTGTAGCTCAATATTGTCAACAGGAACAAAAAGAATATAGGAAGTTGTCTTATACTTTGTACCTCAATATTGTCAACACTAATTGACAGCTTCTTTCCAGTATTTGAGGACTGAACTGAGACCTTCTGCATGCAAAGCAGATGGCCTACCAGTGTGTTACAAACCTTGGTCTTCTCATATTTATACTGATATTTATTGGCTTTATGTTAGTATCTCTTTTCTTTGCTCTCGGATGGTCCTTGGATAGAAGTGTATTGTAATGAATTAGCCTCCTTCCCAGGACCATAGGCTGTTCCTTCTCTAGGCAGAAGAACTTGCAGGATGGGACTTGGGAGAGAAGATGACTTGGTTAGATCACTATAAGGGAAGCCCCATCACATCAGTTCCTTGAAAATCATGGTCTGTATTGCAATCCACTGAGATCTCTGGCTGTGTTCTATCATCATGTGCAGTTGAGCCCATTGGAGGATAATTATAAATTGATCCTAATTTTAATTTATAATTAATTAAAATTAATTACAAGAATAAAAATCTAGCAAGTGCTGGGCCATATATACATATCTAGTGTTATGTGTATGTCATCTTGTTTGTAAAACATGATCTGTGCCTTTTATCATGTATTAGCAGATTATTTGCATCTTAAACCACACAACTTGTTTACATAGTTTTATATGAGATATATATATAGGTCAAAGTATTAAAATGCTATAGATGAATAGTTATTGTTGATAATTATGCAGAAAAATAAAGTTAAAATGTTATCATTCACTGAAAAAAAATAAAAATATAACAATGTGATGTTTTCCACTAGTTACTTTTATTTATCCCCTTGCACTCTTTGTGGGATACTGCAAGTCATTCATCTAGTAAATTTTGAGGAGAAAGACAATGGCCATTTCAAGCCCACCTATGTCATGGGAGAATATAGTGGTGTGTTGTGAGCAGAGAGAAAGTGACTGATGGCAGAAGACACAATGCTCTAGCCTATATAATCTATCTTTTGCTTCTCTGGAGTCATTATTTATTTCAACGGCACTTGCCTAGGAGGGAAAGTCATTTGACCTGGTATGCGACTTACCTGGTTTTTGCATTTGGTTTCTGTACACCATATTGTTTTTGAACATGTTTGTCCCATAAAGTTAACATTTATTTACTGAATTTAATGATTTTCCCTTCTCAAAATATGATTTAGATGTACTAGTCTTTATCTCTTTACTGAAGTTGGGGGGGGTGTGTGGATTGGTACAAAGCCTACATTTTTCAAAACAAGTAATGATTTATTTTGGTTATGTTTAGTATCAAAAGACTTCAAAAGTTCAAACACTCCTCTCAGTTATTTTAATGGGGCTAGTATGAATGAAATCAGCTGTTCAGTATAAAGATTTTGAAGGAACATAAGCACAATGGATGTTTGTTTCAAAGCCGTGATCTGAAAATGTTCAGTTAGCAAACTGGTTCATATTATATACATTTGTATTTCAGGCCGTTTTATTTGCAATAGACTGAAATCCTGTTCAAGTTGGCATAATGTAAATTGATGTGTGCTGGGCATAACAAGGCAACCAGCACTGCACAATCGATTGTGCAGTTTACATTAGGACTGTTGTGCAACGGGTGGTAGAGCTGCCTCTTAGATATTATGTCTGCCCTGCCACATTTTTTCTAGTTTCTGCAGCTTTGTGTTAGACATGCATAGCTGTGTAACAGAATTTCAGATAATGTACGTATCTTTTTTAGGAGTGCTAGTACAACAGTGCTTGGATGGTTCATTTTTATTATTCTAAAATTGAGTTTAAATCCCAATTAAAGGATCTGATTTCTTAATCAAATAATTTAAAATGTTTTGCATAAATTTACATACAAAAGGCTATATATTACAGATGTCTGAGAACAAGAGATCATCATTGCTAATCCCCCCTTTAGATTAATTGCTTTCACTAATAGTATCCATACACTCATATATGAAGAATCACCTGTTTTGCATGTGGGGATGTTTGTCTTTTTTTTTTTCTTTTTAATCATCCTGATACAAGTGTCTGGAAGTAACTCACTTCCCCATTTTCACATCAGAGAATACATGTTTTCAAACAAAAATCTAGATACATTTGTATTAAATTGTATGAAAATGTGAGACTGAGCACTAATGGTAAGGCATCCACTTGAAATATTGATAAATTAACAAGAATTCAACCAATGCTGGATGGGATTTCATTTGCTCTGAAAATGTTGTTTCACAGCTTGCATATACTTTTGAATTCAGCTCTGAGCCTGAATGCCCAGATCATGATGATGGCTTGCACTGTCTCTGCACAATTCAAACTAGTGTGCCGGGTGTGCCTGTTCACTGGAAAGTCTGATGTGGCCAGTGTCACATACCTTTGTTATATATTGTTTAGATTACTGTAATGCATTCTTATGTTTGGAATCTCCACAGGGTTCAAAATGATGCTGCCAAGCTGTTGGTGAGAGCCAATTATAATGAGAATATAAACTGTTACAACAGCTTCACTGGCTACAAGTCATCTCTGAACACAATTCAAAGTTCTTCTTATGACTTATAGGCTAGAATCCTGTTGGCACAGCTCTGTGCACAGAAGGCTGGTCACGTAATCAGGCTTGTGCATGCAGAGTGGCATCAAAAAGATCCAGCCATAAAGCTCCATATGGCTTGGTTCCAGCCTACCAGAACAGGAGTTTCCTTCTCTATGAGCATGAATGAAGATCCTCAGGAAAGGCCTTTTTATCCCACCACTTACAGGTGCTGAACCTCATTTTCAACAGGTACACTTGGGGAGGATAGAACAGAGGGCCTCCATAGCAACTGCTCCCAGCCTTTAGATCTCCCTTTGCAAAAAAAGAGAGGCTAGGTTGGCCCCCTTCTTGATGTTTTATTGCCAGCCAGCTAAAACATTTTATTATAAACAGGCCATTTTGCCAGTAATTAAGGCTTGTTAATGATAACAGTTTTGTTGCTGTTGTTTTCAAATTATGTAAACTGGTTTCAAATGATTTAAAACCGTATTAAATTATTTATATGTCTGATTTTAATATTGGTTTTAATAAAGTAATTTATTAAGTTTTTAATTGTACCTGTTGTAAAATGTACAGTACTTATAAGCCACCCTGGGTCTTACAATGGAGAAAGACAGGATATAAAGGATGTAAGTAAATAATGTAAGAACTTGCTTCACCTAATATCTAATTAAAAGCCCATCTGAAACAGTATTGATAAAACACAAGAACCAACACATTTATGTTTAGATAAACAATGACTTTAGGTAAACAATTTTAAATCTTTGATTTATGAACAGGTTTTGTGAAGTGTTTCTCCATCGAGAGACCATTAATAGTGGACAAGAATATCTGAATTACAGCTTACTTTGCACTGCCAATTCTTTCAGGAATATGCAGTTGCAGGGTACTGTAAGGTTCCGATTTTGTCCATACAAGATCACAATAAGGCCTTGTTAATGCACGGGAAAGTACCATGCTACCTAGAATTGCTCTAATATCTTTTGAGGTGGCTGAAGTACTCCTCAAAGCATCTCTGTTTTCGAATTCATAAGTGAATGAAATCCTTGTAATTCACTTTTCAACATTTGTGGTAGAACATTGCTTCTTGTAAATTTGGACTCAAAGTGCCTAGGCTCTTCTGAGCCTTATCTGGATATCCTACCCAAAAGATAAGAGGCTGATAACCACTAGTTGGATATGGATCTACTCTAAATAGGGCAATTGCACATTTTACTGGGCATAAGCTTTCAGATAAACTCA
This sequence comes from Intellagama lesueurii, assembly GCA_037013535.1. Taxonomy (NCBI): domain Eukaryota; kingdom Metazoa; phylum Chordata; class Lepidosauria; order Squamata; family Agamidae; genus Intellagama; species Intellagama lesueurii. Next base: position 202,375,552 of record JBAJHW010000003.1, on the reverse strand, counting down.
CATTCCGCTGTTCAGGAAAGGAGTCATGTCCACTTGCTTGCTTGACTTTGTGAAAGACAGCAAGTGACAAGGGAAACACATTGCTGTGTGATAGCCCATGTGTGTGTCCTGTTTTCCGCTACAAAATTTTGACCATGATGCTTTTGTTGCAAAAGACTAACATGGCTTAGGTAAAGGTAAAGGTTCCCCTTGACATTTAGTCCAGCCGTGTCCAACTCTAGGGGGCGGTGCTCATCTCCGTTTCCAAGCCGTAGAGCCAGCGTTTGTCCGAAGACAGTTTCCGTGGCCACGTGGCCAACGCGACTAGACACGGAACGCCGTTACCTTCCCACCGTGGTGGTACCTATTTATCTACTTGCATTTACATGCTTTCAAACTGCTAGGTTGGCAGGAGCTGGGACTATAGAAAGGTGTATAAAACACCACTGTATATAACTGATGCGACTGCCAGGGGCTTTTCGCTGTTTCCTAATCTTCCCAAGATGTCAGGGAATGAACCCTGGGACCATTTGCAGGCAAAGCATGTTCTCTGTCTCTGAATTACAGCCCTTCCAGAGGCTGGCTTGAAAGAGCTATCTGAAGGAAGACAATTTGAAAGCCAGAGCTTTAGAACATATCCTCATACAGTAGATCAGTGGTTCCCAACTTCATGTAATCCAAGTGTTCTTGGATTGCAATTCCCAGAAACCCCAGCCAGCATAACTGGTGGTGAAAGCTTTTGGGAACTGTAGTCCAAGAACACCTGGGTTATCCAAGGTTGGGAACCACTGTTGTAGATGATAAAAAGATCTTACCTCCAGATATGTATCTGTACTGTTCTATTCACAGTTAACAACTTGGAACAGAGAAACTGAGAATTTATATTAAAAAGGTTTTATTAAAGCTCGTTCTCATGATAAAATCATCTCTGACAATCATCTCAGGCAGATTTCCATAAATATGTGCAAGTGTCAAGTAGTTACCACTATATCAAGATATTCACATTTCAGTGGCATTTTTTATTTTCAGCTATGTATGGTAAAGCACAGAAGCAAAGAATATAATAGGAATGTATTAATACAGCTTGCTTCTCAAGATCAGTGTTTATTATGATTATATATTTTGCATGTTTTCTTTGTTGCTAATGTACCATTATTTTGCCACCATTCTCACGCAACAGTTAGAATATTGCACTACATTTAATTTATATTATACAATCATCACAGCAGAGTATTGATCCCCAACTTGTCATATCCTTTTCATTAACTGATAAACTATACGATGTTATTTTGGAAAATCTAATGTCTACATTATTGCTGTAGTTGTTTCCTCATCAGTAAGTGTTTAAAGGCAGTACACCTGGAGACAAGCAAAACAACAATGGACACTTATAAGCACTGGTAAACAATCCAGAAAATAAATTTTGCAAGACAGTTTTTATTAACAGTGAACCTTTTTTGGGGGTGTATTTTGAGAAACACTTACAATAAATTATGAAATAACTTTTAAAAGTATAGAAATACACCCCTTTTAAGCATCAACTGTGTTCTTAATTTAGCAATTGGCTGCTTTTTTCAAAAGTGAGAACTGATAATTTTTTTAAAGTAGAAAGCTTCAATTATTCACTGCCAGTTACAGTAAAGCTCATTTAACACAGTAATGTGTGGTTGCTTGCCAAAGTAAAAATAATTTAGTTATACTACCTTTATTTATTTGTACAAAGGTATTTTTATAGCACAATTCCTAAGCTAATGTTGAATGTGCACAGGGAAAATAAGCCTAAACATACAGATTTAAAGCCCCCCAAATAACGTTTCTCACATCAGATCACCGGAGCTTTTCAATAAAGAGCTTACAAAGTTTCAGTGAAAGAACTACACATGAAACCAACATGGAGGATATATCAGGGATCTCCTACCAACTCTCCTCAGACTGAAGAAGCTACTTGGATGAGTAGCAAAACGTTTCAACCTAATAAAGAAGTCCAGTTGACATGACTCAACTTCCAGATAACCCCACCTGGATGACTGAGAATCTTACAGAACTACACGCTATATTAAAACACTGAGCATCTGATTGTTGTTCTTCTGTGCATGATGTCATCCAAACTGGTAGAAAGTATATCATTTTAGCAATTTTATTTAAATTTAATTTGCTTGATCATCAAGACATTGAAGTCATAGTTTCTGTGGCAAAATCACCAGAACAAACACAAAATGCTACAATTCAATTTCTTCAACAGGTGTATAGGGATTAGTACGTTTTAGAGTGATATGTTCTATAAAGCCTCCATTTATTTTTACATCAACATAAGAATCTTTCGCTGGCACAATCCCAATAAATTACTATGCAATATTGGTACAGCTGAAGTTTAGGAAAAAGTGTAATGCCAGTAGTTTTTAAGGGAGTAGTTGTGAAGGGCCATTTTAAGAGTTCTGAATCAAATGTGCTTTAGTCGTTCTACTTGGTTAACAACAGAACCCCCCAAGAAGAAAGAATATTCAAGCATAGACTTAAGTCTTCAAAACTTGTGAATGAAAAAAAAAAACATGGAAAACAAGGATATTGATATGCAAGAAAACCTTTACTAAATTTTGTAAAATAAAGCCACTGTGTTGGCTATGATTGGCAAAAAAAAAGAGAAAAAAAATCTAAAACTTGCAATTCCCCTCCCTCTGCTGAAAGATGTCAAAAAGTCAATGGGACATTCTAAATCTTCAGAACCTGGTCTTTCAGTGACTTTTATGGTGGAGCTAATTTCAACATGAAGTAAAAATCTGAAGTTTTTAAACATAGTAACAAAGATGAATAAAAAGAAAATCACAATTTTAACATGAAAGTTTAGAAAAAGTCACAATAAATTAAAAATAATCTTCCAGTTTAAATCCCCAAAATATTTGTAAACACAATATGAACTAGCTTCTTGAACAAAAAAAAAAGGGGGTGATACTGTACCTGGGAAGAAAACTTTAACTATACTCTTATACAGGTTTTAAAAAATGGAGAAGCAGCTTTTATACATTGTACCGGTGTTTAATTACATTTTGATGTATCTGGTCTAGTTCGGAATAAGTGCAAAGTATTTTCCTGAGGCCAAATGTGCAATATCAGTCCACTGGTTCATCAGCTGCTTCACGTCTTTCTTCTTTTAGTAGGCTTTCAAGTACTGGAGCCATCACTAGAACATTATCATCTTCATTATCCATTTCTTCTGCTAAGTTGTCATCTTCATATTTATCCTCTTTTCCAGATTCCAGATCTAAAGTAGTATTTTCCAAAGCTTCTATATCTTCAATGCCTGCTTTATAGTGAATCATAAGGAGTGTAAGGGCTTGCAGTCGTTCACCAGATTTAGCCAATGCAGCTGACAACAACATTTTTTTTCTTGTATCTGCTGCTTCTTTCTTTTCTCTAATTAGAGAATTATTATTTTCCAGTTCCTGGTCTATTTCATTTTGCAGTTTTTCCAACATGATCTCTAATTTCTGGATTCTCTCCTCTGTAGGCAAACTTCTATAAAGATCTCGACCAATCTCTTTAACAGCAATGAAGACACTATCATCAAGTCCTCCTTCCTTCCTTGCTAACTTTATCCCTGAACCCGATGATGATTTAGAAGGGCTACTTGGACAAGCAATTTCTGTGTCACTACCTTCATTATCAGAAGGATGTGGTGTGTGCTTTGGTGAAGGCTCTACTGCATCAGACCCTTGGTCACTAACACGAACTTTAGGAACTTGGCGAAGGTTTAATAATCGGGTGCTTGTATTGATGATGTGTCTTGTTAAACCTGTTGTTTTATTTGTAGTTTTCAATTCTGAATCAACACGAGATGCTGTTGTGTACTGAGAATCTTGGCTTTCTAATTTTAAAGAATGTAGGGCTCGCTCAAGCCGTCTTGTGGCTCCTAAACAAAATGGGGCATCAGTTAGGCATTTTTCTTGACATTTTTTGTGGCAAACATAGGCACAAACCACACATTGTGATGCTGCTTTTGTCCAAACCTTCTTTTTGCAGTAGTCACACCATGTTGGATTCTGAAATTGAGTATCTTGAAAATTATGCTTATTTTCAGTATAAATAATCTGTCCAAAATAAGGATCCTCTTTTGGAAGAATGGGAGCTGTTGCTGCTTCTGAAACATTTTCTTTTTCTTTTTCCAACAGAAAACTTGAGTCTTCTGGTTCACCTTCTTTTAAATATTTAAAATGTACAGTAATATCACCATAACAAAAGTTTTCATTGAAGCCTTTGTGTGATATCAAAGTACGCAATGCAGTTCTACTTACTGTAGCTTTAGGTGCAGGAGGATTTAATCTAAATTGTTTAATAAATTCCATGGAGGATGTGGCTATACAATCTAGAGCTATTTCTTCAAGTTTTATGCTTTCATATCCTAAACAGAGGAGTCCACCTAGTTTGAAAGGGTCTCTGCACCAAATGGCTACATTTAGGTATTTGTGTTCTTTCTCTACTTCAAATATGCAAGAAGAGGCTTTTGTCCTTGGCCATTTCCCTAATCGATTACGATAAGGAATTTCAGGTGTTTCCCATGAATGATGGCTTACTATAGTTGACCTTGAACTCTGTGAAGATTGTGATGATTCTGAAGGTTCTTTTGTTATTTCCAATTTGTTTGCAACTGGTTTGTTTGTAATTGTTTTAGAACTCTGGGATATCTCTGAAGGTTCTTTTAGCACTTCTAGTTTGTTTGCAACTGTTTTTGGATTCTGTGAAGATTCTGAAGTTTCCTTTGTTTCTGGTTTGTTTGTAACTGGCTTGGAACCTACAGGTTCTTCCCCTAAATCATTATTTTTTGTCAGCTTTTCTGAATTTTTATCTCCATTACTTGCAGGAAGTGCAAGTCTGTCTAGTTTCTCAGAAGATAAGTCACCAGTTTCTGGTTTATTTTGAACTTCACTGGGAAGTGGGGTTACTTTTAGCTGTGGCCTAGGTGGTACAGGAGGTTTATTTGCTTGTGGCTGTTTGTTTGTTTGTTGGGTTGCATCCAGATTCTCCGAATTTCTGAGTACTACTTGTTTGGCTGCCTCTTTGAAAAGTGCTCTTGCAGATGTCTGATGACTTCCTAAATATGACTTGCGATTTAGTACTGGTGATACAGTTCCAGGTGGCTTAGTAGCAAGTGTCACTGTTGTATGCTTTGGGCTTGTTGTGGACAAATCTTCTCTGAATTCACTTGACTTAAGTTCATTTGCCAAGTCCTCAAATTCTAAATCCATTTCTTTCATCTCAGCCTCTGTCAATGTGACATCATCTGGAAATACTGAGTCTTCCAACTGTACAAGATTATCTTGCACTCCAACAGGTCTCTCATAATACACTATGACTCTGTCCCCAGCCTGTCTGATCAGCTTTAGGACTTGTACTGTTGATGTAATTCTAACTCCTGTTAAGAAGACAAAATAAAGCAAGAGTCAACCATATGAAGGAACATTAGAAAAATGGCTAAAAGTAATGACAACTATCCAAATTCAGGGTGCCACACATGGACTGTTTGACACAAAATCTCTACATCTAGCACTTAAGGCTGCAACTGGGAACTGAACACGACTGATGGTTAGATCTGACAGAATTAATTACCTGTTGAAAGGAACAGAAGAAGAAAAAATCCAAGTACCATTCCTTGGATTGAGGAGTCAGAATTTAGTTTTCCAACAATCCAAACAAGTGACAGTTATCAATACAGGTAACTCATGCCACCTAGTCAATATGCAAATTATTTCTGAATTAGGGCTATTATAATTAGTGAATGTTATCAGTCTTACAGATTCAAGAGTTGGATTCTTCCATGGTACAAAATGGCACATTGTTGGTTATATCCTATTTATATCCCAATCTTTTTTCATGAAGCTCAGAGTAGCATATATTAGGTTTATTTCATTCTCATATGCAACATCCCCTCTAATTTTCAGCCCTGCTGGGCTCCACCACTCTCACATGCGACTCTGCTTCCCCCTTGCACAGGGTTCCATCACAACCAGAACCAAAGGGGCTGGGAATTATCACTGTGGGTGTGTGGAGGAGGAGCCCTGTGCGGAGGGGGACAGAGTTGTGCATGCTCGCGCAGCCATGCATGTTAGAAGGGACGTTGCTCATATCAGTTGACAGATAATGATTAGGTCATGACCATCTATGGCTAAGTGGGGAACGGAATTTGTATTTTCCACATCTGCTCTAGTGGTTGCACCACACTTGCTTGTTACATACCAATAGTGGTACTAATGCCTTTTTGTTTGGGTCTTTGAGCAACTGGGCATGACAACCTAGATGGTTCTATTTCTTTCCTATATTTAAATGTTTGTGAACAGAGAACAATTACAAAAAAAAGGAAAGAAATGACAGCTGGGCACAAGAAATGTGCAACTTTAGGCAACAGCATTTTAAATGCATTATACTGCATTTCAGATGCACTTCCAGTGCAAAGAGCAGAGGTGAAATGTTAACTAGTGGAACTTTAGACCTCAAAACCACAAATGGCATAAAAGCAGGCATAAAGCAGCGTGGTAGTGATTTAAATCTAGAAATGTAGACATCATATGGGAGCCCAGAGGAAAGAAAGTGGCTTAAGAAGATAATTATATATTTAGCCAAGTTTCATATGGGTCAGATTTCCATGTTCCCAAAGGAACCAGTGTGATGCCTACTCCCCTTTCATCAACTCTAGTTGGAATACATCACACATCTGTTGCATTGTTTTTCTTGTCAGTAGCATAACTTGAGACTACAAATCGGCTGTATATATTGCTTTGAAGTTAGATAGTCCTACCTTAATTCTATCTGAGGAAGTAAATTATAATCTGTGAAGGCTCACAAGGTAATAAATCTGTTAGTCTTAAAGGTACTTGAATGGTTCTGTTTTTTTCCTGATACACTTGCAAAACATGGTTACTTCTTTGAAGAGTGCTATCATTATCTGCTGCAGAAAACTAGGGGAAACAAGCCACAGATGCATATTTAGGGATCATTTGAAAAGTAAGTACATCTCTGCAAGCTCTGGTGATGAAGCAATAATGAAAAATGTTATGTGCTCTTAAATGTTTTAGATTTGTATGATTTTGTTTTATGTTTTTAAAAGATAAATAAAAATAATAATGAAAAAAACCTAAACAGACAGGGAAGTTAAGAAGTTGTGTTAGGTGCAGAGACCAAGGCAGCAAAGTCACATCCTTACATTAAGTATGAAAAGATACCTCATAACACCAAGATCTTTTATACAGATTTTAATACGTTTATTAAAGAGATAATAAAACATCATTTACAAAGACAGAAAGAAATCTTAGATATGCTGAGCTATACAATATCTTTTATATTTATTTATATACAGTATATACACCCAAAACTTCCCAGGAGGTATACAGCATTTATGCCTCCTGGAAACTTTTGAGCTTCTACCTCTTATACATGTAATTCAATCCCTGAAGATCAACAGAGCTGGGGGGGGGGGAGCTAGAAGAGGCCATGTATGAGGCAATCATGGTAATGATTGTCAGCTCATCCATTGTCATGCAAAATTACTTCCACCAATTTGTATTCTGTTTTTTCACTACTAATGCCCAGCTCAGTGTTTAGATATTTGGCTGCAGAGTCAGAGGTTGGGAGTTCAATTCTCCACTGTGCCTCCTTGACAAGGGCTGGACTCGATGATCCATATAGTCCTTTCCAGCTCTGCAGTTCTAAAATTATGATGATGATGATTAATTGGCTCATGACATATTAAATAAGAGTAAGTACAGCAATTTAAAAACAACATAAAACATTACATCAACGGATAAATACATAATAAAATAACAATACAATGTTGAATAAAACACGAATAGAAAAACATAATTCAGCAACTTTAAACCTGAATGTATGTCTCAGTGAAAGAGGACATCATAACTGAAGAGGAGGAAGTGATTCCTTAGAACTAATTCCTTAAGTAATGAACTAATATTATTTTATGCAAAGAACACACTTTAGCGTGTGACAGATGGGATGAGCCTTGTTAATGGGCTGAAAGAGAAACTGGGTTGTGGTGAGCAGGTTAACTTTATACGAACATGGCTGCATGGCTACTTGCATCACATGTCATTTAGACACACTCGTAAATAAGAGGGGAGAAGTGTTGGACATGTATGTAAGTACCAATGAAAATCTAGCCATGAGATTCTGTCTTTACTCCAAGCACAATACAACTAGAGTGCTTGCACTCAGAATCAAAAGTCTGCACATCGGCTTTTAAGCTGATTGAAGGGGGAAAGCTGAAAGTAGCCCTTTGTATCATACCTCATATTCCTCTGGAGGATGCCTGAAACCTGAAGAGTTGCTTTTTTGAGAGGGTGTAGAGAGCTGCAGTAGGCAGGGAGCATCAACAAACAGGACAGAGCTACCAGGGATTTGTTGCAGGGTACCAATATTTAGAGGGTGCACCCTTCTCCCAGACATTGAAAATCATCCCTACAACCTGATCTCACACTGCAGGAAAAGTTAGCACTAGATGAAGCCTCTGGGGCAAATTTCCCTAATTTTCAGCAAGCTGTGCAGTCTGTATATTGGGCCACTGAGAAAGAGCAGAGGACAGGTGGTTGGCCTACCGGGCCCCACTGAGGCAGCAGAGGAAAGGTCTGCCAAGAGGCAAAGAGGAAGTAACATCTAGATGGAGGACTGGTCTAACAGGATCATGGGTATACCAGGTTTCCCCTGCTGGAAGGCAGGTTTACCTAGATCTCAGTAGTCCAGACCTCTGGGCTGGATAGTGCAAAGTCATCTTATCAAAATATGGTGTGCTAAATGAGATTTCTCTCTGTCTGTCTTTTGATTTGTTCCTGTAGTTCTGACAGTGCTGCTAATCCCCTGTGGAAGACAGGAGATCCTGGCATGCTATTCAGTCCTATAATGACTTCTTGTACTACTTGCACGTCATGAATGACAAAGGTGATTTGGGGGCACATTATCTGCTGCTTGCCCAGCTGCCAAAATTGCAAGTTACAGCTCTGTCAACAAAAATCTGAGCAAAACAGAGCAAGGATAGATAAACTTTGGTCTAATCCTCAGTGGTGCCCTAGATCTTGTGCAATATGTAGGCGGTGGTCATTCAGTTAGGAAAAATTATCCACGGTGGAATTAAAGTCAACATATATTTAAGTGGAGAGTTGCTAAAACAATAAATTTCAAGGAAAAAAATGTTTCAAAAATGAGAAGAACTTGAAAAAAAGATAAAGATAAAAAAGCAAATTCCTTCAAGATAATGGAAGGTTGTTTAAAAGTCACAATAAACAAATGCTTGAATAGTTAACAAGCATAGTTAAGAAAGCTTTAAAAGACAAGGTGATTTCTTTTTAATAAGCCAAATCTTGACCACATGAGGAAAAATGAAGGAGCAAAAACTCTGACTACACAAATGAATACTGACCATAATGTAAGAAAAAAGGGAAGAGGCTGAGTGGAATATCGCTAAATGTAGTAGAAATAAGCAATACAAACTAATATAAAATACACCTCAGAAGTAGGAAACCAATCCGCTAGTTAATAAGCGTGTTGATGACAAAGGTGTGAAATTATTATGAAGAAAGACGGAGTTTTGCCCAGAAAAGCGGGTGAATTTTTTAGTCATTCTTCCCTACAGAAGATAAGGATCAGAGTCTAGGGGATTTCTATCACTTGTGCTTTCTGTTCTCACTGCCATACTGTAACTGCACAAAAAAGGGGCAAAATCACTTACAGAGAAAGGAAAGCTAAACTTAACATAATGATCTCTCTAAACAGCCTATTCTTTGGCATGGGCTTCTAACTGAATGGACTCCACCAGCCCTATGTTTTGGCCTGCTAGATAATCAGTGGAGGAACGCCTGCTTATGGGAGTGCCACAAAAAAAAAACAAAAATTGGAGGTCTACTGAGCCACTGATGAGCAACTATACAGGATTTCATCAGACCGTGCCGGCTTAATGTACTTTTAAACAATTGGTTTTGCTACTTACCACCAATAGCTATAAGTCTATCTCCCCTCTGAAGATCAGCAGCTGCAGCAGCAGAGTTTGGGATGACTGTCTCAACAACAACATGTCCTGATTCCCCTTCCTTAGCTTGCACTTGACGGAGAGCAAGTCCAACACTTGGTGAACTTCCTTTTACTAGTTCTACCTGAGAAAAAAGTTAAATGTGAACAATAAATTTCACAGTATTAATACTGGATACTCTAATTTACAAAATTAAACACTTCTATGTGCAATATCTTATTTTCAAAATAAGTACAAGATAATTTAATCTGAATTGAAATAAATATTTAACACACAAAATTATAATTTTTGCCCTGTCAGTGCAAGTATGTAAGAGGTGGTATATTTTGCAGGGGATAACCAATAATAAATTGTAATATGATGTTTGTTTCAAATTGTACAGTATCATTACCTGGCTAATGATGATTTTTACCACCAAAGAAATTGATGGAAAATGCTTTATGTAAGCTAAAGCGTACTCCAGCTTTGCAGACATCTATACTGTACACAACTAGCTTGATAGCTCAGTGAGTCAAATAGCAGGTTGGGAGTTCAATTCCTCACTGTGCCTCTCAGAAAAAGAACCAGCCTGTGTAACCTTGGGCAAGCTGCAAAGTACCCCCAGAAGAAGGAAGTGGAAACTACTTCTGAGTACTTTGTATTAAGAAAACTCTGGTATGGGCTACTCTAAGTAAAATTTGACTTTAAAGCACATAATTATTATTTATATTGTACAAGCCTTTAATGAAGCTAATGCATGGCTAAATAAAACACATTTAGGTCCATAAACATCATATGCTATATTCAAACCCACTAGACCAGGGATAGAAAATATGTCCTTCTCCACATGTTGCTGGCTGTAATTACCACCTGTCTTAGCCAGCATAACATATATTCTTTTATGCTTTAATCAATTTTATAATATTTCATTTCTTCACTGTGCCATGGTTTTCACAATACTCTCATTACTATTGCTTCACATCTAATTTATAAGAATTAATATTACTGTTGTTTTCAATTAAATTTATTTTTTCTATTTCTTTTTATGAATATATATTTGTCAACATTTTTTCTGTTATTTCAATAAATTGTGGCTGAAATCCTGTTGCTCAGCATAGACACACTAGGCCAGGCCCATTGAACCAATGGGGATTTGGAGAGTCAACTCCTCCATAAGTTACTTTAGCATAGTAAGTTGCAACCAGAGTAGGCCCACTGAATCAATGGAATTTATGGAGGAGTTGACTCACCAAAACCCCTCTGACTTAATGGGCCTAACTCTAATGCAACTTATTATGCAAAACAACAGAATTTCAGCCTCTGTATTTGTTGAATTTTTGTTATGGTTCTGGTTTAATGGAGACTCTTCAGAAGCTTACTGAAGGAAAATACTAGGCACAATAAAACTTTCAGGCTCATATGATACAAATGTGCAGGGGTGCTAGATTCTTTAGAGCCACTCTTAGATTAGACACTATTCCAGTGAAGGCAGCATTTTATGTAAAATGTTGATATTTATGTTTATTTTCCCATCTTACAAAATATTTTCTACTTAAAGCTATACAACTAAAACATGTGGTTGAAATAAAAAGCTAGGCTTTCTATTCCCTCCCCCTCATTATTATAAGCATACTTGTAATAGCTTATCCTCATCCTAGGACTGCGAACTAGTAATTTCTCATAACAGCTGGAAATAACCAGTTTCTGTGACATGCAAGAAGTAAACTTTTTAGCAATTAGTATGATTGCCCAGGTCTTCCAAGTAAATGGCAATTACAGGAGCAGAACAGAAAAGATACAGCTGGCAATCAGCATTTAGGAGAACAACATGTGTAGTGTTTTTTTTATATAAATAACCCCAAGTTCTGCATGTAATTCTGCTGCTGTTCTGCCACTGAAAACAACTTAATATTGGCATAGTTCCTGTTTAAGTGTTCTTTGTCACAGACTTTTAGTACTGACGAAATCCAGGTGCATCTTCTCAGTACTGAGAAGCATGGAAAATACTGATTTCCACTCTTTAGTCCTAAATCCTTATTGATCAAAATGATCCCTTTAATATAGCACTTATGCATGGCTCAGTTATGAGAAAGTTCATAAGGCCAAGTTGAATAATCTCATATAGATGCTAACTGTACTTTGACTGAGGGCATGGGAGACATGACAATAAGTTTAACTCTGAAGTTATGGTAATTGTTTCACTTTCCAGTTTCTTTCTTCAAAATTCTTGAGAAATACATTTTATCCATTTGTTACAATTAATGTACACAGCTGTTGTGTTTGCGCTAAAATAGTGATTCCCAACCTTGGGTAACCCACCAAAGAAGCTGTCACCATCTGCAGCACTGGCTGGGGTTTCTGGGCGTTGCAGTCCAAGAACAGCTGGGTTACCCAAGGTTGGGAACTATGAATGTTCTAGAACAGATCTCACACTGCCAAAGTAATCAAGCTGAAAAATTCTGCAGAAAGAAGTCAGATTTTCATTTGCAATACAGTATTTATTTGTATTAGCATTTATTAATAAACCACTAGTTAGTGAAGTTGGAAGGACAGATCCTGAAGCTGAGGCTCCAATACTTCATCTAATGAGAAGAGAAGACTCCCTGGAAAAGACCCTGATGTTTGGAAAGTGTGAAGGCAAGAGGAGAAGGGGACGACAGAGGACGAGATGGTTGGACAACATGAATTTGACCCAACTCCAGGAGGCAGTGGAAGACAGGAGGGCCTGGCGTGCTCTGGTCCATGGGGTCACGAAGAGTCGGACACAACTTAACGACTAAACAACAACAAGTTAGTGAAGTAAACAGAACCTTAACTCTTTTAAGCCATACTCACAGACAAATTTAACCATCATTATTTTGTCCTTGCAATTGTGATTTAAATGACTTTAAATGACAGAGGTTATTGCACAGCATACAGTAATTTGATATTTCATCTTTATATATGGAACCAAAAATTGTGCTTCTCATTTTTAATTAAATTATCTTTCATGTGAGTTTTCCCAACAATGGGAAAGAAAATTCTGGAAAAGCTGCAAGGACTAAGGGTCTAATGGAGATACTGAGAAGAGTGTCCTATTTTGCTCTTTGCTCCTGCTTGCAAACAGAAAGAGATCATTGTTTCTATATCAATTCAGATCACTTGGTTCTGTCAATTACTGTAATGTCTTAGATAAACTTTTATTTCCTAGTGAGGTATTTTACTAGCCTTCAAATGTCAGCAGAATATCATGAAGAATAAACCTGTTTTCATCACTGAACTCTTGCGGCTCATATCCTTTGACCTATATCCTTTAATATCTTCTGAATAGTACTGTGGTAAAATAATTAAATGTGAAAAGATTCTACAATATGTTGGCATTTAAATTATTTGATAGCTTAGAAAGGAGCAAGCAAAGACAGGACTAGGTTTCTACGAAACTAAAGCAAACTGATATCGTTTGAAGTTTGTTAAAGTAAAAAACAGATTCTCTTCAAGAATAGTTAACCACAGTGCAGAACTAGAAGGAGAGGGTACAGGTGGATATAGGTTAGAATCCTTTTAGAATCATGGAGCACAAATGTGCAATTGTATGGGCAGTGTACACTATTTTACAGAATGCTCATTGCATGTTTGGTTGTGCCTTGGCTGCACAATCAGTTAGGTACCTGGATACACGACAGTGTGCAAACAGCAAAATTGGCCCTTACATGTATGGCTTTTCACAACAGAATTCTGGGTATTGTATGTAATACAGGGAATATGATCAAATATTTTCTTTATGTCCAGCTGCTCTAATCCTGCTGTACAGCTTCCTATCTGATATGGCCAGAAAAAGACCTTACATTGCTTGCCCAGGCTATACTCACTGAACCAGCTGCTAAAGGTTCTAACAGCCTTTGAAAGGAAGCAACCTAAGATCTGAAGAGTGTTTGAATTTTTACATTATCTTTTTAAAAAACATTGGAAAACTATTTCCTGAAAAGTTATAGTTTCTTCTAACTTGGAGAAGAAATTACTGTCAATATGCTGAAGTTATGATATGTGGTGATACTGCGATTATTTTATGTTTTCATTTCTAGTCATATATACAATTAGCCAAATATCAGACCAAATTTATGACGGCTTACTTTACAATTACTCCAGTGTTAACCAATGCTTCCACTAGTATCTAAAAGCCATTTTTAATGATCTCTAGGGCTATGCACTACTATCTGGAAATATGACAACTGGAAGATAGAGGTAATGGATCAGGAGACAAGGAACAAACAAGACAACATAGGCCAGATCGGAGAAGGGAGAAGATGGGCAAAGGGTACAGAAGGAGCTGTGGGAGAAACAACTTTATGGCACTTAAGGTAGAGATGGATGTGTGTCTGTATGTATGTCTGCATAACAGAAGAAAAAAGTTGGGATGTTAGGATCATTCTCATTCACTTTCTCTCAATGTTGAGGGGAGATATGAGATACCTCTGCTGTTGTCAATTAATTTTAGAAATTGTAGATTGTATATCCCATGCTGCATGCAAGACGTCTCTTAGAATTGTCGTACATCACAAGCTGATTATGAGCAAATGCAGATGCAAAAAAGTCAAATGTTATTTTAGGCTACATTAACAGAAGTATAATCTCCACTTCATGTGAAGAACTAATTTCCCTCTATTTGGCACTGGTTAGGCCTCATCTCGAGTGCTGTGTCTACTTCTGGACACTGCACTTTATGAAGGATACAGACAAACTAGAACAGGTTTAGAGAGAGGCAACAAGGGTGATCAGGATGCTGGAAAGCAAGCCCTTTGAGGAAAGACTGGATGATTTGGCATGTTTAGCCTTAAGAAAAGAAGACTGAGGAGTTATGATAGCACTCTTCAAATGCTTGAAAGATTGTCATACAGAGGATGAGCAGGATCTGTTCTCAGTCATCCCAGTGTGCAGGACATGTAATAATGGGCTCTATTTATAGGAAGTCAGATTTCAGCTGAATATTGGGAAAAACATCCTAACTGTTAGAGCAGAATGACAATGGAACAAATTACCATGGGAAGTGATGGCCTCTCCAATACTGGAGGCATTCAAATTAAAGTTAGACAGCTATCTGTCAGATATACTTTAACTACACTGAGCAGGGGCTTGGACTTGATGACCTTATAGGCCCCTTTATTCTATGATATTTTGATTCCATCAACAGCAACATGCAGTCCTCAAAAGATCATTCCACAAGGGAATGCAGTCCTTGGAAGGGAAATATTTTCCACTCCTCTTGTTTTGAACAATAAAATACTGAGAGTAATATCATTACAGAAAGACAAATAAACACTACTACTATACATTGCTTATTTTATCTATATTGGATAAAACTGTTTAAATGGAAGGAGGGATTCAAATACATTCCTCCAATAAATTAACAACACTAACTAGCCTATTGTAGGAGCCTTTCAGGTTACAATACTTCAATGAAAGGTTTAGAACACCATTCAAAACTAAATACATTAAATCAACTTATTTACCAGGGTCAAGGAACAAACCACTGTTATCACTCTTGCAAATAGGTGATACACAAAGAATTAGCTTTCATGCTCAGACCACCACTAGAATTGAAATCACTTGTCACTGTAAATCAATTCCAAATAGGAAATACAACTGTCTACAAATGTTTAAAACTCTGCTTTGTATCCAATATTTATACAGACAACAGAGTTGATTATCACATGAACACAGAATTGAGTGTCAGCACTATGCACCTGTGAAAAATAAACAGTCCCCTTTGCTTCTTTTAGTATTTATAGCTAAGAAGGACAATCAGTCTAACTTTATATCCTTGAATGTTGCATCTTTTATTAAATAAAAGTTTTCCAGTGTAAACTAACCCATCCAAAATACATGCTAAGCCGTAACAGTAACATTGCATCAAACAGATGTGTTATCATCCTAATTTATAACCTCTATAGAAAAGAAAACCAGAACTGATTCTCCATTGGACCACATACAGTAAACCATTTAAGTATACTGCCATGCCCCATGCTTTTATTTTCTTCTATGCTTTTAATTGTATTTATTGTATTATAATTTTATCCTCACTTCACTTTATGATTTTTGATTTTCACCCCTATGTATTAATGTCACTATTTGCTATTTTGTTACTCTGTTGTTTTTTGTTATTTGTTGTAAACTGCCCAGAGTGGCCTTGGCTGCCAGATGGGCGGTATATCAATCAATCAATCAAATAAATAATAATAATAATAATAATAATAATAATAATAATAATAATAATAATAATAATAATAATAATAATAATTATTATTATTATTATTATTATTAACAACAACAACAACAACAACAACAACAATGTCAGATGGTATGGTGCAGATTCTCAGGTGGTCTTCTAGCCCAGTAACATCATAAACCAGTAAACTAGTAAAGCAGCATTTAAGCCAGCAGACTCTGTTGAGATACACATAAATGCAACTTCTAAGTTCACTGGATGTCTATTTCTGCCCAGAAGAATGAATTCTTCAAGGCAAAAATCATCCAATGAATACTTTTTCAAAGTTTTGTCATTCCATGCTTGGGCCAAAAGGATGGCTAAGGATCTAAGGCAGGGGTCTCAAACATGCGGCCCGGGGGCCATTTGCGGCCCGCCGGACGATAGTTTGTGGCCCCCGCCTTGCCTGCCCCCCTGAAGCGCCCACGCGGCCTCTGCTGTCAAGAGTAAAAAAAAAGCCTTGCCTCGCTCGCCAGCTCTCTCCCAAGACAGCGCCCTCTTGCACCCTCCATCCGGAACTGCAGCCTGCCAGCCAGCTCACCTGTCTGCCGACTGGCAGGCTGCAGTTCCAGATGGAGGGTGCAAGAGGCGCTGTCTTGGGGGAGAGCCAGCGAGCGAGGCGCGCCGCCGGCCCTTTTCCCCGAGCGCCCGAGCCGCCACCGAGCGATGCCTGAGAGTGGAGCTCACTCCTGGCCCGTCCTCGAAGAGCGCCTCCAAGCCGCCAACAGCAGCTGCTGCCGCCGCCTCCTCTTCCAGGGAAGCGGCTCTCTGGCTCTCTTTCTCTCTCGGCAGCACTAGCTTGGCCAGCGGCCGCCTCAGCGCCCAGCAGTGCTTCCTCCTCCTCCTCCTCTTCGTCCTGCTTCAGCCGCCTCAGCTCTGGAGGCTGCCTGGGCTCGCCTTGCAAAGTTTGCTCCTCTGTCGTGGTGGGGGTAGCTGCTGCTGCTGCTGAGTGCACCTTTTTTTGAGGGGGGCCTTCAGAGGAAGGTTGCCGGACCTCCGTGTGTGTGTGTGTTTGTGTGCGTGCACACACGCGCACCTGTGGGGCCCCCCGCCCTGTTCTGTTTAATTTTGCAGATACCGATGGGGGCTTTTCTCCTTTGGCAAGGCGAATTCTGTGAGGGTTTTTTTTAAATTTTATGTCGTGCCCTCCTCCCCCCGCTATGCGGTCGCCGGCGCTCCCTCCCTTCTCCGCTTCTTCGTCCTGCTGGTGGTGGTGGTAGTGAAGAAGGAGCCGGAGGGGGTCGTGGCCGGCGACAAGGGCTCGCGTGCCCCTCCTCCTCCTCCTCCTCGGAGCCCCAGCCAGGCTAAGGAAACTCCTGGGCGGTTTCCTCGGGCTCTTGCTCCGCTTGGCGGAAAATCTGATGCGGCCCAGCCTCACCCAGACTCTGCCTCCAGCGGCCCCCAGGTAAATTGAGTTTGAGACCCCTGATCTAAGGTATGTATTTACAGAAAGTCTGCAAGGGAATAGCTAATACCCTAGAAGACAGAAACAAAATTCAAAATGACCTTGATAGGATGGAGCACTGGGCCGAAAACAACAGAATGAAATTCAACAGGGATAAGTGCAAAGTACTGCACCTCGGAAAAAGAAACGAATTGCACAGTTACAAGATGGGGGATACCTGGCTCAGCAAAACTACGAGCAAAAGGGATCTTGGAATTGTCGTAGATCACAAGCTAAATATGAGCCAACAGTGTGATGTGGCTACAAAAAAAAGGCAAATGCTATTTTAGGCAGCATCAATAGAAGTATAGTTTCCAAATCCCGCAAAGTGCCAGTCCCCCTCTATCCAGCACTGGTTAGGCCTCACCTTGAGTATTGTGTCCAGTTCTGGACACCACACTTCAAGAAGGATGCTAACAAATTGGAACAAGTTCAGAGGAGAGTGACAAGGATGATCAGGGGGCTGGAAACCAAGCCTTATGAGGAAAGGCTGAAAGAATTGGGCATGTTTAGCCTTGAGAAAAGAAGGCTGAGGGGTGATATGATAGCACTTTTCAAATATTTGAAAGGCTATCATACAGAGGTGGGCAAAATCTGTTCTTAATCATCCCAGAGTGCAGGACATGCAACAATGGGCTCAAGTTAAAGGAAGCCAGATTTCAGTTGAATATCAGGAAAAAAATTCCTAACTGTTAGAGCAGTACAACAGTGGAACCAGTTACCTCAGGAGTTGGTGAGTGCTCCAACATTCTGTCAGGATTTGTTCCTAACAAGTGAACAATGGGTTAAATTTAATATTGTTGGGTGAATGTAAAATGGATGACAAATGCAAAGTCATGCCTGTAAGAGTCAATGTAAAATGGATGACTGATGACATGCAGCTGGAACAAGCTTAGGTAGTGCTGGTTAACTACGTTCAGCTGCTTTGTGTATAGTGATAGGCTGCTCTTACTATATAAGCAAAAGAGTAAGAACAGCACATTGCCACACAGTAGTGAGTCTGGTGGCCTTTACTTTACTTCTTTAAATGTCTATGTTGTTCTAAGAGATTTATGCACAAGCTATGTATATAATGCCATGTATATATGTCTGATCTATGCTGACAAATAATATATGAAGTCTGAATATATTATGTCATAAGTTTTTATCAAACTCTCTCGGTGTTTTTCCTAAACCCTCCGCGTCTTTACTCTGCTTATTAGAAGGGAGGATTTGAAGCTGCCTGATAAGGGACTCTGTTTAACCTGTTATCTTGGGCTCAAGGTTTGTCTTCATCAACAGAGTGCTCTTGGAGTTTCAATATCCAAACGCTGACTCCAAGCTTCTGGAGAGGCAAACGCCACATCTGTTTTTTGGAGTTGGCACCTAGCCAACTCATTCAAGAAAAACTTAGATAATCACCTGGCAGATATGCTTTGATTGAATTCCTGCATTGAGCAGGGGGTTGGACTTGATTGCCTTGTAGGCCCCTTCCAGCTTCACTTTTCTATGATTCTATGATTGTAGTGCATATTCTTTAAGTGCAAAATGTCCTCAAGTCAGTCACCCAGAATAGCATGCAAGGACTTTCAGGACATGCTTTTCAGAGGGCATATTCAGTTGCTATGAAAGACAGCGTCTGACACTATAGTCACCATCCTCATAAGCTGGTCTCTCAGTCTTCAAGATCTTCAGTTTGAGCCTATATATCTTTCTTCCCCCCTTCACGGATTGCTGCCTTGTCATGGCGAAGGGGCTTGAATAATTCAGAGAAGCTATGGGCTATGCCGTGCAGGGACACCCAAGACGGACAGGTCATAGTGGAGAGTTCTGACTAAATGCGATCCACCTGGAGCAGGAACTGGCAAGCCACTCCAGTATCTTTGCCAAGAAAACCCAATGAACAGAAACAAAAGGCTAAAAGATATGACGCTGGAAGATGGGCCCCTCAGGTCGGAAGGCGTCCAACATGCTACTGAGGAAGAGCGGAGGACAAGTACAAGTAGCTCCAGAGCTAATGAAGTGGTTGGGCCAAAGCCGAAAGGACGCTCAGCTGTGGACGTGCCTGGAAGTGAAAGGAAAGTCCGATGCTGCAAAGAAGAATACTGCATAGGAACCTGGAATGTAAGATCTATGAACCTTGGTAAGTTGGATGTGGTCAAACAGGAGATGGCAAGAATAAACATTGACATCCTGGGCGTCAGTGAACTAAAATGGACGGGAATGGGCGAATTCAATTCAGATGATTACCATATCTACTATTGTGGGCAAAAATCCCGTAGAAGAAATGGAGTAGCCCTCATAGTCAACAAAAGAGTGGGGAAAGCTGTACTGGGATACAATCTCAAAAATGATAAAATGATTTCAATACGAATCCAAGGCAGACCTCTCAACATCACAGTAATCCAAGTTTATGCACCAACCACCGATGCTGAAGAGGCTGAAATTGACCAATTCTATGAAGACTTACAACACCTTCTAGAACTGACACCAAAGAAAGATGTTCTTCTCATTCTAGGGGACTGGAATGCTAAAGTAGGGAGTCAAGAGATAAAAGGAACAACAGGTAAGTTTGGCCTTGGAGTTCAGAACGAAGCAGGGCAAAGGCTAATAGAGTTCTGTCAAGAGAACAAGCTGGTCATCACAAACACTCTTTTCCAACAACACAAGAGGCGACTCTACACATGGACATCACCAAATGGGCAATACCGAAATCAGATTGATTATATTCTCTGCAGCCAAAGATGGAGAAGCTCTATACAGTCAGCAAAAACAAGACCTGGAGCTGATTGTGGTTCTGATCATCAGCTTCTTATAGCAAAATTCAAGCTTAAACTGAAGAAAGTAGGAAAAACCACTGGGCTAGCCAGGTATAATCTAAACCAAATCCCTTATGAGTACACAGTGGAAGTGAAGAACAGATTTAAGGAACTAGATTGGGTGGACAGAGTGCCTGAAGAACTATGGATGGAGGCTCGTAACATTGTACAGGAGGCAGCAACAAAAACCATCCCAAAGAAAAGGAAATGCAAGAAAGCAAAGTGGCTGTCCAACGAGGCCTTACAAATAGCAGAGAAGAGAAGGGAAACAAAATGCAAGGGAGATAGGGAAAGTTACAGAAAATTGAATGCGGACTTCCAAAGAATAGCAAGGAGAGACAAGAGGGCCTTCTTAAATGAACAATGCAAAGATATAGAGGAAAACAATAGAAAGGGAAAAAACAGAGATCTGTTCAAGAAAATTGGAGCCATTAAAGGAACATTTTGTGCAAAGATGGACATGATAAAGGACAAAAATGGTAGGGACCTTACAGAAGCAGAAGACATCAAGAAGTGGTGGCAAGAATACACAGAGGAATTATACCAGAAAGATCTGGATGTCCCGGACAACCCAGATAGTGTGGTTGCTGACCTTGAGCCAGACACCCTGGAGAGCGAAGTCAAGTGGGCCTTAGAAAGCATGGCTAACAACAAGGCCAGTGGAGGAGATGGCATTCCAGTGGAACTATTTAAAATCTTAAAAGATGATGCTGTTAAGGTGCTACACTCCATATGCCAGCAAGTTTGGAAAACTCAGCAGTGGCCAGAGGATTGGAAAAGATCAGTCTACATCCCAATCCCAAAGAAGGGAAGTGCTAAAGAATGCTCCAACTACCGTACAATTTCACTCATTTCACACGCTAGCAAGGTTATGCTCAAAATCCTCCAAGGCAGGCTTCAGCAGTATGTGGACCGAGAACTCCCAGAAGTACAAGCTGGATTTCGAAGGGGCAGAGGAACTAGAGACCAAATTGCTAACATGCGCTGGATTATGGAGAAAGCCAGAGAGTTCCAGAAAAACATCGACTTCTGCTTCATTGACTATGCAAAAGCCTTTGACTGTGTGGACCACAGCAAACTATGGCAAGTTCTTAAAGAAATGGGAGTGCCTGACCACCTTATCCATCTCCTGAGAAATCTATATGTGGGACAGGAAGCAACAGTTAGAACTGGATATGGAACAACTGATTGGTTCGAAATTGGGAAAGGAGTACGACAAGGCTGTATATTGTCTCCCTGCTTATTTAACTTATATGCAGAATACATCATGCGGAAGGCTGGACTGGAGGAATCCCAAGCCGGAATTAAGATTGCCGGAAGAAATATCAACAACCTCAGATATGCAGATGATACCACTCTGATGGCAGAAAGTGAGGAGGAATTAAAGAACCTCTTAATGAGAGTGAAAGAGGAGAGCGCAAAAAATGGTCTGAAGCTCAACATCAAAAAAACTAAGATCATGGCCACGGGCCCCATCACCTCCTGGCAAATAGAAGGGGAAGATATGGAGGCAGTGACAGAGTTTACCTTCCTGGGCTCCACGATCACTGCAGATGGTGACAGCAGCCACGATATTAAAAGACGCTTGCTTCTTGGGAGGAAAGCGATGAGAAACCTAGACAGCATCTTAAAAAGCAGAGACATCACCTTGCCGACAAAGGTCCGCATAGTCAAAGCGATGGTTTTTCCAGTAGTGATGTATGGAAGTGAGAGCTGGACCATAAAGAAGGCTGACCGCCGAAGAATTGATGCTTTTGAATTGTGGTGCTGGAGGAGACTCTTGAGAGTCCCCTGGACTGCAAGGAGAACAAACCTATCCATTTTGAAGGAAATCAACCCTGAGTGTTCACTGGAAGGACAGATCCTGAAGCTGAGGCTCCAATACTTTGGCCATCTCATGAGAAGAGAAGACTCCCTGGAAAAGACCCTGATGTTGGGAAAGTGTGAAGGCAAGAGGAGAAGGGGACGACAGAGGATGAGATGGTTGGACAGTGTCATCGAAGCAACCAACATGAATTTGACCCAACTTCGGGAGGCAGTGGAAGACAGGAGGGCCTGGCGTGCTCTGGTCCATGGGGTCACGAAGAGTCGGACACGACTAAACGACTAAACAATCTTTCTTCCTCATCTTTTCAGAATCCAACAACCTTTTGAATCCGATTTTCTTATTATTGTGCAGCAGCAAAGTTCAGACACATCCAGGCCTAATTCAATTCTTCAAAAAACCTCCGGTTTATGAATGTACGATATTGTGCTTCTGTACCCACAATTCAAAAAGCCAGGAAATATTCCAATACTGCTGCACAATACTATGCCCGCGTTGCCAGCAGGAAAAAAGGATGCCAAGCTTTACATAGCAAAGGGCAGCCTGAATGTTGAAAACACCAATGGCAGCAGTCAAGATGGTCTACATGATACCCTCTTCTGCTCACGACCATTCACATTTGTTGAAAAACAGCCCTGACAATTGCTTTGTGTTTAGGTGAGAAGTGGTTAGTTGATGAAATAAGGAGTCAGTTTCTGGGAATTTCCCTTGCGTTGTGTCACTTTGAGAATGGTAGAATGTCCACATTTAAGAAATAGCAAGTCCAAAATATATTGAAGACAGACATGCAGTTTTGAAGAAACTATAGGCACAAATATTTAAAATCCAAATTCTTACAGTTATGTAAAACTGTTGGCATATAACCTAAAATCCATCCTTTCAACTTGTGACAAGATGCAGGTGTCAAAACTTGAGCCGTAAGCAAGTACTTCAAAGTATAGGAACAAAACACAAACAAATAGCACAAAGGATGTTTTAAGTTGCATTCTTAAAAATATAGAAATTTATAGTCTATAAAGGCAGATATATGAAAAAAACCCAGAGACTGACAGTGGGCTGTCCACTTCACAAGAGGAAAAGGAACAACTGATCAGATGGACAAGAAACAAAACAAAACACGGGAGGTGTCTTTTTATACAGAATGCAAGTGGAAAATCCAGGAAAGGAATGGCTAGTAGGGGGCACCATTTTGGCGGGAAATGAGGGAGTTTTAAAGGGATGAGAAGAACTCAGGCGTGTGGTAGATGAGTGCTGGGCTGAGGAGAAAGATACTGGAAAAGAAGAGTCAATAGAGATTATAAAAGAAGACCCCTGGACAGGGGAATGGGTGCCTTTGAAAGAACCTCCATACTGGAGAGAGACAGTGGAGAGGGAGGCACAAAAGAAAAAAAGGATTTCAATGAGAAGCCAACAACAAAGAGGAAAAAACCAAACAAACCCTGTCTCAACTCCCTGGTATCAGGCATGGAGCAACCCATCTCCCACCCAAAATCCATAAAGATACCAGGAAAAAGGTATGGGAACCCAATGTGGGTTGGATGTTTCACCTTTAAGTTTCTACAAGCTTGTGCCTAACCTCTCCACTCCTGTCATTAATGACACATTGTTACCAGTTAGTTGTTTGGTTAAACCTACAGTCAACCCTCGACTTACGAACTTAATCCGTTCCGGACGTCCGTTCATAAGTCGAAACGTTTGTAAGTTGAAACCAAATTTCCCATAGGAATGCATTGAAATTTAATTAATGCATTCCTATGGGGAAAAAAAGTCAAAAAAATTAAAACAAAGTCACTTACCAGGTACTGTAGACTGAGCCCGGCTCCTCACAGTGCCTTGGTAGCCGCGGAACAGCCAGAAAAAGAGTGCCAAACAGCTGAGAGCTGGCAGCCATTTTGTGCTAGTCTCCGCTCCGCCCCCCCTCCCCGCCTCACAGCTGATCAGCGCTGGGTCTTAGAGACTTCCCCAGGCTTGCCCAGCCCCGAAAAAGGCAGGGAAAAAGACCTGGAAATAAAAAAATGGTGCTTTCCCCCTGCCCCTGGGAGGCTTCTGAAAGCGGCGCTGGCTGCGGGGGGGGGGGGGGAGGTTCCCTGCCTTCCCTGCACTTTTTTTCTGTTCGTAACTCGAGGGAAGTTCGCAGGTCGAGTCAACATTTTCCTATGAGAGCGGTTCGTAAGTCGAAATGTTCGTAACTAGGGCTGTTTGTAAGTCGAGGGTTGACTGTACTGTTAAAGACAAAGAGAATGTGGAAAAGGACTTAGGGAATTCTAAAGATTAGGTATTGGACTTGAATTTTGTTAAAGGAAAAAGAACTATTATCTGTTGTTTCAAATAAACCTGTTAAAGGAAAAATGGAGTCCTTGCCTGTTGATAAAAACAAAGAATCTAAAAAAAAAAGATGGTGGGAGCTGGTATGAATCTCACAGCAGAGAATACATTTCTAAAATTCACCAAAGTTTTTAAGAATAAAATTGTAAAAAGCAGAAAACATTACTTAGCTCTAAGCATGTTAAGACACACAGAAAAACATTTTTAAATGGAGCTCACGCTTGCTAACTATTACAGTCTAAATGAAATCCATGGTTTATTTTCTGGAGCCACTTCATTATCTTTTTCCTTGGATAAGATGTTTCTCACAGCTGCTTTTTCTGATGGGAGTGTGAGAAACAAGGCTATTTATATTTTAAGTTCTGTTTACCTAACATGCTATGAAGCAGCATCTACCCCCCCCCATGTACAAGTGATGACTACTGCTTTTTAGAAATGGTTGTCAATTTTCCCACTTAAAAGGAGGAACACTTGCTTATAAGCAAAAGAATAAACAATAATACGTCATTACCTCTGTTTGTAAGTGACCCATATGCATATTTACATCAGTTTCTCATTAGATCAGGGATGTATGTTAACAAATAGCAACAAGGTTTGTTAGCTGTTTTGAACTTAATAACATTTCTCCCCTTATAATGGCAATATAAGCCAAATATATTTAACACAATTCTGATTTGATCTAGCACCCACTTATTTTTCTAGAAGCTCATAGTATCTGCAAAGCTTTCCTACAATACCACATTTAAAGTGAAACAATTTTTCCCTGTTTCTTCACTGACCAGCTTTCATATTGGTACATAGTAATCAGGAATATCACAGTGTAGATGATCACCTTAGTCTCCAGTGACACACCCTTTCAAATGAGGATCTTTTCTATTTCCTTCATAGCTGCCCTTCTGAGTCTCAACCTGATGACTTAACGTAAGGTTTAAAAAAATCTTTAATAATTTCATTTTCTTCATTTTGTTATTCAAGTAATTAGTTACAGTAATGTAATGTGGACATGATTTTTGTCTTTTTAATATTCAACCGTAGTCCTGCTTTTGCATGTTATTCTTTAACTTTCATCAGGACTCATTTCAAATCATTGCTGCTTTCTGCTCAAAAGATGGTGTCATCTGTACGTCTTAAATTTCTTCCACCAGTTTCAACTTTTACTTCAAATGAATCTGATCCGACTTTCCATATGATATATTCTGCACAGAGACTGAATAGTCAGGGGGATAAAATATAGCCTTCTCTGACACCTTTGCTTACGGGAAACCATTCTGTTTCTTGGTATCTTGTTTTAATATCGTGTTTCCCCGAAAATAAGACAGGGTCTTATGTTAATTTTTGCTCCAAAAAACGCATTAGGGCTTATTTTCAGGGGATGTTTTATTTTTTTCATGTACAACAATCTACATTTATTCAAATACAGTCATGTCATCTTCAGGTTGCTGCACAATGGTGGAGAGTGGGGTTTCACTTAACTGGGGTTTATTTTTGGGGTAGGGCTTATATTAGGAGCATCCTGAAAAATCATACTAGGGCTTATTTTCAGGTAAGGTCTTATTTTTGGGGAAACAGGGTAGTAGCTTCTTGTCCGGAATATTGGATATACAAAAAGATAATAAAATATTGAGAAACACTCATTACTTTCAGAATCAGCCAAAGTTTTTCATGATCCTTTCAGTAAAAAGCTTTGGTCGGACCTATAAAGCACAAACTGACTTTCTTCTGAAACTCTTTGGTATATTCTCATGTTATTCACAGTATGATCTCTAGCACGTCTCCCTTTTTTGAACTAAACTTGAACATCAGATATTTCTTGCTCCATATGTGGTAAAAATCTTCATTGTGAAACCTTTAGCAACACTCTGCTTACATGGCAGACTAACAAGGGTTTCATAATTATTGCATTCTTTTGCATCTCCTTTCTTGGGGACTGGTACATATATTAAACATTTCCAATCTGTGGGCCCCTGTTTTGTTTTTCATATTTTTTGGTATGTTCTTCTCGAGATTTTGATAGATTTACTCTTTGAAACTTGGAACAGTTCTAGTACTATGCTGTCTATGTCTGCTGATTTATTTTTTCCAAGTGATTTGACAGTGGCTTTCACCTTGTTTTCTAAAAGGCTCTTTATCACAGAATTCTTCTGAAAAGAAATGCCATTCTTGCAACTCTTCTGTATAGTTCATTATATTGTTTCTTCTCTTTATTTTGTTTTCATTGGGTAATATGTTCCCCTGTTACTCTATTGGCATGTATAACCTAGGTTTAAATTCCCCTTTGATTTCTTGGATTTCATTGAAGAGTAATTGTTTTTTTCCTCTCATTTATTGTTCTCTATTTCTTTGCACTTATTATTAGAATAGTTCTTTTTGTCTCATAAAAAGGTTGCATTTAGGAGGACCCTCTTTTGCTTTTTGTCTGCTGTTAACAATTTAAGAATTTCATTAGTCATCCATCTTGGGTTTTCTTTTCTTTTGACTATAGCAATAGTCTTTTTGCACTTTTCCTTGATAGCACAGTATCTCTGGTTTCTATTCACAGTTCTTCTAGTTCATAATCAACTGAGTGTAGTAATGAAAAATGGATCTTCAATGTCATCATCTATGGCCATTTCAGGAGAATTAAAAGATTCCTCTTCTCCCCCTGCAATCAGTTTCTTCTGAGTTTGTCATAACTGGAGTAAAAAACTTTGTAATTATTTAACTGAAAATGGCCTATTTCAGTGCACTTTAATTCATTCACAGGTTGTTGGCTTCACAGAATTCTATGAGATTACTGAACCATTTGAACATTTAATTTCTTGCCTTATAGTTCTGAATTTACACTGATTCATACTTCTTACATTCCATGTTCCAATTACATGTGTATCAGACTTCCCCCTTTCCTCTGTGCCCACTGGTCACTAGACGACCAATTTAGTTGCTTCATTAGAGATAGTACTATTAGTACTTGTCCTTTGCTCTTCCCCAGCATGTGAACAAATGCCTTCTCTCCAAAATAACCAAACTTTATGTTATTGTTCATGAGTTTTTCATGAGCTTCTAAGGGAGGAAAGGAATGTCTTCTGACTGGGAATCTCATCTTCCAGTATCATCATTTATTTCAGTCTGGATTGTCTCCTCAAGGTAATAAATATTCAAAAGTGGTTTATCACTGCCTTCTTCTCTGCAATAATAACAAGAGGTGCCACTGCCACTGTCTATGGAAATTCCTACTCCAGTGTTACCTTCCACTACTGCTGCGGCCTAGCAATTGTTCTTCAGGAGTTTCTGTGCCTCTATCAGCACTGGACCTACCAATTCTCTTCTGCTGATAAAGAAGAGAGTAGACACATCTTAACCTGGTGTCTCAGGTCTGTCCATTCCACCTTGAGTAACCCTGCTGGAAGTTCAGCTTCATAACAGAATTTAACTTCCTACAAACACTTCTCTCAGCATCCCTGACACACTCACCACCCCATGACATTAAGGTGTGCACACTGGGGGGGGGGGGGGCTGCTACCTGACACTTTTAACCAGCAAGAAGATATCAGAGATTGAACTATTTTCTAAATGCAACGTACATGCACTACCACAAACCACAGTATGGCTCCTCTATTTACACTGGTTAAGAAGCAATGTAATTGGCGGCAAACACACATACTTGTCTATGTCAGGTTGAATTCTATGTGAATAGTGTAAGAAGGGAATAAATAAACAACAGTATTGAAGGAATAACAGAGTTTTTTTTAATGTTTAATAGTTTTTACACTGCATTTTTGGCAGGGAGTACTTCTACCTTTCCTGTTCCAAAATAATTAATTTCTGCTTTAAAAATACAGTAAAATAGGGGAATAAGTACATGCTTAAGCATAAACAAAATGCAACAAATTGACATAGTACTGAATAGTACTGAAGTACTTCAGTCTTGAGTAAAGAACACTGAGAAAATTAACAATATTCAAAATAAAAAGTGCATAGCCTTCAAATTTAAATGCAGTGCCTCAGTACTATTCTTTACTGTATTTACATTTACTAAGCTTTTCAAGACTCTGTATTCTCATAACAAGTGACATTTTCAAAAAGACTGGGGTATGGGGTGAGGGTTTTTGGCCTTAATCTCAGTTCTCCTCTTTGACAGGATTAAAGACAGAAATGGCAGACTTCAATAAACCCAGTAAATTGCTGACAGTAAGAGATGTTTGACTGAATTCACCCTTCATTATTTAATCACTACTTCAAATGTGGCTCTATTTTCTTAAGACAATATGCATTTGAATCATGCAATTATTCTTATTTCAGTTACATAGATGTCAGACACCACAGGCTCAAATGCAGTAGAAACAACTACATGTAATTAGTTCTGTTTCCTAGTAACCAAGTATAACTAATCTTCTACAATAATTATATTTGACAGAAGCACAACTTCAGGCATTCTGTGCTGTAACTTTTACCTGTTATTTTTATAATTAAGGGGGTGTGGCTTAACTAACTTGTGGTGGAAAAATATCACATGGTTCAAGTGATAGGAGCGGCTCAGGACTTCATGGCCGCCATGACAACCATGGGGCTGTCTCAATTTGTTGTAGGCCTGACACACGAAAAGGGCCATACCTTGGACCTGATCTTCTCAATGGGATTGGAAGATGGTGGTCCGGATGTGGAGGGGCTGGTAGTGACCCCATTGTCATGGTCAGATCACTTCCTGGTCAAGTTTAGACTATTGGCATCCTCTTTTCTCTGCGAGGGTGGGGGATCTATTAAGATTATCTGCCCTTGGAGACTTAATGGATCCGGAAGGTTTCCTGAATACTCTGGGGGAATATCCATCTGATATGGTCGGCGCTCCTGTCGAAGCTCAGGTCACCTTGTGGAATAGAGAGATGACCCAGGCGGTTGACATGATCGCGTCTAAGCGCCTAACCCTCTCCCCACCGTAGAGCCCGGACAGCTCCTTGGTATACATCTGAGATGCGGGCGATGAAGCGAGTGGGGAGACAGCTAGAGCGCAGGTGGAGGAAATCACGCTGTGAATCTGACCGAACACGGCTTAGAGCCCATTATTGGCCCTATTCAGTGGCAATACGGTTGGTGAAACGACAGTATTTCGCCACCCTCATTGCTTCCTCAGAATGTCGTCCAGCAGAGCTGTTTCGGGTGGTCCGTGATCTCCTCCGGCCGGGAGAGCCAGTGGAGACACAGGACCACTCGGCAGCTTGCTGTGAGGAATTTGTGTTACATTTTGAGGGAAAAATCGCTCAGATTCACAGTGAACTGGACTCCACCATTGATGCAGAATCAAAGGATGTGTCCAGTGCGCCGGGCTTAGGTAAAATTTTAATGGATGAATTTCAATTATTGAGACCCGATGATGTGGACAGGGTGCTTGGATCTGTCCGG
Organism: Intellagama lesueurii; assembly: GCA_037013535.1. Taxonomy (NCBI): domain Eukaryota; kingdom Metazoa; phylum Chordata; class Lepidosauria; order Squamata; family Agamidae; genus Intellagama; species Intellagama lesueurii. Next base: position 202,345,567 of record JBAJHW010000003.1, on the reverse strand, counting down.
TTTACCACCACTCCGCTTGACCCTTCCCATCTTGGCTAATTGGGAAATCTGCCAGGGGGATTCGTACATGGGTCCAGGAAGCCATCAACGCCTCCTTGAGAGAGGGAGTGGTCCCTACCGCCTTAAAAGAGGCGGTGATTCGACCACTCCTTAAAAAGCCTAATCTGGACCCATGGCCAGTGGCTAACTATTGGCTGGTGGCGAATCTCCCTTATTTGGGCAAGGTGTTGGAGTGGGTGGTGGCCAGGCAACTCCAGGCGCTGCTGGATGAAATGGATTTTCTAGATCCATTTCAATCAGGTTTCAGGCCAGGTTTCGGCATGGAGACTGCCTTGGTCGCCCTGTATGATGACCTTTGTCGGGAGAGAGACAGCGGGAGTGTGACCCTGTTGATACTCCTGGACCTCTCGGCAGCGTTCGACACCATCGACCATGGTGTCTTTCTGGATAGATTAGCTGGGTTGGGAGTTGGGGGCACCGTTTTACGGTGGTTCCGCTTCTTTCTGGCTGACCGTGGTGCTGGGGGACAATGGCTCAGAGCTCAATGTTGTCCCCCGTGCTGTTCAACATCTACATGAAACCATTGGGAGAGGTCATCCCAGTAGATGCCCCAATTTTAGAGTGATAGACACGCACAAATATCGCTTGCTCCCCATGGCCTATTTATCACAGCTTGAGACGTATAAGTTTAGGAAAGCCTTTACACTGGCTAGATGTGAGGCCTTTCCCTCAGCGGTGTTGGAAGGCAGATTTAAGAAGATCCCAAGGGAACAGAGACTCTGCCCTTGTGGATCTGATGAGATAGAATCTATTGAGCATATGATGCTCAGATGTAACAGGCATAACAAGATTCGAGGAAAATATATTACACCTCTCTTAAAAGACATGACAAGCCAATCAGACTCGGACTACTGTAACCAATTGTTAATTGATCAAAATCGGACTACTACAGAACTGGTAGCGAAATTTTGGGCGGCATGCCATAGTAGCCAGAATAGATAGCCAAACCCTTAGACATTGGTCTTATATTGTTATATTTGTTGTTTTATTGCTTTTTGTTTATTTGATTTGGCTTTTTGCAGTATATGTCAGTACTTGAAGCTCTCCAGTCAATTTTGTTTTATGTATGGCTTGATGCCGTAACAATAAAGTATGTATGTATGTATGTATGGGAGAGGTCATCAGGAGGTCTGGGCTGAGGAGTCAGCAATATACTGACGACACTCAGCTCTACCTCTCTTTTTCCACCAATCCAGGTGAGGCAGTCTCTAAACTGAACTCGTGTCTGGACCTGATAATGGGCTGGATGAGGGTTAATAAATTGAAGCTTAATCCAGACAAGATGGAAGTGCTGTTAGTGGGTGGTTTGTCAGACAGATTAAAGGGCCATTTTCCTGCCCTGAATGGGGTTGCACTCCCCATGAGGGACAGGGTCCGCAGTCTGGGGGTGCTCCTGGACCCCGGTCTGGCCCTGGAGGCCCAGGTGGACTCGGTCGCCAGGGGTGCCTTTCTGCACCTGCTGAAACTGTTCCAGCTGCGGCCCTACCTGGATGAACGGAGCCTCATGACAGTCACACATGCACTGGTAACAACCCGTTTAGACTACTGCAATGCACTTTACGTGGGGCTGCCTTTGAAGATGATCCGGCGACTACAACTGGTTCAGAATCGAGCTGCATGACTGGTGAGTGGAGGAGCTGCGAGGGAACATATTCAGCCGATTCTGGCCAGGTTACACTGGCTACCTGTTGTTGCCCGGGCCCAATTCAAAGTGCTTGTTTTGACATATAAAGCCCTAAACAGCTTGGGTCCTGGATACCTGAAGGACCGCCTCCTTCCATACGAACCTACCCAGCAACTGAGATCTAGCCAGAAGGCCCTCCTGAAAGAGCTGTCCCTCAGTGAGGTGAGAGGGATGGCCTGTAGGCAGAGGGTCTTTTTGGCAGCTGCCCCCGGTCTTTGGAATGCCCTCCCAAACGACATCCGACTGGCGCCGACGTTACTGACATTTCGGCGCCAGGTTAAAACCTCCCTGTTCTGGAAGTTTTTTAATTGAAGGTTTTAATTGAAGGTTTTAATTTTAATTAATAAATCATGGATCTAGATTGTTTTTGTAGATTGTTTTTGTTTTTGTTTTTATTTTTGCTTTTGTACAGTGGATGTGGCCGTATTGGTTTTTAGTGTCTGTTTTTAACTGAACTGTTTTAATTGATGTTCGAAGCCGCCTGGAGACTCTTGCAGAGTGCGGGCGGCATACAAGTCGAATAAATAAATAAATAAATAAATAAATAAATAAAGAAAGAAAGAAAGAAAGAAAGAAAGAAAGAAAGAAAGAAAGAAAGAAAGTAAGTAAGTAAGTAAGTAAGTAAGTAAGTGCTGGCTCTTGCTGTGCCTTATGTTGCTATTTTGACATGCTGTGGGTGTTGATACAACAACTAAGTAGATGGGATGAGAATGTGTTTTGAACTGTAGGTCTGGGGACTGCAGTATTCAGAAAAAAAAATATAATATAAAAATAAGTTATTTCATATATGTTTTAGAAATATTAAGAATTATTTTAAAACTGTCTTAATAATAATTAATTACTTATGGGTGCTTGGAACAATAGCTGTAACTAATTACTTTTTGAAAACAGCTCTTCAACCTATGCCACACATTAGTAAATTTAATGTTACTACCACAGGTGAAGATTTAAATTCAAGCCTTTGAGAAAATGACATTTTATTAGAATACAAATCATGTCACAACTACTGCAATTTCTTGTAATAAAGAAAACACAGTGAAATTGAATTATGAAGACAGTAAATATTCTAATATATGTTGGAGGTGTGGTCAGGATGTAGGTACTTATTTCAATACGTAGTGGGAATGTGCAAATACACTGAAATTTTAGAGGTTGGTTTTTAAGGAAATGAATGAAATATTGAAGTTAAATGTAGAACTGTGCTGAAAAAGGCAGGAACGAAACCGTTCCGAAGCAAACCAAGCCAAATCGTAAAGCGGGAAGCGTCAGGAAGTCCGATTGTCAGGGGCAACAGAGAAAGGGAGTATCCGAAGACAAAGCCGAGTCAAATCTGTAAATCCGTCAATAAATGAATTATTTTAATCGCTCTAGGATCGAGAGGTTCCTAACCATAAGGCGGTAAAATGGAACTGAAGGCTGAGGCGGGCGGAGCATGTGCGATAGGGGCAACTCTAAACTTTGTTACCTTTTCCAAAAGCTCTAGAAGATTCCGAGAGGACCAGCGCAGGCGCTGTCAAAACCCTATTGTGTGCATTCACAGAGGCCACGATGAAGAATAGCACTTTTATCAATATTTGACAGGGAACTATGGGATTGAACAGTGAAAGCATTAATTACAAACTTATTAACAGTGACAAATTAATGATAACAAAGAATTGGAAGGTAAAACATGATTTTCACTTAAATGATCAGTATAAATAAGTTTCAAATATACGTAGCTATTAATGATAAGCTAATGTGTAATATTAGAGTAAAAAGGGGGCTGAAAATTGAGAGTATTTCTAATTATATTTGGGGAGCTTTTATTGACTGTACAAATAAAAGGGAAAGGCTGTGTATCTCCACAAGATGCAAGGCAGTTTTGGAAGAGGAATGGGACTTCGTAAATGAAGAGGAATTGATTGAATATATCTCGAATGGTACTGGTAGAGGAGTGCACTGTTGGGTAGAAAGACACGGAACACTGCTGCCACCACACAAGCTGGAGTCTAAAATATCTAAAAGGTATACCTTTTGAGGGAAGCTGTAATATAAGATATTGGGGACAACCAGGAAATTAAATGGATTGTCGAACTGCAACGCAACTTCCATCACAGCAAAACAAAAAATAGGGAGGTGATTTAACTGATGTTTACTGAAGGCAGAATGTCTCTGAAATGTATTGCCGAAGCTTTCACCACCACTTTGTCCATTAGTTGGCATTTTTTCCACCAGATATTTTGAGAAAATCAAGATCCAAATACACTTCATTTTTGGTACAGTGAAGCATATAAGATGCTACTGCTTCTGCCAAAATTTTATCTATGGCCAGCTAGGGCCTTCAGTCTTGGAATGGGCACAGAGGCTTCTCTATGTAGTGAGTGAAACTCTCCTCTATCAACTGCAATTGTATGGGTGACTCACATACTCTGGCAAAGACTTGAGTAAAATAACATTTATGCACCTGCAGATGTGGAGAAGTGCTCTAACCACTGTGAGAATGTTTGAACACTAGAGTATTAACCACTGTAACAAATAACCAGAGTCATAGATTTGAAGTTTTCTTGGGTACTTAGCAGTGACTTTAGAGAATAGCTTTGTTTTATGACACTCAGAATTGCTGCATCAGAAATGAGTGGAAGAAACATCTAGAGATATGGATGTTCCTGAAAGATGAGTTTTAGCTGTTCTGCCACACTTGAGTTCTTCAACGAGGACATCAGGTGAAATAAAAGATACAAATGATGTCCTGCAATTCTCTAGCATAATCTCTTAGGGAAGGGGCTCAAGCAGAAGACTGAACTAAGGAAAACTGTGGCCTGAAAGGCAAAAAAAAGACTAGCTTTATGAGGAAGCCCTGTCTGGCAGAAGTTCTTGCCAGCTACCAACCAAAGGGGAGTGATTTCCCAATAGCCTAGGTTACTGTTTTGCTCCTGAAAGAGAATCAAGCTTCCATTAATAGAAATCAATCCAATATAAGCATTCTGTCATATGCTGAAACAATTGAGCGCTGATATCACCAGAATGCTTTAAGGATAAGTCTCCCGTAGGTAAAGAAACTACAATACTGTTCCATCTTTCCTGCTTTTTTAAACTCACTGATTTCTACTACTCAGTTTGATCATATAAATAGCAATACTGCCACCTGGTGTTTAAATTTACGCAAATATCACATGTAAAAGAAATGGTTGTGTGCATAACCACACATGCACAAACACAAACTGATCAATACAAACTAGACTGTGGGAAGATGGTAAAATTCTTTGGCAAAAATCCAAAACAAGGTTGACTGACATATCTTTTCATATATATTGAAAATACATTTCATATAAACAATCATTTTTCCTATTATTAAAGTCATTAGATCAGTTATCATCGTGACATCTACTATTTTTACTACATTTTCCCCATCTTTCAAAGAGAAGGTAATACTTTAACCATAAAAACAACCCTGTGGTTTTCATAACTGAGAGTGTGCCCAGTCCAAGGTTACCAAGTAGGTTTTCTGCCCCAGTGGGGATTAGAACTTGGGTACTACTTGTCAAGTTCTGGGCTGCCCAGATGAAAGAGTGACACCCTTTGACAAGCAACTTTAAAATGGTACTACCTGTAGAAAGTATTGCCAGAAACTAGTGAAAATACTTATTTGGGAAATCTACAGAAGATCTACAAAAGTACAGGATGCTATGTTATCAGTTATCCAAACCAGAAGATGAATTGGCAAATATTTTCACTCATTCTTCAGTGCACAAACTTTTAAAGCTATTTTGGTTCTGGTGTTAGGGAACCAAGTGTTGCAGAAACCTTGTACAGGCTAAAAATGTATGGGTTTTATTAAAACAGATGCTAAATCTTTAACATGCGTATTTCAGGAAATAAGCACATTTAACATTTAACTGGTTGGTAGCAACAGTCTAGTAACTAGCTTCTATAAATGGCTGACAGTAAAAAAAATAACACTGGTGAATTGTCAAAAGCAACCAACTCAGAGAGAAAACATTCTACATTCCCATCAAGCTGGGGTTGATGCCTGTAATATGTTCCCAAAACACTACAGGAAGAAAAGGGAAAGCAACCACTCAAACTTCCTCCCTCTACAATTTTAGATAAATACCCCAGGCCAGTAATCAAGGTTTAACTTAGTACATCTGTCCACCCAATTCCCACACTTTTACAATATTTCACAGTTCAATTGCTTCCCCCCCCCCCAATTTTCACCTAACTAAAAGCTGTTCTTCAGTTACCAGAATCTAATACTAGAAATATATATTACTGATACAGCCTGTTGTTATGTGCAGTCAAGTTGCTTCTGAATTATGATGACACTAACAGGGTTTTTAAGGTATGTGAGACATTCAAGCAGCAGTTTACCACTGCCATTCCACTATGAGTTTCCATGGCTGAGCCATGAACCCAGGTCTCCTGACTCCTAGTCCAAAATTCTGTCCAGTACGCACCAGCTCACATTTGATAACTATCACATCAAACATTCATCAAAACTAGAGATGGGACAGGTGGAGATAACGAGGGTCCAGCCCCATGAGGGCGGACGGTCCACTCACTGATGCGCTAATGCTGCGGGGTTCACGCTCCTGTCCTATTGCTCCGGAGATTGCGATCGCCGAGCCACTCCTGGCAGGAGGTGGGACGACAAGCCTCTCTGCCAGGTTGAAGAGTGGCTTGGCGATCGCGATCTCTGGAGCGATAGGACGCTAGTGTGGACCCCGCAGCATTAGCGCATCGGTGAGTGGACCATCCGGCCCCATGGGGCTGGACCCTCGTTATCTCCACCTCCACAGCTCTAGTCAAAACAACTTTTAACTATGCTTCTTATCTTCAAAGTAAAAAAGTTGTATCATGATTTACCCTCGGATCCTTCCTTCTGCTTAGCATTACTGTATAGCTAGGAGAGATTAGCACAGGGCTATATAGTGGGTGGGGAGTGTTTGAGGATTTTTTATGTGTGTGCATGTGGGTCTGGCCTCTGGGTGTCTGTGTGAATTTCGTTGTATGGGTATACTATGTATATACTTACAATAAATTTATTTATTATTTATTATTATTTATTATTATACAAATTTCTTTGTACACCTCCCAGCTCTCTATGCATTACTTGGCTGTCACACAGAATGCGAAAACATGTCTGCCTTCTCTTTTCTCATCATCACTTTTTCCCCTACACCCCTTGTCCACTGCTTAGGACTCAAGAAACCTGCAGACCAAGGCCTCAAGAAGGAAAATAATGGCCACATGAGTATACACATAAGAAGAGCAAGAAGATCTTTCCTGTGTAATGTGATGGAACAGGTTTTACTGAGGCCTATTGCTGACACCTTCTAGACCATGTGTGTGTGTCTATGGGTGTTTGAGAGAAGGGATCGTGCCCATAAGGCTTATACATACTATTTTAATGCAACTGTTCATTGCTGTATAACAAAATGTTTCAACTGATTAAGTAAAAGATTAAATAGATATTTTAATGGATATTCCTTAGGGCTACAGAAGTTACATTTGATGAACGTCCTGAGGAAAAGAAATGGCTACTTTGTATTTCATTCTACTTGATAGACAGTTTTTTGCTCACTACTGAAAGAAAGACATGACAAGTTCAAAAACTCCCTCCATGGATAGGTCTGCAGTGGAGACATACTTGCCCATGTGAAGAAAGTGATAGTGGGGGACTAGGTATTTCTCTCTAAGCATGATGAACATATTGGGGAGGTACTAACAGAATATTCTTTTGGTACAACAAATATAAAATAGCATATATGTATTTACCGTTTTGATAAAACTTCTTTGTTTTTCTTCCCAAACGTTGTCACTCAATTCAAATGTGCAATGAATAGTTACTTCTCTCTCATAGGAACCAAAAATAAGTAATCTGAAATATGAGGATATTCATGGCATTAACACGACCATATATTCGATAATTGTATGTTACAATTAATTATTTATAACTGATTTAATACATTAACTTTAAATGAATTTTCTCACATTAATTCACGTGAATGTGCAGCTATGCACACATCTACAGTTAAGATGTAACATAAATATAAGTTCAATAAAGCATTTGCACCCTCTAGTGGGAAAAGATGACAAATAGAAGTGTTCAGACTTGACATTACAACATACATGCAGGGCATTTAGCTTCTGTTCTCCTCATTCTCTTAGCTAGTAAAAGATTGGGAGCGTATCCCTGTGGGGCAAGGCACCTTCTCAGTGTCTCCAGTATTAAAAGCAACATTGAGAAGAACCCCCTATACAGTTATGTGTGGGACTCTTCTTGATGCTGTGGGACTTTCTATTTTTTTCCAAAGACAGTGCAACATGAGGCAGAGTCCTAGTCCTTTAAACTCAGAAGAGCAGACACTGCTTTAAAGGTGTGTTCTCATTCCTATAAAACAAACATTTCTTAGGATTCTCATTTGTACCCCCTATTTACTTTCCCTTAAGGTGTTGTTTTAGCATACAATGAATATTACAAGCACATAATCAGTCTGGTGTTCCAGACATTTTAGAGTTTATATTTAGCAATAATTATAAAATCCTCTTAGATCTGTAAGAACAGCATTAAAAAAATACTATATTTATAAGGGGGGGGGAACAGACATGGACCACAAAGTGTCACAAAAAGGCAAGCTTTTGAGTCCTTCGGCAGTCTTCTCCAGGCTGGACATTACAAAACCTAGAATACAGGGGAAATAGTTCACATAAGGTGCAAAACACTGATCAAAGGTAGCTTTATGCAGATTATGCATTTTCTTTTCCCAGACATACCTTGTACATTCTATCAAGGAAACTTTTAGTCGTCCTTCTGTTAGTGAGAAATCCTGTATAGTAAGGGTCCGATCTCTATATTCTTCAGGAGGCACAACTTGAAATGGAAAAAACGGCTTGAACCTGATTAAAAGATAAGTACACAAAACTTCTTTAGTACTGCGATTATTTAGCAGCTGGATGTGCACATGAAGGACAATGATAGGAAACAATTACAAAAGCACAAGTGAAACAACAACAGCAAGGTTCATTTTGGGGGCAGCTAAAATAGAAAGAATATTCCCATGTGCAGTGCTTTGAGGAATCCATAGGAAACAGTCATTGTGGCTTAAGGATTATGGAATAAAATGACCTTATGACAGCAATTCCTATGACCCTCTGTTAAGATGTTAGACTGAGATCAAGGGAAAAAGGAAAACACATTTCCTACTGTCATTCTGGCTACTGGCTTTTAAACATGCCTATGCATTGAAGACAGGTTGTTTAGAAAGATGGTTAAGATTGAATTATTTAAAGCTGCCTCTATCTCCTGAATCTCCTGAATAATAATAATTTCAATAATTCTGTACTTTAAAAAAATGTTTTAATCAAGTTTAGATTTTTCATAGGGTTATTCATAATTTATGATTATAATTATTGTGGGAATCTTCTGCCTAAAGGTTGTTAGCTACATTCTGTTTCAGTGACATGCACACACTCCTGGCAGAGAGCGGCGGCTCCCAGCGGGCGGGGTAACCCCTCATTCTGCCTTTTTGCTTAGAGTTAGAGCATTAGATCAAAGGGTTTCTCCGGCCAATCCTAGTGGCGATTAGGTAGCTAGTATCCTATCTGAATTCTCACAACACACTATGTAATCATGCTAAGTTAATAAAAAGAGTTCTCAAGGCGTTGCCTGAGGCTCCGCTGGCTCAGACATCTATTGTTGACTCTTCTTTGTACTTTCTTTGAAGGCTAATTGCCTTCCCTTTGTTCCGTGATCACCCACAATTATTGTCTGTTCTATTGCTGTATTGATTGAATTGTATTTTCTATTGCTATACTGTTAAAATCATATTTTTGGCTATTATGGTTTATTGAGGATTTGAGTTTTTAACACTGTATAATCCGCAGAGTGTAGTGCTTGCACTAATGGGGCAGTATACAAATCCAATCCAATCCAATCAATCAAACAGAGAACCTGCTGCCTAAATCCTTCTTTTTAATTTTTATTCTGAAGGGACAGGGATTCTTTTTTCAAACTTAAGGGTTTTATCTACATAAACATTCCCCAAAATATACTATAATCTCCAAAGCATATTGAACTTCTAAAGTGCAAACATAAAATGAGTCTGTGACTGTTACTATTAGAATTTCCAACAAGGAAACATTTTCTGGAAAGTTATTTTTTAGGAGTAATGTATTCTTATCCGTTTTAGGGTTTGAGAAGAAACCTGCTGATGTTAGCCTTTAAAAAAGGAACACTGTTACATTACTTGTTGATCACTCTGCTACTTTCTTAAAAAATACTGTTAAGAGACTGGAATAAATTTAAAATACTCTTATTGAAATGCCTCTTGAAATCTCTAAAATGTAACATTTAAAGTAACATTTGAAAGTTCATAGAAAATATTACTTATACTAAGAAAGCAATGCTGATCCTGCTAGGTATAGATATGTTACTTGTCACTTCTAGTGAGAATATAGCAACTATCTGTGTACCATCACTCAATCTAAAAAACTTATGCACACATATTTTTGTGCAAGATTTCTAGTAAACAATTCTTGACTTATTTTTCTAGTTTTTCCTAAAAAGCAGCTCTACTAGAACCTGCAAAATATTTCTGCCATGTACGTAGCACTAAAATTACTGCTTCCATTGAATAATCATATTTCTAAACTTCCTCTGGAGTTAGGGCTCATTTTCAGTTATTGCATGATCTGAACAAGTTCTCTGTAAGACTACCACATTGAATGGCCCATGGTTCATTCCATGGTGAACCACAACAATGTTCATCTCACACCCAGAGTCCTCCAGAAGACAGAAAATGGATCAGAATAGGAGGTCATTTCTGTGGAGAACAGGACCCTCCCACAGTTCATCAACAAACCTCAGTACCTCAAGCTTGAAAACTAAGTTGCAACAAATAAATCAAAGGAGAATATTAACTGACATTAAGGAATGAACTTGTTGTGACAAAAAATACCCATGAGATTAAACACAGATCTAGCTGAATAAAGCAGAAAGAAGTGGGAACAGCCATATTTGCAAGCAAAAAAGGCATGCAAGGAAAGAATAAAGAACACACCCATCAATCCTGCCTTCAAGTATTTTTCTCCCATACAAACTCAGCTGAGCTGATGACAAAACCAAGACAAGACACCCAATGGGGAACTAAGTGTCTTATAGGTGTGATGTTTGAATGGATATACATGCTTCTTCCTACATAATTGAGGAAAATCAATTTTAAAATCTAGAATAAATGCACTACAAAAGAAACAGAAGTGCCCTAGATTATTGCCAGACTTTTGCAACTATTTCTCTTAACATCAGTTTCTTAGGGAAATGTATGAGTTTTTCTTGTTATGTCAGAAGCACCACATTGATTCAATGCGGACGAATCATGCAGCAAATCCTTTGTTTTATTATACTCATATTTTTATCACACTTACGGCCAACTCAACCCATAACAGCATCTTTGTTTTTCAAAAGGTTCCCGTTTCCACTTACTGTCACAGCAAACATCCATTTAGGGGCACTCGCTAGGTACTGACTAGATGGATGCTTCATTTCATTTTAATATTCTGATCCCTACAAGGTAGTTTAACCCAAATGTATAGGAAAGATAAGTCACAGGCTTAAATGTTTTGGAATGCATTGGGAACAAAGGATATTCATATAATCACACACAACAGTTTTCACATTAGTGGTATATAAAGAACTGTTACTACAGCAACATGGTAGGTGTGAAGATAAAAATAATACACGTTGGCAGCAATAAAAGCAAGAGACAGGCAACACCTTTCCTGACATCTAAGGGGCCACTAGGGGATCCTGCAATTTCTGTTTTCCTTCCTGTTCGTCTTCCTGCTATCCCAGCAGAACATTTGCCTGATGTGATAAGAGAGGAGCTGAATGGCGCAATGTCAACTTCTACTCGTGACACAGTGGTTAAACTGCAGTACTTCAGTGAAGACTCTGCTCATAACCTGACGTCAATCACGGGCTCAGGAACCTAGCTTGAGATTGACTCAACCTTCCATCTCTCCATGGTCAGTAAATTGAGTACCCAGCTAGTGGAGGGGGGGCAATGTGTAGCCTGTATAATTAAGTTCTAAACCACCTAGAATGAACTTTAAGCATTATGGGGCAGTGTATAAGCAGCATACTTTGCTTTTACTGTTGTTATAAAATACTTTTTTGTCTAATGGATGTTTGTTCTATTTATATGTCACTTTTCTACCTGATGGGACTCAAGGTGATTTATTTAAATCAGTTTGGTCAAGTTTGCTCCCCTATAGAAAGGCCATATGTCAGCCTAAATGTTTACAATACAAATTACTAAAAGAGGAGTTATCTATTTTTGCCAAAATTCTTTAGAAGTATTCAAATTTCAGGCTTAATATGTTACTTCTTTTACTTCATGAAGTTCCAAAAAAAGCACTTAACTCCATACAATGAATGTAGACAGTTTTCCTGCTTTGTGTAACTTGCACTGCTTCATTAATGTAACCCAACATTTTTCTCTACCAAGCCTAGCTGAATTTTAGCAAACACCAGATATGGCAGAATAACATTCATTACATTCTTCATTTTCAGTCTTGGGAAAACCTGAACATAACACTATACTATAGTGAGTATACTGAACTATAAATCATGTACAGTATACTGATTATATTTAACTACAATGTCTATGCAACTGGGATCAACGTTGATTTCATAGTAAAAACAAACTGTAAACTTTAACTTTGCAATAAGTTAAGACCGCAGCTGTACGCAAAAACTTTAAGTAGAACAAAATCCAGTTGTGTCTGACTGCCATGTTTGCCAGCACAGCTCACTCCTCAGTCAAGACCCTTCCCCCAATCAGGAGTGGAAAGATCTCAATAACTTTCCAATTTAGATTTTGGAGAAAGGAAGAAAGAAAGATTGGTCATACATGCAGAAGGTCTACTTGTAGAACTACAGAGGTAGATTCAAGGCTGCAATCCTGCACATACCTACTTGAGAGCAAATAAACCTGTTTGCCATTTCTGCTGCTGCTGTAAATATTTATATACAAGGTCTTTTCCAGACTTCATGCTAGAATATAAATTCCATAACTTTTCTTTATTATTTACTGTATAAAGCAAGTAATGCAAGAATGTAAAGCCGTTCTGTGCTATTCCTACAGACTGAACAGAACAGAAAAAGAGAAAGTTTTGTAAAAATGCTAATTTATGTAGCATGATAATGAGATATGCCCAGAATATGTAAAAGAACCTGCCATTTTGATATCTATTTGTTAAATGTAATATGTAGATCCTCTCTTGTTTCATTCTTACACAGGACAGTAAGAAATATCAAAAATGTTCTCCTTGGTCAGTTATTCTCAATGACAGTTTTCACATTTCTGAGAATAATTTTTGGATTTTGAATTTTTGTACAAAACCATGATTGTACTGCATTGTTCCATGGACTTTTAAAAAGCAAAAGCACCACTTCTAGGTTGTTTGCATATTTCTGGACAATCAGCTAGCTTCTGTGATTAACATTTTATGTGTTTAACTTCACAGAAAGCAAGCATTAATTAGTTTGTTGAGCCAATGCAATTTCTGCAAGATATGGAAACCTTGACAAAACCAAGAATTCATTATCTAGTTCAGCAATTCTGCAGCATGGTGTCTCTCAGTCCAAGAATGAAAAATTCAGAAATAATTCTTCACATCTCTAAGTTAAAGAGAAAAGTCATCAGAACAAAAGAGGCAATTACTTTTGAGTTTGTGTTTTACTCAGAATGAAATACTACAGGAGAAAGTACAAGCTGGTCAAGTATGATCCAAAAACAGTGTCTGCATTAGGACGTAAGAACAAATTGAAGTTTCTAATTCATGCACAAACCTTGAGCTCCTGCACTCTCCCCAATTCACTGAGTGATCATAAGGAGAGTCAATGCCTTATTTCCATTTCTAGACTGTTGTTAATCAACTATGGTTTACTGAAACAACCCAACTTCAAAAATCAAAATCTGCCTTCTTTCAGCAAATCACAGCTAAGACTAACCATAATTTGCCAAAGATAAGGTGTAACACCAAACAGTGGTGAAAAAATACAAATGAAAGCTTCTACTCATTTTATTGCCATCCAGAGAAGAGCAAAAAGGAGGGACATGAACCCAAGGCTTACCTAGTTCAATCTCATAAGCACACCATGGCTTATCAGTTTTGTTGTTGTTGTTTAGTCATTAAGTCGTGTCCAACTCTTTGTGACCCCATGGACCAGAGCACGCCAGGCCCTCCTGTCTTCCACTTCCAACATGGTCAAATTCATGTTGGTCGCTTCGATGACACTGTCCAACCATCTTGTCCTCTGTCGTCCCCTTCTCCTCTTGCCTTCACACTTTCCCAACATCAGGGTCTTTTCCAGGGAGTCTTCTCTTCTCATGAGATGGCCAAAGTATTGGAGCCTCAGCTTCAGGATCTGTCCTTCCAGTGAGCACTCAGGGTTGATTTCCTTCAGAACGGATAGGTTTGTTCTCCTTGCAGTCCAGGGGACTCTCAAGAGTCTCCTCCAGCACCACAATTCAAAAGCATCAATTCTTTGGCGGTGAGCCTTCTTTATGGTCCAGCTCTCACTTCCATACATCGCTACTGGAAAAACCATAGCTTTGACTATGCGGACCTTTGTCGGCAAGGTGATGTCTCTGCTTTTTAAGATGCTGTCCAGGTTTGTCATCGCTTTCCTCCCAAGAAGCAGGCGTCTTTTAATTTCGTGGCTGCTGTCACCATCTGCAGTGATCATGGAGCCCAAGAAAGTAAAATCTGTCACTGCCTCCATATCTTCCCCTTCTATTTGCCAGGAGGTGATGGGACCAGTGACCATGATCTTAGTTTTTTTTATGTTGAGCTTCAGACCATTTTTGGCACTCTCCTCTTTCACCCTCATTAAGAGGTTCTTTAATTCCTCCTCACTTTCTGCCATCAGAGTGGTATCATCTGCATATCTGAGGTTGTTGATATTTCTTCCGGCAATCTTAATTCCGGCTTGGGATTCATCCACTCCTGCCTTTCGCATGATGTATTCTGCATATAAGTTAAATAAGCAGGGAGACAATATACAGCCTTGTCGTACTCCTTTTCCAATTTTGAACCAATCAGTTGTTCCATATCCAGTTCTAACTGTTGCTTCCTGTCCCACATATAGATTTCTCACGAGATAGATAAGGTGATCAGGCACTCCCATTTCTTTAAGAACTTGACGTAGTTTGCTGTGGTCCACACAGTCAAAGGCTTTTGCATAGTCAATGAAGCAGAAGTAGATGTTTTTCTGGAACTCTCTGGCTTTCTCCATAATCCAGCGCATGTTAGCAATTTGGTCTCTAGTTCCTCTGCCTCTTCAAAATCCAGCTTGTACTTCTGGGAGTTCTCGGTCCACATACTGCTGAAGCCTGCCTTGGAGGATTTTGAGCATAACCTTGCTAGCCTGTCAAATGAGTGCAATTGTAAGGTTGTTGAAGCATTCTTTGGCACTGCCCTTCTTTGGGATTGGGACGTAGACTGATCTTTTCCAATCCTCTGGCCACTGCTGAGTTTTCCAAACTTGCTGGCATATGGAGTGTAGCACCTTAACAGCCTCATCTTTTAAGATAGTTCAACTGGAATGCCATCATCTCCACTGGCCTTGTTGTTAGCCATGCTTTCTAAGGCCCACTTGACTTCACTCTCCAGGATGTCTGGCTCCAGGTCAGCAACCACACTATCTGGGTTGTCCGGGACATCCAGATCTTTCTGGTATAATTCCTCTGTATATTCTTGCCACCTCTTCTTGATGTCTTCTGCTCCTGTTAGGTCCCTACCATTTTTGTCCTTTATCATGTCCATCTTTGCACAAAAGATTCCTTTAATATCTCCAATTTTCTTGAACAGATCTCTGGTTTTTCCCTTTCTATTCTTTTCCTCTATTTCTTTGCACTGTTCATTTAAGAAGGCCCTCTTGTCTCTCCTTGCTATTCTTTGGAAGTCTGCATTCCGTTTTCTGTAACTTTCCCTATCTCCCTTGCATTTTGTTTCCCTTCTCTTCTCTGCTATTTGTAAGGCCTCGTTGGACAGCCACTTTGCTTTCTTGCATTTCCTTTTCTTTGGGATGGTTTTTGTTGCTGCCTCCTGTACAATGCCTCCATCCATAGTTCTTCAGGCAATCTGTCCACCAAATCTAGTTCCTTAAATCTGTTCTTTGCTTCCACTGTGTATTCATAAGGGATTTGGTTTAGATTATACCTGACTAGCCCAGTGGTTTTTCCTACTTTCTTCAGTTTAAGCTTGAGTTTTACTATAAGAAAGAGAGGTTACTTACCTGTAACCATGGTTCTTCGAGTGGTCCTCTGTGAATCCACACAAATGGGTTTAGACTGCGCACAAAGGTGGACGGTGTGGACCATGTGGCTGCTCGGCAAATGTCTGAAACGTCAACGCCACGCAATAAGGCAGTTGAAGTCGCCATGGCTCTCGTAGAGTGTGCCTTTAATGGCTCTGGTGGAGCTTTGCCAGTCAGTTCATAGGCTAAGGTGATAGTAGACACTATCCATGTAGAAATGGTCTGTGAAGAGGCAGGAGAGCCTTTACGTGGGCCATGGAAGCATATGAATAACCTGGAAGAAGTGCGGAAGTCCTTAGTCCTGGACGTGTAAAATGCTAAAGCACGACGAACATCCAAGGAATGGAGCATGCGCTCAACGTCTGAAGAAGGATTAGGGAATAACGTCGGGAGAATCAAAGGTTGATTAACGTGAAAACTTGATACAACTTTGGGAAGGAAAGACACATCAGGATACAAAATTACTTTGTCCGGGTGGAATTGTATGTAAGGGACATCGGCCCGAAGGGCAGCCAATTCACTCGCTCTCTGCGCAGAAGTTATTGCCACCAGAAACAGTGTCTTGAATGAGATGAGTCGAAGGTCTGAGGAGGCCATTGGCTCAAACGGAGGACGAGTAAGAGCTCGTAGGACGACTTGCAAGGACCACTGAGGCAATGGAGGCCGAACAGGTGGCCGCGAGATGCTTCCGAACCCACGGGTTGGTAAGAGACAATAGCAGATATATAAACTTTAAGTGTAGAAATAGCCAAACCTTGATCAAATAAGTAACGCAGAAAGATGAGAAGAATATTCAAGGAAACTGGAGTAGATAACAGTTTATCTAGAGGCGACAAATTTGGAGAAAATATTCCATTTGTAGGAATATAACAGCTTGGTGGAGGGTTTTCTGGCTTTGTCCAGAACTTCTGCTATGTTAGAAGAATCTTCCAAGCTGCAAGGTGGAGAGACTCTAGATCTGGATGGCAGATCTTGCCGGCATCTTGTGTCAGCAAAGACGGAAGGGGAGACAATCTGAGGAACTCGGTTGTCATCGTCTTGAGTGTGGTAAACCACGGTTGCCAAGGCCATCATGGGGCCACTAGAATAGCGTTGGCACATAGCTGACAAATCCTGACCAGTGTCCGCTGAATTAGTGGGATGGGGGGAAACAGATAAAGGAGACCGTCCTCCCAGTCCACCATGAAGGCATCTCCCAAAGAGGCTCTGCCTCTCCCCGCTCGAGAGCAAAACATGTTGCACTTGGTGTTGTACTGAGTTGCAAACATGTCGATGTTCGGAGTTCCCCACCGATCGCAGATCATCGAGAACATGGAGTCGTCGAGCTCCCATTCGTGAGTCTGGGAGTTCATACGGCTAAGCCGGTCGGCTATGTCGTTTTCCTCTGTTGATACATGAATGGCAATTGGTCGTAACACCATTCCCAAAGATGGATTGCCAGATACAGAAGCGACAGCAAATGGGTGCCTCCCTGCTTGTTGATGTAGTACATGGTCGTAGTGTTGTCTCTGACCACCTGAACTCCTCGACCTGCTATTAGAGGGTGGAAGGCACGAAAAGCCTTGATGACTGCCAACATCTCCAAATGGTTTATATGCAGAGGTTTCTCTGACTTGGACCACAGAGCATGAATCTTGTGAGGACCACAGTGCGCACCGCAACCTGTCGGACTGGTGTCCGTTGTAACTTGGACCGTCAGTTGAATGGGCCGGAAGGGGCGGCCCATGAGCAGATATGGCGCAAATGTCCACCACATTAGCTGCCTTGCGAGCTCTGGTGTCACACATAAGCGCTTGGTAGGTCTGTCCGTCAATGGATCGAATTGCGACTGGTACCAGACCTGTAGAGAGCACATTTTCAACCTCGCGTGTGGAAGGGAAGATGTAGTCGAAGCCATGAGACCTAGAAGATGCTGCGTGTGGTGGGCAGAAATGTTGGCGTAGGGATGGAAAGGTCGGATTGCTCGGCGTAATTTTTGAATTCTTTCGGGTGGGAGGAAGACTCTCGCGTTGACTGAGTCCAGATGCGCACCTATATAGTCCATGACCTGAGACGGGTGGAGACGAGATTTTGCCACATTGACCCTCAGGCCAAGGTCTGCCAGAGTCTGAAGAGCAAAGCTGGTATCTTGCACCGCTTTGTGAAAGGAAGCAGCCACGATCAACCAATCGTCTATATACGGGAAGACCGTGATGTTGTGAAGACGAAGGTATGCTGCCACAGGAGCCATACATTTCGTAAAAGTTCTTGGTGCGGTGGAGAGCCCAAAAGGGAGAGCGCGGAACTGATAAGCCATATTCATGAAATAAAAACGAAGATATTTGCGATGACGTTGATGGATCGAAATATGAAAGTAAGTGTCCTGTAGGTCTATAACGACGAACCAGTCTTCTCGACACAGAAGAGGAATGATGGAATCTAGAGTGACCATACGGAAACGCCTTGGATGTAGGTAAGTGTTCAGTAGTCTGAGGTCTAAAATAGGCCTGAGACCACCATCTTTTTTGGGAACCGCGAAATAGCGGGAATAGAAACCGTCTGGAATCTCTTGAGGGAGAACGCGTTGGATGGCCTGCTTTTGGAGAAGAATAGACATCTCTTTCTCCAGAACAGGTGCGTAAGTTGTGATTTTGATTTGACCGATGGGAGGGAGCTCCGTGAACTCTAGGAGGTAACCAGAACGTATGATAGCCAGCACTCAAGTGTCCTTGGTGATGAGTGACCAGTTGTCTAAGAAAGGGGCCAGCCGAGAATGATGAGAAATGTCGGGTGGATGGATCAGAGTGAAAGAGTCAAAGATACTGTTTTCCCTTCTTTGCAGGTCGTCGGAAAGATTGTCGACGCTGAGCGGGCGCCTGTGACCTGAAGGCAACGTTACCAGAAGGGGCCGATGGAAGGTTGGGTCTCCCTTGGGCGGGAGGTCTGTAAGGATGGTAAAACTGATGAGAAGACTGTTGATATGGCTGTTGATTGAATTGTCTGCGCCACTGGTACCTTTGGAAACGTGGTTGTTGAACTCAATATGAATGAGCCGTCTTCCTGATTTTATGTAAATTTTCCATAACCTCATCAGTCTTTTCATTAAACAAACCAGAACCGTCAAATGGGAGGTCCTCAATGCGGGATCTCGCATCATCCGTGATCCCAGAAGAGCGCAACCACGCATGCCTTCTGAGAGCAATAGCAGATGTCATTGCTTTTGAAGCGGCATCCGCCGTGTGGCGGGATGCCAGCCTCTGTTGCTTTGCCAACATTGTTGCCTCCATGTGGGCGTTGAGGACGGTGGCTCTACTCTCCTCAGGAGCAGCCTAGAGAATAGGCAACACCTTGGCCCACAATTGCCTCTGGTATGCCCCCATCGCCGCTTGATAATTTGATACCCTCATAATGAATGAGGCGAGAGAATAAAGTTTACATCCCAAAACGTCTAGTTTCCGTCCTTCTCTATTGGTAGGTGTGACCTTCGACCTGTTCCCCGCTCGAGACTGATTAGACTGTACAATTAATGAATTAGGTGCAGGATGTTTAGTAAGGAAGGTGGTGTCATTTCCGTGTGTCCTGTAGTGGTTTTCCACACGTCTAGGAACCTGCATGGAAGTGGATGGTAGATTCCACAACTCCTTAATAAGATCCAGCATCACTGGAATGAAGGCTAGACTTAATGGGGGGGGGGGATTTATCCTGATTAATGTCATCGAAGACTAAATCTTGCTTGGGGGGAGGTGGTTGTTCTATGTCCAATTCAAGAGATTTAGCAATTCGAGAAATCATTTGAGAGTATGACGTAAAATCTTCAGAGGGAGAAGGAGGATGCAGGTCTGCCACATCTGAGTCGGGAGTAGACAGGTTAGATGGAGATTCCTCTGAAGCCTCCGAAGGTACATCTTGTTCTGACACCGAAGAAACCGAAGAACCCCTCGGAAGAGAAAGAGAAGGAGAAGGTGATAGACGGTGTCCTCTTGATACCTGGGCTGGGGCTCGAAGAGACAATGCCGATGTAGCCTCTTTAGATGGATGGTGGACAGGCGGTGGTGCTGCCTGATGACGAGAGACAGAGGGGGCCAGTGTCGAAGGAGCGTGAGGTCTCTTTGATGTGTGACTTACTTGTAGAGGAACGTCCTGACGCGAAACATGGTGCGTAGTCGGCTTCGGTGCTGGAAGTTCGAGTTCATAACCTGCTCGATGCCGACGTCGAGGGGGAGAGGGCGATGGAGAGGTAGAAGAGGCGTAGATGTATCGCACTCTTTTATGTCTTCCATACCCCTCGGTCTCGTAATAGGGATTGACGTCGAAGTCGTCATCCCAATATCAATGTCTATCACCTCTGCGATCAACCTCCACATATATAGGGTCCTCGTACTCAGACAGAACTCGACGCCGAGAGGGGCGAGGAAGAACAACCACTTCACAGAGTGGAGGGTATTGTTGGACTGGAGAGATATGCCAACGCTTGGTTGACCGCTTCTGTGGAGGAGACTGCTGTGGCGATACCTCCAAATTTGATAGACGGATCACCATCGCCCGCCCGATAGACATAGGGCTCGAATGGGCAGAGGCCGGGCTGGAAATAACGTCAGCCTCAACATGGCCTTGGCTCGGAGATTGGCTTGGTATCAAACCCGAAGCCTGAGCCTGTGGAGGTCGTATGGAGGAGATCCCTTCAGAGAGGGAGTCAGGATCTGGTAAGTCTCGAGACGATTCCTCAAGTATAGGCGACAGAAGCGAAGCTGAGACTGGAGGAATTTCTCGGGTTCGAGCAGATTTGGAGGAATGCTTGTCCTTCTGCTTGCTAACACTTTTCTTTTTCTTTTGACTTTCTGCAGATGGAGGTTTCGATATCGAACTCGACGTCGATGTCGAAGTCTTCTTCGGTACCGATGTTGAAGACTTCAGCTTGGATGATTTAGACAAAGATCTCGGAGATGGAGTAGCCGGTACTGATGACGCAGCAGGTTCAGGACGAGGGGTAGAAGGCGGAACCGAGGCCGACTCCATGGCTGCAGGTTTTGACAGGGAAAGTGATTTTTCCCAAAGGTAAGATCTAAGTCTCTGCAAGCGGAGCTTAGGGGCCGGTTTGGTCAGTTTCTTGCACTCCTGACAGGAGTGAGTTTGATGCCTCTCCCCCAAGCAAAATAAACAGCGGTCGTGGCCATCTGTGAAGGGGATCTTACCGGCACACAAAGTACACCGCTTAAACGGGCCTGAGGAGGCCATAAATTTGGTCGAACCCGGGGAGAGGAGGAAGGGGAAAGGGAAGGAAGACTCATGGGAAACTGTTAAGGATCGTCCGATGTTCAAGGCAGGAGTCAGTATCCGAATAATCACAGTCAATAATCAAATCAAGATTTTAATCCAAAAGGGAGAATCGATAATCAGTCCGTAGGTCAAAAGCCGAATAATCACATTCAAGTCCGTAATCCAAAGGGGGAATCGGTAAACAATCAGTAAGTCAAAAGCCAGGAGACAACGTATAATCAGAATCCAAAATCGTAATCCATAGACAATCCAAGATCAAAATTTCCAGAAATACAGACGACAATCAAAAAACCAGACCAGAATCAAAACCAGAAAATTGGAAAAAGGTAGCTCTAGCACAAAGAAGTCCGATCGCAGCGGCGGCAAAAAGAAACTGAGGTATTTCGGACGGGCGGAGCATGCGCGCCACGGGGCAACGTACTATTAATCACTTATTTTAAGCTCTAGAATATTCTGAAGAGTCCTGCGCAGGCGCAGTCTAAACCCATTTGTGTGGATTCACAGAGGCCACGAAGAAGAAGCTGATGATCAGAGCAACAATCAGCTCCAGGTCTTGTTTTTGCTGACTGTATAGAGCTTCTCCATCTTTGGCTGCAGACAACATAATCAATCTGATTTCGGTATTGCCCATCTGGTGATGTCCATGTGTAGAGTCGCCTCTTGTGTTGTTGGAAAAGATGACCAGTTTGTGATGACCAACTTGTTCTCTTGACAAAAAACTCTATTAGCCTTTGCCCTGCTTCATTTTGAACTCCAAGGCCAAACTTACCTGTTGTTCCTTTTATCTCTTGACTCCCTAACTTTAGCATTCCAGTCCCCTATAATGACAAGAACATCTTTCTTTGGTGTCTGTTCTAGAAGGTATTGTAAGTCTTCATAGAATTGGTCAATTTCAGCCTCTTCAGCATCGGTGGTTGGTGCATAAACTTGGATTACTGTGATGTTGAAAGGTCTGCCTTGGATTCATATTGAAATCATTCTATCATTTTTGAGATTGTATCCCAGTACAGATTTTCCCACTCTTTTGTTGACTATGAGGGCTACTCCATTTCTTCTACGGGATTCTTACCCACAATAGTAGATATGATAATCGTCTGAATTGAATTCGCTCATTCCTGTCCATTTTAGTTCACTGACGCCCAGGATGTCAATGTTTATTCTTGCCATCTCCTGTTTGACCACATCCAGCTTACCATGGTTCATAGATCTTACATTCCAGGTTCCTGTGCAGTATTTTTCTTTGCAGCATTGGACTTTCCTTTCACTTCCAGGTGCGTCCGCAACTGAGCATCCTTTCAGCTTTGGCCCAACCACTTCATTAGCTTTGGAGCTACTTGTCCTTGTCCTCCGCTCTTCCTCAGTAGCATGTTGGACACCTTCCGACCTGAGGGGCTCATCTTCCAGCGTCATATCTTTTAGCCTTTTGTTTCTGTTCATGGAGTTTTCTTGGCAAAGATACTGGAGTGGCTTGCCAGTTCCTGCTCCAGGTGGATCGCGTTTAGTCAGAACTCTCCACTATGACCTGTCCGTCTTGGGTGTCCCTGCACGGCATAGCCCATAGCTTCTCTGAATTACTCAAGCCCCTTCGACACAACAAGGCAGCAATCCATGAAGGGGGGCTTATCAGTTACCATTGCACAAAGTTGTGTGGTGAGGTATAAGATATAATACTATTTCTCTGTTCGTTGATTGCTGAGTTGCAATTTTGATCACATTTGCAAAAATATCTTCTATGTTCATGGTCAAAGGATTCTTAAATCTGTTATATCTAGAACTTGCTATCTATTATATCCTGATTAGATTTGACTACAGACTACTGTAGAAGAGTTTCATCCACAGTGACAGCAGTAAACCTACACCTTTCTTATGAAATCACTCTTAATGCCTGCTAATCTCAACTGTCTCTGTCAGTATTATATCATTGAAATAATCTCACGTGTGTACTTCCACTGACCTCTTTGTCAAGGGGAATATTGAATGACAGACTGCATAACAAGACCTTATGATGAAATTCAGAACAAATATGTGTTCCTTACACAGAATAGCATTTCTTCAAAAACAACTTGTACTGTACACAAATTCAATGTTAACTCACTATATTTTAAAAACATATTACCAAGGTAATGGGCTCATAATAAGAGATTTCTATAGTGACCTAATAACATAAGATGTGACTATTGCAATGAATTTTGCATGAGACCAGCTTTGATAATTGTCCAAATAGGCATATCTGTTGCAGCCTTTGTGGGTACGGAATGCCAAGAACAAATTACACTAACATTCTAGAACTAAAGCAGTCTGCTAAAGTTAAGATAAAGGTATCTGAATACATTCACACTGCAGATTGTGTAATCTTGCCAAGATGTTACCAAATATATTACTGCTGTTTAACCAGAGAGGACAGAGAAGAATTTGACACATTTTCTATACTGAGCTTCCGATAAAGACCTTTCATTCCCATAAAGCAGATTGTGAATTCAATGTAAAATAATTCTGAAGTCTTACGTAATTTAAGATTGGATTATCTCAGAAGAGGAAGAAAGAGATTTGCAGGTTTGGGCAGATCCATTTCCCTTCGAGCAACAACAAAATGTTCAAAACCTGTTCTACAGCTAAGTTTAGGTGAACTATAGTGCTTAAAAGCATTGGGCTGGGTTGTCCCAGCTCTTTTCAGCAATTCAGTACCTGAAGGCTTCTCTCTCTCTCTCTTGGCTATTTCAGCACTTAGTTCAAACCTTGGTGTATCATTTCTACCTTCCTCACTGGCACAACAGGCAGCATTCTAATGGTGTTAACTAAGGGTATGTATTTGTTTTGTTATCTTGTAGTTTTACCTCTTTCACTGGTAAATGTGCTGTGCTCATTCAACACATACACTTAGGAAAGACCAGTTTCACATCTATATTCATGAGCAGACCTGGGCTATTTGTATTCCTGAGGTACCACAGGTGCCATGGAGGCCCATTCCCTCCCTCAGAACTGGCCAGTCCACTCATTGTTTGCCGCATGGTGCTCGGCTCCATTGCCGCTGCGCCAATAGTGGAAGGAGCCCAGCTGGCTCTTCCCCGCCTCCCCATGTAGCCGACCAATCATCAACTGCGCAGGGAGACTCCCCATCCCACCTCTGCACCAAAGTGGTCAGCTGCGCAGGGAGGCAGGGAAGAGCCATCTGGGCTCCTTCTGCAATTGGCATGACAACAATGGAGCCAAGTGCCATGAGGAGAATGGTGAATGGACCGGCCGGTTCTGGGGGGAGGGAATGGGTCTCTGTTTCATCTATGGTGCCGTGATTCATATTCATATTCCCAGGGTGCGAATACAAATAGCCCATCTCTATTCATGAGCTGAATCTGTAGTCACTTATACAGTGGTGCCTCGCAAGACGATGTTAATCCGTTCCAGACAAATCGCTGTCATGCAAAAACATTGTCTTGCAAAACCAAATTTCCCATAGGAATGCATTGGAATTTAATTAATGCGTTCCGATGGGAAAGAAAAGCACAGAAACTTAAAAAAAATTAAAAGAAAGTCACTTACCAGGTACTGTAGACTGAGCCCGGCTCCTCACAGTGCCTGGTAGCAGCGGAACATCCGGAAAAGAACACCAAACAGCTAAAAGCCAGCAGGCAGCAGGCAGCCGGCAGCCATTTTGTGCTCTTCTCTGCTCCTTCCCCCTCCCCTCTCCCAATGAACAGCTGATAGGAGCAGGGTTTCTGAGGCTTCTCCCGGCTTTCCCAGCAGGGAAACAGGCAGTGGAAAAGCACCCCAGAGGCTTCTGAAAGCGGCGCTTTGCCGCGGGGTGGGTGGGTGGGTGGCAGGGGCAAGCCCGCCACCCCCCACGCCCCCCCCCACTGCAAAGCGCTGCTTTCAGAGGCTTCCCCGGGTGCATTTCCACTGCCTGTTTACCTGCTGAACAAGCCCTGGCAGCCATTTTGTCCTCTTCTCCGCTCCTGCCCCTCCCCTCTCCCGACGAACAGCTGATGGGCGGGCTAATAAGAGGCTTTCTCTGCTCTGAAAATTCAGGGGAAAAAGCTGGAAATACAAAAATTCCGCTTTTCCCCTGCGCCCCGGGAGGCTTCTGAAAGGGGTGGGGTGGGTCACGGGAGAGGCCCGTCTGGCGAAGCACGGACCCAAACATCGTCCAGCGAAAAGTGCCCATAGGAATCATCGTTTTGCGAAGCGCAACAGCGATCGCAAAACCTCATCGTCTAGCGGATTCGTCGTTTAACGAGGCAATCGTCTAGCGAGGTACCACTGTACTCCAAAACCACAATTATTTCCTCTAATTGTATTTATCTGAAATACCACAAATGCCTAATCAATGGTCCTCTAAGCTGACTTTCATACAAAAATTAGCACAATATAAAGATAACATATAAAATAAAGCAAAACAAAATTAACAGCAAAACATCATATTTAAGCATACATAGAAAGCATGAGCAGTAAAGTAAACTAGGTGCTCAAATAAACATCAGATTAATATCTGATCCAGGCACCTGTAGTAAGCGGTCCATAAATCATAATGCTGACACAGAAAAAGGACATTCTCTGAATCTACACAATAGAATAGATTCTTGGAGCTGGGACTCAGCTGAGAGTCTTGATAGTTACATTCAAATATTAGAGTAGGTTGACCTTCAAATTTTGCAGTCACACATCATGAATCTTCACGAGACAAACCAACACTTCTAAAGTGCATTTAAAGACAAACTAGAAACATTTTGTTCAATCACAGAATCACAGAATGATGGAGCTGGAAGGAGCCTATAAGGCAGTGTTTCCCAAACTGTGTGCTATGGTGCTGAGAAACCCACCCGGGGGCACCACTAATTCGTCTCATCCTTCCTCCTCCCTTCTTCCCCTCCCCCAGTATTGTACAGCACTCACCTGCAGTTTCTTTGGTGTTTGTTCGTGATGGAGAGAGGGAACCCTGGCCCAGGACTGGGTTTCCTGCCCTCCTGTTCGCAAGGGAGCCTTCCTGCCCAACCCCACAAAAAATGCATTTTCTCCATTTTTCTGGAAGCTACTTCTCTCGGAGAAGTCAGGCCACAAGGGTGTTTCACATAAGTTATCTATATATAGCAGTGGTGGCAAACCTTTTTGGGCCCGAGTGCCCAAACTGGGGTAAAAAAAAAACCAGCGGGTGGTGGGCGGCAGCGGAACCAGAAGTGGCAGCAGAAGGAGGAATCCCAGGCATGGAGGTGCCTCAAGACCCCACTCCAGATCTGCCGCCAGCACCAGCTGCTCCGGATACTGGCCTGCCACCTGTCGAAGTGCCAGCAGCACGGCTGCAGCCGCCTCCTGAGGTTTGGCTGCGGGGGGGGGGGGGAGTAGTGATCCGGCGACTTATGGCTTGCATGCCCGCAGAAAGGACTCTGCATGCCAGCTGTGGCACGCGTGCCACAGGTTCACCATCACTGGTATATAGCATAGTCTCTGGTTCTATCTAGAGGCCAGTCCTGGTAATACACCCTGGGAAGGTGTATTCATGTGGGGTTTTCTTATTGTTATTATCTTTTTCAACCAGTGGATAAGTGAAACCGCAGGTACTGATCCCGTGGATATGGCTGTCCTACTGTACTGGGGAGCCATAGTCTGTAGCAAGTAAGCAAAGGGAGCTGTGAGTGAAAAAAGTTTGGGAACCACTGCTACAAGGACATCAAATCCAACCCCCTGCACAGTGCAGGAATCGAAGTTAAAGCATATCTGACAGATGGCTGTCTAACTTTCTCTAGAATGGCTCCAGTGTTGGAGTGCTCACCACCCCAAAAGATAATACAAAACTAATGACAGAAATACTGTTGCTTAGTGTAAGAAAATTCGTAACTTTCATTCTGTTCCTAACCAGCCAGCATGTGTGTATGCCCTCAAGAATCATGGCAGGTACTCTTGATTTGCTTGCTAGAAATTGACTGAAAGTTATAAATTTTCTTACACTAAGCAATAGGATTTCAAGTCAACTAGTATTTTCTGAAATAGTTGAAGTCTGCCCAAATTTAACAATCCAATCTGGATGTTAACTCATGCTAGTTATATATGCCTTGGAAAGTTTTGTTTTGTTTACAAATGAAGTCATACATTGCACAGCAAAGAAAAACTGGTAAAGGGAACTCTAAGTTAGAGATGCCACATGGGCATCCTGATGTAAGGCTGGACACTCTAAAGCAAACATCATCCATGCTCCTAGAGCCATCAATCAACTATAGCAAATAGTATTCCAGCTAGACTAGTTATAATACCAGCTCAATAGCCAACTATGTCACCTGTCAAGCACACCATCATCTTACCTAAATTGGGCTTCAATTCCTTAGTGCTCATCTAACCCATTACCCACCTGGATCAGATGAAAAAGAGAAACAGCTCTGTCTAGCATCAGAATCCTCATGACATTTCACTTCAGATCCCACAACCTCATCTAGCAGTTTCATGGAGATGATGAACAACATATAAGGCAGATCCAACCCTATAGCATCAAAAGCAGAAATGCCACAAGGCTGATCAGAATGCACCCAGTACCATGCTCTGGAATATTCTGCCAGGTAGGAAAAGAAGCACTGTGTCCCCAACTCCTCTTCTAACTAGGTAACCCAGAAGAATATAACAGAAAATTGTATCAGGAGCTGGCTGTATCAAACATTATTTTTATAATCCACACCATTAATCTATTTTTATATAGTACCATTTGTAGGCTGCCTTTCTCCCAATGATGGCATTAAACAGTTCTATGAATTTATTCAAGTTCTTGCCAAGGCAAATATCCATACACAGAGTGTGAAGGCTTACTGGAAGAGTACACTTCTGGGAACATCACTACATCATGACAGCATCAGTCCAGCACCAGCTGAAGCAACATAATCAGCTTTAATTTGTTACTTCACTTTTACCTTACTCTTCCTCCAAGAGCTAGGGCAGCATTCATGACCCACAATTTTTTCCCTCATAGCAACTCCAGGATGTTAAAATAGGCTGAGGGATAGTGGGTGGCCAAAGATCATCCAATGAGCTTTGTGGCAGAATGGGGATTTGAACACAGGTTACTCCAGTCCTAGTCTAGCACTAATCATTACATCCCATTGGTTCAAATGTTTTTGAGCAGGATTACTTTATGATTGCTATTCACTCTCAGTGTAATCTGTTTCTCAGGTATCCTATGTGCTCTTGAGTCTCCTCCCAGTGAGCTTTTCAGCCCTTGTTCCATACTATTTAGCTTCTCTTTCAAAAGTGCATGTATGACGTTTCAAATCTAGACCATAACACACAACTATTCTTTTTTTTCCTTCTTAAAATGGACAGTGAATGAGTTGATCTCAAGACATTGTTTCAAGACTCCAATCACTATAAACCAGTGTTTCCCAAGCTTGAGATTCCAGATGTTCCTGGACTACAACTCTCAAAAGCCCTAGCCAGCACACACACTGGGCAGGGCTTGTAAGAGTTGCAGTCCAAGAACATCTAAGTCTCCAGGTTTGAACATCACTACTATAAACACAGACTAAGAGAGCCAGATTGAAAAACTAGTATATTTCAATTTGAAAAATGACCTATGTACATTAAAAATGTATTTCTCAAGAGAAACAGGAAAGTAAAAATCAGTTTTCCTTTTATGTAACAAACTACTGCCTTGTTAGATATAGAACTCCCTCACTGATTTAGCTATGCTAAGCAGATTAGATTAGATATCTAATGGATGAACTCGCAAGACCTTGAATTAGAAAACACAACAGCTGTCATACTATTGATGCACAAAAAC
Source organism: Intellagama lesueurii (assembly GCA_037013535.1). Classification (NCBI taxonomy): domain Eukaryota; kingdom Metazoa; phylum Chordata; class Lepidosauria; order Squamata; family Agamidae; genus Intellagama; species Intellagama lesueurii. Next base: position 202,316,512 of record JBAJHW010000003.1, on the reverse strand, counting down.
ATTTTCATAGAACCAAGTGCCAAAGTAAGCAAAAAGCAGAACAAACCTACATTGCAAGATGCTTTGGGGCAAATGTAGATAGCAAATGTGAGGGGCTGATAGAGGAAATATAAGAAAGCTGTGGCAGTAGGTAACTGCATGGATGCTATGGAACAGACAGCCAAGGAAGCAAAGGTTGCAGCATTTCCAATACTGACTTGAAACAAGGAGCAACATTTCGGGTTGAAAGTCTGCACTCATGTATATTTGTAACACAACAACAAGCATACTTAAATATCTTTACTGACTAAACATTATTGGAAATTTAAGTCACTTCATTCATTTCACTGGACATCCACATGCTTTAATCTGGGTGCTGGGCAGACAATTATACACTACATTCGTTCAGTTAAATTTATATCCTCAAGGTAGTATACATAATTCTCCCTTCTCCCTTTAGCCTCGTCATAAATCTTTAAGGTAGGTCAGGTTTGTGACTGGCCCAAGGTACCTAATGAATTTCATGGTCAAATGGAGATTGGAACTCAGATCTTCATGATGAAAAAAACTATGCATGAAGAAAAATCACAAACCAGAATTTTGTTTTACTATCAGTGAACGTACCATTCCAGCCTGCATTCTCACTATTTAATAAGAACACAATCTAACTGAATGTATAAAAAGCAGAGCCCCAAATAAGATTCTTCTACTCCAGCATTTTGAAAGTTTTCCAGAATCAGTTGTTTCTTTTTACTGAAGCAGAGTTTTTGAAAGGAAATCAGCAATGTTATCTCACTTTTGATTTCTCCATAATCTTCCCTGGGCAGCTGACACATATACTGGCCAAAATTAGATCATCCACATTCATCTCCCAAAAGAACGAGATTCAATCAAGTCCTATCGCAGTGGAAAGGTCTGCTGATTCTATCACCCACATCTCATGATCAGTTTTATCAGAAACTGCTGAAAGACATGACAAATCAGAAGAAATTGTTCTGAGCAAAGAAAACTTTGCACCACAAGATCTTGATTCCATGCTTTGATGAGAAACCCAGTTAAAATATGAAGTGAAAACTTCTCTTTAAACTTTATCATGGGATGTGGAAATAAGTGTTGGGATGCTACCACTCCAAAAATCAATGAAGATTAGTTTTTCTATTTTTCTGTTTCCTTGTCAGAGCCTCCTCACTCTCTGTCAACATCGTTAACTATTGTCTCCCTTATCTTCCATGCATTCTGACATTTTAAAAAAGTATATTCCACCATTCCAAGAAGCTTAATAAAAGGACAAATGTTCCAAACAAATGAAGACAAATACAGCAGTTCTCATATTAGAAAAAATTTTAACAGTGGCAATTTAAACAGAGGGGAGAATAAGAAGTGTGAAGAGAAGGCAAGCAGAGTCTTGCCACCAGTACTAGACAAGTAAAAATCACAAGGGCCATAATTTTACAGTTCTTGAGTTGATGTTCCAGGGGCCACAATACATTGTTCATCTCCCTCTCCTTTCACAGGTGTAGAGAGATGTCTAATTTTTGCAACGTTGGTTCCAGCTTCTTCAGAAACCCTTATAGCCCTTGTCTCCCCAACAGAATTCCAATACAGTACTGTTAGAAGAAAAAAACCCAGGCATTCTGTGAGCCTATCAGGGGCAGATGAGGGAAAAAGTGGATTCTATGAGACAACAATCCTCCGATTCTACTGACGCACCTCTGGAATTTGGGGAAGACCTAGTATTGGTATCCAGAATTACTCTCACACACGCACACACACACTATTACAACAAATGCCAGAGAAACAGCTAAAAAGGGAGGGGGAGTAGGGGAAGAAAAACATCACTGACAGGAGTTAAGACAAAAATGATCTGCACAATCAGTTTATGGAATTCATGGCCACAAGATGTTTAAATATTTTTGAAATTTTGAAAGAATGATTAGATCAATTTATCATAGCAAGTCTTTCTATGGCTACTACTTATAATGGTTAAACAGACAACTTCCAGGATTAAAGGAAACATGCCAGACAAATAAGATTTGTTGGAGACCAACAACAGGAGAGGGCTATTGCTTCTGTGTGCTATTTATGTGACTTCCAGAAATATATGACTGTCCACTGTGAGAAACAAAAGGCTGTTTTACTAGCTTGATCATTAGATTCCTCCTGTAGGGCAATACTTACTGTATGTTCTATTTTTCTCTTTCTGCAATTAGCAAAAATGCATTCTTTCAATGACTTATTTGTAGAATCTCTCATAGCAACATACCAAACTTAGAAGAGACTATCAGAGCATAAACCTTTGTTTATCACCTTTAATACCATAAATGTAGACAACAAAATGCCATTATTTTTTTAAACAATTTTTTTCTCTTTTTGTTAAGTATATTTGTCCATTTTCCTAGGCATACTTCTGTGCTAATTAGTATTTCCTCAGGCAAATCACTTATGATTTGATCCAATCCTTAATAAATTATAGTTAATAAGGCCTACACAAACTATGCTCAAAGGTGGTCTCAAGATATTTTTAAAATACTAATGCTAACTCCCTACAAAACAGAATGCAGAACTGATTACACTGTCAACTGACAGGCTATTGTTTTCCATTCATAAACCACTTACAATCCACATATGTGCAACTTGCTGACTTCATTTAGGTCAAAGTTGACCTAAGTAATCCTAAAGACACTTTCTAACCGTTCCCTCAAAATACACCTTAAAGAGTCGTCATGATATAAAAGCATTTTTCTCAGCTTTTTATATGAGTTTTTCACACAAGCGCTGATTCCAGTTACTCTAAGCCTTTCATGGTTACCTGCTTACCACCTAAATCACATTTGTTGTATTGCATGAAGAACCGGCAAATGTATGAGTAACTTGAGATTTCCTTCACTATTCACTGTTTCCAGATCTTCCATTTCTTGAAGGGTTATAACATATTTTCTTAAAAAATAATCACAATTCATATACTATTTCATTCATGTCATTATCACTTCAGTTTCCCTTCACTGTGTCCATGCAAGTGCCTTCTTAAAGTGGAGTTAATGCCACTCTGCTTCTCTTCAAACTTACTAATTTGTAAACAGGCTGCTTACTATTACTCCCACTGTTCTGCATACATTTGTACTACAAAAGATACAAAAAAATTTTCTTCACACACACAATCTGAGTTCAAAAAGCATACATCCTTTTCACACACAAAATGAATGCCAAAACCTTGAGATACATATGTACATAAACCAAGCACTTGTGTGTGCACGTGGACATAACCATTTTAAACTTCTGGCAGCAGTTTCCCACAACTCATGAAACGCCCCTCTGGAGGGCCTCTAATCTTCACATAGGCTTTTCAGGGGAAGCAAATCTATGACAGAAAGGAAAACCTGCAATACTGAAGTCTATAACACAACAAATGTATGCTGTTCTGGAACACAAACAGTATCAACAGTGGTTAAGATACATAGTAATCTTCGCCATATTTATATTCCTTTCTTTCAAAAATATCTTTAAGCCAAATCAGAGTGTGATTCATCAGATATCATGTTATTAAAGTATGACAGATAGTGTGACAATATAATTCAGAACAGTTTTACTGCAAAGATGTCTAGGAAAAGAAACAAGTGTTACGATTTTAATAGTATTTTGATGAAAGTGCTGTGTTTATGAAAAGGACACTAAACTGAAATGGACATTTCCTCAACTCTAACTACAGGCCTGCAGTCACTCATTTTAAAAACCCAGAATAAAATAAACAGCCCACTAGCACATTTAAAAGGGGGCCTTACAAGCGGCACCTTCCCTCCCCTTGCAACACTGCACACACTGGGGAGCTGAAGGAAGCTTGCTCACATTTCTCTCTTTCCCAATCTCTCTTTCTTTTATGTTCCCAGTTGCAGCAAGTAAGACTGAAGCAATCAGAATAAGAAAAAATAATATTCTCGAATTCTTTTTTCATTTTCAGGATCTTGACGAATCCCAGGAAGCTGACAAAGGAAAGGCCCTTGGCCGCCAACAGGAGAAATATCCAGTGCCACGTAGAACATGTAGTAGCCTTTCCACCAGAAATTGTCCAGTCCTACCTACCCACCCAAAGAATGTAAGAGAGGAAAACAGGACTACAACTGCTAAAAACAAATCAGTTAATTTCCTACATGCCAGGGAATACTGCTGTTAATAGAGAGAATAATCTCTGAATAAGAATACTTCCCTCTTTGATACTAATTCCAGACATCTTCTTAGCATAAAGTTTTGAAAACATTATTTTGGTTTGAGATACACAAACCAATTTATTTTTGGAGACTGTGCCTGAATTATGGAACATGTTTCCATGAGAAGCCCATCTCACTTCCTCATTGTTTACCTTCCAAAACATAATAGAGGAAGGCATTTGGTATATTATTTTAACCTCTTGTTTTTAATTATCTCTGTTCTTTGAACATTTAAATACTGTGATTCCTAGTGTATTACCAATATCATTGTTAGCTGCCTTGAACTTGAAGGAGAAAACTCAGGATGTAAAATTAGGAAATTAATCAATCAGTTGCTGTTCCAAATGTAAGAGGGCACATTAATAGTTTAACATCATATTATGACTTACTGCTAAAAGACCGTACTAATAGTAATGAAAGGAGAGAAGCAGGAAATGACTTTTCAGTAGATATTTATGGAAATGGTTATTTCCATGTGTGTAAGGATAGTACTAATAGAAATAAATGGGATTGTACTGTTATCCTTAACACAAACTGAAACAGAAATTGATGTAAGCCTCTACTGAAAAGTCCCACTAACTAACTCGGATTAAATATTAACTGAGAAGAAAAATACAATATCTTTAATATGGTGTAAATGTACAAATCGGTTTGTTTCCATTATTAGAAGAAAATAAAATTATCTGAAGTAAGAGGAGTTAGCATTAAATAGACAATAAATAAACTTTTCTTTTTAACTTAATAAAATACCATTTAGCCAAAAGGTATTATATACATAATAAAGGGGTGTTACAACTATCCCTTCTAAAAATTTAAACAAGATCCTGAAGTTTACAAAAATGTTTCCAACTGCTGTATGTAACCAATGTTATATAAATTCAGTCCACGCAAAATATGCTGAAGAATCCATGTCTCACTTCCCCCTGCAGATACCCATCTATGAGCTATCCCTAGACTAGGAAACACGTGGCACTACAGATATTTGGGAATACATCTTCCATAATCTCTGACATCTGGCCATTCTGGCTAAGGCTCATGGAGCTTAGGGTCCATTTATATTTGGAGGAACACAGATTTCACATACCTGCCTATAAACTAAAGACAATGTACAAAATAGCAACATAAATGCAGAGACACTGTCATTTCCTCCAAAAGAATGTCAGAGTATAAAGGAGTGACTTCTCTTACTAGACTTTTGCAAGAAGGAACATCAGTAGTAAGAGGCACCTCTAGCAAAGGAAACATTTGTTCTTTCATCTACAAATAGCTTTAGGAGATTCAGTGGGAAAATACTTTTTACTCCTCTGCAAGGCTCTTTGGTAAACACAATTACAAAGCTGGAAGAGTTTTTAAGTCATATAGTCCAACCCTTATGTGATTAGCAAACGAAGAGCCACAGCATCTCCAACAGATAGGTGCTTAGCCTCTGCTCAAAAACCTCCAATAAAAGAAACCCACTTGCAGCAATTGTTTCCACTGCTCTTACCATTAAGAAATTTCTTCTAAAATTCAACTAAGGGTGTGACTACATTGACATAAAAGCCAATAGAAAAAGATAACCAATCTCAGTCAAACAGAATCTAAACCTGTGAAATGTTTTGAGCCAATTCAGTCTGTTTGGCTGGGACTGGTCATCTTTTTCTATGGTGCTCCAAGAAAGCAGAAAGGTTTTCATAAAAGCCAATGCAAATCAGCCCCCTGCATCCATGGTTTTATCTCTCCCAATCAGCCTTCTACTTTTTTTGACACTGGATCTATTTGCATTGGTTCAGATAGTGTGATCACTTGAACTCATGCAAAGAAGTGAGTGCAGAGTTATTGGTGCAACGGTGCAGTGGGACAGTGTAAAAATAATGTTATTTCCTTTTTTTCTCTCCTTAAGGCTTGATGCCAGCAAGGAGAGAACAAGAGGAGGAAATTGCCGTTTGACCCTTGTTTAGAACTTATTAAGGTAGTTCTCCTGTAGCTGTGCCTCTTGCAAATCAAGAGGGCTACAGGAGAGCTATGTTAAGGAGACATTCATTAGGCCCATTAGGAAGAAACCGAGCTTGGCGGCAGATGATATTGGTCATTATAGGCCCGTCACCAATGTTTCTTTCCTTAGCAAGGTAGTTGAGAGGGTGGTGGCTGATCAGTTGCAGGCTCTTCTGGATGAAACCAATGCCCTGGATCCGTTCAATCAGGCTTCAGGCCGCGCCACGGCACGGAAACGGCATTGGTCGCCCTGTTTGATGACCTATTGAGGGAGGCCGACAGGGGCAAAATGTCTCTGCTGGTCCTCCTAGATATCTCAGCCATCTTTGATACCGTCAACCACGGTATCCTCCTGGGGAGGCTCTCTGAGTTGGGAATTGGTGGCCTGGCTCTTGCCTGGCTCTGTTCCTTGTCCCCAGAGAGTGCAGATTGGAGAGAGTTTCTCGGCTCCGTGGAGCCTCAATTGTGAGGTTCCGCAGGGCTCGATCATCTCTCCAATGCTGTTTAACATCTATATGAGGTCGCTGGGAGGGGTCATCAGGGAATGTGGGGCTTCGTGCCATCAGTACGCTGATGATACTCAGCTCTACATCTCCTTTTTTCCAACAACAGTGGATGCAGTTTTGTCCCTTGAGTGCTGCCCAGAGGCCGTTCAGCAATGGATGCAGGAGAATGGACTGAGGCTGAACCCGGGCAAGACGGAGGTCCTACGGGTGGGTGCCCCAGGCATCAGTGGTTTGGGAAACTCCCTCTCTTTTTGGGGGGGGGGGGTAACTCTTACCACCAAGAGTGAGGTTCGCAGTTTGAGTGTACATCTGGACCCGGCGCTACCATGGAAACCCAGGTGGCGTCAGTGGTCCGTTCCGCACACTTCCATCTTCGGCAGATTGCCCAGCTGCATCCCTATCTTGATGTGGGGGCACTCACCACTTTGGTCCATGCGCTCTTAGTCTCGAGATTAGACTACTGTAATGCGCTCTACGTGGGGCTGCCTTTGAGACTGACGCGGAAACTCCAGATGGTGCAGAATACGGCAGCCAGACTTCTTACCAGGGTGAAAAGGTACCAACATATTTCCCCCACACTGGCCGCCTTGCATTGGCTGCCCATTCGCTTCCGTGTTAATTTCAAAGTCTTAACGATGATATATAAAGCCCTAAACAGTTTAGGACCTCAATATCTGGCAGAGCGCCTCCTCCCACCCAGTTCTGCCAGAGTCACTCGTTCCAGCCAGGCTGGGCGGCCTAACACCGAGGGAGGTCCGGAAGGAAAGGACGAGGAACCGGGCCTTCTCGGCAGTGGCCCCTCGCCTCTGGGACAACCTGCCCGTGGAGATCTGCCTGGCTCCCTCTCTGGGTGTATTCAGAAGAAAAGTCAAGACCTGGCTATTTGGGCAGGCTTTCCCTCCTGCTGTATCTTAAATTCACATTTTGCCATTTTGGATTTATAGTATATATTTATTGGTTTTTTACTGTTTTTAAATTTGTAATGCCGCCCAGAGTAGACCTTTGGTCTAGATGGGCGGGGTAGAAGTCCAATAAAATAAATAAAATAAAAAATTAACAAGCTGCAAACAAGGCTGTTTGTCAATTTCCTCATCTCTCCCTGTATGGCCAAGTTAACACATTTTTTTCTGGGGAAACCCAACTTCCCAACTGGAACTTCACTAGTGAGTCAATTTGAATTTTTCTTGCTGTGTAATTGTACCTTAAACTGTTGTCACAAAACTCTTGTCCTGCTTTCTAGGACAACAAAAAGTAAGTCTTTGTCCTCTTCTGTGCACTAGCCCTTCAACATTCATTTCTGACAACCCCACGTTAGCTTCCAGTGATCGCTGCACTGTTATCAAGACACTTAACAAATTATCCTTGTCAGCTTTATCTGCACTTTTCCTGATCCAATTTCACCTTTTGAAGACTAGGACATTTGCCTGCCTCAACATCATGGTGCCTTACCTGCAAGAGTTCTACAGAACTTTGCTAAGAGTTCTGTGAGTACATTCACAACTTTCTATAGTACATGAGAATGTGAAAAATTTGACCAAAAGAAATGAATTAAATTAAGATATATGAGTATTTCCTAACTAGGCTTTGTGAGACTGCATCACTTTCTTTCAGGGGAAGACAAGAGACAAAAAACTAACTTTAACTTTGAGCCATAAATCTACTATTCTCTTCCTCTTCCCTAATGTACATGAAAATTGTCTCTTTTTTTCTGCTGCTGTTAGCATCCTTCACCACCATTGGTTCCTAAAAGTTTTGGTTGCACCTCTGTATTTATAATTGATAAAGGAACTTTATATATATATTAATTAGATATGCTTAAAAACAGATTATCATTAAGGCTCACATTCTCATTGGACAATTGTTTGTCTTTGTGCCACTCCTTCTCTTCAGGAACCCCCAGAGGTTTTGGACTCTTTTCTGTATTCGAGTCCAAGGCATTTGTACCTTTCATCTTCCCAAGACTATGAATATCAGCCTTCATCAAAACCAAGGTGCATGTTTGGCTACACTCAAATACAGTAGTTCACAAAATAAGTTCAACAGACAGTAGACCAAGAAGCTGCCAAATGAGCAGTGATGTACTATCTGAACTTTCTTTACAAGTATAGTGTGACAGCAGATGGGACATGGGTCGGTGATACAGTGCGATGCCTAGCTAATATGCAATGCTTAACAGTTATTAACCCTTTTATGTGAATGCAAACAGAGCTCACCTTCCTGTTTTCATGAAAACCTTCAGAGAGATTTTTTTGCATATTCTCCAAATGCCCCTATCAAGTTATGCAATTTTGAGAGGGCAGCTGTGTTAGTCTGTTGTAGAAAAAGCAGCCAAAGTGTCTTCAAAGTGTCTTAAAGACTAACAAGTTTTATTTGGCAGAATGTTTTGTTGCCTGCAGCTATTTCATCAAATTCAAGGTGATGATGCCTCTGATGAAGTGGGCTACAGTCCACAACTTATGCCAATCAAAACTTGCCAATCTTTATGGAGCCACAAAACTCTGCTGCTTTTTCGTATTCCTTAATGTTACCCCTCTGCCTCCCCACCTCCAAGGAAAAGTTACCTAAGTGGGACTTTTTTCCCACCAGGTAGCACCTTACCTGATCTTATAGTGAGGTAAAGTATGCTTTCGCTTAATAACTTTCTTGAATTGACTGACAATGATAGAAGTAAGTTGTGGCAGGGGCCTCCCTTCAAACTGTGACTTGACTTCAAGGTCGATTACAGGTTCGTCAACAAAGCTGAAGGACCAGTGTGTGAAGGGTAACCGGGTGAAGACCAGCCTCAGCCGACCCACCACCCTAGAGATCTTGGCAAAGAGATATGCTGACTTGCCAAAGACAAGGTCAGCATCAATGGCCAAGTGGAAGCCACCACTGTACTCAATGTCAAGCTCAAAGTCCAACTCCTCAGGGCAGCCATCCTCACTACAGGTCACCGGCCTCAGGATCTTGATGTTTTTAAAAAGGGGCACGAAGTTACCAAGTGAGACATCACGGAGGCTGAGCCCCTCTAGCACCTTGCCTGTCATCTTGGTCTGGAGCAGCTCCTCAAATTCCACCTTGATCTTTTTAGTGACCCAGTGCCGGACAAAGGTGGTGTCCTTGAGCTCCCTGAAGAGGAAGAGGCATATGGCATTGAGCCAGTAAAGGGTCTCCTCCGTGCACTCCACGGAGGAGCAGGAGGACTCCTGGGGCGCCGGGAAGGGCTGCCTGGCGTTCTGCTCGGTTTTGGAAGGGGACTGGCTCGGAGTCGAGCTCGAGGGGGACGCCGCCTCCGGCCCGACCCCAACGAAGCCAGCAAAGTACTCTTTGAGGCTGGAGTCGGGCACCACTCGGGCATTGAAGGCGCTGCTGCTCGGAGTCGGGCTCGCCCCCTCGGGGGCTTCGGGGCTCTTCCGGAAGAAGAGCAGCATCTGGAACAGCAGCGTGAGGAAGGAGCCCAGCAGAGCCGACAGCAGGATTCCATACACTGGCAGCATCGCCTCGCCTCGCCTGCGCGTCTCTCCCGCTGCCGCCTCAGACCACAAACGCGCGGACGCTGACCAGCCCCGGGGCCCTCGCCGCTTCACGTCACGCCGCCCCCGACGACGACGCGGCACCTGCCAGCGCCACCACTGGCCCGGCCGTCTCCATCTTGCGGGCAGCGACCTGAGGGAAACGGCCACGGCGGTCTTGTCAGAAGGACAGCAAAGCCTTCCGTCGCCGCCTCCGCCTCCGCCACCACCTCCTCCTCCTCCTCAATCCATACCAGGCAACAAGCCGCCGCCGCCGCCGCCGCCACGGCGCGTACAACTCCTTCCTCCTCCGGCCCTTTCCCCGCCTCGGCACAGCAGCAACAGCACCGGCGGCATCCGGGTCTTTCCGCCTTTCCCTTCCGCCACCCCGTTCCCGAGGAGGCGAGACCAACTGTCACTTCTCTCCTTGTGCTCCCCCTCCTTTCTCTTGACGGGATTGGAGGAGCCGGGGAGGTCCGGTGGGATGCGTCACGGGGCACGCTCTCCCGCGCACTGATCTCATAATACTGCGGTGGGAGGGAGAAGAAGAAATGGAGTGTGCGCATGCGCCAGCTCTACCTTTGCCGCTTTTGTAGGGTAGTGCTGTGTACGGTCCAGGGCTGGCCGGCTCGCAGATTTTGGGTTGTAGCAGGACAAGAGCCGTCGATAATGACGTTAACCTTTGCAGGAGGGTAGATATATATAAATATGTCTGAGGGTTAGGGTGAGTTCCACCTCCCCACCATTGTAACATAGTTTCCACGCGCAGAGGTGGGTGGGAATAGTATTTTGTTGTTCAACGTATTTCCATGTAAACGATGCCTGGAAATAATAACAGAGTCTGGAATAGCACCCACCCCTCCCCCTTTTTGCAGTTGCATAAATGTCTCTCGGTGCTCCCTGCCAATTCCCAGTCTCAGCAGAAGAATAAATTACAGCCAACAGTGGCTGTTGCCCTGCACCAGCGGGATCCCTTCTTCCCCACTGTTCGCTCTCACCTCACTGGAAATAGCTCCCCTTTGTTCATATTAGGGAGCTGACTGATTAGGATTCTTGGCAAAATGTTTCTGGGAGGGGTAGTAGCCTAATCATGTTAACTAGCTGCAGTAGTGTATGTGTAAGTATATTCACTTCATGGGCTGTTGTCCAGGAAAGCTTGTGCCAAGTAAAACCAGTTTATCTTTATGGCTGCAGAAGTCTGTTAGTTGTTTTGGATAAGATACTGTGGGTACTCAGCTTGCACTTCACCAAGAGGACCATTTAAAGAACGATCGAACTGGGAGAGTTGCAGTATTTTACACAGTGGCAGAAGGCACAGGAGCCAATGTTGGACAGAGTCCAGGGAGACCAAATGAGCCAGGGAGAAACTGCGTATGAGTTCACGGACACATGAGCATTCCATATATGCAGGCAGGCAAGCGTGGTTGTATTCACACATATAAAGTGCAACTTCAGCAGAGAGGGAACACAGATAGGGCCCTGATTCTCCATCTCTGAGAAGGAGGCAGGCAGGAGTGCGCTGGGTGGAGGTAATCAGACCCCTATGTGGGGAAGTGCCCCATTTCCCCAATGGGTCACCCTCCGCTGAGGATACATTTATTTAAAAAAAGAAATGGCTCCTCAGAATAAACCATTTGAAAGGAAAGCTCAGGATAGAGCATTTGGAGAAAACTTTTTTCCTCTTCAGAAACAAATGCAACATTAGAACAAAAACAATAGCAAAACACAAGAGACTTACTGGGCATGACAGCTGTTTCTTAGAAATGTCATAGCAAGCCAAATCAAAGGGCTTGTGCAATGATGGCATGCCATACCACGAGGGAGGAGGGTGTCTGAATCCCTGGCACTTCTGCAGTGCAGTCACTCCCTATTGTTTCATCTCATATGGATATACTGTATATTCCACTACACACTTCAGACCTCTTTTCCATGTGTGTGTGTATGAGAGAGGGGGGGGCTCTAGTAGAAAAGCTGCAACAGCTGCTGGTGCCTCCACATTTCACAAGCTGTGCAAGAAGAAGGAGGAGAAAGGCTGGTGTCTGAATGGCAGCTTCTCCTTTCCCTCCCCATGGATTCTTCCCTCTCCACCAAAAGTAGTAGCTGAGACATAATTTGGAGTGTATGAATGCATGTGCATGTGTGCTCAGGAAAGAAAGTTTGTGTGTGTGTTTGCATAAGTCCCATGGAGGGACCCTGCCCTTCTGAATTTGTACTGCACTCCTGGGCTTGTGGGGTGTGGGAAAATAATGTTAATTTTTAAAAAGCAAGTCCTGTAAGCTTAGGAAACACGTAATTATATTTCCTCATAAATGCAGAATTCAGACCATATCATATTGTAGTCTATGAATTCTGCAGACCAATTACGCAGTGCAAAATCAACTGCTTCTTGTAGCAGTTAGTAACCCAAGAATGCCCCATAGAGGGCTTTGCTCTGAACTCAGTGAAGCTTACTTCTGAGCAGATATGTGGATATTGTACTAGAATGTAGATAGTGCCTATGTGGGGAGGGAACAAACGGATTTTCATTGGTTGCATTAATGTTATCCAACAGATTTGAAAGCAAAACTGAGTATAAATTATTCAAAGTCATTAGTGTTCTTATATTTCTCTAAATTAATGGATCCTGACTAATTTAAAAGAATAATCTCTTTTTAGGCTATGCTTTCAGGCCGCATTTCAGTCTTTGAAAGCAAGTGGCATTGAAATCATTGGGATTTAGTATTGAGTAGTGCACTGGATAAGAGTGCATTCAGAGATTTCCTTAGGGTTTTTCACATGTAGACTTAGAAAGGCTCCCGCCCCCGGACTCTAATCTCTTTATTTGTTTTATCTATTTTCTATCTTTCTCCCATACTGCCTTTATAAGTGTGTGTGTATTCTTATATGGCAATTCCTTTCTCTCCTAAGAGATGGGTTTTAAAAAATAGTACATGTGTCTGCATATACATACAGTGGTGCCTCGACTTACGAACTTAATTGGTTCTGGAACTCCGGTCGTAACTCGAAATGGTCGTAAGTCAAAGCACCATTTTCCATAGGAATGCATTGAAATGCAATTAATCCGTTCCGGCCGAAGAAAAAAATCACACACACAAAAAAATCACTGCAAGACCCATCGGAAACGTGATTAATCCCTTCCGGCCGAAGGGGGGGGGGGGAGAAAAGCAAACAAACCGTGCAAGACACATCGGAAATGCAAAGAAAGCAAAGCAAAAAGCAAGCAGATCGTGCAAGACCCATCGGAAATGCAAAGAAAGCAAAGCAAAAAGCAAGCAGATCGTGCAAGACCCATCGGAAATGCAAAGAAAGCAAAGCAAAAAGCAAGCAGAGCGTGCAAGACCCACCGGAAATGCAAAGAAAGCAAAGCAAAAAGCAAGCAGAGTGTGCAAGACCCATCGGAAATGGGGGGGGGGAACCCAAAAAGCAACCAAACCTCGCAAGACCCATCGGAAATGGGGGGAAAAACAAAAAGCAACCAAACCACAAGACCCATCGGAAATGGGGGGGGAAAAAAACCCCAAAAAGCAAACAAACCCCCCAAGACCCATCAGAAATGGGGGGAAAAACCCAAAAAACAAACAACCCCCCAAGACCCATCACAGCACAGAAACATAACCCCCCCAAGCCCAAAACCACGCTGCAAAACCCACCCAGAACAGTTTTTAAAAGCAGAAAGCAGCATCTTACCTTACCAGGCAGTCTGAAACCTCCTCCGATCGCATTCACTCTAACCGTTGGGGCGAAAGAGCTACAAAGAAGCAGCCTCTTCACCTACCAACTGTTAGCAAATTTGAATTTCCCGCCTTTTCCCCCTGCCTTTTTCTGTTCGTAACTGGAAGCTCCGGCCGCAAAATTTTGCTTCAACTTGCGGCCGGAGCTGGTCGTAACTCGAAATGGTCGTAAGTCGGGACGTTTGTAAGTCGAGGCACCACTGTATATAGTATTCAGCAGCAAGCTGCACAGTGTAACAAATTTAGGTGTAAGCTGCAAAACTGAGCTCAGGATTTGATGGGATGGATTACTGATGCTGGCACATTTCTGGATCAAAGTGTGTATTTGCAGAACTACATTCTAGAACTAGAAGACTTGAAGTCTCCCCTTGGTGGCTCAAGGGCTAGAATACTGAAAATCTCATCTTTGTAGGGCTACAAAGGGCTACAGAAACCTGGAAGACACTAGACTATCTAATTGGAATTATTACTAAAAGTCTCTATTGTCTGGAATAGCTTCTTGCCATTTAAAAGTGCTACTATTGTGTGAGACAGAAGGCAACCCGTTCCTGTTTGAAGATTGGAGACCCCTTCTGGACCCGTTGGCAGAAGGAGAAAAGACTCATAATCACGCCACAGACACTTGTTTATTGTTAAATGCACCAATAAATTTTTCACCTGTTTTGAAGCAACAAAAATCTACTAATTTCTTTGGACCGAAAGAGGAGCCTAAAGTCGAACCCTCAGATATTGACTCTAAAACTATTCATTATTTAAGACTTATATGTACAGTATCTGGGGCTGTTTGACTTCCACTGTGCTGCCAAAATCTCTTAGAAGTAGCAGGGGCTTTTTCCAGCTCTTTCCCTTAGCGCATTAAATACAAGCAGCACCAGTATTGAGCTAGGCAATACTTAAAACTAATCCCAACATCTAGATTGTAATCTTTTTCACAGGACTCATCAGGATCAGAGCCTGAACAGTGGCACATGTTCCTTAATAGTTTTTCTAGTCCAGTATCCAGAACTGAATTACATCTCCCATGCACACTTTTTAGCTTAATGTAATGGACATGTGATCTTCCCAAGGTTGTTGGACTGCAAACTGTTGAGATAGTAATCTTGCATGCTTTCTAATACTGGGTGTCAGTGGAAAGGGAGCGTTTTTAGAACCTAAAGAGATTCTCCTATCCAACTAAGCTATTGCTAAAGTTCTTTTTCCTCTGCTTCTAGCTTGCCACTCACCTCTTCCTGGTTGTTTTTTTTTTGGGGGGGGGGGCGGTTTGCTTCGCTTCCTTTGTTAGTCTCTCTCTCTCCTTTCCTGACCTCTGAGCATGCAAGAAGCATGGAGGAGGTATCTCCCCCATGTGGAGACTCCAATTTTCCTATTTTTCTACCGGCTGTAACTACAGATAGCAACTTTAAGTAAAGATACTTTCTTTTCACTTAAAATGCTTCCAGAATAATTTGTAACATATGAAATGCTAGTCACTGTGAAAAGGGTGGTTTACTGAGACTCGTGCTTTCTCTGTGCAGTTGCTGTTTGTTCTTTGTATTCTGCTAATTATAAAAGAATTAACAAGTCAATGCTGATGAATCATGGGAGTAGTAGTCCAATATTTCAAAGGCTACCCTGTTTCCCCGAAAATAAGACCTAACCAGAAAATAAGCCCTACCCCAAAAATAAGCCCCAGTTAAGTGATACCCCTTCCTCCACCATTGTGCAGCAACCAAAAGAAGATGACATGACTGTATTTGAATAAATGTAGATTGTTGTACATGAAAAAAATAAAACATCCCCTGAAAATAAGCCCTAATGTGTTTTTTGGAGCAAAAATTAATATAAGATCCTGTCTTATTTTCGGGGAAACACGGTACATGCCCAACATCAGTGACTTCGATTAATAACAGATACATTCTTAAATTTTAACATATGATATAATCTGGACATGAGATTTAACGCCATATGAAAAAGCTGCTTTGCAACCAGTAAGATGCAGAAAAAAATCCAGTTCATTGAAGTGGTAGTCAAATAATTTGTACATATATGTACTTTTCCACAGAATTCATGTAAGGGTTCACAAACTATTATATAAATACCCAGCTGAAATCCAGTAGTAAGTTGCAACTAGAGTAGAGCCACTGAATCAAACTTAGTCACTATGGTGTAAGATGGGAGGTCTACTTATGGACTGGTGACTGGCGAAAGAATAGAAAGAGGAGAATAGGAATAAATGGGAGGGTTCTATGATGGAAAGTAGGTTCCCAGGACCTGTATTAGGACTAGTGCTTTTATCTGGTTCATAAATCATCTGGAGTTGGGGATGAAGAGTGAGGTGGCAAAGTTTGCTGGCGACATGGAAGTATTTAAGTTGTGTTGAACAAAAAGTGCTAGTTAAGAACTCAGAAGCAATCTCTCTGTAGTGGGACAATGGACATTAAAATGACAAACAAATCAGTGTAAGCAAATGTAAAGTGATGTACATTTAGACAAGAAATACCTAATTTCCCAAATGTATTGATAGAATTTGAATTGGTGATGACTGACTGGGGAAAAAACATTGGGGTTTTGATGGATACCACATTGGAAGCATTGAGCCACTGTGCAGCTACAGGGAAGAGACAAATTGTGTGTTGAGTACCTCTAGAAAAGGAATCAAAAGTTATACTGCCGGTATAATAGCACCTGTATTAAATTCCAGGGTGGGCAGTAATTGGAATGCTGCATACAGTTCTGGCCTCAAAAAAAGGATATTTTAGAGTTAGAGAAGATGTCGCAAACTGGCAATGAAAATGATCAAGGAGCTGGAATGATTCCATTATGGGGAAAGATTATGCATTCGAGGCTTTCAAATATGTGGGGGCAGGCAATGGGGGGACATGGTAGAGATATGGAAAATGTTTGTAAGGGGTGGAGAAAATGAATCGAGGGAACTTTTGTCCTTCTCTCGTAATACTAGAAACTGACAACATCCCATGAATACAAGTGTTGAAAGATTCGAATTGGTTACAAGGAATGATGATTTCACACAACACATAATTAAACTATGAAACTCAAGATGCAAGGTGTAGTGATGGCCCAATACTTGGATAGCTTTCAAGGACAATTAGATGCTACTGTCTCTACCTCACTGAGGAAAAAATCCTCACTTGTCTCTAGTTATTATGGTTATATACCATCCATACTAGAAGAGACAGTGGGCTGCTGGGTACTGTTTGCTGAGGAGCAGCAGCAGGTAAGGGCTGGTTCCCTCACATACATACATTTTGTGGTCTTCCCATTGCCATCTAGTTGACCATTGTGGTGCACAATGCTGGGCCTTTCATCAGATCCTGTATTTTCCACAGTATCACTGCAGTTAGAAGTCCCATCTTCATGTCCCATATGGCACCCTATATAACATTCACCATGCTCCACCTAATGATAGGGCTGACTCTCTCACATTTCACTAGAAGCAATTGGGATAGCTTCTCACATACTGGCCCAAATATATCTTTGTAAGTAAGACTGTACTTTCTGCATTATTATTGTATTTATTATACTGTTTTTTAAATTATTATTGTAGGATTTACTGTATGTTGTCCACCAACCAGAGAGTGATAACATTAATGAGGCAGTATAGAAGTGAAAAGAATAAATAAATAATGAAACAAATACTTTTTGAAAGTATCCTTTGATTCTATTAATCTATATAGCTAAATTACCTGAAAACAGTGGAAAACATTTATGGAATCAGTTAAGGCTTAGTTTATTTGCACCACATTGCTTCTTGTTTCATGAAGTATCTATCTGTCTCAGCAAATATCCATGTTGCCCCTTAACCCTTACACATCTTGATGTTCCTGATGATCTAAAAGTTGATTGTATTGCCTGCCAAGTGCTTTGCTTGCTGAAGAAGTACTGTATTTAAATAATAGGAAGGAAAATATATGCTGCTACCGCATATTCATTTGTTAGGATACATGCAATATGTTTGTATATAATCTCTGTGCTTGAAATATTTGTTTGATAAAATGGCTTAATTTCAGCAAAGAGGCTATGACAGAGTTACATTCGAATAATTCAGTAATATTTCAAAAATATGTAGCCATTTTGTAGACACACAAAAATGTATTTGCTTCTCTTACTTATTCATATAAGACGAAATCTTCACAAACTAAGAATATTTAAGACCCAGCTTGGCCTAAATAGAGTTTCATCATATCCAGGGAAGGGCAGAAAATTGATCAAAGTCCATTGATAGATTACCAGATAATTTGCATTTATAATTTGTAAGGCATTCTGACTTTGAAGTTTTGATTTTTTTAAATGTTGTATGCATTTTGACAATAGCAATAAAATTATTATTTTTGTTAGAATCTTTGATCTTTTAAAGTCACATGTACATTTGTATCTCTATATGGAGGCCATCCATATGTATAGCTCATGGATTACAGCAGGTCACCATCTCCACCCCCTAAACGTAAAAATTAGCTCCACCTGTTTCCCCACCATCTAATAAATAAACCTGATAATTCTATTCAGTTGCCAAGACTAATAGTTACGTGTGGCCATGCTGGTGGGGAATTCTGGGAGTTACAGTAAAAAAGTAACTTTTGCAAATTCTTGTAGACTGATCCTCTATGAATTTACCTTGATTCCATCTCAACATTGTGACTCTCATTCAAGGGTGGTTTCATATCTCCTGTTTCAAGAATATCCTTTGTTTGGTTTGCATTCTTAATTATTTTTCGTTTTAAATGATGAGCCTTAGAATGTAGCATCTTGGGTCCTCATCTGTTAAGGTGTGTCTTCTATTTCAGACTCAATAGCTTCTGAATGACCTTTATAATTGAAACTGGACCTGGCAGCTCTGTCTTTCCCTGTAAGCTGAAGGTGATGCTGCCTAACCCTCCAATACCATATGCTGTACCTGGATGCTATCATGATGGCACTGAAAATGCTATTAAGGGATATTAATAGCACCACCAAGGCCAAATAAGCAAGACGACCCAGAGCTTTGATGAGTAGGATAGGCAGATGCCCCCCCCCCCCCCCCGTTATTCTCTCTGTGTATAAGCAGGAAATTGGTGGTTAGCAATTTTTATGAGAAACATTTCTTTCTGTCTACCAAGTGCTTTTGATTCCCAAAATGTGTGGGTATCTTCTTGTAATGCAAACTCACATGCCCCATCCCCACCTGTGTATGTCCTAACAAATGGCATTTCCCTATTATTGTTCTCCCTTTACTGATTGCATAAAATGTATAGCAAATAATCCTTACTTGACATGGTATGTGATCAGCAGAAAAGCATACACAACAAAGTGTGTGAAGGTTAGTTAAATAAACAGCTGTGTTTGCTATGGCAGCCACAGTTTGATTTCTTACCTAAAGGGAACATACACAAGTCTTTGATTTCAGAGTTTTCACACTTAGGAGATTAACGTTAGCACCATGAACATGAGGGTGTTGTTGTTTTTTGTATGCTGCTCAGCAGTGGTGTAGGTATATATACAAGAGAAGGAACTTGAGTATTCCTCGGTATAAATAATATATAACTAAATGTTAATGAAAGGGGGGAAGGCGGTTGTGTTAATTGACTTTCTGAGATCTTAATCTGTGGCTCATTAGCTTTAAACATAGGTCTTGCAACAGTGTGCCATGTAGAAATAATGTACTTTGGCTGGGAACACAGCATAGTAAATGCAGCACGATGTTCATCCATTATTCAGTTTATAAATCTACACACCCTTTTGTTTGTTCTCCAGGGAGTTTAGAAAGCAGGATGATTAAAGACAGAGAGGGCTACAGGTAAGCATGCATAATAAAAGGCTGGAGAAAAGGAAGTTGCTGACAGTATGTATACAGGGAGAACTTAGGAGTAAGCCAAGCTTTGGCTAGAGTGAAAAGCATTGATTCTGCCCTATAAAGGCTTGTGGCCAGTCATTCAGGTCAGTCTTTGGCCCTAGTTGTCAGGGATGTGGTAAATCCATATCTGGGTTGTATTATCTTAAATGGTAGGGACTCACATGTTTGAATCTCTTTCCATGCAATACATTCCTTGCAAATGGAAAGCTATAATGCCGAAGGAGAAGGTTAGTCTTGTATCTGAATTGGTAATGGAGATGACAATACAGTACAGAGGAGCAGAGATAGAAAAATTTACCCCATTAAGTGCAACAACACACTCATAAATTATTTATTTAGTCTAAAAATGCCCATTCATTACCCATCCAGAAAGAGAACAGCAGGGTAAGTCATGAAGAAAAATCAAATACTCAGCATAATAAAAGTAACAGGAAATACAAATAAATTACCGTAAAATTGAGAGGCAAAGAAATTATTTCAGTTATGTATTTCATAGCTTGCTTGTACAGCACAGTACCTGTGGTGGCTCAAAACATGAATTAAAAACATCTGCCGCTAAAAATACAGTTGGTTATAAGATTAAAAGGTAATTAAATAAGTGTCTTGGCATGCTTTCATCAGCTCCTTGTTAGTTCCCATGCTCAATTTAAGGTACAGGTCATAAACCTTAGTGGTTTAGAACTTCAAGATGTGGAACATCTCTCTGAAAAAATAGCTACCCATCCCACATGCTCCCAGTAGTCCTCGTTATTAAGAATTGGAACCCTAAGTCAGCCAAAACAGCCAACACAAGGAACCAAGCTTTCTCGGCTGTGGCCCCTTTCCTCTGGAAAAAAACTTCCTACTAAGTTTGTGCCAGACACCATCCCTCTCTGATTTTAGGAAGCTTATTAAGACAGATTTACACAAAGCTAGCTTCTACTGGTGTGAATATTGACCTATGATGCTCAAATAGGTTTAAATGTGTGTGGTTTTATTTAAAAGGTTCAGCTAATGACAGGGTTCAATTGTATTTGATTGTATTTATTATATAGTGTTGTTGTGTTTATACTGCATATTGTAAACCATCTAGAGAGTGGCAACACTAATGGAGCAGTATGGATATTGATGTTAAGTAATTAATTAATTTTAAAAAACACTGAATTTAAAAATATTAAATTCAAAGTGCATCAAAGTGGGCTCTAGTAGATGTATGATTATGCCCTAATGAATAGGGCAGTCTTTAAGGGTATGGCAGGATTCTTTGTTAATTTTGCTGGAACAGGCTAATATGGTTAACTCTGCATTTTTCATTCTCGTCTGCCCCGGTTTTCAGACTATAGTTTAAAACTCTGCTGTTTAATTTGAAAAGCAAAAGATCACTGTCTGGAAACCATACCTGTGGCCTTGGAATTATTTAGCTTATGTCCAGATACATGGTCAACTATAGATACTTTTTATAAAACATTTCAGTTACTACATATACAGGCATTTGTAAACGTGCACACATGCACATGCAAACTGGAGTATAGAACACTCATTTATGAAGAGAGCAGGGGAATTTGAATTTTGCTGCTACCTTTAAATTACATTAAGAAACAGGGCCCCATTATTAAATTGGGGCCCTGTTCCTTTCCTACTCAGCACCCCTATGTATTTTGAAAGAGGAAGTGCCCTTTGAAATGCAGATGATTCATGGAGTGGGTGGGAACCATGCCCATATCACTATCCTCATTTGGATGATATTTGTACTGAGACAATACAGCTCTCTCTTCCACTGATACTTGTACAAGAAGTAACAAGAGGATTCAGAGCGATCATTTTCACCTTTCCTCATGCTCTCTGGTGCAAAGCTAGCCCGGAGGAACTTGCATAAGCCAAAAAGCGACAGCAGATGTAATTGCATGTGGAAGCAAGAATAGCTATGTCAAAACTCAATGGCCTGAGAACTGGATTTTTCTTTTCTCCTTTCTTCTCCCACTTTTGCTCAGTCTAAAATTGGGTTTATTAGTTAGATAAATGAGAGCATGGAGAAATCCTTTACAGTGAACGTGGTTCTCAGTCAGGGCTAATCCCTTCGTGCCAGTGTACCTGCATCCCTCTTAAACTTTGCCCTTCCCTTGCCTATGCTGTCAGTGTCAATTTGGATGAGCGGTACTTCTGAGTCCGCCCAGGAGACTGCTATTAGCTGCTGGGTGATGCCTAATAGGAGCAGTGTGGGATTACTGCCAAATTTTTTAGTAAGAGCACCCAAAGCATACCTGTTTGACATTGATACCACCCTAGCCTGCCACATAAAGACCCTAAAATCCTGGATAGAACTGGGGAGGCTATGGAGAGGCTAGATAACCTCCCATAGCCTTTCATATGTACGACAGAACTCTAATCTCAAGGTAATTGTCTGTGTTTAATTTTATGCTGGAGATTTGTAGGCTTTAATACCACCTCCTAGCCAGCTGTACAGTGCTTCTGATACTATAACGAGAGCTCCATTTTCTGATGGATGAAAAGATTGCTGTGAAAGGGTTTTTAAAATTTGTATAAACCCAGAAATGTTCCAGTATTCCATGAATAGCCTGGCTGTAATGAGTGACCTTGCATTTTCATAGTCTCCATAAAGTTGGAAGAGGTCTTGAAGGCCATTTAGTTTAGCCTTCAGCTCAACACAGGCTCTGCAGTCCAGGATACAGCTATAACCACCCTTATAGATGATCACCAACCATTGAGATTGGTATCATTTAGATTATACCAGTGAAAAAGAAGAAGAACATGTTGTTTCCCAGCTTTCCCTGTTAAGGTTTTTCTCCTTAGGTTTACCTAAAGTCTGCTTTCTTGCAATGTCTACCTATTGGTTCTAGTTTTCCCTGCAGAGAACCCAAGAACCCATTTGCTCCTTCTTCTGCATGACAGCCTTTTGGATATTAAAAGTCCCCCATAAGGTTTTCCCCCAATCTTCTCTTTTGTTTAAACATGTCAAGCTCCTCCAGATGTTGCTTACACAGGACTCAATTTCCAGACCTCCACACCATCCTGATTGCTTTGCTTTATCATTATTATTATTATTATTATTATTAGTAGTAGTAGTAGTAGTAGTATTAGTATTAGTATTAGTATTATTATTATTATTATTAGTATTAGTAGTAGTAGTAGTAGTAGTAGTAGTACTGATGTAGTGTTGATGATGATTATGTTGATGTTGTTGTTGTTAATTTAAAATATTTTACCCCGCCTTTGTCCTTAAAAGGACCTACATGTGCTCTAACCTGTCATTTACATTCTTAAAATGGGGTGCACAGGACTGGATACAGTGGATTAGAACCTGACTCTTATAGAATACAGTAGAACTATTACTTCCCATAGCCTAGCTTGTATTCAGCTTCCAATCCACTGGGAAACCTAGGTCCTTTTTTCTTGTATGGCTGCCAAGCCAAGTCTCCTGCATCTTGTACTTGTCATGTTTGGACCTTAGCACAAGAGTTTTGTCTCTTTTGAACCTCCGATTAGTTTTGGCGTCGTGTTCCAGCATGTCTAGAACCTTCTGAATCTTGGTCATGTCTTCTTCTGTCTTTGCTGTCCCACCTAGCAATGTGTCATTTAGAAAAGGTCATTTATAAAAATGTTAAACAGCAATGGGTTTAGGATGCACACTGGCGCACTCCACTCAGAACTTTCCCTAGAGGAAGAGGTGAACCATTAATTAACACCATGTATACAGTTGCTCAAACAGTTTTGCATCCATTTAGAATAATGTAACTCATATTTTTCCATCTTCTTAATATTATAAGACACCTTGTCTAATAATATAGATTATGATGATACTGAAAGGATCATCATAATCTACCAAGCTAGTACCTTTTTTTTTAAAGGTGGGAATTAAGAGTGGTCTCACATGACATATTCCAATCCCAACAATCACTTTTTAATTCACAGTAGTCATCGTCATGTGCTGTCAAGTCAATTCTGACTTGTGGTGATCCTTTTCAGGGTTTTCTAGGTAGAGAATACTTAGAAGTGGTTTACCATTCCCGTCTTCTGGGGGCTTCCTGGGACAGTGCAGCTTGCCCAAGCCCACACAGGCTGGCTCTATTTGCAGGAGGCACAGTGGGGAATCAAACTTGCAACCTCTGGCTTCACAGCCAGATGCCTAAACTGCTGAGCTATCCAGCCAGCTGCTCATAGTAATAGGTGCACTATTTCTAGATGCTTACAGAGTGACTGCTTAATAATCTGTTTTAGAATTTTTCATGCTATGGACATTAGCGTGACTGGTCTGTAGTTTCCTAGAGCCATATTTATTTATTTCCTAAAGATGGGAGAACCTTTTTTTTCAGTCCCCATACATTTTCTCCAAGAATACGCAAGATTATACCCAGTGGCTCTGAAATAATATCCAAAATTTTCTTCAGTTTCCAGAGACATAATTAATCTGTCCCTTGAATCTTGAACTCATTTAGAGTTGAGTTGGTTTTAAAAAAAAAACAAAAAAAAAAACCTGTAATGTTATTGTAAGTGTGAGGGTTCGACTTTTGGCTCCATGTTCGGTTCAAAGAAATCAGTAGATTTTTGTTGCTTCAAAACAGGTGAAAGATTTATTGGTGCATTTAACAATAAACAGGTGTCTGCAACATGATTGTGAGTCTTTTCTCCTTCTGCCAACGGGTCTGGAAGGGGTTTCCAATCTTCGAACATGAACGGATTTCCATAACTAGTGTTCCATGGTCCCGGTAGATCTGAGGAGACCCAGTTTCTTATGGTCTGCCCCGTCGAGCCTTCCAGCAAGGGCGCGGTCTCGTCATCCCGGTCATCATCCCACAGGGTTCATCTCTCGGGGTCTCGGCTCTCCTAGGATCCTCCCTGTAACTCCTTCTCCTCACCTCCCTTACTTTCCATTCCAGCCTTTCTCTCTCAACTCTCTTTCTCCTCTCTCAGTCTCCTCCTCCACTCTCTCGCCTTGGCTTCTCCCCAATAAGAGGGTCTGGTGGAATCTCTGTTCTCCTTCTATAATCTGCCTCTTCCTTAGGCACTCTTAGTCTCTCCCATAATCCCGTCCAGGGATCCTCCATCCACACCCATTCCCAACCGGGCGGCAACTGCCCTTCCTTCCTTTTTACCTCCCCCGTTCCTGCCTCAAACTCCACCCTCTTTTTCCTCTCCTTTCCCGCCTTTTCCTCCTGAACCTCCCCCATCATCACTTTCTGCATCTCTTCTGTCAGCTCCTCTATTTCTGTTTCTTGCTGAGTTTCCACGGTAGGCTCAGGTGCGGGCTGGGGTCTCGCCTCCTTATCCTTGTTGTGGAGGAGGTACGGCTCTCCGGCGAGTGGGGTATCCCTCTTGCCTTCTGTCTCACAGTAAGCAACAGTTATTTGAAGAGCCATACCTAAACTAGTTGCCTTCCCAGAGCCTTGAATCCTGACATCAGTATTTACTGAATAGCTGATAGATTATGATATTTAACTTTCTGCTGAAGGAAAAATCAAAGCTAGGTTGGTGGTGGTGAATCAAAGCTAGCCCAAGAAAAAAATGGTTGATGCTTTATAGAAATTGAATTAGACACCAAGCAGGTAAGGTTGCTTAGCCATGGGGAAACCATCATGGAATTATTACATTTGCCTTCTTATCCAGTCGCAAGCAAATATCAATAAAGATCAGACTGTACTCTGCGACTCATTACTTTTGGTTATATATCCTGCTTTCAAGAGATAGTATCAGATTAATTTCAATGTGTTCTCATGTAGAATTCTGCTCCTGGCCAACCATAAAATTCAAGTAACAGTGGAAAGTAGTTTAAATTGCTGGGATATTTTGGTGAATGGCTCTGTTCAACATTGTTTCTTGTTAGTGCTCTGGATAGCTGTTAAAATAACTCATTCATCCCCAGTTTTAAAACTGCACTGTCGATTTCTTTATTTATTAAGAAGGAAGAGGGAGAGGAAGTGAAGGGCATTGTGGCTGACTGCATACTTTCTTTCTTTGTGGTTTTATGACTCAGCTTCAGCATTTCCTTGTAATCATATTTACTGACAAGTTCATTGTGAGCTGGGGAAAGATCATGGTTCCGTGACAAAGAACATACCTTGCATGCAAAACATTCCAGCTAAAACTGGCAAAGATTTGTGCTTTAAGCCCTGCCGAGCTTCCACCAGGCAGTGTAGACATAACTGAGGTAGGCCGGCTAATAATCTAACCCCGTGGTATAAGGCATATTCCTCTATTTTAAATTAGCAGAATAAGTGTTTGATGTGCTAGCTTGCTACAATAAATAACTACAACTAAAACATGTATTTAAAAAAAGGGGGGGGAGAGAAGAAAATGCATCAGTCAGGGGGAAAAACGCATTAAAATTGCACAAATTAGGAAAACTGCATGTCGAAATATGCACAAATTTCCATGCAGAACGAGATCCTTTAGATTTATTGGGTGCATTTTGAGCTGTAGAATATACACACAGTGGAACCCACATCCTGCAAACATTTCTGTTATCAAAATTAATACGCATATATGTACTACAGATCTACCTCCGCTTTCATGTGTTTGTTTTGTTTCCGAAATGGAACTAATGTGTATGTTTTTTGTTTGTTTTTAACTGGTCTATTTTGTCTTCCCACCAGGACTGCCCAGCTAGCAGGTCAAAGTTCTAGATCTAGTGAGACAGGACTGCAGTCTCTACTTATATTGGAGGAAGAGAAGGAGAGGGTAAGGAAGGGAGAGTCTGGCTGATGCTTTTTTAAAAAAGAGAAGCCACAAATGCATTTCAACTGAATGCACTGAGACTGCTTTGTAGAGCATTTATACAAGCTTAACAGGGACTATTCCAGGCTTGCAAAAGAGCTGCAGTGTTGCAGGCTGTGGCCTAGAAGGACTTCAGTTAAAATCGCTCATGCCCGGAGCTGAAAACATCTCTTCATCTGCTGTTCTCATGCCATCTGGATGGGGGGATGTTTTCCAGAGACATTCTGAGGCCGCTCAGGTAATATTCATTCTCAGTTTACAGATATAAAGTTACAGTCATAATTGGACCATGCATCTGACTCGTTGCTGCAGTTCTTTTTCTATGTTTCTGGGCTAATTGCCAAGGCTTGACATCAGATGGATACAAATACACCATTTTTGCATCAAGAGAACCTAAATGCTGGGCCTGGAATATATGTTGGCTTTTTCCAAAGTTCACCTACCTAAAACTTTTCCCCAAAGCTAGGGAAGTTACTTTTAAGTAAAATGAATATGGTGACATGCTGAAGGCATCCATAACTGAGGAGCAGCAGGGTGATAAGCTGGAACTCAAGTCATCATCCTGCCACTGCTCAGTTATGGATGACTTTAGCATATTAATATATTCATTCTTCTGAAAGCTCTAAGTTATTGTCATTTGTATGTCCAGCCCATATTTCTCAAGGTACTAAAGGTGTTGCAGGCACATCATATGGCTTCAACTATTTTATTCAAAGTATATATTTTAAAAAAACCTGGGAAGATAAATATCCATTGCTCTTGTGGTTGTTAATTGGAACAAATAGGTATTATAGTGCCTGTTGTTTCATGCATGTGGCATGCAGTAGCATCCTTTAAATGTCTACTCAGAATTAAATCCCACTGACTTCACTGGTACTTACTCCATATTCTCTGGTTTCTCCTCAGATTGTATGAGGTGCTTATTCCAAGGTACGTAAGTGATTAGTGATGAGGAACAGGCCATTTTCCTCTGATGCCCATATTATTTCATAAGTATATTTAAACAACAACAACAAGAACCACACTTGTTTGGTTTTATTTTCAAATTTAGTTTCAATTTTCAAATCCTTTGGTGCTGGTGTCCCTCCCCCCACTGAAAAATTCTGTATGGGAATCCATACCTGGTTGTATGTTTTAAAAGAAAAGAAGAAAGCATGGGTGAACTAAGGTTGTCCCAAACAACAGGGGATATTTAGAGAAGTTCCTTGCGGAATGGTTGTGCAGTTGATAGTTGTATGTCTTGTCATGCTATTACAGAGCTGAAGGCTCCCACTCACTGTCTTAGGGAAAACCAAAGCATTTCAGCCATAATGGATGAAAGAAGGATGCAAGTCCCCAATCCTTACCTTGAAGGTCTCCTCTGAAATAATTCAGTTGAGTTTGCCTGGGTGAATGTATGCATGATTTCATCCACAAAGGATTGTATTTACATGCAACTGGGGCATAGTTAGCTTCTGACCATAGAAAGACTTGCTCAGATTTTCTTTGGCACCTGAGACTTCAGCATGAGGCTCAGAGACCATATGTCAGTAGATGGATTCTCTCCACACCATCTTGCAGGCTAGATGACATAAGGCAGGAGTAGGCAATCTTTCTGTGTTCAGGGGCCAATTTTGTCACCTTGGTCACTGCTGAGGACTGCACTCCTGTTGCTGACACATGTGTGGGCAATGTACATCCCTGTAGATACTGAGTCAACTGGCTGGATAGCTCTGTGAGTTTGTTACCTGGCTGAAGAGCTAGAGTTTGGAAGTTTAACTCCTACTGTGCCTCCTGAGAGAAAAGCCAGCCCATAGAGCCTTGGGCAAGCTGCAGAGTCTTAGAGTGCCTCAAGAAAAAGGGAGAAGTAAACCACTTCTGAGTACCCCCTGCCTAGAAGACCCTATAAAGTCAGAATTGACTTGATGGCATATCATCATCATCGTCATCGGCATCATCATCCAGTGGCTAAAGTTAAGGATTACAGCTAAATGCAGCTAAAACAGAAGGAAGAGATTGCCCCAGCAGCACATTGGAACTTTATCATTAGGTCTAATTATGAAGCCATGCCTCCTGGTTAGAAAAATATCCCTTTTTCATCAGCCTTTGTCTCCTTTCAGGTAGCAGGTTTTTGAATTGTGAAGACTTGTTTGGAAATGTTTCTTATCACTTTCTGATACTCCAGTAAATCCAAGATCTGTTTATTGGACTCTGCTGTCAGAAGCACTATACAGGCTTCAGGAGATATAGTAAAGAGTCTGGCATTGATGGATTAGCCTGGAAAGGGCTGAGGGTGGATCTATCTCATCCTTCAAGCTATTAGTGTCTGTGACTTTTGCATTGAAGGAATCCTGGCCCAGGATCACAACAGGACATGACAGCCCTCAGCTTTTAGTACTGTTAAATAATTGGCTTCTAGCTGAGCTCAGATGCCTTCACATCTACTCTTAACTCCAGACTTCATGTTGTTCAGCCAATATCAGTATCCTGTCTACTTGACCACTATCATGTGCTGCTCTTACCAGAAATTGCAGTTGCCTGCCTTTATTGCTGATGAAATAGCACTTAACACGCCCTTTTTAGGTTCCTGTGTAGTTTGCTGAGGCTGTTCTTTAATACCACGAATGGCCTGTCATGCTAGATTTTCTCTGAAACTGAAAAAGAAAACATGCTGTGTGGTTCTTGCATACCTTTCAAAACAAGGGTAATACCTTTATTGGACCATTGCAATATTCTACCCAGACAAGCTTTTGAGCCCAGCAAGACCTTTCAACAGGCTGGGCACTGAAGAGCTTGTAGGGGTGAGGCGAGAAATGGGGGGAGGGGGGGCGGAATAGCCCAGAATTTTGAACTATTCTCTTTCTCCTCCTCTGTCTGGAAGTGAAAACAGACTTGACATTTTTAGAGTGTCTTACTGCATTCTTCAAAACAGATATTTCCTTTTCCAGAGCTGAAGGGTTTTACTCTCTTTCAAAATGTTTCCTTAAAAAAACCTGACTCATTTATGAATGAATTATTTAAAGAGATAAAAATATATACAGAGCTTTAAAATATTTTTGTCAGTGTACAGCCCATATTAGGCCTGATGGAAAGGGGCAAGAATGACAGCTGAACCAATAGATTTTGAGATTTTACAGGTATTTTGGAAGTCATCCAAAAACTACCCATGCTGTAGCACTGACATTCACTGTACGTTTATCTCTTTTTCTATTATATATGCCTTTACCCACATTATAGCAAGTATCTGAATCCTTACTTCACAATTATAAATGAACATCTGATGCATTTCAGAGCAACTGTTAAATTAATTTGGTCAGTCTGAAGATAAATGTGTGCCAGGAAAGCTTAAACTGAAGACCTCAGAGTGCATTAGAGCAACTTCTAAGTTTGGGGGATGAATACAGAAGAATATTCTTGCATATAAGAACTTGTGGGCCTGCATCCTGCTCAATATTTATGTCCACATAGAACTCCAGCAAAGGAAAGCTGCCACAGTGAGCTACACATGAAAAGGCATAAAACTGTCACCATGTCAGCTTGCACAGATGAAGTGCTGCGCATATAAATGCTGAGCGGAATACTGGTCATGGTGTTTCAGAATGAGCAATGGCTACTTACTATTCACCTTCTCAAAATGAATATTTATAAATATATATTACAGTTCCCAGGGTTCTCAAGGAAAATGGATGTCTCCTACAACATACCACCAGCAGGAGAAGTGTGGAGGGTGCAGAATATGTAAAAATAGTCCCCCTTCTTTTACACTTCACTCATTTAAAAGTATAGATGGCTATTTTTTTCTGTACACTCTTTCATATATTGAAGTTCCTTTATAATGCTGTCAGTCTTCCAAAGGCAGTTAATAAAATATGATTTTGTCACAGCATTGTATTGGTTTTAAAAACGCTTGAGCCAAGAAAGCTCTTTTCTTTATTTGGCAATGCATTACAAATTCTGAACAAGTGTATTAATGGAATCATCGGGCATCACAAGGCTGGGCAAGTGATATTCTAAAATAAATATAAAATGCCTTAGCACATCCTAGATTGATTACCAGAAAAACAATGACATAAAAATGAGCAATACTGAAGGAAATGCATTTCGTTCAAGAGAAAGGTGGGGGAAGCCCTCCCTCCACTCTTAAAAATAAATGGCTTATTGATTTTGAAGATTTGCTCGGTCTTCAGGTTTTTAGTAAGCTGGACAAGTACCCTGGAGCATTACAAAGTGGCTCCATATTTAACCACAGAATCATATAGCTCCCGTGCAAAATTTCCTGCCCTTATGGTGGCAATAACATTAATGACCACAAGCTAACAATTCCAACAGAAGTATACACTACCATTGATTCCCCCCTCCCTTTCTCTCTCCTTAAAAGCATTAGGATACTCTTACATGGTCCAAGCTGTGTTCATAACTGCTTATGTGGCTGCACAGAACCCAGGAGTCGTGGGAGGTGGGAAGGTGGGAGAACGTTCAGGGAGAGAAGGAAAAAGCGGAATAACGGAAGAGAGTGAAAACAAAGAGGGGGAGAATCTTTGGGTCAACATTCCAGAAGGGTAGGATGGCCGCTGGCACCTGGAGGTCCTCTCCTGCTTTGGGTACACCAGTCTCATCAAAAACCACCCTTCCGTGAACCTCAATATCCAGCAGACTCACCATAGTTGGGCCAGAGGACTCTTTGATTTGCTTGATGTCAAGCCTGCTGTGGGGCAAACTGGGCCTACTCCAGTGGAGCCTGGTCCTACCCACCGGCTCCAACCCCAGCTCCAACCCAGCTATGGTGCTGGAGAGAGAGTGCTGATTTAAGAGGCTACAGCAACCAGAGTGGAACCTCCAGGCTAAGGAAGAACACAAGAGGGGACATTGACAGAGTGGAAGTGAATAAAACCAATCAGAGGATGCACTTGACTGGCAGCGGGTGGAGCTTAGCCACCCTACTCTAGGAGAATTGAGGAAAACTGAGGAAAACTGAGAGTTTGGAAAGACTCAGACAGTGCAGTTAACTAGGCTGCTGCATAGTTCTCAAAATTCTGAGTTACTCTACTGATTGCTCTCCCAAATGAGGATGACCAACCCCCCAAGCCCCTTTGACATCCCCTTGCCCATGCAGGGTTTGGAGTAGAGATGGGCACAAACCTTGGTACAGAGGTTTGTGCTGGTTCATAAGCACAGCACCACAGGTGACGTGCGTTCCCTTTCCCTGCCTCCCCAGATAAATCCCCCACTCACCAGCCAATGCACATTCCTCTCCTCCTCCTCTTCAGCTCTTGCACCAGTCTCCAGCAGGCGCATGGGCTTCCCTGCCCCGCCTCCTTGGCTAATTGCCCACTCAGACAAGGAGGCAGGATAGGCAAACCTGTGATCCTGCCGGGGACTGGTCAAACAGCTGAAGAGGAGGAGAGGAGTTTGAGCCAGCTAGTGAGTGGGGTCATTGGCTGGGAAGGCAGGGAAAGGGAACACGTGGCAACTGTGGTGCCGTGTATATGAACTGGCACAAACCGCCAAACTGAGGTTCGTGCCCATCTCTAGTCTGGAGAACCACATATGGAGAAACACCAGCTATATTTCAAGGTATCAGTTACTTCTTTGTACCTTAGTAGAAAGTAGATATAAAGCACAGCTTCTGTAGAACAGCCCACTATTTTCTACAGATGCCTGGAGCTTCTCCTCATTGCAGATTAATCCAGACCCCTCTTTTCCTCTTTTGTTCTGGATGGATCACATTTTTGCAGAGTCTGTGTGAAATCCTAGAGTACTTTTTCCAAAAGTCTTGGAGACATCACAAAATTAGCCTGTGCCAAGAAGAACTTTCCTGTATTTCAGCAAAGTATTATGGTATACTGACTCAATGACTTCTTAGAGCCAAGATTATATGTTACAGATACCATGTCACCGAAAGAGGGAATTCCTTATATGCTGAAAAGGTCTGATGATCACAACTGGAGCTTTTCACACCTGTAGTTTGCAAGTTATCCTTCTTTGTTTCATGATGGGTCATTGGGAGGTAAGCACAGGCTTCATTTGCAAGTAGAATTGCTCAGTCATGACAGTCTGCTGGAAACATATTTAGAGCAACAAAGGATTTCCACTTCTAATCATGTTCTATCTGTAACATATGGCTTGGATCTTAGTGCAGTAGGTCATGGAACATTGCTGAGCCTTCTTAAGCATTGCAAAATTAACTTAAAGGAGACTCCTGATTTACAAATTAATAGCAGGCTTTGGCTTCTTTGGTGATGTCTCTGAGGTTCCTTGCTGTTCAGGAAATGCTCCTGCACCTTTTGCCGCTCCAGTTACACCTTCCTTAAAAGACTGTGGGGAGGATTCTGATTCTTGTCAAAGATTAAACTGAATGGTAATATAACTGCAAAGGAGGTTGTGTTGCTTTCAGTTTTAGCCAGGTCTCCTTGTTCTAATGTTAAAGCCAGGTGCAGCTGTGAGGCTGTGACAAGCAAGGTATAGCAAATGCCACATTAGAATCCTGTGGATCAGGTGGATCAATGGTTTTTCTTTCTAGCTTTCAACTTTTTGTTGGGAAATAAAGAGAGCCAGGATGGTTTTGTAGCTAGAATGTCAGACTGGGGCTTGTGAGCGGAGCTGTAACATGGATGAAACCAGGGAAGGCAGAACAAATACAGAATTTTTTTTATTTACCATCCCAAGCCTGCCAAGCCTTTAGGAAAATGACATATTTCTATAATCCTTATTCAGTTGATCCCTACCTGGAAAACCTCACCAGCCAGCCCTCTCTTCTCTGTTGTTGCTTTCTACAGAGCTCTTGCTCATTTACAGAGTCTACATATAAGCAGCAGCAGCATCTCCCTGGAAGAGGTATTGCTTTCAGTGTAAAATAAAATCCCTTGCAATTCTGTAGTGGAGTCAGCGGACTCTATGAACAGCAAAGCACCCTTTCAACACTGTGTAGGTGCAGCATCCCGGTGTGTGGTCTCTGTCCTGCCCAATCAGTGTGCTGCTTCTACTGAGCCTGATGATGCTTCAAACCTGATTTGTCTGAATACATACACAGACATTTCCTGCACCTACCTAGGTCACAGCAGCAGGATGTGTCTGCAGTGGCTGATTGCCACCATGTCCTGCTGGTGCATCAGGTTTTAAGACTGGGCTAAACAGTTTTCTCTATTATTTATCAAACAGCAAAAGTATATTTTTGGAGGGCCTCTTTAAATTAACACCCCCCACCCATTTACCAATATGTTTTCATGTATGAAAAAATATGTAGAAGTGCACACCTTGCAAACATAGGGAGGGAGGAGAGAAAAGGCTTGAGTGGGGAACTTGCCGAACTCCAGTTCCCATCAGCCCCAGCCATTCTGGCTAATGATCTGAGATGATGGGACCTGGAGCTCAATATTTAATGGTCCACAGCTTCCTTGTCTATCGTATCTCTTGTCCATGATCTCTTTCTGTCTCTCTCCACTGTACTGTCAGAAGTCAGAAATATGTGTTGATATTGCGTTGATTAGAAATGCCATAAAGCTAATGTGTGAAGTGCTCTTATTGGCATGTACAATTGCATCAAAATAAATTCTCAAATATCGTTTCACGATGATTTCCTTGCAGCAAAACTGTATCTCATGAAGAAGGCTTTACTAGAGTTCATCACTAAAGCAGGTAAGGTTTTGCACAAGGTGGGATGACTAACACTACAAATAAATGGTCCAGATCTCTTGCAGAGCTGGAATTCAGGGAATGCAGAAGCAGAAAATACGTTGGTCTAAAGTAAATAACATCTCAGCAAAGTATCCACGGGTGATTGTTTGTCTTGTTCAAGCTTAACTTTTAGTTGGGTTAGAATAAACAGGGAAAGCTCCCTGTTCTCCAGGCAGTTTTTTGTTCTCCATTGGGAAGTCAAAGTTCAAGTACCTAAGGAGCCAAATTAGCTCAATGGGTGAGCTTGGGTGAGTCAGAGTCCCCCCTCCCCTAATCTACCTTGCAAGGTTGTGGAAAAATAGGAGTAACAGGGAGGGGGAGGAAGATGCCCTGTCAGCACATGGGAAGAAAGACATAATATAAATGTAACAAACAAGTAAAATCACTGGCAATCTATAGTCTCACCGCTCTTCTAAATAGCCTCCAAATGTCAAGAACTGGGAACTCAAGCCTCTATTTCTCAAATGAGAAAAAAAGTGCCCCTTCCGCCACCCCAGCTCACACATGCACACATCTCTTTGGCACTATGGCACTGGTTTTGTCTGGTACTGAGGTTGCTTAGTCACCTGGTACCTGCTTCAGACAGATCTGCTGGCAAGGCCTTTTGCCCCGTTTGTTCTCTGTGCCACACAGCAGATACAAGAGGGACTGCTGGCTCATCAATTGGATTCCTAGGGGTCCAGTTTATCAGTGCTAACCACTCTGATTCATCAGAACTTAAAAGAAATCCAAAGGGATAATGATGCTAGAGGATAGCAGGCTGAGGCAGAATGCTACCCGTGCCAGCTTGGGTTCAGGGATGGGGATGGAGCACAGGTAGTTTGAACACAGTGCTTCCATCATTTTGATCCACATTGACTTGCAGTCCATTTCTGAGACAAATGCAAAGTGCTGATGAACTCTGAAATGAGACTGAGCTGCTGTTCCCTCTAGTTGCAACCCTCTGGTTGCAACCCTCTGGTTGCAACAGAGGCAAAGAAGGTTGGATTTCATTCCCTCAACTACCACCTGGTGATCAGAGTACACAAAGTTTAAGCTGGATAGGCAAATCGTCTATTGGCAGCTTCTTATGATACTTTGTCGAACACAAGGAATGTTGAAATAATTTTAAATGTTTGTTGCCTATGCGTTCAGAATTAGATGCTCTCTAATGGTAAACCCCTTGTGGCAGATCCCACAAGGAATAAGAATGTCAAAAGACAAACACACCACTTATATTATCTCCAGATCCATAAAACCTCAGTAAATATTTACTTATGGATCAGAAAGTTGGGTTCATGGTATCAGAAGACAATTGTACCTTGGGTCTCTGACTGTCATATTAATTTAGCTTTGTTCCATATTCTCCAGATGTTATGGACTCCAACTTCTTTCAGGCCTAGCTAGTATGGGCAGTGGTCTTTTGGGAGTTTTTATCCAAAATGTCTTGAGAGTACCATGATGGAGAGGGCAGAGTTAGCTTGATAAAATTAAAATGAACTCAAGGCTGATCCAGGTGTGAAGAGGTGAGTGAAAAGGAAAAAGAATATGAATAAGGGTCTTTAGTTTAGCAGATCATATAGCTGAACAAAAAAATCTAGAGCAGGACCATTACAAAAACAGCTACTCATCATGAAACAATGGGCTGTCTGGTGTCAGTAATAGACTGGATGAGGGTGAATGAACTGAAACTTAATCCAGACAAGACAGAGATGTCCCTGGTCAGTCGAAAGGCAGATCAAGGAACAAGGATTCAGTCTGTGCTGGATGAGGTTACACTCCCCCTGAAAACACAGGTGCACAACTTGGGGACACTCCTGGATTCATCTCTGAGCCTGGATGCCCAGGTTTTAACAGTGATCAGGAGTGTCTTTGCACAATTAAAACTAGTGTGCCAGTCGCACTCTTTCCTAGAGAGGTCTGGTCTGACCAGAGTGACATATGCCTTAGTTACATCCTGGCTAGATTACTGTAACACGCTCTGTGTGGGGCTGTCTTTGGAAAGTCTTCTGAAACTTCCATGGGTCCAAAACACTGTAGCCAGATTGGGGCTGGTTGCAGGGATCACATAACCCCCCTGTTAGAGCAGCTCCACTGGCTGCCAGTCTGTTTCTGTGCACAATTCAAAGTGCTGGTTCTAACCTATAAAGCCTCAAACGGCTCGGGTCCAAGCTATCTAAAAGACCACATCGCCCTCTATAAGCCTGCCTGGGCATTGAGATCATCAGGGGTGGCCTTGCTCTTGGTCCCACCACCCTCACGGGTGTGCTTGGTGGTAACATGGGAGAGGGCCTTCTCTGTGGCTGCTCCCAGACTTTGGAACTCCCTCTCACAGGAGGCCAGACTGACCCCATCTTTGCTGTCCTTCCACAAGCAGGCAAGCTTTCCCTGAGTACCTGCTTGAGAGGGTTTTTTTGGGTTTTTTTTTTTCCAATGAATGGTTGTGCCTTACTGCTTTGAATGTGTTTTTGGTGTTGCTCTTGTTTTTATTTGATCCTTTTTAGTATTTTTATACATATTATTTTTAGCTTTAAATACTGTTTTTTCATGATGGAAGCTGCCTTCGGCCCTTCTTAAGGATGAAGGCGGGGTAAGAACATTTTAAATAAATGAGTAAGAAATATTTTGGCATTTTGATTCGGAAGAGGAAAATACAGATTTCCCCTCACGCAATTCCCATTGTAGCTGCCATTAAGTTGAAATAATTATATGAAAGCATTCTTATTAATGTCAGTGGCAAGGCTTCTGAGAAACTGGCTTCCTCTCAGCCCACCAGATTACATGAGGACAGGCTGCTTCACAACGACAACAAAGCCCTAAATCTCTAAGTTGTTTTGCTCTCTTCTTATTTTGCTGCAGTTAGCTGAGGTGAGTGGTGCTGATCAAGGAACATTGCATTCCACAATGCTTATCAGGGCTCCAAATGGCTGAACCGTCTGACCTTGAGGGAACAAAATATTCCTGCAGGTATTTGACTTCATGAGGGATTAAAACATACTCAAAGCTGAAAGTGTATGCCAAAACATGTTGCTGGATTTATCAGTATTTCCTGTATGAAAAACCAGAGAGACCTCGGAGACTGAGGGAGGCCAGGGGTTATCAAGCCTCCCTGAGAAGTGGAGGGACTGCCTCTATTTCTTAAAAGTGTGGTTGTTTCTTTTCTGCCCTACAAGCGGCTGCTTCTTCCTAAAAGTTCTGAGTCCATACACCCAACGTTGCAGTTCCATGACATTTTAATCAGTACTGTGGATGTATCTCAATGTGTTTAGTTGAAAGGGATGGTTGTTTTTTTAAACGGGTAATTTGCAATGACTGCTGCAGCACACCTGCACAGGTGTAACTGTATCAGACCACAGGGCATCTGGATTAAATCAGTTGTATTTTGCTGTTAGGAATGCCTGCCCCTCCTCCACTTCTCCAGAAAATGGCCAGGATCCTGCTCAATCAAAAACCATTGTGCAATGAGCATCATGTAATAGCTTTGGCTTTTGCAGAGGCTTGTGCAAACGTAGGTCATCTATTGGTGACAGGGGTCTTCATTTGCATAAAGGCAAATTTTTGTGCTGGCAGGAGCGCCCATACCCATTTTAGGTTCTGTTAGTATCACACAAGATCCCAGCCATCACAGTTCGTACAAACTGCCAGTTGAGCAGCTGTAAAAAAAAAACAAAAAAAAAAACAGCAACAGGACTTGTCAACTGTAAAGATGGGTGGGGCAATCCTGTCTCAACAATGAAGCAATTGTTGGGAGCTAGCACCAGCCTCTTCTGCTGGCAGAAATCCCTTTTCTGCTGGTTGGTGGCAGAGGCCTGCTGGCAGGAGTATGCTTCTGGTTAAGATCTTCAAATAGGAACACCGAAGCAGAGGTGGGGTTAGAGAGGGACTGAGTTCTATCAGAGTCATGCTTCTACCAGCCCAAAGACATGCCTGCAATGCTGACAAAAAGCTAGGCTCAGGCAAGTGTAGCCCTAGGTATTGTGTACATGCATGTTTCACACACATCCTTATGCTGGGAGGAGTTTGGAATTAGCACAGGGTCAGACAACCTAATGTCAGCTTGGCTGGCTCTCCACCATTTCCACTAGTTAGGACTGAAGTATCACCTTTATTCTGGAGTAAGCTCTTATGGACTCATGGCACTTCAGCAGGTATCATACAGGGTGAGCGAGAAGAACTAGGCTACTCTTATAACACATAACAAATATTCTTATCTCTATGAAGAAGAGAGCCTAAATCACCCCGTATCATTCTTTAAGCTGCCTCCTACTAATTTACCTTCTTTTTTTGAAGGGTCCCCCCCCCAAAAAAAAAACATAGCATTTGTGTGCTAACATATCCAGAAGATAAAATTATAATACAACCACCTCCTATTCCTTTTCTGCCCCTGCTTTACATGTCTTCCCCACACAAATGTACGCACATGTACAGTAGTAGCAGCAGTAATAATTGCATATCATCAAGTTGATTTTGACTTATGGCAATGCTTTTCAAGGTTTTCCGTGTAGAGAATACTCAGGAACGGTTTACTATTCCCTTCTTCTGAGAGGTGCCCTGGGACTCCACAGCTTGCCCAAGACTACGCACATTGGCTCTACTTGCAGGAGGCACAGTGGAGAATTGAACTCCCAGCTTCTGGCTCAGCAGCTAGATACTGTACCTGAAAGATCTCCAGAGGAAAATAGTCACTTTATGTGTATTGCCACAAGGGGGAGCTGTTGATCCATTTTTGCTGTATGTGAAAGTGCACACAGGAGAAAAGTTAGGCACAAGAACAAAAAACGTGCAATCCTGCTTTATTACTAATGTTGCTTTCCCTACAGTGTTTATCTCAAGACTTCATGATTTATCTCTTATCTTAAAATCTCTGTCCAGATGTATTGACAAATATTTAATCTTCGCATTTGAGAGAATTCCATCTGGAATTGTGTCATGTTGGGCAGAATATTTATAATCCAACACGATAAAGCACCTGTTCTGCAGTTTGAATAAAATAACGTTCACTAAATAAAACGAGTAGTGGGTGGAATAATAAACTGAAATGTTAAATTAGATAGACTGTCAATGCTTTTTCTCCCCCTTGTATTGAACTTCCATCAGATCTAACTGAAGAGAAAATTCTGCTGGGCGTCCTGAAATCTGCCACAATAGCAGTGTGGTCCTTTGTCCAGGTCAGTGAATAGAAGGTTATCTATCACTGCAACGTGAATAGTCTTACTATTCTTTATCATGTTGCATTCACCACATATACTCTAGCAATATTATACGTTGTTCTCAGGTGGTACTGGAGGAAACCAGGTTTGAATTAGTGTCCCATCTCATTCTGATCAGCCCCATCTAGGATTGCTGTGGGTCAGGGGAAATGAGAGTCATGGTCTAACATCATCTGGGAGCCCAGAGGCCTTTTCCCCTGCGTTATCATGCATTCCCTCTGCAAGCCAAATCCACGTGCAGGAAACCATTTGGAGTCTTTCACGTACATGAGGGAATAGCAGGGGCAGCAGGACAGGCCAAAATCCAAGTGTCCTGGAAAAATAAGGATAGCCAGAGGCAAAACAGGGCAGGACGCCTATGCCTTTAATAGATGTGTAGAAGAGGGAGTTTTACCAAGCGTTACCAGCATGACAACAGCACTCGACCATCACTCTAAGAATTATTTGTGTAGATTTCGCCTGTGCTTGAAATGTAGGATAAAATGTCTTCTCAAACATAACACTCACCTGCTATTCAGCCCGTGGACCCCAGGTTCCAACTCTAAGACAATCATGAGGGCATTGCACAGCTGAAGAAGATCAAACATTGCAAAACAAGTTCTACTTTTTTTAAAAAAAATTCCTATTTCCAAAGATGGAGGCAAGCATCCTGTTTTTATTTCTGCACGTAAACAGAAGTTCTGGACCTGGATGTGGCTCAGATGTGGCCAAGTGTAAGACCAACACCTTTTCAAATACCGGTGGCTGCTTCTACAATTTAAGTCCTGTGCTCTGCAATCTCAACAGGATACGACCAGATAATTTAAGGAATTAGCAAATCCATTAATAACTATAATGCTTTTATTACCTGTCCTTGACTCATTGTTATCCTTACACACTCACACAAAACAACATTTTGAGGATGAAAAATCCCTGACAAAATCCTAGGGCCTTAGCTGTTTTACACGTTAAAGTGTGTTTGGGGCTACAGCTCTATATCTAGATACATACTTGTATATACCTATATATGGAAACAGTCTGATACCCGGTTATAGGGGAGTTTTCTTCAATGAACTGTGACTGTTGTGTTCTCCCTCAAGTGCCTTTTATGCTCATCAGGATATGAAATTTATAAATGTATAGATGTGCAACTAAGGATTAAAAATGGGTTTTGTTCCAACATAAAGCAATCAGATTCCTTGGAGCAGCTGACAAACAGGGTGATAGAAATCCTTTCCCCAGGAAGATCCTGCATGGAGGTGACAAGGTCCCAGCGCATCACCCCATTCCCTTCCATAGAGATACATTTTCAACACCAGCCCAGGCCTCATGCTAGCTAGGGAGGCCAGAGGTATACGCACCCTATTTCCTTCAGCACTTACAGAAGGAGCTGAAATGGCCCTGCAGACGACAGAAACAGGTTTGGTTGTGACTGAACCTCTAAGACTTCAGGGAATGTCCCTGCTATTAGGCAAAGTGAGGCAGCCACCTCAGGCGGCAGAGCTGGGGTGCCAAAAAGTGGGGGGGAGAAGAAGAAAAAAAGGGGAGGCAGTGTGGGGCAATGTCAGATGAGGAGTCAGAAGACTTGGTTCGAATCAGCCACGGAAGGTCACTAGGAGGCAACAGTGGTAAACCACTGCTTGTACATCTTGCATGCCTGGAAAAACCAACATTTTGGAAGTGACTTGGGGGTACGTAACAACAAGAACACAAAAGGGCAGTGAATTGTTTGTGATCCAATTTGTTGTTTGTTTTATTATCAGGAATAGGAAGAGGTCCCTGTAGGATTTTCTGCTACCTCTGTGTCAAAACATCTGG
The DNA here is from genome assembly GCA_037013535.1 of Intellagama lesueurii. Taxonomy (NCBI): domain Eukaryota; kingdom Metazoa; phylum Chordata; class Lepidosauria; order Squamata; family Agamidae; genus Intellagama; species Intellagama lesueurii. The sequence goes on along the minus strand of JBAJHW010000003.1, from coordinate 202,275,452 downwards.
GCAGCCTTTGATCAAAATATCTTCAATCAGCCCTCCTGGTCCTAAAGAAAGAGCCAGAAGGACCTCACGCCCCAAGGCAAGTGAACTGGCCTCAAGGCACGGGCCATAATCTCAGGGAGTCCCAATGCTTCCTCAGGCCTCTATCAGAGAAACAAATCACAGGTGGAGCAAGTTTTATTTTGTTCTGCATCCTAGTTTTAAAGCTTGGGCCTCTATGTCCTCCTCATTCTCAAACACTGCCAGGCCTCACTGGCCCTATGCAAAGCTGCTTGTATGTGCCTTGGTCACACCCACACCCACACCCACACCCACCCAGGATTAGTGCAAGAAATCCACTTTGTCTTCATACTGTTTCCCAGCTGGTATGTAAGGGCCTGCCTCTGTGACATGACCAGGACCTACCTTGCGGTCTTAGATTTTAGCCCTGCAATCTTAGATAAGTTGCTGGCCAGGTGCCCCTCTGAGCCAACAAACCTGGGCTTACCTGTGATTCCGAAGAGGAGTCTGACAGGTGAATTAAAGTTTTCCAGTGATTTAAATCTCATTCAGTGACATTCACCAATTTGGGGATCTGACTTGAAGTGCAGTAAAAATGTACTTGGAATTAATTGATGAAGGCTTTTGATAAAACTTGTCTAAAAGACATAGGCTTGTTAGCTATAAAGTGGAGCTTTACAAGAACCTCCCCACTCTCCTTACTGGTATAGAACTAGGAAGGAATTCCTTTTCCCCATGTTCTTCCATGAATCAAGGTAGGTAGTACTCAAAGCCAGCTAATTTCGGTAACTGCAGCTGGAACAAACAAAAGCCTTCCAAAACCTCCTCCCTTCTTCTGTTGCAGTAAAATCATAGTAATAATGAAATAATTTATGAATTTAAATGGCCTGTCAATTAACTAACACATTTGTGACACTCCGAATCAGCTCCCTGACATGTTGTCCTCCTATCCATAGGCAAGGCTGGATAGAATAGTCCTGAAAGTGCATCAGGATTTCATCATGCCGATTTCCATTTTTCTGAGGCAAAACTTGCCAATGTTACTCCAAACAAATTCAACGATAGCTATGTTAGAAGCACCACAAGTCATAACGGCAAATAAAAGGTTGGATGTTTAGCATTTTTGTTCCTTCATTTGATCACTGCTCCATGACCTCATTCTCCTTGCTCCAGAAGAACGAGGAAGATGGAAGGGTAGCTTTAAGGGGCCAGGAAGTCTGGATGTGTATGTGTTCCAGATGTACCACATGGATGGAAAGAGAGCCAAGATTGTGGAGGAAGACAATCCAAAATGGACAGAGAAGCACAGAGGGGATGAACTGCATCTGGATAACTCTGGTGAAGCAACCATCCTTCCTTGCTGTTAAGCTAGTAGCTAGCCTACCTAGAAGAAATTAAGTCTAGATCAACTCCTTAGATAACAATGGCTGAAATCCAGTAGCAAGTCACAATAGGGCCATAGAATAGATGGGGATTTGGTGAGTCAACTGCTCCCATTGATTCAATGGGCCTGCTCTGGTTGCAACTTACTACAGGATTTCAGCCGATGTATCAACCTGTTGTGAAACATAACATTGGGCAACAGAGGCAATAGGGGCTTTAACCACTAATGTATATCACCAGTGGTGGATTGGAGCTGGGGTTTGGAGGGGTCACAACCTCAGGACTTTTTGAGGAGCAAGGACTATGACATCATGTGCCCAAACTGTCCCCATCTAAGGTTTCTCTGTTCTTTTGAGTTTAGCTGTAGCCCTCAAAGTACCTGAGAGAGAAATCGATTTTCCCAAGAATCCTATAGACGCAAGCTATCCTTGCTATAATACAAAATATCTGAGAGTACTGTGAGTGAGGAATTTACATTGGCTTTACAAAAGACCTGCCGTCATTTCTTAATATTAACTAATCCATCTGACTACATTTTTGGACTGACTATATGGGAAAGGGCAGTGCCTATGGTAATTGTCAGGATGAGCAGCTTTACATCCCAATTTATACCGCTGTATACTATTATGTTGATACCATGTCTTTCATGGTTAATATTTCAGCTGACAGGAAGCATAGCAACACAGTCTTGCCTGATTATTGACTGCTATATTGTTAGAACTACATGTTCCTGCTGTCATAGCTGTGTATTAATGCTCTTCCTTCCTTCCTTCCTTCCTTCCTTCCTTCCTTCCTTCCTTCCTTCCTTCCTTCCTTCCTTCCTTCCTTCCTTCCTTCCTTCCTTCCTTCCTTCCTTCCTTCCTCTAAATATTTAGAAATGTCTATATGCTCTGCTTTACATTCTGTTAGTGCAAAGAGGTGTACTGATATTCTATAACAAATCATCCTCAATACCAGCCTGCCTCTTTTATGAGCACACCGTGCACATGCAGATATTAGATCAATAGTTAAAAGGAATGTTTGCACCGGGATTTAGTATTTTATATTCGCCCGTGGCTAATTAGAGAGCTGAGGGCAAACATAAATACTAGGCTCATGGCAAGCCCTGCTTTTGACTGTTGATCTTTCTTACAGCATTTCCTGGCCTTGAGGCCAAACGACATACTTGAGATTCACTCTCAGATATTATTCAGAACTCTTTGGCTGAGCCAAAATCTTGGCTTGAGATACATAAAATGAGAACTGTAATGGGTTTTACGTTTGTTGTATACTCTTCATCAGTCATGCAAAGTAGCATAAGTTTGCATTTTGATACTCAATAGATGAAAGGAAGTCAGAAGTATTTAGTCCTGTTTGTGGCACTGTTAACATGTAATCTATCAACAAACTGCCCTGGGCTCAAAGCTCCCTTACTGTGGCAACTTTTCATTACACATCCCTCAGTAACCCTGCAGACAAAATTATTCAGACATTAAAGGCTGAGCAGGTTATCCCTTTTCATGCAGGGTGCCACAAACTATCCGATAGTTCAGTATTTGGGAAGACTTCAGCCCATCCAGATTCAATTAATTTTTCATATGCCCAGAAACAGATTCAAGATGTTCTCTCTCAACTTAGACCAAAAGATCTTAGCTCCTATCTAAGTTCTAGATCAGCAAGCAGCTGAGTTCAAATGTGCCAAAGCTGTAATTGCCATCATCTGTGTGCTCACTAACGTAAACGTATTGGAATCCGACAGAAACAAGTCCCCGAATGGTTTCCGTGTGTGAGCTTCATGTCCACGTTTTGTAGTGGTATTAGAAAGTGTCTCCAGAACATGTCTCCATCTGCAATAAACAGATGTTGTACAAAATAAACAGGGTCAGGTCCTTTCTACACCGAGGGGTTAGGAATTCAAATAGTTTTATTTTTATATAAATTTGCCAAGATTAATGATGTCTTCAATAACCAAGGTAGACAGAAAGAGAGATTTTAAAAAATTTAAATGTAGTAGGACATTGATGGAAGGACTGAATGCTCAGTTCCTACACACCTGAGTTTGACTCCATGTAGCCACCTTTTTTCTTCAGGAGAGACTCCTCAGCTTTAAACACTGACATGGCCAGCAGGTACAATATGTTTTCCCCGTGCTGAGAAATAGTTGTGTATATTGAACATGACCAGTGCAAATGATGTAGAAGAATTTTTCCAACATGTGCAAATTTCTTCCTATTCAAGACAGAAAGAATCTTAAGGATTTTTTTAAAAAATTAAAGGCAAGCAAACACAGAAGTGATGGGTTTCTCCACTTGTTGTCCTATATGACTGAGAAAAATATGTCATCCCCTAGCAGTGCACTTGGTCATGAAACCATTGGATCACAGCTTTGATGAAAGTAGCAGGACCATGGATTAGCGTCAAGTCAGCCTCTCAACTGTTAGTTCATAATGGGCTACAAAATGGTGGACATCATACTCTACTACCTTTACTTTTAAGTTTGATGGTAATTTTAGTTTATGAATGTATTTAAAAATTAAAATGTTCTCTGATTCATATTCACTCCAGGAAATAGACAGCTCTTCCTTTCTCACATCTTGTACATGTGTGGGGTTTCTATGCATGAAACCCCTAATCAATGGACTAAAGGTTCATCCACCTGTGTAGGGAGTGGTGTCTCATTATCACAATCTGCTACTGGGAGCAGTGTCTCTGTAGCACACACTGTTGAATATTTGTTATCAGTATGTCTAAGCCGCCTTGGACAGATAGCTTTTGTGTGTTTATATATTTGTTTACTTGTTTGTTTGCTTCTACTCCTGAGAGATGTGAGCATGTAACAGCAAACGGCGTATATACACCTATTGAACTGTTTGTTGTCCAGAGGGAAAATATAGTTAGCTAGATACCTTGATGTTGTTAATCGGTGACTGAAGTTATGTAATGTATGCTGCATAAGGCTTATGACATCAGCCACAGCAATTTTTGGGGAACCCCTCTGCAAAGTTCCTGGGGTTCTCATGGGATCCTTTTTATTGTGCTGAAACCATTGGGCGCTGAGGAATAGGAATGGGAGTCTTTAATTTCCAAATTTTGATGTTACTATGGAATGAAAAGAATGCCATGGGAGTCTTGGGATCTTCCAGAGGAGAACTAGAAAATTTTTACTCCAAAACATCGCTGTGGCTTTGTGAACATGATTTCAGCCGGTGGTGGGTTGCTGACCTGCATTTATAAAAAGCCAGTTTTTAAAATGTAATCAGTTGAAAAGATATATAATGCTACATTATGATTATTGGCAATTTATAATAGAGGATTATATTTATATTTATATGACCTAAATGGAACTATTAACACTCTCATTGAGAGCAGGCCTATTTAATCTGTTGGAACTACATAAGTGTTGACTTACTATTCACTGAGTCAATATTTATGTAATTCCCATTGCTTTAGTGAGTCTACTCTCTTTGGGACTCATAACTAGATTCATCCCCTCCCTATAAAGGTATTCTATGTTTCAACTTTGTTGTTTTTTCTCAGTTTTTTGGAATAAGATTTTATTAATAGTTGAAGGATTCATGACACTCACTGGATGATCTTGAGTCAGTCACTGCCTCTCAGCTGAGCCTATCTCACAGCTTTGTTTGTGAAGATAAAATGAGGAGTGGAGAATCTGATTTGTTACCTTGAAGTCCTTCTGGAAAAGGCAGGGAATATATGTAACAAATAAATAAATAAGATGGAGTGCAGTTCTTCAGATGTTGTCATCCCTCACCATTGCCTAAGTTGTAACTGATAGGAGTTGAAATCAAACAAGATTTGGAGCGCCGAACATTCACTTGTCCTGGTTTACAGGAAGCCACATAAAAAGTCTGGTGGAGACAAGGGGATCTCAGTAATCTCTTGTGAATCACCACTTTACCATCTTTAATGATGCATCTTGAAATGAATCTTAGTGAGCACCCTCTGGATGGTTTATTTAATGTCACGAAACAAGCTATGCTTTCTGTCCATCTCTCGAACTGAGAAATAGCTTATTTTGTTTCAAGCCCAATCATGAATAGAATCAGGCCTTATCACTTCCCTGATGACACCACTGGAGGGCAATCCCAAGCCTGATCTTGCATGTGTCTCTTAGCCACCTCCCTTCCCATGAACCACCTACCTTCTTTTCTGCCCACTTTTCCAGCTGCAGTGCATGAAAGGAAGGGAAAGTTCCTCCCACCCTCTTCCACCACTGGAGCAGTGGTGACCCAGGGCTATTGTAATGATTCAGCTCTGTTAACCCTGGGAAATGTATAAATTCATGCCCTAATCCCCAAACAAGCGAATGCACACAGTCATGTAACGTTCACGGCAATCAAAGGACTTTACTTGAAAGTAATGTTTTGAACTTCAAGGTGTAAAGGAGCATGGTTCTTTATATGGGGAAGGAGCTGTTTGGGCTGTTGCACACCATTTGCAGCATCCAGCTTGCAGTTCTACAGTGTAAGTCTCCAGTTCATAGTCTCCCTGCTCTTCCACTTGCTGCAACAATTGAAAGAATTCTTGTTCTATACATTTGTCTGGACTTGCATTGCACTGACATATGCTCCTTATGGAAACTGAGGTCCAAACTCTAAGTTACAGATAACCTGTTCTCAGAGTTCAAAGCACATTCGTGTTCCAGTGATGTGATTACAGCAGAGGTTAATGTCTGAGAAATCAGACATACAAAAGCTGCCCGCTTTAGCTCCCGAAGACCAGTCACAAAAGCAAGAGAGCTAATTTGCAGGTTCCACAAGGTATTCAAGCACTAGCAGAGTTCCTTCTTCTAGGGATGGTTTGTGTGTAATACAGCGCCTGACCTTGAAGCCTCTTCCTTCCTTCCTTCCTTCCTTCCTTCCTTCCTTCCTTCCTTCCTTCCTTCCTTCCTTCCTTCCTTCCTTCCTTCCTTCCTTCCTTCCTTCCTTCCTTCCTTCCTTCCTAAATACCTACCTACCTACAGCTTCCCATTCTTTAGACAAAGTATTGCAGCATTGAATGATGAATATGGAAGGATATTGTTGAAAAGATCCTTTATACTGGTATTTTGTAGAAATAAGCATTTTAGCATGAAACACTTGAATCCCAAGAATCTAATGCTTTAAAAGAAAGAGGAACCCCATGCACCCACTCTGCATTGAGTTATTCAATGTTCTTCTGAAAAGACCTAGCAATATATTTATTTCATTTATTTTATTGAAACATTTATAGCCCACCCTACGTATATCACGGGATCTCAGGGCACATTACAAAGCTGTATAAAACATAAAGAAAGTACATCTTCTCAAATCTCAGCAAAACTGAAATTGTACTCCCTTAGTGGTTCCACAGGACAGGCCCTTCTCTGTGGTGGCACCAAGGCTTTGGAATTTTCAGGAGGACAAGACTAGTCTGGCTTTATCACTGATAGTCTTCTGGTGCCATTTTAAAGCAGCTGTATTGTACCCTGCTTGAAGAGTCAATCTCTATATTATACATGTTGAATTTTTTTTTCAGTTTTGTGCTTAGGCTTGTTCATTGGATAATGAACAGCAGCTGCAGAATGGGACCATGTTGTAGGAAGAAGAGGCTTAACCCTTTCTCTTCATGCTGTACTGCCAAAATTTTATGCCATTATATCAAGCTTTGAAATATCAGCCGGTGATTTCATTAGTGTTTCATTCCTATCATCTTTCGAATTGTCATTATTTCATTCTGGTCTTTTATTGGGCAAAATCCTGCTTATGTACGTGTAATGCACAGTTACCCTTGTGTAAACAGAGAACTGCACAATTTGACTATGCAATTGCTTGTGCGATTCTCATTGCCACCATTGTGCAATGCACTGGCGGGAGTGATTTGTGGGTAGCACTTCTACCTTAGTGCTTCTGTAGCTGCTGCAGCTGTAGGGTTGAGTTATGCCCCCCTAGCTATGCAAGAGGATTTTGCCCATATTTTATTAACATGAAGTTTTTATTGTGTTCTTTGTCTTTTTGCTAGCTCAAAAGGGGACCCTGCCCAAAACTTTTTATCAGTTAATGATCTGCCTTTGAGACAGTTTAATGAATAGATTCATTACATTCAACTATATTTACAAATCCTTGAAGTTTAGTGGCTATACCTTCCAATTAGATTTTTTTTTCTTAGAGACTCTAAAGGATGAATGAGAAGTATAGTTTAATAAATTAATAATAAATAATACAGTTTAAATACAGTCAAAGGAGAGCTACCAATTTTAGAAGAAGGGAAAGCCATGTGTGATCTTTTATTTTTTATTCATTTCTTCAGTTCCCTGTTGATTAATCAACTGAAGCTTTTGCACTCTACCCACTAAACCAGAGCAATCTTGCTGGCCTAGAGTTTGATGTTAGCTGGGTGGAAATTTAGCTTGCTTTTCAGCTAGTAAAAACATAAAAAATAACAAAAATCTGCCAGTGTGGAGAAGCCTCTATGTTTTAGTTAATGTCTTTGTGCTGTAAATGTTAATGGAAACCAGCCATACTGATAAAATCTGGAATGATCATCTTAAATAGAAGGACTTTTGGGGTTCTTGTGGTAGAAATAAAGAACGGAATTTAAATTCTAGGGATTTTCTTCTCTGATTATGAGCTTTTTTCTTTTGTTAGCAACTCCTGTAGCAAATCCACATTTCGGTGAAGCAGAAAGCTGAAGACACAACAGCATATTGAATTTAAATCAGAAAGAAACATCCACGGAGCAAAAGCAGAAGGCAAGTGAGACAAAGACCAGGCTTTAAGTTAAAAAAAAAAATCCCTCCTGCAATTGTAGTTGAATATAGTGAGAGGAGAATGACCAGAAGGAAAGGTCAAAGCTAGATATAACAGGAGAGAAGGAGTATATAAAAGTCAGGGAGATAAAAGTGGTCCTAAAATGTTTGTCTACAGACACCATATGTGCTGAAGAATGAAAGGAAGAGTGGAAAAAGGATGAATGACATTCCCAGAGTAAAAATGTTGAAACTCTCGTATTTGTGGTGAATTCGGGGGGGGGGGGGGGAGGACAAGATACAATATTCAGTAGCATTTTTTTTGTGTGTGTGTGTACATACTAGTAAAAAAATGTTATGGATATGACATTAGCATCGTAACATCATTAATGGATGGTAGAAATTCATTAAAGGATTTAGTTTATAACCTTGAAAAATATTTCCAGCTATTAGAGAAATGACAGTGTATATTTTTTTTCTTCAAAGAGAAAAGAGAAAAAGAACTGAAACAAGTTCATTAATTAACAGACTATAAAAAGGGCAATAGTAGGGGATGAAAGTGAGAAAGGCAAAACAGAAGAAGTATCATGGGTGTGTAATGAGTCTAAGGATGGGCTTGTAGGAGTTTGCAGTGGCATCAGCAAAATTTGTTTTCTTTGTTGTCATGTGCCGTCTAGTAGCTTCCAACTTGACTTACGATGATCCTACGCGTGAGTGCTCTCCAAAATGTCCTGTCCTCAGCAGCCTTGCTTCTCTCTTGCAAACTCAAGCCTGTGACTGCCTTTAGGGAGTCAAAACATCTCATATTTGGTCTTCCTCTTTTCTTGCTGCCCTCTGTTTTTCCCAGCATTAGGGTATTTTCCAGAGAAAGTTTTCTCACGATGTGCCCAAGGTAGGACAACCTGAGTTTCAACATTTTTGCCTGCAGGCTTGATTTGATCTAGGACTCACTTATTTGTCCTTCTGGCAATCCAGGGTATCCACAAAGCTCTCCTCCAGCACCATATTGAATCATTTATTTCCCTGTCAGCTTTCTTTACAGTCTAGCTTTCACAACCTTATACAGTGATTGGGAATACAAGAGTCTGGATCATTTTGGTCTTCATCTCCAGTGACACATTCTTACACTTCATTATCTTTTCTAGTTCCTTCATTGCTGTCCCTTCCAAGTCTTGGGGCCTGTCCATACTGGCAGTCTTGGATGTGGGGTTGATCAGTCTGTTGAGGTCAGGGGAAACATTTTTTTACATCACTTCTCTCTCTCTCTCTCAGTGCTGTTCCATTTTCTCCCTGCTTCCCTTCCCTCATTCTCTTCCCATTTTCTCACAAGCTTTCCCTCCAAATCCGCAGCCACCACAGCAGTTGGAAGGTGAGGCTGCTGGAGGCTTCTTCCTCCTAGCTAAACAGGCTAAACAACAACCATGCCAAAAAGAATGCATGCCCTACCACTGGATCAGAAACATGCACAACAAGTCTTAAAGGGGAAGGATGGTTTACTTTAAGTAGAAACACATGCAGATAAGGTCTTTCCTCCCCCAATCCAAACCATGCCATCAGCAATCTATATGCCAGTGTGGAGAGGCCCTTAGTCTTCTGCTTTCTTGGCTGCAATTTCCATTTTGGCTGATGATTGAACCAAGGTACACAAAACCTCGAACAACTTTGATTTCTGCATTGTTAATGCTAAACTTGTGTATTTCCTCTGTAAAGTTTGTTTTAGTTTATACTTATTTCCTAATTCATGAAAGGGCGACTTCAGAAGGCCTAAGGACCAATTTTCTGTTTCCAGAAGCCATCAAGGGTCAAACCAGCCCTGAAAATGAGCAAAAATTGTTATTCCCCTGAATGTTTAAGAAGACAATTTTTGGTTTCCATGCTCTTCTGTTATGTTTCATTTTGTTTTGTAGGCTGTGGAGCTCTGCACTTGTTTTATGAAAAGCCATCATTTCTGGAAGCTTCTGGAAGTGATATGTGACATTTTCCCCGATTTTTTCCATGGGCATCTGAAGGCCACAAAAATGGACTTTACCCACCCCTGCTTTAACTGGTACCACCATTCATGCCGCTACTAAATAAAATATACATTGTGTGGTCTAGCTGATGGTATGCATATGATGGTTTCCAATGATGTCCTCCCCCTAATGGAACTGTTTCAGTATTTCTGTCCTTCCATCCCCTTTCTCGCTTTTGCAAATCCGTTTGGGGAGACTGGGGAATTTCAGGTGGAAGGAGAAACTCGTCTAGGACTGTGCTGATTTGTTCATAGGGTGTATTAAGACCATGTTGGTTACACTGTGGTCCACATAAAATTACAGTGAAATATTAACATCTTCAGTCCAGTTGATTTCACTGTGAACAAAGGACTGAAGTATACTTTTACTGATAGCCTATCATTACTGTTAAAATCATGTTAGCATTCCAGAGATGTGATTTAGGCATACTTTTGTGTCTGAGAAATCACACTTGCAAACAAAGTCTGTGTTTAATTCTCAGGGATCAAATACAAAATGATACAAACTAATTTATAAACTACAGGATGTGAGAAAGCTCCTATCGTGAAAAGCACATGCTTTCAACAGTTAAGGAATCCCCCCTTCTGATGAGTGGGCATCTTATTATGCCTACTTACTTGGAAAAAAGTTTCATTGCACTCAATGGGACTTGTGCATAAACAAGCATAGGATTATGCTGTAGCTAGGTCTAGAGACAAACTATCATATATTTTGTTATAATTTATTATTATGCTACTATTGTTATACTATTAGAATGCCATTCATTTTCCTGTTTATACAACTGGACTTCCAATAGATATTCTGTGCTAATGCATAGAAACAGAAACAAACATTCAACAGAAAGGGACAACAGATTACCCTCCTAAAGAACAGCCTTAACTAAAACCCAATCACTTCAACCTCAGCAAGAGGCATTCATGTCTTTCTTTGCCAGTTTTCCAAATGATGTTGAAATACACACATCCGTTTTGCCTGAAATTAAAACCACAGTAAACTCTTCTCTATCCTAGCTGCCTGCTGATTTGCTGAGGGTGAGATCATTGAAGATCATTTAATCTGAAGAGGAAAATCCTCTTAGCTATTTTCCTAAAGACTTGCTGAGTGGGCTGAGTGCAGACATCTATGTTGCAAGAAAGGAAGGGGAACAGCCATACGTTTTTGCCCAAGCAGTAATTTGCTAGACAACCACATGTTTCAGAACAAAACATAACAAAGCACCCTCTTATACTGCATGGGAAGTCTTTTAAGGCTGTTCCCAGGCATCCTAGTAATTTTAATTAGTGTTACTTATATAATCATACTGTACCCAACAAACAAACAAGGCCCCCTACACCAGTAAATGCCAACCCTACAATTAAATTTTGATACAGCAGTTTCCATTAATGTGACCATGGGTCAAGAATTACCATATAATGGTAGATTAACTGTACTATCTATTCTACTGAATGGAGTCCAAATTCAACAGGGGCTCCTGCTGTGATTGAATTATGGGATGCTTTTCCTGCTGCCATGAGAATAATACTTCCGTCTTGTCCATTCCTCCTGCTGTCTTTGAAACTACCTGCAAATCTGTGAGGAGCTTGTTTCAAAATTGTCAAACAAATTTGTCTAAACAAACCTGAGAAACTGTGGCCCAGTTCCCAGATACAGAAATATTTGGTGTAAATGAAGCCAGCACAAGCAATAAAATGTGCTACAGTTCTTCTCCTTGTTGTGGTTTCGGAAGAGCTAGCTGTGTTAGTCTGTGCTAGCATATCAGGCAAAAGCAAAATAAAGAAGATAAAAATGCTGTGGCACCTTAATGACTAACTGATATATTTTAATGTGAGCTTTCATAGGCAAGTCCGTTTCTTCAGACGTAAGAATCGTTAACCTGTAAGTGTTTACAAAAATGAAAAGATACGACCAAAGACTGCTTCCCTTGCCACTCTGAATTGGCATGAGAATGGCATAAAATCTGAAAAATTCTTGTTAGAATTTATCTAATAATGCCTTTTAATGCTCTTTCAAAAAATAACTTTTGAAAGAAAATAGAAATCAGAAGGTAAACAGAAGTAGAATAAACTTTACTCATTACGTCTAAAAAGTAAATTTGTAACTACTTTATATTACTTTACTGTAATGTTGTAATTAATCTTTACATTAATCATTGACAAAAGTAACTAGTTCCAATTATATTACTTATAACTTGTAAATATTTGCTTCAAAATTACTTGTAACATTTAATTTTACTTGTAAATAGTTACTTTAAAGTTGTGGGTTTCACAGCCTATAGCAATGAAGGTTTTGTTCCAACTCAGGAAAATATAAAGGATTGTTCCAATTTTGGTTTTAAGTTCAGCTTCACTTTGACTGCTTGAATGGTTCCAGAGGAGGTTTTTATCCTAATATCACTCTGCCAGGTTCATTGAATCTTACCTTGCTTTTCTACTGCTTCTTCTGCCCGTCTTCTCAGCAGGGGAAACCCATTAAAAAGTCAAAGATGGTTACACAATGTTTTTGATTGCAAGCATGAGAACCCCTCTGTCTGGTAATGCCTCCTGATTGCTACGTGAATAGTCTAAATTTTTGCTTTTATTGCTTCTCCTGCACTGCAGGTCTACAGGGGCACAGTTTTGACCATTCTGAGCTAGATGACACACTTACCATGTTTTAGGAAATGTGGTGAAAGGCACTTGTTTATCATTGGACCTGATTTTCCTCACTTTTGCATCATCATCATCATCAGTATTATTATTATTATTATTATTATTATTATTATTAGTAGTAGTAGTAGTAGTAGTAGTAGTAGTAGTAGTAGTAGTAGTCCTTTATACCCCCTTTCCACTACAAAGGAGTTCTCACAGCAGCTTACAATAATCATAAAACAATAAAAGCATGTAAAACAAAGTTACCTGTAAAATCATTAAGACAAAATATATCCAGCATTATCACAAAAACCATTAAAATCAAGTAAGTGAACAGTTAAAAACAACTAAGAAGATTAAAATTATATGCAAGATTTAAAAGGTGTGCTTTTGCACCCTTCCTAAAAACAATGAGAGCTGAAACTGATCACAGCTCTCAAAGCTATGACACCCCTCCCCTCCCACCAGGGCTCACTGGCTCAGTTCAAAGATGTTTGTATGTGTATTTCACTTGTCAGTGCAACAGAATCCCCAGGAAGGGCCTGAGGAGAGGTGTTGGGTGTATGTATATACGTACATATGTATGTATTGTGTAAATTCGTACCTCATGCTTTTGCTAGAAAGGCTTCCACATCAACTTACTAAAAATTGTGAAATATGACAGCCCCTGCTTACAGGTTTACAGTATCAAGTTTAAGATACGATGCATAAGAAATCACAGATATAGAAAGAAGAAAGGAAAGAGTGAGAACCCTCCTGTTTCCTGTTACCTGTGGCCTTACCTAACTTATCTTAGAACTGCAGAGCTGGAAGGGAAACTACAGATCATTGAGTCCAGCCCATGTCAAGGAGATATAGTGAGGGATCAAACTCCCAACCTCTACCTAAACCACTGAATTATCCAGCAGTTCTAGCTGAAGTACTGTTGGAGGCACAATTGAGGTGTGCCCAGCAGCTTTTCAGCTTCTTCCCCTATGGCTAAAACTTAGAATCTGGATGGAGGGACATCGTGGAATGTGCCTCACTATTACTTCTTCTCATTCAACCCCCCCCCCCCTCAACATTTGGGCCCTCTGATAGACATTACTGGTGTCCACCCTCTCTGATGCAGCCCATCACAGCCTTCAGAATGCTGTAAAGGAGAGTGAATGTGGTCAGTGGCAGCAGGAACCAAATTATCAGAGTTTTTGTTTGTAGTGAAAGTGAAAGAGAAGATGAATGAGGAAGAATGTGGAATTATGGAAAGGATTTTTAATTTAGAAAGAGAAAATGCAGTGTGGCATGGGGTGAGATGGGGTGTTGAAATGTAGAGGAAGTATGTTGATACAGAGTTCAGAGAAAAGTTAAAGAAAACACAAGTGTGATGAAAAGAGGGAATGCTATTAAGTCAACCATGTTAGTACACTTTATTGTCTTAATTAGAGATGGGCACAAACCTGAAAAATGGTGGTTCATGATGATTTGTGGTTGGCCACAAACCATGAACCACAAATCATCATGAACCAACCAGAAAACTGAACCGCAAACTGGTTCAGTTTTTGGATCGTGCCTGGGGGTGGGTTTACTTTCTCCATTTGTGCTGCTGCCATGCTGATAGGCTGGTGCATGAGCAGAGACAACCAGACTGGCTTTCCTTCGGAAGCTGGGCCACTGTCTCTGATTGGCTGATTGGCATGCACATGTGCAGAGACAGCAGGCCCAGCTCCCAGGAGGGAAACCAGGCTGGTTTTCTCTGAAGTCAGTGGGGGCAGAGAAGGAAGAGGAAGAGTCAGCAGGACCAGGCAGGGAGGCGATGCGGCAGCAGGAAGGGGGTGTGGCCACCTGTTTTGCCAAAACAAGGGACTGGATGGAAAACTTTGACTCCTCATTTCATTTCGGCAAAACAGAATGCACAAACTGAACTACAAACCAGCCCGATCTGTGAGGGTTTTTTTTTTTGGTTCACAGTTTGGTTTGTGTCCCTCTCTAATCTTGATCCAGCCTTGCACATAAAGTGCTTTGTTTCCTCCCTAACCATAACCATGGCCCCGTTTTCCAAGCTACACACACACGCACAGCACTCTCCCCCGCCCCCCAACACACACTACTGCTGGTTTCACCTGTTGTCTGGTTGGACAGGTTTTACAAAGATTTTGGGCCTATCTACCCAGTTCTCCTTATACTTCTTTCCAGGATCAGCTGGCCAAGAACTAGTTCCAGTCACCCTCCCAACCCTCACTTACCCTCCTTTTGACAGCATAAGGACCCACCCCACAAGGCCTCTCCTCCTTGTTTCAGATATTAGTGCTGAAATCTCGGAGAGCTACTGTTAATGTGGCAACCCTTTGCTCCTGAAATGACAACCTTATTTACAACAGTATTTTTTGTTCTAGTTCCATGCCTAGGAGAAAAGTTTGTAACTTAATGAACACATTTTTTCCAAATAGTATTGTTACAGCACAGCACAGTACTAGCAGGAACTAGAAGGCCTGAGTACAATGGGCTTTATATCTTAACCCTTACTGCCCATCCAGTTTTCTTGTCTTTTTACAGTGTGTTACAGTATGTGCTGCTGTAGCTCTTATCTGAATTCCTGTTTTCTTTTGCCCTTACACCCAAGAATGCAACACACCTAATTACACATCTATCACTCATGTTTTCCCAAGAATCTACTTCTCATGTGATGCTGTATCCTCCCTTCAGTTTCTCACACTCTTATGGTGATGTTGTGTAAGGTATCATTAGATTATTTGTCTAATTTGGCTTTGAAGGATCCTTAGAGTATGAGCCTTGCATTTGTCCTAATACATAATACTTCATCATGCAGTTTGACTTGTCTTCTGAGACTCTATTAAATGGGAGTTGTATATTATTAAGGGAACGCATCTGGCAGATTCTGACACCTGTTGTCTGTTCTGCCACATCATCAACAAAGTACAGAAGAGTATAATCAGTCAGAGTTGCCTCTTTTAATACACAGTCCTTACCATTATCATTTGTCTGTACCTTTATTCCTATATGGGGATCTGCACTGTCTTTGATCAAATCTGAAAATATGTACCAAATCATGGGTATTTTTGAGTATCCAAGGGCAACCATGGGGTGAAGCAGAGTCCACTGGCATTAACAGGGTGGAGCAACAGATAATGGATCCCTGTGTCACATCTAGCAATCAGCCATCATTCAATCAGTCAGCATTGTCATCAGATGTGGGGAAAGAGAAGCAAATATTAAGAAAGATGCTGAGTTGATGGGAAGGGAGGAAGGGAGTATGCTGAACCTTCCTCAGCTTTCCTGCTGGAAAAGTCATTCATTAAATCATCAAAGTCTATACTATGGCTGCAGCACCATTGATTAGAGATCCAGGGAAGAGAGAGGGCAGGTGAAGAAAAAGGTAAATATAGTAGTTGTAGTAAGAAATCAAAGAAGACCATAGCCATAAGCTTTTTAAAGTCCTACACTCACACCCTTTCCTGTGGCTGCCTTAGGAAGCCACTTTGCTCACTTGGTGAGATGATGGCTTTCTCCTGGCAGCTGGAATGAATGAATGAATGAATGAATGAATGAATGAATGAATGACAGAGTGCCCAGCTGTGCAGAATGCTGTTGGCCAGCAGCCCATCTATTCTGTTTGCACCATTCAGTCTATAATCTGCCCTTGCCATTTGTGTTTCCTCATTTGCAGGAATGAGGTTTTTACAGAGAACTGGAAACATATAAACAACATTATAGACTCATACAGGGATTGGGTCAGAGTACCTCCAAAGCATACAGGATGGGTTGGGGACCCAATGTGTGCCCTTGTTTGGGCATAGACTAGGTTGTGGGGCCAATTCACATCCCTAGTCTTATACACAGGAAATTCTCCCAGCCCACGTCCATTCAAAGAATACAAGATGATGTCGTATGCCCACATGAACTATCTCTGCCCCAGAACGCAAAGAAGGTACTTTTTGGACTATGGTTACAAGGTATAAGCAAGAGCCAGCATACTGTGGGGATTCTGGTAGTTGTAGTCGAAAACCAACATTTTCAAACTCTGAGCTATCTCCACCCACATACATGAGCCTACCTTTGCTATCATTTATCCCTGGTTATCTTGGTTTCTCCTATCTTCTCTCCTCTTTTTCTTTCTCCTCACTGTGAGATTGTAGATTATAAATCTGGGGGGGACAAAGATTTTCCTTTTTCATCTATGCAGAAACATTATGTATACATACATCTTAACACAACCATGCAGAACCAGGACTAGAAATTTTTCAGACACTGACAACAGAAATCTGCTGGAAATTTCCAAAGCCAACCAAAGGGCATGTAAAAGCCACAGTTCCACCCTCTGCTGAATGAGAGGGACCCCAGGAAGCAACCTCAGCTGGAAACAATCCCCCAGAAACAGCAATGAGCATTGGCCTCACAATCAATTCACACCTGACAGGCTGCCATTGTGCACACCTGAATGCCTCCTGAGTTATTTTTCCAGTGAGCTGCGTTATATAATGTTAACAGGTAGACAACTGCACTTTCCTGAGCTGTGAGAATTCCCGGAATAGCATTACGATAATTTGTTCCCTCTGGATGAGAGAATACTGGAAAATGGCAGTGCCTCTGTGAGATTTGTTTTGTTCTCACACAAACAGATTACAGAGGAAGACAATAAAAACTGATAGCAAAAATCATTAATCCTGCACCAGAGCCACAAAAATGGCAGGACAGACACCAAAGGTTCTTCAGCTAAAGTCACAGCCCCAAATTCTTAATTTTGTGTATCCTAAATCTGAAGTGTCGACCACAAGTACAGCAACTCTATGTCTTTTCCTTTTCCCACAGCTGAGAAGTGTCACTTTCCAAAGGGAGGTAAAACAGATTACTAGCCTTTAAGAGATATTCACTGATTGATCTTGTTTTTGTATTTTTGTTGTTGTTGTTAAATTCGAATTTGAGCAAATTCCATCCTCTTTGGCCCATTTCAGCTACTGTTATAACAGTATATTACAGAAAAGAGACACAACTGTGTGATCAATGTTCAAAATTCAGAATCAAGATTGAAGGATTCAAAATCTTGCCTTTTTTGTAATATTTTAATGGTTCAATAAACCTTATTGTATATTACAGTTGACTCATCATAAACTTAACATCCACTGAAAAACAGTAAACCTCAAAATGTATTAATATTAATGGATCAAAGCTCTTCTACACTATTGTTATACTAGATCAATGGTTCTCAACCTTGGGTAACCCAGGTGTTCTTGGACTGCAACTCCCAGAAACTCCAATCTGCACAGCTGGTGGTGAGGGCTTCTGGTCCAAGAATACATGGGTTACCCAAGGTTGAGAACCACTGTGCTAGATGGAAACTGCATTGCCTGAAACATTATCAGGTCTCTTTACATGTCTCCTTATATCCAATTATATATAGTTCTAAGTATATGTATATCCACTTTAAACAGTTTTATCTTGACATATATATCCTGAGGTAGGTTTTGGAAACTGTATGGTCATGCTTGAGATGGCCTGTGGATAAGATTTTCCCTTGCTCATAGCTCAGTGGTTTAGATATTTGACTGTGGAGCCAGAGGTTGGGAGTTCAGTTCTCCACCTTGCATCTTGTGAGTAAAGCCAGCCTGTGCAGTAATGGGCAAGCTGCACAGTCCCAGGATACCCCCAGAAGAAGAGGATGGTGATCCATTTCTGTGTATTCTCTACCTAGAAAACCCTGGAAAGGGTTGCCATTAGTCTGAATTGACTTGATGGCACACACATACACACTGTCTCTCTCTCTCACACACACACAAAGAGAAGTATTGTATCATACCAAAACACAACTGTACAATGGAAAACAAAACTAGTTTTGAGCAAAACATTTATTCTCCCTGCCTGAGAGCTCCTTTTGGTATTTAGAATCCAATCCAAGACATACATTATTTGATGCCTCAGTTCTTTTGAATGTTAAGATTTAAAATGGACTCCAGTACATGGAAAGGGGGTATTTACATAGCTCAATTATCAGAAAATGTTAATTTGACACCTAAAAATGCAGATACCTACGTTAAGAGGAATTTGTGTTCTTGAGAGGGCTGGATTGTTTTGCTGGTTATCTTTCTCTCTCTGGATCTCAGAAGAGCATTTAACATCTGTTATCCAGGTGTTCTCCCACCCAGGCAGCTTACATGGCTGGACTTGCTTGTCTTCTGCCACAGGACTGCTTCACCAGCCTGCTACAGTCTTTCTTGAAAGATCAATTTGCATGCAACTTCCTTTATTCACAGCAGATGGCAGTCTATGAACATGGAAGAGTGAACAGTGCAAGGGAAGGAACTATGAAATTAAAGAGTCAGGTTGGAATATGGAACACATTTGAAGCATTTGGTCTGACAGGATAAAAGAAGGATGAATAGATAGGCTGATAAAACATATGAAATTACCAAACTACACAGTGAGGGCCATATGAGCAAATAAACTAAATGTGCTTTCACTGTGAGGATCATAACGATGAGGAATATATTCAGGAAACCTAAAGCCCATTTTTAACATTCTTATACAGTCAGAGATAATTAGATTGTACGTTTGTGAATCTCCTTTTTTAAATAAATAAAAGTAAACCAGAGCCTTGGGATCTAACAGCTAACATCACTTACAAAATGGCAGCCCTGGTTGGAACCAACTACAAAATGGTGTTTTGGACTGCAGCTCTGTGCACCCTTACCTATGAGTAGGAATGGAAGTGACATTTATTTGGTTCACACTAGAGTAGGCCAATTGGTTCATCTGATATGAACTTACATAATTTTGAACTTTCAAACTAAGATATGAACTGAAAGTCACACCTCTCTCAATTTGAAAATGGAATAGTACCTTATTTTCTTTAAAAATACACACATCAGAGGAAAGTAGAAACAAAAAAATGCATATATTGAAAAAAAATCCACATTATGTTCAAAAAATTACTTGAAATGTGTATATTAGGTAAAACTGTCAGAAATGTGTGTGCTGGCAAAATGCACAACAAAATGTATGCATTTTTATGCAATGGCTTTATTTAAAAAAAATAGTAAAATTCTCAACATTTTGGAGGAACTGAAGACTAAAAAGATGAGAAATGGAAAATAAATTTACTGATTTACCCATGTTCACCAGTGAGTGAGAACTGTCTATTGTACTAGAACTTATTTATTTATTATTTATTTAAAATATTTTTATCCCGCCTTTCTTCTTAAAAAGAACCTAAAAAGTCAATATACAGAAGCTAAAAACAGTAGTTATATGAATATTAAAACACTTAGTCAACCCTCGACTTACGAACGGCCCTAGTTGCGAACTTTTCGACTTATGAACCGCTCTGATAGAAAAATATAGCCTCAACTTGCGAACTTTACTTCGAGTTACGAACCGAAAAAAAACCCTAAGTCATCTTAGGTTAAAAGGAAAAAAAAAGAAAAAAAATTCTGCCCCTAGTGGTAGGAACGGATTAACCGGCTTTGCATTAGTTCCTATGGGAACTAATGGTTCGACTTACAAACCGCCCCTCGACCTAAGAACCAAAAACAGCTGGAACGGATTAATTGGTTTTCAATGCATTCCTATGGGAAATGCTTATTCGACTTACGAACTTTTCGACTTAAGAACGTCCTTCCGGAACGGATTAAGTTCGTAAGTCGAGGATTGACTATATTTCCAGTACTTTTGAGATGAAGTGAGGATTGGAAGAATAAGGCAATGAAAGAAAACTAAATTAACTGGCTGAAATCCAGTTGTGCATCTTTATACCAAGTGGCAACGATGATGTCATCAACCTTGGCCATGCCAGAGCTGTTTCAGGGCAATAAAAAACACCTTGAAGTACCTCCTCCAATAGGTTTCAGGGATCCGCAGGGAACCCCTTCAATCTGGGGCAGGGTCTGGAATGAAGCTGGATAATCATCACTGATCCTGGCAGTGGGACTGGTTCTGGTGGCAACAATGTTCAGACTTTAAATCGTCCCCACTCCCATTTTGCGGCTCTTGAAGTCTGCTCTAGGTTGAAGGGGATTCCTAGAGATCTTGTTCAATGGTGTAAAGTTCCACAGTGGCAGATTCAACTACGGGCAGGTTCTCAGCCAGCCCTTTAAGAGAAGGCAAAGAAAAGATTTATTAAAATAAGTGATGCAGTGCATTTTTGCTGCCCCAATAGATTCTAACCTTTTTTTCACTTCCTTTGTCCCTCTACTGAGGAGCAGGGGAAGTGTTTCATTTGCCAATATCCTGAAGTGGCTCTCTCATTAAGCCATTTCATGATATCAGAAATTCCCACTGGAAGGAGCAGGACCAAATAGGGTAGCTTGATCTCCGATATGCCATTTGGATATGAAGATTGCACCAAATGACATGCCAGACCTCTACCCAACCCCAAGCAACCCTATTTAACCTGCACCAGCTCACTCCAAAACAGCCCGTGTAAACAAGTCTTTTGTGTTGCAGCAGGATCTTTTCTCAATTCACAGAATTTGCAAACTAGCTTGCTTATTGTTATTTGTCTTCTGAATGTAAGCATCTTTTGAATTCTGATTTCTGAAACACCAAGTCAGACCAAATTACTTCTCTCCAACACTAACATGCTTTCAGCAAAGTAGCGCTTTTTTCTGTCTGAGAAACAAAGATGAAAGTTGCAGCTGACATAATATCAGAGAAACATGTTTGTACCTCTGTGTTTTGGTCCGGCTGTCTGGGACCAATTCAAGCCTTCCAGACTGTTTTCAAAGGCAGCCTTACATAGAATCCATTACAATGATTCAGCCTGGAGGTAAGTAAATATAAGAAGCAATCCTATTCTGAGACAAGCTTGGAATGTTATGTCATGGGCTCATATCCTGTTACTTAGTGTAGTAAATCACACTAGAATAGGCCAATTGAATCAGTGAGGATTCGATGAGTCAATTCTTCTGTAAGTTCCACTGATTCAAACAGGCCTACTCTAGTTGTGACTTACCGTACTTTAGTGTCGTATCAGTAGGAGGAGTTAATTCACCAAATACGTGCTGATTCAATGGGCCTATTCTAGTGCAACTTACTACTCTAAGCAACAGGATTTCAGCCATTGTGTTACTCATTACATCTAGGCAACTACTGTGTTACCCCGAAAATAAGACAGGGTCTTATATTAATTTTTGCTCCAGAAAACGCATTAGGGCTTATTTTCAGGGGATGTTTTATTTTTTTCATGTACAACAATCTACATTTATTCAAATACAGTCATGTCATCTTCTTCTGGTTGCTGCACAATGGTGGAGGGAGGGGTTTCACTTGATTGGGGCTTATTTTCAGGGTAGGGCTTATATTATGACAATCCTGAAAAATCATACTAGGGCTTATTTTCAGGTTAGGTCTTGTTTTCAGGGAAATAGGGTAGGTTACTGCTATGTTATCATTACTCTCTGTGTTATTAGCATGTTGCATTGTCATAAAATGCAGGCAAGAAAAATACAGGTTAATAACTTCTAGTGGCTAAATCTAATATTGCACCTTAGAAATATTTATGAAAGGACAAAAGAACCAAAACCAAAGAATATTCATCTTGCCACTCGGGACTGATGAAACATTGATACAAAATCCAGAAAATTTCTATAAATATGTTGTAAAATAGCTTTTTAATTTCTCATAGTAACTAGGTCTTACTCATACTCATATAATGTGTTTCTACTTATACCTAAAAGTAGCTTTGTAACTAGTAGTTGCATTGTCAGTTACTCACAAGCACCCAGTTAAATAACTATATTACTTATAACTAGTTATAAAGAGCTCACTATGCAAGCACCTAGAAAACAATGCAGTAATAACTAGAAGGATTTGTCAAGAACAAACCCCTGTTGGCTTCCTGATAGACAGAGGGAATGCTGTAGAAATAGTATATCTTGACTTCAGCAAAGCTTTTGACAAAGTGCCCCATGATATTCTGATCAGCAAGCTAACTAGGTGTGGGCTGGATAGAATAAATGCCAGGTGGATACACAATTGGCTACAGAATAGTACTCAGAGGGTGATGATTAATGGTTCCTTCTCAAACTGAGAAGAGGTAAGTACGGGGGTACCCCAATGCTCAGTCCGGGGCCCTGTGCTCTTCAACATTTTTCTTAATGACCTGGATCAGGGGATGCAGGGTATGTTAATCAAATTTGCAGGTGACACAAAATTGGGTGGAATGGCTAATACCTTGGAAGACAGAAACAAAGTTCAAAATGATCTGGATAGGCTTGTACACTTGGCTGAAAACAACAGAATGAAATTCAGCAGGGATAAGTGCAAAGTACTGCACCTAAGAAAAAGAAACCAAACATATAGTTACAAGATGGGGGATACCTGGCTCAACAATACTACAAGTGAGAAGGATCTTGGAATTGTCATAGACCACAAGCTGAATGTGAGCCAACAGTGTGATGTGGCTACCAAAAAAGGCAAATGCTATTTTAGGCTGCATTAACAGAAGTATAGTCTCCAAATCCTGTGAGGTACTAGTTCCCCTCTATTCTGCACTGGTTAGACCTCATCCTGAGTACTGTGTCCATTTCTGGACACTACATTTCAAGAAGGATGCTGACAAATTGGAACAAGTTCAGAGGAGGGCAGCAAGGATGATCAGGGGGGTGGAAACCATGCCCTATGAGGGAAGTTTGAAAGAACTGGGCATGTTTAGCCTTGAGAAAAGAAGACTGAGGGGGGATAAGATAGCACTTCTCAAATACTTGAAAAGCTGTCATACAGAGGAAGGGCAGGATCTGTTTTCGATCATCTCAGAGTGCAGGACACACAACAATGAGCTAAGTTATAGGAAACCAGAGTTCAGCTGAATATCAGAAAAAAGTTCCTAACTGTTAGAGCAGTACGGCAACGGAATCAGTTACAAGTGGTGAGTGCTCCAATGCTGGAGACATTCAAGAGAAATTGAGACAACCACCTGGCAGATATCCTTTGATTTGTATTTCAGCATTGAGCACGGGGTTGGACTCGATGGCCTTATAGGCCCCTTCCAACTTCATTGTTCTATGATTCTGTGATTTCTAAGCAATTACCTAGGTCATTACTGTCTACAGTAACAGACAACAGCAACCCAGGATCTCATTCAGAAAGTCGTGCTTTGTCCAGGTCCTTGAGATTCTTTCAGTGGAGATGCTGATCTTAAGTTGGCACCTTCCACTTATCAAGTGCATTTGCTATGAGCTGAGTTCTAGAGGAGTTCTCATTCAGGTGTGCCCAACTGTGTTACCCATCAGCTTTATCATGGGAAAGGAAGTGTGCAGACATTTCTGTCACTCAAAACATAGAAAATGGAGGAAGCAGGCAAATATTAAATAACAGCCAAAACTTTTTTTCCAATACTTCCCTGCCCTTTTTGTTTAAACATTTATGGCAAAAGTGGCTAAACGGGGGCCCTCCAGATTTTGTTAGACTGCTGTTCCCATCAGCCTTGTCCATGTCTTGTGCTTGGCAGTGCTGATGGGAGTTGGAATCTGGCAACATCCAGAAGGCCACAAGTCTCTTCCTCCAAACTGAGGGGAATGTGTTTGTTCTTACAAAAGGATAAAATTGTGTCTGCTTCCACTGGGTGCATGTGGTATGTGAAAAAGAAATGATTTCTAAATACCTTGTGTGTACCTAGTTCTGAATTAAGAAATAAGAGGGATGTTTCAAATGCTTCATACATGTCCTTTGTTCAGAACAGCCATCAATCTGCCTACAGCTACAGATTGATAATTCACCAGTTTTTGTACACATGTATTTGAGAGCTGTTGTGAATAAGGATAATGCAGTGAAATTCATTTCTGAATATACTTTTGGTTGGATATTCCAGCTACACCAATTCTAAGTACTTGATCTGATGTGAAAAATGATCTGATGCTCAACACTAGAGAAGGGCAGTCCCTTCAGGTCAAGAATGAGGTAACTGATAAGGCAGCTGAACAAAACATTTGCTATTACGTCTGCCTTGGAACAGCACCTACTTAACAACTATTCTTTTTTTATAAAAAAGAATCTCTCTTATCCGAGCCTGTGCCTGATCACTTCCATTTCTAAAATACACATTACAACCTTATCCAAGGCTGAAGTGTTATCATTCTTTCAAACTAGAAGGAATAGGAAAATTAAGTATTTACTCTTTTTTTCGACTACAAGTTCCAGAATCCATGAGACCCTGTTGGCTGGGGGGGGGGGGGTGTTATGGGAACTGTAGCCCAGAAAACTGGTCTTCTGAGCCCTGCCACTGCCCTTGTAATATTTTACATACATGATTGATGAGCTGGGCAGAGGGGAGGTGCTCAGAGTTATTGAAAGCAACAGAGTGTTGTGAGGTTATTCAGAAGATGGGACAAATTATGTTCCCACTCCTACATGATTTCTTTTACAGTAAGAAAAGAAAGAAAAAAGGATTCGCCTCCTCTGCCATATGTATGGAAAACAAATGCATGATTTCCCAGTTATATCTATTGAAATAAGAGTGGTCATCATTACAGAATACAAATGCAAGAGTACGAGTAGGTGATATCTTTATAGACCACTTAAAAAATTGTCATACAATCTGCAAGCTTCCATGGATCAGGACCATCCACTTTGTCAGGCATGTACCAGTGAGAAGAATGTAAAGTCCAAAGTTCATGACAAGAAGGATTTTGCCAGGAAAGTTACTTTTAGATTTAAAGTCCAGAGGTTCTTGATTCATCTTGCCATGAACGTTTGGACTTTAAATTTTTGACACTGGTACACACCTGATGAAGTGGGTGGTCCTGATGCACAAAAGCTTGCAGATTGTATAATGATTTTTTTAGTGGTCTATAAAGGAATCACCTACTCTTGCAATTATATCTAGTTTACTTCTTTAAAAATTAGCAACAACTTGTACAAAAATAAATGCATATTATGACTGACATTAAATTTGGGGGGTGGGGGAATTGTTTCCCAGTGCAAGTCAATGGGGCAATATCTGACAATTCAAATAATCAGCCCCATTGAGTAATCAGTCCCAAAATACACCTGAACAATGGGAACATTTCAAGAACGCTGTTTATAACACCGCCTTGTCCACATTTGGCAAGAAGATCAAAAAGATGGCAGACTGGTTCGAAGCCCATTCAGAGGAGCTGATGCCAGCCATCGAGGAAAAGAGGAGAGCTCTAGCAGCATACAAAGCCTTTCCTAGTGAGTACAACTTGCAGGCTCTTCGAGTTGCTCGTAGCAAAGTTCAACAGGCTGCCAGGAGATGTTCTAAAGATTATTGGCTTCAGCTCTGCTCTCAGATACAGATAGCAGTGGACATAGGTAACATCAAGGGAATGTATGATGGTATCAAGCAGGCTTTAGGTCCAATACAGAAGAAATCTGCTCCTTTGAAAACTGCTACAGGCGTGATCATCCAGACCGAGCACAGCAGATGGAACACTGGGTGCAGCACTACTCTGAGCTATATTCCAGAGAGAATGCAGTAACCGAAGAGGCATTAAATAACATCGAGTGCCTGCCTCTCTTGGAAGAGTTGGACAGCGAACCAACTTTGGCAGAAATAAAAGTGGCCTTGGATTCCCTCGCCTCCGGCAAGGCACCTGGGAAGGATAACATCCCTGTTGAAGTGCTGAAGTGCTGTAAAGACATCATCACCACTGAGCTGTATGAAATCTTTTGTCTTTGCTGGAGGGAAGGTGGAGTACCACAGGACATGAAGGATGCAAACATCGTCACATTGTATAAGAACAAAGGAGACAGGAGCGACTGCAATAACTACCGTGGCATCTCTCTTCTGAGTGTTGTAGGGAAGCTGCTTGCCTGTGTTGTGCCGAAGAGACTCCAGGTGCTTGCAGACAGAGTCTATCCAGAATCACAGTGTGGATTTCAAGCTAATAGATCGACCACTGACATGGTATTTTCCCTCAGACAGTTGCAGGAGAAATGTAGGGAACAACGACAGCCACTCTTTGTGGCCTTCACAGATCTTACAAAGGCCTTTGACTTGATTAGTGGGGATGGCCTTTTCAAAATACTTCTCAAGATTGGATGTCCACCTCGACTCCTTAATATCATCAGGTCCTTTCATGAGGAAATGAAGGGCACTGTAGTTTTTGATGGCTCAACATCAGACCCCTTTGACATCCGAAGCGGAGTGAAACACGGCTGTGTCCTCGCGCCGACCCTGTTTAGGATCTTTTTTGCTGTCATGCTGAAGCACGCCTTTGGAACTGCAATGAAAGGTGTCTATCTCCAGAGTAGATCAGATGGAAAGCTCGCCAATGATGCAGCTGTTGTTGCCCATTCTGCTGAAGACCTCCAACAACTCATGAATCGTTTTAGCAAGGCCTGCCAAGACTTTGGATTAACAATCAGCCTAAAGAAAACACAAGTCATGGGCCAGGACGTGGACTCACCTCCCTCTATTACCATCTCTACACAAGAATTGGAGGTTGTTCATGACTTTGTGTACCTTGGCTCAATGATCTCTGACACTCTCTCTCTAGATGTCGAGCTGGATAAACGCATTGGCAAAGCAGCTACCATGTTCTCTAGACTCACAAAGAGAGTATGGCTTAATAAGAAGCTGACGGCATATACCAAGATCCAGGTCTATAGAGCCTGTGTCCTGAGTACGCTCCTGTACTGCAGTGAGTCCTGGATCCTTTGTGCACAGCAAATAAGGAAGCTGAACACGTTCCATATGTGTTGTTTCCGATGCATTTTTGGTATCACCTGGCAGGACAAAGTTCCAAATAGAGTAGTCCTAGAACGAGCTGGAATTTTTAGTATGTATACATTAGTGAAACAGCGACGTCTACATTGGCTCATGAGAATGGCTGACGGTCGGATTCCAAAAGATCTCCTGTATGGAGAATTAGTGCAGGGAAAGCGTCCCAGAGGGAAACCACAGCTGCAATACAAGGATATCTGCAAGCGGGATCTGAAGGCCTTAGGAATGGACCTCAACAGATAGGAAATGTTGACATCTGAGCATTCAGCCTGGAGGCAGGCGGTGCAGCATGGCCTCTCCCAATTTGAAGAGATACTTGTTCAGCAGGCCGAGGCTAAGAGGCAGTCCCAAAACCAGCAAAATTAGGGAGCTGGACAGGGGACAGATTGTATCTGTCTTCAGTGTGGAAGGGATTGTCACTCTCGAATTGGCCTTCTCAGCCACACTAGATGTTGTTCCAAGACCTCTATTCAGAGCACGTTACCATAGTCTCTCGAGACTGAAGGATGCCTACAACAATCAGCCCCATTATGAGGCCCAGACCAAAGCAGATGTCATGTGTTCCCTTCCCCCACCTCCCCAGCTAATAAACCACTCCCCAGTTGGAGTGCACTCCTCTTCTCCTCCTCTTTGGCTGTTCCACCAACCCCAGGCAATAGCACGGGGTTGCCTGTCCTGCCTCCTTGTATGAGTGGGTGATCAGAGGTGGGGCACGGAAGCCCGTGCTGCCGCTGGAGACTGGTTGAACAGCTGAAGAGAAGGCGAAGAGGAGCTTGTGCTGGTTGGTGAGTGGGGGATACAGCTGGGGAGGCGGGGGAAGGGAATGTGTGGCACCTGTGGTGACGTGTGTATGAACTGGCACAAACCTCCATAACATCCATATTTCACAACAAGCTGGAAAAATAAATCATCTCTCATATATTTTTCCAGCTTGTTGTGAAATATGTTAGCCCAATCCAGTTTTATTTAAAATTATTGATATGGGGATTAGTGAGATGTTAACAGCAGTGGTGATAAAGAATCCCCCTGAAATATTCCTCTTTTGATGTTAACTTCCCCAATTTCTTCACCATGGGCTATTAAGACAGTTTTCCATTTTTCCATTTTTTTCTTGAGGAACCTCTGAATGTTTTTACTAATCCCAAACATTTTTAGGCAGGTGTTAATCCAGCTGTGTGGCAATGGGTCAAATGCCTTTTTATAGTATATCCAGGCCATGTTAAGGTTTCTTTTTCATCTTTTTCCATTCTTTAGTATCATTTTGTCAATAAGCAGCTGATCTTTTGTGCCTCTTGACTTTTTAAAGTTCCCTTTCTGTTCAGTTGGATATAGGGAGTTTTCAGTTAAGTATTTATATATTGATCTTGCAAGTACTCCTGTGAGGAGCTTGAACATTGTTGGAAGGCATGTAATTGGTCGATAATTACTGGGTTCATTGTCATTTTGATGATCTTTTATTATCAGAAATGTGCGGCCTGTTGTCATCCAGTCTTCAGTTGTAGAATTTTGAAGTAAGTGGTTTAGGTATCGGTTCGATTCTCCACTGTGCCTCCCTGACAGGGGCTGGATTATCCATAGGATCTCTTCCAGTTTTGCAGTCCTAAGATTCTGTCTTAAACAGTACTGTCAAGGCAGCTGCAATAGTGTTGCCTCCAAATATAGACAATTTATTATGTTTCAGTGAAAAAGAGAACTATATATGTTTTTCTAGCAAGAAGTGATGAAGGCACCAACCTGATGCCTGCCTTCAAGCAAACGATGTCAAATTCAACCTATTGTAAGCTGCAGTTAATGAAGTATTTATTTATTTATTTATTTCTTACATTTTTATCCCGCCCATCTAGTCGTTTTGATGGGTGAATATTTATGAACATTTAAGGCACAAGTTTTCCATCAGTCATGTTGATGGAACTGCCATTGATTCCAATGGGACTTCTCTGTGAGTGAGTAAGTAAGTATAGAATTGTATCCTTAATTATGGTTGCCAGATCAACAGTGTTCTATGCCCTCACATTTCAAGACCAAAACCTAAGACTGTGGGTCAGGACACTGCATTGTCACAGACGCAAGGCAAAAAAGATTTGTGGGACAGACCTAAAAAATAAATAAATAAATAAATAAATAAATAAATAAATAAATAAATAAATGTATTTATTGTCATTGTAAGTATATACATAGTATACACATACAACGAAATTCACACAGACACCCAGAGACCAGACCCTGCCTCTAAACCAGCTGATTGTGGAAACAGACACAAGGTTTTCCACTCCCTGCTGTTCTTCAAATGGCAAGATGGGCCCAAGTGGATGCATGAACCAGCTGTCTCCCCCATACCTCCCTTGCATTGAGGGCAGGAGAGGTAGATGCATCAACAAGGCAGAAGCACAACACACATACAAATGTCTTTGTGCTGAACTAATGAACACTGGCACCAGCCAGGAATGGGTGGAAATGAGTGTCCAGGTTTGAAGGCAACCACAGAAACAAAAATTGAACTTTCCTCTTCCACCCCCACAAACCCAGATCTCTCTCTCTCCATCTGGAGACCTAAGGGGAAGCAAAGCAGCTTCCTGAAACTTGAGCTGAGCCCTAAGGCCTGGCAACCCTCTCCTTAACCCTTTCCACTTCAACAAACAATTCTTGAAATTCAAGCCACTTGTTGATACCATTGAACTGTTCAAGTTGTTGAAGAAGATTTGGATCCAGATTGAATGAAACAGTTGAACATCATAGGTAGAGTCCAAGCCAACAATGAGCAGAGGAAATTTAATCAAGCCACATTTTAAGAATAATATACATAGCATTATATATCAGTTACGTATCAATGAGTGTAGCGTTCACCCCTTGTTATGCAAAATAAGCCATGTATTATTCATGTACTATGCTAATGTGGTTGAGAGGCGGAGCTGAGAGAGAGGTTAAAAGGCGGAGCCTGAGAGGAGGACAGTCAGTCAAGAGAGAGAGTGAGTGAGAGTGAGTTAGTCAAGAGTCAGAGGCAGAAGAGATAGAGATTGAGAGAGAGACTGGTTAAGATAAATAGATAGAGAAGGTAATTAATTATATGGCAAGAAGAAAGTATGTATAGAGAGACCTTTGAATGATTTCCTTGTGTACAATGAATATCTGAAGAACATCTGTGATTATTAATAACTTTGCTACACTTCAATAAATAAGTTCTGTTTGCATTTACCAAACAAGTGTTTGGACAATCGTCTTTTATATTGTGGATAGAGGTAATCCACTGGTGGCAGTGAGGGAAACAAAGACTGGGACCTTTGTGAGGGCACAAAATGTAGGTGTTTCATAGAGGTGATTGTCACAATGAGTCTATGACAGCACAAGAGTATATGAATAGTTATGTGCCTTCCTTGTCTTTGACTAACGTTTACTATATACCAGCATTCACCTATTCTGGCTGTAAAACCAAACATAACTACCAGGCTGTTCTGTACAGTTATAAAGAAAAGAGATATTGTTCATGTGCATTTCTTGCTTGCAAGCTACATAGTGGTCATATTCAAGAACTCCTTTTAGATGTTGTTAAAAATTTCCCCACCTGGACATATTAAAAGTGATCAATCTCAAACTTTCCAGAGTCAAACGCGGTCTTTCGTTATAATCACTCTGCGATCCATAGAAAGTTCATGGATATTGTCATATGCAGAAAAATATTTTCCCTTCCAAATTATTAAGTTGATGGTGACCAGCATTCAATAAATAGTTCTACTGGACAGTATTTTCCAGTAACAATAACAGTTTGTAAAACTTTGGCTGGTTCAAGTTTCTTTTTTAATTGAGTAAGGCTATTGCAATTTCTCCACCCTTTCCTGGTGGTTAACTTTGGCTTTACATCTCATGCTTCCTCTACTTCTTCATGTTACCTGATGAATTACAGTAGCCACATACCTTATTTTGCAGAAGACAACTCTCTATTGAAAACTCCTCTGTTTGCAAGCATCATCTTTTAGAAGGGCTGTCCAGTTCAAAGTGGGTTTAAAATAGAAACACCATAAGTAGGGAATGCAGAGGCCATGATCCTGCTCATTGCAAAATTGGCTTTTCATTTAGTGTTTGCTGTATTTTCTTCTTTCAGTGTGTATCTTAATCTGTCCTTTAAATCTTTAAGGCTGGACTCATCTTATATTTGAATTGTATGCTGTATGTTCTTGTCCTTGGACAAAGCAGGATGAGTCCCATTCTTGGCAGAAGGTGGGACAGGACAAGCAAGAAAACTGGATGCAGAAATGGGGACATATATTTAATATGCTGTCTAATTTGACATTCAGAGTGCATTGGGTTTTCTTTGTATGTGCTGGCTGTCATGTTAGCATCATTAAAATATTATAGAATGTAATTGGTCTATTACTGCTTACCTTGTGCCACAGCTTTCCTGTTAAATGGCAATGACTTCGACTTTGTTTCCTGACATATGGTGGCATGGTGAACACTTCCCTAGGGCTGAATGAGTCATATATCTTTTCAGTCAAATGAAATTCCAGTGGACTTTTAATGACAAAATCCCATGGAATAGATGGATGTTCTAGATACTACATTGCCTGCTACTGCCTCTTCATATGTCATTATATCCTTCACATATGACAAAAAGAACAGATGCCATTATTGCCACTCTAAGGAAAAATGAATGGACTAATCTTCAGTCTCCAGCCAATTCCTCACCTGACGACATTTTACTGCTTATGAAAGATAGCTAGATGTCCCCTCCCATAGCCTCAGTTCAGAAATCCATACCTGTTATAAATCTTTCTGCCAAATATTGTTGGTATGGGAGCAGCCAGCCCAGCTTCTTAGATACTCCCAACTAAGATCACCATACATTTCTTGCTTCTTAGATCTGTATAGTCATCACACAACTCAATTTTTTTATTGGTTTTTTTCTCTCTCTTTTTGGCTGTCATGCTGGACTCCTGCCCCCTGCATACAACCAGGCTTTCTTATCCCACTAGTTTCCAAACTTTGAGTCTGTAGATGTTGTGAGACTCCAGTTCCTAAGAACTCCTGCTAGCATGGCTGCTGGTCAGAGATTCTAGGAACTGTAGTCCAACATCATTTGAGAGTCTAAAGTTGGCAACTACTGTACTAGAAAATAATTGTGCCTCCATATCCAAGAGGTTGCAGAGCCCTGATTGCAGAGCATGGAAAAGTTAGTTTCATGGTGATGCTGGTTGGGGGATTGTTGAAGGTGTAGTCTAGAAAAGTAACTTTTCTGAAATCTCTCTATGTAGGAATCTTCATTTGATTTCGTATGGTTTATGATGAAGTTCTGCTCCTAAGTAAAGCAATGCTCTTGGGAAAACTTTAGTAAATTCAAGATTTCATTCTACACTTTAGCAAGAATTTCTTTTTCTTTGAGCTAATTGTACCTTTTCTGCACTCTGAATCAGACAAACCGTATCTCATTAGAGAGGAAGAAAGAAGAATTTTACATGAACTCAAAGTCTTCTCTTGAACATTAAAGAACAAGTATTCCTAATCAGCAGAATGTATATTTTGTATAATTGCACCTTGGCAACCCTTCTCTTGCTCATTAAGCTGAAAACTATAAATGGTGTGTTTTTCCTTGGCAAGAAAACTGAGAGTCTATTATTGTTTATACATGCAAAGTATGCCTGAGATCTGTGGAATCATCTGGTTTCATAGATATAACAACAAAAATATTATCATTAGAGTATCAAGTCTATCTAAAAGCAAGAAGCTCAGTTTTCAGCCAATGTAAGCTGATCTAATTCTCCCAAAGTTAACTAGTTCCTAGCTATTTCTTTTTCATCTGGTTCAATCTGTGAAGCCACATTCTGCCTGTTCATCAGCAAGTCCCAGGAAATGTTAAGAAACAAGGACTTTTTTCCTTTTGGCACTATTAAAGATCTAGATTATTTACCAAGACCCTGCACAATAAGTGGGGATGAGGACCAAAGAGAGAAAATGAGAGAGAGAGAAATAAGCCCATGCAGATGATTAAACTATGTACCTTGACATGTCAGATGGTTTTCTGTAGCATCACACCCAGGGGTACCCCAAGACATTTTGAAGCTTGAGGCAGAGCAGCAATTGGCATCTCCATTAGATCCCAAGTCTAAGTGCCGAGTATCCAAAGCCAGCCTAGATATTTTGGCAAATGAAGCAGAAAATCCCACTAACCCATCCTTAGCAGTGAAATAAGAACACCAAAAATTTGTTGGGCTTTCCTTGCATTCAATTAAAAAAAAAACAGCTGGGTGAGAAAAGAAGTGGCAGAATAAAGGTCACATATACAGACTATATGCTAAAACATATTCTGGAGTCCAAATATTGAAAAGAAAAGACCTCCCCTCCCCAATTTCTGTGGTACTACTTGCTTTAAGGGGGAGTACATTTAGAAGGCTTTGTAATAGAATAAATGTGTAACCGCAAAGAAAAATCATAGGGCTAGATCCAGTTGTAACCTACATAAGTCACACTGCTTCAATGGGTTTGCTGCAGTAACATTTAGAGTTAGACCAGAGAGATCTCACAGTTCAAATTCACCCTAGATTGGCCCAGTGAAATGTATTACCAGCTGAGGCTACAGTGTTTTATCTGACTGGTGGCTATTTTTACCTGCAGTTAACTGGCATGGGGTAGCAATGGCAGTGCTTCTTTTCCTACCACAGGCAGTGGAGTTGCTTATGCTAGCATGACCTGCAAGCATTGTTACTGGTAAGAAAGTTCTTGGCTCAGATAGCATGTTAGAGTTCCCACGAGTAAAACCCAGTTTCTCACCTCCCAGTTAGTCAGTCATCTCCTGTTTACATAATACTTAAACAAATTGGCCAGAATCAGGCTCATTTGGTTCAAGATTCAAGAGTTGGCCAAGGCTGCTGCACAGCTTGAATATGGATATTTGAAAAATATGCACAAACAAGCTTTAGTCAATGAACAAAAAAGAGTGCAAAATACATGTATTATGGAAACATGTATATAAAAAGATGTACCTTTTCAAGAAAATGACATATGTGGAAAAATATGTGCTGATGTTCATGTAAGAAGGGGGAAAATGTCTCATGGTGCAATGTAGAATGAGGATGAATGAATACTGAAAAATGCAAAACAAACAAACAACCCAATATTGACATTTTTTCACATTATTTCTTACATGCAGTCTCATGAAAGCTCAAACTTACCATGCTCGTTTGAATGGAAATGCCTGGTGTTATTGCCGACTTAATTGATTTTGAATCATGTTCTCTTTCTCCAGTTTCTTTTCTTTTCTCTTTGTGATGTGCAGGAATGAGATAATAAAGTCAAGTGACATTATTGTGCTTGTTTAGTTGGAATGTGCCATTTGGGTTTTTTGGACCCCAAATCCCAGAATTCTCCAAGAATTCCTCAGGCAGAATTCTGGGACTTGCAGCCCACAAACACACATCTGCAGACACTTCCATTTCACTCATCTGGAGAAAGTTTGAGAGTTATTTCCTGCCCCAGTGCTTCCTGGCAGTGATGCTTCTTCAG
Organism: Intellagama lesueurii; assembly: GCA_037013535.1. Lineage (NCBI taxonomy): Eukaryota > Metazoa > Chordata > Lepidosauria > Squamata > Agamidae > Intellagama > Intellagama lesueurii. The sequence continues at coordinate 202,240,562 of JBAJHW010000003.1, read as the reverse complement.
GAGATGCCCACCTATAGAACATAAATGGCATGAGATTACTACTCCCAGGAAGCATTGCAGCAGCTTCCTCCCAGGAAGCATTGGGGCAGAAAATAAGGCCTAGAAGAGGCCTCAGACTTTCTCAGGCTGCAGGCTGGAATGCATAGTATTCTACCCCAGGGGTTCTTGGAGAATTCTGGGATCTAAAGTAGAAATACAAAATAAAACAAACTATGGTATATCCCTATTATTTAATACAGAAATCTAATCACAAACATAAGAAAAATTCTGTCTCCAGCATAAGAAATTTCAAATAATTGTGCACTGCATCTATAGCTGTCTCACTGAATTGGCCGCAGACTATGGGGTGAATTCAGATTTAGGCTGCAACTACACTGTGGTTTAATTTGCAACCTATTCTTATGGTTGAATTCACTTTTAGTGATTCCACAGGGGCCATGGATTGATTCAGAGACAGTGTCCACAATGGCGTCTCAGTGTGATCCATGCTTCTGCCTATAGCGCTTCTTCCTTCTTTCCTTCCTATGTTCCTACCTCTGCTGATTTTTTTATGGTTCACTGTCTAGATGTTTGCTTTTGAAAGGGTTGCACAACATTAAGGACTGCTTTCCAAAGTTTTTCATAATGTGTACAGAAATATACACACATACTACTGGAACGTATGTAGTCTTCTGTACTTAGTTGGGGTTGTTCCTATTCTGTAGCATTTTTAAAAAAACTTCTGTGCAGTGGTGGTCAAGTGCTAAACTAATATTTTAATACAATGACTCAGGGCTAAACTTGTTTATTAAAAAAAATTCAGGGGTACTCAGAGGAAGATCATGGGGGCAGGTGTTCCTGCCATCCCTAAACATCATGCCCCAACTGAGTACATCACCACTACACCACCCACAGAAATGCCCCCCATCCCTTTGCAGGGATGATCCCTTTGCAACAACTGGTCACATGGGGAAAAGTCCTTTTGCATTGCTCCAGGTTGAAAAAAGTAGAAGCCCTCAGTGGCAGAGGAAAAACGCCGCATTGGGAGCAAAAACATCTGGACTGATTTGAATTGGACTTTGCATCATTTGATCAGAAAGAAAAATCAAATTAATCAGTTTTATAATTGAAGCAAATCTCATGGTATTTGACCATGTAGTTGCAGGCTAAGTCAGGTTTGGAGAAAGCCCATGTGCTAAAAAATTATATTTGGTGTGTAAAGGCTTGAGTAGCCTGCTTGATTTCAATGGCCATTATGAACAATAGTAAATACTTTAGACTCAAAGCAGCAATGAAGAGGAACAACTTGAGCTTTTATCGAAGAGAGGTGTTAAGGGACAAGTTCCCAGAAGCACAAAAGGATTTAGACCAAAAGCCAACACACGGCAGATTTTGGGCAGCAAAGGGAGTGTTAATCAGTACTGTGCAGTTAGCTGTGGGAAGCAACAGGGCCCGTCTTGCATAACTTTGTGTTAATGGACTTGTCTTCTAACTTCCTGTCCTTCTTTTGCATGATGGTAACAAGCTTTTTTGTCTTCATACTCTGGAGCGTGAGGAGCTATAGTGAAGATAATCTATTTAATTACATTCTCCAACCAAATAAATGCTGTTTATCTAGTTTTTGTTGTTGTTACTATTGTTTTTGGTCATCAGCATTACTCAATAAACTTCTCAGATGGCCTACCAAAGCACAATGGCTTTTTGCATTTGGATGAAGCAAATATAAACTGCTTCTTCTAGGTTCTTTTATTAATTACTATTATCCTTATCTTTATTGGCTTTATTCCTCATTGTTATTTTGGAAATGAGCACCGTGCCTTCTATTGTTTCTATTAAATCTGTTCTCTCAGCAACTTGGTGAGGCTGGTTGAAAACTAGTAACATTATCGTCATTCCGTGAGATGGAGTAGCAGTTTGAGCCTAGGTCTCCCACATACTCATCAAGTGTTGTACACAAAGAGTCAGTAGCATCCTCTGTGGATATTTCAGTGCTGTCCTTAAAAGTTCACACCTCATTCGTATACATGACAATATAAGGAAAAATGTACAGGCTGTATTCTATTCATTTGCTTCCATTCAGTTCAGGTTGCAAACGGATACCCACTTACTTGGAAACAAACTCTGTTGAATAAGACTTGAGGATGAATAAACATCCATAGGAGTTCATTGCAAATATAATTATTTATTTTCTTTATTTATAATTAAATTTATATACCATTCATCTAGCAAATCGCTACTCTGGGTGGTGTACAACAAAGAAAAGAAACATAAATGACATAATTACTCTAAACACTAGACTATTCCACAAATAAACACTATTACATAATTAAAGAAATTGAATTATCCATATTAATGTGTTGATTGAAGTAGGAAGTCACAGGCTTGCGTCTGCAGGAGCTGAGCAGGGCTGTTGAGGACAAGACATTCTGGAGATCACTCATTCATGGGGTCACCAGAAATTGGAAGCCACTTGACAACACATAACAACCACCAATATCCCTTATCACACAATTCCTGGGAATAATTGTAAATGAAACACATGTGACAATGGTCAAATAACAATGTGTTGTGATATAGAGGGAGAATAGGGAAGTTGCGTTTTGAGGGTGAACTTTGGTAACATACCTGTGCTAGAATTTGATAATCATGTATCTCATTGGCCCAAATCCTGTTGCTTAGCATAATAAAATCACACTAGAGTAGGCCCACTAAATTAATGGGGATTTGGTGAGTCAACTCTTCCATAAGTTCCATTAATTCAAATATGATTACTCTAACCATGACTCTTGAGAGTCCCCTGGACTGCAAGGAGAACAAACCTATCCATTCTGAAGGAAATCAACCCTGAGTGCTCACTGGAAGGACAGATCCTGAAGCTGAGGCTCCAATACTTTGGCCATCTCATGAGAAGAGAAGACTCCCTGGAAAAGACCCTGATGTTGGGAAAGTGTGAAGGCAAGAGGAGAAGGGGACGGCAGAGGACGAGATGGTTGGACAGTGTCATCGAAGCTACCAACATGAATTTGACCAAACTCCGGGAGGCAGTGGAAGACGGGAGGGCCTGGCGTGCTCTGGTCCATGGGGTCACGAAGAGTCGGACACGACTTAACGACTAAACAACAACAACCATGACTTACTTTAGCATAGTATCAGTTAGAGTAGGTCCTTACAGAGGAGTTAAGTCTCTATTGATTCAATGGGTCTACTTTAGTGTGATTTACTGTGCTAAGCAACAGGATTCAGGCAATTAAGCAACAGTTGTAATGGGAGCTTGAAAGCATCACTTATTTGGATTATAGTTCCCAGAATCTTGCAACTATCATGGCAAATGATTATGTTGGCTGGACAATTCTGGGAGCTGTAGTCCAAAAAAAAGCCTGGTTGTTCTAAGCTATGATGATAATGTAGCTGAATGACATTTCTGTTATTGGAGAAAGGATTGAAAGACAAGTAACTAGTCATTCTGTAACTCATCACTTCCAAGCTTTGATTCTGAGTGTGTATATTTAAACCACATGTCCTGCAAACTTTCTGATCCTATTACTTCTCCACATTGTAGTCTTGATTTTGGAAATTACGTGTAGTGTGACTGTGGGATGAGACAGAATCTGGCTTGCCGAAAATGGAGAAAGGGGATCCACTTTAGTTTTATCATCTGTTTTTCCCAACCTCTGCTTCTAATATCCAAGTGCAAAATCTGAGTGCAGGCTCAGAGCATGGAAACTTTGCAACTCAGTACAGTCTTAAGGAATATTCAGAGAGAAGGCTTAGCTAGTGGGCAGGCCTTTTAAGAGGACAAAGGAAGATCTGATTTATCGTCAGCAGGGATTTATATAGGAATAATCTCTGATTTCTCAGCTCAAAAGACATTAGAACATTAAAGAAGTGGGACTAATTTCTGTCTTGAACCATTAGATTTCCTTCTACTGTGAAAAGTGCCCAGCTGTTCCCTCCAATCAGTACAAGTAACATACATCAAACAGCTCCAATGTGTCTGCAGTTTGGGTCTCTTTTTCAGCCTTCTGGTCCAAAGGAGAAAGAAGGGGTCTCTTCTGTAGCTTGTTCAGAAGGAAGAGTCTGCCATTACGACTGCCAAATGACTTTGTTCCTTTTTTAAAAAAACTTACCAATCCATCTCCCAGATATTTTACTTTCATGTGTACCCAACTTAGACTGTTTAAACCCAGCACACATGCACCAGTGTTGCTAATGTGTAAGGACCACATGGCCTTTTCCAAATTTTTCTGAACTATGGAGGATACCCTGAATGGCCGCCCGGACCACCACCTAGAAGACAAGTGTGGACTGATTCTTAACATCATCCAAGCAGGACTGCAAACTGAAGAAAACATTTATTTCTACCCACTAGGTAACATTATTAATTTGGCGTTAATTTGGCTTCAGTTGGCTTCTCCTAGTGAACAGATTAAATTTTAATCCCAGTTCTCTGATGGAAGCTTGCCACTTTTCTATGTTACCTTTTCCCTGGCCAAATAGGAACCTAGAGTGTTGTTTTTTTTAAAAAAGGCAGGTGAGGTAGGATGCAGATTATTTGGTGCTTCTTTGTTTGAAGAGTTGATAGGAGAAATCCAGCCAACTACTACCTGGGTGGAGTTTGAAATCATACCTCCAATAAAGTATTTGCAACTTGTGTTTGAACTCGCCTTAAGAAGTAGACTTGGCACATATATATATATGAGAGAGAGAGACCGTTTTCAGGGGGGGGGGGAATGGAAAAAAGCAGAATATTCTACACTATCCACAAAATCTTGCTGCATTAATGTTGAAAGCTAGCTGTTTGTTGAATTTTTTGTGGTGTAATAAAGGTATCGCCTGCTCTTACATTTGTGTTGTGTAAGGACCACACAGCCTTTTCTTAAAAAAAATTCTAAACTTTTTCTACCCGTACAGTTTCCATAACATTCAGTGCAGTCCTATGCATCTACCCAAAAGTAAGCCCCACTGAATTCAGTTTGACTCACTTCCAAGTGTATGTACAATTGCAGCCTTAGGTCAGAATCTTCTTGCCTCACATGCCCATGTAAGGGAAACAGTGCAAGAGACATGCCCTGTTTCCCAGGCTGTCTATCACATTTCTGGTCTTCCCCAACTGTGCAGCTGATTATGCATCTGGTCACTGGGGTAGGCATACAACAGGTGGCCTGGGAAATAAGAAAATGTTCCCCTTGTGTATGCATAAAATATTGTTCAAATTTGAGCCAAGAGACTATTTATTAGACTATTTCAATCAAGGGACTCTGGTGTGGTCTATTGGATGGCAGGGCAAAATAGAACTCAGGAGACCTGGATTAAAATCCCCACTCAGCCATGGAAGCTCCCCAGAGGTATGTGGCAATGATAAAGCTCTCCTTAAATACCTCATGTTGAAAATCCTGTTAGGATCTGACATAAATCAGATGTGACTTAATAGTATATAACAAAAACTTCTCATTTTTTAAAAAATGATTTTTTTAAAAAAATTCCACTATTTAGTCTTATACCTTCACAAGGCAGTTTATCAGATAAGATTCTAGATTTGAAACATTACATGCCAATATAAAAAAAAACAATTCATGAAGCAGCATGGGAGTCAAAATTCAAAGGTTCAAAAATGAAATTAATGAATCTTTTTTCGGAAAAACACCCAAACTTCCCTGAGCCTGGATGCCCGGATTTTAGCAGTGGCCAGGAGTTTATTTGCAAAGTTAAAATCAGTGAGAGAGCCATGCCCATTCCTGGTGAGGTCTAATCTAGCCATGGTGACACATCCCTAAATTACATCTCCGTTGGATTATTGTAACACACTCCACGTGGGGCTGCCCTTGGAAACTTCAGCAGGTCAAAAACGCTGCAGCCAGATTGTTAAGTCAGGCTGGTTGCAAGGATCGCATAACTCCCTTGTTACAGCAGCTCCACTGGCTGCCGGTCAATTTCTAGGCACAATTCAAAGTGCTGGTTTTAACCTACAAAGTCCTAAATGGCTTGGATCCAAGTGATCTCAAAGATTACCTCTCTCTTTATGAGCCTGCTTGGGTGTTAAGATCATCAGGGGAGTCCTTTCTCTCTGTCCTGCCATCCTCAGAGGTGCATTTGGTGAGGACACAGGAGAGAGCCTTCTGTCTTGCTGCTCCCAGACTTTGGAACTCCCTCCTATGGGAGGCCAGGCCTGGGCCCACCTTTGCTGTCTTTCCACAAGCAGGCAAAGACCTTTCTCTTCAGGCAGGCTTTTTCTTAGTGACCAGCTTGTCTAAGAGAGGGCTTAAAAAAAAAAGGGGACTGCTGTGTTTTTATTGTTATTTGAAATGTGTTTTGCTACTGTTATTACCTACTGGTAATAACATTATGTTTGCTTAATTCTTTTTAAAAAATATTATAATAATGTTTTTTAGCTTTTAATATTGTTTCTTTTAATCCTGTAAGCTGCCTTGGAACTTTTTTAGGAGAAAGGTGGTACATGAATAAATAAATAAATAAATAAATAAATAAATAAATAAATAAATAAATAAATACTGTGCTCTCAAAATCATTGCTTTAATCAAATATCCAGAATGGATATTATTGGGTTCTGCTCACAATTAAAAATACTTATTAAATGTTCGTGTATATATTTACCCTGCTTTTCTCCTTGAAAAGAACCCAAAGTGCATTTGACTGGTAAAACAATGTTAACAACCACATGGCTATTGACACTTTACTTCAAAAGTTGCTCCCTATGCAGTGGTTTAGATTATGCTTTCAGTGCCAGTCTGCATACTCAGAAGGAAGTGGACGGGGTGTTAGGAGTGTGTGTGTTTACGTCTTTCTGATTTTATGTATATTGCTCTGTATGGGAAAGAGAAAGGTTTCCACTATATGTGGACCAGCTGATTAAGAGTAAAAGCTGGCTTGAGGAGGCAATGATTGTTATTGCTACTGCTACTGTTATTGTATCAATTTAATAGATGCCCTTATTAAAAATGTCTCAAAGTATTTAAAGATGTTAAAATATACTAAAATGCAATATATCCATTATGCAGAGCTATTCTCTCCAACACTAACTCCAGTTTGAGTAACTATACTTTTCCAATAAGAACAAGGAATTGGAGGGAATAATCAATTGAAGTAGTGTCGATCTTAAAAGAAAGAAAGAAAGAAAGAAAGAAAGAAAGAAAGAAAGAAAGAAAGAAAGAAAGAAAGAAAGAAAGAAAGAAAGAAATCAGTTCATCAAATCTTGTGATACAGCTCAATACAGAGGAATGGAGGAACCTCGTGGCGCAGTGGTTAAACTGCTGTACTGCAGCCAAAACTGTGCTCACAACTAGAGATGGGGACGAATCCAAAAAATGGCAATTCGTTTTCATCCGTTATTCATCAAGGTTAACGAATCAACGAATACGAATATACGAATATTCTTCGACGAATTGATGAATCAATCTGTTAATTTGTCTGCATTTTAAATGGCTATAACACTGACTCCGATGACCTAGAGACACCAAATTTGTAGGGATGCTTCCTCAGACGCATTTCTACAAATTCTGAAGGCTTGGTGAACATTGGATCACAGACCCCTGAGTTATATAGTCACAAATAGGACCCCCCCAGGAAAGCTCCCCCCAGGTACGTAGAGACTCCAGAATCACAACAGAGCTTTCTATGTCTTTTCCCAACATGCCTGCCAACTTTGGTGAAGATTGGATATCAGAATTCTGAGTTATTCACCCACAAATTGGGTCACCCCAGGAGAGTTTACCACACGGCACAGAAGCCCATGGCATTGAGGGAGTTATATTTAGCCCCAGCAGAATGAGAGGTCCCTTTGGCAGAGGCATGCATGAGGCATCGAGTTTGTCTTCAGCTCAGCACAACATTACATTTGCCAGTGAAGTAGAGTTTGCCCTCAGGAGGACTGGAGGCAAGGAGGTATTTGGCAGCACAGCAGGCTTTTTTGCTCCATCGGGTACTGAGGAACTTGGCAGCCAGAAAACAGGCTCTTTTGGCCCCATAGGACACTGAGGGAAAAGGCAGCAGGAAAGCAGGCTTTTTTTTGGCCGCATCGGGCACTGTGGTAGTTGGCAGCAGCAAAGTACCGTGTCTTGCCCCATCGGGGCACTGAGGCAAAAGGCAGCAGAGCAGACTCTGGTCTTCTTCAGCAACATCAGATTTGCCTGCAAAGGAAAGGTTTTTGCCCCCAGGAGGCAACTGAGGTTGCTTGCAACTTCCAACAGCACCAGCAGCACCATCAGATGAACAGGGTCGGTGCTTCTAACAGCGGTTAATCCACAGGGCCACGGGGCTGTCGGAAACAGATCAGCTCTGCAATCTGAAGCCGGGCGATGGGGCGACAAAGATGCTCGTTTAGAACTGGAAAGCTGGGGATTGCTTGCAACTTGGCTGCTGAGACCGCCCAGATATGATAAAGATAGCCCTCGGAGGTTAGGGGGGACTTAGACAGGCTGGCCCCCTTGGCACGGGTTGAAAACCAGACGAACTCTGCCATCTGAAGCCGGGCGATGGGGCGATGGGATGATGCCTGGACAGGCTTTGGGTGGGGCTGAGACAGGCCCTCTTTGGCACGGGGGACGCCTGGACACGGACAGGCTTTGGGTAGGGCAGAGCCTGGCCTAGGAGACTCACCTGTCCACCAACATCTAACTAGACTTGCTGACAACCTTCAAAGAAAGAAATATGCTTGGGTTGAAAACCAGACGAGCTCTGCCATCTGAAACCGGGCGATGGGGCGATGGGGTGATGCCTGGACAGGCTTGGATGGGGCAGAGCCCAGCTTTGGGTGTGCCAACATGGCCGGACAGCCCTCTGTCTTGGCACATTATGGGCATCACCCAACACTTTGCTCTTGTGCACTTTAGTTATACAAGAGCAACTATTTATTCATTTTTCTTACTGCTCAGTCTGGGTCTGCCAAGAGAGCTGGATGGCCCTCTTTGCTTGTTCGGGGGTGCCGGGACCGGCGCTGGGTGTGCCAGCCAAGAGGGTTAGATGGCCCTCTTGGCACGTTTGGGTGACATGCAGACAGGCTTTGGGTGGGTGAGGCAGAGCCCGGCCACGCTGCTACTACAGTGGTTAATCCGCGGGGCCGCTGGTGAGCTGAGCTAATTCATTTGGGTAGTTTGTTCCAACTTCTGCCTACCTACTGAGTTGGCATGGGACTGAAAGCAGAGTGTGTTGCCGCATCAGGCACTGCGGTAGTGGGCAGCAGCAAAGTACCGTGTCTTGCCCCATCGGGCTCTGAGGAAGTGGGCAGCAGCAACGTACAGTGTGTTGCCACATCAAGCACTGAGGTAGTTGGCTCCAAAGTAGGCGGGAAAGCATATCTTAATAGGCATCGGGCACCGAGGCAATTGGTAGAAAAGTAGGCTTTGCCCATTGGGTGTGTAGTGGCAGAAATCTTCAACATCGATGAGCAAGAGGGTGGAGTTTGCCATCAAGGTGGCATATGAAACACAAGCCTCCAGAAAGAATTAATTATTTAGTCAAGTATGCTGTTTTTGACTACCAGGAAGGGCTTGGGTCGGCCCAGCCCTCTTGGCATGGGGAAGCCAGGAGGACAGCTTTGGAAAACCAGATGATCAGCTCTGCAGTCTGAAGCCGTGCAATGCTGTTATTTGTTTTGTTATTGATGAAGAAAAGGGATGGTTGTTGTTGTTGGAACAAGATAAACTCTTCAGTCTCAAGCCGTGCGATGGGGCGATGCCTGGACAGGCTTTTGGGCCCCATCGGGGCACTGAGATAAGTTGGCAGCAGCAAAGTAGAGTGTGTTGCCCTGAGTGTTGGGCACTCAGTGTGTTGCCCGGAGTGTTGGGCACTCAGACACATGGCAGCCGGAAAGCAGGCTTTTGGTCCCCATCAGGGCACTGAGGGAAAAGGCAGCAGCAAAGTAGAGTGTGTTGCCTCATCAGGCACTCAGGCACACGGCAGCCGGAAAGCAGGCTTTTGGGCCCCATCAGGGCACTAAGGCAAAAGGCAGCCACAGGAGATTCTGGTCTTCTTCTTCTGCAACATCAGATTTGCCTGCAAAGTTACTTAAGTTTGTCCCCAGGAGGCAACTGAGCTTGTCAAAGCAGCAGCAACAGCAGGAGAAAAGGGTCCGACTGCAAGGTGCTACTAATGGCGGTTAATCAGGGTGGCTGCTGGGCTTCTCGAGCAGAAGATCAGCAGTTCGAATCTATGCAATGGGATGACCTGAGCTCTTGTCCCTTGTTCCTGCTTCTGCCTACCTACTGAGTTAAACTGCTGCTGAGCCACTAGGCTTGTTGATCGGAAGGTCTGCCAACCTACTCAGGCAGTAGCCCGAGTGGACTTTGGAGCACTGTGTTGGCATGGGACGGCCGGACAGGCATTGGGTGGGGCAGAGGCCAGCCCTCTTGGCATGGGGATGCCCGGACAGGCTTGGGGGGGGAGAGGAAAAGGAAGAGGAAGAGGCAAAAGGAAGGAAGCAAAAGGAAAGAAGACTCTTGTCTTCTTCAGCGCAAAGGTAGTTCAGGTTGCCCCCAAGAGGCAACTGAGGTTGCACAACTGCAGCAACAACATTAGATGAATAGGGTCCAAGGTGCTACTAATGTAACGGTGGTTAATCCACAGGGCCACTGGTGAGCTGAGCTCCCGTAGTTTGTTCCAAGTTCTGCCTACCTACTGAGGCTGTAGAATAGCTTGGAAGCTGGAATGAACAGTCTGCCAGTTTTAGGTGGGCCTGAGACAGGCCCTCTTTGGAACAGGGGATGCCCAGACAGGCTTGGGGGGGGAGGGGCTTGAGACAGGCCTGGTTGGCGCTTGGATGCCCAGACAGGCTTGAAAGCAGACTCTTGCCTTTTTTGGGAACATCACATTTGCCTGCATAGTTAAGTTTGCCCCCAGGAGGCAACTGAGGTTGCACAACAACAGCAACAACAGATGAATAGGGTGGTGCTACTAAAGTAACGGTGGTTAATCCACGGGGCCGCTGGGCTTCTCAAGTGGAAGATCAAATCCATGCAACAGGGTGAGCTGAGCTCCCGTAGTTTGTTCCAGGTTCTGCCTACCTGAGGCAGTAGGAAGCTGGAATGAACAGCCAGGAATTCGGAATGAAGCCTGAGTGGACTTTGGAGCACTAATGTAGCCCTTTGAATAAGCAGGTAGGCAGGCAGGAAAGAACTTGGCCCAATGAGGCAACTTCACCCAACCCAGCAGTCAATATTTGGAAGGCCCTTGGCCCGATTCTTGGCACAGAATCAGCAGCAGGCAAGCCCAAGGCAGCTGGAGAGGGATGCAGGATTTGGGGCCAACATGGCCCAAGGAGGCTGGAATTGATGCCCGGTGAGGTGGGGGGGACGCCTGGCTTCAGATCACCATATCGCCTGGCTTCAGATTGCAGAGCTGATCTGGTTTAACCCGTGCCAGGCAGGAGTTCTCTCCTCCCAGTCAGGGAGGCAGAAGGTGGAACAAACAGCCCCCCGGGACTACGTCACCCAGCAGGCAGGCAGGGAGGCAGAAGGTGGAACAAACCTAGCCCGCCGGGACTATGTCACCCAGCAGGCAGGCAGGGAGGCAGAAGGTAGAACAAACCTAGCCCGCCGGGACTATGTCACCCAGCAGGCAGGGAGGCAGAAGGTGGAACAAACGGCCCACCAGGACTACGTAACCCAGCAGGCAGGCAGGCAGGCAGGAGTTCAACAGTTCTCGGCCTGCTGGTCTGACTTGATCCAGCAGGCAGGAGTTCAACAGTTCTTGGCCTGCTGGTCTGACTTGATCCAGCAGGCAGGCAGGCAGGCAGGCATGCAGGAGTTCAACAGTTCTCGGCCTGCTGGTCTGACTTGATCCAGCAGGCAGGCAGGCAGGCATGACTTGGTTGGAACTTGGCCCGAGGAGGTGACTGGAACCGGCAGCTGGAGTTCTGACTGAGGGGCAGATTTACAGGCTGGCAGGCAAGTAGGCAGGTCTTTTTTTTTTCAGGAGGACTGGAGGGTGGGCAGGTGGGCAGGCAGGCGGGCGGTGTGTTAAGGGAGAGACTGTCATTGGAACCCTACCTCTTTGGATTCAGTGAGAGGAAGCCCAAGAAGGGAAGATTCACCTTGATGAACGACAGTCTCTCCACAGTAATGGGATCCAAACGTGAGCGGTGTGGTCGGAGTATGTCTCCGAGATGGGAAAAGACGCGCTCACTCTGGACGCTGGTGGGGGGGATGGAAAGAAGGTTCACGGCCACATTGGACAACTCCGGCCATATGACTAGTTTCCTAACCCAGTAATGGAGGGGATCGGACTGGTGGGGCTGAGGGGGCTCAGGCAGATATTCCCGCACTATTATCTCTGCTGAATCCTCCTCAGCTGGCTGTCTTTCCTCTGAGGCAAGTGCCAAGGTCACCACAGAGCTCCAGTAACATTGGTGGTGAATGGAGCCTTCACCAGGTGAAGTCCTTCCCTGTGGTTCGGGCAAACCACCCTGCCCCTCGTGGCCTGATGTTCCCGTTGCCCCACACAAGTGTTGTGCCCCCAACGCCCTGCGGACCTCAGTGGAGAGTTCCATTCTGCACTCCTCGAGGTCTGAGGTGCATGCTGCCAAGTCCCCCTTGATTTGAGGATCACACAGGTAGGCCATGCGTTAAGCTCTGTCGCTGTAGACAGATGGAGTCGCTTCTGCCTGCCTGCCTGCAACCTCTTCACCAAAACCCTGGTCCATGGAAGGAGGGAGGATCCTGGTGCCACAGCAGTCTCCAGGGACCGATCAAGGGCATGAATCAGGGGGATGACCTGCCCCAGGCTTGCCATATAACCACCCAAGATGTCCGTGGATTCCAGGAAAGGCTTGAGCACCTCCACCATCTGAGAGAGGGCCAGCCAATCCGTTGCACTGATGCCCACCTCTCCCCCCCCCCGGGCAGAATGGGCATGGAGGACATGATGTCCTCCAAAACGGCCTTCTGCTCCACCAGGCGGGACACCATGGTGTAGGTGGAGTTCCACCTGGTGGGCAGGTCTGTCAGGTGAATGTGGGTCTCCTGACCCAACTCCTCCTGCCTCTCACGCAGCCGGCTGGCAGCTTTCAAGCTGCGGTAGAAGTGGCCCACCAGTTGGCGGCATTGCTCCAGGAGTGCCCGCGTCTCCCGGGTGCCTGCGTCCCACTCGGGCTTGGCGTGGCTGCGCAGGCCAAGGGCATTGCGCACCACAAGGTGTAATTTGTGTGCCATGCATACGATGCCCTCAAAGCCCGCCACGTTCAATGCCGCCAACATGTTCCGCCCAGCATCTGTGACCATGTGGCCACGGGTCACCTCCCCCTCCAGTGCCCACTCCAGCAGCACAGACAGGAACTCATTGGCGGTGTCCCTCCCCATTGCCTGAGCTTCCATGTGCCACGCCTGCAGCAGAATGGATCTGTAGCCTGGGGGCAGGGCACGGGCCTCCCCCTGCGGCCCTGTCACCGATGGCCTGCCACTACTCAAGTCCTCTGGCTGCCACCAGTGGGCTGTGAGTGAGAGGTAGCCGTGCTGACCTCCACTCCACAGGTCCGCTGTGAAGTGCACCTTGCACCCCTGTAGCCGTTAAAAATGGTCACGGACCACCTCTCTCACAGAGTCATAGAGCGAGGGCAGCACTCTAGAACTGAGAGTTCTCCGTGAGGGGAGGTCGTACCAGGGGGCAAAAAAAATGCAGCAACCGGCAGAAGGCTTGGGATTCCATGATGGACAGTGGAAGTACGAGCAGGGCGATCGTCTAAGCGACGAGACAAGTGGCCGCCTGCTGGGCCTTGCCCTTCGACCACCGGCTGAGGGTCATGGCGGACTCAACGGGTGCCACTTCGTGGAGCGTTGCCTGCCTCATGCTCCCGGCCCCAGAAACCCCTGGGCCTGCCCTTTTGAAAGGAGGCACCTCCTCCTGCCTCCCTTCTGCCTTCCCTGGAGCTGCTCTTTTCCCTCTCCCAGATGGCGCGGACGAAGTGCCTTCCCTGGACAGGAGCCTTGGGTGGTGCCTCTTCAGATGTTGGCGGAGTGCGGTGGAGGACAGATGCCTGGGGTCTGACCCCCTCCGGACCACCCCAAGGCAGGTATTGCAGCATGCCAGCCATGGGTCATCGCTGAGCACTGTAAAATTATCCCACATGGCCCCTCTGCCATGTTTGCCCAAACGAGGACCCACTGCCTGCCCCTGACTGCTGGCCTGGGAAGAACTCTGTGTCCCAGGGGTGCTGCTGGTCTGGGAGGAGGGAACAGATGACTCTGGGGACAGGGGGGGGGGGGGGCTGTGAAGCCTGCCCTGCCGTTACTGGTTCCAAATCTGACTGGGGATCTTTGGAAACCAGTAACTCTTCAGATTCCTCTAGGAAGAGGAGCGGCAGTTCTTTTGGCACCTCTGGAAGCTTTGGTTCCCTGCCTGCCTGCAAGGCCACCGGAGGAGGAACAATGGCACTGGTTATCGTAGACATGGTTGTGCACGTGGTGGTCATGATGACGGTGCTGCTACCTAGCCTGCGTAGCTTCACAGCCTTCTTCCCCTTGGATTGCCCCTGAAGAAATCCCTTCATTTTCTACTGCCTACCTAACAAACCAACTAAACAAATAAAGCAATGGAGATTGAGGAAGGAAACTAATAGAGGGTCAGAGAGTGTGTATAAATTTTATTTTTAGAATGATGGTGGTGTAATTCTTTTACTAAAATGTGACTTGCCTGCCTAAACAAAGCCCCCCCTCAGTATAATGTAATTAGGAAAATTCCCCCCCCCCGACCCACTGTGGCAGAGAAGCCAAAAAAGTCCAAAATGAAAAGCCCTGCCAGCTAAGTCTCAGTCAGACACACACACACACAAATAAGTACTTTTGGAATTAAAAGGAATGATGGATCCAGCCACCCACCAAATTCCCTGAGAGACACAAGCCTCCCTAAAATGAACTTTTGAAAACTGAATAATCCTCCCACCTAGACAGACAGACAGACAGACAGACAGACAGACAGACAGACACACACACACACACACACACACACACACACACACAAATAAGTTTTGGAAGAAAAAGGAATGATGGATCCAGCCACCCACCAAATTCCCTGAGAGACAGAAGCCTCTCTAAAATGAACTTTTGAAAACTGAATATAAAGGAAAAGAGATTCCACAGTCACACGACGACAGTTCCCCCCCCCCCCACCGGATGATACACACACACACACACACACACACACACACGCCTCCAGGGGGAAAAAAGATTTGATTGATTTGAATTTGAAATGAAATTAAGCCCTTCTGAAGAAGTAGCCTAAGGTACCTGAAATCCCTCCCCAAATTCCCAGTAAAGTTGATGATGATTGATGAATGATGATGAAAAAGAAAAATATAAGTTTTTGCTTCGCTGCCGCAAAAGCGAAACCGCAGGAGCACCAGCAAGCCAGCGAGCAGCAACTGTTCTCACTCCGGAGAGCACGAACAGAAGTGGGGAACGGCCGGATGGAAAAAGCTTATATGAAGTGTCTGTAAAAGTAGATACACCTTTCAGCAGCACTATTGGCTGCTGGACATGCCAATCCAGGATCTCTGTCCTGATTGGCCAGAGCTTCGAACTGGCACCAGGAAGCTCAGAGAGGCCCCCAAAAGGGGTAACGAATATAGATGAATATGAACGGATCGACGAATAAAACCGAGAAAATATTCGTCAAGCCATATTCATCCTGATTTAAAATTTTACAAATACGGATCGACGAATATATGATGAATCGGCTATATTTGTCAGAAAAACTGATCCGTTTTTATATTCGTCCCCATCTCTACTCACAACCCACGGTTCAATCCCAGGTAGTCACCTCAAGATTGACTCAGCCTTCTATCCTTCTGAGGTTGGTGAAATGAGAACCCAGCTAGCTGGGGGGGGGGGGGGGAGGGCAACATGTAGCCTGCATAATTAACTTGTAAACCACCCAGAGAGTGCTTTAAGAGCTATAGGGCGGTATATAAGCAGCACACTTTGCTTTTTTTGCTTTTTAGAATGTCTTTACCTGGCATTAAAAGGATAATGACATTGGGGGCCAGACAGGTCTCTAAACCTTGTTACAAAGCAGAATTTCTTAGTCATCACCAGTGTTTAAGAGTGCTGTGAAAGAGTCACTTACATAAACATAAATTATATAACTACATTGGACTCGATGGTCTTATAGGCCCCTTCCAACTTCATTATTCTATGATTCTATGAACTACAGATTGTCATGTATGATCATATTAACAGTGAAACTGTTCATGCATGGCAATATGTAGTTATCTGAAGTCACAAAATTGTCATCACTTTTTTATTATTATTCATAGTTCTTGCAGTCTTATACACACCTACCTCAGAGTAAGCTCTGTTGAAAACAATGAGACTTCCTTCTTAGATGTATCGGATTTTACTACTGATTATTACTGTCTTCCATGTCTCTTGATATTTTCTTGTAAAAGCCACTGACTTCAGTTTTGTCTGGATTATTTATTTTGTTTTATGCTGTGCCTCATTGCAGCATACAGCCCAACAATATTTTCAAATGTGATAAAGAAAAGAAAAGAAAAGAAAGAAAAGAAAAGAAAAAGACTCGGCAACATAAATTGGACACAGGAGGACAGCTGTAGACTGAACAGGAAGTGCTGGCCCAAGGCAAAATGAAACAGCTGTTGCCATTGTTCTGGATAGAAAGTGCCTTTGCAAATTCCACCCAGTCCAGGATCAGAAAGCAGATGTTGGTAATTACAACACATGAAAAGAAGGGCACAGGATCACGCAAGTGACGAAAAAGTGATGGGACCCATAGATTTATAACTCATTGCTGCAGACCAGTGACTACCAAGGAGATTGTAACAAGTGTCAGTGCTCCTCTCTCATTTTTCCTGTAACATTCACACTTGGAGTGTCATCACTCATTGTCTCCCTGTGTTCATGTTCTGTTTGCAAACCAATAATCAAATGATTTGGCCATTGTAAGGGAAAGGTGAAAGACCTCTGTCATTTAGCCTGCTGTATTCCATTCCCAATAAATAACATCCTATCACCTTCTCTCAGTATTTGGAATGAATATTAGTTGCATGGAAACTACTAATCCCAAAAAGTTAAAAATAAGTCTTGTTAGTTCTGAATGGGCTATAAGACTCTTTGCTAATACTAGTGGTGCTAATAGTAATACCGTGTTTCCCTGAAAATAAGACAGGGTCTTATATTAATTTTTGCTCCAAAAACGCATTAGGGATTATTTTCAGGGGATGTTTTATTTTTTTTCATGTACAACAATCTACATTTATTCAAATACAGTCATGTCATCTTCTTTTGGTTGCTGCACAATGGTGAAGGGCGGGGTTTCACTTAACTGGGGCTTATTTTGGGGGTAGGGCTTATATTAAGAGCATCCTGAAAAATCATACTAGGTCTTAATTTCAGGTTAGGTCTTATTTTTGGGGAAACAGGATAGTAATAATAGATATAGGCTCAAGGTGCAACTACACTGTTGAATTAAATCAAGAGCTGGTTAAGGTCTTTAGAAATCAATTTAACATCAAGTGGTTTTTGTGTTGGTGTTTGCACTCACAGGAATTTAATTCTTCACCCCATTCTTGAGGTGGAGCTTGCCAGCCTTGAGACAGCTAATGCTGGACTCAGCAGCTTTTATTTAGCAAAACCAGCATCAGCAGCTTACCACACAGCCTGCAACAGCCATTTCCTATGTCCTCCAAGAATTGGCATATCTGTAAACTGTGGTTTTTAATATTTTTAACATTTAATTTTTGAATATTAAGTTTTGGACTGGCATAGCACTAGATTGATGCAGTGCTAGAATAGAAACAGATGGGAGAGGAAGGAAGAGTACTTCAAAACCAATTGTACTGAGGAACCTTCACAGATCCCATAGACACTATTTACTCTGATAGCAAGCACACATGCCAAATTAAGTAAAATAAAACGTGACCAGAATTGATTCAAAATAAACAACACCAAGTGGGTGTTTAAAAATTCTGCTTCCAGGCCAAAAAAATGTGCACTTCACTGTATCTCATGTAGTTGGAGAGTTTTAATTTGCTTTCAATTGTGCCAAACCAGACACAAACACAGGAATATTTCAACATGTGTTTGCATGAGTTAGGTAACCAGAGATTGAGAGTTCAATTCACCTCTGTGCCTCTTGGGTGAAGTGTTAGCCTGTGTAGCCTTGGCCAAGCTGCACAGTCCCAGAGACACCCCCCCCCCCCGAGAAAGGGAACGGTAAATCACTTCTGAGTATTCTATACCTTAAAACCCCGGAAAGAGTCTCTGTATGGTGGAATCCACTTGACAGTATGTAATTCTTATTCAAATCAGTAAATACATTTTTTTAAAGGGATGAATTGGTACATGTTACACACACAGCTGCACACCACACACACACACTTGTTATGTGTTGGCTATATTAGCCTCTTCGGTGAATGAATGAGTTAATAGGCATAGTTGCAGTGACTTTGGAGGAAAGCAAAATCTGAATTCAGTGGAATTCACTTGCATATGGAGGAAACATAGCACTTGTATTGACTAGTTCCTTTAAAAATACAAATTTAGTAATATATGCACAAAGAGACAAACTGAATGGGTGTGTCTGAGAGGCAGGCAAATGAAATTCAGATGTCTATATATTGTCAAGTTGGTCCATTCCCTATTCCCAAGGAATGATTTCATGGTGATCCAAGGAAACAATCAGGGGACAACAATATAATTTTATAGTGGTCTGTTGAAGGTGTTTGTTCGGTTTCCCCCCTTTTTTAGCAAACATGACCAGACCTCACTGCATCTGTCTTAAGTTCTTGCCTGATATTTATAGATGACTTTGGGAATTATTTAGAGTCACCCTGCCTCTTCAGTCCCATTGATTTCATGACTAAGCCTGGATGCTACCCAGTGTCCAGAACACTGTGCAAAGCAGTTTGGTATTTGTATCTGAGGAGGAACAGTAGGTTGGTGGGGCTTTCCTCATTACAGCATTTCCAGATGATGAGTAGCTTTCTTGTACTTCTGTCTCCCGTAGACCCTTGAAAACAATAATCCGGCCAGTCCAGATTTGTTGTGGGTTCAGCTGCAGGACTTGATTGTGGACTACATGCTGCTGAGAATGGGAAATATTCTTCTCACAATGCATTTGGAGTGACTGTTGAGGGGAAAACGCAAACATCAGGACTGTGTAGAAGTTGCAATGGACAGTTTCCATCCTGTGGGTGCTGCTCATTAGAGATGGTGAAATGAAAAGAGAGGGAGAGAGAGAGAAAAACATGTTGCTGCCTAGATGCCTTTCCATTCCACCCATTCCCTTTTTGGATTCCAACTCCTAGAATCCTATGCTGACTACAGGATTCTTGGAAGCACAATTCAAAAAAGGAGCATTCCCCATATCTGGTCCTCCTGTGTTATTAAACATCCCCTGATATCTATGTGTGGAGATGACCTGTTCCAAGAGCTATTGTAATCACTGAGCTATACAAACCCATCCGCTGCAGGGAGAAAAGGCTTATCCATCCCTCATAAGAAGATAATAGTCATGCCTCTATTGCACCTGGGATTCTCCTCTGAATTCCGTGGGAGTATTTTAATTTCTGTCTTTGCTAGTGTGGCACTTCATAATAATAGAAAGAAGTTGGCTCTTATGCCCTCTTGGTGCATTGTCATACATAGAGCATGAGAAAGGTAACTTTTCTGCACTACACTCGCAGAATCTGTCAGTCAGGACTATGCTGGCTATCAGTTTTCAGGGGTTACAGGGCAAAAGTAATTTTTCCATCCTTTGGTCATACTCGATCCTGCCCATTGCTGCCGCCTTGCACTTCATATGGAACAGCAGTGCTATGTCAATATAAATTAATTCATATGAATTCTCTGAATTCACATTCTCTGAAATCAGGGGGGAAAAAGAAGACAAATGCTTGAGGAAATAATACAGTTTTTGTCCACTTCCTGAAACCTCTCAGATAGAGCCAACTTTGCTTTTCTTGAGAGGGTGTTCCACAGTTGAGGTCCTGCTTCAGAAGAAGCTTTGTCCCATGTACCCACCAACCTATGCTTCCTGGCTGATGGAACACTTCTGTGAAAGATCTCAGGCTATGGGCATTCAGTACTATCACAGAACTGTAGACCTGGAAGATCTCCCTACCATCCCCTATTCCAAGTTCCTTATGAGTTTGGTAATTTGGTCTAAGAAGATGTCAGTATGAATGCTACAAATGTTAAACATGATCCACTATAGTCCAAATGGCCGATTATTATGCAAACCCTTGCAACATTTGTGTCTCCTCTATATCTTAAGAACAGAATGTTTGGCTTAGGGAACAATCCTGAAACCAGCAGTGTGTGAGACTATCACCTGATCAGACTTTCCAACCTAGTGCTTCCAGGTATATAGGACTGCATCACTCCAAACCTCACAGACAGCTAAAAATAAGTTGTACAGAATGTATCCATAATCCTTAACCAGTGAATCCAAACACTTTATGGGCTCCAGAACCAACAGGGTATAACCCATCCCTATTCATTAAACCATTTATGCCTTCCCACACAGTTGGCTGTGTGATTCTGAAAACTGTGGGCCAACACATCTGGAGGACAGTCTGTGGAAGCTGATCTAGGTATGCCTTAAATTTCAGCTGTTCTTTTTCTTCTTTTGTGGATAGGTAGAAAATAAGGATAATGAGATGTTGTCGTGAGACTGCAATTGTTTTTGATGAGATTTTGCAGGCTTATGATTCTCTGGGCAGTACCTTCATGACTTAAAAATATATAATCAGAAAAGAGTTAGCCCCAGAGCAGAGACTATAAGAAAGGTTAGTCAAAAGGTAAACCATGTGTTTGCCATCTTTGGTCCTGATATGGAAACCATATGCTTAAATATACCAGCAACCATACTTAATATAACACTCTTTTTTATTAAACCTGGTTTTATAAAAGCTATCCACCACTCTCTCTGTTAGTGACTTCCAGAAGAGGTCACATATTGCTCACTGAAACTATCATTATGTATTTAGAGTAAATTAGACTGCCAGATAGACTGGTTCTGATTATTACTGCAAAGGAGCGAGAGGGCATCTTATTTTTCTCTCCTGCCTCTGATAAATTAAAAGAACTGTAATGGGTGATTTCTTCAACCTGCAAAAGGGCAAGCCCATCTGTGACTCATTTAACATTGCTTTAAAGAAGATTTATTTGATTAATTCGGGCAGCATATAGAAAGAATATAGATCTGCTCCCCCCCCCTTCTGCCCTAGTTCTTTTTGAATCTAGATGCTCAGGAGTGGGAGAGAAGACAAGGAAAACCCAACAGAGAGCAGACATTTCAGGCATGAAAAATTGCCAGCGTATTGTTATTATAAAAGCAACTTTGCTGCCTTGGTGGTGAGATAGAGGACTGTTGCCTGGCCAACTGGAAGAACTCAACTTAGGAATGGCTTTAATATCCTATAGGCCCTGTGCCACCATAAAGTACTGTACAGGAACTAAGCACCACAAAGAAAATGGGCTAGGGTAGCTGGCTGATTTACCCATGATGGGAAAGAGTCAAAGCGAACCTTTGCAAAATCTTAAAATTTTATTGCAGATTACCTCTTTATAATAAATCTGGGGTTAGTTGTGATTTGCATATATAAGGCACCTTGCCCCAAAATATAGGAATGGGCTGCTCTTGCTGCTTTTGGTCACAAGACACCTACAAATAATGTCCATGCCCAGGTATGGCTTCAAAATCAATTGCAAGGATTACCAGACTCTGCCTCTCTATTTGGTGTACACAGTGGCATTTTCTCAAGAGCATAGATAAAAACAGAATTCTTATATGAAACATTCTCTTCTCAAAAGAACAAGATGGTCAAAACATGATGAAAAAGTTAGCTCTCCTTGTATCCCTAGCATGCAAAACTTTTTCTATGAATACTAATAGACACTTTCTCCTTGATTGGTCTATCCCTTTAATTTATGAATGGATTTGTTTATAATTATGAATTCTTCATGCAGTTGCTAACCTGGGATCATCACTCCACCCCTCAAATACACCTTGGAAGAAAGGCAAAGATCTGCAGTTGTGCAACGCTTACAGAAATATTTTACATATTGTGTTATGTTTCTTCATTTTTGCTCTGACAGCAAGGGTGCAATTAGACAGGGAGACTGCCCCAGATTGATTTGAAGCTTCCTATGGCAGTCAAATCACTGTTGTTGTTCACATGGAATATTTAATTATCCCAGGCAATTTTCAGGCATGTATCCACAGCACACCTCAAATTGCTACAATTCTTACCAAGATCACACGTTACCCACCCTTCTCTGTCATTAATACTGCCCTCTTTCCCACCTCTCTTTGTGACGTAGCACTGAACTGATGTAACAACTTGTGAAACTACAGTGCTTATCTGACAAGATGAGAGGAGCAGTGTTTACTTGAAGAAAATGTTCTGGCTGTACTAGTGTACCCTTCAGTAGATCACAATATGGCAGTACAGCTGGAATCTCCCCCTCAAGTAATTGTGTACCAACTACAGCACAAACCATGGGGTAATTTGCCATGTAATCACACTATAGGACAGATGCAATACTTCTGATGAAGGTAACTGGAGAAACACATTCAATAGGCTGATCAGAAATGGTACAAGGGTTGATTGCTTGGGATGAGGTCAAGAAGCCATTGTGTAGTGTTGGACAACAAAGCTATGTGTGCCATATGAAAGAAGTGTGGAGAACATTCAAAATTTATCTCATTCTCTGCATTTTTCTGAGTCTTCCCTTGCTGAGACTTCCTGCACCAGAAAGATTTTCCAGTTTCCCATGAAAATAACAAAGTGGGTCCTTCCTCCCCCCTCTCAGATGTTTCATGCAAGAAAGTGCCATATTCTGCACAGTTTGATGTAATGTTCAGGGAATCTCAAGTGTGATGTAATTTCAAGAATTGTAACTGTAATAATTCTGTGTAGATTGGTATTTCTTCCAGAAAACAATGATCACAAAGCGGTTGAGAGATGCTGTGAGATTTCTCAGAAGAAAATCCTCACACAGACAAATCTTGCTGCAAGAAGAAAAGAGAGACCCTTCCCTCTTCCTCCAATTTCTTGCCAAGAGTGAGAGGCTGGAAGACGTCATGGCTACTGTGGTCTGCCCTGTACCCTCTGACCTAGTTTGCTGCTTTCAGGAGTGAAGGAGGATGCTGTCTTATCACCAATGTTGATTTGACCTACTAGTCTGGTCAGCATCTGATCATGAAATATGGGAGTGCTATTGCATAATTTGCCCTAGACAGCAAAATAACTTGGGCCAGCCTAGGTCTGTCAATCAGCTTTTGAGCAACAGGTCTATACCACACGCTGTTGACCAGATACATATTTTTCATCAGGCTCTGATCTTTTTAAGTATTGTTGAACTAGAGGTGATTCTACGCATCTTTTTAGTGGACTTGTAATATATGTCTTTCCAGGCAAAAATTTCAAAATTTGTTTATCATCATCGTTGTTGTTGTTGTCATCGTCATTGTCATCATCATCTCATATTCTTACCTTTTTCTGCAAATGAGGACTAGCAACATCTCAGTCCTGACTCCCAAAGTACTTTTCCTCATAATACTATAATACTATGTACCATCTGTCTAATCCCAGAAAAGCTGTTAGTTATAATCAAGTGCCTTTACAATATAGCTGTGAGATGGGGAGAAGGTGCAGGAAGGAAGGTCAAAAGCAGGTTTTTTGTTCTTCAGACCAACCAACCAGCCTTCCTTGCAGTTTTGATGGTAGGGAGACCTGCGAAGTTGGTCAGATCTGGTCATATTACCAATCTTCACATATTGATGTTCAGCAGGTTATGATCACTGAGACTAAAATAGAGGAATACATCCAGTTGTCAGTCCCAGCTGAGCACATTAAACCAGTGGTTCCCAACCTTGGGTCCCCAGGTGTTCTTGGACTATAACTCCCAGAAGCCTTTACCACTAACTGTGGTGAACATCTGGGAATTTTAGTCCAAGAACACCTTGGGTCCCAAGGTTGGGAACCACTACACTAAATGAATCAGTGGAACTTTCATACGTGTTGACTTATCATTCAAGTGGCAATCAGCTGTGTGTAGTACTAGTGGTCCTAATAAAGATTCCAAAGCCTGCTGGTCATCCTCCAGCTCACACCGTCCCCTCGCATAAGTTATTACTTTGTCATGGATGATATGCAGGTTGAATCTTGGCTTGATGGCCCTCAGGCTCAAGATCAATCCACTGCAGGCTGGAGTCCTGGCATACAACATGATTCCTGGAGAAATAGTATGAGGGTAATGAATTCCCCACCCCACCCCCATTGCTTCAGAAGAGCTTTCTGTGAAGCAGTGAGTGGAGTTATCCTAAACCCCTCTACCTTTATCTTGCCTGACAAGCCGGAAGAATGAAGAAGATCAAAAGCAAATGGAAATCAATAGGATTAAGGTACTGAAATTCTTCTGTTTTGCCATAGGCTGTCACTCTGTCTCCACATACTTTTCAGCTGAACAAGATTTCTCTCTGGAAGAGAGCAGATGAACCCAAGGGAAGAGGCTGGAGTAGTTGAGAAGTTTGCTCCTCCTTCTTTTGTTGCCTGTTTCTGAAATATAGTTTCCGTGAAGATTCATCTGAAGTTATACATATTTAAAGTTAAGAGAAGGAAATGTGCATCTGTATAAAAAACCCAATGTGCTTCAAGGGAGTAGCTTTACTTGGAAGACTGGGTATGAAAAAAAGACATATCTAATGGCAGCTGTAATGCTGCAGGACTTTGCACATGCAGGCCATTTGTGTGCCTGCACAAATTGGGAGTAATAATATTTTACAAGAACAGAAAACAGCGAGAGATATCTGACCACACTGAATGTTGCTAGTACCAGCTGGTACCAAGCCAGAATCCACTCAGGATGCCAGATTAGTGTGTCTCAGCTGAATCTTGGAAATATTTCCATTGTAGATATAAGCCCAGTGCAGTCAGTTATCTAGACCTCAAGGGTCTTCTTCATACATTGCAGCTACAGTGTGTTTTTAACTGGTGCAGATTTCACAATGGGTGTCCTGCTAAAATATTTACCCATGATGCAGCAAGACTCTTCATGTGCTGAAAGAGCTGGCACATCCCTTCTCTTCCACTATGTAGGGATACATCACATATGACGTGGCATGACACAGATGGCCCAAGACATTTAGTTGTTTGAACAAAAGGACAGGATGGTGTCCTCCCCAGTTTCCATTCCTTATACAAAAGCTGATCAGAACGGCAGTAGAATTTTACATCAGCAATTGTGATGGGACAGTATCATTCACTGCAACCAGGGATAGGCAGCAGTCTTGCTAAGGAGTGCAGAGCAGGCCATGTGGCACCTCATTTTACCACAATTTCAGGCACATATGAGAAGCCCAGAGGTCTACAATTGGAAGACCTTCGCTGCCCAGGTAAATGGCTGAACCAGTGTAACTGTTAGTGCTCAGTGTTTCACCCAGGCACTCATCATGAGAGTTCCCATGGAACTTACAACAGCCTGACTCTAGGGTGGTATCTACACAGCCATGGAAAGAAGAATATGTATCATCGAAAAGGGCAGCAACAGAGGACACATGGGTTTGTATTAAACTGCATATGCTGGTTTATTTGTACAGGTGCAAAATCAGATATTATTTTCAAAATAATTTAAATATAGTTAGAATGACTATTACTCAAGTGGGGAAGACAGTGACGATGTAACTTGTGTGTCTGCTGAGTCTGCTCTAAGTACTCACTGTGGATGGGCAAATTCAAGGTTGGGTGGACAAATTCAGGATTCCCAATCTTCTTCTTTCTGGTTCTGGTTTAAATTAGACATGAACTGGAAAGCCTTTCTAATGGAAGGCACATTCCAAAGGAAGAATTGTCCCCCAGCAGCCTTTCAAATGGAGGTGTGTCATCCCTAGAAGAGGACGTGTAGTTGTAGCGTTCACCCTAAGTTATGTAATAAGATATGTAATATTCATGAGTTATATGCTAATGTGGTTGAGAGGTGGGGCCTCAAGAGATGTTAAAAAGGTGGAGCCTGAGAGTCAGTCAGGGAGTCAGAGTCAGAGTTTTGAAATGAGAGAGAGAGAGAGATAGTTTGGGGATCTGAGGAGTGATTAGTCTGAGGAGTGATTAGTAACCTGTGATATTTAATATAGAAGATTAATATTGATGCTTGGTGAAACTGAAAGAATATGCTTCTGAATGATTCTAGAAACCATCTGTAATAAATAAACCTGTTTTATTAATAAGTCAGTACTGAATGGACCTTCATCTTTCCTAAGTAAAGTATGTTGATAAGGAGATCACCTGGTGGCAGCGTGTGAAGAGAGGTTTTGGTTTGCCTTTGTGAGCTCTGTGTTTGGGGAGACAAGCAGGGGCCTCAAGGGTGAACGTCACAGTAGTCAACTCATCTGACTCACTATTTAAAAAAAACAACATATATTTTTGACTGCTAAGCTCCATCCATCCCTTATATGATTCTGCTACATCACATTAGGTCTTTCCCTGCCTGCACTGTAGAAATACTAAAATGGAAATGAGGCTTGGTTACCCTCCAGATGTTATTTCATACAATTCCTGTCAATCCTAGCTAACATGTCCAATGGTTGCAGTCCAATAACTGGAGGACTGCATGTTCCTCACCTTTGCACTAGAAAATTGTCTCTTCTGTCCCATATCTTGCAAGGTTTTTCCAAGCTTACCTCTCAGATCTTGTCCTAGCCTTATGCACCCTGGCTCACTTCACCTTAAAGCTCTTTGCTGACCTATTCATTCTGAGACATTAAAGAAGATGTACTTGTGCATTTAAGCTCATAGAACTTGAACATTGTGCACTATGGAGGGCCTAGGCTGGTTGGAGTTGACAGTCATAGTCCAACTCATTTGGGGATGCCAGGTGATGTAAGGCTGTGACACAGCGTGGATGTTTGTAAGCTGAGATGTTGAAACAGCTCACCACCAGGGAGAGCACTCTCTTTCTTGAAGCAATCCACAATAATTTCTCTCTACACATCTTCTTTTTCCCATTCTGTCTATTCCTTTAAAGGAGGTGTGTATTGATATTGTGCTGCAACAATACTGACCTTCATTCCAATGAGTGGGGAGAGATTATAGTAGAATATTTCAATCAACCCTCCTTTTATCACTAAGTATAACATCTGACTTTCTCTCTCTCATTTTAGAGTCTTTTCTGGAAATAAGGCTCATCCAATTTCTGCAACAAAAATCTTCTTTAAATTTTCTTTTCAGTTTGCTGTAGAAATGAACTCCAGATGTTGTAAGAAATGCCCACCCCACTATCACAATCTCTTCCTTATGCACAACCCTCCATCACAATCTTTTCCTCATGCACAACCCACTATCACAATCTCCAGTTGTTCTCACAGATGTTTCTTGTTTGTCAAGAGGAAATCATCCTAATTAAGGTCACAGTGTTTTATCTTCCTCTTTTTAATTATGAAAATTAAGTGTGAAATTAATTTGTGTTAAATGCTCCAGTGTGCCATGCGAAGCAGAAGATTTGTTCAAGCAAACATGCCAAAGATCAGGAGGGCAAAGTGGGAGAAGAAGTTAGAATTCTCAAATTGTAAGAATCACTATGGTGCAGGAAAAGAAACCCAGAACACTTGGCTCTCCTCTGGTCCTAGAACTGGCTAGGAGAAGGTGCAGAAAGTGTTTACTGCAGCCATCCTAGCTTAGTGCCTTCCAGAGGGATCAAATGACATCTCCTATCATCTCTGGCTAGTATCCCCATTACCATGCTGGTTGGAATGATGGGAATTTTAGTCCCACATAACAGAAGGGTGCCAGGATGGGGAAGACCTCCTGTAGTTCTTGTCTTTAAAAGAAGAATATTTGTACTAGAACCACATGGAAGGTCATCCCAAATTATCCAGCGTGGTACCAAATACTAGGTCCCTCTTCTGCCATGTGCTTTTTTGGTTTGGCCAGTGTCCAAAAGGGTCTCAAAAGCACACCAAGAGTCTCTGTGATGCCAACAGGTTTGCTACCATGTATGCTGACGTGCACTTGCATTCAGTGAAGACCAAAGCGGTGTACAAAGCGAACATGTACATTAGAATCCTTGCAATCTTGGAGGGGACTGTGGGGTGTATATTCTGACAAATCAAAATACACAAGGAGGCTCAGCTCCACATGTAGAACAGGAACTTCATTCTGGGAGTTACAATACCCTTAGACCCATCTAAAAGGGCAGCTGATGTTGAGGGTGGTTCCTCAGGAGCCATGTCTCTGGTGTTGTCTGGTGCCTTTTTCCTTTCTTCATGCCTTTTTCTGCCTAGAGAAGGTGTTCACCCACTATTTGTCATCCTGCTCACCAGCATGAGAGGCAGGTGAAGGGATTTGTTTAATACTTAGAGCAGCTGCTTCTCCAGGGACCAGTTGAGTTGCCCGTTGGCTTTCCCACCTCTGTCTTCCTGATCAAGACAGCAAGCAGTAAGTTCAGGGCCTTGATTGGGATATGAAAGAGGCAGACCCTGAGCTGGCTTGGCTTCTCCTGTATCTCTTCTCACCAAAGAGTGCAAGGGAGAAGTGAAGGCAATTCAGATGGGACCTCACGCACCACTCATTAAGGCTACATCTTAGTCTCAAATTCGCTTTGTTACCCACTCAAAGTTAACCATTATGAACCAACCCAAGTATTAAGATAATCAGGAGAGGCCTTTCTCTCGGTTCCACCACCCTCACAGACATGTTTGATGGGGACACAGGAGAAGGCCTTCTCTGTTGCTGCTCCCAGACTCTGAAACTCCCTCCCACAGGAGGCCAGGCTGGCTCCATCTTTGCTGTCCTTCCTAAAGCAGACAAAGACCTTTCTCTTCAGGCAGGCTTTCCTTTAAATGACTGGTTCACCAAGCCTTTTTTTTTAAAAAGGAATCATTTTATTCTGTGTTTTACTTGTGTTTTTAATATTGCTATGTTATGAGTTTTAATATGATATCCATTTAAAGGTGTTTAAATATTGTAATAATTTTATTTAGCATTTAACTTTTTTTTTTTAATACTGTAAGCTGCCTTGGATCCTTTAGGAGAAAGGTGGCATATAAATATTTTTAATGAATAAATAATAAATAAAGCTCTGGCTTATCTTCTGCAAGGTGCGTCCAATAGGGAGCCCTCAGCCTGTGGTCTGGAAGCTTATATGGATGAATGATAACCAAAAATAAAAAGCCTTATTTATTTCAGGGCTATGAAATTGTGGCTTACCAGATGTTGTCAGATTATAAATCTCACTAAAGGTCAGCATCAGCCATGCTGTCTGTGGTTGATGGGTAATGACACTCACCAACATTTGCAGAGTGATGGGTTCCCTGTATATAAAGCCAAATCCCACATTTTTGAGAGATTTGTTCATATGGGACACCTTGTCAAGTCAGTTGGGCTGACTAAAGCAATCTGCAATACTTACATTTCCATTTCTTACAATGGGGTCATATTAACAGCATCTGAAAGTACTAAAGGAACATGCAAATATAAGCCCTCCCCCTCACCAAGACTGGAGATGGATAAGTGTCTAATGGATCACCACAGCAGCTTACATTGTTGGAGTTCTGTATATGTAAGCATGTATACATAGCTATGGGATACTGTCCCCTGTCTTTGCTTTGGGGAGCTGAGGCAAGACACACAATTCCAAACAGTGTCAGAAATCTAATTGCCTGATGGAGGAAGGAAGGAAGAAGCCAGTTAGCTATCAGAGACATTAAGAGAATCAGGAGCAGATCAAGGCAAGAGCAGAAGTGCTCTAATTCCAGAACAAGTGATGTACAGAAAATTGCATGGCTATAACGGAGACCTGACAATGGGAAAACCTTTTTCTATTTTTCTCCAGTATCTCTCCAAGACAGACCAGTCTGGGGTTATTTTATTTTACAGCCTTGCTATTTAAAGCCAAATCCCACATTTTGAGATATTCATTCATAAACATCTGTGTGGCAGAAAGCCAGCAGCGCTCCTTCATCTGTCTGTGTTCACTAGAACATCCAACTTGGAGAGATTGTCTCCCCCTGCTCCCCACAACACCCCTTGTGCATTGCTAGCCAGAACAAATGTGATCATCTTTTAAACCATCCTCATGCTTTCATGTGGTATTTTGGCATATTGGTGCCTGAAGTATCCTTAATTGTTGCTGCAATAATAACACGGGCATCCTTTGGCTTGAAACTGCATTCTCTGGCTTACACATCTTCAATTCCCATTACTAGCAGGATAACTGAAATTCTTCAGCAATCCCATATTTGTAGCAATTTATTCTAAATCGTGTTACTCGAGGGAGAACTATGCACAAGAGTTTTGAATAATTATTATCTTGCTGGAAATGTGCAAAGATTTAATTCCAAAATGGTTCTTAGAATGAAATCCTTAATGAAATACATACCGTTGACATCCTGGATCATTAGTTAGTATATTTCTGAATATTTTCAACCTTTCATCTTGAGGGAGTTGTCTGGCACATCTCTGTCCTGATGTCCCTGCTCAACTAGACAAGAACATCATTGCTGTATTTGTATACAATGGATCCTTCAATGCTATCTAACATAGAACTTGAAAATAATTACTTTTGTGTATTACAGCTCCCAGAATCCCGCAGCTGTCATGGACAGCAATGATGACACTGGAGGTCTCTGAGAGTTATAGTCCAAAAAGTAACTTTCCCGCAGAGTTAGATTGTTATAATATAGTAACAATGGAATGCCGTCAAGTCAGTTCTGATGTATAGTGATCCTTTTCATAGTTGGCTAAGTAGAGAAATTGTTTACCGTTTCCTTCTTCTGGAGGCACCTTGGGACTGTGCAGCTTGTCCAAGGCTACACAGGCTGGCTCTACTCACAGGAGGCATTGTGAGGAATCGAATTCCCCCAAACCACTGAGCTATCCAGCCAGCTGAGTTATAATATGTCAGTAAAGTTTTGACTTAACTGTTACTCACGATAAGATTTAGTGAAATGAAATCATTTCTTCTTATTACTTTGCTTCTGAAATGTAACTTTGTCAAATCTTCATTGCCCAGAAGGTAATTAATTATAGGTAACTGATTTATAATATAGTGGCCTGTAATTAATTAATTTCTGGAAAATGAGCAATTAACAAAGTTATAGTTCAAAAGCAAAGTAGCACGCAGAAATAATTTCATTTCACCAAACATTATCACGAGTAGCATTTAAGTCACTGGTTCCCTTTTAGGGGTCACATACATTGCTGTGGCAAATAGCAGCTAACTGATGATGGACACAATCTAGTGTCAGTTGCATTCTTGCTATGCCCCTGGTTTAATGTCCAGCATATGTCCCAACACCTCATCGATTAGCCACAATTAGTGTGACAACGTACACAATCCCTCCACAAACACCAATATGAGTTTGGCCTGAGTCATTAACAAAAAGTTGTAATGTTATACAGAGTAACATTTTCTAGTTACTTTTAAATATGCATTTAAAAACATTTTTAGAGACATTTTCATATAATTTTTATGCCATGCTCTCATCTACCCTCGGTTTTCTTCAAACAAATGTAATGGAAAAACAAACAAGCAAACAAAAAATAATGAGCAGCATGAACAATGTGGCAAGTTACTTTTTCAATGTTTTAATAAGTTACAAGAATGAATACAATGTTTCCTCTCCAACACTGTAACAAGTAATGAAAATGAATTAACTTTTTGAAAGTAACTTTCCAACCTCTGCTTTTCCAGGCACTGCTTTGAGAGCGGTTTCCTCCATATTAATGAACCTCAAGTGACAATGGAAATCAACATAACTGAGATCTCCATCAAAGTTGTGCTGTTTGGTCCAAAGGCAATTTGTAGCAATTTAAGAGAAAATGAGAAATTATTTTTATTGCAGCTACCAGCTTAGGAGTCTCTTTAAAATATTTTAAGTCATGCATGATATGGTGCCATATAACATGACTATTTTATCCATACAATGTGCATTTCCTTCAGACCCATGCATAATGCCAAAGATGCTATTTATTTCAGCCTCCCTTTCTTCCTCATGTCTTGGTCTGGAGTTGAAAAGGCACCCTTCCTATATAAATCAGCTCCCATTGATTTGTTAATGTGTTCTGCATGTATCTGCTTCATATAAGCATATCTACCATATTTTTCAGCAGGGTCCCACGCTCGTGGAGTGTGCAGGACGGCCCAAGCTTAAAGAAAGAAGCAGCTGTTCACTATTTATTTTTATCCTCTTTG
Source organism: Intellagama lesueurii (assembly GCA_037013535.1). Lineage (NCBI taxonomy): Eukaryota > Metazoa > Chordata > Lepidosauria > Squamata > Agamidae > Intellagama > Intellagama lesueurii. The sequence continues at coordinate 202,208,427 of JBAJHW010000003.1, read as the reverse complement.
TTAGATATACGGCCATGTACCCCATACATTACATACCATCCTTCCTCTGTAGTTAATCAAGCAGGGCTTTTCAAAAACGATCATTCATTCATCCTGACTGCATAGCACTGCTTATTTCATCAAACATATGTGATCTCAAAACTTGATACTCTACTGAACGGTAACCCTAACTCTGTTGTTTCTAAACTTGTCTTTGAGCTTGCAGTTTTACTGGTATAGTTTTTTCAAAAAGATTTTTTTTTGTCATGGTATGGCCTAATAGAGAAGACCACTGGCAGAGTATAAGCAACATAATTAATAATTACATGCTGTTAAGTCAATTCTGACTTATGGTGGCCCTTTTCTGGGTTTTCTAGGTACAGGGTACTCACAGGGGTTTACCATTCCCTTCTTCTGGGAACATTCTGAGACTGTGCAGCTTGACAAGGTCACAAGGCTGGCTCTTTACCCAGGAGACACATCAGGGAATTGAACTCCCAACCTACTTCACTAAAGCTATTCAACTCTAAACAAATAAGTGGCTGATTGTCAGACGTGGTGTGGACTCTTTGCACAGCTTTCAGGAGGAGTTGGATCCAGACTTAGCCATTCTTGGATCTCAGGACCTAAAATCAATGGACCAAATTGGTGTTGATTAACTTAATTCTCATTTATTCCAGTGGGTATATTTTTGTGAAAACCTATCTATTTTTAATGGGTGTGTGCCATGGTTTTTCACAGACTTGCTTTTAATGTCTGGAGGCGGTAGGTGATTTGTCTCATCTTGTCTTGCAATTGTATCTTAGTGGCCAGAATCCTATTGGGTATTTATACTGGCATGAGGACAATGGCATATATTTCACCAGCAAATTGCTGCTAGTTGAGTGGCTCCTTGTGCTCCTTGTCATGTGCCAAGTGGGGCAAGATGAGGAATGCCAGCAGCAACTCATGAACTAGCAGCAATTTGCCATAGCCATTTACTCCGGCCATTGACAATAGCCAACAGGATCCTGGCAAACATTATACGTAATGTGTTTCATTGTATTTGATACTATGACTTGTGGATGTATCAATTATGTGGGCTGTCTTGAGTTCCAAATGGGGGTGGGGTGGGGCAGAATATGAATCAAAGAAGGAAAGAAAATTACCAACTGTAGATCCAACCCTAGGAGATATTGTAAAAAGCTGCCAGTTTGCTTCCACTATTCCGGGGCTGTGTCAAATGCAACAGGAAAAGAGGGACAGATTGGCAGTTTGGGGGCAAAGAAGCAGCAATGTCTACCAAGCATTTTAGAATCCACTCTTTTCTTGCGCAGAACCCGGAAACATTACTTTTCAGGACTATAACTCACAGGATTCCATCAACTAGAAACGCTGAACAAGTATACTTCCTAGCTCTAACTTTTCATTTCATTCCTACCTCTTTGTGGGAAAGTCCAGAAGCATGCTGCTTTTTTCTGTTGTTGTTCTGTGCTGTCAAGTCACATACATCTGACTTATGGTGACCCTAAGAGGAGAAATTTAAAGGGTGGTTTACCAGCACTAACTACCAACAGCACATGAGTTTCCATGGCTGGGCGATGATCTGAACCCAGATCTCCTAAATCCTAATCCATCACTTTCTTTCTTTAATTTCTGCCCTGCTTTTCTCCCAATAGAGGAATTCAAGGTAGCTTACAAATAGTTTTTAAAAATACTAAAATAATTGCAAATATAAAAATCACGTTATTAAGAAACAGTTAAACGTGGTAATTTTTTAAAATACAACATAAAACTCTGCTAAAACCAGTTTTTAAAAAAACGCTCCTTCAAAAAAGATGAAAGAACCATTCTCCCTTTAAAATCCCTTCCTCAGCAGTCGTTTGCATATCAAAAGCCTGCCTGAAAAGGACAGCCTTTGCAGAAGAACAGAAGGGAAGGGCCAGCCTGGTCTCCCATGGAAGGGAATTCCATACCCTGGCAGCAGCCACGGTGAAGACCCTTTCCCCGTGTCTGGACCAAGTGACTGTGAAGGTAGTGCAACCAAGAGAAAGGCCTACCCTGAAGATCTTAAAGGCTGGGGAGACTGGCATGGAGAGATACAGTTTCTCAAATAGCCTAGACCCAAATTATTCAAGGCTTTATAGGTCAAAACAAGCAGTTTGAATTCTGCCTGGAACTGGACTGGCAGCCGGTGAAGCTGTTGTAACAAGGATTTTCTGTTCTTCGCTCTGCACTAAACTGCGCAGATCTTTTTCTGCCTCTCCGCATTGCTCGACCAATCCAGGACTAGAAGATCCAGTGATTATTTCTTTATGTGATCATATAATTCCTTCTTGATGTCACTCTTATCCAGTCTTGAGTCTAGCATCTCAGACGGAAAATCCCTGCTTTTGACAAATTCTGCCTCTGAAAATTTATACTGCAATCACTTCTTACTTTTCACAAATTCCACCATTTTGATTTAACACGGCACATAGTTGGAATCATCAGGGTTGCTTTTTTTTTTCCCCTGATGATGCCTGGGAGCAGCTTTGCATTGTAGCACATGATGCTCTTAAAAGTAGTAAATTACAGGCTAGAGGTGAAGTGCATTAAAGTACTCTTAGGCTATATAGAAAGCGATTCTTAAACCAACATGAATTGCTTTAATTATACATTGGCCACAATATGGTCCAGATTAGCAAAGCAGGACATGCACGGATACTTGCACATTACTTAGGATGTAATCTTCCTGTTGCAGTTTCAGCATAATCCTTCGTTTGATTCTCTGGGGTTTATATAGGATGTTACTTGGTAGTAGATTGTGTCAGTCCAGCCATTAAAATGTAATAGCCATCAATGGGATAATCTGTCAGGTTCTTTTTCCCCCCGCAGTTGGATTTTTAAATCTCAAGTTCTTTCCATCCCAAATACAAAGAAATTTGAAAATTTTGGAGCAGTCTTCAAAAACTGAGGGGGGGGGGGATTGTCCTCCAATTTCACCAACCAATTTCAATAGATGCATTTTTCTCAGCATGCTGAAAACTACATTGTACCTGCCTCCTATATAATGAGGAGCATTTGAGGGGGTGGAAAAGAGGTGGCAATCATACGTCAGCACTAACATCATTGAATACACAGGGAATCAAAGCCAGACTTTTAAGAGTTAAGTCCTGAAAGCTGAGGTGGATAACTCATAACTCATAACTCATAACCAGTTTCCCTTTCTTCCACATCTGGATTGTTAAAATCCCAAATTTCTTCCATCTTAAATACGACTAGATTTACAAATGTTGGCAAATTCTTACCGAGAACAAATTGAAATGAAATTCTCACTCATCCTCCATAATAATCCTTATGATGTTAACTGTTGGCTACACACTTTAAAATATAAATGCCATTCATTATTTTGTAACATCAAATCTCAGACATAGTAAAAATCTGATGAGACTTATATTGCTGATAGATAGTTTTTAAAAAGAAATTTCGGTAGGTATATGGTAGTACAGGTGATGTTGCTGATAAAATGTGATTTTCTTGTTAGCTAGCAACACCAATTAAGTTTGCTGTGCACAATATGATTATGCAGCTGGTATAAGCATCTACTAGACAATTGCTGTAATATCACTAATGACAGAAGGCATAATGCACCCCAAAATAATAAGAAACTTGCAGAACCAGAACAAATGCCTAAAAATTCAAGCATTATGTATAGGAGCCATCTAATTACCTATGGGAAGCCAATAAGCTGGACATGTGTACATTAGTCACCTCCCACTTCTTGTTCCTCAAAATCTGGAACTGAGAGGCATTGTGATTCTGATATATATCCCTCATGGTTAGTAGCCACTGAAAACTCCATTCTACCAATTTGTCTAATCTCCTTTTAAAGCTATCCAAACTGGCTGCCATCACTATATCTTCTGATAGTAAATTAGATAATTCATGAATAGGGAGAAGGTATATCTGGATCTACTGATAGATCCCTCATGGTTAGTAGCCACTGAAAACTCCATTCTACCAATTTGTCTAATCTCCTTTTAAAGCTATCCAAACTGGCTGCCATCACTATATCTTCTGATAGTAAATTAGATAATTCATGAATAGGGAGAAGGTATATCTGGATCTACTGATAGATTATGGGATGACTTACTGTAGATCATCAAAGATGTTCATCTTTTGGCAACTGTTGATTTGAGCAAGTGCAGACCTATCTCAAATTTTCCATTTTTGAGCAAGTTAATTGAAAGGGTAGTAGCTGACCACTTGCAGGTGTTCTTGGAAGAAAATGATATCCGGATCCATTTCAATATGGATTTAGACCACAGCATGGTACTGAAACAGCACTGAACACTGCAATACTATCTCCTAAGGGCAGGCAGACAGGGGGAGTGGATCCTTCTGTGGCCTTTGAAACCGTTAACCACAATATCCTTCTGGTAAGGCTATCGAGTTCAGTGATGAGGGCCTTCATCCTCTGGTTCCAGTCCTTCCTTACAGGCCAATCCCAGATATTACTGCTTGGGGACATTGTATTCATCCCATGGGACCTCTGCTATGGGGTCCCACAGGAGTAGACCATCTCCCCAGTGCTCTTTGACATCTATGTGAAGTTTTTAGGAGAAGCCATACAGAGATTTAGGGTTCACTGTCACCAGTATGCTGCTGGCATGCAGCTCTATCTCTTCTTTGCTTCATCAGCAGGTGATCCTGACTAGGTCCTTGAATGCTGCCCAGCATCAACAGTGGATTGGATGAGAGCCAATAAACTGAAACAGAATCCATATAAGATAGATATATTGTTAGGAGGATTATCATACTGTTTACAGGGAAACCTACCTGGCCTTGATGGGGTTACACTCCCCTTGATAGATCTGGTCTGCAATTTGGGATTGTTCCTGGACCTGGCACTCTCTATGGAGGCTCAAGTATTAGCCATGGCCAAGAATGCCTTTGATCAACTGCAGTTGATTGCCCAGTTGTTCTCCTACTTGGATAAAAAATATCTAGTTACTGTGGTTCACGCATTGGTAAGCTCAAAAACAGACTACTGTAATGCTGTCTATCTAGGGCTGCCCTTGAAAGCAAAATGCAGCAGCCAGACTGATTTCTGAGATAAATAAATTCATTCATACATTCCCAGTCTTGGTATGCCTTCATTGGTTCCCTGTCAACTTCCATGCTCAATTCAAGGTATTGGTTATGACCTATAAAGCCCGTAACAGTTTAGGACCTCTATATTTGTCAGAACATCTCTCCCATCAGCTACCTACTCCTCTCAGTCTGTGTTGCTAACCATGTTGGTTGTTCCCACACCAAGGGAGGCCAAAAAGGTGATGAAAAGGAATTGGGCCTTTCCAGTGGTGGCTCCCAGTCTCTGGAACAAGTTGCCAACTGAGATACACCAGGCTTCTTCCCTCCTTATGTTCAAGAACTTGCTGAAAACAGAATTATTCAAAGCTAATTCCAATGAATCATTCTCTAGAATGCTATTAATTTTAATGTTAATGTTCATTTTCTCCTCTTTTTGTATGAGTTTTAGACCTATTGTTGTGAATGTGGGGCTTTAATTTTAACCTGGAAACTGCCCAGAATAGGAATGGGGAGTAATGAGGTGGTCTATAAATAAAATAAATTTAATGTTCCTGCTGATTTAACCAATCTCAGAGATCACCTGCCCCTCCAAAATTCCACTGTGCACTGTAAAAACTTGCCGGGGGGGGGGGGGGAGGCAATTATTATATATATAATTTAAGGTATATCTGAATATATATAAAATAATTAATATATATTCCTCTCTCTCTCTCTCTCTCTCTCTCTCTCTCTCTCTCTCTCTGTGTGTGTGTGTGTGTGTGTGTGTGTGTGTGTGTGTGTAATATAATCCAGCATTGTCTAGCCAACAGGAGAACATGTGGAGAATTTCCACAACTGTAGTGAAAAAGAAAAAGAAAAATTTCCAAGTTCTGGGAAAACCTTCCACTAAAATGCACAACAATAGAGGAATCAGTCTTTGATGGTACCAGCATGTCTCTGATTTCTGATTCCATCTTTTCTGATCTCCTAAAAGAAAGGAAATGGGGAAAGTAAGGAAAATCACCAATATTTTGTGACAATGTATGGCTCTTTCTTATTTCCTTAATTTTCTTTCCCCAGATTCCAGTTGTCCATAGAATACAAATTCTCCATCATACTGGACAGCTCAGTGGTTTAGGTCTCTGGCTGCGGAACCAGAGGTTGGGAGTTCAGTTCTCCAGTGTGCCTCCTTGACCTGATAATCCAGAAGGTCCCTTCCAGCTCTGCAGTTCTAAGATTGATTATGATGGTGATGAGAAGGATGATGATGATGCTCTGGGAATTAATTCTACAGTGTCCACCTACTGCTGACCCATCCCTTTGAAATTAATGGAGTTATTCATCCACCCAGAGCCTATGGGTCTTGTTGGATTGGGTTCTGTGTGAATTGGCCTTCATCCACACACACACACACACTTTACATCTCCAGACACATTTTACATCTCCAGACTGCCAAGCATTTGGCGGAAAAGGCAAAGGGCATTTGCAGTTGTGGTCTGGCAGAGACATAGACAACCAATATGTTTTCTATTGGACTAGTTTTTCAAAGGGGAGTAGGGGGGAGAAAGAAAGAATATTTCAGAAGGGCTTTAAAACCACTTCTATACAAATGGAGAGCTGTGTGTGGAAGAATAACAGGGATAATAGCACTGGTCAGAGAATAATATTGAACTTTAAACTTCAGTTCTAATCAACGTCCAGTTACACACTCACTAGGTGGTCTTGGATGAGAAACGTGTTCTTTGGCTCCAGGGTGGTTCACACAGGAACTGATTAATGAGCCTTCACAGGGTGAGAACCCTCTGATTGACTGTCATAGCTTCTGGCTTGAGGTCTATAAGAAAGTGGTGTTGTTCAATATTTTAGAAGATTAAATGGAGAGAGCAAAGCAACCAGAAGAAAGAAAGCACTTACATTGTTCAAGAGTTTTTAAGAACCCCAGCAGCCTCCTGTACTGTTTGGAAAGTGTACACCTTACAATTGCACAACAAGAAGGGCCAGTCCTACCGACAGGCAAAGTGAGGTGGTTGCCTCAGGCAGCAAAAGCTGAAAAGAAACAGCCTGCGAGTAATTTGATTTATCATGATTGCATATTTATATTTTAAAAGTTGAAGAGGTGCTCCTGAAACTTTCTGACTCAGATGCTAAAAATAACTTGGCTGGCTGTGAGTGTTTTGCACCTTGATTTTTGGCTTTGGGGGTGGAGTGTGATTGGATGGGTGTGCCGCTCCGCCTCAGGCAGAAAAATGACTTGAGGGCAGTCCAGGCAACAGGAGTGTCACTAATATACCTGAAAAGTGGGAGAGACCCAATTTTGACATCTCAGTCTTAAAAGCAAAACCAAAGCTGATGTTTCAGATTTGAATATTCTCTTTCTCTCTTTCTTTCACAATACAAAACCTTCACAGTGTGAGGGGCATTTGCTAAAATGGTCTTTCCCATTGTATGCTTATAAAACCCTCACCGACAGGGTGAACGGGAGGGGAGGATTCTACTCCCCTCCTCCCATCAACTCTCCAACGACTCTCTTCTGTATTTGATTTCATATGCTTCTTTGAAAAGCTGGTTGGCTCAAAATTGTAAAAATAATTAACAAAAGATCAGTTCTCAGATGCAAGTTGTTACTCACATGGAGGGTATAATGCTTTGGAGGAGCAACATAGCCAAGTTTCAGAACTGGAGGGCAGGTTGGAAACAATTCCTAACCCAGTTATGAAACACTGAGCTTATTAAGAGCTGAGCTAACATCCCTTTGAATTGCATCTCAGCTCATAAATAAGCTTAGCTGGTTCTCAGTTGAATGCTACCTTTTTTCCAGCGGCCGCAGGAGAGGAGAAAGAGGTGGAGGGAAGTTGAGAAGAGTTACATCTCAGTCCTTGAAAAATGGACCTGCACAAACAGCAAAGACAAAATCTAAAAACAAGGGCAGGTGGCACTTCTATTGTGCCATTAAAATCTCACAAACAGGCTAGCTGACATTACAAAGTTGGGGAGGAGGGGTAAGAAACAGAAAAGCCCACAAAACATCCTTGTGGGATGGTGGGAACAAGTTCTTTTGTTTAAAGATGGCTTCAAAATGTTGTCTGTTAAATCAGTGGGGATTTAGTGAACCAGCTCCTCTGTAAATTCCATTGGATGAAATAAGCCTACTGTAGTGATGATTTATCACACTAAAGTAAGTCACAACTCGACTAGGCCTATTTGAACTAATGGAATTTATAGAAGAGATAACTCACCAAATCAACATTGGTTCAGTGGGCCTCCTTGAGTGCAACTTACTATGCTAAGTAACAAGATTTCAGCCAGTGTCTTTCTCAGTCTTGGTAGACAACAGGTTATCAACCACTTACCATCCTTCTCACCATGATATGATTTGTTGTTTAGTCATTTATTTGTGTCCGACTCTTCGTGACCCCATGGACCAGAGCATGCCAGGCCCTCCTGTTTTCCACTGCCTCCTGGAGTTTGGTCAAATTCATGTTGGTAGCTTCGATGACACTATCCAACCATCTCGTCCTCTGTCGTCCCCTTCTCCTCTTGCCCTCACACTTTCCCAACATCAGGGTCTTTTCCAGGGAGTCTTCTCTTCTCATGATATGATAGCACTTTTCAAATACTTGAAAGACAGTCATACAGAGGAGGGGCAGGATCTGTTCTTGATCATCCAAGAGTGTGGGACACATAATAATGGGCTCAAGCTACAGGAAGCCAGATATTGGCTAAATATCAGAAAAAACTTCTTAACTGTTAGAATAGTACAACAATGGAACCAATTACCTTGGGAGGTGGTGAATGGTCCAGTGTTGGAGGTATTCAAGAGAAAATTGGGCAACCATCTGCCAGATCTGCTTTGATCTGGATTCCTGCATGGAGCAGGGGGTTGGACTCAGTGGTCTCATAGGCCCCTTCTAACTCAATTATTCTATGATTCTATGACTCTATGATTCATCTTCTATAAAAAAAATAACTTCTGTTTGAATTGAGTAAAATGAGAATTATAGATTTCTCATAAACCATGGCATACTCAAACTTGCTGTGCATTTTCTTTGATATTTTATGTTATTGGAGTACCAAGTGGACTGGATTTGTGGCTATTAAATGGGAATGAATATATAGATAACAACTAATTGTTTTCTTTCTCTGCTATGTTTTACTTATTGAACTCAAAATGGCGTTTGCTTCCTCTTTACACAGGATGAAATGTTTCTGTTTCTTGATGATATCCTGTTGCTATTGATAAGCCAAGAAAAAAAAATCACTTATGTCTGTAGTCACAGATGAACAATAAAATTTCCCAAATATATTCTATATATAGATATATAGATCTTTAAAATCAATATTGGTAAATCAATATTTTGTGAGTGCATTTGATATTATGACACTCCTGCACACCAAGAGATGAAAGGGCTGGTTTATGTCAGTGTCATGTTTTAGTCTATGGCTAGAAGAAAATAAGTAACCGGGTGCTGCCCAGATGATTTGGATGACAATCCCCATAATCTGTGACCATTGACCATGCTGGCTGTTCCTGATGGAAGTTGTAGTCCAAAACATTCGGAAGGTGCAAATATACTTAGCTTGTCCTGTTCTAGAGAATAGGTTGCCCTTAGCTAATTTAGACTGCTATGTAGTGCGTGAAGGATGTGGGCTTATTGGAGTAGCATAGTTCTGAATTATCAAGAACGAAGTATGGTGATCATATTCTTTCTGTCTTTCACTAATTGTTTCCCGATAAAACACGGATGGCAGTAATCATTCTCCTTTAACTAAGCCACAGGCTGTCAATTTATATAGCCTTCCTACAAATGGGTCTTTGTGCTGAGTGAAGGTTTCCATCCAGATTCCACTTGAGGGAATGGCAAGCCTCCCACTGAGAGCTAGGGTTCTGGGCTGGATGCAAAATCTGCTAATAATGTGCTGTACTCAGAGCAGATGACTGCTGTTCATTTCTCACATTGGAAAAAAAATCACCAGTTTAACAAGTAAGCCATATTTAAGACTGAAATTTTAATGTTTATTGCTGTACCCAGAGTAACTAAAAGTGTATATTTTGCACATGTTCACATGTGTACATGTATTCAGCAATGCAGGTTCATTTTAACTGATGAAACGTTCAGGACCTACAAATTAATTCCTACAAAAAGGGGCGATGAAGTTTTTGAAATGCAAACACAATTCTACATCATTCTGGTTTGATGATTTCATAGTATATGCTGCTTAATTTGAGTTGTACATTTTGAAAATAGCTCTGCCATGTATGCTCATTCTTTTTCCATCTTATTTTTGTGTAAACCATATGCAGACCACTTACAGCAAGAGCATTAATTCTGTGTAAAATGCATGTTGCTTAAGGACTTGTCAGAAAACAAGTTATTTGTCTGAGGGAATCCAGGGTGTGTACTGAAGGGGAATCCAGAGTTGCTATACAATTCTATGAATGCAGAATTTAATACAGGATGTAAAAGAAGTAAGCTGTTTTAAAGTTGTAATTGCTTGGATTCAAAAATAATTTCATAGTTGCAATTTCAGAAGAGGTAGGCATGTTAGTCTGTGCTAGCATATCAGGTCTGGGGTAGTGGACTTGTCCAGGAAAGCTCACATTAAAATATAGCAGTTAGTATTTACGATGCCACAATATTTTTGTCTTCTTTATTTTTTTTCTTTGTCTTATTTGAAAATAAGTTCAGTAGAGTTGTAGCTGTCAATTTTGGTACCCTGAGCAACCATCACTGTCTACCACCCACTCCGCTCTGATGCATGGGCCCCTAAAACAATGTAAGGAGAGAATGTGATGCCCACCGAAAGGAAAGTGCATGCTTTCGGGGGGGGGGGGGGGAGAGAATAGGGCCAGAGCTTGTTGCTCTTTAATTCTCTAATATTCATCAGAAGGTTCTAAATTTTGGTGCCCTGGGGCAAACTCCAGTTGCTCACAGCCTTGACCTCCAGTCCCTGAATTCAAGCTTAAGGGAAATCTCTTTGCTCACCTTCCAGAATGAATAAATAGAAAGAAACAGGTTCTGTCATTGTGAACAAAAGGAGATGGGGTTTTGAGTTTCAGTTTGTTCATTTTGAGCTGACAGCCAGAGTGTGCCTAGCAAAAGTTACACTTCCAGACCACAGCTCTCAAAGTCTGCCAGCCAGCACTGCAAGTAGTGATGATAGCTTGGGAATCCTGGGACCTGTAGTTCAAAAGGGATTTCCCAAGCTCTGTTGATGGCAAACAGACCATAAAGAGATGGGATTTTCATTAGTAATGGGTAGCCATGCACCATGAGTTTATGGGCAGATGAAAAGGGAATGGAGGGGATTTTGCCTCAAGGTAAAAATCAATCTCCAAGGGAGTGACTGTAACTAAAACCCATAGTAATCTATCAGCATATTGTGCCCAAATAATGTTGGGAAAATTGAAGCCTTGCCTGCCTTAACACTGAGGGTCAATGGGAGTGGGAATGACTTAATTGTTATTTACTGCTTGCCAATAAGTTGATTGATAAAGCTTTTCCCACCTCTCTCAGCCTCTTCTTCCTGTTTGTTCATGGTCCTTTGTTTGTTGATTGTTCTCTTCTTCCCAAATCACCTTCAAGAAGAAAACATGGATCCTGAAATGCCATTTTTGTCCTTCTGATCATAAGGAGACCGTTGGCAACAACTTTTCTTTCATCGAAAGAGAGTGATTTTTAAAAAAAAACCTACAAAAGAGCTGGTCTGTATGTCCCAAAGGAAGGCTAAATCTTCATGCTTTCTAGGTTTTTCTTCTTTGTACTCTGCTAACAAAAGGAATAACCAAATTCCTAATATAAACAAGTGCTTTAACCAAAAACAACAAAAAAGCAGAATAGATAATGGCTGAAACCCTGATTCTCAGGCTTGCAAGTTGCATTAGAGTAAGCCCATTGAATGAGTGGGAATTCAGTAAGTCAACTTTTCTGTAAGTCCCTTGTATTCAAATAGGCCTACTCTAGTTGTGACTTACGCTGAAGAATTTGCGAATAGAATGGGCCCATTTGAATCAATGTAACCAGAGAGCACAGTGGCAATCTTGTCAAGATTGGAAGAACAGCTGAAGAGAAGCTATGTGCAAGCTATATGCTAACCTTAGAGAAAGTACTAAGTCTATAAGTATTAGCAGCAATAAGCAATGCTGCCTTTCTTAGAGTACTGCTCCCAGAATCCCACTGCCATGCTGGCCGAGGGATTCTGGGAGCTGTAGTCCAAAAAAAGGCAACATTTCCCTTCTCTGAATATTTGATTGTATGACATCTCAGTTGGAACTATGTAACAGTAGCCCTCCAAGGTGGGGAAAATTCTTTGGGTTGGGCCCTCCATAGCATTGCAACTAGAAAGTTTCCTCACCCACCTTGTGAATGGATGGATGGATGGATGGATGGATGGATGGATGAGTATATAAATTGGAAGACTAGGACCAGAAGATGGATGAGAAGACATAGGCCCACTGTACGTAAGTTCTGAAAGGTAGCAATGTCACAAGAAACTAGGATATATGCCAGTACAACTCATTTTAATGTATATAATGGCAATTAGACACAAATTAAATCTAATCTAGTTATCATTATTTGGAAATATAAATTTTGAATTTTCAAAACGATCCATTTCAGTTTCTGGGAGAACCGTTGAGCTGTGTTGTGATTATGAGGCACTTCCACTCAGACAACAATTGCTTACCTGTCTGGTGAGTGACAGTTGTCAATATCCTCCCCCACACTGTAGGCAGAGGTGCTGCTCTTATATGAGGCTGCTGGGAGGGGTCATCAGGGGATGTGGGGCATCGTGCCATCAGAATGCTGATGTCACCCAGCTCTACATCTCCTTTTCTCCAACTACAGTGGATGCCGTTCTGTCCCTTCAGTGCTGCTTGGAGGCTGTTCTGCAATGGATGCAGGAAAATGGGCTGAGGCTGAACCCGGACAAGACGGAGGTACTGAGGGTGGGCGCCCCCACCATCAGTGGTTTAGGAAACTCCCTCTCATTTGGGGGGGGGTGACTCTCACCGCGAAGAGTGAGGTGCGTAGCTTGGGGATACATCTGGACCCGGCGCTCACCATGGAAACCCAGGTGGCGTCAGTGGTCCGCTCCGCCTACTTCCACCTTTGGCGGATTGCCCAGCTGAGTCCTTATCTTGATGCTGGGGCGCTCACCACTTTAGTGCATGCGCTTGTAATCTCGAGATTAGACCACTGTAATGCGCTGTGCGTGGGGCTACCTTTGAAACTGATGCGGAAGCTTCAAATGGTGCAGAATGCGGCGGCCAGACTTCTTAGTGGGGTGAGAAAACACCAGCATATCTCTCCCACTCTGGCCGCATTGCACTGGCTGCCCGTGCGTTTCCGCGTCGATTTCAAAGTTTTAATGATGACATACAAAGCCCTAAACGGTTTAGGACCTCGATATCTGACGGAACGCCTCCTCCCACCAAAATCTACCCATATCACTCGATCTAGTCAGGAGGTGCGACTGAGGAGCCTAACGCCGAGAGAGGCCCGGAAGGAAAAGACAAGAAACCAGGCCTTCTCGGCAGTGGCTCCTTGGTTATGGAATAATCTACCTTCAGAGATCCGTATGGCCCCTTCGCTGGGTATTTTTAAAAGCCAATTAAAAACCTGGCTATTCAGGCAGGCCTTCCCTCCGGGCACTATTTGATTTATTTTCTTTGTTTTTTCCATCTTGAATGATTAATTATTTTTGGATATTGATGTTATTTTTAATCTGTTTATTTCGTTTGATGAACGCCGCCCAGAGTAGTCGAATGACTAGATGGGCGGGATATAAATATAATAAATAAATAAATAAATAAATAAATAAATAAATAAATCCAATGCCTGCTGTACTACTATTATCAAGTGCCTGTGAGAGCCACCCCCTCCGCAAAACCTTGAAAGGGAGGCATACTTTCTTTTTCTCTGAGCTTTAGCATTCGCAGATGCATCTGCCACTTGGCAGAACAATTAATACCTCAAGGTTATAGAGGTTCAGCCACTCCTGAGTAGAAGGCAATAACGGGGACATGGTGTGTTCAGAGCATATTAGGGGGGCATCCACCAGGAGTTTTTGTGAATGGCAGAAAGCAGATTCACATCACCTGTTTGCTACAGCCATGTTCCATTCAACGGACTATGAATGAATGCTTCCAAGTGGTCATGTGAAACAGGCTTGCATCGCTAGTGATCCCTAGCACATGTGCAGTCAATCAGTGCTACATGGCAGTTTGATCATTGCTATAGCTATTTGCTTTTCTCTTGGTGTGGTAATGAATTTTATATACAATTTTAAAACAAAAACAAAACATCATGTTTCCATAAGAATCTAGGCCACTTTTTCTTTTTTTTAACAAACAAAATGTAACTGAATCTTACAGTGACAAAAAAGATGTTGATTTGCTGACACACTCATCCATAGTTCACTTATTCAAAGTTTTTGACTAGTTTTCTGCTGTTCTTTTAGAAGTGGGCGCAAGACAAGGTTGCAGGGGTTTTGGTCTCTGGCTGCAGAGACAGAGGCTGGGAGTTCAATTCCTCACTTTCTTAACAAGGGCAGGCCCTGATGATCCATGAGGTTTCCTCCCAGCTGTGCAATTCTAAGAATACATATGACTTTGGCCTCTGCAGAACCTTGATAATTTGGACTCGGAGGGCATTAAGGTTCCCTACATGTGTTTCAACATGCACTTCCCATGCAGGAAGTATTGCTGTTGTTTTGGTTGTCAATAACCACTATTGTATTTATTTATTTTCTCTAAGGAGCTCAAAATCCCAGGGGTGTATCCTGTTGAGCAGCCATGACTTAAACCCAAGCTGCAGAGATTTTCAGGCATTTAAGAATTCTCTTCCCCATTTCACAGCTCCCAAAGGCTTCCTCACGACAAAGGAGATCCTGAAGAATCCCAGGAACCTGGGGTGGGGTGGGGTGGGAGTAGGAAGATTTTAATTCCCCTGAAATGGTTGTGGCATGGGCATAGTTGATGACATCATCACAATTGCACAGTGTTCATTGAGCAACAGGATTCTGGCCATTGTTTTGTCAGGTAATTAGACTCTAGATCAGTGGTTTCCAACCTTGAGTAACCCAGGTTTTCTTGAACTGCAATTCCCAGAAGTCTTCACCACCAGCTGTGCTGGTCAGGATTTCTGGGAGTTGCGGTCCAACAACACTTTGGTTACCCAAGGGTGGGAACCACTGGTCTAAATGATCTATCCAACAAAACACATCCTTGCAGGGGTAGATTGTAATCTCTGACCATATGGTGTATCTATGATATGGCGCCATAATTTATTTTATTTTATTTATTTATTTATTAGATTTATACCCTGCCCATCTAGACCGAAGTCTATAATGGTCAGTTATATTTGTGTCTGTACAATTAATGGATACAATCCTCCTGCCACATGATATTATATCCTCACATACCATGATAAAAACTCCTGTCTGTTTTCAAATTCCCTGTTGGCTAGATCATTTTGGAATGGCAAAATATCTGAGTGTTGACATTTCTCTCTCACCTCCCTCTTTCCACCCCTTTCTCTTTTGCCCCACTCCAACACTTTGCTTGGAATGAAGACCCACTGATTGCTGCTCCCAAACCATAAATTTAGCCTTGAGGTGTGTCAGTTTTATTGCAGACTGTTTAAATCTTCACAAAAGATCTCTTTTACTCTGCAAATCCTATTTAAACATTTCTTACCCCCATCTGTCCTGGCTTTAAGATCAATGCTTTTTTATAGGAACAGTCTGTCATTTATAGGAACAATGTGCCATTAAAAGTCAACCATTTAAATCTCTAAAGGACATCTTTTTAATATATATATTCATATACCTTGCCTCCCTTCTCTTCCTGATATGAGCCAATATTTCATGTTCATAAGTGTGAGATCATTCTGATCATTCTCAGTGAATGCGGGCAGCAAAGTTTTTATTTTGGCTACTCCAGGTTAGTTTGATTTGGGCTAAGGAGGAATGATAATGAACTGTACACAAGCAGCAGTGACCTCCAGGATAGTTCCACAACTACAGCCTCACTACCTCAGTATAGTCCCTGTATTCTAACTCAGCCATTCTCAACCTTTTTTTTCTTCTTTTGGTCATGGCCATAAACATAATAAGAAAGAAATACAGGCTGAATTGGGATTGTATGAGTTGCATAATGCACCTTATATGGTGGTGTGTGAAGAATTCTTTCCAGTATGTGGTCCTGTTCAAATGTGCCAGGGCCTCTCGGTAGGCCATATGGCCCCAGTTGAGAATGGCTGATCTAACTCATTCAAACTCATATGTCTGAAGAAGTGGGCCATGTTCCATGAAAGCTTACATTAAAATATAGCAGTTAGTCTTTTAAATGTCACAACATCCTTGTTTGTTTGTTTGTTTGTTTTGTTTTAATTTTGTTTTGTGTTTCTTGTGGAAATGCTTGCACAGACTAACATGGCTACAACTCTAAAAATTATTGGTACAGCTAAGCTTCCAAGTCCTTCCGTATTTGTTTAACTTTTATTATTCTGTGTTGAGAGGGCCGAAGCATATATTGAGTTAACAGTCTCCTGTCCCATACAGTTACAAAACAAGTCACCCTATTTTCATGCCAACATATAAGATTACACTATCTATATAACACAGTGGTTTAGGTTTCTGGCTGATGAGCCAGAGGTTGGGAATTCAATCCCCAGTGTGCCTCCTGTGAGTACAGCCAGCCTGTGTGATCTTGGGAAGCTGCACAGTCTTAGGGCGCCTTTCCCCCCCCCCCCCCCGCACAAAGAAGGGAAATCTCTATCTGGAAAACCCTGAAAAGGATTAAAATAAATCAGAACTGACTTGATGGTACATGACTATTATTATCTATATTTACCTCTTTCCTCTTCTTTTTCATTTCCCATTCCTCATTATATCAGCTCCCACAGGGGTAGTCATGCATATATTGTACATCAACCTGAAATTCTGTATAGATCATCCATGTTTCTGATGAAGTGAACTATATTCCACACTTACAAAAAGGTAATGCTATTAAGCTAGTCCTTAAGATGCCACAAGGTTCTTTGTTGTAATTACTGCAAATTTCCCAAATAGGATGCTCATCAGATGAGGTGAAAACTGTCTCATCATCTCCAGTGGCTGACCATGCTGGCTGAGGATAACGGATGTTGTCGTTCAGCAAAACTAAAAGGCTGGCAAAAGTTCTCTTTTTCTCTCTCCATTCACAAACACAGGAACTGATCTAGAAAAAAGCAGGAGAGAGTCCCAGTTTTTATATCTATAGATATACATATAAGGTATATGAATGTATATTCAGAGTATATTCACACAAAAACATTTTTTAAAAGTATTTGACAATTTTGTTAGGATTTTGTTCAAATCCGTTTTCTTCTCAAGAGGCTGCTTAGGATAAGAGGGTGGATCACTGGGATCCTCAGAGCACAAAGGCCTTTTCTCCAAGACGCTCTGGCAAAACTGGGCACATATCTCTTTGAGGCAAGCGATGGAAGTCAGTATAATAGTAGACATCAGATGTATGAGGAGGGAGAAAAACCTGCGAATAAACACGATGATCCCCCTTCCAACCCATTAAACAAACCAACTAACAGCTTTTCCAGCCAAAGATAAAGTCATTTTTTCAGTGCTTACCTGTCCTCGACCTCCCTTGTCCCCCCGCGCCCCCCCCAAGAGAGAACCTGAGCATTTGGCCAATGCGAGCAATGGACCCTTGAATCAGTGCACCCCGTAGGATGAGTCGGCCCCAGCCCGCTGGTCTGACTCTTCATCGCTTTTGCGCGCCGCTGATCCAGGCACAAGATGAAAGCAGATCGGGGCATTGGCTCTTCGTCTGCTTCCAACCTGTCCGTAACGCAACACGGAGGCGCTGCTCGAGGACATGTTTGGTCCTGAACTCCCACTCTCTGCACACGGCAACCAGGAGGAAACAGAAGTGCTTGCCCTGATCCATCTTTATGCAGATTCGTGAATCCACTTCTTTCGAGGCTGGCAGCTTAGGGCAGCCTGAGCATTCCGCCTCCGCCCCTCTCCGCCCCCCCCCCCCCCCGCCGTTAAGCGAAGAGGATTGATAGCCCGACCTTGGACATGCTGCGTCACAGCAGGCATCTAATGATGTCCGAGCATTAGCATTTTTGGGCTCTGCCATGAGCCTTCATTTACTGTTTTTTTGTTTTGTTTATAAGCTGCCTCTCTCCTCATAGGGGATCCAAGGCGGCTCACAACAATTAAAATCATTCAACAATAACAAGTTAAAAACGCCATACAACGCTGTATATTAAAAACAATTAAACATTGGTCAGGATTCAAAATAACTTCGAAAACATTTTTAAAACATTTTAAAATATCTAAATTTTTTTTTAAAAAAGTAGAGCGTTCCCTAGACAGTTATTGCTTACAAGCCTGCCTGAAAAGGAAGGTCTTTGCCTAAGGATGGAAAGGCAAACGGGAGGGGGCCAATCTGGCTTCGAGGGGGGGGGAGCGTATTCCAAGGCCGGGGAGCAGCCACTGAAAAGGCCCTCTCTAGTGTCCTCACCAAACGAGCTTCATTCTCGCTGTAAAGATAGAGCGAAAGAGCCCCACCAGTGCTCAGAAGGAGGAAAATGGTTGGGTGCTCCCCCGATGCGAATTGCAGCCGGCTCCGGATCCCGGCTTCCTTCGTCCAAAATCCAGCGGGTCCTTCTAATTAATGGCCCTCGAGTTGGACAGTTCAAGGGGGTACCTGACTAACTTGCTGGTTATCTGTGGCGTGCGATGCCTGCGGTGAGTAATGCTGGAAACAACGAGCAAATACCTTTACTCGCCCCCCCCCCCCGTCCCCAACTCCGCTCCAAGTTTTACGCACGGTTTGGATAAAAAAGGAAAAGTCATTGCCACCTATGAGCTTTCTTCCCCTCTACCCCGAATTTTCAATTTGTTGCCCTTTCTTGTAAATGAATGAATTAATAGCGGCATACAGCTTTACTTCGCTATGTGTTTCGACGTCTGCACAAACTAGACACCTTGACAGTATTCCAAAACTGTCGTCTTTCTTAGCCAGAGTTCGTGAAAGGTTTGTGTTGTTGTTGTTGTTGTTGTTTTACTACAACTCCCAACAGCACTAGCTAAGGGATTCTTCTGGGAGTTGTAGTCCAGGAAGAAACTTTTCCTGCCTCTGCTCCTCGCCCAGGGCGCGTTGTTTCTCCGGAGTCCGACGCTACCGAAGCGCCTCTCCGAATAACCCAACCGCCGAGGGCTCGACTAACTTTGGGCGTCCCTTTCCCCAGCAGAACCCATAGCCCAGCAAGACTGCAAGGAAAAACACCATATCGCCCCATTCCCTAAATGGCAGCCAACCCCACCCCGCAGGTTGCCCGGTCTCACGTGCGAGATATTCCCCGATTTTAGTTTTTTTTTTTTTTTTCTGGAGCAAGACTCTCGGCCTCGCAGCGACAGGGCCGAGCCAGGGCACGTATTGAGGAGCTGCCCTCGGGATGCGCCCTTATGTGGCTTTCCTCGGGCAGATTCTGCGGCACGTCGGAACCGGACAAGGCGCGCCTCCGCGGGCCGAAGACGAGAAGAGCCATTGGTCTCTGCACTCCTCGGGCAGGCTGGCGCTCCCAGCTCTTGCTGGTGGCAGAGTCCTTGCGCGGCTGTGTTTCAGCGAACCTGGAAAATCTGGCAGCCTCGCCTTGGAACGGAAGGTTAGAGGGCGAGACTCAAATCACCTCCCCTCCGCCATCTCCCCTGCCTCACAGATTCTCCGAGAAATTGCTGCAGTCTTCAACTGAAGTTAACGTCCCACCAAACAAGATGCCCCTAGACACGCATGGCATTAAGTTTCCCCCGGGTGGTTTTCTTTCTTCATTTTTAATTATATCCTCAAGTTCGCCCCTTTCACGGCCCCCTCTGTACCTGGGCTGTAGTGAAAGCGAAGTTGGTCGAATTCACTGTTATTTTTCAGTGTAACAGGAGCGGGAGTTAATACCGAGTGATAATTGATCCGGAGGCTCCGGAGTAATCACTCTGTAAACCGACAAAGGGACTCGGGCCTTTTAGCAAATCAGCACCCTTTAGACCTGCGTGGAGCCATCGGGCGCCTCCGAGCAAACGCAATGCAAGTGTGCCAGGAGAAAAAATAAGCCTTGCAAGTAAGCAACCACCGTAACCACCCTGTGGACGGTTTTGGTTTTTTCAAAGGCCTTTTGAAGGTTTTGCTTGGTGCATCATGTTTAAGTTAGGAATGGAGAACGTGGGGCTGAACTGCACCAGGTGGGACTTGCAGGCCAGTAATATCTTGAGGGCCACAGGCTGCTCACCCTTGTTCCAGATCTTTCCTAGCTTCCTTTCCACATTTCCAGACTAGTTTCGATATTTCCTAAAAGGGCCCACCCCCAAATTAACCAGGCCTCTCACACACAAAAAGGGCGCACCGAGGAAGCTCATCTTTCCGGCGTTTTTCCTCTGCCCTTCCTTCTCCAAACGTGACTCGGAGAATTTAGGAACGCGATATGGCGCCTAGATGCCATTGCGCCCTGAGGATGCCGCTTATTCTCAACCAGGCTGGGCCAATTATTCTACATCCTGGCATTTTTTAAAAAAGCTTTCTAAGCATGCATGAATAGCAACGGAGATTCCGCGGAACCAGGTTAAAGCCCTCAAATCAGCTCCTTGGGTGTCAGGATGGGACCCTAATTCTGCTCCCCAGTCCTTACATTAGCCAAGAACGACATCCACGGAAGGACTTCACTTCTGGTTAAATGGCGTAGGCGTGTGAACACACTGACTAGTTGCGCAGCGGCCCACTAATTTCGGATTCAACTTGTTTCCAACTTGAATAAACAGGACGACGCACCAGGAAAGTTGGGGGACAGGCGGGGTGGGATTATAAAAGCCGGTTTCTGGCGGAGTATTTCATCTCGAGCTTCTGTCTGCAGAGTCACCGGGGCCATTTTCTCACGAGCAATCGTTTTGTCTTGGGGTATTTTTTTTCCTTAAAGGAAAGATGTTGCTCCAAAAGAATAGGCGGTGTGGGATTGCTGCGGCTTCGGCGTTTCTGTTTCATCGGCCCCAACTCACCCTCTGCATGGATCGCGACCTCACGTTCCCGACTGTGACTGTGAGGGGGACGTGGCTCTCGAAAGGGCCCCATTCCCTGAACCAGACAAGGGCCCGCGCGCTTTTCTTCCTCGCCACCTGTTAACCCGCCATGCGCTCGCGTGGGTTCAGCCAACCTTCGACTGTTTAGAAAATACCTCCTTGGGCGAGAGGGGAGGTAATCAGCAAAGGTTGTGTGTATTTTAATTCCGCATACTTATGTTCCTAGTCCTAAGATGGCACTGCAAGCAAATTATGCACTTGAAGCCTTTGAAAAAGGCACGATTTAAAACGAAATACGTATTAATTAGTATCCTAAATGGCACTTTAATGTGCTAATATTGAATCTCCGCTTTAGAAGCGGCGTTGACTTATTATTATTTGAATGTGCTCCCTCTCCTCCATTGAACATTCCTGCTGTCTGTCTCGCGTGCTGGAATTCACGTTGGAGATGGCTGGAATTTAGCGAGGGAAGGAGAGCGAGAGAATGGGAGGAAAGAGGGAGAGAAGGAGCAAACGTTTAGAAGGGGAGTGGGAAGAAGAGATCAAGTTCATCTTGCAGGGCTTGGGGCTGGTAGACAAAGGGGCTGGGGTGAGGCATCGAGGTCGCGGTCCCCAAACCGCTTCAGCCAGGTTGCCTCTGGGCAGCCGACTTCCTAAAGGATCGGAGAAGGCCCTGGAACAGCCTGCGCACGTGACCGTCCCGTCGCTCCGACGGCCTTCGGGATGAGAAGTGAGGGGGAGGCCGCAGAAGGTAAACACGGAACGCGTCTTGGCCGATCAACGTCCTGAACAGGGAAAGGATATAGAAACCTCCTGGAAACTGACCAGAGATGCTACGCAGGAATGTCCAGCGACTGTTCCTTTCCTAACAGGGGGGGTCGGCGGGGGTCGGCGGGAATCACCCTGCCATGGAAACAATTCAATCATATTAGCAGTCGTGACAGGAGCCGGTAGAGGGTATATATTCTTGCACAAATAGGCCACTCCCTAGGTGCTCAAGTAAATGCAAAACAGCACGGCTGGATCCTTGCTTCGTCGCTATGATAGGTATTTCTGCTGCTGAGAAGTTCATCAGTCACCAATAATTTTATATAGGAGGTGGGGGACAAGGAAGGAGCCTCCCTGAAGAATGTGGGGACTGTGAGCACATTGCTCCCTCGCCACGGATCCTTCTACTCCGGAATCACCTTTGGCTTGCTTCTGATTCTGATACAAGATACCGAAAGTTTCCTATTTACAACCCGCTGGGCCTCCAGCAGCAAGAAAGAGGTCCCAATCCCTTTGAAAGCAATGAACGTATTAGCATTGACTTCAATGGGACACGTACTTTGACCAGTGCGCGTGGCAAGCAAAGCGCTTGGAAGCCACGCTGTCAGGAGTTATTACAACAATCCCGTTAGGTAGAGCAGCAAGCCATATCATACTGTGAAGAGCAGAACGGTGGTTAAGGGAGGAGGGGAAGGGACACAGACACGAGGAAACAGAGGTTAAATTCTGCCCTGGAGAAGCTTCAGGTAAACTGGATAAAACAGAGCTTCCGTCTACCTCCTGTGCGCAAACTCCTTCTTGTTAAGAAAGGCGGGCTTTCTGGATAATAAGTTATTTTAAAATCCATTTGAACGGAAAAAGGAGAAACGATGCCGTGTGTGTGTGTGTGGAGGAGGTTGGGATCATGGAAAAATCCCTGCCTTGAACACTGGAAGTTTGAGCACGGCTCCTCTAGTTTTGCCAACTTTCTTTAAGAAAACATGAGACTCGGTCCATATCCCACTGAAGAGAGGGGCGAAAAGAAAAGAAAAGAAACGTATTGATTCCAATTAATCTGGGCTTCATCCACTGTTGGAACATTTGTCCTGACAAAAACAGAGGGAAAAGAAAAGCCCAAAAACCCAGCGAAGAGGGCTAGAACGTTTTAAGCAGGAATCCAAACTGGTATCTCCAGAGCCATCCAATTAAGGGCACGGAATGTCTAGAAGGATGCCAAGCGGACTCGGTCAGAATCAGTAACCACACTCTCTAGTCCTTTGAGTTATTCTAGTTTCACCTACACGCGCGTAAGCACACACGTTGAAGATCTTATTGGGCGGAAACTGTACGCGTGTGATAAAGATACTGTTACACCACCAGCAGTCCCCGGGTTACTCTCAGGGTGTTTGTTCTCCATTTCTCTGGATTCCTGTCTGCTAGGAAGGACCCGTTTCCAACCAGCGGCCCAGAAAAGCGAGCTCCAAGGAGAGGTCGCTGGACAGGCGGCCTGGGAAACCCAGGGGCTAACCCGGTGGGTATCTTTGCGAAGGAAAGCGAGGAGAGGCGAAGGCCTGGCCGTGCAAAGCGAAAACGAGAGAACAAAGGCGAAAGGAGAAGCCAAGCCGGTGGGAGGAAGGCGAAGAAATCCGGCCGGCCCTCCAGGGCGAAGCAAGGAGGGCGTCTGCGGGGTCGGGGAAGGGCAGAGGGGGACATTTCAGACAAACCGAGAGCGGCCAGGGCAGAGGGGGAGAGGTCCGGCAGCTGAGTGGGCCAAGGAGAAGAGCGCATTCACACGGGGCTGGGATCAGAGTCCCGTGTCTGTGCCACAACCGTGTGGAAGGGAGGCAACCGAGAACGGCGGCAGGCGATGCACCCCGAAGCAGGAGTCATTTCGTTTGGAAGAGCTTCGCAGGGCGGAAGGCTTTTCAGGGCAGGATTGCGGTTCCAGGACCCAGCGGGGTTGGGGACTGTCGTCCTGGTTTCCCCGGGGAAGAGTGGCATGTGGCCTGCAAACCAGGGAACTGGTTGCGGGGACCCATTCTCCAGAAAGCACCTGGGAGGGAGTTTTGCTCTTGGGGGAAGCACGTGTGTGTGTGTGCGTGTGTGTGCGCGCGCGCGCGCGCCCGAGCCCACGTCAGGTCGAAGGGAGAGTATTTCACTGTTTACTTTGGGAGACATAAAAAAAATGTCTCTTCAGTAAATTGGGCCGGGAGGGGGGCGGGTGTTCCGAGTTTAGAAGCGTTCCCATGAAAATGTCGACCTGAACGGAACTGCTCTCCAAATAGAAGGCGTAATGCCATGCCGAACAGAAGCAAAAGTATAATTCCATGGAAGGACGCAGAAGAGGGTGGGGCAGTAGCGGTAGTAGTGGCAGCAGGAGTTGGGGAACTCTTTGGGGATAGTCAAATTCATATTTAAAAAGCGCCAGATAGAAACGTCATGTCCGGAATTCAGATAAACAGACACCGGCGATGTTCATGTTTTGTTACGAGTCGTCAATTCACATTCGACTTACGGCGACACTAGTAGGGCTTTTAAGGTACATGAGATATTTTAGGCGTGGTTTTACCATTACCATCCCTCACCGAATTTACACTGCGAGCAGGGATTTGAACCCAGCTCTCCTGCGTCTTGATCTGTCACTGTCGGCTACACCACACTGGCTCTCTCTACAGCCTTCCTGCCTGAGGGGTACCATTTTTTTTAAAGAGCTGGTTGTTGCGGCTATTCATAATTGAGAAATAAAATAAGACAGTATTATCAAATGTGATTTCAGACGAGCCATGCCTTTGGAAATTCTCACAAGAAAGATTTCTCGTTCCTTGGCCTTTACTATTTGTGAAGGGGCTGATATGCAGCCGTTCTATCTCAAGTAGTTTTATTTACTTTGAAATAACTTGCCCTGGAAATCAACCACAATTCCTGGCGTTAAACCTCCAGAGCTTATATAAGATATAAAAGTTGCGCAAATTGTATAAAGGTGACTCTTTCTAAAAGAAGACTTGCATTTTCAGGCCGGAGGAGGAGGAGATTTTATATAGAGGTTGGAATTTGACATAAAAATGATAGAATAAAATCCATTTTAGGAGAGAAAAGTATGTGAAATTACCAAGATATACATAAATAATAATTGGTCTTTATTTATTTACTGTATTTGAATATCTTGAATGTTCCTAGTTTTCCAGATATCGGCCACTAGGCTGCGCTGCATGCACACACATTTTTTTTTCATAGGATGAAAGGAAGTATTCGTGAGAAAAGACTTTAAGAAGTGTCTTTATTGAACATTGGACTCTCAAAAATCAAACATTAACGGACACATATTCAGGAAATAGCTTAAAGCCCAAGTTAATTGGCAAAAGCATGTGAATTAGAGAAGGCAAAGAAAATAGTTTAAAATTATTCTTAATACAGTAATTTGTTTTCTTACAAAAATTGGTATTTTCCCTGGCCTGTTAAAACTTGGATGTATTAATGTTCAGACATTCCTATTTCCAAATAATGAGAATAAACACCAAATAGGTATACAAATGGTGCTAGTGAATGGCTGCCTCATTATATCTAGAATTATTTGTTTTGGTAGAATTATTTGCAAAATTTTGCCATAGTTTGGCAGAGTGGAATGGTGCCAAGATGAAAATGAAATTCCGAAAATAGCTTTAAACATATAAACAGTGTTATCCTGTGCATGTCTGCTTAGGAGTAGGTTCTATGGTTTTCAGTGGGACTTACTCCAAGGTTGATTCTTACTCCAGAATGATTCTTCCCCCCCCCCCCCATGAAGTCTAATTTGATTAAGGGTTTCAAACCAACAAATTAAATCCTTAAAGAGTTTGCTCATTAGCTGTTTGCAACATTCCATGGTCATTTGGTTTCTGCTTCATATATGTCCTCTTATGTCCTTATATGGGACAGGCCATTAACGTAAATTAACCAAAATCACCGCTCCTGTAGCATCATCCCCAGAGTGCATCCTTGGGTGCACTTTGATGGATGCTATTTTTAAGCTGGACTAATCAAACCCAAGTGAGTCTCATCATGCTAAAATTAAATTTGAGGCATATTTTCTGGGAAGTAAGTTCCTTCAAAACGAATGGGACTTCTTTCTGAATTAATATGTTTGGAATGGAGATCAAGAGCCAGCTTCATAAAACAGCTGAGCAAGAGTATTTGGAGTGGTCTTAGTTTGGGCCTTTTTAAGCCTGTAAGTCTCAGTCTAAGGACACTGCAGGGTCAACATGACCTTGTGTCTGTTTTGTTTTGTTTTGTTTTGTTTTTGCCCGTCTGTTTTTTAACAACAACAAATAAGTCCACATTAACATTAACCTGTTGCAGCAAAATCATTCAGTTAGTCTTGCAGGCCACTGCAGGCCACTCGATGACTTACTGACTAGAATGGGAATCAACCTGATGCCTAAAATCAGTGCTAGGTTTCAAATGTTTTTTTGGCCTGCATTAAACAGACCTCCCAACCTTTGGTGGAGGTCTCTCTCTCTCAAAACAAACAAACAAACAAACAAAAAACCTGACGCCCAAAAGATTGCCCAGAGTCTGCTAGGAAAGCAACTCTTTGCTTACCCCGCACAGAAAACAGCTTGCAGTGGGAGCAAAGGGGCACGCCTACCCCCTAACCTTTGAGTGAGCTGCCTCCTGATTCAGTATGAGGACCAAGTCTTCTGGGAGACATTCCCATTACTTTCCAAGTTCTCGGATTCACTCTTAATTTTGCTTGAGGTGGGGAAGACTGCGAAGTGTGACATGTAGTGGATGGCTTCGCTTTCTGAGCTGCAGTCGATGTTGAGCCTCAGGATGATTATCTCATTCCAAATCCATCGCTTGGGTTTCGTTTCAACTCTGTCAATGCTCGATCTGGTTCCTAAAGTGCTGTCACTTTCACCTCTGCACTAGTTGGAGATCAGGAAACAGTTCTGAAAGCAACTTAAATGCCAAAGGCAGGGGCTTCAGCAATATGGGTCTTGAAGACATCTTTCCAGGACTAGAAAAAGAGAAGGCCCCTCGGACCAAATGGTCACTCCTCCCACCCCTCAAAAAGGTAGCCCTGACCTTGGAGTTAAGTGCTGTTTACTCACATCCAAAACAAGCTGAAGAGGGGAACTGCTCCACTCCATTCGAACCCAGGTCCTGTTTTTCTCCTGAGGTTCAGACCCCTAGGATGCCTCTCTCCCTCTTGGGGCACACATGTGGGAGGGGGGGATCCCAAAGACAGAGAGCTGATTTGCTCCAGGGAAGGTCTCTACAGCACTATAACTAGTGGCACCATCTTTGGCACAAGGCAAGTGGCAGCCTCTCCCACCCGTTCCACTCTAAAGCTTGGGCACAAGCCCCTTCTGGGGGGAAAATGGAGGTGGTGCTGCCCCAAAAGGAAAAGAATTATAATGCATTCCACTAAAGGAGGGGAATAAACAGGGTTGGAAGGGGCTGCTGTTTGTCTTGCTAACACTCACCAGCAGGTTTACCACTAGATTTTGGCACCCTCTAAATTTTGGTGCCCTGGGGCAAAGCCCTGGGCTCTCACCCACCTCTGTAATGTGCAGGCTGGCACTGGATTGCCAGGAGGAGGAGGAGGAGGAGGCCAAGAGCTTTGGGGTGAGCAGGAGAGGGTGGTAGTGCTGCCACCGCTGCAGTTTTCACCCTCTATAGCGCACCCCCCCCCTCCCTTGATCCGTAGGCCTGTTTCTTTCGTGGGCCGGGCCGGGCTTAACTTTTGCGTCTCAGAGCGCTGGATCTTAGTCCGCCATGGCAGACGAACAAGGCCCGTCTTTCTGACTCGCTTAGGCCAAGGAAGAGGCTTTAAACACGCGGGAGGGGGC